>OX438694.1:6963507-8213507 GCA_949316375.1 Mythimna vitellina | reverse complement strand
CAAATATAACAATAGAAACTAAAAAAAAATACTTCATGTTATTAACAATACACTACGTACTGTTAAAAAAAAAAAAACAGTTTTGTAGATCATTAGGTTAAGGATGAAACATGTTAATTGATGATCTAACAACTTTATCTCGTAACACAATTTACTCGCACATCTTAAAAACTATGAGATTACGAGCAACAATGAATAAAATGAGGTTTTATAACATTGATATTTGAAGTATTTGACTCTTGAAAGGAAATAAAATTTGCATTTTAGTTAGAATTATAGAAAGTGGCTTGTTAAAGTGTCTTAGAATTTTACTATAGTAGAAAACTATTTGATTACTCATGATAATTGTCTATTTAGACAGAAATTATTTAAAATACAGCAGGTCTTAAGATTTGAAAAACCTCTAATTATTTAGGTATATGTTACATTGCAAGTTATTGCATATAGGTTTTATAATGGGTATCAAGAAATCATTTATCAGATAGCATCAAGAATCATATTATTAAAATTAAAATAGAGCTGAGCTACCCATTTTGCTGCATTAAGCATACTATTAGAATGATTTGTCAAGTTAAGTGGGTAGATATCCTTTCCAATGAGGTTATCCAACTATGAAGTTGGTTGCTAAATTATTGATCAAAAAACAATGGAAAATGCAGATAAAGTAGGTAGTTTGTAAAACTGCGGAACGCAACAAATTGTCTCGCTTCAATGACAGCTATCATTCAGCGGTGTCAAGTCCGGGGTGGGGCGATGAGAATAAAGATCACCATTGGAAGTAGAACCCTGGAAAGTGGCTTCCTAGATCTGTGAGAACCAAGAGCAAGGTCTTGATCATAATTGCTGGTACGAACACACGATTTCAATGCTATTTCTTTATGAATTCGAGGTCGTCAGTAAAGCCTTTGGTTATAGTAGCGCTGAGAAACTAAGGAAAACTAACTTACCGCTTGGAGCGCCGCTAACCTATCCTTCGTCATCCTTTATAGAGAATCACACACCAAGTAAACGTTTTATCTCGTTACACAATCCCATTCACAGATATTTTTCTAACAAACGTCACTAAACTAAAGGACACGAACACTACGTTCACTTCACTCAAAAAATCGATACACACGAAACGAACAAAACTTCACTACCTGTCTCATGTACTGTGAGAAAATTTGCAAAGTTGTAGATGGCGCAACCTGCTCGATACAGTGTGTGACGTCAACAGAAGAGTCGGTAAAGCAGTGAAGGCGCTAATTTTCAGTTGATTGTATTTTAGTTTGCTGAAATTAAAAAAGCTCAGTAATAATAAAAAATTATACCCTCAAAAATAGGGTAAATTTTAAAAATGTTTATTATGTTATTAAAATCACTAAAACTGTAGTTTAATACGAATTAAATGTTTAATAAAATCTCTCAACTGACTAATAGAGTCATTGCGCCTGTCGTTGTCAAAGAAATCTTCCGCTTAGTCAAGTGACGCCATTGTGAGCCGTAACGACTTTTAGCTGCAACGAGTTTAATCTCGATTTTCTTATACAATCTTGGTAATAAGTGCATAGATTTTGTATAATTTAATTGTATACTTCATACGCTTGAAATCTTATATTATATTTACGTTGTTACTCGTGTAGTTTTAGTGCAATTGGTGTTAATGTTCGGTACTATTGAGCTAAATTCCTGTGAGCCTAGTTGAGCGCCATTCGGTGAAAAGTTAAAGCAAATTTAAGTTGTCAGTTTCATAGGGCCAGTGAGTTTGTTTTATTCCTTGCCGTGTGTTCGTTTTGAATTTAAAATAGAATACCAAAACCGTTCATGCAATATCAAAGAATCTAATTAATTGCGCCAAATGTACTTACACTAACGTCACGAAGTCTTGTAGTTTTTTTTCTAATCTCGAACTTTTCTGTTACTTTTCAGAATTAGAAGTATAAAAACAATAAAAATGGCAGATGATATGCCCACATTCAAATGCGTGCTGGTCGGCGATGGTGGTACTGGCAAAACCACATTTGTCAAAAGACATTTGACTGGAGAGTTCGAGAAAAAATACGTTGCTACACTAGGCGTCGAAGTGCACCCATTGGTCTTCCACACAAACCGTGGCCCCATCAGATTTAACGTATGGGATACAGCTGGTCAAGAGAAGTTTGGAGGACTCAGAGATGGCTACTATATCCAAGGTCAATGTGCCATCATCATGTTCGACGTAACCTCTCGTGTTACATACAAAAATGTACCGAACTGGCATAGAGATTTAGTTCGTGTTTGTGAAGGCATTCCTATTGTTTTGTGTGGCAACAAAGTAGACATCAAGGACAGGAAAGTCAAAGCAAAAACAATTGTGTTCCACAGGAAAAAGAACTTACAGGTAAGACCACATTGTAACTCAATTTGACATCTTTCATAATAGTAGCATCAGCTGGATACTGCCCCACTGCATGCATTATATGAATACCTACCCATACATAAACAATTCATATTTATTATTATTAAACCTACTGAAAAATGCTGTAGTGCAGTAGATGAGCACTTATCTTAAACTCCTGTAATTTTATTTTTCAGTACTATGACATCTCAGCCAAGTCGAACTACAACTTTGAAAAACCCTTCTTGTGGTTAGCTAGAAAATTGATTGGTGATGGCAATCTGGAGTTTGTCGCCATGCCTGCTCTCCTGCCTCCCGAAGTTACAATGGACCCACAATGGCAGAACCAAATCGAAAAGGATCTCAAAGAAGCCCAAGACACTGCGCTGCCCGAGGAGGATGAAGACTTGTAAATATAGCAATAGCTAAAGCTAAATTTCAGTGCAACTGCCATTGATTGTGCAATGTGTACGCAATGTATCAATTTAAAATTCCATTCCATAAGTTCAAGTGATCAAGAAGTTGGTATAAAATTCTGCACTAACTTATTAAATGTTCATAGTTTCTGTATTTGCTTTAATTAATCTATGTTAAAAGGAGGTTTAGTTATATTTGTTTTTTTATTATGAAGGCACTTGAATTAGAATATCATTGCTGGACATAAAATGAATTAAGAATAACACCTGTATTAAATGAGGCATTTTTTCCAAAAAACTGAACCCATTATTTATTATGTGTGTAAGACGCTACTACATAAACTGTTAGCCAGCATGCTAATGTAAATTCTTGATGGTACATACATTTATAATAATTCAATGCTAAACTGTGTTATCAGTGGCATGTACATAAACAGTAAGTATTGTATTGATTTGTATGCATGACTGACAATATTACACTGTAAAATTGTGGTGATAATTTTTGAAATAAAGTTGGAAAAAGACATTTTGTTTTTCAGTCGACCTTAAACCCATAAACTGCAGGTAACTTTCAGTTAGATGTATAATTTATTTAAGTAAATATTACCTACATGGACTTCTAGCATCTAGCTATTTTCTCGAAAAAAAAACTAAATTATAAATTATGTGACTCAACTAAGTGATGCAGATACTATACAAATTTTTTTTATAGTTATCGATGAGTTCACATATTCGTAGCGATTAGTAGGTAATGTGGCATTTCAATACTATTTTACGTGATCATGACTAATAGCAGTTGTACGATGACGTCATACGTAAAGCCGGTTTCGGAATCGCCGAGAGTTACGAACGCTTCGTCGGGTTTTCAGGTTAAATTAGTTTGATTATTCTACTTTAGTCCTGCCTTTTGGTGCGGCTGACATTGGCGTGGCCACCATCAAAGATTTCGAGAACAAAAAAATTGTATCCATAAGTACTAAAAAAGAGTGTGTTGGTAATATAAAAATATTTTTTTTATAGGTACTAAATGCTTATGAAATATATTGGATACCCTTCTTCCTGCCCTTACCCCTTATCCCATGTTACTTGGGATCGAAAAAGCAATTTTTAAATTATTTTGCGTTTGTTCCGGCTAATCTCTAGGGCTGAACCGATTTGGACAGGACTTTCACTGGTTAATAGCTGATATTATGTGTAACTTGGACTGCTTTTATTTTACATAAAGAATAGGTAAGGGTTCCGTGTAATGAATCTAGAAATAGTGACCAAATGGAGTTGTGTTGTTTTATGAGTCTGATGTGAACAAAGTCACGAGCACTAGCTAGTTATATTATATCGAAAACAAATATTCTTTAATGGAAGATACTATCTAGAAACTAAAAATATTTTTAACTTGCTTGTACCGATGTATGGGGAAATGAATTCTCCAATAACTTTTTAATAACACACCGACTATATCTGTGACTTCGTGAATATATAATTGCAACTATTAGCGACGAGATAACAGATCTGCGCTAGGTGCTTCAGTTTTTAAGAAATAAATTTGGTCAAGTCGAGGAGCTCTCCAGGGCAGCCTCCTACAAACCCTTATAACTTTGAACGTTATCGATAATTTTTTCGCGTCATCAAAATGAAAATCCCTGATGTTGGCCATGCCAGTGTCAATTGTCTTTTGCAACGGAAGTTAGAGGGTTTGCTTGGTTTACCTTCGATTAAGGATTTTCGTATCCAGTAAACTAGCAGGCCCAAGAATATAAGATACCTACTATAATTTATCAAGCCTTAACCGCGGTTCCATACAAAACATCTACGTCGCGGCTCGCCGCACAGTGCCTTTTTTGCTACGTAATAATAACACATTAGTTCTCTATCGACACGACTTCATGCACACCGTTAAAGTTGAACTAGTGACACTAGGTAATAATTCAGTTTCCGCTACGGGGACCGCCGCACACGACACACGCGACAGGTGCCCGCGCGGGAGCCCGCTTAACGCAGCGTCGGCCCTTAGAGATTTCTAAATCACAAAATAGATACTTAGTAAGCATAGATCACTGAGTATCACGTATCTATGCTCGTTACTATAGGTACCTACCCTAAATGGCAAAAGTAAGCTATAATTTCCTGCTGCAATGATTGTCGTGATTTTGTATTACTATCGAAATTAGTCATCGTCAAGATAAAGTTGCTTCTTAGGATGCTGCTAAAGGTAAAATAATTGGCCCCACTGTAGGTACTCGCTGCGCAGTACATCACTATCACATGTATTAGGTTCTACTATGGTGTAGCGACACGCGCTTTAATCCGAGCAGTCGTTAAGTTTGAATTTCTTAACGGCACCTACTGTTCACACTGTACTCCAGTGTCTCCAAAGTAGGAATTACTTCTGTATCGCCGTGGGGGTGTTCACAAACATGTAAATCCACATACAGAAGACGTCCAGACCCGCAACAACTATCTGTAGGCCATACAAATATTTGTTCCGAGCAGGAATCGAACCCGCGACACGCAACGCAGCAACCACATTCAACCACTGCGCCAACCTTGCTGTCATTACTAACGAAGACATCCTCAGTGACACAAACTTTTACCATCAATTCAGTTTGTGATTCTTGAAATAAAATTGACCAGCCAAGTAATAATAATAATACCCCATCGCCGTATCTCTACGTTGCCGATGTGGTGGAGCTTGCGCGCTCCAATATACCCTAGGTCTTTATCGTTTGCTTTGCCGTTAGGGTGAGGGGCAGCCTAAGAGATACAATCCGCAGGGCAGTTTTGTAGCGAACTTTTGGGCATTCGTGACCCCACGGACTTGATCTCCCAGGAGAATTCTTGTTCTTCATCTCCGGCTTGCCTTTATTGGCTGGCCGTAGTGAACACTGACGAGGAACAGAGCTCCCACCTCTCTCTTGCCTGGCTTGAGTGGAGATTTGCAAGAGCAAACGTGCTCCGGTGAAGGATGTATAATCCAATAAGGTGCTGGTAGGGATCTTGACCGTACTTCCGGGATTGTCCTGTTAGCCGTGGTTTCCCTTTCCACTCCGCAAGCACCTCAGGATATTTTGTCCTCATGTTGCTACGTCACTTCGTGCTAGCGGCCGTTTTTGGGGGTCCATTTATTGAGTGTGCAAGTCACCCTCCTGCCTTTTTATCGATGGATTGTTCAAGCAGGGGCCAACTACTTAAACATAAGAGACGCGGTCTTTGACGCGGGACGCGTACCGACAACTCAAGCCATAGCTCGTTCATTCATACAAGTACCGGCGCTGCTGGCTGGACTACAGACAGGCACAATCACGTGTGACGTACAATAGGAACGGGAACGTTACGTAATAGGAACAATTTATTGATGGATTGGTAAAATAACGGTTTCAGATTAAGAGTATTACTATGTAATTTTAATACATAATTTACATAATGAAGTATTTGTAGACATGTATCATCATTTCAGCCGAAAGACGTCCACAGTTGGACATAGCCTGCCCAAGTGTCGCCACAAACGGTACTGTGCGTCTCGCATTCATCGGATTCCCGCAACCCTTACCAGGTCATCGGTCCGCCTTCTAGGGGCCTTCCAACGCTGCGTCTTCCGGTACGCGGACATGCTTATACTTAATACAATTGCAAAAATTTAAATCAAAAGATTTTAGATTTTTCATTTATTGAACTTTACATGGGTAAATGCATACAATAAAATTTTTGAACTACACTCCTAAGCTTAACATTTTAAATCTAACAGTATTTACTTCTTAGATGCAGCCTTTTCTCGGGCCTTCTTGCCTTCCAAAAGCTTCAGTCTGTCTTCCTCAGACAAGTTATTATTGATTTTTGTAATAACACCAGTACCCAGGGTCAGATCTCCCAAACGTAAAGTAAATCTTTGACCAGTTTCACATACCATGGGCTTCAAAAGACGCAAGCGCAACCTGAAAGATAAAAAAAAACATATTACAAAAATAAAATAAAAAAAGGTATGGGGATATAGGATGCACTTGCATTTAAGTCTAAGCGCGTATTTGTAACTGCCTCGTAGGTCTCGTGGTCTTAAACGCGACTATTGAGCGTGGGGTCTTGGGTTCAATTCCCGGGTCGGGCAGAAAGTGCTATTGGGTTTTTCCATTACTCTATAGCACCCCGAAGTTTGTAAATAGGTGGTGCGATACCCCCGTTATTCGAAAAACACGTAGCCGTTAGTCCTGCGCCTGATGTCTCTCCAGTCGTGTTGGATAACCGTCCCTTTGGAGTATGAGAGTAAAGGAACCGAGTGTGCCAGTGTTTGCACATGCACTTGTACACTATAATATCTCCTGAATACTCGACTAATCTCTGTTAAGATTGGCCACCGTGAACGAAAAGCAGTCAAGAGAATTATTAAGCGCGTATTTTAGGCGTAAATGATGAAAGATTACAATTTTAATTATGTTTAAGTACTTACGAAGCGTCTTCACCAGGCATCACCATCTCTTTATCAGGAATAACTACTTGTGAGGCACAATCCCATGTCATGGAGAACATTTGTAATTGGATGAATGATGTAAATGGTTTTGACCGACCACCCTCTTCTTTACTCAAGATGTAAACAGCAGCTTCAATATTATCATGAGCTTTAACTGTACCAGGTTTAGCCATGACCATTCCACGCTTAATCTGTTCACGTTTTACTGCACGCACTAGGGCTCCCAGCTGGTCACCTGCTTGTGCCTCATCTAATGTCTTGTGGAACATCTCAACTCCTGTGACTGTCGTCTTCATAACTTTACCATGTCCAACAATTTCACATTCTGTACCCTTCTTTAGGACACCTGTAATTAGTTGAGGGTTGTATTAAAAATAAATATTTGGTTATGCTTTTCTAACTATATCTTTAAATTAAATTGATACAAACCTCTGTGCAAACGACCAGTGACCACAGTACCACGTCCAGGGATGGAGTGTACAGACTCTACTGGCAAGAGGAATGGCTTGTCTAATTCACGAATAGGTGTTGGGATGAATGCATCTACTTCCTTCAAGAGCTGTGAAATGGCTTCTGCACCTATTTCAGGGCTCTTACCCTCCAGTGCACACAATGCTGATCCTGTAAACAGCAGTAATTAGGTTAAATAATCAATTAAGTGAAAACTCAACCAGAAAGCTTGAAGCGGGAACTACATTAGACCGACGCATATGTGGACAATGCCTGAGTTGTAATTAGTGGTGCGTCACGTGGCATAGGTCTAATGTAGTTCTATAAGTATAGTTGCCATATAAAATGGTATGGAGACTGTCGCACCCTCATCAGCGTATGTGGCCCACTTGGGCCCTATGTAGTTCTAACTTTATTATTGAAATATTAGGTGTTTACCTTTAATCACAGGTATTTTATCACCATCATATCCCATTTCAGACATAAGCTCTCTGATTTCCATTTCTACAAGCTCCACCATTTCCTGGTCAGCAGCATCCACTTTGTTGATGAACACAACTACATGTTGGATACCAATCTGCTTGGCAAGTAGCAAGTGCTCCCGTGTCTGTGGCATGACACCGTCTGTTGCTGCTACGACAAGAATGGCACCATCCATTTGAGCTGTTCCTGTGATCATGTTCTGGAAAACAAATTGTACATGTTTAGCCAATTTTAATGCTGAAACTTTTAAACTAATAGTTTTGAGAAAAATGTGATTTTGATCTAAGCATGTGATATAGATTACAAAATATGTTTAAGTGAAATTGAATTATCAAGATGTTAATTTGTATGTTGCGTCTTGAATAATTTGATTTGAATGTCGCAAAGTAAGGCATTACCTTGATGTAATCCGCATGTCCTGGGCAATCTGTGTGGCCATAATGCCTGGATTCTGTTTGGTATTCAACATGAGCAACATTGATGGTAATACCGCGAGCTTTCTCTTCTGGCGCATTATCAATATCTGCGTAACCTTTCTTCTGGGCAAGATTTAAATCTGCTAATACTGTAAGGAGAAAATAAGAGCAAATTTTTTGTTAGTTGATGATTTCGAAAATTTTGGTTGCCTTCTAAAATAAAGGCTGAAAGAAAGAATTATTTGTTGTTTGATCTCAATGACACACCTATTAAATGCGTAACCAATCATGTGAGTATGGTTGCTTCGTAAAGAATGCCAAGTAGCAAAATTAACTACCAATTTGTCTTTCCAGAATCACAAGTTAGAACTAGTTTAATTATTTAAGGCATAAAATTAAAAACTTAGCATAATATACCTTTGGTTATGGCTGCTGTAAGTGTGGTTTTTCCATGGTCAACATGTCCAATAGTACCAACATTACAATGGGGTTTTGTTCGCTCAAATACTTGTTTCTCTGCATAGTTCCTTCTAAGGATAATACTCAATGGTGTCAAGCCAGGCAGCCCAGTGCTCCTAATGTGTGAGCAGTTATTCTGTTTAAGTAGTAATTTTACTGCTAAAATATAAAATATTGTTACTTATTATTGTGTCAGCACTTCAGATAATCAATAACTTAACCTCAAAATTTTTGCAAGTTTATTTTTACAAGGAGATGGAGACTAAAATATATATCTACAATAAAAAATTATTGATTGCGGCTTTATTCCGATGTACTGCTGTTAGGAGTCGATCCAACCTAGTTTTACATAATCCTCTGATAACCGAGTGTGGTCTAACTACATTCATTTATTAAATTAAATCGAAAGTATTGAATACTATAACATTGTTCCAAAGCTAAAACTAATGATTAATGAAAGAATAAGACAGGTATTTGTATAAAACTAGAAAAAGGAACACTCTAAAATCAGTAGCTTGCCCTACCTGGGTTAACCAAACTTTTAGCGAATGATATGCTAGCCATTTTAGGAGATTATCTACAGCAGATGCTGCAGGTGTTATGAAAAACAATTCACTCAATTTGTGATTTGTCGTTTTCCAATACGAATTTTATTCGTAAACGCACGCCGAAGTTCTTCGATTTCCCAATTTTCTTCTTTGACTTGACATAAAGGCCAATTTTTCAGCAAGATCTTTATAATCTATTTTACTCTTTGATATAATCTATGCTTTGGCTAAAAATTTCATATTTTGTCTATGAATAAAACTAGAGCTGCCTCAAAGTAAATTACTTGGCCTGAAGACCAAATTGGCCAAGTAATTTTAGTAACAACTAGCCATTATTTTTAATAGTAACACTTCACTACACAATAGCGAGAAAGCTGAAAAAAAATTGAGGTGATGAAGGACGGGAACTACAAGAAGTATGCGATCGAAGAAAATAATACTCTCTGACGAGAGTATGTGATAAATAAAAGATAATTATATGTGATAGACTTTGTAGATTTAGTTTATGAGAGTAAACCTATAGTACTCTAAGTAAGAAATCATTACTGAATTTCAAGTGTAGTACCTATGGCTGTGTAGAGTTAACATTTTTTTTTATAGGAAACTAGAGTGAGACAGCTAGTCTTGATGGGAAGGTACATCCTTAACTAGGGCAGTAGTGTTCTATGGATAAACCTCTTCTTTCATGTGGATGATCATGATGAACCCGAGATACACCAATGGCGATTGGTGTATCTCGGGTTTTTTTTTCAGGCAGTAAGGCCAGCCCCTGATATGCCTGATTTTTGTGTGAAGATCAGTATTCTGGCGACCATCATATACATAATTTCGGTAGTTCAACATCCAGGGGTGGGCGCTAGACCAATCTGGGGTGGGCACGGCCACTCGGCCCCTCGTCTATATACGCCTACGGGTACGATGCGGCTCCGCTCTCTGACAATCACGCGCATAGCTTCATTCTAAGTAACATAAGGTAAACAATCCCTGCATAATATCGTCAGTCGCTTTTAAATTAAAGAGCTGACACGGTACTGTTAGCGGGCCTGAATGAAACTGAACTGATACAGGCTAATGAAGGAGTTGTGAAAAATAAAGTTAGGGCAACGATACCACTAACTACTTAGGGTGTATCTTTTTTTCCACACCACTGCCTAGTACTAGTAGTGAGTTAAAACGTGATATGTAATTGTATTTCGATAGGTTTTAATTTTTAATGATATATGGGACAAGGGCAGGAAGATGATGATGATGATGATAGTTATCGGCACGAATATTGAGTGCTCGGCGAAAGAGTGGAGATCGCTTTGCGCATCGTACACTTATGGCAAAGAAAATGTACACCTATTTTATTTTATTTTTTCTTTTACCTGCTATTTTCTTAATTCCGGTTGAAGGTAAAAGTTAAAAAAAAGAAACATAAATAGTTTGTAGCGACGTCTATCGCGTCACATAAGAACTAATCCTGAATCGCGCAATCAAAGTTCTCCGCGCGATTAGAACATATAGAACAACCCGAAATCATCTATCGGGCAGTTGCAGCCCACCAGACATAACACCCGTCTGGTTGGAGGATCCTCCCTTTTCAACGGATGTTTGCGGGACCTTACACTCTGTTCCTTCTACCCCCAAAAGTTTAAATCAAAGTCGCACAGCAAGTGTGTTTCTTTGTCTGTTTTTCCGGTTACTTATTTACCATGCAACAGATTTTCATACGATTTTCATTCTCTTTTAGAGAATTTCTACCAGAAGGTATGCATATTGTAGCAAAGACGAAAATTTCAAAGATTTGTAACACCACTACGAAGAAACTCCTAACATTTTACCTACTTTTGAAAGGAACTTTTTCTGTGTGCCTGTTATGCGTTCTCGGCTAAACAATTTTTGGTTACCCACTAATGAAAATAAAATCGGTGGATTAAAAATCACGAGTCAATTTATTGGCACGGAAGTGTACTTGTCGTCGTTAGGTACGTGCAGCAAGCGCAGGGAACCAATCACGAGTGACGTCTATGATGCGATGCGCGGCGAGCCAATCACTGACGCTCCTCGCCCCCGCGTCTCACTTCATACCACCAAAGAGACCTGATAATTTACTTCTGCGCAAGTAACAGTCACCGCTCAAGATCCGTGCCGATACCTTGTACCTAATGCGCATATTGGTTTCAGTTCTTAAGGGATTTGTAAAACATCCCAACATGACGCGCAACGTTGTCAAATTGTCCAACATGTAACGCGTCTTAAATTGTTGAGGGTCAGTTGCGGAAAACTGGACAACGTTGCAGCGTCACGTACCTAGATTGAGCGTTGCGTGTCATGTTGGGGAACATTTTGTCCCATAATGTATCTGAGGCTTCATGATCATGAAGCCTGCATCAGCATGTCAGAAGCAAAACGTGCAGACTGGCTTCCTCTACAAGATACAGGAGTTTTCTGGACCAAGGGGAGTTACCACAGATCAAGGTTGTTTAAAAGCCTCCATGACGGTGTGATGTAAGCCCAAACCACTTGCAGATCGGGTTGAGGTAGAAAGGAAAAATAATAAGCGCTTAAATCAAAACTTTATTTCTAAATGTTACAGTAGTTGCTGCTTAAGTAGTACCTTAATATAACACTTTTTAACCTATCCTACATTTGCCTAATATAAATTAAAAATCAAAGTCACTACTTGGTGTATCTATTCTGATACCGAGCTCCATTGCAGACGGCTGGGTAGCGTTCTCAGGCACGTAAGTTGCAGAAGTGTCTGAAAAAACATCCAAATGTTATGGAGCCTGAATACTGTATCAAATATAGGATATTGCTTGCCTTACGTAACTTATGGTAGGTAGATGGGTAGACCATGTCCTGGAATAGTACATAGGGTACTTTTATCCCATGTCCCCTTAAAAATAAGTGTAGAAAGATTCTTACCATTGTCGATCGATTCTGCTTCAGTGCTTCCTACTTGAACCGCCATAGAGTTAGACTGTTTATCAATAGATATCTCAGAGTTTAAATTTTGTGGCTCACTGTCAGTGGTCACAATAATATTATTTTCAGCGGGTACATTACACCCGGTAACTTGTACGCTATTGGGATTCTTCGGAATGTGACTTTTACCTCTCTTGGTCCCTTTCGGAGTCCCTAGCATGATAACGTTATTATTCCTAATTTCCTTATTCTTTGTAATACTTTTGTTAATATCTTCGTCGGAATCGGAACTCTCAAGTGGAAAATCAATATTAAACTTTCTTTTAAACTGCCTTTGATATTTCTCGATATCGCTTCTCTTCATTTTCTTAGGACTTCTAATAGTTCCCTTATGTCTGGCTACGAAACTGAAACGCGCCAAACGAATTTCAAGCGGTAGTTTTTCGGCTTCATTTGCCTGCGCCATAGCTGCTTTAAGGCGACCGTTATACTTTTTACTCTTGAGCAAACGCTTTAGCATATCTTTATTAGAAGAAAATGGCATTAACTGTTCAGGAGCAATCCACGCTCGAGTTGCTTCCATGTTATCAAAAAATACGACATTGTAATGAGTCTGAAAAGTGGAATGTGTTCAGTTGTAAAGTTTTATTATATATATAGTATCAACTAAACATATACCCATGTATAATTATTTTTTAGGTGGGAAATCATCTAATGACTGGGAAGTCAGTCAAGAAGCGCGAGGGCGTGTCAAACTTTTACATGCTTTTACTGACTAAAACCCACTCCTATGTTTCTTCTTTGCCTTGCGTTCCAGGACCCCGGGTTTTCCTTTCAGAAGCGAACCCATGGTCCCAGTAGGCTTCGGCACTGCTGGGCCCCTAAGGTTTTGCTGAAATCTCTTTGAGGCGCGCGTGGAAAACTACGCGCCGTCGACGAATAATATAGGGCTATCTAATGCTCGCCGTCCGCTAGTGTGGACTTAAATTAATAATTAAACTACAATAATTCGTAAATTAAATTAAAAATATTATTCAGACATCTTTCTATAGACCCAGTCTACTGTTGGACATAGCCCCTAACAACCGCATACCCTTAATGGCGGGGAATTGTCGTAATCGTCACTCCACCTAAATTAAAAGAGGGATCTACAAATAAAAAAAATAAAAAAATTACAGGTATATCAGAGAAGCCATCAAGCCAATAATATTGTTCGGTGTCGGGACAATCATCCACCATGGCAGGCCACCATGGCCAGCCAGCGAGGCGGGCCCACACCAGCGACCCTGCCGCATACTCGCTATGAATCAAGTCTTCCTCGTCATGCAGACGCAAAGGAGCTTCGGGTACAGAGCAACTGGCGAATTCTTTGTCTGAAAAAGAAAACGTTACATATTTTTCCCCTAAATCCTTTTCTGCTAAGTTAATCTATACTAATATTATAAATGTGAAAGTAACTTTAACTGTCTGTTACGCTTTTATGGTTATATTTCTTAACAAATTGTGATGAAATTAGGTATGGAGCAAGCTTGAACTCCAAGGATGGACATAGGCTACTTGTTATCTGTCTTCGACTTCGCGCCCGCAATAACTATATGGGCTACTTTTTATCTGTCTTCGACTTCGCGTTCGCAATAACTGTATGGGCTACTTTTTATCTGTCTTCGACTTCGCGTTCGCAATAACTATATGGGCCACTTTTTATCTGTCTTCGACTTCGCGTTCGCAATAACTATATGGGCTACTTTTTATCTGTCTTCGACTTCGCGTCCGCAATAACTATATGGGCTACTTTTTATCTGTCTTCGACTTCGCGTCCGCAATAACTATATGGGCTACTTTTTATCTGACTTCGACTTCGCGTTCGCAATAACTATATGGGCTACTTTTTATCTGTCTTCGACTTCGCGTTCGCAATAACTATATGGGCCACTTTATATCTGTCTTCGACTTCGCGTTCGCAATAACTATATGGGCTACTTTTTATCTGTCTTCGACTTCGCGTCCACAATAACCAATATTCATACGGACGAAGTCGCTGGCAGATGCTAGTTTTAATACATTATTATACATTTGTTCTGATTTTTGTTTAAGGCAATACGCTAATGTCTCTCAGTTCCGCAAGGATCTCAAGAATATCACCATCAGTCTTCGCGGGAACACTCGAATAGCTTAAGCCTCTTCTACAAAATCTTTTTTAAACCTGCATACCCTGGCCCTGGCTATCTGCGCGGCTATTTTTAATTTACTCGCTCTGTCTATGCCCCGTGTAAATCCCGCCATAGACATCACCTTATTTTCCATCCCATTAAACTCATTTCTGTTTCTAATGGTTATGAAACTCACTTCCACCTAACATAAGTAATTCTAAAAGTCTCTCTCAAAAAACTAAACAAAGAGCAAGTTATGCATATGAAATTGGCAGTTTTATTAAATGAGTTATTTATTTTGTTAAAGGCAGATGGGAAATCATCCAATGACTTCTTGCACTCTAGGATAGAGCAAGAGAGCATGTCTTTATTGTAATTAGGTAGATGAGAAATCATCCAATGACTTCTTGCGCTCTAGAATAGAGCGAAAGAGCGTGAAATTTTACGTGCTTTAACTGACTAAAACCCAACTGTGTCCGGCCGAACGACAGTGAGCTACCCATTGCTCGTCGTCCGCAAGCCCGCGTCTACGTGGTCGGGGATCGTCCTGCAACACCCGACACCTGAGGCGTCTCCTGTTTCGGCGGCTGTGGCATGAAGATATCCGTACTCTTACGTTTCCGACCATCTCTTTTGCTAGCATTACTGCTTCGCAGAAGAAGGCGACCGCATCCCATTCCCTCTCGCTCTGGATCAGGACCTGAACTATACGCCGCTAACACAAGGGCAAAGCGGTGGAGCTTGGGCAGAGCTCCAACAGTGGGGTGCACCTCCACTGTTGACAGCCCAGAGCTTTATTCTGACTGACCTCCTGAACTTGCCATTTCCGGTATTTTAAGGACCTGTTTCATGCGGAAAACGAGGATGCCGTGGCGCCTCTCTAACTAGGTACTCTGTAATTAGTTATTTGTTGATTTCTTTGTGTTTTGTATTTTCTGTAATATCCTTGTACATATGGGCATAGACTGACCATGACCATTGTTGTTTATTTCTAGACAATCTATAATAAATCATAGAAAGGACCAGTAAAATTAATAATTAATTAATCTACTTTCAATTATATAATGAAGTTTATATCACTGACCTGCATTCATCCAACAGTACCATTTCTTGGGCAGTTCGTGCCTGTCGAGGACAGCATTCAGGAAGCGCCAGCGGTCACAGTCATCACATTGCGCCCACAGACCAGCTGTGCGACGTTTCTGCAGCCAAAGCAGTTTTTGACTGTGGGAGATCTCGGCTGGAGGCTGACTGAGCACATCCTTGTACGAGCTGTCAACATTATAATTATCTGTTAGACACATGCTTTTCCTGACATACTTCTGGTGGTTATCAGGGTTAAACATATTTATATAACGACTTTTTTTTAGGTGGGAAATCATCCAATCACTTCTCCCGATCTTGGGCGGAGCGAGGGAGCGTCAGACTTTTACTGTCTAAAACCCACTCCTGTTACTTTTTTGCTTTCGTTCCAGGGCGCCGGGGTTCTATTTCGCACAACCCATGGCTCCAGTAGGCTTCGACCTTGCTGGGTTGTATGTTTATAGGTCAGCAAACCTTATGGTTTGCTGACCTATATACATAAATAGACTTGAATACTTATTTATTGAGTTTAGTACAAAGAGAATCCATACGGCCCTCCTAGCTTTCAATTTTAACAAAAGATTAATATAAGCTAAATAAATTCTTATAACAAGGAATTACATAATATGATTGAAATTTATGTTGCTAACCATATTATGTTTATACTTATTTATATTGTATGTACGTGAAATAATATTATGTACCTACATAAATAATTATTCAGAATTTGTTACCTGCTTCGCTGTGATGAATTGAAGTCGACATTTCCGGCAAAAGTTAGTTTCTTTGGGTTTTGGGTCATAGATTTTTGCCCGTGGGGAGCCATTTCAGTTTGGGGCTGTAAAAATATTGTATTATGGTAGCCATACACGCTAGGCTATACCTGAGAGGTTTGCCTGTACAGTTGAGTTTTACAGGTAAACCGGAGCGTGTATGCTGCACAGCTGTGCAGGTTTCCACACAAGCTTAATTTATAGGTATAACTATACAGGTAAACCTGTCAGGTACAACGTGTATCTGTGTATCTTTAGTTTTTCTGTTACATTTTTTTATTGTAGGTATAAGGAAAAACGTTCCGCGTAAACAAAATAATGCTTGCGGGTTGTATAAAAAAATAATAATTTTGAATCGTTCGTGAAGTAATAAAGTCATAGAACCCAAGAATCGTCATCGCATGGCAGTTCCACTATATTGATGTAATTAATCTTGTAAAACGTATTTAAACTGTTGAATTATCTAATTTATCTTATAATAATACTAACAGATGGTTGGCGCGCTTCTTCATTAGGTTCTGAAGCTTTTTCTTTTGGTAAATCGGCACTTTTCATTATTATCAATAAAATTACGAAAGCAAAACACGTCAATTTTAATGCCACACTTTTTACATTAATTTGATTTCCCGCCAAATCACCTGCGGTTCTATTTTTGGAAAATCTCGACTGGGTATCATGATTGGATACAAGTCTTTTTCGTTTTATAACAATTTATATTTTAAATTATTCACAAAAATTATCTCATTTTAAGAATTTGAAGGTATTTGAACGATATTTGTTTTACCCTAAATTTTGTATTATAAAATTAAGTTAGAATACTGCTTTTTAGAAAAAAAGTAAATTATGTCATTCAAATAAGAAAATACTGAGTCATGTCAATTACTTTATATTAAAAATCATTTGTTTATCGAATTTTAAATAACTAAAAATAAAAACATCTAAAAAAGGATATTTATATGAGTTAATTTATAATTTTCTTTGTATAATAAGTAAGATTCTCTTAATTATAGCATTTAGCGGAAGTGCGCATCCGAAAAATCGGCTGGCTGCCGGTCGGTCGCCATATTTGTGGCGAGCTAAAAAGGATTTCGTTCTTCAAAGTTTTCGTCGTTATCGACGAAAGGGAGTAGTTATACTCCCTTTTTTGTGTTCAAAGTTTCGTATTCATCTATTTACCGCGTGGTAAAGGTTATTTGTATAGGATAGTGTATTTTTCTTTGTTTTGTATTATAAACATGGCTTTCTAAAATGTCGGCCTTGCACGTAATATCGTTATCTCCTTGCGGAGTCTCCCGCTCAGCTGTTTGTGTGGATGTTGGAGGAATCCAGAATGGACAAGAAATCTTTGAATCGATCTTCTCAGCCACAGTCGAGGGCATCAGCCATCGACTGTAAGAAAAATACTGGTGAGTTCCATCATGGTTTTTCAGCTATTTTATGTACTTATCTAACCTATTAGAAAAAGCTGTTCTTCGCTGAGTGTGTGGGTGGTGTGATGATGCTTATTTTGTTTTCTTATCACGTGATTCATTTCATAATAGTTGTGCTAAAAAAAAATATCCGTGAAGCAATTTTTTTGTAGATCTAGCGCCATCTCGTGAGTTCTTGATGGGCGATAGGTTTTTGTTGATATTTATGTCGTATCATCGCCGGTATTGTATTTTATGACGACGCTGAGGAAAATTAGGTTCAATTTCCCACTTTGTTTTTAGATTTGACGCAGAGGCCTTGGCCTCGTAGTAATAAGAAACGTGAAGGACCTGGAAGTGCTCCCAAAAATGAACCTGGCAGGAAGAATGTACCGACACAGCGTGGTAGGGGACAGGTTGACAGGAGAAACCGAGCTCGTGGTCCCACAGGTTACCCTATGGGTGGAACGTCGAGCCCCAGGTGGGTATTCCTTGCTTCAAATGTGCCTGGGCGTGTTTGGGTGTTACTTATTGGTTTGATTATGCACAAGTTTATGCAGCTAAAATGATGCGTAGCTTTCGAAATCTTCATTATTCAATTCTTCATGATTTATTTTGTCAATAAAACTAAATTTACGAATACATTATGTATTATTTTGCCATTATTCATCGCCAAACTTATTGATAATTAATAATATACCTTTGTAATTGTTTTAAACATTTAATTGTAGGTTAGAAGGGGATGATGAGCCAGAAATTGGCTCAGTTTTTGTGCCCGGAAGCAAGAAGCGAAACTTGAACCATTTGCTGAACTTTATGTATCCCACACGTGGGGTACCGGAGCATAGGGGTCCCCAGTTGCGGCGTCCAGGCCCACAGTACCGTGGTCCAAACCGGCATGAGCATGATCTCTATCTGAGGGCTTAGTAAGTTCACAAACACTATACTAATGACCCTATTGAAAACAGATTTTTAAGTTATCAGTTATTGATATACAAGTGTTGGTACTTTCATGAAATGTGTAAGTTTGATGAAACTTGACTTATTTTTTAGATTATCTATTCTTGACACATTTGCAATATTGTGCAAATCTTGGCAATATTGATTTCTATCATTTCAAGTAATTTTTGAAAATGATAATTTCATAAAATCCTTAAATATTAGTTAAATATTTTTTTAATTTTACAATTACCCCCATATGTGAACATTCATGATTAAATTCTCTTCATTGACTCTGCCTTCAGCTATTTATACTACAGTTATATCAATCCAGATGCAGTCTCAAAGAAAACTCAATTTTATGTTTGCTGATTCATTATGTAATTTCACTTACTATTCTTTGTTACAGCTGCCAATTTGTGGTGAAGGAAGATGGCGATTATAAGCCAAACCTGTTGGACCCCGATATCCCACTAAAGTGGGAGCATATTGAAGAAATTGTAAGTATATGTATAATGTTTCAACAATGCAGCAATTTTTTTTTCAGCTGTTTTTTCAATGAATAAATTAAATATTCAGGTGTATTTAACTGCCATAATTATGCACAACCAATGAACCAGTTCAAAAACTGAGGACCTGACAAATGAGAATGCATTAATTAACACACTAAATAAATTACTTTTTTTTTTTAAAGTACATATTATTTATAATTGTCTTTTCAGGTGGTAAGAGGCACTGGTCGCACCGAGTGCCCAATATGCCTGGGTGACCCGGCGGCGGGCCGCGTGGACCTGTGCGGCCACGTGTATTGCTGGGCGTGCGTGCTGCACTATGCTGCCACCCACGAGAAGCAGCCGCCGCCGTGTCCCGTGTGCACTACGCCACTGCACGTCAAGGACATGAAGCCCACGAGGATTGTGCAGTGGGCCTCACCAGCTGAAGAGGTAAGAAAAATAAACTATGGTCATAGCATCTTACTGAAGTTAATTATTCCCAAAACAATTATCACAATTTGTTATTGCAGGTAACAATGCGTCTTGTGCGTCGTCTGCGAAATTCCTCGACGGTGGAAGTGGCGCCGCCGCGCGGACAAGTGACCGAGGCTCTGCCATCTATCTTGCCTCTAGAAAATATCAACGAGGCACCATATTGCAAGATGTTCTCTGCCACTAAGCAACAGGTATTTACTTTTAAGATCATCTCTGCCCACGACCTTGACCGCGTCACTCATGACTCAACTAGCACAAATACCACACAATTTCAAAGTGAAAATTTTTAAATGAAAGTAGCCTTAGTTACTTTGCATAATATATTATATATAGCTATTTGTTACCGAAAGTCCTGTTTTGTCCACACAGACTTTTTATTTGTAGATTGTAAGATAAGGTTACAAGCAAAAATTAAGGTTCATAAGATATTACATCAATTAAGATATTTTCAGGTCCTTGAAATTTTGAAAAGGGAGAGGGATGAAATAGAAAAACAGATATTAGCAGAGATTGATACAACTGAAATAGTTTTCTTGGAACAAGCTCTAGAAATGCTCAAGTTAAAGGAGGAAAACATTAATGTTAGGTTTAATGAACCAAAGGTTACTGAGGAAGTTGAGGTTGAAGATGCAGTTCCTACTGTGTATGAGAAACAGGAGGTAAACCAAAATAAGTTAGACTGGTTCGATGTAAATGACGAAGGAGGAGCTGCCTGCGCTGACGTGAAGCCCAAGTCTAAGGAGAAAGACATTGTAAATGAAGATGCTGATCCATCTATGCTTGAGAAGCAAGAAGATCACCGAAACAATCCAGATTGGTTTGATGGGAATGACCAAAGAGGTACAGCTTGTGTTAATATTGTACAAAATAGTATGGAGGAACTAAATCTTAATGCAGTTGATTCCAACTTGAACCCAGATGCACCAGAATTTGAAATTGATGATATACAGCCACTAGAATTTCCTTTAGTGGAATGTCAACCTCAAGAAGCCAAACAAATTGAGGATAATGCTGTTACAGACATAGACAAACTAAATCAAGCAAAATACTTTTATTTCTACCAAGCTGAAGATGGTCAGCAAGTATTTCTGAACAGCTTGAACGTGCGCATTCTGAACGCGTCTTGGGGTGTATTAGCAGCTGCGCCGCAAGTTATACGCGGTCGCGTATTACACCGTGAAACTTTCTCACTCAATGAACAAGTATGACAACAATTATATTATGAATACAATTTTATTATTCCAGGCAACAATATAATTACTTTTATATTGTTACAGAATAGAAAACACATGCCATGTACGGCGCATTTGCCTCTCTTCTGTGCGTTTGATGTCGTCGAGCTGGAGTTGCAGCCACCATTTGTCACTAATTCAGCATTAAAAAGCTTCACAGGTTTGTTTAATCTCAAACAATAATAATAAAGTATTGCAGTAACTGCAACATAGTTAACGTTGCAGTTATTTTTTCATAGTGGGTTAAGTATCAATTGAAACAAAAACAAATTAATATTGATTCAATCCTGATTCCAGGTGAATTGGACCGTCGCGCTCAGATGCGCGCGCGTCAGGAACGTGATGAAAGACGTCGTGAACGGGCCGACCGTCGCGCTATGGAGGGTCCTCCAAAGCCGGACTTTTTCTCCGAAGTAGTATTCCCTCCGGCTGCGGCTTCGTTCTCCAGCCCGCCACTCGACCCTGGGCCTTTAACGTCATTTGTAAACTACAACCCTTCTACCAGCGTTGGATCACCGCCCCCAGGACCATCCTTTGCCAAGGTAAATAACTAAATTATTTTTTCTTGCAATACCAGAAATGTTTAGAAAAGAAATGAATGAATGGGCTGTATGGATAAAAATATCTGCCTACATAAATGGTTATTTGAATGTTCAGATGGCGAGCGCCAGCGGCACGTGGCGCGTGCGCAAGGTGTCGGAGGCGCCGCCCGCGCTCGACGAGCCGTCGGCGCCGCGCTCGCTCGTGCTCAGTGATGCGATAGAAGCCGCTCTCCACGCTGCCTCCTCGCCTTCTACAAAGAAAAACAAGAAATCCAAGCAGAAGGTACTCTTCACGACTGGGATGCAGCGCACCGCTTAATTTACTATGTGATTTTATATAGTTACTACCTTGTTAAATAATTTAATTTTGTTACTGACTCAATTCTCAATTTGCAAATGCAAAAAAAAGAGAAACAAGAAATTTATGATGTATATTATATTTTGCTTCTTGTAAATTGTGGACGAATTTTACTAGTTTTGAGGGCAATGTTGAAACAGGAGGAAGCACTGAAGGTAAAAATGACTTGCTGACTCTTCAATGTTTAATATGGAAGATACAAGGGTGGTTTCAGATCTTAAGTGTGTTACGGGTGCTTTTCCACCACAAGAGATGTGCTATGGCTACGTTGCTATGGATGAGTTTTGATATCCACCAATTTGCGTTACCTGGATGCGGTATGGATAGTCGCGAGTGGTGTAGCTGTGCGTAGAGCAGAATACTTCAGTAGGCGCGCCTTGCCTACTATCAATACATCGCAAAGCTCAAGTTGCGCATCTTTCTCGCACAACTACCTCACGGCGGCGCATCTTCATAGCACATTTTACCCGCCCTGTTACATAGCTTAGCATCAGTGGAAACTTAGCTTAGCTTTCACATCCTCGCAGTATAGCTGCATAGCGCATCTCTGAGGGAAAAGCATCCTTAAGTTCGCGCATACGTATTATCATGTATTTCTGCACTTGAAGAATCAGTGAATCCATTAATAATTCAATAAACGCCAGTCTGAAACTGCCCAGTAGAATAATTTGTGCTTTCTGTTTGAGTGGGTAAATTTTATTATAGGGCCATTAAAATAATTATGCTATATTGTATTTTATTACTAGAAATTTTGTTCTCCATGTAATGGCAAGATATAAAGCATTGCCCATAACAATATTGACAACATTTTTGGTGAAATAAAATGAAACATTGACTCCATAGTTTTTAATTTACAAACAATCTATACCTTACCCAAAAGGTGCCACACATTGACCGATACCACCACAATTTAATGCACATGTTTCAGTTTAGAAACTTGCGACATCATCTTCCTGCCCTTGTCCCATCTTATTTGGGGTCGGCGCAACACGTTTTTTTCTTCCATTCTATCCTGTCAACCATCATACTATCATTAACTTCCTTTTCTTTCATATCACTGTTAACACAATCCATCCATCTTTTCTTTGGCCTCCCTCCCTCTCCACCCATCCACATGTATACTCATAACTCTATTAGTAACATGTGTTTCATCTCTCCTCTTTACATGACCAAACCAAGACAAACGATTCCCCTTCACCTTTTCTTTTTTTCATCCGTCTTTTTCACAGCCCAACATTCTGATCCATATGCGACAACATCATTACGAAAAGTCGCCGGCGAGGGGCCTTAGGAACTTGAAAAAACAACTACAAATAATGTTGCCTGTTTATTATAATGTGGTGGTATTAGTGAAATAAGATTTTTGACTAGGGCCGGGGAATAAACCTACCAGCCTACCAGTTGTTTCAGAGAGGTGAGTAGATATTTGCTTGTATTATTATGGTTTGTTTTGCCACGCGGTGACCCTAGCGTGATCGCCGAGAGTAGGTATGAAAAGTGAATTATATACATGAGATTGACTTCTGTACCTATTTTGTGCCGACACTGCTTTAAGCGGACGCCCGCGCGGTCCCTTACAAAAGTGCTCTGTTACGGCATAGAATAATACGGGGAAACGCGCGGGGTGCTGGGCCCCGTGCCCCCTTTTTGCTACATAAAAAATATTAAGTTCTCCATCGACTCGACTACATGCAAACCGTAAAGCTAGAACTATATTAGACCGACGCACACGTATAACACTAAACGCCTGATTTGTATGTAGAACGACATCGCGTGGCGTGAATCAAGTGTAGCTTTACAAGTCTAGTTTCCATATAAAATGTATGGAGACCGACGCGCCCGGATCGTCGTGTGTGGCATACGTGTGCGCAGCTAGCTTTAAAGTTAAACTAGCGACACTGCGCAGGTAATAATCCGATTTCCACGACGGGAACGGTCGGATCGCACACGGCACACGCGCTTTATCACGCGACGGGAGCCATATTCGGCTGTCAGCTTTACGCAGTTTCGGCCATAAAGAAAATCGCGATGTGACACATTTCTTGTTACCACATAAGCTGCGAAATAAAAAGTTTGTGTGGTGGCTACAGTACTCCCCCTCAAGCGAAGCGAACCGGCAGTTTGACGACACGACCCGAACGTGTTTTTCTGTTATTAGTGGGTTGTGACTTTGGTACTTGGTATGGTAACAGGTGTGGTAATCTTGGCTGATGGTGAGGTGTAGGTAATAGAACTAGGTGTGATTGGTGATAAACTGCTGGCATCTTCTGTGACGACGTATGCACCCACAAGACCAACAGGTCAGTCAATATTAATAATTATTCAAGTTCCATTTCTGTCTGCGGGGTTTAAAGTGCCTAAGGTTTCTATTTCCAAGTGGTTATAAAAAAAATAACCACGAAGGCTAAGGCGAGAGGCCCGCCCGCTCCCGCCTTTGTCTTCTAATCTAACCTGTTCTTGTCAGGATACCCTAAAAATACGTCTCCTCCTTCCCTGCTCTCGTCTTTTATACATTACCGACTGCCCATTCGTTATTTTATAGAATTAGGTATTCTACACATTGCCTAGGTATTGTATAGAATACCGGATTATATAGATAGCGGGTAAAAGATAAAAGAAAAAAAAAAATTTCGAAATTCACCCCCTAAGAGTTGAAACGAGGGTCCAAAATTTATATGAAGAAACCTACTTTCACGCGGTCGAAGACGCTGACAGAAGCAAGTATTACGTTTTTTTTTCTATATTATTATTGCTTCTACTGCAGTTAGCTGAAAAACAAAACTATCGAATGAACACGCTGCCTCGAGCCTTACAGACTCACCGCTTCAATGGAAACAATTGCCACTTTTCACTGCTCTTTGCCACTCAACTCCGCCAGTGGAAACGCTCCCTTATTCTTGATCGGCCAACCACACGGCTACCAACGAATAATAAACGTTCCTTTGAGTGTCAAAACCGAGACAGCTGAAAGTTGATTTTGACAGAAATGACAGTACTGACACTTACAAATGTCATCATTGTCTCACACTAGCGCACGTTGAATGAATCCGATTAAAGAATTTAATCGTTTTGTTGTGAAGTGTATATTTACTATTGTAAATGGGATCTGTTTAATTATATGGTATTTTTGCAACAAATTTAACACCTGCTCCACAAATATTATGACGTCTAAAAGAAAAGATTACATCTTCGAGCCATTTAAGGTTACTGAAGTTAGATGTCGGGGTTTTGAAAGTCCCAGACCTCGCAGTGGTCACAGGATAGCTTGTGATGATTCTAATATCTATTGTTTTGGTGGTTATAATCCCTCGTTACCGCTGACCAATATCCAAAGGGACAATCCAACCTGGACGCCGGCACGGC
The DNA here is from genome assembly GCA_949316375.1 of Mythimna vitellina. Classification (NCBI taxonomy): domain Eukaryota; kingdom Metazoa; phylum Arthropoda; class Insecta; order Lepidoptera; family Noctuidae; genus Mythimna; species Mythimna vitellina. Next base: position 8,188,172 of record OX438694.1, on the reverse strand, counting down.
CTCTATTTAAAGAACTTTGGAGTTTTTCGATAGCTAGTCGAAAATGGAAGCAACACAGAGTAATCGAAAATATGCCGGAAGAATTAGCGTCAAACGCTATGTGTATGAATGGCAGATACTTAATGGTTTGTATAAGCAATGTTTTTGTTTAAAATGTGCAATGAATTATTTATATTGTTGTATTAAAAGTTGCGTTTCGTTATAGATATTCGGAGGCACAGGTGCGCCCTTCGGTAATAAATGTAGCAACGACGTGATAGTGTGGCGAACATGCAACGAGGATGCCAGGCTGCAGATCCTAGAAGTGACTGGTACCAGACCTCCTGGACAGTATGGTCAAGCTATATTGTGTCATGATGGGTGTTTTTATACAGTTGGTGGTACTAACGGATTTGCATATAACTGTGATATTTATAGGTATTTATTTTATCATAACTCAGTTTTACAAATTGCACAAACTAAGTAATACTTACACATAATTTTAAAACAATAATGTTTTGTTTATTTTGTAGGTTAGATCTTCGAACACTAGTCTGGGAGCCAATTTTTGTTGGAACAGGTCAAGAAGGTGAACCGTTAGGCAGATACAGACATGAAATTGCTCGAGTTGGCAATAAATTGTATATAATTGGAGGTGGTACAGGGGAGTGGGCATTTGAACTTATGGAAATACCAATGTTTGATTTTGAGAATAATACTTGGACAATTTTGACTCCAAAAGCTGATGATAGTGAAAAGGATACTGTTGCCCCTCTACCAAGAAAGTGCCATAGTGCAGTACAGATTGATTCTCCAGAGGGTCCTCAAGTGTTTGTGGCAGGAGGCTCTGATGGAAATTCAGTGTTTGAAGATATTTGGAGGCTAAACATCTCTGATTTACAATGGACTCTGATGCAGAAGACAGTTTTACCACATCCTTTGTATTTTCATTCATCTGCAGTTACGTCATCAGGTTGTATGTATGTTTTTGGTGGTATTGAACCCAAGGAGGATGCAACTAGTAGAAATAATATACTGTATAAGGTGTGGTTATGTCTGCCAAAATTGAGTGAAATGTGCTGGGAAGCTTTATTGCATTTTCATCCAAATTTAGATCAAGTAGATGGTAGATCATTGTTAAATATTGGAATTCCAAGCCACTTTGTACAGAGACTACATATGCAGTGAAAATGTTAGAAATTTTTTGCTGTAAGCAATATTGTGTTCTATTTATGTATTTGTCCATGAATTAATTTATTTTTGTGCAGCTGAACATTTGTTGACAAAAATATAACCTAATCATTTGTATTATAATTTTAAAATTTGTTTCATTTGCTTGATGGTTCAAGATATTATGTGTGAGTAGCTTCTGGCAGCGGCTTCGCCCACATGGTAGGTGGTAGGTTTCTTCATATAAACTTTGGACCCCCATTTTATCTACTTATTAGGTGAATTTTGAAAAATCCTCTCTTAGTGTTTGCTTATGACATAAAGGAAATCTTGTGCTAAATATCACGCTCTTAGTGTTTGTAGTTTCGGCTGTGTGTTGATATGTCAGTCAGTCAGTTTTTCCGTTTATATTTATAGATGATTATGAATGATTCGCACATTTTATGTCACTCTTCCTTCATTTTCATAATTAATTAATTTATTCATACGTAAGCTTAGGCTTATTTGTATAAGTACAAACGGAGAGAGATATACAGAACAAATACATTGTTGTGTCAGTACAATCCTTGCGTGTGACTTCGACACCCAAACTAGGAGATAATCTGTATCTCAGGTGTCAGTGCTCCTTACTGGCTATTCACAAAATGTAGCTTTTCTATAATAATTCTGCTTACATTTAAATTAAATTAAAATTATAACATGATTGAAATGAAAAAAATAATGAAAATTGAATTAAGTTAAATTACAAATAAAAAACCGACCAAGTGCTAGTCGGTTTCGCGCACGAAAATGGCACCTAAAAGCAAAAAAATCACGTTTGTTGTATTCCTTACAAGTCCCACTTAAAAAAATTTGAGATACAGCCTGGTGCCAGACAGATAGACAGACAGTGGAGTCTTACTAATAGGCTTTTACCCTTTGGGTACAGAACCCTTAAAATTTACGCACCTCTTAGTCCCATGAGACATGCTTTTGTCAAAAAACTGGATATTTAAATGACCGCCTTGAGCTTGGGGTAACGTCGTCTATCCTCAATTTCGGTTCTTACATCGAGGCAAAAGCTCAGCAGGCTGCCAAGAAATTGGAGTTCTTAGCTCAGGTGAGACGGTACTTCACGCCGAAACAGCTGCTCAACCTTTATCAAGCGCAAGTTCGATTGTGTATGGAGTACTGTTCTAATCTTTGGGATAGGTTTGCCAAATACCAGCTTGATGCCCTGGCGATGATTAAAAAGCGAGCCAAGAAGATCAACGGTAATGATGCACTTTTCGAGTGAAAACTCCTAAGTCTTCATGATCATCATCAGCATCAACGCTGAGTCGCAAGCCTGTCGGTTTTCTATCGTTTACATTTCAGGGAGTGTGTGTTGGAATTGCACAATTTAATTCCTCCAAGTCCGTACCATCATCGGATCACTACACGTACGACGTTGCAACGACGGTACATGGTGGACATCTCTGCACCCATACGTACAAAGCGTTTTGGGAACACATTCATTATGTTTTGCGTATAGCTGAGTGGAATTCCCTACTGGAGTCTGTGTTTCCTGATAGCTACAACTTAAGTGTCTTTTAGTCAAGAGTGAATAGGTTACTTCTAGGCAAGCTTACCATCAAGTGAGATAGTGTTCGCGAGCCTATAAATAATAATAAAAAAACATTTGCAAAGGAATTTTTTGCTTTTTTATTTTTATTATTTATGTAGTTTATAATTTTCAAATAAAATCCTATTGAGTAGAAAAGTACGGAGTTTCAGACAAATCCGTATTTTTGGCAACTCTCTCCGACAAGGGAATCGTATCGAAACTTAAGGTCAGCTCAGACCAAGATGACCGTAAGTTTGGATACAATTCCCTAAGTCGCTAGAGACGTACCTCAAAAAAAAAAAACTTACCCAATTTTCGACGCCACCGAAGCAAAAGTTGCTGAACGGGTACAGATTTCAGGGAGAGAATTGGAATAAATTCGTATTTGGTTTCCATCGCCGCATCGGGGGTAGGGACTTGGATTCTCTCACATTTTTTTTTTACCAGATATTTGAGTTATGTACTTAAATTCAATAAAAAAAGTCGGGGCAAAGCATTAAAATAATGCTGTACAAGTCATTTTCCACAATTTAGTTCACTTTTGGATCTTTTAACGAATAATTGAATACATGCATAAATGTATTTTTGTTATGAAAATCCCTTCTAATTTTTAAAAGATCTAGGTTTTTACGAACATACAAAATCCTTCAAAGATATAAAGAGAAGGCAGAGTCAGTATATATAGGAGATAATATGTCGAAATAAGCATAGTAAAATAACCTAAATCTCGTGGCTACATCTTTCAAATACCTTATTTTTCTTACTGCTGCTGCGAGAGTTCCAATACAATTCAAAACAATCTGTCCTAGGTCTAGGACACATTGTTTTGTACCTTCAGCTTTTTTTTAGGTGGGAAATCATCCATGACTTTTCCCGTGTATGCGTGTCAGAGTTTCACTGACTAAAACTCACTCCTATGTTCCTTCTTTGCTTTCGTTCCAGGGCCCCGGGGTTCTCTTTCGCACAACCCAAATCCCCCAGCAGGCTTTGACCCTGCTGGGCCTGTACGGCTTGTTCCTCCAGCTGTGTTTGGGGTTATTAGAATTATAATTGAAATGTCTGTTTGAAAATATGAAAGTGTATGTATACCTATAACAAAAATAAAAAAAAAATTGTTTATCTGCCCGTTTGTTCCGGTTAATCTCGGAAACGGCTAGACCAGTTTTGAAGCGACTTTCACTGTATCCATTAGCTGATGTTACATAGAGCATCGTAGACTACTTTTCATCGTGAATATGAGATCATGTGACGGTACCTAGCCCTAGAACGCAAAAGGCAAATGAAGAAACAGGTGAGTTTTAGTTAGTAAATGCCTAACATACCTTCTCGCTCCACCATAGAGCAAGAGAAGTCATTTGATGATTTCCCATATCAAAAAAGGTTACTTTTCATTTTCCCACTGGAACAGGCTTTCAAACTACGAAGAAAATTTGACGGGACTTTCACTGTGATACCTATAGTATAGTTATTATGAGTAATTACTTTTTATTTTTACGCGTAAACGGGATCTAGTTCCCGAAATGATACAAGAAACATTTCTGAAGGAACTTTCATTAGCTTAGATGTGTTACCTGTGAGTTAAAAGAATTAATAATTTAGGCCAGTGGCGTAACGTGGACTAATCTAGGCGTGGGCCAAGACGCATCAGCGAGGCCCTTTTTTAATTGATACCTATTATTTAAACAATCAATGTACAGATTCTACCATCTTTTAGCTGGGCACGCCACAATTATGGCGGTAAGTTCCCTCTTTGAGGCGTGGTTGCAAAGACCTCACGGCGTTCTCACCTTCCACATGACGCACGTTCTCACCGAACACGGTAAGTTCGGGAAGTTCCTGCACCGGATTTGTGCGGAAGATACGCCTGGGTGTCGCCACTGTGTGGACCACCCGGACGACACGGTGGAGCACACGGTGAAGGTTTGCCCCGCTTGGGCAGAGCAACGCCGTGTCCTCGTGGGGGCGATCGGCGGCGGCGATCTCTCGCCCCGGGCATTGGTACAGGCTATGGTCCGGAGCGAAGTGGAGTGGCAGGCGGTCGCCTCCTTCTGCGAAGCAGTAATGCTAGCAAAGGAGGAGGCCGATCGCGTGAGGCAACGGTCCTCACGCCCCAACCGCCGCCGAGATTCCGATCCCGATTTCCGGCCACCGTAGGCGCGAGCTTGCGGATGGCGAGCAACGGGTGGCTCGCCGTTGGGCCGTCCGGTAACCGTCCGGACCTGAGCTCGGTCCGGACGGTTACCGTCGTTAAGTCGTCGACGGCGTACTGTTTTACGCGCGTCTCAGGGAGATGTCAGCAAATCGTAGGGGCCCAGCAGGGTCAAAGCCTACTGGGGCCATGGGTAGTGTGAAAGTGAAACCCGGGGCCCTCGGACGAAGGCAAAGAAGGAACAGGAGTGGGTTTTTAGTCAGCAAAAGTCTGACACTATCTCCCGCTCCGCCTAAGATCGGGATTTGTCATCTTATGACATGACATGATTTTCCCATCCAATAAAAAAAAAACATCTTTTAGCGAAAATGAAAGGTTTTAATTTGTAACCTTTGTGATAAAAGTTTAGTTTTACAAAAATAATTTACTCTTTTTATAACTGATAGGCTGACATGGCGTTTGAACATAATCTGACTTGATGGTAAGCGACGATGTGATTGGCGATAGAGCACGCTTGCCCTGCAATGCTCGTAGTGGTTCGATGATGGACCAGGCTTGGTGGAATTAAATTATGCAATTCTGAAGCACGCTCCCAGAAATGTAAACGATAGTTCCTGAACTATCGTTTATATTTCTAGGAGATTTCTGGGAGTCATAACAATACAGGGAATGATTCTCATCATCAACATTTCAACCGAAAGACGTCTAGGTCTTCCCCAAATGTAGCCATAGCGATCGGTTCTGCGAGTCTCGCATCCATCGAAATATGTATTTAATTTGCCAAACCCAAAGCAATGTAGAAATTGAGTAAATATTATCTGTATTTTGTCAATCCTATAGGTAACATATCAGAGAACTTGTTCATTGTTTAGTTTTAGCTGTAAAGCTGTGCTAGAAAAACATAAACTTATTACAAAAAATACAACCGATTTAAAAAAAAAAACCAAAGCATTGGAAAAAAAATTCTTCAGTTACCTATTTAGTAATTTTTAGTTTTTTTTTCACTACCGCAATAAATGTTACTAACCACCGCCCTACGGCGATCTCTCGCGCCAGGCCTTGGTACAGGTCATGGTCCGGAGCGAAGAGGAGTGCCAGGCGGTCGCCTCCTTCTGCGAAGCAGTAATGCTAGCAAGGGAGGCGGCCGATCGCGTTAGGCAACGGTCCTTATGCTCCAACCGCCGCCGGGATTCCGATCCCGATTTCCGGCCACCGTAGGCGTGGGTTTGCGGACGGCGAGCAATGGGTAACCCGCCGTCTGACCGTCCGGTAACCGTCCGGACTGAGACCAAGTCGTCGACGGCGCGTACTGTTCCACGCGCGCCTCAGGGAGATGTCAGCAAATCGTAGGGGTCCAGCGGGGTCGAAGCCTACTGGGGCCACGGGTAGTGTGAAAGTGAAACCCGGGGCCCGGGGACGAAGGCAACGAAGGAACAGGAGTGGGGTTTTAGTCTGTAAAAGTCTGATATTATCTCGCGCTCCAACCAAGAGCGCGATTTGTCATAAGATTTTCACACCCAATAAAAAAAAACCGCTCTACGTTACCTAATCGATCCTGAGATATTAAATGCGTTTTATAGCTAAGTATTCCATAGGTACCTACAGCTACAGGTTTTAAAGTTAAAATAAATAAATATACTTACTTAGGTACTTACAAGTAAAGGTACACCTACAATGTAGAATTAATGAAGCACCGGCTAAGTGGAGCTGAATCATTCAGATGGGATGGGTGGTAACAATAGCTAATCAAATTGTGTCTCATTAGTCGACGCGTGGTAATAATATAGAGAGGCGTTTATAAAACCACGATGACCACCATGATGCGAAGATTAAAAAAAATAAGTCTTTTGTGTGTGTCCAGTGTCCACAACAATCACACAACGCTGTCTAGTCTCAAGCTAAGCAGAGCTTATGTTATGAGTACTAGACAACTGATACATATACTTATATATTTCTAAATACATACATATTATAGATAAATTACACCCAGACACAGAACAAATGATCGTGCTCATCACACAAACATTTGTCCTGGGTGGGAATCGAACCCACGACCTCCGTCATAGCAGTCAGGGCCACTAACTACTAGACCAACAAGCCAGTCAAATTATGTGCTGTTCAGAGTTTTGTTGGCTGGAATACATGTTCATCAATGCACAATATTTATTTTATTGACTGCAAAAAATAGTGTAACGTGCGATGAGAAACATCAAACAGGATGAAAATATAAGAGCTCCGATTTTGCTATTTGGTTTTTTAACAGCAGAAGCAGCGGTGGTCTAGTACTCAGTGGTAATGGCCCCGACTTTAACGACGTTTAAATCCAGGCGGGCGCATTTCTATGTGTAATTTATTTTATTTCATCACCACTGCTCTCAATTCAATTAAGGAAAACCTCCAAAAATTCGAAGACATGTGACATCCACCAATCCGCGCTGGGCCGGCGTGATGTTGTGCGTGTGGATAGATTACGGCCCATTCCGTCTCCTAGAGAGGAGGCCTGTGTTCCAGCAGTGGGAACTCATGTTATCTATGGAACCCTGAAATTATGCGCACACAATACCAATAGGGGACATTTTTTGTTTCAGTAATGCTGGGTTTTCTTTATGTTAATGTATGATCATAAATTCATCAGGCCTATGACTAGAATAAAGTCTAATTTTGTTCAGGTTCCAGTAATAGATCGAAAGTACCGAATTAGTAATAGTAGGTACCCGAAATTAGTTCTTAAATGACTATGCAGTTGTGCAACAGTCGGCCAAACTGTTCTGACTATGTGATTCCAGTTCGTAGTCGAGCGAGACTCAAAAACCTAAATTGAAAGAGAGAATGTAGAGAAGACACCAGAGTCGTTACGATGGACTAGATTTCAGCGTTTATTAAATTAAATGAGCTATAACTTAGATCTCAGTGTCACGCGAGCAACGTGAACCTGACTCCCATTTCAAGGGCAGGTGGTGGCGATTGAGTCGCAACAAGTGCGAGGCGCGTCGGCGTAGGGCGTCGGGACGCCGTCCGTCGTCGCCGCGGTTTCGCGCCAATTCTCGCCCGCAGTGATGGGAAGCACGCCTCACGGGCGGGACACGCTCGCTTCGTCCGCGCACGCTCGTGATCCGAATGCGGAAAACTGTTAATAGTTTCCAACTCAACAGTTAACGTCTTAGAAAATTTACACGTCGCTTCACGTCTATTAACTTGGATAGCAATATGATTATTTTTCGTTTAAAACCAAAGGAAGTAGCAGCTATCATGCTGCTTCCGGATGCATTCCAAAAAAGTGTAAAACTTCTCAATAATTCAGGAATCGTGCGCTCATTTTTGAACAGAAGTGGTTGTAAATGTTACTCTCGGGGCGGACACTTGTAAGCTATGACGGACACTACCGAGTACATGGTGACGGAGGTCTCGACGGTGGCGTCGGCACCTCACCGGACACCTACTCCAGAACTTCATGCGACGTACACCACTTTTGAAATCTTGGTGGCATTAGTGGCAGTGGTGGGGAACGCTATGGTGATCTATGTGTTCCATCGTGAACGTAGACTGCGACGACGCACTAACTATTACATTGTGTCTTTGGCCGTGGCAGACTTTCTGGTTGGTCTACTGGGCATACCGTTCGCTATCCTGGCGTCGGTAGGTCAGCCGAGGAACCTCCATGCGTGTTTGTTCACAGTGTCGTTGCTAGTGATGCTGTGCACTATTAGTATTTTTTGTTTGGTGGGTGTTTCCGTGGACCGCTACTGGGCAATCCTGCATCCAATGTGCTACTCGAGGAATGTGCGCACGAGAACAGCTATTAGTGAGTATTCCTCAAAGATAACTTTTTACTATGTTCTAAGTTGTACTGAAACCAATAAAGGTATGTACAATGTGCTGAACATTTATGATAGTTTATTATCTGAAAACTGCCACCGTGTTGCGGAGGTCATATTATTGCATCTTTTATTGCTAACTACCTACTTGATGATCATTGCTTTAAAACAATGGCAATCAAGTTACCTTTTTAGAGCATACGACGTAATACGTATTTAATTCAGGATCAATTTATGTGATGCATATTTGTCTTCAAAGAATTTTCCGATAGTTATAGTTGACAAAGGAACGGAAGGAAATAATCTGTGATTGTGTTTTGTTTTCTATAGGTTCTAATTTTCCACAGAAGGGTTAAAAGATGGACACCAAAAAAATACTGTTTATGGTTTTTAATAAGAACAGCTTATTATTGTTTTCTTTATATATTGTTTCCTTTTTAGGAAGAACATTTATAAGCGACATGTTGCGTTTTTTTCTGCATAAACGTTTGTTTTCTATCCTAATTGAAAAGTATTTAAGAAAATCACCATCTTCCTGCTCATCTTATTTGGGGTCGGCGCAACACGTTTTTTTCTTCCATTCTATCCTGTCAACCGCCATACTATCACTAACTTCCTTTTCTTTCATATCACTGTTCACACAATCCATCCAAAGAAAATATTGAAGTATTGAAGTATTTAAGAAAATATTTTTCAAAAAATAATATAAGTAGCTTCTTTTCATACAACTAGTGATTTATTAGAATAGTTTTTGTTAACATAGTATTGTAAATACTTTTTAATTAAGATAGGAAAAATCCCTTTCTTTTCCGTGCGTGTGTGTTCTCAATTACCTAAACCTAAAGGAACTCAGTAACTAAAACCAAACTAGGGATTTCAGTCAAGTGGTGACAAGGAGCTCGGATCATTAATAAACATAATTTTAAGGTTAGAAGAGAATGACCATAGCTTAGTGATGAATTATTTAGAATAGATTTTTGTTACACTCCAGCAATAAAGTCTCTATACGATAATCTGTAGTAGGTACGTCTCTTCCTGAAGTTTACGAATTTCATGAATGAACATTTATTTATACTGCAACACATTTAACGTTATTTACCAACGCACCGCAGCCGATGGTTTCTGTAACGTTTATCTTGTTTAAGTAAGCCTTGTGAATTGATGTTTACACGTTTAAACGTGGAAAAGAAAAATTGGAAGAGAGTCATGTTAAAGTTATGAATGAGTAAGAGAAGATGAGATTTATTTTTTTAAATAGGTTGAAAAAAAAAAAATTGTTTATTTGTTCCTTTAAGTTTAATTTTAAAGTACGATATACATAAGATATATATCACTACATAGTATAAAACAAAGTCGCTTCCCTCTGTCTGTCCCTATGTAACCTTAGATATTTAAAAAACGCAACGGATTATAAGTTTTTTTAAATAGATAGAGTGATTCAAGATGTAGTTTTTTTTTTTTGTGCTTATATTCCAAACACTGGCTGAACCCTGCGAGATAGATCAAAATAATGTACTACAGTATTGTACACCCTAAAAGGTCTACAAAAATCTTCACGATGGTATATGTCTATTACTTAGGGATAAACGTATAATAAACATTTTTTATCCTTTACTTTTTACGAGAAATAATGGCTTATTTACGAAGCGATTTTAAGCAATACAGCATTAATCCTTATCTAGTTAAGTACCTTAAATACATTGTGCATTTAATATAGATCAATATGGCTCTTTACAGCATGTGATTTAAATTAATATTTTCGCAGATATTACAGATTTAAAATGCAGGGACATCGGTTGTCGAGTGTTTGTCACATGACCAATTATATGTCGCTTTTTCAAGAGGAACCTCAAAAGAAAACATGTTTGTATTGTCTAATGACAAAAAAGCTGTGAACATTGTTTAAAAAAACATTCTGTAGTATATTTAGTATTAGCATTGCACCCGTGCGAAACCAGGCCACTCGCTAGTGTACAATAAAGTAGACCGAAAGGTAAAAAAAATAGGTGACATTAATTTATATTGCAGCTGACACCTAAGCTAAGATAAATTAATATTTATACAACATGTACCTGACTGGAATAATGTATACATTATACCATCCTTATTAGAAAATTAAGTTTCAATCATAATTTAAGCAATGAAATTTTACATAAATGCGTGTGGTCCCTAGTGTTTTTTTTTTAAAATTAGTTATTCTAATTGTGAGCAAATTAAAGTACAATGGGTAATTAAAGGGCATCGACGCACTACATTGTTAGCTTGCACCGGTGGCTATTGGTACTTACGAACGCACATACAAACGGACTTGTGATTGTGACGCAATCAAGATTTATCAATGAAATTGATTCAGTACCCGACTCTGAACAAACTGCTTTCAGCATGTGCGTTTATTTTGTTACAAATGTTGTTTTATGGGTATTAGTGCCCACCCTTGCCGGTTGTACATACGTCTGTACAACTTGAATGACCTTGAAAAACGCTTAATTTTCGTTTTGTACACACGTTTGTACGAATTTTTTTTAGCCGAAAATTTTGGTTTTTATATCTTTGTTTTTCCTAGAATAATCCCGAAAAAGTTTTTATTTTTTTTTCGTAAAAACGCGCAATTACGTAATAATAATACCCCGGGGCGCCCGAGGGGTTAATGATTATTAATGAAGTAGGTACGTACGTACCTATAATAGATATTCTTACTTTTTTTTTTTTCGGCAGGATTGGGAAATCCTCATGGACGCCCAGGCTGCCTCACAGACGAGCTAGTTCGGGCAGTGTCAGACTCCTACTGACTAAAACCACACTCCTACCTTACATTTAAACCACGGACATAACGTCCGAGCCCTTGTTTGAAAATCATACATTATTTGCTTCGGGGCAACTACACGTGCAAGTGGCGTCACTCCAGAGCACCTTTTAGCTATCGCAATAAATCCCGTCAGAATGAGATATTCGTAATTATTTTATTTAGTTGGTGGACAATAGATACATTTAGAATATGTATGTGACAAAGAATTAAGTATACCTAGGTAATAGGAAACATGAAATGTTAAGCTAAGTACTATAGATATGATACTCTTTATTTTTCTTATGTACATATAATCTACATTTTTAAATATTTCTTAGAAAAAACATTTGAAAATATATGAAATAGTAGTCTTCCGGTATCGGGAGCAGGGTGTAAGTTACCGGTGGTTAGGGCTCCAGAGTCAGGAACCTACTCACAATGTGAGCCGTATCTAGGAGTACTGCCTTCTGTATCAGGCCTTTGATCCAGCCGCGCAACGACAGCTTCGACAGGAGGTCGTCGAAGCTTTTGGCTATAAAGCCATTGGCGGTCACGACAATCGGCACAATGACAGCCGAGTCCACATTCCACATGTCGACAACCTCGTGTGTTACGTCGAGATATTTGATTTTCTTTTTCAGCTTTCACGAGATTCTCGTCATGTGGGATGGTGACATCGACTATCATTGCACGGCGCGCTAATCGGTCTATCATCACTATATCCGGCTTATTGGTTACAATAGTCCTGTGAGTGATGATAGACCGATCCCAGTACAGCGTGACATGGTCATTTTCGAGAACTGGGTCGGGCACATACTTGTAATACGGTACCTCAGAATCCAACAGGTTGTATTTTAAAGCAAGTTGCTGGATAAGAATATTATATTATTAATGTCAATTTACCTGATTGATTAGCTGGTAAGCTATAGTAAAATTTACACGAAAATGAACAAACATTTTCAGATTTGTGTAATTTCAGTTTACTTAAATTCGATTGAAGCGGGATTCTATTTTTTTTTAATAATTGATTTTGACCACTATCTCACCTGTTGGTTAGCGACGATGGAGCACATTTGCCTAGAAATGTCCTATTCACTCTTGAAGAACACCGAAACATGCCACAAAAACTTTTAAACCAAATTGACAAACAATGAACATAATTTTGGTCAACTTTTTTAATGTCGGTCCCTGATAATCATTTTACACGAAAGAAAAGTTTTCTTTTTAAGGTGAGAAATCGGTAAATGACTTCTCCTCTCTAGTTTGGAATGAGAGGCCGTGTCTCGTTCTTGGGCGGAGCGAGAGGGCGTGTCAGACTTTTACTGACTAAAACCCACTTCCATGTTCCTTTTTATCTTCGTTCCAGGGCCCTAGGGTTCAATTTTACACAACCCGTGGCCCCCGAGCACGCCACAATTATGGCGGTAAGTCCCCTCTTTGAGGCGTGGTTGGAAAGACCTCACGGCGTCCTCACCTTTCGCATGACGCAGGTTCTCACCGGACACGGTAAGTTCGGGAGGTTCCTGCACCGGATTTGTGCGGAAACGACGCCCGGGTGTCGCCACTGTGTGGACCGCCCGGAGGACACGGTAGAGCACACGGTGGAGGTGTGCCCCGCTTGGGCAGAGCAACGCCGTGTCCTCGTGGGGGCAATCGGCGGCGGCGATCTCTCGCACCGGGCCTTGGTTCAGGCCAAGGTCCGGAGCGAGGAGGAGTGGCAGGCGGTCGCCTCCTTCTGCGAAGCAGTAATGCTAGCAAAGGAGGCGGCCGATCGCGTGAGGCAACGGTCCTTACGCTCCAACCGCCGCCGGGATTCCGATCCCGATTTCCGACCACCGTAGGCGCGGGCTTGCAGACGGCGAGCAATGGGTGGCTCGCCGTCCGACCGTCCGGTAACCGTCCGGACCGAGCCCAAGTTGTCGACGGCACGTACTGTTCCACGCGCGCCTCAAGGAGATGTCAGCAAATCGTAGGGGCCCAGCAGGGTCGAAGCCTACTGGGGCCACGGGTAGTGTGAAAGCGAAACCCGGGCCCTGGGACGAAGGAACAGGAGTGGGTTTTTAGTCAGTAAAAGTCTGACACTACCTCCCGTTCCGTCCAAGAGCGGGGGATGTCATAAGATGATTTTCCCACCCAATAAAAAAAAAAACCTGTGGCCCCAGTAGTCTTCGATTTTTACTGAATAAAGCCATACCAGTGTCCTTCAGCTGCCCTTTGCTTTCTAGGGCCTCGGTAACTCTTTTAATCGTTCCCACAGAAACAAACAACGTTGTTTAGTTATTTTCATCATAAAACGATTTGATCCAAACCAACAAATAGATCATAAAGAAAAAAAACCAGGCAAGTGCGAGACGGACTAGCGCACTGAGGGTTCCGTACAAACTTGCTATGAAAACAGTTCAATTTCCGAATCGAGTCTTAAGATTTTTACGAATAGCAAAAAAGTTTTTTTTTTGTGACGTAACTACAAATTTACAGTTTTCAGATTTTTTCCTATACTTATGCTATGAGACCTAGCTTCATGCCAAATTTCAGGATTCTAGGACAACGGAAAATACTCTATGAATTTTGATTCCCTTGAGAGTGCCGAAATACACGTTTTTGGCGACATTAACGACCGTATCTTTTTTTTCGTTGACTCGCTACATTATTATTATATTATATTATAAGGGTTCTGTTTTTTCCTTTTAAACCTGAATCCTAAAATTAACAAAACACTTTCTATGGCGATCTTACAAAACCAGGTTTTATGGTACGTCGTTCATGAATTGTCGTCGTTCAATGAATTTAGGTGACTGTGAGTCTAATAAAAAAAGTAAGGTTTCACTTCTTTGGTTTCGATTTGATTAGATTGGTAACCTATAAATGAACGAGAAGAATTCTGTAAGCATTTTATTGAGTGGAGGTTCTGGGGTAATTTTTTACCCCCTTCATGTGCTGGGTGATAAAATGCTGAAAAGTTGAAGGGGAATCGTTTGTCTTGGTATGGTCATGTAAAGAGGAGAGATGAAAAGCATTTTACTAAGAGTTATGAGTGGATGGGTGGAGAGGGAGAGGGAGGCCAAAGAAAAGTTCGATGGATTGTGTGAGGAGTGTAATGAAAGAAAAGGAAGTTAGTGATAGCATGACGGTTGACAGGATAGAATGGAGGAAAAAAAACGTGTTGCGCCGACCCCAAATAAGATGGGACACGGGCAGGAAGATGATGATGTGCTGGGTGATAACCAACCCGTGGTTTTAGTGAGGAAAAAGTCCAACCCTCCCTTATTTATTTATTTTACTATTTATGTACACAAAAAAACAGAAAAAGACAATACAAAGTAAACAAGAGTCACTTATTCTCCTCTCCTTATTTAAGAGCTAAAAACATCTCTAATTCTTTCTTTAATTCTTGTCCAATACCCGTTTTTTCCGTAGTCAACCATCGGCCTTATCTAGTTTAAATTGACGTGTAGGTACGTGTTTTAAAAAAATCTATTTGCAAAATAAATATCATATAACATTTGTCACCCACTTTCTAGTCATATGATCTTTCTCCGTCAGAGACGCTGAAGGCATCGGGAGTTGCATGACGACTAGGTACATTTGATTGCCATGGTAGGTGCGGGCTTGTTGATGATGAGCCACGGGTTGCTCGCTTTCCGGTTAGGACTAAGTCCAGGGGCCCAAGTCTGCTATTTTTATAAATTCTTCATTCCAACATGATCCCATTGTCATTTTCCTGAAGTTCGTAATCTACTAATTCATAATGATCGTTCATTGGTCTCGTTATAGAGTTGTGGTAGAATGGAAATATCGAGCTTATTAAAAGCAATGACTGCACAATGACGTTTTAATGGTAGGTCACTGATTATAGGAACTGTCAAAATTTTAGCAGATCACCGCAGTCGTCAGATATTCATTTGTCAATATGTATGAGATTACCATTCTATGCCACTTCTTTCTATGGAGTGTCAGTGGTTGACCATTGGAAAGTCATAATGACAACATTATATTAGTAGATTACCAAAGTTGTCAAAAACAACAATTATGAAGTCAATGATAGACCATTCTGACACTATTGTAATAGCAGACTTGAGGCCCAGGTCAACGGCGCGTTATGTTCCACGTGCGTTAAAGAGATGACAGCCAAATTGATGAGGCCAGTCAGACCCGAAAAAATCATTAAATTCATTATTGTACACACTAACAAGCTTACAGCACACACTACACGACACTATATACAGATCTCTTTTTTTTTCTGAAGTAACATATTTACGAGTATAATCATTTATATATATACAAAAATACTTAACTAATTAAAACTATCTAGATAGATAGATCTCTTTTAGACTAACATAGGACGACTGTAAGTAGCTGACACACCCACAGCACATGAGCCCACAGGCCGAATACACTACCGGCCTGTGGACATAATGTAACATATAAACTAGGGAAAAAAAAACATCTTTCTATTCTATTCTATTCTAGTCAGACCCTGCTAGAGTAACGGATTTTTCGAACGAGTTACCGCAGTCCAGACTCGCGCACTGAGGGTTCCGTACAAGCTTACCTATGAAAACAGTTCGATTTCCGAATTGAGTTACAAGGATTTATCAGAATCGCAAAAAAGTTTTTTTGTGACGTAACTACAAAACAGTTTTAGATTTCTTCCTATACTTGTGCTATGAGACCTTCAAATTTCAGGATTCTAGGTCAAAGGGACCTATGATTTTTGATTCCCTTGAAAGTGCCGAAATACACGTTTTTAGCGACATAAATGGCCGTATCGGTCGTATATATCGTTAACTCAGAAGTTTGATTTTGTCACAACTTTTGGGCCGCAGATCTGAGTTTATGGTTTCAATTTCCACTGGATACCTCTGGTCTTGACAGACAGACAGACAACAAAGTGATCCTATAAGGGTTCCGTTTTTTTTTTACGTACGGGACCCTAAAAAGAGGAACATTGGGGGAAAAACCCACATCAGTAAGAGTCCCTGAAGAAGTTATTCAATGATTTTCTACGTAAAAAACGTCATATATTTTTCACAGAGTCCATCCATATATAGCTCATTTGGCCTTCCTCTACACTCTTAATCATCAGTATTTACCTACCTTTGGGTATACAGGTCAAAATTGTATTTAGTTAAAAGTATTGACACAATCATATTCTATCATCATTCTGTGTTAATCAAACTACTCGATCAAATATGATAGATACCTTTTTTTTGTTATCGGGTGGAAAGGAAAGTTTCAATAAGCGCCTGGATTTTTAGGAGAAGATCGCGGAGTGTACCAACACTCCCTAGAGTCCTAGACCAAGCACAAAATTGAGGTGGAACCTACATTCCAGTACTACCTTTTCCTGTTTATATTTAAGGCTACACTAAATTGAGTTAAGAACGCTCAACCTGAGATACATTTCGATGCAACCGCTCTCACGTGATTATGATGTTATAACACATTATTCTCCAGATATTTTGAAAACGCAGATATCTTGTCGATATTATCTAAGTGTCTATTGAAATTAAATCAAAAATATGTGTAAACTAATAGACTGAAAATCTGCTAAAATAGCAGATTTTCGTCGATTAAGTAGTTGCTTGAGCTTTGGCCGTTGATAATGTACTCATAAACTGTGACTCGATTCGGGGATCAAACTATTTACATATGTAAGATTACGGAATCCTCGCTATTCCTACACACTGTTCCTACATAATATCTCTTAATAAATAATATAATATGAAATTACATAAAAAACCATTGTCATGAAATGCAGTTTGGTTATGCCGCCGGTATGAGCCAGAAGGTGGATGGTACACACGGGAACTTCATAATAAAACAATGTAACCTAGCTGTGTTTGGGTTAATTGGAAATATCTATTATTAAAGGAGCACTAGAAGTCGAGTGGTTACGGCCCTCACTTACACTTGCGTCGTGGGTTGAAACCAAGATAGGCACTACAGTTTCTATAATTTATTTTATCACCACTGCTATCATAACGGTGAAGGATAACATCGTGAGGAAACTGGCATGTCCTAGAACCAAAAATTCGTAGACATGTGTCATCTACTAATTCGCACTGGCTAACGTAGCCGATTACAGTCCACTCCTAGAAAGTAACCCTGAAGTCTAGCAGTGGAACATTATAAGGCTTTGCTATAATATGCACTTATCATTAATACATATGCCAGCCTTCGTCACGATGACTTGTGGTCAGTATCAGGTTATATTTGAACAAGTGTGTCGGATCTTTGCGGTTTATCATTGCCAGCCTGTCTTTTCCTCATTTTCCAAACATTAATTAGACTGATAAACAAATGAGCTTTGATAAAACGGTAATTTATTTATTATTTATTTATCGTTTATTTCAGGCATTAATTAACCCATAATAATAATATAGAATTAAAAAATAAAATCGTTATAACATAATAAAATAAATTAAATACTAAATTAAAGACTTTATAAATTATTAAAACATTGACAAAATTGTTGATAAATTATTGAGTTACATTAATAAATAAATTAATAAAATTATTGTAAATTATTATTATAATACAATCATAACAGCCATATTTGGTTAATTAAAGAAACCAAACTCGTTCATCAGGGGTTAGATTAAAAATCAGTTGGGCATAAAAGCAATCGTGTCTTGAATCTTTAAGAGGGTCCTTTTCCACTCGCCTATCGTCAACATCGAGCAGGGTTTAAAAGTTTGTTGTTCCATCTACCGCAATCCAACGCGATGTTTGACGAAGACGCAACGCGAAAACGGAGAGATAACGCCTAAAAACTCTGTTAGCATTCGGTAATTCCGTGATTTAATTTTTCGAATATTTCATAAAACTTGTTCCAGGAAATAAATGTTTATTTTAAATCTTTCTTTCTTTTAAATTTTTTCAAAGGTTTTTGAAAATAATTGTTGTCATCTCGATTAAATGTGCAAGGCTTCTATGGATGTACTGTTTTATATTTTTAATATACACATTATGTAGTACATTATGGAGAGCCAAATTTTACGTAAAATAGCAAATTTTCAGAGCTCTTTACTGTATTGGTTTTACACAAATTTAAATTTTGACTTCCATAGACGCCTAGATAATATCCACAAGATGTATATCCAAAATATCTGTAGAAATATGTGTAATAAAATCATAACCACGTAAGAGCAGTTGTTTGAAAATGTAACTCGAGTTGGCCGCTCTTAATCACGAAGTAGAGTCCGTTGCAGTGTAGCTTTGAAAGAAATACAGAAGATTATCTATAAAAAAAAAAAGTTTGCAACAAACAACATCTGTATCAAACAGTGAATAACTTTGACTCTCACCTCCGATTAAAGGTAACAGAAAGAACTGGTATAGGTCTTTCTGCCACCTCCCTTATTTTGGTGGCTAGGAGCCTCACATACACCTGCGGCATTATTCGAAAGAGTTATCTTGACCCTGGAAACATAGGATAACTGAAGGAACACTGGTTGGTTTTAGTCAATAAAAGTCTGACACTGATACGCCCTTTTGCTCCACCCAGAGCGCGAAAAGTTATTTGATTGTCCACCTCAGCACCCCACGGCCTGGCTGACATCTCTTTGAGACGCACGTGGAACGCTACGTACCTTTGATGACTCGGGTTCAGTCTGGACGGTTTGCGGACGACCGGACCGTGAGCTACTCTTTGCTCGTCGTATGTGGCTGGAAATCGGGGTCGTAGTCCAGGCGGCTAGGGCGTGAGGACGTCCTCACGTCCTCCGTCGTATTATTCCTTCGCCTTACTGCTTCGCAGAAGGAGGCGACCATCACCTATTACCCCTTGCTCCAGACCATTCATCTAAATACAATACTGTATTTTGAGCGTGTGTATTTTAATGAATAATTGATAAACAAGAAATCTCCTATTATTGTTTTTGAAATAAGAACCGATATTTAGAAAAGTCTGTAGGATCAGTTTAACTTGGAAGCTCATCATGTTCCTCTATAGTGTAGTCATAATCAATATTTCTGCCGAAGGACGTTAGGTTACGAAGGAATTATTGTACATAGGCCTACTCCAAGCGACGCCACATTCACCGGTCCCGTGCTCCTCACATCCAGCGGACTCCCGCTGCCTTTATCAAATTCTTGGTCCACTTTGTGGTAGGCCTTCCGACATTGTTACTTCAGAACCTATCGTCCCCGTAGGCAATCCGATGTGCGACCAATGTCCCTTACCTACCTAACGTACATACTCGTACATAATTAGCATTATAATATTGCCACTACTGGGACTCAGGCCTTCTCTCTTGGAGAGGGAATGGGCCGTAATCCACACGCGGGCCTAGTGCGGGTTGATGGAAGTCTCATGTCTTCGAATTTTTGGTTCTAAGACATACCGGTTTCCTCACGATGTTTTCCTTCACCGTTTTAAGAGCAGTGGTGATGAAATGGATAACACAATTTACACAAAGTAGCGCCTGGCTGGGTGTGAACCCGCGACCCACTACTCGTAAGTCGGAGCCGTTATCACTGGATCGCCACTGCTCTTTCCTACTGTCACTTAATTTTACTAATTGTTTATAGTCTAGTCTTTAGGATACACATCGTTCATATGTGGTTCATGGTATCCCGGCGGTCAAGTCATAAAGAATTAATTTATCATAGGTGTTTATTTCACGAAAGAGACACGCGGGACGACCTGGATGTCTGCCTTAAGAAATGGAAAGAGATAGCGAGGAACCGTGGTCGTTGGAATGAGTGGAGGGAGGTTTTTGCTTTCGTTGGTTTTTCAAGTGGGACAATGCAGGCTAGCTATCATCATCATTTCAGCCGAAAGACGTCCACTGTTGGACATAGGCCTCCCCAAATGCCGCCACAATGACTGGTCCTGTGCGTCTAGCTTGCTAGGCTAGCTATAAGAGTTCATTAGTTTACAATCTCTCTAGATTAAAAATCAGGTAATATAAATAATGTCCTTCAGTATGATTTAAACAAGCTCTACATTTTATCTTTGGTATTTGGTTAGTTTCATGGACAATCTAAAAGTCAAAACAAATTCATGAACAAAAAACTAATAAATTATGTTACTATAAATTAGAAAAAAAAGAAGCAATTCAGACTTTTGAAAGTTCTCATATGAAGTTCTAAATAAATAGTCAAAGTTTTTGTTATCTCCGAAAGTGGTTTTCTTACAAACAAGTTGTTTGTTGAACTTAAATTGTATCTGCTCAATTGTTTTTCATAAAATAATAATATGTCAGTTTGTTATTATCCAGTCCTATGTAGGTCTCTCTTCACTTACTTATATCTATATATGTGTGTATAACGAGTGGGCCGTCCAGTAGGGGCACGAGTAGTGACCTCGTACGCGCTTCAAAGAGATGTTAGCAAAACCGTGAGAGCCCAGCAGGTCCCAGAACGCAAAGGGCAACTGAACGATACAGGTGCGATCTTAGTCAGTAAAAGTCTGACACTTGCCCTCTCCACCACCCTTGAGTGGGAGCAGTCATTGCATGATTTTCTCACCTCAAAACAAAAGACACATAAAACATACTTACCCATTACGTTTCCTCATATACTCGTTCAATTTTCTGATGTCTAGCTTTGTAACACAAGTCTTAAGCCAAGTTTTGTAACTAAAAAAGCTTAGGTTAAGCCACAATTATCTTTACGTATGATTAACTTTTTTCCGCGGTTCGCTCTCATTCTCAGAAATTGTGCTTTTTTAAATTCTTGATAGGTTCGCGCTTGACCTCTATCTCGCCTGATGGAAAGCGACGATGCGGTCGACGATGGAGCGCGCTTACCTAGAAGCAACCTATTCACTCTTGACTTAAAGATTCCCGGGTTGTAGCCATCAGGAAACACAGATTTCGGCAAGGAATTCCACTCCTTAGCTGTACGCACAATGAATGTGTTTTGAAAACGTTTTGTGCGTATAGGTGGGATGTCCACCCTGTACCGGTGGCGCATCGCCGTAGGCCTGGTGGTCCGATGATGGAACGGGCTAGGCAGTATTTTTCGGTATAAAATATATTTAAGCCTGTTTTTTAGAGCTTACACTATTGCTGAGTTATAATCTAGCTGCTTATGGGTGAAATAATTTTCTTAATATTGTTGTTGTAAAATTGTTTGTTTAGAGGGTAGTCTCTCTTACTTTCTTTTTTTAAACTTTGCCCCAAACTAGGAACTACTGTCTATCCACTGGAGGTACTCTTCCGGAGACTGCCTCCTTCAAACAAATAATTTTAAACTCTATATAATATTGTTTTAGATTGTAAAATTAGTCATGAAGTAGGTAAATGGTAGCTTAGTGACATTTACAGCAAATATAACATCCTTTAGAATAATCATTTGCACTTTGAAACACACATAATAACGCTTTGAAATGTGTCTGCCTCTCGTTAATTTTTATGGGCACTTACCTCGGTTCAGTGCTTCCGAAGACAACTTGTGAAGTTAGGATAGTCCTTTATCTACTCGACCTTAGCAACTCCTGTTCTATAGAGGAGCATTGAGATGAAAAACCACACTGCACTAAAATGGACTGTCGTAAGGCATAAACTAGCGTTTTGATGGATCGGTTTCGCACGCGTTTAAACGTAATTCTGAAACCGCAAAAAAATTAACACATGCTTTCTATACAAGCGCACGTTTTAAAAATGTAACTTGTTACCTTTTTTTTTGAGAAATCATCTAATGATATCCTCCGCTCTTGGGCGGAGTGAGAGGGCGTGTCAGACTTTTACTGACTAAAAACCCACTCCTGTTCCTTCTTTATCTTTGTTCCAGGGCCCCGGGGATCTCTTTTGCATCACCCATGATCCCAGTAGGCCCTGCAACTTGCTACTTGTGGAATGCGGTTTGTAAACGCGCGTTTTTGTGTTCCATAGTATTAATTGTATGGTGGTGCACTCACCGCGGTTAACTGAAAGTTGCTCTTCAGGTGATATTACCTTACGAAATGCAGTGTCTTCATATTGCAGATATTGGCCCACCGTTTGTAATAATTTATCAAAAGTACCGATCGACAATTTGTAGTCATTAAAAGACTTATCGGGATGCTATCGCTGTCGTTGTAAATTTAACAAAAGTATTATTTTTTGGGGTTCCGTACCTCAAAAGGAAAAATGGAACCCTTATAGGATCACTTTGTTTCGTTGTCCGTCCGTCTGTCTGTCTGTCAAGATCTCAGGAACGTCTGGAGGTATCGAGTTCAAATTAAAACCTTATGCACAAGTCTACTGTCCCTTAAAGTTGTGAATAAAATCGAACTTTTGAGTTAACGAAAAAAAAAACGATACGGCCGTTTACGTCGCAAAAAACGTGTATTTCGACACTCTCAAGGGAATCAAAAATCATAGGGTACTTCCAATCTATCAAGATCGGAGACTCTACACTCGAAGTTGTGGACGACTACGTTTACCTTGGATAGACGATCCAGTTGAGTAGGTCTGTCTTCAAAAAAGAGGTCAATCGTCGAATGCGACTTGGCTGGGTAGCGTTCGGGAAGCTGCGCGGTGGTTCTCGTCCAATATACCACAGTATCTCAAGACAAAAGTCTATGACCAGTGCGTGTTGCCAGTGATGACATATGGCTCCGAAACGTGGTCATTTACAATGGGCCTCATCAGAAGGCTTTAAGTTACTCAAAGAGCAATGGATAGGGCTATGCTTAGAGTTTCTTTGCGTGATCGCGTCAGAAATAAGGATATCCGTAGGAAAACCAAGGTTACGGACATAGCACGAAGAATCGCCAAACTTAAGTGGCAGTGGGCAGGGCACATTACTCGCAGAACAGATGGTCGATGGGGACGAAAGGTTCTGGAATGGCGACCACAGACTGGAAGACGCAGCGTTGGAAGGCCTCTCATAAGGTGGACCGATGACCTGGTGAGGGTCGCGAGAATCCGATGGATGCGAGACGCACAGGACCGGTCATTGTGGCGACATTTGGGGGTGGCCTATGTCCAACAGTAGACGTCTTTCGGCTGAAATGATGACGATGATGAGGGTACTTTTGGTTGACCTAGAATCTTGAATGTTTTCATGAAGCAAGGTCTCATAATACAAGTATAGAAAAAAATCTGAAAACTGTAAATTTTTAGTAACGTCACAAAAAAAAAATGCGATTCGGAAAACATTTTCGTAAAATTAAATTTTCATAGGTAAGTTTGTACGGAAGCCTCGGTGCGCGACTCTGACTTGGCCTGTTTTTCTATTTTTTTAAACACAACACAAGCTGTTCGCCAGAAATCCATGGTGGTACTAAAATAAAACTAAGCAAAACGCAAGCCGCAGTGCACACACACGCAAACGCCAAAACGCGTACAACGTGTACGCATTTTCAGCTTTCCTAAACCGCTCGCTTTTAATCGCGTTAAATTTAATGCGTGCCAAGACTAAAAGTTTAAAATTGGGTTTTTTCATAACATTAGCAACACCGCGTTTCCGTTCTAGGGTCGCGGTAACCTTTCAAACGTTCCTGCAACATATATTATAGCGATATTATGAAAAATATAAAACTCAAATTATAACCCTACTAGGCCCACGGGAAGTTTTAAAAGAGATGTCCTGTGGTCCTGGAACGCAAAAGGTATCTGAAGGACACAGGTGGGTTTTAGTCAGTAAGAGTCTGAGATGCTCTTTCGCTCCACTCTAGAGCGTGAGAAGTCATTGGATGATTTCCCAACTCATAAAAAAAAAATCATTTTCCGAGGTATTATTTACTGTTGGGCGCCATAACTCCGGGTCAGGAGATCGATGGGCAATCAGAAACCAGCAGTTGTTTGTTTGCCACGTTTATTATACTTACCATAAATTAGCGGTGTGTCCAGTTTTTATTGAGTTTAGACGTTGCAATAAAAACTATCAGTGAGATTTACGCCAAAATTCTTATTTTGATGGAAGAGTATTAGATAATTTATGATCGAAGTAGAAAAATGGTTCATTAGAAAAATAAAATCCAAAATGGCGGAGCGTTTTTTGTTCTTAAACATATCTGAATTATTTTGGTCTGGTAGACATTTCTTTTATATTCTGTGTTCAATTTGATATGTTTATTTTGTTCAACCAATTACAGAGGCTAACATGTAATTTGATAACAGCTTTAATTATGAGATTGGGGTTTTATGAACCAGGGGGAGATATAATTTCGAACCGTACCCTATTTTCGACCAAAGGACAGTTAATTAAGTAAAGAAAATGAATCCTTTTTTTCGGTTCATCCAATTATAGAGAACGCCGGACATCATCAACGCCGAGAAACAATTAATTAAGACCTTGATATCTTAAAATAATTACGGTCAATTTTCAGACATGTTTCGATGACCTTGAACATCATTTTCCTCCCCTCACTTTCAGCGATGAATCTTCCAAGAAAACCGATACTTTGATAGGGTTGTGGCTAATAACGATGTACCTTATCTAACTAAGTGACGTTCGTTCTAAACGACCTGACATTTTGGAGTAACACGACCTCAACCCTGAAATTGTTACCAGCCAATACGAACTTGATCAGCTATACTTATGGCAGGTTTGTAGTAATAACCATTCTCTTAATTGGAAATGTAGAGCGTACTGCAATTACGATTCAGCGAGTTTGGCTTACTACAGTAATTGATAGTTTTGGAATATGTTTAGCTATTTCACGATAATTGATAAAATTCCTCTGTGTTCTTCCCCGGAACGTCAAGAAAATGATTTTATATTGTTTATGTTGAGTGTTTATTTTATTATTTATTGTGGATATAGGGACTATGTGGATTACATTCAATATTCTAACTTTAAAATCCTTGTTATTTATTATTAGAAGACATTAAAAAAAAAAATTACATGATTATACTTCTTGTAAATTATATTACATTTTTGTAAATCTGCTTTTAACAATGTAAATGTGGGGACTATGTGAATTGTTTTTACTTTTCAGTAATTTTAACGTTTTCTGTAAGTTTGACTACTTTATAATAATTATGCGGCCTGCCCAAATGTCTTTTCTTTGGTAATGTTCGTCAAGTCGTTGAGCTCCTTAGTAATCCTGAGTTGAACTACACGAATACGGACAATTGTTTGCACTGACTGGCCAGGTCAACCCAAATCTTTGTGGTTCTTTCCTCAAAAGACCATCTCAGGCACTAACTTGCATAGCTCTCATATTATTTGACCACTAGCTTTTGCCCGCGACTTCGTCCGCGTCGAAGTCGAAAATGGTTTTATTAGGTTTTTTTGAGATACGAAAATATGAAATATTATTTATTATCTTCGTCGTGTGTGATAGTCCATTGAATTGTATGGCGAGCGATATTGTATCTTAAGATAAAATATTTTGGGATCTTAGCCGCGTGCAGCGTTAGTGAACTCCACTGCGAGTGACGTAACCTGCGACAAACTTATAATTTTCGGCTGGTACAGTAATCGGGTCTAGGGATCGAACTGCAAAATTAAGTTTGTTTTTTTATTGTATATACTTTTCCGGGATAAAAAGTACCCAGTGTGGTGCCCAGGATATTAAAGAATAATTATACCAAGATTTATCGTAATCGAACCGGTAGTTTTTGCGTGATGCCTGAACAAACAGACAGACAGACAGACAGGCATACAGACAGACAAAAATGTTTTTAATCACATTTTTGGGTTCGGTGTCGGTCTAGTAACACCCCCTGCCATTTTTTTTTTGATATTTTAAATGTACAGAATTTTCACTTCTACAGATTTATTATAATATCAATATATAAGTATAGATTACATGTATATTGTATGGGTATTTCTTCCCAGGGTAGTCGGCTAGAAAACTACGGCGTCATCTAGTTTAAATTGACGTGTAAAAATGTTATTTAATTGCAAAATAAATATCATTTATCAGAAAGCTAACGCTCCTGAATAACAAAGTAAAGAAAATAATTCATGAAATAAACTATTGTTAACAAACAAACTCACTGTTACACAAGATAAATGCAGATACAGAAATAATGCATTGAGTGGTCGTGTATTTCGGTAATGTTATTTGCGATCATTCCTTTAATCGTTCTGGAATGTAAGCTAAATAAACACTGGCTGGCAAATATAACACCTGTCGTTTGAGGGATTTATACTTTACAGGTGTAATGCGAATTGCTCGCTGAAAATTTTCTGAAAATTATCAATATTAGTCCGAGTGGACCGATGGCCTGGTGAGTCGCGGGAATCCGTTGGATGCGAGACGTACAGTACCGGTCGTTGTGGCGACACTTGGGGGAGGCCTATGTACATCAGTGAACTCGGAGTATGACTACTATAATATTGAACTTAAACATAATTATATAACTGGTGAAATATGGAATGCACACAATGTGGTGTGTCCCTTTTAATAGAATCCAAAGACAATAAAATAAGAACATTTCCAAAGATCTAGATGATGGTCGAATAGCTTTATAGGTCAAAACTAGTCCAGTAGTGTTAGTATAAATGTACAAAGTAGCTCAAGCGATGCTCGTATCTCAGAAATGATCTCAATGTCTCGCTACAATGATCAGGAAATCGTTCATCGTGTTATCTAGCAGGAAGAGCGCGCTTTGTAGGAGGAGCGCATTGTGCGAGAGGCGGCGAGCAGTGCCGTGCGTGGACGCAAGTACACCACGACCACTCGTGACATGATCCGCGGCTGTTTCATAATACTATAATGACATTATTCCGACATACATTAATCTTCGTAAATTTTACTAGCACGATTAAATTGCAATCATGGTAAGAATAGTCAATAAATGACACGTAGTAATGGACGTCTGTAAGCTTTCATGTCATACATTTTGTTTAGGAACTTTCACCCCAGTGTTATGTCGAGGGGCGACAGACTGGCGCCAGCCCGTCTGCCCGCCGGCCAGGCGACCTCATCTCCCGTCTGCGGCAGTCGCGCGCCGAGACCCGCCCTCTACGCTGTACCATGAATATTATCCACGGTGTCTTTGTTTACGTCTTTGTCATCAATGTTTGTGTAGTGGCAAGAGGAGGAGGACATGGTGGAGGACATGGAGGATCACATGGAGGGTCACACGGAGGGTCACACGGAGGGTCACATGGAGGATGGCATGGCTCCGGATCGCACGGTCATTACGTGACGGCAAGTCATGCTCATTATTCGTACCACCCACCAATGCACGTTCACTTCACGTGCCGTACCTGCTCTTCCACGGAGCTGTACCCCGTATATCGGCCCATGCCACCTACCTACGTGTACACGTACAAGGAATCCGGCAGCAGATACAGTGATATCCTCACTGGACTCTCCCTGTACAACCTAGGACGTTCGACTAGTATGGGTTGGTCCCACACGCATCAGTACAATGCTCAGCCGAACGAAATTTGTTCACTACAAATCATTGAACGGTCACACTTTGAAGAGACCGAGATTCCTTGTTTTATGATATCTTCTTTTATCGATCCGACATCGAAGACAGATACTTCTCGTCCGGTTGACATAGCGTCGTCCAAGATTGATGTGAAGCCGTATGTACCGGATAAGGGGCCAGTATTACAAGTAACACAGGAACAAGAGTGCGTGTTGTGGCACAATTTGACGATGCATAAAACGCGTAACAATGTTCCTTGCGCGTTGCTTAAGGAGTACGCGGGCACGGTGCGGAAGTCCAGTATCCCCATGTACGTCTGGATGTCGACGCTGTTGGGGCTTATCATACTTATATACGCGTGCTGTGCGTGTTGTGGGGGCAAAGAAAAGGAGAGTGTCAAGGAGGAAGCTCCACTCAATGAGCTTCGAGTACCAGGATACTGTTCCAACTATTGAAGTGTTTATTAATTAATTAGTGGCGTTTTAGCAAGCTCAGCAGCTTCACCTTACGACCATGTGTTGGTGAAAATTGTGATACGCGAATGTGTAAAAAAATCCATCATTATGTATTCAAAATTTTCATTATATTGTCTCATATATATACTTATTCCTAGTACCTATATATTATATAATCTGGAAGTCTTCATATCGCATAGGTAGCTTAATCGAATCGGTATTTAGCATTGTGAAAAAAAAATGGCGTTAGATAATATGGGTATCTGTTTTGTTGTAATATAATTTGATCTCATTAATTTTTAATTCGTCATTGAATAATCCTGCCAAGTGCCTGTCTTATGATTAGTTTTAGAGCGTTGTGCTGTGGTTTTTAAATTAAATAAATAAATACTAAAAATTTAAGTGCGTGCGTTAAATTTATTATTATGTAAGCCTGATCAGTAATATTGCTTTAAATTGGGTTTTAGGCATACTGAATCGATACAGTCGCTTTATGCAGACAATGCAACGCGCAACGTCCCTAATCAAAATCGTCAAAATCTGGGTGGTTATTAAAAAAACCGGGCAAGTGTGAGTTGGACTCGCACACTGAGGGTGCTGTTCAAACTTACCTATGCAAACAGTTGAATTTCCGAATTGAGTAATTTTATGATAAGAAAGATTTTGGACAGAATTCTTGGCAATGTTGTCGGCGATGGAGTATGCTTGCCTGTAAGTAACCAATTAATAATAATATTAATTAATAATAATTAATATTCCACAACTATCACACAACGTCATCTAGCCCCAAACAAAGCAGAGCTTGTGCTATGGGTACTAGACAACTGATAAACATACTTATATATTTCGAAATATATACATAATATAGATAAATTACACCCAGACACAGAACAAATGATCGCGTTCATCACACAAACATTTGTCCTGGGTGGGAATCGAACCCACGACCTCTGGCATAGCAGTCAGGGCCACTGACCACTACACCAACAGGTCAGTTACAGTACATCAACAGGTCAATTCACTCTTGAGCTTAAGACCCAAGGCTGTACCTATCAGAACAGGGTGAGGAATCCTACTCCTTAGTAGTATCTACGTGCTATGAAAGTATTCCTAAAAATTTTTGCACATATGAGGGGAATGGTAAAGTGAATTGTTCTCAAAACCCTTTTTTATGGGATAAATGATCTAATGACTTCTCCAGCTCTGGGTGGAGCGCGAGCAAGTTTCAAATTGTTACTGACTAAAACCCAGTGTTTCTTCAGTTGCCCTTTGCGAGGGCCACTGTAATTCTCTCGAACAATCCGCAGCCCTGGCAGGGTCCACAGCCCTAAAATGCTGTAAACGTGTTTATGACCAGTTTAGAACGGAACTGTTTTATAGTTTTATTTATCAATTTATTACGACACTTCAAATAAAGAGGCGTGCGTCAAATCGACGTACACTTCAAACAGAATTAAGAGCTTTACTTCATGCTGTTTCTAAATCTATAAAGCATTCTTTGATAGCCGATAGCCGAATGACGACCGGAAGGGTGTAAATCTACCGTGAAGTGTGTGGTTTCTGAATGTTGGTACAAATGATGATATGGCTTTAAAACCCGTTATATCGGGCCTATTTGTTTAGCAGATTCTAAATTCAAGGAGTGTAATAACGGATTAACTTTATTTTATTATAATGTGGTTGTCGAAGACACGCTTGTTTGGCAATGACTGCTTCTGCACATGTGGCCCCCTGGTAGCTCATAATATTATGTAAATGTATCTATTAACTGGTCCACATTTGTTGTAATATATACTTCTTTTCTTTTCTCTTGCAATATTTTATTTTTATTATTATTTATTTTGTTAACGTATCATTTATTAATGATTGTAATAATTTATTTTACTTGCTTTTATTTATATAGCCTCTTTTTTATACTGTGAATGTGATAACACTGTAGACTCCGGGAATTCTTATGTTACTTTTTATTATGATCATTTTTATTGTACTTTTTAGTTCAATATTGACCAGTCTACACTGTCGTTACATAATATCTACATACTTATTCTGTAATATAGAAATATTGTAACTTCATTTTTTTTTTAAAGAGTATCCATGGAGTTTCTTGCCGGTTCTTCTCCATAGGAAACGACCAATTTGGAACCGTGCACTAGCTTCTGACGTTTTATAAGTGCCCATGTAGGCCTATGTGAAATAAAAAAAACTTTTGACTTTGACTTTGTTGACTTGATACATTTCCTGCGAAATACTGCAAAACATTAGAATATGTTACAAGCCCTTTCTAAAGATGAAACAAATATCTGCTAATCAATCTATAAAAAACTTTGATATTTTATAAATGCTAACTAGCTGCTGACTGCGAAAGAAAAAAAAATGGTTTAAGGTAAGGTGTCTACTCCTGGAATAAATAGTATGTGCCGATTTTCATCGAAATTCATTTAGCGGTTCTAGCGTGAAGAAGGAATAAACATACATAACTAGCGACCCGCCCCGGCTTCGCACGGGTACAATGCCGATACTAAATATACTACAGAATCATATTTCTTGATAAATGAAGAACCGCTCTACCGAATTTGTGCCAACTTCACATAAACCATCTACTAAATAGTCCAAACAAAGCCTAAACATTTGGTTTGGATAGGTGAGCCCGTTCTTGAGTTATAAAATTACAACGAAAAGTGGCATTGCTTTTTATATATAGATTACTACTACTCACAAACTATATCTTTATAATAATAATTCTACTTATATCGTCTACTTTTATAAATGTACTTTGGGGATATATGTTATCTGGGGACAAAAAGTGTCATATTTTCATCGCATAATTGTTATATATATCTACCTCAAAATTAACGAAAATTGGTCTAGTGGTTTACGCACGAAAACGTTATAAACATCAGAGTTACAGTTAATACTTAGTACGGATATATTTTTCGCCGCTACTAAAATTACAAGTAAATATGAAAGTGAGATCTCTTCGTCTGTCTGTGTTTACAATCCCTGAAATTTATTGTGAAGGAACGCGTCGCGACAGAGTCAAGTAAATGCATTTTAGAGTGCACTTACGTGTTCCTCCTTTAATGTTTTTACACTAATGATTTGTGTGTGTGATAAGGTGTACCAAGTTCCATTTAGGTACTTAAGAAAATCGATATTAGGCTTAACGATCTAACTTATATATAAGCTTTAAGCTCAATATTTATATTGTTATTTTTCTATCCGTCAAACTTACTGCTAGGAGTAACTATGTATAAAAGTTAGGATATTGAAAACAACTTTAATATCTTCCTTTGATAGCGATAAAATTTGAAAACCAAGAGTTTGGTACAAATCACACATGTTTCCAGATGGCTACAACTTGGGGATCTTTATTAAGTCAAGAGTGAATAGGTTACTTTTAAGTGAGCGGGCTTCATCGTCGACCGCATCGTCGCTTTTTATCAGGTGAGAAAGGTGCCAAGCGCGAATCTCTCGAAAATTGTCATAAATAAATATTTGGAATGTTTAAATACTTGGAATTTGTAGAGGTTTAAATATTTGAAATTTATTTTTGTTGCCATATATTTTTATTGGTTGGTTTAACGTTGAACAATATGTTAAATAATTAATAAGTACATCTCATGATAATTCTAATAAGCCCAAACATTGCTAGGGTACATTGATTAATTACGGAGTTCTGGTGCTCCAACATCATCTTCAGATAACTTCGATATACCATTTTCAATAATACTATTCAGAACCATTTTTTTTATTTGTATTGTCATAGTTGCTTAACCAGAAAAAATCAGAACTGGATTTCGAAAAAAATAGGACTAATCTGGAAGCGTATCCTTTTAGGAGAAAAAAATGTTGCAAATAATTCCATAAACGACGGAGTTCCGAGGTGACAACATAAAAATAAAAAACATATTAAAAAATATAAAAATCTACAAGCGAATTGAAAACCTCCTCCTTTTTTTGAAGTCGGTTAAAAATAATTAATTATTTAAAATCGACGCCTGATTAATAAAACTGGCAATTTTTATATATTTGCTAGTAGGGATCACGATAATAGTTGGTTGTTTTATTACTTATTATTATTGATAATTTGAGATAAATATCGTTTCTGCCGGAGCTGGGTTTTTTTCTATGGAGCCAGAGTATTCTCCCAAAAATATAAGGAGTAAGCGACAGTTACTAAGTTTGTATAGTAAAACTATTTATTTTGGTGAAATTATTCTTTGTTTATGTTTCATCTAATTTGCGAATACCGTAGGAGTTTGTTGAACTGCAGCCGAGGTTTGAATGGCACCTTGATACTGACGTCATAGGTTTTCGGTCAACAATGGATTCTCGTGTTATGCAATCGGGAAAATTATTTATTACCACGCCTGTTCAATAAGCTATTCATTGATACCACATGGCTTAATTAACCGCGGGCGATAGTAAAATAAATAAACTTCTATTTAAAAACATGCCAGAATATTAAAATAGTTCAAGTACCTACTATAGATACATATATGGTTAAACATATATATCTTGTTAACATCTGACGTAACTCCATTTTAATTTGCTGGAAAATAGTTTTAATTTGCTTTTGATGAACATTAAAATTGTATTAAAGTACTTGAGATGCTCATGGGACTGCAGATTTGTTCGAAAGAGACACCGTAGCCCTAGAACGCAAGCCTGGGCAGAGCGCCGCCGTCGTGTCCTCGTGGGGGCGACCGGCGGCAACGATCTCTCGCGTCTTGCCTTGGTATAGGCCATGGCCCGGAGCGAGGAGGAGTGACAGGCTGTCGCCTCCTTCTGCGAAGCAGTAATGCTTGTAAACTGTTTGGTTGAAAACTGCCGCACTGATACACGCTCGGCAACTATTGATATCGCCAAGTGACCTACCGTTCGTTGTTAGTTTTTTAACTCTGACAGAAATAAAAAGCAACTTTACAACAACGAAAAGCTATGCGCTATATATCCCAATACCATGGGATTTGAACACAATTGGTGAAATGAGGGCTTACTAGTGTGAACTCTACAAATCTATGGTACCCCTAAAGAGCGTACTGGCGTAACATATAGATATGCAACAATCCCGGAAGATTTACTATTATTTATTCAAGTGCTCCATGGACTATCTCCAAAGTTCTTCATCAAATTTAAATGAGACCACCTGGCACAAAAAAAGAATCGTCAAAACCGCTTCACATTTGACGAAGATATCATTTATTGGAAGTAGGTTAAAAATAAAGATCACTGTGATGGAAGATCTTTGAAGTAAAACAATTATAAACCACCATATTTTACTGAAAATGTTCAACAGAAAAAAACTGTTCATACTGTATTTTCCAATGAAGCACATGTCGGTCTCCAATGAACGAATTTTATGTTGCATAAAATAACAAGTAACGCGAGACGTGATGATTTAGGGCGCGCTAGTGATCCCCGATGAAAATGTTTTAATACATGAAATTGTAGCACTTGCACTTGTACCGATTACTAATTTCAGAGAATGTGTCTTCTATAATGTATGTTCTATAACCAGTAAACAATTACAGTTTAGAGACGTTATTAATTTTTACCAACCCGCACTTTATCATAGAGAGGGGGACTTTTTTATAATATTTTTTGAGGTGGTAAGTCATTCAATGACTTCTCCAACTCTAGCGTGGAGCGAGAGGGCGTGCCATCTCTGTCCTTTAGTTGCCCTTTTCCTTCGAGGACCACAGTATCCCTTTCAGACATTGACTGGCCTAGTTAGTTTTGCTGATATCTCTTAGAGATGCGCGTGGAGAAAGGAGGCTTGCGTCCTAGAATCAGAAGAGAGATTTAGTGAGAATAAAAGTGATTATGTGTTTAAATTTGTAAGTTTTAACCAGGACCGCTCTATCATTAGCAACGTTAAGATCTTTGGAGTAGTAGGTTGAGCATGATGGACAGGAAAAAAGGTATTTCATATCAAGGGAATGGCTCTATATTGCTCCATAATCTATTTGGCCAAGTTATTTTTATAGCGGCTAACATAAGATACAATGTCGCAAGAATCAATACTCAAAAAGTCAGTTTGACGATTTATGTACATGATTCTCCGTTTCACTCGGGATCAGTCCAGCTGGTTCCTTATGGTTTTTGCTGAAATCTCTTTGAGGCGTGCATGGAGATAAGAGGCCTAAGTGCCAGCAGTTGAATCAGTCTATCATTTGTCACATTCAGATCCCGGAAGGAGCAGGTTGGGCGTATCAAGGGAATGGCTCTATGTTACTCATTTAATCCATAGTCCATTTGGCCAAGTTATTTTACAATGTTACAATGTTTCAAGAATCAACATTCAACAAATCAGTTTGATGATTTACGTGCGTAATTATTTGCTTAATTATAATATCAAGAGTAATTTAATTCAGTGCTCATAATAAATACAGTAGGGTATGACATATTGTAGCTTGTAGGTATGTCATTTCCCAAAATAAATGTGACTCCGCTGGGCTAATCCATAGATGCTTTCTCCTAAACGTTTCATAGCATTTCCATAGTGTAAATAATGCATTGATGAAAACCGCTGCTTCCTTGATACATAACATTTACTTGACTGCTATGCCGGAGGTCGTGGGTACGATTCCCACCCAAGACAAATGTTTGTGTGATGAGCACGATCATTTGTTCCGTGTCTGAGTGTAATTTATCTATAATATGTATGTATTTATAAATATATAAGTATGTTTATCAGTTGTCTAGTACTCATAACACAAGCTCTGCTTAGCTTGAGACTAGACGGCGTTGTGTGATAGTTGTGGAATATTATTATTATATTATAACATTGTTGTGCAGTTTATTTCAACGGAATCCCATCATTTCGAAGAAAATTATTGTAATGAGAAATGTTGCGTATTTATAAAAGTGATCTTATTTATAAGGCAATAAAAAGTTTTTTATAAGGTTTCAAAAACAAGGAAAATTATTTTCGTCATTCTAATTCTTTTCCTTAAATATGTTCCACGTCATTCTG
The DNA here is from genome assembly GCA_949316375.1 of Mythimna vitellina. NCBI lineage: Eukaryota > Metazoa > Arthropoda > Insecta > Lepidoptera > Noctuidae > Mythimna > Mythimna vitellina. Next base: position 8,152,981 of record OX438694.1, on the reverse strand, counting down.
CATTTGAATTGGACATTTATGTATGTTCATATTAACTTGTTGACAAGCTTGACCTACTGAGTGAATCACATTCTAAATTAATAAAAGTGTCCCCCACATTGAGGACTCGCGGTTCGTTGCTCGCGGTTCTACAAGAATATAAGGAATATTCAAAATTTTATGTTTTTAAGAACAGGTTATAGGGTATATAAATTTGCCTATGTCCTTCCTTGGGGTTCAAGTTTATTCCGAACCAAATTTGATAAAAATCAGGTAAGTAGTTTAAGCGTAATAGAACCTAACTGAACATAGAACCTAGTATTATAATAGTACAATAAGATATAAGTGTGTAATGTTCGTGTTTACCGTCGAGGCGGTATTTAGACCCGAGCCGTGGCGAGGGTCTTAAGAGAGCCAAGAACGGTAATCATTAATTACTCACGTGTGTCATACGAGTTTTTCAATACACTTGTGAAGAAAACAACAGTAAAACTAGTAAAATTTTCTCTGACATGGCGGTAAAAATCTGTTTTCATAAGCGCTTGCATCATTTTTTTTATTTACCCGTAGAGGAAGGATAAGGTATTTTGATCATACTGCTTAGTCTTACGTTTATGTTTTCTTGCGTGAAAAGTTTTTACGATAATGTCTTTCGTAGTGACAATAGAATATGGATGTAACATTTTCTAATGATTTTGTAGTATTTAATTTTATTTAATTAATACAGCCACTGAACTTCACTGGAATAAAAAAAAATCACGGCAAAAACCGTGTGCTTCTTAAAATGGTAGCCATAGACAAAAAAAAAACAAATTTAATTTGAATGTATGATTTATTTACTAAAATTTTTTTTATTAAATAAATTGTTTGTACAAGTTAAATTTGTCCATTTTAATTTGTAAATTAGATGAAATAAGTAAGTAAGACACTAATTTATAAGTATATGTATTGAACGCAATAATTTAGTGGGAATTTTATTCAAATTCAAAATTTGTTTTGCGAACAAAGAGGTTGAACAAAAAGGTTTTAACTACTTTATAGCACTAGTGCGTAATGTTAATCAAAATGTCACAGTTTGGCAACGACTGTCACTATATACCTAAGTGCAGTGCAATAATAGTCACTTTCTGAGCAAGTGTGTTGAAAACATTTTAAACGATTTGTTTTGACATTACATTCCTATGCGCGCAAGCAAATCAATGCCATGAATGAAATAGATTAGCAGGTTTCACAAATAGCTGTGCTTTTTGAATATCTGTTGTATGTAAAGAAAAGAGTACTTTTGAACATTTGTTGAAAAAAATCGAGAATTATTCCATGAGAACGTAATACTGGAAAATAAATTTAATACAACCTTGTATAAACTTAGGCCCAAGCTCGTTAACCAATAGAAACACAGTAAACAGTGTCCTGTGGCGTAGCTAGGTGAACAACGGCCCTGGAGTAAAAAAAAACTTGGGCGTTTTTTTACATAGGAAATCATCAAATAACTTCTCCTGTTCTGGGTGGGGCGGGAGGGATTGGCAGACTTTTACTGACCGAAACGAGTTGGCACGATTAAAGTCACTAGAAGGTGGGAGAATTTTTCGCTAGTTCAATTAGAGGTTTGTTAATCAGGTTTTGGAAGTTCTCGAGCTTGGGGGCACCGGGGCGCTGCCCCGCCCAGCTCTTTGGTACCTACGCCAGTGATGTACCGTTTTCATATTTTTATAAAACCTCAAGGCCAACAAGGTAAAGAAGGAACATATAGAAGTAGGTTTTAGTCAGTAAAAGTACGACTCATCTCACTCCGGCCAAGAGCGGGAGAAGCCATTGGATGATTTCATACCTAAAAAAAAGATGTTTTTTTCCGAAAGGAAACCCCCTGGGGTGACCAGGAACGCAAGGCAAAGAAGGTACACCTATGTTGGTGTGGTTTTAGTCAGTAAAAGTCTGTCACGCCCCCTCGCTCCACTCTAGAGCGGGAGAGTCATTGGATGATTTCTCAACTTGAAAAAAGGGCCAAAGTAATCTGGCTTTACTGAATCTATGTCCTAATTCAGTCCATGCATAGTTTACCCACCAAAATCTGTTAAAACGTGTTGAATCGCTTTTCTTCTTCATTTTGTTAACATCAACTACTATATTAGGGATTGGTACTATTTTTATATTTTGCTTTTGTGTTCTCTTCGCCTCTCGCCTACATTTTATTTAGAACACTCAATGGATTTATTGTTTCAATGAAACAACAGTTCATGTTTTCACGCTCGACTTAACTAAAATTACTTTTTAATCCCTTCATAGCCTGACTGAAATAGGTCTCGCTACATAGTATGTTAGAATGGTATTGATACAAATAATGTATGTCTGTATAAGTTTTGTACTTTTAACTTAATTATTAGTTTTTAACTTAATTTAGTACCTAAGCGATATAATTAAAAAAAACCTCATTTTTTTATAAATAGTAAAATGTAAAATTTGTATTTAAAAACGTCGTACGAGTACATCACTGAATAAACATAAAATACAGGCCAATTTTCTTAGACAATAAATTACAAAAGCCATATTTCACGGAAAAGTAAAGGACATTTTGACAGTGACTGGCCAGTTCAAACCTTAGAGTTAAAACCTTTTTGTTATGTGAAAAGGTCTGTTTTCATAGTTAGTCATAATTTTTAAACTGATGTTCCAAACTTTTTTTTAATTTATGTAGTATATGATATAGGTTTAGATAGAAGCCTTTTTGGCCTCGTATCTAGTCCCTTTATCTAGTTATTTGATCTTTAGGCGAAAGATGGAAGGAGTAAAGGGAAGCGTTTCCTCAGGAGTGGGGCTGAACAGGCTTACAAAAACAAATCTTCATACACGTACAAAGGTGGACTTATGCCTTAAGCATACTCTACCAGTCACCATAGGGTGGTAGAGACAATATGGCAGGTGCATAAAAGAAAACAAAATGATAAGTTATTTACTTATTTAAGTATACTTTATTGAAAACCAAGATAATAAATGTTACAAATTGAGCCTTAAATTTAAAAACAGAATTAGCACCTTATCACATTTAGCGATCTCTTCCAGGCAAACTGGAACGGACAGACAGGATACAATCTAAACGATTGGTTGTTGTTATTTTATTAAAGTTAAGTAGTTCATAAACATGAACTGCTCGTAATAATTTATTTTATTATGTTGTTTGTTCTGTGAGAGTTCTAAACAAGTTTTATTTCTATCTTTCTTACCAGGTTTTAAACTGGTATTTATTCTAAAAAACCGACCAAAAGCGTGTCGGGCCACGCTTAGTGTAGGGTTCCGTAGTTTCCCGTCCGTCACAATAAGTGTCCCCATTTAAGAGTTAATGAACGACAGACAACGAGCAAGAAAAAATACCACCATTTCATTTTTTGATTATGTCCAAAAATATTAACATAATCAAAAAAATATTTTAGTAAACCCCTATTCATTTTTAAATACCTATCGAACAATATATCACACGTTAGGGTTGAAATGAAAAAAATCCACTTTTTATTTTTTCACTTTGTCGGCGTGATTGTTAAGCATATTAGTACCAAATTTCAGCTTTCTAGTGCCAATGGTCACTTTGATTGAGATTATCCGCGGACGGACGGACAGACAGGTTTGGCGAAACTATAATGTTACTAGTTTATATATAAGGGTTCCTAGTTGACTACGGAACCCTAAAAATGGGTACAGTGCAAACACGATATTAGCGTCTACGGTGACTGGCCTATATGAGTTTTTCATGTTTTAGTTAGTCAGCTCACACTACAAACGCGTGAAAGCGATATATCAATGTATGGTTCGTCGACGTAGGTTGGCCAACTGTGAATAACACGGCGTGCTCGGGATGACGTCACTATGTAATATGTAGTAGGTAACTCATGTTGTTCGGCAGACAGGACCTACCTACTAATCATCTACTATCGTCATATCAGCTGAAGCCTCTGTAATCCTTGGGCAGATTGATAAAGCATTTGATTTTGGTGTATAAATGAAATAGTCATATAGAGTATATGTTTGATAGTATGACGCTTTTTGGTTTAACCAACTCGCCAATTGTATGATAAACGCAATCTGAGGATTAACTCTCTCCATCCGTGATTACATAATGATTTGTGGCCTTGTTAAAAAGTTGCGGACATGGAAAGTTAATATTATTATAACTATAGTTATTGATTTAAATGTAAACTATAGTATATACAGCAATACACTACAATAAATGTATAATAACAGCACCTCAGACAGATGCGTCCTCTGGCGAGAGAAGTTTAACCCTCCTGATGATTTTGTTGAGCCGTCAGAGAGCCTCTCTCCTGGACACGAGTTGCCATGGCCCACCTGGAAAACTCTAAACAGACTCCGCACCCAAGTTAGGCGCAGCAAAGACAATCTCCACAGATGGGGGTTCTCGGACGGTTCCGATCTTCAGTGATTGTGCGGCGTCTCTCCGCAGACCATATCCCACCTTCGATCCTGCATCACGTGTACCTGTTCACGTAGGGACCTAATGACAGCATCAGCGGACGGCACTGCCGTGGCCGAATACTGGGCCATGCAAGGAATTTAACTAGTTTTGCCATCGATACGCTAAGAAGAATATATAATAATAATACACAGACAAGAAATTTAAATAGGTACTTATATTAGTGTTTTTCCTTTCCTACCATTTGTAATGTTGCTTTGCCCGATAGGGTCCATATTTGTTCCATTTTATATTATTTATCAGCTGACATGTACATAATGGATTGCAGTAAAAAGTAAAAAGAATAATTACAGTATAATATAGTAGTTATAGTTATTGATACTATGTATTATACATTAGATGGTATTTATGGTTATTAATATGTATAATTGTATATATATTTTATTATTATTATCTCTGGGGTTGAGGGGCCAATTGTTTGGTGCGCCATTTTGGGCGACGATGAGTTGTATGTGTGTTGAAGGTTGGGTTATGATCTGACACTGCTCAGACTGGCTCATCTGTGAGGCACCCTGGGCGTCCATGAGGATTTAGCACTACTTCCAAAAAAATAAAATTTAAAGAAATTAATTGCAATAAGAGACTAAGAAACGATTATATTTTTTTTAATTGTAAATTTTCCCAAGGTCTTCTGTCCACGGTCGCGTAGCTTCGTAGACTTAATACTCGTAAAAACTTTCAGTGTAACGCACGCACATAAAACCATCCTTTCCTTGTTTATATTATTCTTAGTCCCGTTATTGGAGTTTATTTAACGACAGATAAAGAAGCCAGCGGTCTCCACAACTGACAGTTAATAGCTAAAGTGTCCTCGTGTTTCTTAATTAGCTTCTTCTAATTAGCGTAAATCTGCGACACCACGTTTCTCCGTGGCGCTCAACTAACAAATAGTGAAGTTGGAAACTATAGGAATGGTATAATTAGGCTCTTTACCATTATTTAAAATAAAGAAAAAGTTTTGTTTTTTTTTTTAATTTATTTTTTCCACTTTGCTAAGTTTACTGGTATTAATTAATGTTTTTTTTTTTGTAAATTGTATTTATTTTGTTAATAGATTATAAATGACTCTTTGACGCGTAATTTTTTTCTCCAATTCAAACTAGATGAGGTCGGTGTTACTTAGCTGACTGACAAAGGAAGAAACACAGAGGTCAAAGTCTCTAAGTCCATACAGCAAACTAATAATGATCAAATCCGTAGATTGGTTTTGTTTATTTATTTATTTTACTATATATGTACACACAAAAACAGAAAAAGACAATATAAAGTAGACAAGAGTACAAAGGTACTGCTTATTTCCAAAGAAATTTCTTCCAGCAGACCTGCGAAAGGAGAAATCAAAAGAAACGTGTAACGTGTTTGTTACTGTTAGCTTCCGGTTTTTAGAAATGTGGTAGTTCCAAGAATATCGTATGTGTTTATATTCTTTGAAAGTACTAAGAAAACATATCACAGTATGTTTATATGTACTATCAAAACAAAACGTATTCTAAATAATAAACAATTTTGAGAAATATTTGAAATACAGTTTTATAGTATCAAAATATTTAGTTATTAATTCTCTTGAATATTTAGAATACCGTCTTAATACACACACATATACACAAATATACTACAGAATGTCTTTATATACAACGTCCACAGCTTTTTTGTCATTAGACAATACAAACATGTTTTCTTTAGATGTTACTCTTGAAAGAGCGACATATAATTGGCCATGTGAAAAACACTCAACGCTCAAATCGAAGCCTGCAATGTTGAAAGTTTGATCTGCTATTTTATAGGCACGCGACGCCGGCACCCCGGTCGGTCCCTGCATTTTAAATCTGTAATATCTTCGAAAATATTCATTTAAATTACATGATGTAAGGGGCCATATTGATCTATATTAAATGCATAATGTATGTAAGGTAATTATTTTTACAAGGATTGATGCTGTATTGCTTAAAATTGCTTCGTAAATAAGCCATTATTTTTCGTAAAAAATAAAGGATTTAAAATGTTTTTTGTGGGTTATCTCTAAGAGATAGACATATACTATCACGAATTGTTTTGTAAACCTTTTTAAGGTGTACAATACTGTAGTACGTAATTTTGATCTATCTCGTAGGGTTAAACAAGCGTTTGCAATGTAAGCGCAAAAAATGTGTTTATTTACGACATCACATTAGAAACCTCTAAAATTATCAATGTTTATTCATATGCGTGTATTATACATATAAACCTTTCTCTTGAATCACTCTATCTATTAAAAAAACCGCATCAAAATCCGTTGCGGAGTTTTAAAGATCTAAGCATACATAGGGACAGACAGCGGTTAGCGACTTTGTTTTATACTATTTAACAGTGATAGTGATACTGAAGTGATAGCGATACTATAAGTAATAAGAGTTTCGATCACATGCTCTAATATGGCTAATATAGTCAATCTTTGCTGTAAAAGTGCGTGCACAGCGCGGACACGTAGGTAAATTATTTATATAGTAGTAAATTGAAGTATTGCAATACACTGATTAACGAAACGGTATTGGCATCAAGCCATCTGCATACCTAAACATTATTTCCAAGAATCAAGATGTGTTCCAGAGTATATTGAGCAACCCAATTTCATTTATGGTACCTAATAAATCATAAGCAATAATTTATTATGTCATGAATAAATATAAACTTGTAAAATGAAATGATATTTAGATGTAGTTGTTGCATTTTAGCATGGCAAAATAACGGTTATTGACTTACCTGTATTTGTTGTCATAATTGGTCATTTCTAGATGAAAAAGGAGAGATTTTAGGCAAATGGCAATGTCCGCTATTCCTATGCTAAAACTAAATAACTATAGACAAATTTTAGGCAAGGTTCAACGGCCACAGTTGCTTGCTAAAACTAAATAACTTTAAACAAATTTTAGCCAAAGGGCAATGCTCGCTGTTGCCATGATAAAACTAAATAACTATAGATACATTTTAATTGTTTTATTAACAGTTACCTTTAAGTGTATATTTTTTTTTACAAATAATTAAAAAAAAACATCATGTACCCAATTCATAAAACATGGTAAGGACATCTTGTTTTGAACAAGGATAAAATCTGAAGAATATATCTGAAGATTTTAGCAAAAAAGTTAACTCAACGTTGAGTGCAAAATTACTAATACGCTGTCAGTACCAAGCATAGCGAAAAAAATAACAAATGGCTGGGATAAGCTCACACGGTACATAATAAGGAGAAAGCCTTAGTACTCTCTTCGGCGTTGAGTTTTTACGTCGAAAGCTGTCTCTCATTCACAATATTTCGACGGGTGCAAAGTAAATAAAGTTATCTACAATTTTGCGATTTTCTGATAGTTGCAGAAACTTACTAAATATTCATATTCTAAGACATGGAAAATAGTCTTTCATGTGTCAAAAATGCAGTCATTTTAGTTGTATTTCTACAATATTTTTGGAAAAAAAAATTACTAAATAACTGTTTATTATTCACTTATTTATACTAATTATTAGAAAATCGCAAAATTGTAGATAACTTTATTTACTTTGCACCCGTCGATTTGTATTATCTTTGTGTAGCGTCATCTATGGCGCCACATAGGAACTATGGTATTAGGGTTCTTCGCGCGATCAGAACATATTCAGCAGTCCGAAATCAACTATCGCTCAGTTGAGATCAGACACAGGGTAACAGAATAATAGAATAAACTTTATTGTACACCAAAATAGTAACAAAAACTTTTACATTAACTAACGTAACGTTACGTAACGTTTGTTTACCATTGCTAAAAATGTTTCATTGATAGAAAGCTGCTTTATTCTTAAGTGATATAGGCTATATTTTATGTACGCGGGCGAAGCCGCGGCCAAAAGTATATAAATACGTAAATTGAATTATAGAGATAAAACTATTGTATTAATAATACAAGTATCAAATATATTTATTTGATAATTGTATTATTAATACAAACAAATTAAAACATAATTGTTTTAATTGATGACGAATGATCGTAAATTATATCACCTTCCTCGATTATTGCATTTTATAGAATGCTGTGTCTACATTATCGCACGAATATTCGTGTCACGTTATCGCGATAAAACCATTATATTCGAGAATACGCGACATTGTTGTTTCCATTTGCGGTAAATCGCATTTTTATGCGGCTTTGTAAGTGTCGACGAGCATTAGTGTTCGCCCGAATATTTCTAGCCCAGAAAAAGAAGGAGGTCACCTTAGAATTCGAGCGAATAAGCTAAATTTTGTATGGACCTGCAATGGGTAGCTCGCTGTCCAGTCGTCCGGTAACCGTCCGGATCGAGCCCAGTTGTCGACGTTGCGTAGTGTTTCACGCGCGCTTCAATGAGATGTCAGCAAATCGTAGGGGCCCAGCAGGGTCGAAGCCTATTGGAGCGATGGTTTAAGTGAAAATGAACCCCCAGGGCCCTGGAACGCAAGGCATAGAAGGAACAAACGAGTGGGTTTTAGCCAGTAAAAGTCTGACATGCCCCCTCCGCTCCGCCCAAGAGTAAGATAAATTATTGAATGATTTCCCAACTCTAAAAAAAATGTTTATTATGCTTTTTGCATTTAGAGTTTTCGTAATAAACAGTACTGATATTTCGTAAACAAAACGTGCCAATAACTGCTTTAGCATAGATTTTCCAACACTGCAGCTTGGTTTCAGTTTGCGGTATTGGTTTCATAAAACTGTAGAATGTAAGGTTTACGTTTTGCTTTGTCTAGATGGCGAAAACCAGAAAAATGAGCCACTAGTTCTATTTACGATATTATGGACTGATCTTTTAAGTGTCACAGAAGATTAAATATGACAGTGTGTTTGACATATTTCATGGTTTTGTTTTTTCAAACAGCTAATGGTAAAACAAGATTAAAGTTGGGAGACAAGAACCTATTACAGTCCATACTAAGTGAAATCTATGCTATAGGTTTCCTGCCCCCCTAGCCAAGTTACGATCGTTTCGTTTGCGTCGAACACCTCGAGTAGGCCACGTCTCCGATTCCTTTATTCTGATATCATCTTAACGCTCAGTCACGTGGTCAGAACAAAGGAATCGGAGGCGTGGCCTACTCGAAGCGTTCGACGCAAATGAAACGATCGTAACTTGGCTAGGGGGGGCTGGTGAAGTATAATTGTTAAGTAAGTTACCTCTGCTCGAACCCTTTGCGGAATACGGATGTTCTTTTTTTTCTTTTGTCTTTAGTGGCCGACTGAAACTGGTTTTTACGTCTGACCCCGAAACCGAATTCCGGCAAAAGTCTCAGTTTCGGCCGAAACCGAAACTTCCTTACAAGGTTCATGTCTTGAGGAAAAAGTAAAGAAAACGTTATTATAATGATTAGAATTTTGGTTCCGATCAATATATATCGAAGGTTTCAATTCAGTAATTTTGTTTTTCATTGGTAGGTATTTGACAGCAAATGTATCGAGTCAGCTTTCTCAGCAAGTTTCGCTGTGGTAGTCAATATTACAATAACATTCTCAACTCCATTTTACTGAAATCGCGCCAGTTTCAATGATTCCAATTGTCTAGCTGTCTACCTACTTAAGATAAAAAATCTTTGCCTGCTGAGGCTTTCCCATCTTATTATAATTTGGGTGTTTTCAAGGCTAGAGTGAATAGGCTCTTAATAAACTAGTGCGCCTTACTATTAACGATTGCATCACTGCTTACCATCAGGTGGGATCGCAGTCAAGCACCAGTATATCTTTTGAGATAAAAATCTTCACCAATTTTACATCTCAATATCCACTAGGAATCAATGTGCAAATAATTCAAACAGACACTAAACTTCAATCGAAATAATCCCGCCAAAACTACCAGACATGATGCCATCACCAATTTGTCACTATCTTCCTTAAATCTCAGATGAAGGAATGCTCCTTAGAGGTCTTATGAATGACAAGAACGAACATATATATTAAATGAGCGATTAATTTTATAACTTCAAACTGGCGCCATTCATGGCACGGAGATGTTGACAAACATTGGTTTATTGTCCTTGTTTAATAGTTCTAAGGAACATTACAATAAGATTAATTGGGAAATGTTTCATAAACATAAATTGTTACGAACGAGTCACAATTCTCATGTAATTTTACTACAAAAGACAAAAGGGGTGTTTGAAAATTAGAGTTTCGAAATAGTTTGTAAACACGACCTAACTTAAGGAAAAAGACTGTAATATTATCATATTACAGCTCATTTATCGATCTTCAAGATTCCTCTAATAGAAAATACCCACTGATTTGCATTTTCTAACCAAGGGCGTACGTTGGGCGTGAGGTTTTTACCAATTTTTAAGTGTGGTAAAGTGCTATTCAACTTCGTTTTTAGATTTTTTCAGGAAATAACAAAATATCACACGAACCAGAATCCATACTAAGAAGTGGGTCGCGGGTCGCGCGACCTAGTCGTGGTTGCGGGTCGCGGTCGCGCGTTGCGGTCGAAGAACCGAATGCTACCCTAATACTCGCAGTACTTCGGGATATCCGATGGTTAAAAGGAGATGGCGAAATAAAGTCATACATTGCACGTGCCGCGCACACTCTCCAAAATGCATCCTGTAAAATACCAAAAGGCTGGCTACCCTACGCCTGTGCAATAATTTTACAAGCGTGACACTGTTGTGTGATATTATATTCATTGTACTTCTGTATGTATTGATCAACTGCATTATGATAAAGATTTCAAGTACGTTATTTCTGTGGTTTCTTTCGGAGAGTAGATCTGTTTGGCTTATAGAGTTCTTGTACAGTGTCGACTTTCTCCACCCACGCAGTCTCTCTGGGGACTTGACCGGAATATTCGACAAATAACCTCTCAACTTTTGATCTTCTGCCATGCAATTAGTTCGTTGCTTCGGTTACTATGTCGAAAAAAAGAAGTCATACAAAATTATACTTAAAGAAAAAGAACACGTTTTATTAAGGTGCAATTTGAACCTCGATTGCAGGCTGCGGATGCAAGCAGCACTCGTAGCCGGGACATGGCAGCACGTGCAGCCGCAGCCGCGTTCGGAATTTTTTCACATAAATCCATACTACTACATAGAAAACCAATCGTGTAGCCGCAGCCGCCTTCGTTCAACCGCCTCATGTGCTGCCTGCATCCGCAGCTTGCAGCCGAGGTTCGAATACCTTTATGGTAAAGATAGAAATATATTGACGACGCGGCTACGCGTCACGAATTAAACACGTTTCGAATGTCACCTATGAAATATGTCCGCCGTGTCCTCGTGTGGGCGATCGGCGGCAGCGATCTCTCGCGCCGGGCCTTGGTACACCATGGCCATGGTTCAGAGCGAGAAGGAATGGCAGGCGGTCGCCCAGTAATGCTAGCAAAGGAGGAGGTCGCACGTGTATGCTCGAGGGATCCCGTTGGCATTTCGATCCCAATTTCCGACCACCATAGGCGCGGGCTTGCGGACGGCATGTAATGGGTAGCTCGCTGTCCGATCGTCCGGTACCCGTCCGGACTGAGCCCAAGTCGTAGATGGCGCGTAGTGTTCCACGCGCGCCTCAAGGAGATTTCAGCAACCGTAGGGGTCCAGCAGGGTCGAAGCCTACTGGGGCCATGGGTGATGAGAAAGAGATCCCCGGGCCCTGGAACAATGGCAAAGAAGGAACAGGAGTGAGAGTAGCCAGTAAAAGTCTGTCACTATCTCCCGGTCCACCTAAGAGCAGGGGATAGGGAAAAAAAAACCTATTAAATATGTGATAGAATGTAGGATGCTAGAAATAGCGAAAATACTTCGGTACTCCTTCAGACTGGTTTATTATGCATTTTAGACTTATTTAAAATAGTAAATACTTATCAATATATGAATCAACGATGAAAATAATATAAAGGACAAATGACTTAAATAAAGTACGATACTATATATTAAAGTGCAGATAGAGGTGGCAACCCTAGCCACGCCCAACTAAAAGATAGAAAACAATATTATGGATAATAAAAATTAGCGTAGACTTATCATAGCTATCGAGCCATCACAAGTCACGCGAAATTTTAATCAATTACTTGGCGAGTCTGTAATCAATTTAATATTCTAAATTGTAGCTGTGCATACTTAACATGTAACATAATAAACGCACATCCTGAAAGTTTGTAGTAACATACTAAGAACTGTGTATGTACGTACGTTATACTTATTAAGAACTGTTTTTTTTTATTTCCACGTGTTTTAAACGACGTTTTTCAATACATTTACGAAGAATTAAATAAACAGAGATTGACCGGCGCCTCGTGATGGTCGCTTAGCAAAAGCTTGATACGATAAATGCAATAAGTTGTAGCGGGGGCGAGTTCGCGCACTTTTCCGCACTAGTGTGGAAAACAATTAATTGCGTGCCTAAAAGCGACAGGGATAAGTGTCGATTTTCGAGTAAGTGTATTGAATAGTAATTTGTCCTAAGCCTGCAGAATGAATTTCAGCTATTTTTAAAATAGGTAATTTTTTATTCGAAAATAATTCTTGATTATTTTAGGATAAAAAATTACATATTTTAATAAAATCTTAATAAAGCTTGATTGCGTCACTAGAGTGTTTGTGTGTGCGTATGTTATAGATACCAATATGTTGCGCTACCAGTGTAGTGGCGTTGATTCCCATAACTATTCATCATCATCATTTCAGCCGAAAGACGTCCACTGCTGGACATAGGCCTCCCCCAAGTGCCGCCACAATGAACGGTCCTGTGCGTCTCGCATCCATCGTACTCCCGCAACCGTTACCAGGTCATCGGTCCACCTTGTAGGAGGCCTTCCAACGCTACGTCTTCCAGTACGTGGTCGCCATTCCAGAACCTTTCGGCCCCAACGGCCATCCGTTCTGCGAGCAATGTGCCCTGCCCATTGCCACTTAAGTTTGGCGATTCTTCGTGCTATGTCGGTGACCTTGGTTCTCCTGCGGATATCCTCATTCCTGATTCGATCACGCAAGGAAACTCAGACTTCGAAACCTATCCTCTTGCAGCGGGGCGTGAGGCAGGGAGACGTAATTTCTCCGAAACTGTTCACGGCAGCAATGGAGGATGTCTTCAAGGTTCTGGAGTGGAGAGGGCTAGGCATTAATGTCAATGGCGAGTAAATCACTCACCTTCGGTTTGCTGACGACATAGTAGTCATGGCTGAGACTACGGAGGAGCTCAGTACAATGCTTGGTGACCTCAGTAGAGCTTCCGAAAGAGTGGGACTTAAAATGAACATGGATAAAACCAAAGTCATGGTAAACAGCCATGTAGCTCCCACTCCTATCAAGATCGGGGACTCTACTCTCGAAGTTGTGGACGACTACGTTTACCTGGGACAGACGGTCCAGTTGGGAAGGTCTAACTTCGAGAAAGAGATCAATCGTCGAATCCGACTTGGCTGGGCAGCGTTTGGGAAGCTGCGCGGTATCTTCTCGTCCAATATACCACAGTGTCTCAAGACGAAAGTCTATGACCAGTGCGTGTTGCCAGTAATGACATATGGCTCTGAAACGTGGTCGCTTACAATGGGCCTCATCAGAAGACTCAAAGTCTCCCAAAGGGCAATGGAAAGGGCTATGCCATAACTATTAATTGCCTACAATTAAGATAACTAATTTCTTAGAAAAACTCTACCTAAGAGCATTTAATTAAAATAGTGCTTGAATTAAGGTTTGCATAATTTCAGTTTTTTATTGTATACTGTAAATAAAGTTACAATTTACAATATGTAAATTGAATAGCAGTCACTGTCGACACAATTACGTGAAGTCAATCAGTAGACAAATTAAAACTGTTCAAACTCCGATTATAATTTCGGTGTCTTCAAGGCTAGAGTGAATAGGCTCTTAACAAACTAGTGCGCCTCACCATCAACGGTTGCATCACTATTTACCATCAGGTGGGATCGCAGTCAAGCACTAGTTTATAACAATAAAAAAAAAACAAAAAACAAAGTCGTGGTTGACGCTTCGCGTGACCCAAACGGCTGACTTTTATATCGGCCCGAGATTAAGGCCCTTGCTTCCGAGCAGTGCCATAAAACAGTGACTTTCTGAAGCCTACTCCTCTGTAACGGCTAGGTAAATAGATTTGATAAAAATATATGTTAATTATATATTCATGTGCAACATTATCAACATAGGATTTTTTCTTTATTTTAGCAACGGCTTTGATCTTTAGAAATATGTTTACACACAAAAATGCTGGTTAAGTGTTCTTCAGAATGTAAATAGCATATGTAAATCAATCAATATTTCGCAAAGAAAATGGTTTTAAAGGTCAGCGGGGTTCTATGCCGCACGTGGCAGTACGAGTTTGTGTGCATTTAAATCCGGCCAGCCCCCCTAGCCAAGTTACATTCGTATCGTTCGCACCGAACGCCTCTAGTAAGCCACGCCTCCGATTCCTTTGTTCTGACTTCATTTCAATGCTCAGTCACGTGGTCAGAACAAAGGAATCAGAGGCGTGGCCTACTCGAGATGTTCCGCGCAAACGACACTATTGTAACTTGACTAGGGAGGCAGATGTTCAAAGGACATAAGCATTACGCCTTAAGCATTGCGATACAACGTGGCAATATGTGCGTGGCTATAATAGTGTTTTGGACATACCTTCAGTCGAAAGTGTTGCAGAGAAGTTTTTTGACGCCATATTTTAAGATATTTGGTTAGGAGTTTTTATTGTAAGTAAGTGTATTTCTAGTAAACTAGCTGACCCGGCAAACGTTGTTCTGCAATATAAATGAAACTGAGACAAAAAATGGGGCGATGAATATTTTACGACCTATTCTCATACCTATCAAAACACGAAAAAAAAAGGAATAAAAGTCGGTTGAGCCGTTTCCGAGCAGTGCGACCACAAACACCGTGACGCGAGATACTTATATGTCGGCTAAGGGTGCCTGGTGATCGTCATTAAAGCTCTGTCTAGTGACTGTTTTATGGGCGATGCCAGCCACCACGATGCCATCACGCGGGCCCAGTGCGGGTTGGTGAATGTCACATGTCTTCGAATTTTTGTTCTAGGACATGTCGGTTTCCTCACGATGCTTTCCTTCACCGTTTTGAGAACAGTGGTGATGAAATAAATTACACAACGTAATGCGCCTGGTCTGAACTCGCGACCTACAACGGGGACGTTACTACTCGGCCACCACTGCTCTCAGTTCTATTTAGTGTTGGCTTAAAAACAAACAGTATGTGAAAGTGTTTGATGGTAACTAATAAAATAGGTCCGACCCTTGTCTGTATATTGCGGATTCCACCAGTCTACCGGGTACATTGTTTGTTTACTTTCGACGCAATTCGTGGGAGCTACACTCAATATGTACTTGTTCCTACTACACCCACTGGTTTATACGACGTATTAAAAAAAAACTCTCAACGAAAAGGTTTTCAGATATTTGGTATTTCCGTGGTTTAATTGAATGGACGAAAAAGAAACAGAAAGGATTTATCGGGCGTTTTCTAATTCGAAACGTAAGGGTCATTAGATGAAAAAAAAACCAATCATATCATTTTGTAAATCGTTGTAGATACTGCAGGTAATCCTTGTTCTGCAGACCTATTTCTAAGTTTATTTTCTTTTACTAGGTTATTCATTGAAGATCTGTCTTCTATATAAATATATAAAAAATAATAGCTGTTCGTTACTCTGGCTAAAACTCAAAAACGGCTGGACCGATTTGGAAAATTTTGGTCTTGAAATAATCGAGATAGTCCAGGGAAGGTTTGAACGGTGAGAAAAAATGAAAAAAAAATCATGGAAAAAAAAAAGACCGAATACAACGCCATCTCTAATTAAAATGTAATTATAAAATGAATTATGCTATTCTGGTAATGCCAGTAGATGGCGTTATCCTTTCTATTAGGTGGTGAGAAGTTCGCCGGGTCAGGTAGTATTCTATATTTTGAGAGTTAAGGTGGGAGAGGAGAAGGAAGTAAAATGGAGTCCCACGCTTCTAACCTTCAGTCACGCACTGGTAGGACGGCATCATTCGGGTACTAGTTTGTTTTTTCTGATAGCTACAACCTGGAGATATTTAAGTCAAGAGTGAGTTACTTATAGGTAAGCGCTTCATCGTCGACCGCATCGTTGCTTTCTATCAGGGGCCCAAGTCAGCTATTTTTATAAATTCGTCATTCCAACACGATTCCATTGTCATTTTGCTAAAAGTTCGTAATCTGCTAATTCATAATGATCGATCATTGATCGACCAATGGTATCGTAATAGAATTGTGGTAGAATGACAATATCGAGCTTATTAAAAGTAATGACTGCACAATGACGTTCTAATGGTAGGTCACTGATCAAAGGAACTGTCAAAATTTTAGCAAACTACCGCATACGTCAGACATTCATTTGTCAAAATGTACGAGATTACCATTCTATGCCACTTCTTTTAATGGAGTGTCTGTGGTTGACTATTGGAAACTCATAATGACACCATTATATTAGTAGATTACCAAACTTGTCAAAATTAACAATTATGAAATAAATGATAGACCATTCTGACACTATAACAATAGCAGTCTTGAGGCCCTGGTTGGATAGCAGTCAAGCGCAAACCTATCAACAATAAAAAAAAAATGTTTTGTATTGCCTAGTTACTTGATAAACACTCATGATAAAATAAAAATATTCGGTCTATAATTAAGGTGTCTTCAAGGCTATAGTGAATAGGCTCTTAATAAACTAGTGCGCCTGACCATCAATGATTGCATCTCCGCTTACTATGAGGTGGGATCGCAGTCAAGCACTGATTTATATCATTTAAAAAAAGAAACTGTTACATTACAAATGTGAATGAAACAGTCCCAGTAAGTTATTATTAATACTTGTGTTGGTATTATTTCGCACCTTCCCTTAGTTGATTCTAACAATATTGAGACTAAGTAACAAATAAAATAAAACTAAAAACCAAACTTTGAACAAACAGAAACAATGACTTATAAAAATAATAATTAAATAATAATAGTAACATATTTTCTCTTATATATTTATAAATCCTTTATATTTATGAACCTTCTTCCTATTATTCTAACCTTCAATATTCTAACACTGATAAATACGAAAAGATTAACTTGATTAAACAATATGATGTCTGTCAGTCATGGCATTAATTACATTTTAGGTGGATTCGTAATTTCATTAAAGGTATGGTGGGTAGGTTGTTTATACGTAGGTACCTTACCATGTTGCTGACTTTAATTGTTTTATTCGAACGGACAGTTTCAATTAACAGCAAGAAGGAATGTTAGTTACAAAATAATTTAGTTAGTGTAGTAGTTAGTTGTATGTGATTCCTGACTATGACTCTCATCATTCTTAACAGGTATCATTTTCTGGTGCATAGCATAGCATAGTCGGCCTTATAATGTTCCCACTGTTGGGACTCAGGCCTCCTCTCTAGGAGAGGGAATGGGCCGTAATCCACCACGCGGGCCCAGTGCGGGTTGGTGGATGTCACATGTCTTCGAATTTTTGGTTCTAGGACATGCCGGTTTCCTCACGATGTCTTCCTTCACCGTTTTGAGAGCAATGAAATCTGGTGACTATTGTAGTATTTTTTTATGTTATTCTCAGTTTGGTATTTTTATTTTTTATGTTGAGTAAGAGTAACAAAATGGTTGTTAAGCTGAGAGCACGTAGCACCATAAAAATGTTGCTACAAGAAGGCTACGAACTTCACCTTTTTCGTAGCACATTGCTACGGTGCTCCGCAAAGATGTTTTTTTCCAAATTATTTCTCTGTAGATGGGTTGTTGTTTGCTTGTCTTGGTATGGCCATGTAAAGAAGAGGGATGGAACGCATGTTACTAAAAGAGTTATGAGTATACATATGAATAGATGGAGAGGGAGAGGCCAAAGAAAATATGGATGGATTGTGTAAGAAGTGATATGAAAGAAAAGGGAGTTAGACAGCGTGATGGGTGACAGGACAGAATTGAAGAATAAACGTGTTGAGCCGGCCCCAAATAAAACGGGACAAGGGTATGAAGATGATGAGATACTATGAAAATAAGGGCCTATAATTTCGTAAAACCATATGATTATGATTTTGGTAGATACTTTGATAAACATTTATGTTTTGAGAGTTGGATTTAATATTTTGTGGTTTATTATTATTTTCATAAAACATGTGTGTTGATGTGATGATGGGGGTGATAACGGAGTTCGTTATCACCCTAAATCTGTGTGAGATTAACAGATACGCTCTGGGTTGATACAATCGTGGCAACACACAATATAGGCGTCATATATTATGATATAGGTTTGTCGTACAAGCATACTTGATGTTTATTTAAATATATCTCTCTTTACGTTGACAAGTAAAATAAGGGAAAAATACGAATATGTTGGTAAGCCAGCGGCTTTATACACTATTTCACGGTGAACATGCTTGATCTCCCAAAAATTAGGTGAATAATTCAATAATGATTCTAACATTCCTACTATCACGGTAACACAAACAGTAACTGTGTTTAATTCTGTTACCAAAAAATGTGTTGAAAATTTACTGGGTAAGTCAGTCTAAGTAATGTCCCATTTCATAAGAATGCCATCGGTGTTAATGGCGAAAACAATGAGAAACGTGACCGCCATTCAATGCCAAGCGCGAAATGTTAATTAATTTTCTGCTGAAGTAACTTTTAATTGAAAGTGATGCCGGGAAACTTTCTGTAAGTAGGTTATGTTGTGTTTTATTAATACTTTGGGCCACAAAAATTCCGGGTCTATTGAAAATGTTTATCATATATAGATAAAAGGAGACACACAGGAGACTGACTGACATATCAACGCATAGCCGAAACTACTTGGACTAGGATTGTGAAATTTTGCACAAGGTTTCCTTTTATGACGTAGGCGATCACTAAGAGAGGATTTTCCTAAATTTACTCCCTAATGGGGTGAAAAGGGGATCCAAAGTTTGTATGGAGAAACCTACTTATACGCAAGCGACGCCGCGGGCAGACGCTAGTTAAATATATAGGAAACACCAGGGCCGTGGGGTCCCAGTGCTCATCGAGTTGTCCGAGACATTAGCAAATAGCTAGTCGACTGTTGTTTTTCTTTGGCAAACGAATAAGAATTGCTATTCATCGTGGCAATACTGCCAGTGTGAGAGCGTGCTTAAAATAAAGTAGCAGCAAGCATTTCAAATATTGGTGTGAGGAAGAGTTCTTAGTAAAAACATTTCGTAATCTCTTTTCCATACGTTAAACCTTATGGCGGTGACGTCACATTTTAGTTTATGCTCCCCTTTTCTGTTACTAGATAGTTGGTTTTGAAAAAAATATTGCTAATAAGCTTTTGCCCGCGGCTTCGCTCGCGTACTTAAAATATATCCTATGTCACCCAGGAATAAAGCAGCTTTCTGTACTTTCAGACATTTCCTCCTACAAACAAAAAAAAAAACATAAAAACAAACTTTACCTCTTTGTACTATTAGTGTAGATTAAGATTTTGGATACAGTTACCTATTGATGCAAAGAATTAAAAAACAATCACCGGTCGTAAAAACACGCCATATTTGTGGCACGCCACACGTGAGTACCTCGTCAATTGTTTGATGAGCACCTGAACACGAGATTGCTTTTTAAAGCATCGTAAAAGTCCTCGTTACCTGCATGTGAAGTCACCTTGACGAGTTTCTGTCAATGGTGGCTTACTTTTAGTGTCTGCTCAACTACGACATTAATCCAAATTTTGTTTCAGAATTACTTCCTTATATTGTTAGTAACAATGTTCTTAGCCTAGTGTTACTAAAGCATAATAAATTAATATTAATAATGACGATATACTAGGCGTTTGCTCTCACGTGTAGGCGAGTCCCATCGGCCGACGCACGCGGTCATGATGACGCTAGGGCCGCCGCTTACCCGCGCCAGTAAAACGCACTTCTCTTTCATATGACATCGTGAAAGTCGTCCACGTGCGCCTCCGCGAACATACCACTCGCGCTGCAGTACCGCGGCAGCCTCATCAGCACCCTAAACGCGTTATTCCGAATCGACTTTATGGATATTGCACAATTTATATACAACCTAGGATTAATATAGCCAAATTAAAAAAGCGTGATAGTGTTTTATATAATTGTTTACATCACATTATCATTATCATTTCAGCTGAAAGAGAAGCGGAGGAAAGGCTACAGCTGGTCTTAGGCCTCCCCTAAGTGTTACCACAACGATTACGGTTCTGTGCGTCTCGCATCCATCAGATTCCCACAACCCCTTCCAGGTCATAGTTCATCTTATGGGAGGCCTTCCAATGCTGTGCCTTCTGGTACATGGTCGCTTACTACACAACCTTTCAGCTCCATCAACCAATTGTTCTGTGAGCAATATGCTCTGCCCCCTATTCTGAGAACTGCTAATGACAGTTTTACTAAAAAGTTTTATTGCGTATTGAAAATATTTTATTATTCATTTTTACCAAACTTAAGTTAACTATAATCCTGTTATAACATAAAGTCATATGTTTTGGTATTGTTTCAGACTAGCATGTTACTCTCTCGATATTATATCGCTCTCACTATTGTTATCTACAGGGCCGTAGTCTACTAGGGCCATGGGTTGACTTTTGAAAGCGAAAGGGGAAACTTATAGTCCTGGAAAGCAAAAGGCAATTGAAGGAACATAAGTGTGGTTTTAGTCAGTCTGACACGCCGTCACGCTCTGCTCTAGAGCGAGATATGACATTAGATTATTTCCCATCTAAAAAAAAAACTGTGTTATTTCAACTGAATCTTGTTAGGCCAAATGACATCAATGCAATCGTACACCGCGATAACGATGCCAATTTGTCACTAACTGCCCAGTTAACTACATTTACAGTTACATTTTTACCAGTTCACTTGGTTACGGATGCACTTTTAACCAGTGTCAAGTTTAGGAACTATTTAGTTGGTTTTGCGGATGAAAGCGGATGTAACACATTCTAATGTTTATGCAATATTTTATAGCAAACTCAGCTTTCTCAGCTTGCCTCGCTGAGGTAGTCAATAATTGGTACAATAAACTGAGAACTACATTAGACCGACGCACACGTGTACCACGTCTGATTTGTATGAAGCGGCGCGAAGCATGGCGTCGCGCGGTGTGTAGCTGTATGTAATGTAGCTCGACAAGTCTAGTTTCCATATAAAATTTATGGAGACCGACGCGCCCAGATCGGCGTACGTGGTCCACGTGAGCGCAATGTAGTTCTACATTAATAATGTCAGTTCCGTTTGACCAAGATCGCACCTGGTTCAATGACGACATCGACAAATTGACATGCCGTGTAGACACTTGAGGTAAAAAACTACACCAATTTTACATCACAATATTCACCAGAAATTTATTTGAATAGCTAAAACACCAACTGAACTCCTCTCGAAAAAATGTGCCCAAATATCATATCTACATGTTTCAACATTAATATTAACTCGGTTGACAACTTCAAGTGGCGACCGCGCACCGGAAAACGCAGCGTTGGAAGGCCTCCCACAACGTGGACCGACGATCTGGTGAGAGTCTCGGGAGTGCTGTGGATGCGAGGCGCCCGGATTGGTCGTTGTACTTGGGGCAAGCCTATGTCCAACAGTGGACGTCTTTCGGCTGAAATGATGATCATGATGATGACGACTTCGCTAGAAAATTTCAATATTTACAGGGAATTTTGTATTCAAAGCTCTAGTATCTTACTAGTACAATTTAATGGTTATCTCATATTTTGTTATGGGTGGAGGAGATAGTGTAGTTTTGGTTAGCAGAAGTCCAATAAAAGCCTGCGGCCTTCGCAAAAGGGATGGAACATGAACAAACAATAGATAATTTCAACAAAATAATTATAAACTTGCAAAAACACACATAAACTTAAACTTACACAACAACTACAACAACACACAAAAACAACAACACAGACAAAAAACTACAACAACTAGAATACAAACTCACTAACTCTTGCTTATGCTTTGCACTTTTGTTAAGAGATTACAAAAAAAAATATAAATTCATTTTAATTCATTTTTCTTGTTTTTTTTTGCTTCGAGGCACACACCATAATTGTGTCTCTTTGTTTTCAAGTTTGATCTTTTTTTTATTATTGAAAGACCCACATTTTACCACTATCTCACCTTATGGTAATTAAGCGACGATGTGATCGAAAATGGACCAGGCTTGCCTAAGCAACCTATTCACCATTGACTTAAATATCCCTAGGTTGTAGCTATCAGGAAACACAGATTCCGGCAGAGAATTCCACTCCTTAGCTGTACGCACAATGGATGTGTTCTCAAAACGTTTTCGGGCGGGATTGCCACCATGTACTGGTGGTATAACGCCTTACGTCTTGTAGTCCGATGACGGATCAGGCTTCGCGGAATTAATTGGTGCGATTAGGATGCACACTCCTCCAAAATGTAAACGATAGAAAATCGATAGGCTAGTCGTACAAGCCAGACTTGAAGACTGGAAAAAATGAAATTTTGAAATGGAAAATTTTAAACTAAAATAATAAATGGGCAGTTTTAAATTTGCCTTACTTTTTCTAGCTTTTCACCTAATGTTACTGCTAGCGGATGGAAAAATGAAATACCTATTAATTGCAGGTTACAGTTTTAACTTAAAGTTTAAGTTAGATCTTTAAACCTAATATTGATTTTCTTAAGTAAATGGAAATCCTTACCCCTTAATACACACTACACACTTACCAAATCATTAGTGTGAAAACATTTAAGAAGGAACATGTAAGTGCACTCTGAAATGCATTTACTTGGCTCTGTCGCGACGCGTTCCTTCATAATAAATTACAATGATAAACACAGACGAAGAGATTTCAGTTTTATATTATGCTTTTAATATTTGTAGTGGCGACTTACTTACCTACATATACTTATTATTCAGCGCCCCTTAGTGAACTCCACTGCGGGTGACGTAACCTACGACAAACTTATTATTTGCGGTTGGTATAGTAATCGGGTCTAGGAATCGAACTTCAAAATTAAGTTTGTTTTTTATTGTATATATTTTTCCGGGATAAAAAGTACCCAGTTTGGTGCCCAGAATAATAAGTTTCATCGTAATCGATCCGGTAGTTTTTGCGTGATGCCTGAACAAACAGACAGACAAAAATTTTTTTAATCACATTTTTGGGTTCGGTATCGGTCTAGTAACATCCCCAGTGCCATTTATTTTATTGATATTTTCAATGTACAGAATTTTCACTTTTACAGATTTATTAGAAGTATAGATGACCTGATGACCTATTAATTACATATAGTAAATTAAATTGAAGGTGAAGGTTGATGCATTAACTAATTCAGTTAGTGCATCAACCTACAACTTCAATTTAATTTACTATTTGTTTTTCGAGGTCAAGCTGTCAATACTATACAGTTTTATGCCAGTCTTTACACGTTTTCAATTCCTTTACGAGTGATACATCGACATGAATGTAAATAGCATATGAATGACTAGTTTTCTATGTTATAGAGTCGTTTTCACGCAAAACATGTCTCCTAACAGTTGTTAATCTTGGTAATTTGCGTGTTTTTATGCACTTTTACTTCTTTTAGCGTACGCCATAATAATTTTGGCACATTCAAGTAGCGTTTGTAACATTTGAGCAAAGAATTTCAAATGACGCGTTGAACACGAGAATAGGTACCTACATTTTCTCTGGAGTCAACAAATTATGTATGTAATGAGTATGTTATTAGGTGTTTGGATCACTTTCACTTTTGCAAAAATGTTTCCGTTTATGTTAGGACTTAAGGAAAAAGAACTTTACCCAGGCATTGAAAACCGTAATTATTAAAATGATATTTGATGAGAAAAGTTTGCCTAACTTTTCTCATCATCATCTGCGTATCTTTTTTTCTCCTTCTCTGTCAAATCGCCCTAACTTACCATGTCCGATTGCCGTGACGTCTCTCCAGCCACTCCTTAAAGAGTATTGTATACATATAAACTTTCACCATTATAATATAATGGGGAGCCTTAGGGATGCGCTTTACATATCATCATCATCATCATTTCAGCCGAAAGAAGTCTACTGTTGGACATAGGCCTCCTCCTAGTGTTGCCACAATGAACGGTCCTGTGCGTCGCATCCATCGTATACTAAAACAAAAAAATAACGAGTCACGCCAGTTCAGTTATATCTTAGCAATTTTCGTAACCTTGAAAAACAATCTTTCATCAAAGAACAAGACGATATAAATAATTAATCAATCAAAATCAATGTATTTGTAGTCAGATCTAGACAATCGGAATGTTTGACGTCACAGTGATTGATGCAGTCTGAAGTAAACACGACGCGTCGGGGTTTCACAGAGCAATGAGATACCTCTGCGGCTGCTTCTGATAGAATAGAATTGATTAAACTTTATTGCACACCAAAAAAGTAACATGTAATATCTAGCATCTCTTTTGTACTTTTTAGCATATGTGGTGCTTACCTGTAATAAATTGTGACACTAGACTATAGATTTAAGTGAAGTTTTGTAAAAATTTGAGTGTTAACAATTGTTGGTGAGCCGAATAAATAAATAAAATAAAATAAAATCTCATATCTTATCTTCTTCGTATTGATTTAGCGTTCCTCCTCCTCGTGTCGTATTCCCCATTACTGAGGGTCATGAAATTCCCGTTTGATTAGCTTATTACTGATGATGTCTCGCTATCTGTGTTGGTTCTTGGTGTCTTGAAGTGCGACGTGCAATTGGATGTACAGTGTGGAGCTGACCTGATCTGATATTCTTTTTAGGCTACGGCCTCTTAGTCGTTTCCATCAACCATGCCAGTTACGATGAGCTGTTCCAGGTTGTGGTCATTTTTCTCGGCAATGTCGTCTATACCATTATCCTAGACATCGAAGGCTTGGAATAATTTGCCTGCTACGGTCTTCCCGTCTGATTACAATTTAGGTGTCTTCAAGGCTAGAGTGAATAAGCTCTTAATAAACTAGTGCGCTTCACCATCAACGATTGCATCACTGCTTACTATCAGAAAAGATGGCAGTCAAGCACAAGTTTATACGTCGAGCATAAAATAAAAATGAAAATCTCTGGATCTGGCCACTTACCCTTAGCCATTGAAGAGATCCCTAAAGAAGACTGGTCCAACTGATTTGTAGAGTGGTTTCAGCGAATGCAAAAAGACATTAATTGCGAGGGAATATACTTTGAAAAACAATAAATGTATCGCAAGTCTTATATCTAGTCCTATTTATCAGAATCCAAAAATTTCAGGATGCGCTAAGAATCAATAAAAAAAGGTGGCCGAAAAAACTTTAGTACCTATTCTGCGCATACAGGAAGTTGACAGTTTAGTCTAGATGTCAGTTCGCTTAAGATTAAGATGTTTGTACGGAAAGCAGTTCTGGAAATTTGTAGTATTTACCCAGAATAACATATTAAGCATAATTAGCGGTTCCCACTGACCGAATACAGGCCTTCTCCCTGGGAGAGTAATTGGGCCATTATCCACCTTGCGTGCCCGGTGCGAGTTGGTGTACTTATGTCTTATGTCTTTGGGATCCTGTTTTAAATTGTTTTAAAAGTTTTGTGTACAATAAAAAAGCAGTGCAAGTGCGAGTCGGACTCGCGCACTGAGGGTTCGATAGTTCGATTTCCGAATTGAGTTACGAAGATTTTTCAGAATCGCAAAAAAGATTTTTTTTTGTGATGAAACTACAAATTTTCAATTTTTAAACTTTTTCCTATACTTGTGCTATAAGATCTTGCTTCATGCTAAATTTAAGGATTCTAGGTCAACGAGAAGTACCCTATGAATTTTGGTTCCCTTGAGAGTGTCAAAATACACGTTTTTTTGCGACATAAACGGCAGTATCTTTTTTCGTTAACTCAGTCATTTGATGTTTTCACAGCTTCTAGAGACCGCAGATTAAAGTATATGGTTTTAATTTCAACTCGATACCTCTGCGCGTTCTCGAGATAAAGGGTCTTGACAGACAGACAACAAAGTGATCCTATAATGGTTTCGTTTTTTTTTTCCTTTGGAGGTAAAACCCTTAAAATAAGAATTAAATTAATAAGGATTAATTTATACATTAATGAAGGTGTCTCATATTGCTGCCGGCGACACGCTGCGATTCCATCCTCTTTGCTCTATATCGACCACGTAGTCTTTCATCTAAAGTTGGTAACAAAGTTACTTTGGCTTACGTTTATTTTGGATGTTTGTATAGGTAAAGAGAAGATCCGATGGTGGCTCAGTTATGTTAGTCACAACTTCCTCACTGCCCAACAGAACTTTTCATGGGGTAGTATTGAAAACTGGAGATAATGAAAAGGCTTTTTTTTTTGTTTAGAAGGGAAAATCATCTCATAAAAAATCCCGCACTTGGGCGAAGTGCGAGATAGTGTCAGACTTTTTCTGACTAAAAACCCACTCCTGTTCCTTCATTGCCTTCGTCCCAGGACCCCAGGTTTCGTTTTCACACTACCCATGGCCCCAGTAGGCTTCGACCCTGCTGGGCCCCTACGATTTGCTAACATCTCCTTGAGGCGTGTGTGGAACAATACGCGCCGTCGACGACTTGGGCACGGTCTGGACGGTTACCGAACGGTCGGACGGCAATTTACGTGCGATAAACTATAGGATTTTTCCTATCAAATTATTATTTTATATTAACATACTTATATTTTATATAAATTTCTCTCCGTCCCCCGCGTTTTCACCAGCATCTAAAGTTACTGCTTCGCTGCTGTTGGTCATAGCGTGATGCTATATAGCATATAGGCTTCTTCAATAAATGGGCTATTTAACATTAAAAGATTTTTTCAATTCGAACCTGTAGTTACTAAGATTAGCACGTGCAACCAAACCAACTCTTCAGCTGCGTATTAATAATAATAATATATTACCCCATCGCCGTATCTCTACGTTGACGTAGTGGTGGGGCTTGCGTGCTCCAAAAAACCCTAGATGTATCGGTAGTGTTTGCTTTGCCGTAACACGCCTAGGGTGAGGGGCCAGACAAAAAGAGATACAATCCGCAGGGAGGTTTTGTGGCGAACTGTTGGGCATTAGCAACCCTACGGACCCGATCTCCCGGGAGAATTCTTGTTCTTCATCTCCAGCTTGCCTTTATTGGCCGGCCGTAGTGTACACTGTCGAGGAACAGAGCTCCCACCTCTCTCTTACCTTTATTGGCTGGCTTGAGTGAAGATTCACAAGGGCAAACGTGCTCGGGAGAAGGATGTATAATCCAGTAAGGTGCTGGTAGGGATCTTGACCGTACTTCCGGGATTGTCCTGATTTATAAGAGTCCGTAAAAACATACTACATAGCTATGCTTCTGTCTCTCGGTTCTCTATATATGAGTTTTATAATCTCAAACAGTAAACTACTACTAAAATCAACTTTAGAAGTCACTTATTTAATCCTCTTAAACCAGGAGACATTTTAAAGATAAAGAGGACTCTCTTCAATGCCCAGGCTAAAAAAATAAATCCAATCTGCCCTCTTTTCTTGTAGGGTAGCAAGTTCCCACATCTGTGACAGTCATATAAGGTTTATCAGAAAACTTGTGCAAGTGCCAGCATCGAAGTTTGGAGCACAGGCTGCGAAACCCGGTGGTTTTATTACTTGTTTCGATGGAATAGTTTAGATATTAAACACATTGTTCTGATGCAAATGTATAACATTGTTTTTATGCAGTTTTACTGAAGCCAATATTGGTGAGTTTGAAATAACATTCCACAACTATCACACAACGCCGTCCAGTCTCAAGCTAAGCAGAGCTTGTATTATGAGTACTAGACAACTGATAAACATACTTATATATTTCTAAATATATACATATTATAGATAAATTACACCCAGACAGAACCAATGATTGTGCTCATCACACAAACATTTGTCATGGGTGGGAATTAAACCCACGACCTCCGGCTTAGCAGTCAGGGCCACTAACCACTAGACCAACAGGCCAGTCAAGTATGCTAAAGTGAAATGTTTTTTTTTTGGCATTTTTTGAGAAAATAGTCTAGAAATTCTTTCTCTTTTTTTCTCTTTCTTCTTCTCGCTTCTTATCTTGCCGAGTTAGGCGCCTTTTTGGCCTCGTACAGATTTTAATTTTTTATTATTTATTCAGGATCGGATCAGTTGTTTCAGCGATTATCCCCTACATACAAACTTATAAACATACCTCTTTATAATGGGTACACTACATAAATATCAAAATCTTTATTTCTGTTTGAACCCACAATCTTATGTTTATGATGTGGGTATATATAGCATATGTTGGTGTTGTTTTGAGCTTAGCTCATTCCGGAGGTTAAACCTTTTATATAAAAAAGTCAAAAGAGGTCAGTGGACTTTGTTTGTTTATTTCTACATTTCTATTACATCGCACCCACGATCATATTCTTAAAATTGTACATGATACAACTAAACAAATATTGTTTTGGCATTGCCATTTAATGCGGCAATGCCGCCAGTCTTTTGGGCACAAAATGGTTCAATATATTGAGATAAATAAATTAAAACTTATAAAAAAATTTAAACAAATAAATTGGTTAAGTAAATTAAAACAATTCCTAATTGACAAAACCTATTACACAATCTACGAATATCTAACGGATAAATTAATTATGACAAGTAGATTAAAAACTTAAAAAAAAATATTATGTTTCTATTTGACATTTTATTTGGTAGTTATTAATGACATATTTTTTTTATGTATTATTTTGTACTTATTAATGACATCAATACCTTTTTCATTTTTTTAAAATACTTTTTTTGTCATATTATAATACACACCCCTATTTTTTAATTAGTACAAAACTATTTTTTTTGCCACATTTTTTTTCTCTGACATTATAACTTTAAATATATATAAATTTAAATATAAAACTATAGTATATACTCATAGCAATTACAAGTAATTATAAGAAATGAATTAAACGATATAATAAATATACAGATAAGAAAATTAAATATTATTAATAGTATTTATATTAGCGCTCATCCACTCTCCTACTATTTATAATGTTGCTGTGCCCGACAGGGTCCATAATTGTTTCAATTTTTTATTATATATCACCTGACATGTACAGTCAGGGGTCAAAAGTGCAGTTGCACACTACTTATGCTAAAGTGACATTGAATGAAGAGGTAACATTTCTTTATATAAGAGTGTCATTGGCTTATGAATTATTTAATATGTAGCGTAGCATTTAAAGTATTGAATAAACGACTTATGAATCATTGAACGTCTACTATACAGAAATTTTAGGCATTGGTAAAGTGCAACTGCTCTTTTGACTTCTGACTGTACATTCTGGATTGCAATAAAGATTTGAGATTGAGATTGGAATGAAATTTGGTATACAGGTAGAACATTTTCTGAAATACAACTTATGATACTTTTTTTTTATCCCGGAAGTATGTGCCTTTAGGATAAATTTTTACTATCTCGCAGGCGAAGCTAGCAATTTATATAACCGATGCAAGATGTTACTACAGAATTTTCCTCGATCCGTCTTTAAGTCAATTTTTCGGGAAAAATGTGTCATCGCAATGACGAAGGACAAAGAATAGGAAGATGATAAATTATGTTTTTGTGAAGAAAAGTATGGTGATGTAACATATTGTTAGTGCGATCTATAAAAGCGACAGCCTAGTAGTTTATGTACGCTATTTAATGTTTGGTAGCCATTGTTTGGTTCTAGTGATAAGGATTTGTGATAGTCGATTTATTTATAGAATACTAGCGACCCGCCCCAGCTTTGTACGGGTGAAAGAAATCTTTGAAATTTCTCTCGAACTCGTTACGCATGTACCTTTCTCATGAATCAGTCTGTTTATTGGTGAAAACTGCATGAGAATACGTTCAGTAGTTTTTGAGATTATTTCGTTATAAATAAATCATATCATATCATAAATCTCTCACTTGGTGTGAGTGTAGGACTCCTCCACAGATAACCAGAGGTCTCGGTATGATGTCAAAAGAAAACAATGTACCTAGGTACCTTCGACCAAGTTTCTTCGACGGTTTATACATTAATACCTCACCTTTTCTGTTGAATGCATTGGCGTTTTCTTTACTCGCTTTTTCTGCGGCGAATAACAAGAATTCATAGAAAATATCTGAAAGCGGCACTCTCGTATCAACAAGTTTATCGATAGTGAAAAAGATGGCGGATTATAACCCGCCCGATGACAAAACATCACATTTTAATCTAAAATGTTTGCAGTATCTGTGGTTTATAATTTAGCAGTATTAGGTATAAATGGTTTGTTTACATTTTGTCTCACGACTCCCTGAATAGGGTGTAGTACTGGACTTTCGCGTTTTCGTAACGCCTGTAGGGCTACACTATCATGTCATACGTATAGTCGAGTGGTCATCACTCATTCTCGCTACGTAACCTGCCCATCTCCATTTAAGCATTAGAGCATATCGTCCCTTAGCTTACAACACCGCTCAAGTCGAAAATTGGTGATTTTCACATTTGAATGCTTTTAGATGGAGCTGCTCATTGCGCGCCTAACCATTGGTTACATGATATAGATTTCAGCCAATCAGAAGCCTTAATTCGAAAATTAGTGATAGTGTGCAAGTCAGCTGGCCTCTCAACACCGCACAGTTTTTTTCGTTTTCTGTAAAGTTGGTAAAAATGACTTACGCGGTGTTGTTAACTAAGGGACGATATGTGAGAGCATCTGTTACTTTGGCACCCAAGTTATCAGGACCAAAATAGTTGCTAATTAGCCATAGAACATCCTATTTAAGGGAAAGCACTCAATTATAAATCACCCTGTATACAAATAGACAACCCACGCAAATGCGAGCCTCGTATTTGGTTACGAGGCTGGAACTACCTCGTCACTACTCATTCGCGTAGGTTTGAGTGATAGCAACATTGGATACCGTTACTTGATACCGATACCAGTTTAATTTGCGGTATACAGGTACGCACAGTAATATAGGTTTGTTCCGACTAATTACACTAGAGTTTAGACCCCTACTCTTACCCTTTTGGGGTCAACGAACTGATAAATGTGTTACTATAAAGCATGAGCCACACGTATGTAATTCAGCGTTCCAACAGAGATGACTTTGCAATCCGTGTAGACAGCAGCCCCCCTAGCCAAGTTACAATCGTATCGTTCGCGCCGAACGCCTCGAGTAGGCCACGCCTCCGATTCCTTTGTTCTGATATCATCTCAACGCTCAGTCACGTGGTCAGAACAAAGGAATCGGAGGCGTGGCCTACTCGAGGCGTTCGGCGCGAACGATACGATTGTAACTTGGCTAGGGGGCAGATGTAATTCTAGTTTTGACAAACCGACAATCAACACAATGAATGGCTTGATTTCCAAACCCCCCAAGGTGACCTCGGTTTGGACGCTGGATAACATCCGTGTGGCCTATGCTTTACTGAGCTTCGAAGGGTTTTGCTCTTTTCTTTTATTGCAACTGATTGTTTGGTTAAAGGTTTAATACAAGTGGTAAACCTTGTTGGTTTAGCAAAGTAATATCCGATATAGATTTGTAAGCTTGCTTATAAGCTGTTTGAGAGTTTTGTAGGAATCAAGTTTTGTATTAAATGATGTTACGTGTATTATTATAGTTTATTGTTTGTGATATTTTTAATATGTATTAGTTTATTATGTATTTTATATATGGGCCTTAGTTGCCTGACAATAAAGAAATAATAACCAACTAAAATGATCGCTTTCCTCTTACATCTCAGTTGGTTCTCACTTTTCAGTTAGTGAAATTCTGAAACAAGTCCGATATTTTTTCTTTTGAGATGCACGTGTGAAAGGGAGTGTCAGACTTTTATTGCCTATACTCCTCTTGTGTTCCTTCAGTTGCCCTTTGCATTCCAGGGCTACATTACAACACAACAACAACATTCCTGCACCCCAAGTCATATAGCAGCATCATAGCATAGTCGGCCTATAATGTTTCCACCACGCGGGCCCAGTGCGGGTTGGTGGATGTCACATGTCTTCGAACTTTTGGTTCTAAGATATGCCGGTTTGCAAAAAGGGTACAGGAGTGGGTTTTAGTCAGTAAAAGTCTGACACGCCCTCCCACTCCGCCCAAGTACGGGAAATGTCATTAGATGAATACCCACCTTGATTATCACCTGTGGCCAGGCATCACCCTGCTACTCCCGGGGCATCTCCTGTGGTGGCGGCTGGGGCATCAGGATATCCGTTACCTCACTGTTTTGAGAAAGAGGTAGCCGCTTCCCATTTCCTCTCATTCTGAAACGGTGCGAAAGGACGTTGCCGCCGATTGCCTCCACGAGGACACGGCGATGCTCCGCCTACGCGGGCACACCTTCACCGTGTCCTCCGGGCGGTCCGCACAAAGATGTCAAGCGGAAGGTCAGGGCGTTGTGGCGCTTCTACAGCTACTCTTCAAAGAGGGGACCTGCCACCGCGATTTAGGCGAACCCAACCGTCATTGATAATTGGTGCTACAAGTTTCTTAACATTTATTTTGTGTCAAATAAGGGTGTGCGTCCCATGATTTTCTTTCTGATAAGAGAGTAAAATAAAAAATACCAATATGATATTCTCAAGTTTTTCATTTTAAGGCGTCGTACCTATTCACTGAACGTTTGCACATGTTATTAAATTCTATAAGCTAAATAAAAATGTTTTTTTTTAATCCCTTACATTTTCTAGGGTTATATGACTTTTAAGGGCAGTGATGGCCGAGTGGTAACGACCCCGACTTACGAGTTGTAGGTCGCGGGTTCAAACCCAGCCAGGCGCATTACTTTGTGTAATTTATTTCATCAACACTGCTCTCAAAACGGTGAAGAAAAACATGGTGAGGAAATCGGCATGTCCTAGAACCAAAAATTCGAAGTAATGTGACATTCACCAACCCGCACTGGGCCCGCGTGGTGGATTACGGCCCATTCCCTCTCCTAGAGAGGAGGCCTGAAACCCAGTATCGCGATCATTAAAAGGCTGATTAAGCTTATGCTTATAGTAGAGAAAGGGTAAGAATTTCAAACATTTTTGACACCCGTGCGAATTGGGGTGGGTCACTAGTATGTAATGAAATTAAACAGAATGACAGACTTCCTGTAAAGTTACTCCTTTCGCTTTTATGAGATTTTCTCTATCAGACGACGGGTCAAACAGACGAAGGTCCATTTGGACCTTGACACTTAGCGGTCCTGCCAGTGGCTGACCGCGGTTGACACTGACGATCACTTTGCGTGGCTGCCGGCCGCTGCCATTCCGTTATGAAATGAATATAGAAGTAGGGTACACACACATTGTACGAAAGCTCTGAATTTTCACACAAATACTGTCCTCATTCGTTCCGTTGCACTTAGTCATCTGTCATCGATCATATGATTGACGACCACATCGTTCTGATATATTTTACTACTATAATGGGGAAATCAATCATACATGTTGAGAATACTGAAACTGTTATGTATATCTAGGTATACATTTGTACGTCTAGTGTATGATGTTATTGTATAGTGACAGTCTAAAATATAACGCCTTTTTCTTAGACTTTTCAGAGCTTGCCCTGTGCGATAAGATCGTCCATTAACCTGAGTGAAAAGTATGGTTTGCAAATAAAACTTATTTGCGTATCAATAAAGGGTTTTTTTGCTTTGTATTACTAAGTCTATATTGTTTTGTCATAATTAGTTAAAAAAAAACTATTTACTTTCTTATTTTCATTGTTAGGAACAATTCGCCTTCTTCCATTTACCACTACTCAGACACTTCATATTTCGTTCACAATTCGTAAATATATTAAATTTAAAAAAAAAACCTTATTTTGCTCACACCACCCAATTTCACGTCATACTGTCAAATCTTTGATTTGACAGTATGACGTGACGTCACGAGATGGCAATCGATCCTATTCTTATTTGAAACGCATTTTATATTTTTTACAGTATTTATTTTTTGGTGTACGTAAATAAAAGTGTATTACAGTAAATAATTCCTTGTTTAGTTAATGGCATAAATTACAAGGTGGTTTGTTCTTTAGTATATTATATATTTCGTATATGTAAAAATTGTATTTTAACATAGTTATAAGTTTGTACTAACATAATATAGACTTGTGTCATTACTGTGTCTGAAAAAATATATTTCGATTTCAATAAAGCGATATATTAACTACTAACTGTTTTGGAGGTAAGCGGAACAGACAGTAAAGTTCCACATACCTCCGTTGAAAAGAGAGGATCTTCCGACCAGACGGGTGTTATGTCTGGTGGGCAACTGCCCGATAGATGACTCCGGGCTGTTTTATGTGTTCAAAATCGCGCGGATAACTATAATTGCGCGATGCAGGATTAGTTCGTATGTGACGCCATAGATGCTATCGCTAATCTGTAATATACCAATTTTCATTTCACGTAATTCAGTATTCAAAATTTAAATTTTATTGGACGGCTAAAGTTGTGATTAATAAATAATTACGATACCTCGTAGTATTCCCTACAAAAGTTCGTAGCAATCAAGTAGAACTCGTAGCGCTTTGGTACGGTCACATGTAGCGAGCTTACGTGATAATTCGTAACAAATCTAAATTAAAGAAAATTCGTAGTTTTACGAGTTGTAGCAAATATTTTTCGTCTGTTATTAACGTCATAACTCACTCACTAAACACTAGTAGTTCATAAACACTAGTATAAGAACTCATATTACAAAGAGAAACTTGATTTGTTGTTTGTTTCTCAAACAAAACTATTTCACTCAAAAACTACTTGACCGATTTTATTAATTTATTCGCCGCTTGTAAGTTATTTTTTACCAAGTAAAATAGTAACATGAATATTATTTAAATCAGAATCAAATATATCAGAATGTTGCCAATAAAAGTAATTATTATGCGTGTGCTGCGAAAACGATTAGTGATAGAATAAAATAATGTACTACACCTTTGCAGAACCCATAATTATCTACAAAGTCTTGCAACAATATATGTCTAATTGTTATAGTTATTTTATTATGAACTGTTTTTATTTATTTAGTTTTAGGCTTAGTGCCTGTATATTGCTTTTCGAATGATTCAATTTAGACGATCCATTAGGGAGATGTCACAATTTTAAAAATATTCAAAAAAACTATTTAAATACGTGAACTAAAATGTTCAACTGGCCATATCCAGATTGCAGGCAGCTAGTAATGTAACATGTTCATGTTTGTGTTTGTGGTATTGATAAATGTGCTGCAAATAAATAAAAAAATATTCATAGTAAACTTTCATCGTAATTCGAAACAGTCTGTTGCGGTAATCCGTCACTGTAACATGTTTCATTGTACAAAATGTGTTGCAACATTGTCGTGATTGAATGCAACAAAAAGCTCTCAGATTCATTAATCAGAGCTTTTATTCTATTTGTTGGTGCAGTTTAGTTTATTGTGTGCATTCTAGTTTGTTCTTAGTTTAGAATGGGTACAGCATTTTTTTTAATTTTTTTTTTTGAGGAAGTTAACTGGCGATATTTATTTGTAATTAGTTATGTAACAATATTATGTACAAGAGAAACTTAAATATTAACTATTTGTTTAATGCGCCAAACCAAAGAATGTATTTTTTTAAAACACTAATTAAAACTATATATACATTAAAATCAAAAACTACTTGCTAAAATATGGCGTCATAAAACTCCTCCGCATCGCTGTCGACTGAAAGTGTACCCAAAAGGCTGGCGGCATTGCTACGTTGTATGGCAATGGTTAATCTCTACTTTTTATATTATGGCCCACTCCATTTACTAGAGTGGAAGTTAGAGTCCCAGCAGTGGGAACATAATAAGACTGATTTTGCTATGCTATGCTTATGCTATTTATGCAAAACCTGACTATGTAAATGTATACAAAATCAAAGTACACTCAGGTGTCGATGTTCTCCTTCGCATCGCTGTCATCCGAAAATGTGCCCGAAAGACTGGCAGCATTGCCATGTTGAATGGCAATGCTAATTCTCTGGGTAAAGAGCGTGCCAGCCAGGGCACACAAAGTATCGATCAGTCAGTTAGAAATTTCCTTGAAAAGGAGATCCGGATGCGGACATCATGGCCCAAGCGTTTAGGCATGAAAATAGGTTATATTGGATTTTTTTTAAATAGTCTAATTTATTTTACACTTCTGGACAAGTTCCTTTTCCTCCTTCCGAATCTCTCTGTCTTGTACGGTTTATTGGAGTAATCACCTACTGTTTTACAGCTATTAAGTACCTAAGTTTTTATTAGTTTCACTTTTTACACTAAATTAAAAAGATTCAAATCTCGATGTATCGCAAAAGCCTTTTCACTTATACGAGTATGTATGGATCATCTCGTCAAGCAATAAAGTCTATGAATAAAGTATTCATACACTCAGCTACCCATCGACATCTTCCTGCCTTTGTCCCATCTTATTTGGGGTCGGCGCAACACGTTTTTTTCTTCCATACACTCAGCAACCCAATGCGGCTAAATCCCTAAACGTCAACTTATGTATAAACTTTTATACACAAGTTGACTTTTATAAATATTGGTATGATCAAAGATCGCAAGGCGTCATATCACGTAGCATAAAACCAGTGGTGGCTCAGTGGAAACGGCCCTCACTTACCAGTTGTAGATTGTGGGTTCAAACCCAGCCCGGTGCATTACTTTGTGTAATAAACACACTGTGAAATCCAATAACAAAAAATAATAATAATAAAAAAACTATTTTTCAAAATATGGTTTTTTTTTTAGGTAAGAAAATCATCTAATGACAAGTCCTGCTCTTAAGCGGAGCGAAAGATAGTGTCAGACTATTACTGACTAAAAACCCCACTCCTGTTTCTTCTTTGCCTTCGTCCTAGGGCCTCGGGTTTCACTTTCATACTACTCGTGGCTCCATTAGGCTTCGACCCTGTTTGGCCCCTACGATTTGCTCACATCTCCCTGTTCTAAATGTAGCTGTTGTACCCAACCACGGCGTAAAACCTGTATAGATTAGTGTTGGTATATTCAAGAAACCCAAAATTATTTACTGTCCAAATAATTTATTAGATTCCTTTGGTAGTTCTGTTTTCATTACTTATTACTATTTAAAGAGCTGTGTTGGCCCAAAAGGAACGAGCTATACGTCATACACGGGTTCAGACCCAGATAGGCACTTTAAAATTGTGTAATTTATTTCATTACCACTAATTCTAAACGGTGAAGGAAAAGATCGGCCTTGAACTAATTCGAAGATATGTGAACTGTGTTCCACCAACCTGCAGGTTGGCCGTAATCCACATCGCAGACCTAGTGCACTGGGTCTGCGATGTGGATTACGCACTTACAAGCAACACACTTACCAAGTTTCAACAGTAAAGTTCTTATAGTTTCGGAAAAAAGTGGCTGTGACATACGGACGGACAGACAGACAGACATGATTAATCCATAAGGGTTCCGTTTCTTGCCTTTCGGCTACGGAACCCTAAAAAATCACACCAGGACCCATCTTTATAACAAAGTTATATAAAGATTTAAAGGTATCGCCTTCAGTTGCTCTTTTATGCGCGATTGTACATAACTTTAGCTCAGGACTTTGTCCAATCTCATATATTACAATCCAAGGTTAATATTTAGTCGAGTGAGTTAAAGCACGCTCTACAAAGTTATTTAAACACAAGCTTTTGCCCGCGACTGTCCACGTAGAAGTCGAAAATGGTTTTATTAGGTTTTTTGAGATACGAAAATATGAAATATTATTTATTATCTTCGTAGTGTGTGATAGTCCATTGAATTGTATGGTGAGCGATATTGTATCTTAAGATAAAATATTATAGTATCCTAGCAGTGGAGTTCACACACTCCACTGCGGGTGGCGTAACCTACGACAAACTTATTATTTGCGGTTGGTACAGTAATCGGGTCTAGGGATCGCACCGCAAAATTAAGTTTATTTTTTATTCTATATACTTTCCCGGGATAAAAAGTACCCAGTGTGGTGCCCAGGATATTAAAGAATAATTATACCAAGTTTCATCGTAATCGAACCGGTAGTTTTTGCGTGATGCCTGAACAAATAGACAGACAGACAAAAAAATTTTTAATCACAATTTTGGGTTCGGTTCGGTCTAGTAACACCCCCCTGCCATTTATATTTTTGATATTTTCAATGTACAGAATTTTCACTTATACAGATTTATTATAAGTATAGATAAGTATTAATGTATTGTTAATATATTATAGTTTGTATACTTTAAATCGAAATAATTTAAATAAAACAAAGTATAAATTTTCTTGTGACAAATATTTAAATCGCCACCAGAAATTAGTTGTTGCTAAATGACATAAAGATGTTTGAAAGTTCTTATGATAAATGATATTTATTTTGAAAATAGGTTTTTAAAAACAGTTTTACACGTCATTTTTTTCCGCCAAGCCGAAACAAACTCAGGGGTCAGTCTCTTTTAAAGTCCATACAGCTAATATGTACTGGCCAAATTATATGAGAACCATGCAGATTGGAGTCTGAGATGGTTTAAATTAGCCATGTTAGATAGGAGAGGTATTAAATAGGCAAAGTTAGATACTAGAGGTAATGTTGCAGCGTTTTTTGGTACCAATTTATTAGGTACCATTTAGGTAGCCCACCGTCCGACCGTCCGGTAACCGTCCGGACCGAGCCTAAGTCGTCAACAGCGCGTGTTGTTCCACGCGCGTCTCAGGGAGATTTCAGCAAATCGTAGGGGCCCAGCAGGGTCAAAGCCTACTGGGGCCATGGGTAGTGTGAAAACGAAACCCGGGGCCCTGGGACGAAGGCAACGAGGGAACAGGAGTGGGTTGTTAGTCAGTAAAAGTCTGACACTATCTCGCGCTCCGCCCAAGAGCGGGATTTGTCATTAGATAATGTTCCAATCTTAAAAAAAAGTACTATTTAGGTAAAGATAAATTTTGATCAGCATTCCCTTTCCTTCGTACAGTTTATACTTTGTACAGTGATACATGGATAACAAAGATTAAAAGACTTTTAATTCAGGTACCCAGTTCCCCAAATGGCCAGCTTTAAAATGACGGCTCATTCACAGAGTCCCGTAAAGAAATTCGATGAAGTAATTCCGTAAAAAAATATGATTGATTTTTATTAAGTAACGTATTGTCCAAACCAGTGTTCAAAATGATAAATTAATAAATTGTCTTCCTTATAGAGCGTAAAGAAAAAGTGTAAAAATAATGAACACTTTTCTTTAAGGAATATGATTTCCTGATATCAATTTCAAAAAAGAAAATAGGTACTTTTTGTACAAAGTTTATTTTTATTTTTATTTATTCTTGATAGGTTCGCGCTTGACCGCTATCTCACTTGCTGGAAAGCGACGATGCGGTCGACGATGGAGGGCGCTTACCTAGAAGTAACCTATTCACTCTTGACTTAAAGATTCCCGGGTTGTAGCCATCAGGAAACACAGGTTCCGGCAAGGAATTCCACTCCTTAACTGTTATAAGCTGATCAAAATTAGTAGGAATGTACAAATATTTGAATTGACTATGACTTCTTTGAAAAAAGTAGTAATTTCATGG
Source organism: Mythimna vitellina (assembly GCA_949316375.1). Lineage (NCBI taxonomy): Eukaryota > Metazoa > Arthropoda > Insecta > Lepidoptera > Noctuidae > Mythimna > Mythimna vitellina. The sequence goes on along the minus strand of OX438694.1, from coordinate 8,113,017 downwards.
GATTTCAAATATGACCATACCTTTCCAATACACCGTGTTGACTTTACAGAATGTGTCGAAAAGTGTGATCATTAACCTCTACAGTGTAAAGGTAAATGAGCTAGAAATTCCCAATTATAAAGGAAATATCATCTTCCTGCCCTTGTCCCATCTTATTTGGGGTCGGTGCAACACGTTTTTTTCTTCCATTCTATCCTGTCAAAAGTCATACTATCACTAACTTCCTTTTCTTTCATATCACTGTTCACACAATCCATCCATCTTTTCTTTGGCCTCCCTCTCCCTCTCCACCCATCCACGTGTAAACTCATAACTCTTTTAGTAACATGTGTTTCATCTCTCCTCTTTACATGACCATACCAAGACAAACGATTCCCCTTTAACTTTTCAGTCACTGGCGCCACTTTCAAACTTCCTCTAATATATTCATTTCTTACTTTATCCATTCTCGTCACACCACACATCCATCTCAACATTCTCATCTCCGCTACATGCAATCTTTTTTCATGCGTCTTTTTCACAGCCCAACATTCTGATCCATACAGTATGACAGGTCTTATCACGGACTTGTAGATTTTACCCTTCAACTTGAGAGGCATCCGTGGGTCACAAGTTGTTCCAGTGACCTGTCGCCATTTCATCCATCCTGTATTGATCCGATGTGATACGTCTCGGTCTACCTCGCCATCTCCTTGGATAAGCGACCCGAGGTACCGAAAGTCGGAGCAGATTGGTATGGGCGTTCCAGCGAGAGCTATGGAGCATAGGACCGGAGAGACCACCGAAATCGCAGAACAAGTATTCCGTTTTGGTTCTACTCAATTTCAGGCCAACACTCTCCAGTCTGTGCCACCATACCTCCAATCTGTTCCCAATTATAAAGGAAAGCGTACAAAAAAAAAAAACGACCAACATAGGTAACAGAAGTATTTCAAATGTGGAGATTTCATTGTAATTATCATTAGTAGAGACTTCTCAAATATCCAATGCCTGCGCAACCAGGCCTCAATATAATTCATTTTGTGTGTTGTAAATGCGAAAGTCGTGTAGAAAATGGATGTGAGGCTTATGTTCACCACTAAATCACACCATTAAGGCCAGATGTATCACCTACAGAGGTAGAATGTGTCCTGGATTAACACATTGTGTTCGTAAGACTTCGATGTGTTATCCATCATGTAGAAAGTCAGGTAGCGAGGGATACGGTCATACACCATTAATTTTTAATTAGTATAAATACTTAAAGGGCTTATTAGAAAAGAACTCGTTATTATTTAAGTAAAGTCTCAATAAAAAATATTCATAAACAGAAAAGTTATTAGCGTTTGTTTATATCCCAAAATGTCACTCAATTTATGGAAATATTGTACAGGCAGGGTTATTTATGAATGAATAAATAGCGATCAAAATGGAAAATTAACGCGCGTAGTATTTTCTAGTAGCAATTGATTGATTAAATTATGAATTTATCAATTATGACAAATTTTCGTGGACAATTTTGGGATTTCGTGTTTTTTTTTTACTTTAGACTATACAAATATGATCAGTAACGGGTACGGATAGAGCCCCATCTTTTTTGTACTAATTAAAAAATAAGGGTGTATAAGCCTTATTTTTTAAATAGGGACCTTTTTTATTTCAATAAAAACATCTGGAAATTTTATTTTTGTAAACTGAGGAAGAGTGGTTTGCCGCCAAAGAAAAAGGTCGCATTTGATCAAACTAAGAAATGGAGGTTTTTCATTTATTAAACATATTCTTAATTCTTTGTTGTACACAAACTCAACATTAATACAATGATTTCAGAATTCATATACAAGGGCGAGCTTAACTCAACAATGAGATTTGTGCCACCAAATTTTGGAGTGACAAAGAGAAATCACATTGGAGGGTAGAATCCAGTGTGTAACATAAATCTACATAAAAAAGTCTTATGAGAAGTAATATATATTAATACAAATAAATATTTATAGTAATGTTTCGGCGAAATTAGACTAGCTCTTCGAAGTTTACACAAAATATGACTGAAAGTGACTTTTTCTTGATTCCAGCCAAAAAGACAGAACAACTAAATGTTCGAAAGAGTTACTGTGGCCCTGAACCGCAAAGAGCAACTGAAGGAATACAGGTTGCGGACGACGAAAAATGGGTAGCTCGCCGTCCGTTTGTCCTATAAGGACCGAGCCCGAGTCGTCGATGCTACGTACAAAGAGATGTCAGCAAACCGTAGGAGCCCAGTAGGGCCGATGACTGCTAGGGCCATGGAGAAACTTATGAAAAGGATACTTGTGGTCCTAGAACGCGAAGGGTTTTAATCAACAGAAGTCTGACATGCCCTCTCGCTCCAACCAGACCGGGTGGAGATATTTGGTAACTTTTTATTCATTATATATTTATAGGCAGGTGATCATTTCCGTCCAACGCCACAGGATAAGGAATGTCATCACGTTGAGAGCTAACTCTTTGAATTCCACAGTTTGGTGGACTGGCAATAAATTATCTGGGCTGTGACAAACAGTAGGCGTTATCTTTGCCAACAGATATTGCGTCTTTGTGTTTATTTAGCCAAAAATGGTGTCGACCCTAATCGTTTTTGGTGAAGTATGGAGAAATTATTACTATTTTCTATGTTTTTCGTAACGTATTTTTAAACACACTATTTTAGTAGTTCCATTTTAGTACTATTTAACTAACAAACGAATAATTCTCTGAAATCGATGAATTTGTATTTCATCATTATTTCCGTTGAAAGACCTCCATTGTTGGACACATGTCTCCCACTAGGTCTAACTGTTCTTCTGTACGTCTCGCAACTATCAAATGTTCGCGACCCTCACCAGGTCATCTGACCTTCTTGTTGGCGGCCGTTCCACTTCGCGTTTTTTGATACGCGGTCCCATCGTCTCGTCGTCAATTTTATTTAATCATACTTAACATAAAACTAAAACATAATAATTAGTAGGTGAGTTCTAAATTTAAATCTAAGCCTAACAGTCTTTCACATTTTGGGGACCTTTCCATTTCAATTAATGAGGTGAGAAAAATGATTTCTTTGATTGACATCTTCTTTAATTGCGTATTAATTTAGATTACTCAAAGTAGATATCTAATATTATTTTCAAGTCTTATCTTGGCCACCATTTTTACGAATCCGTGACCTTTCCACCCGCGCAGGGTCGCAGAGGTCAAATAAAACACAATCTTTACGGCTTCACTCGTTTACTATACGAATCTGATTTTTTCCTTAGATCCCACATAAACTAGTGACTTGTATTGCTCGTTCGGGTCACAGAACTTTTGAAATTCTTTAAATTAAGCACGTAAAGTAGAATTGATGGAGTGACGTTGTAATCGTTGTACCTACCGACCTAAGTAATCTTGAATTTAGTCGCGCGCTCGTGCGTACCTTTGTGATTTCATTTTATTAATGATCGCGATGACGTTGACCTGAAATGGGACGAAAGGTACCTTACGGAGGATGTTTATTGTTTTTTTTTTACCCAAGGTCGGTCAAGTGCGATTTGCAACAAAAACAACAATAGTCGGGGATACTAGATACGTTCATATCTTTCATCTTTTACTTCTGAAGGTTAATACATATTTTAATACGTAATTCAATTTCGTGAGACTGGAATTATTGTTTTCGTGTTTTATTTCTTACTCAGAATCAGAATGTCTTTATTGTGGGCATAGGTTATATACAGATGTTACAACTTGATAATAAATTATAGTTCTATTATATCATGCCAAATGGGCATACAATAATTACAGATTAAACTAACATTTACTTTCAGATATTTAGAGTGAATCGAGTCAAGAGAATTATAAATGTCAAAGATACATAACAATTTTTTTTTATTTATTTTATAATTTTGGTACACACATATCCATAGGAAGGAGATACAGTTTTATAAATAAATTGTACAAAGTTACTGCTTAATTTTAAAAGATTTTTTTCCAGCAGACCTGTGAAAGGAGTGATAAAAAGAAATGTAGACAATAGTGTGTAGAAATGAATAGAGTTTGTGAAATCTTAAATTAATAATTATTTATATAACTATATATTCCTTATACTAAAAATAAACACGTTATATATATAGCATAGCATAGCATAGTCGGCCTTATAATATTCCCACTGCTGGGACTCAGGCTTCCACTCTAGGAGAGAGAATAATGTGGTAATACATATATAATTATCACATTAGAGAGGAAAGATCGTGCTCCTTTACTTTAGCTTTGAAGAGCGAAATAGTTTTTAAACCATGAATGCTAGGCGGAAGAGAATTCCACAACCTTACTGCATGGATAGAGAAAGAGTAGTAGTAGCTGGATTTATTAGGAGGGGATTTGAGAGGGGACCTTAGATGTGATCTGCATGGTGCGTCGCGGGGACGAGCGTAAGAAAAACGGTCTCGCAGGTAGGAGAGATAACATGGGTTGTTTACATGTTGAAAAGGAGACATAAAATCCGAGTGTTCCTGCGAAGACGGACAGGGAGCCACTTGAGTTCCTTGTGAAGATGAGATGATGATGACAATATTATTGAAATATTTAAGAAATCCTGGATCGTGTAGTGAGCCTTATCAATTAAAAAGTTACGGAGTTTATATTTAAATACGCTTACCATCAGGTGGGATCGCAGTCAAGCACTGGTTTATATCAATTAAAAAAAAAAAAAAAATTGTTGAGGTTCCTTATTACTTAAAATGTCAATAGGTATTTTATTGTAAATTTTTGATGCCATACCAAAGAAATTTTTGTCAAACTAAGCCGTTTTATCGTCGGAAGACACCATGCTCAAAACATAAATTGATAATATGACTGAGGCTAATGATAGGAACAACTTGTTTTATTGAAGTGTCGTAATTTCATCATACCCGGCACTTCTAGTATTTTTAAGGGATTTAATTATATTATTAACGTCGTATGGAATAACTGGGTTTAAAAATAAACTCATTACGAGTATCACACTAACACCTATAAAGGCGAAAGTTAGTGAGTGTGCGTGTGTATGTTTGTTACTTCACGCTTGAACGGCTGAACGGAATAGCATAGTCGGCCTTAGCAGTGGTGGCCGAGTGGTAACGGCCCCGACTTACGAGTTGTAGGTTGCGGGTTCAAACCCAGCCAGGCGCATTACTTTGTGTAATTTATTTCATCACCACTGCTCTCAAAACGGTGAAGAACCAAAAATTCGAAGACATGTGACATCCACCAACCCGCACTGGGCCCGCGTGGTGGATTACGGCCCATTCCCTCTCCTAGAGAGGAGGCCTGAGTCCCAACAGTGGGAACATTATAAGGCCGACTATGCTATGAACGGAATAGCACATTTTTTTTATTTTTTTTTATTCTTGGTAGGTTCGCGCTTGATCGCTATCTCACCTAATGGATTGCGATGATGCGGTCAACGATGGAGCGCGCTTACCTAGAAGTAACCTATTCACTCTTGACTTAAAGATTCCCGGGTTGTAGCCATCAGGAAACACAGATTCCGGCAAGGAATTCCACTCTTTAGCTGTACGTACAAAGAATATGTTCCCAAAACGTTTTGTGCGTATAGGTGGGATGTCCACCATTTTTATCATATTTTTATCCCGGGAGAATGTTCCCTTCGGATAATTTTCTATTATCATACGTGCAAAGCCACTGGTAGCAACTAGTTATTCTTTAAGATCAGAATTTTTTATTTAAGTATGTGCTTGTATTTCTTTCTGACAATGTTTAGCTACTGTCTATAATCCAAGAGGACAAATTGCTTAAATCTGAGTTATAAATATAGCTGCGCATATTATAGCGGGTGTTAAATTGCTAATTTTCGAGGAAAAATTAGCCTCTAATTCCTTGAAATTACTTGTAGTTAACATTTCCTTCCAGCAATTGTACGAGTATCTACGCTGGTTATTGGACACGTGATTCCTACTGATTTCCCAGATGACTTCACACAACGATTGCATTTCCTAGCTGCGTGTTTGATGCTATAACTCTAAAATACAATGACAGCCATAGTAATCTATATTTTCATATTATCGTATGTCGGGCTGGTGTCCGAAACTCACGTCTACAGCTTCTTAAGGACGGCCAGCAGTGCTTTGTTGCTTACTGACCATGTCGCGGAGGGTACGTGCGTCTCGTTTCTTGGTTCTCGAAGTATTTTGCCCTGTAGGTATACAGTGACTAGTGAGCAGCATAGAAGCAGATGAGCTGCTGTCTTGTCCTCAATGCAGACTTTGCAGAGTGGTCTGTTTGTAACTCCTATGATAAAGAGCACTTCCAATAATATAAAAAAGTAAAAGTAAGTCTGGTCTGATACGTTTTCACGGTTAAACTACTGAGCCCATTTTGATAATATTTTGTTCGTATGTATGAACACCAAGGAAGGAAATAGCCTTCTATTTATCTGCCCCCTTAGCCAAGTTACGACCGTTTCGTTTCGATTCTCTTGCATCGAACAACTCGAGTAGGCCATGCCTCCGATTCTTTTATTCTGAACACGTGACTGAGCGTTAAGATGACGTCAGAACAAAAGAAAAGAGAGCCGTCGCCTACTCGAGGCGTTCGACGCAAGAGAATCGAAACGAAACGGTCGTAACTTGGTTTCAAATTCGACTTCATGTCTGCAATAACCGACACTCACAAGGGCGAAGTCGCAGGCAAAATCTAGTTCCTAATGTATTCGTCTTTTGGTTGCTGCAAAAACTGCAATATTTACTTATTCATATATAAGGTACTCTAACGACTTATTCGCTAATAACAAATTACATAAAATAACCTATTTATATACCTATCATTATGGTGAATTTATCATTTAGCGACATCTATGGCGTCATATAAGAACTAATCCTGCATCGCGCAATCAAAGTTCTCCGCGGGATTAGAACATATAGAACAGCCCGAAATTATCTATTGGGCAGTTACCCACCAGACATGACACCCGTCTGATCGGAAGATCCTCCCTTTTCAACGGAGGTTTGCGGGAATTTACACTCTGTTCCGCTTACCTCCAAAATCACTTATAGGTACTCAGTATTCAATATGTTTAAAAAATACATAGAAATGATGAGATCTTCAGTTAGTGATTTAAAATAAAAAGAAAATAAACTATTTTTTTTCATAATGAAAGATAAATAAGCACGACTTTACCATATGAAGACTATATTAAAAAAATACAAGATCAGATTTGCTTAATGGTATAATAGATAATATAAAGCTTATAAGCGAAAATAACAGTTTACGGGCGGAAGAAAACAAATTAACAGCTGCAAAACAACAGTTTTCCTTGCTTTAATTTTAGTTTAGGAAAAGGAAACTGTATACATACTCGTAAACTTTAATATTTCCGATTGAACTCGTTAAACTATTTGTATTTAGCATACAGTGTACGACAGTCGCACATGGTTGACAAGGCTATCTCTTCGCCTTGGACTGACGTTGACTGACGTGAAGTTTAATCAGTTGGTGGGTTGGCTCCGGCCGCGGGAGGGTTAGGTACATTAATTACAAATTGAGACTACGAATTACTGTTTACCGCGCTGAAATTACTTACGTGGTTTGAAATAGTTGTGAAGTTGTTACGTGGAGATTGCTCGGAGATATTATGTTATTTTTTCCATCCCGCGCTCTTGGGCGGGGCGGGAGATAGTGTCAGACTTTTACTGACTAAAAACCCACTCCTGTTCCTTCGTTGCTTTTCGTACCGGGGCTGAGTCTTTCTTTCAGAATCAGACCCTTGGCTCCAGTAGGCTTCGACCCTGCTGGGCCTCTACGTTTTCTGACATCTCCTTGAGGCGCGCGTGGAACAGTACGCGCCGTCGACAACTTGGGCTTGGTCCGGACGGTTACCGGACGGTCGGACAGCGAGTCACCCATTGCTCGCCGTCCCCAAGCCCGCGCTTACGGTGGGGAGTATTATGTAGTCTAGTTCCTATCGGTTTAATGACAAATCGTGCCATTTTTTACATGGAAAATTATCATATACTTCTCCCGCTCTGGTTGGAGCAGCAGGGAGTGTTTGACTTTTTTGCTGACTAAAACCGAGTGTTCCTTCAATTGACCTCTTTGTGAGGGCTACGGTAACTCTACGGCTTGGTCATTTTCCTTTCTTGCTTAACTTCACATGCTCTGATTTATTTAGTATCAGCCTGTTTTAGTTATTAATAATTGTTATTAGCTAAGTATCGTTGTTTTATTTAAATAGAATATGTATATTTAACCGACTTCAAAAAAGGAGGAGGTTCTCAATTCGGTTGTATTTAATAAAAAAATTATGTTTGTTACCTCAGAACTTTGTTGTATAAGGACCGATTTGCTTTACAAATTATAAAATAACCTACTTCACTAATAAAAACAACCTTTTTTGTCTAATAATTTGTTTGTCTAATAATTGTCTAATAATATCGGTAATTTGATCATTTTAGTGTTTTTTTCATTGAAGTCGGTTATTTTTTTTGTAAAATGTTTTTATACTTACTTTTAAAGTGTTTCTGCATAAAAATGAAGAAAAGGACGTCAAATCGAGACGAAATGCAAAATAAAACCGAACTCGCTTCTCTCTCTCTGGTGTTCTCAGCTCTTCAAGTTATTCTACTTATCATTATATTACATAAGATTTCAAAATTGAATTGCTTGTCTGGTTTTCAAACCTTAGATTAACAATTACTGTCACGCAAAGGAGCTGGTCTATCATAAATTATCATGTGTACCTAATGCGTCACTATGGCTAAAATATATGTAGTTTTTAGAGACGTTATTTCAGTATGGCTGATGTTTTTTTAATGACGGTACACAGTGTTTTGTGACGTGTACTTCAATTATATTGGTGGCCATTAATCTTTTGTAGACCGTAATTGTTAAACGAATTACCTTTGAACTTTGTTTTATAAAATATGTTTTTATCTGTGGCTGTGCCCAATAAACCCACCTGCATTAATCAACCCTTAAAGCTTAGCGTCCACAATGACGGGGTCGCGGTCCGGGATGGCATGTTTTGTACTGTTCGAGTTTGTACGCAATCTGTTACACAGAAAGCGGGTGAGAACACGAACAGGTGATCGTGGGCGTTAACCTTAAAAGTGGTGGAGTAATGTAAAGCCTCATTTACACAATCGTAGGAATGGTGAGCACGAATGTGAAAACAGCGTGCTCGCTATTCGCCTCGTTCACTTTGAATAAAAATGTTTCGTCAAAAGACGAGGCGAATGGCGAGGCGAATATGTGTGTGCGGTATTAAATAGCGTATATGTATAGATAATGGAACCAACTTCCAGCATAGTATCCTATGTCCTATATACCAAGACATGGTCTACATGTCTGCCAAATTTCATCCAAATCCATCCAGTAGCTTCAGCATCAAGAAGTAACAAACACGCAGTCAAGATACATGTATATACATTTTTTTTAAGATTTTTTATATCAAAACAGAGTTATAGTAGCGTTTACAGTTTAACAGTAAGAACAAACAGAAATACAATGTTTCTGTTGGCGACAAACAATCTGTGATTGTTTGAACAGTGTGATATAAGAGTACCTACGTCTCCCCTGCACCGCAGCAGCATGATGGAAATAAACATGGACTATGTTTTCTTTGGTCCACTTAAGCGTTAATATAGCTCCGTGGTGTGTTCACTTAAAATTGGTTCCGAAATTTCAATTCAAATGCGTAATTTAGAAATCCGGGATCAGGGCCTTTGCAGATAAAATAATATTAGTATCAGCAAGCTCTTCATAGTAACGAAGCGCTATACAACAATGAATGAATGATGATGATGAATGATGGTATACAACAATATTTTTAGTATATGCGAAACTTCAATTTCAGAATCATTAACTGAATCGATTCCAATCATTTTTATATTTTATCTTAAAAATATTTAAAAAAAGGTCACAAGACACTAAGTACAACACAGGTCATAGCGGGTATTAGGTGCCAGCGCACGGCTGGGTGCAGAAGAAAAACAACTCCTGAGTCACCCAGATGGCACGGTGACCATGTATTTGTGTGGACAAAGTCAAAGTCAAAGTCAAAGTTTTTTATTTCACATAGGCCTACATGGGCACTAATGAAACGTCAGAAGCTAGTGCACGGTTCCAAATTGGTCGTTTCCTGTGGAGAAGAACCGGCAAGAAACTCCATGGTTACTCTTTTAACAACACACAGTTGGACAAACAGGTAACATAACAAGCTTTATGATTTTTCATGATACAGTTATGAAATTTGGTACATACATTAATTCTTTACATATACTTGACACGTGTTTCGATTTTCGCATATACAAAAACTAATATTGTAAATATGCTTCTTGCTTATTCGAATGCCTGTCACAGTTCAGAGACTAAGTTGTCACAAGCTGATTGCCAGTGATCTAAAATAGAATACCTATCACTCGTAAATCCCAAGTCGGGAGTGACCTTTTCAAATAAGGCTCGTCACACGAGAATATATTGGTGTTATTATGTAATCCCTACCCCCTCATCCATCATATTTTGTATCCACATTGTTCTGAATAAGACTGTAACATACAAATTGATGTAATTCATTTTATGGTGGACAATGAAACTGATTACCATCACCGACATGACCGTGGCCTTTTTCCAAGTATTTAATCCATTAATTCATCACATTGGAGTACTTACATGTAACATATTATGTACTATAGCTTCAGCCGGCGACTTCGCATAAATGTCGAAAATCATTACGAGGAAAAATTCTTCTGGAATAAAAAATATCATGACTATGGCCTATTCTAGGACATGGTCTACTCTTTTGCCAAGTTTCTGAGTTTCAAATCCATTCAGCCGAGTGGTAAAATGTTTTTATTTCATTTAGGCAGAGAGAGAGAAGAGTTGAGAGCAGTGGTGGCCGAGTGGTAACGGCCCCGACTTACGAGTTAGGTCGCGGGTTCAAACCCAGTCAGGCACATTACTTTGTGTAATTTATTTCATCACCACTGCTTTCAAAACGGTGAAGGAAAACATCGTGAGGAAACCGGCATGTCTTAGAACCAACAATTCGAATGTATGTGACATTCACCAATCCGCACTTGGCCCGCGTGGTGGATTACAGCCCATTTCCTCTCCTAGAGAGAGGAGGCCTGAGTCCCAGCAGTGGGAACATTAAAAGGCTGATTATGCTTATGCTATGCTCTCAAAACGGTGAAGGAAAACATCGTGAGGAAACCGGCATGTCCTAGAACCAAAAATTCGAAGACATATGACATTCACCAATCCGCACTGGGCCCGCGTGGTGAATTACGGCCCATTCCCTCTCCTAGAGAGGAGGCCTGAGTCCCAACAGTGGGAACATTAAAAAAAAAGGCTGATGATGATGATGATGATGATGCTCATATAGGCCTACACATTGTAGGCACTTATAAAGCGGGAAAAGTTAATGCACGGTTTCAATTGATCGTTTCCTATAGAGAAGAGCTGACACGAAACTCTATGGTTACTCATCATTATTGATTTTGCAATATTTCTATATTACAGTATTGTTGCTGGTGGATTTGATTCAAAGCCAAATCCACCAGTAACATTGTAATCAAAAGAACAATAAAAATAAAATAATGTGATAAGATACGTGAACACATACGCCAGAAGTTGATAGAATCACCACAAAATTCATTGGCTGGATTAGTTTTTTTTAGGGTTCCGTACCTCAAAAGGAAAAACGGAACCCTTATAGGATCGCTTTATTGTCCGCCTGTCTGTATGTCTGTCTGTCAAGACGCTTTATCTCGGGAACGCGTGGACGTATCGAGTTGTAATTCAAACTATGTACCTAGTTCTGCGTTCCCTTAAAACTGTGAAAAATTCGAATTCTAAGTGAACTTAAAAAAAGATATAGCTAACAAATAAACAGACATAACTATTTTTGAATTTTGAATATTAGTATGGACAAGGGCACTGTACGTTTATATTTATAGAAATGTGTGTTGAAAAGTGACAAGGCGGGCACGCCTTGACACTGCTGCTTGAATGAAGCGGCCATTTTTCATTTCGATAATTCAATATTGACTATTGAATTATCGAAATGAAAAATTATTGTGTTAATTTTTTATGTTGTCTGTAGGTAATTAATAAAAATGTAGCAAGTTTTTAACTTACTTTATTGTTAAAAAGAACAGTAAAAATGTAGGAAAGTTTGTAATTTGCTAACGTAATTATAACACCCTCATTTTTTAGGTGAGAAATAATTAAATAACGTCTTTCGCTCTGGGTGGAGCGAAAGGGAGTGTTAGACTTTCTTTTTCTATTGACCAAAGACTCATCTGTGTTTCAATTGCTCTTAGCGTTCCAGGGCTACGGTAAATCCTTTGAACCATTTCTCAGTCCTGGCAGGCATCGGTCCTAGTAGGCCCCGTCTATTTTGCTGACAGCTCTTGTGTTTAAAAATACAAAATTCGGAAGTTTTTATTCCACATAGGCCTAAATGGGCATTTATTAAACATCAAAAGCTAGTGCACGATTCCAAATTAGTCGTTTCCTATGGAGAAAAACCGGCAAAAAACTCCATGGCTACTCGTTTAAAAAAAGTGGTTGATTACAATATTATTCATATTACAGTATTAATAGATATTATGTAAGGACAGTGTAGACCAGTCAATATTGTACTCAAAAGTACAATAAAAATAATCATAATAAAAAGTGAGTCGTAATAGGAAGTAATCTAAGAATTCGCGGAGTCTACACTGTTGTCACATTCACATTATAAAAATAAAAAGAGGCTATAAATAAAAGCAAGAAAAATAAATAATTACAACTATTAATAAATGAGAAGTTGACAAAATAAATTAATAACGAATTTATGGTAGTTGGAGCCTAATAATATAAAAAAATATTGCAAAAGCAACGTGTTAGAAAAAAAAAACAAATACAAACAAATGTGGAGAAGTTAATAGATACATTTACTTTATTATGAGTTACCAGGGGGCCACATGTGCAGAAGCAAACATTGCCAAACAAGCGTGTCTTGGCGTGGAACACAACTCTCGAGCTTGGTTCTTATCAGACGGCGAGTTGCTCATTGTTCGCTGTCGAAAAGCTGCACCTACGGTGGCCAGAAATTGCCTTGTAACTCTGGGTTGTAAGGTAATTACAACCTGAGGGTTAAAGGAGACCCTCCCGGCTATCGGGATACCCGGGGCGTCTCTTTCGGCCGTTGGGGCGTGAGGGTTTCCAATCTTTATAGAAGGAGGTGACTGTTTTTCATGCCCTTTTACTCTGTATCATAACAAGAACCAAGGCCGGACCGGCCGGGCGACCTCGCGGTCGTCCCAACCTTTAACTTCCACGAGGACAAGGTGGTGTCATGCCCAAGTGGGGCCTCAACCGTGCTCTTCGGACCATCGGCACGATGATACCACCCGGGCATTTCTTCCCGCCAAATCCGAAACAGGAATCTTCTGAAACAATCGTATCTGGTAAGGACTTGCGTCACCCCAACACCCTAATTTGAATTTACATAGATAATATTTGTTTTGCACAAAACTTTCACAACGAATGTTTTGACGTACTTTCTCGTCTGCTATGAAAACACTGATAAACAAGATCATATTTGAATGAACGTAATAACTTTGTAGATCTTGCTCACAATAAATCATACTGAATTGCATTTAGCGCATTGAAATGGACTGAATAATAGTATAAGTTTGTCTATGCTTGTGTCTTTTCTGTAGATCGATATTACCTGTGAAGACAATTACGGGTCACACATTCACTTCATCTCTCTCACACTCAGTATTCAGTTTATACCTGGATAGGGAAACCTCAGTCCATTCTCTATGTCTATAAAATGATGGAGCACTGTAAAATGAAACCAGAAAAACAAAACAAACCACACCTCACACAAACAACACACACACAAACAAACAGAACACAGAACAACAACAACAACAACAACACAAATACACACAACAACAACACAACAAACAACACATACAACAAAACACACACAACACAAACAAACAACACACAACTGAAACAGATAAAAGTTACTAATTTGATCATGATTATCATTAAATACTACAACCAATTACTTGTACAGTCAATAAAACCAAGTTTAATTGCAATCTGTTAATCTGTTAAGAAACATAAGATTACTAGCTTTTATCTACGACTTCGCTTCTATTGTTTGTCTAGCATTTAAATTAAAGTTGTCTACTTTGTAATCAGCCAGTGTGTGAAAGAAATAGTGCTTGTCCTTCTTACACATCGGATATTATGAACATTAAGACGTCAAAGTAGACAACCCCTTAAATACAATTTTACCTCTTCATAATATAAAATTAAGATTAATATTTAGATTATATTTTTATTTATATAGTAGGATTAGCTTCCTGCAGTGGCTTCACGCGTTAGAAGAAAGTATGTTTCTCCAAACAAAATTTGTACTTCCGTTTCATTCCCTAAGGGGGTAAATTTTGGAAAATCCTCTCGTAATGCTCGGCGTAAAAGGAAACCTTGTGCAATATTATTATTATGAGAGTTGTATGACACAGCCCAAGTAGCTGGACATAACCGACCCAGGACCCAATACCTGATGACATTAAAAATTTGCCCTTAATTAAATTTAAGAAGCTTCTCTACTCACTATTAATGGAAAAATGTTATTATACTGTAGAAGATTTTATGAATGATAATAATTTTTAATATTTTTTAAACGATAAACACTTGTCTAATAATCTATCTAATTTTAAAGACTGTTTTAAGATTTTGAGACTGTTTCTTATTAAGTTCCTTTTAATTATAAATTTTATAAAGTTATTTTAAAATTGTTCCTTTTTTCATGTTGGAGTTTAATTTTTGTTTTCTTTTATGTTAGTAGTTTAATTATTATTTTTGTTTTTTTATTTCAATATTTGTACGCCTTCACGGCAAAACATAGCGCACATATATAATAACCTAAGATCTTTATGTAAATACCTATGTTTCACAAATAAACATTCTGATTCTGATTCTGGTATAAGATTGTCGGTTAGCAATGTCCTCGCTAACGTTGATTAATCGTCCCACCACGCGTCGTCTCCAGACGCGGAGGGGGGCGTTATGGCTCTGATGGCTCTGATGACGCGGATAGATATAATTACGAGGATAGTGCTTAGTAAGCAATAGCTGACAATGCCTGTGTTTAGTCTTTTGAAGTACCAACAGACCGACAAAAATGGAATAAAACAAGTTAGGTAGGTATTTTTTGGGCAGACAAAAATTTAATTGGTTTAAATTCACAAGCCTACGTCATGTTATGATTTCATGGTTATGACTATTTCTTTTTTCTTTTGAGGTGGGAAATCATCCAATAACTTCTGCCGCTTTGGGGTGGAGCGAGAGGGTGTGTCAGAATTTCATTGACTAAAATCAGACCTGTGTCCTTCAGTTACCCTTTACTTTCTAGGACCACGGTTTCCTTTCCAGAAATTCTTCGAGAAAGTCATTATTTTGAGACAGTTTTATTTGCGATTTAGATAATTATATAAAATTATAGGGACTATACAGTTTTGTTGTTAAATAGTAGAAACATTCTCAAAGTAGGTATTTGATAGAATTATTGATGATGACTATGATGCTGATGGACTGTGGCTTACAGTTACTTCGATATGTTGAATAAATAATTCGATTAGATTAAATTATTTGATAGATTGATATCACCAACTCAAGTATATTGCGTTCCAAATAAGAATAGAATCGATTTTTCCGCCATGTTGTGACGTCATAGCTGCCAAATCTTTTTTTTTTTAATAATGTTTATTTACGATTCATGAACGAAAAAAGTTTAATCAGAATCCAGTTCTTCAATTATGCTTATTTCTGCGACCCTGTGTGAAGTGTCTGAGTAGCAAATGGAAAAAGAAGGCGAATTGTTCCCAACAACGAAAATAAGAAAAAAAAAGTTTTTCTTAAAACTAATTATGACTTAAATGAAATATATTTAGCTAATTTAGATTAAAAAATAACGTTTTTAATTTAACTAGATTTAAATAAGACTCCGTACTTTTCAATCAAAATTTGACAGATTAAGGTTATTGGCTTTCCTATTCTTATTTGGAACGCATAGTATCGTCTTTTGATATCCCACCTAAAAAAAAGAGCTTGGTATTTAAAAAAAATTAAAGTCGATTTTTAAGTGATCATTTGTACCTACTAAAAAAGTGGGTGCTACGTAAAAGCGAGGGTTGCAATATAATTTGAAATTTATCACTTAGGTGAATTCTTTATTAAAAAGGATTATCAACACCTTTTTATAAAACATTTCGAAACATACCAAAACAGCATTTTAGTTTACAATTCATGTCGGTGTCACGATAAATTGAAATATGATAACCATCTGTCATTTTGAAAGCTTTCATTCAATCAACTTCATAAGCTTATCATTGAGCTTATCACCGTTTAAGTTATAAGTGGAGTTTTATTAGTTTTTTTTTGTATACCTTAACAAGGTAATTTCAGGGCATACGTTGATATTATTAGAGTAGTAGTAGAGAGCGTTGCAAGATGTGTTGATGGAAGAGTGTTGATGTCCAAAAAATATTTGTGACCGTGTTGTTTCTTTATAATTTGATAATAATAATAATGATTTATGTTTTTGCCTGAGACATGGTGGTACAGATCTATGAATACAACAGGTACAAGGTTCTTCATGTTCTCCCTTTTATTCAGCATGCAAATTTTAATTCAGACAATTTAAAAAAAAAATTGAGACAGTCATTAAATTTATACAAACAATCCTATTTATAATATACTATGTCAATTAGATAAATGTCAATAAATTAAATAACAAAAACATTAAATTAAAATAAAATGTCAATAAAATAAATTATAAATATCAATTGATGATGGACTATGTATAGAATTGACATGACAAGTGGTGGATTGTGTATACCATGAGTTTTAATTAGATGGACCAAAGTGACAGCAGTGAATAAATACCCAGATGTCAAAAATGTCTCGCTGTCGTCAAATTATTGTTGTAGCTGTCATTTTAGCCCATCTAATAAGAAATGAGCGGCAGTGGGCAGGGCACATTGCTCGCAGAACAAATGGTCGATGGGGACGAAAAGTTCTGGAGTGGCGATCAGGTACCGGAAGACGCTGCGTTGGAAGGTCCAAGGTGAATCGATGAGGGTCACGGGAATCCGATGGATGCGAGACGCACAGGACCGGTCATTATGGCGACACTTGGGAGAGGCCTATGTCCAACAGTGGACGTCTTTCGGCTGAAATGATGATGATGATGAATAAAAAATCATAGTGTAGTGCTGTACTTACAAATATTTAAAATTTAGTCCTCTCCTTTTCCTATAATACATTTTAGCTGTTCACCTCCTTCCATCTCCTGGTACTGTGTAAACGGCGCGGCGCCTGACGATAAATACGGTAATGTGTCGTACCACGAATCCACGACACGATGTTGTTCAGGCGCTGCGTCATCAAACATTTCGCGATCAGTCTTCAACCAAAGGCTTTTGTGACGTTACCTTGTCATGCATTTACGCGACGCATTGCATCGTGTAACCTCTCTACTCAGCTCGGCATCGTATCTTAGAAAAACACGGTAACGTGCATCGCAACGCATGTTGCTAGGTCCTCGTACAATCGCTTTCGTTTGGAGATGGGAAAATCTCTGTAGAAGGCCAAGGCCTGTGAGGCAATTTTGCTTTGCACCTGTTTGGAATTATAAAATTCATAAAAACAATACCATTGATCATCATCTTCCTGCCCTTATCCCGTGTTATTTGGGGTCGGCGCAACACGTTTTTTTCTTCCACTCTGCCCTGTTGATGGTACTCTTTTATAGATATTTATTTTGACTGACCTGTCGGTCTAGTGGTTAGTGGCCCTAACTGCTATGCCGGAGGTTGTGGAGTCGATTCCAGCCCTGGGCAAATGTTTGTTTGATGAGCACGGTCATTTGTTCTGTGCCTGAGCGAAATTTATCTTTATATGTATGTATTTAGAAATATATAAGTATGTTTATCAGTTGTCTAGTACTCATAATACAAGCTCTGCTTAGCTTGGGACTAGACGGCGTTGTGTGATAGTTGTGGAATATTATATTATTATATTATATACATACATATTAGCTGCTGTCAACAGCTTTGCCCGCGTGATAGTATAAAATTATCCTAAGGGAACATACAAGTCTACTTGTATGCCTTTAATCTAAATCCATTCAGCCGTTCGAGAGTTAAGAAGTAGCAAACATGTGTATCTTTGCATGTGTTTGTATGTATGTGTACTCAGACACAAACTTTCTAATTTACATTATTAGCGCGATTAGTTGATCTGTTCAAAAGTTGTGTTTAAGGATCAATTCAGACGATAGTGACTATGATTCGTATTAATTAAGCCACGAAAATTCTCGTTTCCTACTCTAAAACTCTTCGTCTACTAATAAAGTAAAGAGTAGAACAGAAAATATTTACTTCGATTTAGTTCCGGACTAGTAAACCACTAAATAGCTGAAGACAACTTGATAGCAATCAATATACAGGCAACATGTTGCTCTTACCTCTTACATTTTCTAAGGCGTGTGAAACGTACCAGATTAGATAAATCAATCAGCAATGAATCAAAATATTTATTTGCAAGAATATGGTATATAAGGTGTTACAGTACATTTGTTTCAGAATATCCGCCCATAACATGGCGAGCAAATATATTCACAGTCAGTGTTGTCAATTACTATAACTTGCAGATTACAGATTCTATTGAATTGTCTTCCAAATAGTCCTTAGCGGTATAATATCTTTTAAATAATAACAGATTAAAAGGCATTTTTTTAAACGTTGTCAGTGGTAAGTCTTGTAAACTATTTGGTAAATAATTGTAAATAATGATCGACGTACAGTATACATTTTTTCTTAAATAATTTTAGCCTTATTTGTGGCGGACGAGGTTGTCTTTATGCCGATATTGTACTTATGTAAGCCTGCGAACTGGTCAGAAACTATTACAATAAACATTAGGTTAACATATTATCGTGTCTATCTACGGATTGTGTACATTCATGTTTTGTAAGGAGGAAACTTGTTGATACGCCATTTTTTTTTAATTGTAAAATTGATTGATTTAAAGTTGTGTTTAAGTGTTTAGTACTTACCTTACAATAATTAAATTTATCTAAGTAGGTAATGCTAAAATTTTATATTGAAAGCATTATTTATTAAATTTTTAGATATTTTCTCAAAAAATAATGGTTGTGCACACCAGGGGCCCAAGTCTGCTATTTTTATAAATTGGTCAATCCAACACGATCCCATTGTCATTTTGCTAAAAGTTCGTAATCTGCTAATTCATAATGATCGATCATTGATCGGTTAATGGTTTTGTACTAGAGTTGTGGTAGAATGACAATATCGAACTTATTAAAAGCAATGACTGCACAATAACGTTCTAATGATAGGTATTTGATCAAAGGAACTGTCAACATTTTAGCAGATTACCGCATACGCCGGAATGGAGTGTCAGTGGTTGACCATTGGAAAGTCATAATGACGCCATTATTTTAGTAGATTACCAAATTGGTCAAAATCAACCATTATGAAATCAATGATATACCATTCTGACACTATTGTAAGAGCAGACTTGAGGCCCTGCTTCTATGAACGTCTTTTGTCTAATGCAGAAGTGAATAGAGTATAAATAACTTTAATTAAAGTATCTATATACACTATACAAAAAAATAATAATTAAGTAATAAGTAAGTTTAGTTGATTGGGTAAAGAGAATCGAACAAACAGAAGCGATAAAGTTATTTTGGCAAAGGCCAAGCCACGATTTTGGGCAAAGGTTACATGTGAGGTTAAAAATTTGATAATTTGATCAAAACTAAAAAAAAACAACTGGTAAAGAGCGAGTCAGATTCGTCTTCCAGGTCTGTAGGTAACTCAGTCATTTCATTTTTTTTTTCAATTTTAAAGTCACATAATACAATGGGCCGTAAAAGTAATGGGTTATATATAAAACAATATTTTTAGTATATGCGAAACTTGATGGAGATCCGCCAGGTGGCGCTGTTAAGTAAACATTGGTTTTATTGTGCTCCCGTAAAAAATCATTTAAATAATAGAAAACTAACTCTTAGACAGTGGAACCCGTTTAAAAGTGAACCTGACGCAACAAACTAATTGTGACAGTGTTATAAACAATCTGTGTAGCATAATTAACATAAAAACAGTGATATTCGACCTGCATAAACAAAGACTTGTATTACTATAATTAATGACCAAAAGGCATAGTGAAAGACGTGTGTGCGTGTAATACGGCTAAATAAAACATCTACCAACAATAACATAAACATCTATGGATATATTTTCTGGATAAATCAACGCTATTGAAAATTACGGCGATGTGATTCCGTTTTTTTTATTTGAATTGAGTTACTACAGCACCATCTATTAAAACACACAGGAACTAACACGTACTGAGTGATACCGTACGTCAATGCTATAAATCCTAATTGACTATTGTGAATAGCGACATCTCTTGGTAGAAATAGTAATCTTCATCGTAGTATATAATACGACCGCTAATTTCACACTCGAAAGCGTCTGCCAATTGACCAAGCGGCTTACCAGTTGGCTTCTCAAGTAAGGAGGTGTGAGTTCGAATCCCAGAAAACGAAGATTTTAGGAAGATATTGTTTTTGAGTTTTAGTATCAATTTATCATCATGAATTTCCTTGAAAATATTACTTTCCGTCGTACACGCAGACAATCAGAACCAAGTAACGATGACAGTGATATTATATCACAAACATTGAATTGTACCTCAAATAGCATGCCGGATATATCAGAAGATGATGATTACAACCAAATAAAAATATTGAAACACGAGATTGATACTTTAAAGGCACAATTAAATAGTGCACATCATGAGGTTGAGTTATTGACATTGGAAAATAATAATTTAAAGTTATGCAATGAAGAACTATTGAAGAAAAATAATCTTTTTCAAAGAATCGTCAGTAGTCCAGTGAACCAGAAACAAACAACACCAATAAAAACATCATCTAATATTAAAACAAAATTCAAACAAACGCAAACTGTAAATTTATCGAAGAAGATCATCGGGGAAGATATTACTTCTTTGGATGTCTGTACAAAAATTAATATCGCTGATAATGCATGCACTTCAAGCGAAAGAGAGCTTGTATTGCAGACAAGAAATACCGGCAGGAAAACATCACCGCCCTTACGGACGCCGCCCACGTCGGAGCCATCGACTAAACATAAAATAGTTTTATTGAGTGGTGAAACATCTAATAGACTGTATAGTATGGCTGAAAAAACTTATCTAAATAATTTTGAATTGTGTCACTATCGTAAACCCAAATGTGGAATAGAACTTATCTTCGATAATATTGATGCAAAAGTCCGAGACCTTACAGAGTGTGACTACTGTATTATTTATATTGGTGAGGAAGATTTTCGTACAACTCATAATTATATTGAACTCGTCATTTTTATTCGTGGAAGGTTATTACCACTAAATCACACCAATTTCATTATTTGTTTACCTACTTTTAAATACATGGAAAACCATAATATTATGTACAACAGTCGTATAGAAACCTTTAATAACCTGCTTTATATGGATGCACAGACATGTAATTATGCGTATATATTAGATTCTAATTTAAATCTGCCATATACGTATAACACCTATAACAAACGACATAACACATTGAATAATAAGGGATTAAATATTATTGTATCAGACTTGGAACAATTAGTTATAAAAATATGTAGCCTGAATAAAGTGTTTTCCTATGTTGATTGTGACCAAAATAATGAATCTGACTCACTTAAACAACCAGAACTGCTATCAGAAAATTTACAAATCGGCCTCAGTGACGACAGTGACACGAATTTGACCAAGAATATGAATTTATTTCGTTCACAATAGTGTTATAATACTACACCAAAACATAGCTGGACTTTTAAACAAAGCAGATTTACTAACCGTCCAACTTCAAGAAATGACTGGAAAACAAGTAAACATAGACGTTATTTGCATTACCGAACATTTTATAATGCGTGGGCAAGAAAAACTACTCAATATTGCAAATTATAAACTGGCCGCATCTTATTCAAGACGTGGGACGAAGCGGGGAGGCGCTTGTATTCTAGTTAATAAGTCTCTTCAATGCACAGAATTTAGAGACGCAACAAAGTATTCAATATCAGGTGTGATCGAATGTTGTGCTATTGAACTAATACAACAGAAAGTAATAATTATATGTGTATATAGACCACCAAAGTCGAGTAATTTAAATACCTTTTATGATAATCTTGAGACTATTTTAAAAAAACTTTGTACCAACCCTAATAAAAAAGTAGTTATTTGCGGGGATTTTAATATAGATAGGTTAAAAAGAAATAATACTAGTTTAGATTTCGAATATTTTCTTTTGGGCTTTGGCTTGCGATTAGTGCTTGACCAACCAACTCGGCTATCTAGTAACAGCTGTTTGGATAATTTTGCACATAATTCAAATAATAAATGTAAATGTACTGTAATAGACTTTGCCTTATCTGATCACTCCGCACAAATGTTTGAGATAAAAGTAAACAAAACTTATAGATTGAACTCATGGTATGTTAAAAAGCGGGACCTATCATTGGAAAATTTGTTGAAATTCCAAAGCTATCTACAATGCCTTTCTTTTTCCGAAATGTATAAGACAGAAAATGTAAATGAAGCATATAACATATTTATGCAGCAGTTTGGTTTGTTATATAATCTTTGTTTCCCTTACAAGCGAATTACAATAACGCCATTAAAAAAACCTAAATGGATTTCTAAGGGAATACGATTATGTAGTAGGAAACAGCGTCAACTTCTATGGGAACACAGACTTAATCCATCGCATGAAAGCAAATATAAATTTAAAAATTACTCCCAGCGATTTAAAAAAATAGTGAAATTAACTCAAAAAGCACAAAATAACTTTTTTATCAACACTTCACTTAATAAATCGAAGGCATCCTGGCAAGTAATCAACAATAAAATATGTACTAAAGAACCCATTTGTCAGATAAAAATTAACAATACAATTATTAGTAACCCAAAAGACATTGCAGACGCATTCAATAATTATTTCATTAATCTAGTTAAAAACTCATCCAAAGCCTCAGTCGACACAAGTAGTTTACGCGAAAACCCTAATACAATGTTTATGACTCCAGTTATACCGCAAGACGTAGTCAGGGTAATAAGGACGTTGAAAAATAAAAATAGCGTCGGATATGACGAAATAGCAACTAAAGTTATAAAGTTTGTATCAATTAATATAAGCATACATATTTGTCATGTTATTAACTTAGCCATCAGCACCGGTGTATTTCCGGACGCTTTAAAAACTGTCATAGTTAAACCGCTACATAAAAAGAATTGCAAAGAAGATATAGCTAACTATAGGCCGATAGCATTGATTCCTGTGTTTTCCAAAGTTATAGAAAGGATTATCTATGAACTAATTAACAAATTTTTGACAAAATATGACATCCTATGTAGTGAGCAAGCAGGTTTCAGAAAGAATAAAAGTATTGATACAGCACTGTATGACTTATTATACGAAGTTATGATAAACGTTGATAAAAAGAACCCTGTCTGTGCTATTTTTACAGACATGACTAGGGCTTTTGACTGTGTCAATCATGATATTTTAATAAGCAAACTTAATAAATATGGTATAAGGGGTAATGTGTTAAATCTCCTAAAATCTTACCTTAGTAACCGCACACAGTATACCGAGATATCCAGAATTTGTCTTAAGTCAAAATGTGAACAGAAATATCAATCTGAGGGTAAAATAGTCAAATTTGGTGTACCACAGGGTAGTGTATTAGGTCCTCCAATATTTTTGCTGTATATAAATGATTTGCCTCAACAAATTCAACATCCTATGGTTCTATTTGCCGATGACAGCACAGCGCTTATAAAATGTAATGACATTAGTGATTATGAAGAGGACATCAACAATAGTCTTAGAAATATAATTGATTGGCTTGATAAAAATAATTTGGTAATAAATTTGGTAAAGACTAATATAATGCATTTTCACCAACGTACAATTCCACCAAACGTTAACGTAAACTATAACGGACAGACGATTCAAAAAACGAAGGTCGCGAAATTTCTAGGAATCCTTATAGACGATCAATTAACATGGAAACCACAAGCAGAAGAGGTCTGTAAAAAATTGGGTACTGCTGCGTATGTCCTATTTAATTTGAAAAAAAAAGTTGACATTAAGACAGCTTTAGTTGCATACCATGGCTTAGTCGCATCGGTCTTAAGGTTTGGAGTAATTTTCTGGGGTAATAGTACTTTAAGAGATACCATATTTAAAGCCCAAAAACGCTGTATAAGAGCCATGTGCGGTATAAAACCAAGAGATAGCTGTGAACCCTACTTCAAGTCGTTAAAAATTCTTACGTTTCCGTCATTGTATATTTTAGAAATGGCAATTTTTGTTAAAAGCAACATAAAGCTATTTGCTAAGGTCTCAGACACCAAGAAAGGTCCCGTTAGAAGTCAGTATAAAAATCTTTTAACTGTCAGCAGCTATAAAACAGCACTACTTAGAAAAAGTGTTCTTTGCATGGGTCCAATTATATTTAATAAACTACCGGACAGCATAAAAAATGACACCCTTCAACAATTTAAAAACAAACTCAAGGAATATTTGACTCAAAAATGTTACTATACAATAAGTGATTTTTTGAATGACCCTTGAACCATGACCATGAACATTGTATATTGACATGAAGTATTATTGACATTAATTATAATTGACATTAAGTAGCTATTATTGACATTTTAATTTGAAATTATTATATTAATTATTTTATTAGTTTTCCTTATTACTGTATTGAAGTTTAAAATTTAATTTTGAAATTATTATAATAATTATTTTATTAGTGTTCCAACCGTATTTAAATTTGAAACTTAATTTGTTAAATTTTGCATGCCAATACTCAGGCAGAATGTGCACGGGCCAATATATATTTTTCTTTTACCAACTTTTGTTAAATACCCACATTCTATGCGAATAAATGATTTGATTTGATTTGATTTTGATTTGACTTGACTAGGTATGCGGTACGAGTTGCGGAAAATAAAATAAATTATATTTTCATTAGTCAACTCGTCCCACGTCACTATCACAATAAGAAAAGGTACAATCAGTAGCAAAAGTGTTAGTGTGACAATAATAAAGAAAATTACGAATTTGAATAAATAAAATATTATAAAATATTATACAAGTAATATTATTAATTACAAATATTGAATCACCACAAAATGGTCACATATAAACAGAAAATATTAAACCATCACAAATTTGACAACAATTAACACGCGACGTAATAGAAAACATTTATACTTGTAGTAATCTTACGTGTATAAATGTTTATATATTTGTAACTATAAAAAAAAACAAATATTATAAAATAATAACCAATCGTCAAAAAGATAATAGTTATCATTCATAAAGATATTAATTAACAATAATAAAGATACTTAATAAATTTAAATAAAATAATCAACAATTTTATTAATCAATTAATTTTTAACAATAATATAATAGAAATGTGTGGTTGTAAGCGAGAGTTCCTAGGATTTGTTATTGAATTGTAACTCAACAGTACAAAAAAATCTTTAGTTTCTATGATAGTCTTATAATTGAATACACATTTTTAAAATGAATTTTACAAATAAACTCTACAGTTCTTAAACAGTCAATAGTGATAAAGATAATGTAGTAATAAACACAGATACAAAGATAAGAAACAAAGTAATAAAAAAAAAATTAAAAAGATTCCACAATCATATAATAACTAATAGTAAAGTTTTTTAGGATTTATCATTAACTTGCACAGGTCTGCAAAAAATAAAAAGTCGAATTCGTCAAAAATGAAGAAAATTACGTGGAATTAGCTCAGGCCCTTCTAGATAAAGTTAAAAATGGTAGCTGTTACATAAGCATAAAAGTATACAGCCATTTGGACATGTTCCCTTAACATCTTTGAACCTACAACATGTTTACCATTCTTATTAATTTCGGATAACACGAACTTGTGCGGTTGCTTGAAAAGGGAAACAATAAAAAAAAAATGTAGTTACCGACTTTTCGATCGAAATCAAAAAAGATGAGCTTCTTAATTCGTCAGATTTTTATAAAATGAAATAATATATGAACAAAACGAAACTAAAAAAAACTTACACAAAAATTATTATTAATCTTGTGTTATTTACTGTACCAAACGTTGATAAAGTTTAAAGTTCCATGCAAAAAGAAACGTTGGACGTGTTGAAAAACAAAAATATAATTTTTTTTTATCGTCTGCAACACATACCATATGGGCCGTAGGTATGCGGTATGAGTTGACGAATCACTCGAATATAGTTTGTTTAAAATCAGTAACTGAATCGATTTCAATAATTTTTACACCATGTTATATTTTTTCCCAAAAATATTGAAAAAAGTCAAAATTGGATACCACCGACTCTAAGTACAACACAGGTCACGGCAGGTCATTGCGGGCATTAAATGTTAACGCACAGCTGGAAGCTGGAGCATAATAAACCCTCAGTGGCCTGGATGGCCCGGTGACTTTGTATTTGTGCGGTCAAGCAGGTAACATAACAAGCTTATAACGTGTGATTTTTCATGGTACAGTTATGAAATTTTGTACATAGATTTTTTACATAAAAATACACATGTTTTGGGTTTCGCATATACTAAACCTAATGTTGTATATAGAAAAATAAGATGGATTGATGATCTGGTGAGGGTCGCGGGAATCTGCTGGACGTGAGACCGCATAGGACCGGTCGTTGTGGCGACATTTGAGGGAAGCCTATGTCCAGCTGTGGACACATTTCAACGTTGCCTCTTCCGGTACGGGTCTAAAACCTTTCTGTTAGCTACATCTGCCCCCCTAGCCAAGCTACAACCGTTCCGTTTCGATTCTCTTTTCGTTGATCGCCTCAAGTCGGCCACGCCTCCAATTTCTTTGTTCTGACGTTATCTCAATGCTCAGTCACGTGGTCGTGCTGAACGTTGAGATGATGTCATTCCCATACATTTCACGTTTTCACAATTAACGCTGGTATTAAACGAAGAATCGCCAAACTAAAGTGGCGGTGGGCACATTGCTCGTAGAACGGATGGTCGATGGGGCCGAAAGGTTCTAGAGTAGCCACCGCGCACCGGAAAACGCAGCGTTGGAAGGCCTCCGACAAGGTCGACTGACAACCTGGTGAGAGTCGCAGAAATGCGGTGGATGCAAGACGCACAGGATCGGTCGTTGTGGCTACGCTTGGGGGAGGCCTATGTCCAACAGTGGAGATCTTTCGGTTGAAATGATGTTAACGATTGTAGATCTTCAACTTGGCTAAGCCCTCAGTAATCTCGGTTTTCTGGTGAACATTATACGGGTAAAATGATGCTGATGATAACTCAGCGGTATCCTTTTCATCATAGACTGTACAGATTTATTGGCACGGAACCCAAAATACCTATAGATAGATACATATTTAAATTGTTTTGTTTATTATAAGACAATTTATAAAATATAGCTTACAAAAATGTAATATTAAACAAAGTAAATAATTAAGTAAAAAAAAAAAAAAATGTCAAGTTGTAAAACAAAAATAATCAATAATGTCAAAATGCAAAAAAAGAAGTAAAAGTAAACCTCAATTTCAAATTATAAAAATGAAAAAAAAAGCAAAACAGGAAAGTAAAAACAAAAGAAAAAAAACCAGGCAAGTGCGATTCGGACTCGCGCACTGAGGGTTCTGAACATACTTACCTATGAAAACAGCTAACTCTCAATGGGAAGTACCCTATGAATTTTGATTCCCTTAAGAGTGTCGAAATATACGTTTTTTGCAACATACACGACCGTATCTTTTTATTTCGCTAACTTACAAGTTTATTTTTTTCACAGCTTCAAGGTACCGCAGACGCGAGTATTTGGTTTTTATTTCAACTCTATACCTCTACGCGATCTCGAAATAAAGGGTCTTGACAGACAGACAGACAGACAGACGGTAAAGGTAACGTTTTTTCCTTTTGAGGTACGGGACCCTAAAAAAATTACAATTGTAGTGCGTACTGGAGCAGATCAATCCCAAGCCTTTTCGTCCTCAATATAGTCCTTTACAGTGTAAAAACCTTTTTGGCAAAGTTTTCGCTTTAAAAACTATTTGAATTTATTAAGACTTAATTCTTGAATATGACTGGGAAGTTTATTATAAAAGTGTATACATTGGCATCTAAATGAACCCCTTTTTTATGAACCTGGTTGCAGGAACCACAAATTTGTGTTTGTTCCTAGTATTAAAATTATCACTGTATTTTTAAACATTTTTATAAATTTTATTTAAAAAAACGGTCCAATTTACACACATTATATTATCTTTTCTGAGTATATTAATGATTTTCACCAAAGAGGACGAATTACCCTCATCTAGAAGTAAGACTGAGAAAATGAATATATAAGGTGTTAAAAAAATAACTTTAAGAATTTCGAGGGGACATTGTACTCCTCACTATGAATAACTTTTACTATGTGACCAAACCTGAAATAGCGAATAAAAAATCAGCTGCTCCATACATTTTGACGAGTTAAAGTGCAAACATAAACGTAGGGAACAGCTGAATTTTTTTTCGCGACCCATAATAAAAGTTGTTCATAATGAGGAGTACAATGTCCCCTCGAAATTCTAAAAGTTAATTTTTTAACACCTTATATAAATTATTTATTTGCGAACTAAAAATAATAATCGAATAATATGGATGATACGTGCGTGAGGAGAGAGCACTCTGATTATTTTGTTTGGGCAATAAAACATATTGATATAGTATCACGGGTTTTATGAGATTAATCTTAATGAACTAGACATTTCGAACTGGCATGTTGACAGATTATGACGTCGCAATTAATGAAATAAATCGTTCTTCCTAATATATTCGTGTCGGCTCCGTGTTTCTGAAGGTCAGTGTTTTGACATGGGGTTACTGTATATCAGACCTCCAAACTCCGTAACAGCCTGTTCACGACTTCGTTCTTAGCGGCGAGCGGCGCTATAAGCAGCGTCTCGTAGCATGCTTCAAATATTTTCATACTTCATCTTACGCTCGCCGCGCCGCACTTAGCTGCCGCTGTGAGCGGGAGCTCAGCGCCGGTGTGAGAGCACTCTATCCATAATATAAAAAAAAGTTCTAGTAATAGGTACTTCATGGGAGCCTGCGGGATTGTTAGAAAGAGTTAACATGGCCCTGGAACGCAAAGGGTAATTGAAAGAACACAAGTGAGTTTTAGTCAATAAAATTTTGACACTTCTTCTCGCTCCACCCAGAGCGAGAGGAGTTGACGATATACCATCAAAAAAATTGAAGGGTAAAAATAGGAGGAGGTTTATTTACACTACTGTACGGATCTGTTAACAAATCTTCGGGAAATCCTGAAACATAAAACTATCAACAAAAAGTTTCTCTTAGTCTTTGATTTACTAAGAGCATGGATCATTATCATTCGGAATTAAAGTACGTTTTAAGGTTATCTGAACGAACTAAGGTGAACATGTTGTGAAGATTACCTCAGCAACTTAGTTTTACGACCGTTTTTCGTACCGTGACATCTGAAAGTCATCATAATTCCGGTGTGAGAAATAGATATTTCTATTCGTTCTGTGTAGCTCCATCTCTCTCTCACACACCGGAATTATGATAATTTGAAGGGTGCCTTCAAATTAGCCGCAAAGTCCTAGTCCACCTAGTCCTTTGTTTTTCCTTGTAAATTACAAAGTAGCGTGCACTGACACGACTGCACTTTTTATTTCGGGCCGTCGCGTGGCTCTGGGGCTAATTTGAAGGCGCCCTAAGACGTTATTGTAGATCCCCTGTTTTTAAGTAGAAAATTATCAAATGACTTCTGCCGCTTTGGGTGGAGGGAGTGTCAGACTTTTACTGTCTTACATCCACATGGGTTCCTTCAGTTGCCTTTCGCGAGCTCCATGGTAACTTATTCAAACAGTATCGTAGCCCCTGTGTGTTGGTTTTATCGGTGCGCGTCATTGTTGTATTGTTATTATACCAGAATAGCCCCGGTTTTTTTTTTACAAAATTACTGTTTTTGTACCCGACTACGGCAAAGTAAAAAGGAGTAATGATTTTGACAGGCTATGTATGTATGTATGTTCATCTATTCCCTCATAGCTCCTAAACTACTTATCGGAACTCGACAAATGAGATATCGTTAGAAACTTAATGTGGCGCCCTCTAGCGAACAAAAAGTATCGTGTTAAAAAATAAATAAGATAAATACGCCGTGATTGGTATAATTTGAAAGGGCTTCATTTGTTTTATATGTGATAGGCAGTCGCCGTGTAAAACATAGGTATTCAGTCTCATTCAGTTAGACTAGACGCCGACCCCAAGCTAGTTGGGATAAGGTTAGAAAGATGATGACTTTTTAGGATTCCATACCTCGAAAAGAAAAAACGGAGCACTTATAGGATCACTTTGTTGTCCGTCTTTCTATCGGTCTGTGTGTCGGTCTGTCTGTCTGTCTGTCAAGACCCAGGAGAGGTATCGAGTTGAAATTAAAACCATTTACT
Organism: Mythimna vitellina; assembly: GCA_949316375.1. Classification (NCBI taxonomy): domain Eukaryota; kingdom Metazoa; phylum Arthropoda; class Insecta; order Lepidoptera; family Noctuidae; genus Mythimna; species Mythimna vitellina. The sequence goes on along the minus strand of OX438694.1, from coordinate 8,082,387 downwards.
CAGGTCTGCGGTCCCTTGAAGCTATGAAAAAAATCAAACTTCTAAGTTAACGAATAAAAAAAGAGATACGGCCGAGAAACCAAAATCATAAGGTACTTCCCGTTGATCCAGAATACTGAAATTTGGATAAAGCAAGGTCTTATAGTACAGGTATAGGAATAAATCTGAAAACAGTAAATTTGTTGTTACCTAAGTCACAAAAAGAATTCTGAATTGTAGTTTGTACAGAACCCTCAGTGCGCGAGTCCAACTCGCACTTGCCCGGTTTTTTTAATCATTACTGTTCCACAGCTAGGTAAAGGCCAGGAGGCTTTCCAGTTATTTTTCCCCATGCTGTCTTGAACCAGTCGTCTTGGTACGCGTCCAAATAATTTCGCCACCTTTTTCAACTTTCTGGGTTAGTATACAATAAGATGTTTTTAGTGTATGTGCTTTTCTACGTTTATCTTGGACATTACTAAAACACGTAAAGCTGTTGGTCCCAGTTGCCATTCGTAGATCTTTGACAGTCGTCAGACGCCAAAAAGTCTGACCATCAGTCTATGGTCCGGAGCGAGGAGGATTGGCAGGCGCTCGCCTCCTTCTGCGAAGCAGTAATGCTAGCGAAAGAGGCGGCCGATCGCGTGAGGCAAAAGTCCTGACGCCCCAACCGCCGCTGGGATCCCGATCCCGATTTCCGGCCACCGTAGGCGCGGGCTTGCGGACGACGAGTAATAGGTGGCTCGCCGTCCGACCGTCCGGTAACCGTCCGGACCAAGCCCAAGTCGTCGACGGCGTATACTGTTACACGCGCGCCTCAGGGAGATGTCAGCAAATCGTAGGGGCCCAGCAGGGTCGAAGCCTACTGGCGCCACGGATAGTGTGATAGCGAAACCCGGAGCCCCGGGACGAAGGCAAAGAACGAACAAGAGTGGGTTTTTAGTCAGTAAAAGTCTGACACTATCTTCCGCTCCGCAGTTTCTCCAAGTAAAATGCGGGTAATTAGCCGCATCCAGTAATTTGGAAGTTTTCTCCAAGGTAGATGGGAAAAAGGTAGAAAAATCATGATATTTTTTAGCAGTTTAAAAGAAATCGAGATCGCGTTATTGCTATTACTTTATCATTTATGTATGACACGAGTGACTTGAATTCTTATCAATTGAGGTCACAGAAGACTTCTTTGGTTGACTTATTTTTATCTAGCTTCTGCTATCGGCTTCGCTCGCGTGTTTGTAGAAATTCTTCTAGTATATTCAAATTAACATTCTAATGTGATACTGAAATGTTATGGAGGTTCGATAATGTTTCCGAAAGTCCAGAACTTCTGATTGATTTTGCATTTTCGATTCCGATTTAGGTTCCGAGAAATAATTGCAACTTATATCGGAGGTACAAACAAGCTTATAATTATCGCGCAGGGAACCTCCCTCGCCCCGTCCCTTCTGTCGATTTCGTGTTTTATGAGTTTTTAATTACTTTTAGTAGTGTTTTAATTTATGCTTCTGCCTCCGCCTCCGGTTCCTAATCCGGTTCCGATACCAGTTTTGATTCTGGTTCCTATTCCGGTTCCCGTTCCGATTCCAGTTCCAATTCCGAATTCAGTTCCGATATACTACCACTTCCGTTAAATCCTCTTATACCCCATTTAGGGAGCCGTGAGACAAAATGTAAACAAACCATTTATAATACTACTAAATTATAGACCACAGATACTGCAAACAATTTACATAAAAATGTGACGTTTTGTCATCGGGCGGGTTATAATCCGCAATCTTTTTCACTATCGATCAACTTGTTGATACGAAACATTTTCGTCGAATTCTTGTTATTCGCCGAAGAAAAAGCGAGCAAAGAAAACGCCACCGATGCATTTAACAGAAAAGGAGACTGTTATTAATGTATTCAAACACGTCGAAGAAACTTGTGTGAAGGTACCTACATTGTTTTCTTTGTTTACATTTGAATATGAATAGGGTATAGTATCATATGCTATTCCAAGACATGCTTACATATGTGACAAGTGAAGGAGTAACAAGGAGAGTACGGGGAGTACGATTCAAGGAGTACACGTGCAAATTTTCGCCTTTATGGTATTAATTAGTCTGATAGTAACTTCAAGGTTTTTTTCCAGGCTTGCCTTATAGATTTTGAGGTTGTCTGTAGGTATGTCAAGTTATTCAGCAAAATCAGGGCATTAAGTCTGGCTATGAAATAGTGATTGGTTCAGTACAAAAGCAATCCTTACCAGTACATGGCATGTTTGAAAACTGGGACAATATGTGCGTTGGAGCGATGAAGGTTGGACATCTAATACTCGCATTGTGTAGTACAAAGGGCTGACCATCCGTGCGTGCTGTTTCTATATTTTTCTTCATATGTGTGTTGAAAAACGTCGTATGATGATGACACGTGAGTATTGGTAATTACTGTCCTCGGCTCTCATAAAATCCTCATCCTTGGCTTGAATTTAAATACCGCCTCAGCGGTTACCAAAATTATACACTTTTATCATAATGTACAATACTGTATATATATGTAATAATGTACATTTTTTCACAAATGAATAAGTATTCATTTGTGAAAAAATGTCGAATTTAAGATTTGAAGAGAATTTTTTAGATGCTACGCCGCCAGATATTGTGATTGAGGTAAAAAATACTTGCGATAGCCTGCTGCCATTAAAAACTAAAATGGATGGCAACTTTGGGAAATTCTCTTCAGTACAAAATTAACAAAAATGTGTTGTGATTTTCAGAGAAAGTATTTTTTCGTAAGTGTATTGAAAATCGTCGTTTGATACACGTGGAGATTTGACACTGCAGCACTTGGCTCCATAATACCCTCACCTGTACCTACGGCTCGGGTGAATTTCGCCTCGGTTGCAATGACAAACTTTCTCCACTTGTATCAAAATGTACTACTCCTATAACATTAAAACCCTGCTCTGAATTTGCATAACCCTAAGGTATATTTGTCTATCAGCCCGCATGCTAACATGAACCGACTCTCATGCTATCTCCTCCGACATCACAGCACTTACCTACACAGTTAGCCGAAGCTAAAATGATGAAACCTTATATTATAAATTTAGATTTCAACACTATTACGTGTAAGTAAGTGGTATTTGTGAAATCGACAATACGGCTCGACCCCAAAGATTTTGAATAATTTTGAAAATGGCAAAGTAAAACTTGTATCTATGTGTTCGCATGCAATTGTCATTTCAGCTGAAAGATGTCCACGGCAGGGCATAAGCCTCCCCCATTTGCCACCACATCGATCGGTTCTATGTGTCTCGCATCTATCGGATTCCCGTGACCCTCAACAGGTCATCGGTCCATTTTTTGGGAGGCCATCCAACAATGCTTCTTCAGGTTACATTGCCGCCACTCCAGAATTTTTCGGCCCCATCAATCAGTACTGTGAGCAATGTGCATAGCGCTGACATTTAAGATTGGTGAATCTTCCGTCTATGCCGGTAACCTTGGTTCCTCTGCGGATATGCATACAATCACATTAAATTAAATGACACACTATATATGTATTTTATTGAAGTATTATATCATCGGTAGATTCACGTTCTTAAAAATCTTTCAAAGTATCAAAGTTATCTCAGTGACCGTCATTGGCAAACACGAACGGTAATGGGGAAATTAGGCGATTTTAGTAATTGACAGATTGAGTTTATATTAGAAAGCAAACGTTAAAAATGTGGGAATTACCCGTCAGACTGCAGGCGGTCGCTTCTTTCTGCGAAGCAGTAATGCTATGAGTAGCAAAGGCACGCGTATGGGCGAGAGTACAGCCTTCACGCACCAGCCGGGATTCCGATCTCGCCTACAGAGGCCGGAAATCCCCACTGTAGGCGCGGGCTTGCGGACGGTGACCGATGGGTAGCTCGCTGTCCGAACGTCCGGTAACCGTCTGGACCGAGTTGTCGACGGTGCGTATTGTTCCACGTACACCTCAAGGAAATGTCAGCAAACCGTATTGGCCCAGCAGTGTCGACGTCTTCTGGGGCTAAGGGTTCGCTTCTGAAAGGCAAAATCCAGCCCTGGAATGAAAGGCAACGAAGGAACTAGGAGTGGGTTTTAGTCAGTAGAAGTCTGACACGAAAAGGCGAGAGATGCCATTGGATGATTTTCCACCTAAAAAAAACCCGTTTGACTAAACGTACCGTGTCCTTTCTTATATAATAGAATGCATAGCAATGGCACAGACCAATACACTTGTGAAGGTAATTTCCTCAGTTCTATTGTTTTTCATTGCTCACGGTGACTCCGTTACTTATCTTCAATGTCGTTCGTTTCAAGCCAAGTTAAAGATATTTATTGATAGATTTCTACAGTAACTAGAGTATCTTTTAATCTTATAAATGACTTGTTTTAGACTTCGACGCACAAAAGTGTATATTTTTTAATTGAAAGTGTATATGTAAGTTAAGTGGCTAAATGTGGTTCGATAAAAATTGGTACACGGGTACATCATGTCTTAGAATAGCACATAGGATACTTTTCATCTTGAAAGTATGTGTCCCCTGAGATAATTTTCTCCTTTCATGCAAGTGTAGCCACTGGCAGCGAGATGTCAGCAAACCGTAGGGGCCCAGCAGTGCCGATGTCCGCTAGCTAGGACCGCGGCGAATTTATGAAAAGGAAACCCTAGTCTTTGAACGCAAAGGGAAATTGAAGGACACAGGTGTTGTTTTAGTCAGTAAAAGTCTGACAAGCTCTCCCACTCCACCTAGAGCAGGAGAAGTCATTGGGTGTATTTCACCCTTAAAAAAAAGCTAGCAATATTTTTTTTCTACATTTTTGTGTGAAATCGCGAACAAATTGACATTTAAAGAAAATTGGTTGTTTTATAAGAAAAACAACTAATTTCAACAAGTTTTTTTCAAGTTATTTAATAGGTTAAACCAATCCAGTCAATTTTCAAGGCACTAAAATTATCGTCGATTTGATTTAAGTGATAATTAAAGGTATTTCTGTGAATCGACTCTCGATTCTGACTAAGAATTAAATGTGAAATTGTAGACTTTCAGTTTACAAGATTAAAAACTATGTACAATAATAATTACGAGTAATAAAAATACCGTAAAGATGGTAATAATTTTGAGCAGTGGTGAGCAGTGGTGGCCGAGTGGTAACGGCCCCGACTTACAAGTTGAAGGTCGCGGGTTCAAACCAAGCCAGGCGCATTACTTTGTGTAATTTATTTCATCACCACTGCTCTCAAAACGGTGAAGAAAAACATCGTGAGGAAACCGGCATGTCCTAGAACCAAAAATTCGACGACATGTGACATCCACCAACCCGCACTGGGCCCGCTGGTGGATTACGGTCCATTCCCTCTCCTAGAAAAGAGGCCTGAGTCCCAACAGTGGGAACATTATAAGGCCGACTAAGCTAAGCTAAGATAATAATTTTAATGATAATTTTAAAATGGCTGTCTAAAAATTAGATGCACGTGTTTAAGAGCCGCTGCAGATAATATTATTTACATAATAAAGTAAGAAGAACGCGTGACTGCAAATAATTAAACCTGTTATATCTGCGATGTTAATATTGTTTTGTTTTAATGAATGTGATGAGCTTACTTAGGTACTCGTTCTTGCCAACGGTTTGGCCCGCATGAAAGTTGTTTTATTATTCCAAGGGAACAATCCTGTTGAGGGTCGCGGGAATCTGAGGGTTGCATGATGAATATGGGGTAGGTAATATCGCTCAGTATCTATTTTTTTTTTTTTTGCGAAAATCTATTTCAACTTTTCGATGTTGATCGGGATCGGTCGTTGGACGAAATTTCGTTGAAATGATGATGATGAACGTATTACCCATTTTGAAGCAGCCGTGAGGCATAATATTTTATTTTTGTTTATTTTCGTTTATATATTTATTTTGTTGTGTTTGTGTGTCTTGTGTTGTACTGAATAAAGATATTTTCTTTCTATTCTTACATAATAGAATTACGAATAGTCCGCGTAGATTATAAAATATTACGAGTTCTAGCTTCTAGTATATGGTAATGTATTAATTACTATAGATCAGAATTTAAAAATACGAAGATATTAACTATGCCGTCATTGTACATCTATGAAACATCTATGTTCGTCAAAAGAAACCCACATAAGTTTGCTCGAGTGACTAGTCAGCGCCGCTGTGACCAATTACAAACTGTCGGATCATGTACTGTATTATACAGAAACAGTATTTTTGTAATGGCTCCAAGGGTCTATAATAAATTACCAAAATGCATAAGAAATGAAGATAATGTCCGCAAATTCAAAAGTAAATTATTTTGGTTTCTAATAGATAAGACTTATTACTCTATTGAAGAATTTTTAAATGATAAACTATGACATTATCAGCCCTTTATTATTTACTGTTACCATTGACATCTGTTTGAAATTGATTATAGTTTATTAATGTATTTGTTTTTAATATTACATTTATTTGACATTATTTACTATATTACCATTGACATGTATTTGTAATTGATTATAATTTGCTAATTTGTTTGTTTTTAATATTACATTTATTTGACATTATTTACTATAATTTGACATTGCATTGTATGGAATCAGACTTACTCACTAAAAGACTAATATATTTGTACACCAATTTCATTGGTAGGACATAGAGCACGACTCAATTATTTATTAAAGACCTTTATTGTAATACCTATGTTCACAAATAAAGATTGATTGATTGATTGATCAGTATTAGCCCTTGAAATAACAATCGGTTTTAGAAATCAGAATTTGTAAAGTTGAGTTTTTATTAATCTTTATTTACATAGCTTTTGACAGCGGCTTCGCCCGCGTGAAATATTCTCCATACAAACTTTAGAACCCCGCTTCATCCCTTTAATGGCTAAATTTTGGAAAATCCTTTCTTAGTGTTCGTCTACGTCATAAAAGGAAACCTTGTGCAAAATTTCACGTTCCTAGTTCGAAATTATTTATTTTTATTAGTTGGGCGATAAATTACGGTTTGACTTGTTCTTAAATCATATTCGTAAACCGGTATTTGACTTGTTCTTAACTCAATTTTAATTGTTTTTTTTTTTAATTTATTTCTTGACTATGGATACAAAGTCCCTTACTTGCAATAATAGAGATTACATGTTTTTAAACAGATAATTTGTTTAACATTAGAAAATCCAATGAATTCTAATGTTTTTGTAGTATTTGGCAGTAAATGTATAAAATCAACCTTTTCAAACTTCGCTGAGGTAGTCAATACTAAAATAAAATTCTCAGCTCCATTTCCGAGATCATGCCTGTTTCAATGATTCTACATAGTGTTTAGTTGCGCAGACTCTTGTGATACAAAACTACACCAATTTTATATCACAATATCCACTAGGAATCGATTTGCGAAAACAAAAACAGCCACTGTATTTCACTCGAAGAAATCCCGCCAAAAACTCTCATTTGCCAATTTATAAACTGATGTTCTTAGTTCAAATTCTCAATTTATAACCAGCCATGAATCACAGATGATAGAAACGAGTTCCTTTACGAGATATTAAGTTTTTTAGATAGGTAGGTAATATCGTTTTCCTCCATCTATGCTTGATATAATTAATGTTAGTTTAGCTCTACTGATGAATACCTGGTAAATTAAAATATTTAATTCTTGTGGTACCTATTTATTTCGAAACAATGGTGCAGCTGTTTTAATATAAACATGGTGAAGACACGGTTCGTTGCGCCGCTCGGTTACCGTCTATAGAACCAGCTAGTTAAACACAACGCAAAAAGCAAAAATAATGATCTAATTCACTATATTTTTCATTCATTACACTGTGTCATTAGTCTACGACGAAATCTGATGATAATTCAGTTTCAAAACTTCGCTTTGTCTTGCTCTCTGGCAATTAGTCAATCTCAATGGCAGTACTAATACACCATTAATAAGTCATTATAAACATGTGTAAATTAAACTAGTTTTTATATAATAAGGTAATTAAGCCAATCTTTTTAGAAATTGGTACTACGAAATATTCATAAGTGTATTTTATGTATTTCTTTGAAAAAGTATTTAAATAAATTATAATTATTATGAGTCCATGCTTAAATTAAGTAGAATTGCACATCCAGTTTTGCCTTTTAAATCGAATTATTAAAACAATCGATTTATCTAAATACAAAATTTTGGCCTCTGCCAGCGGCGTCGCCTGCGTGACATTAGGAAATTATCCCAAGGGAATATATTCCCGGGATGGAAAGTATAGTATAGCATAGTCGGCCTTATAATGTTCCCACTACTAGGACTCAGGCTTCCAGATTTTTTATTTTTTTAGAAGCCGAGTAGGGACCGAGTGGGCACAGCCCCGACTTACAAGTTGTAGGTCGCGGGTTCAAACCCAGCCAGGCGCATTAATTTGTGTAATTTATTTCATCACCACTGCTCTCAAAACGGCGAAGGAAAACATCGTGAGGAAATCGGCATGTCCTAGAACCAAAAATTCGAAGACATGTGACATCCACCAACCCGCACTGGACCCGCGTGGTGGATTACGGCCCATTTCCTCTCCTAGAGAGGAGGCCTGAGTCCCAACAGTGGGAACATTACAAGGCCGTCTATGCTATGCTATGCTAAGTCTTTTTATCTTTTATGTCCTGAACTAAAAACTGTTATAAATATCTTCTTTGAAATTAAACAATATGTGTCGTGAACTATAAAATTCAAAGCATCTATTTTAAATAAACCATTTACAAGCTCTTTTGAATTGTCAAGGTCAGCCAATAACAAAAAAAGAAGATGAATCTAATTCCACGTTCCAATGCGAATATCTCTTTTGGGACGAACATGCAAGAGTGTTTATGTACACTCTTTTAAATCACATTAATATATTATAAGGACGAAAGTTTTTAGGTACGTATTTGTGTATGTTTGTTACTCCTTCACGCTCAAAAGAGAACGAATGTGGATAAATTAAGTACACGGGAACACTCTTGAAATCACTAAAGGATAATTTTTGTCCTGGAGTATGTTCCTTTGGGATAATTTTCTACTAAAGTATAGTTAATTAAATATTTATAAAATTATGGTTACATTGTTAATATAATAATATATAATTATAGATATTTTTTAAAATGATTTAAAAAGACATGCAAGTTAAGATTGTCCAGAGAAACAAACCGATGACTTCTACGCATAAAAAAATAACTCATTTTTGTTGAGTTAATATTTATTAAAAAAATATAATATTATTACTCCTCTATCCAGCGACTAAATGCTGTGATCATTAACTGATTATTGATAACATAATGCAAAAACATCGGTGAAAAATGTTTCACAAATCACCTATCATTGACAATTACAAAAACAGTTTTCCAAAACGCAAAATTGGAAGTTTTCAGTAACCATTTACTTCTGATTTGTAAGTATATTAACTCATCATCATCATCATCTTCCTGCCCTTGTCCCATCTTATTTGGGGTCGGTGCAACACGTTTTTTTTGTCCATTCTAGCCTGTCAACCGTCATACTATCACTAACTTCCTTTCCTTTTATATCACTGTTCACACAATCCATCCATCTTTTCTTTGCTCTCCCTCTCCACCCATCCACATGTATACTCATAACTCTTTTAGTAACATGCGTTTCATCTCTCCTCTTTACATGACCATACCAAGACAAACGATTCCTCTTCAACTTTTCAGTCACTGGCGCAACTTTCAAACTACCTCTAATATATTAATTTCTCACTTTATCCATTTAACATTAACACAACATTACATTACGGTACATTAACTGAATACGTATATTTTTTTGGCTGGTACTATCAATTATGGTTCATATATCATATTGGATTATCGTCTTGAAAGTCTTTGTCAATGTCCTTGTATCGATATTTTGTGGAAAACCAAGCGTATTTAAATGTCTTATGAATAAATATTATTTTATAAGGAAAAAACTTGTTCTTCGAGGAAAAACTGGTTTACAACCTGAACTCGTCTTTAAAAAAAAATGATATTTTTAAATAGTTGGTACCTATTAGTTTTACAAAGTTGAACACGATTTATCTATTAAAGTATTTAATTTTATTGTAGGTAATGAAGGATTCACAATCTAAAACCTGCTGTTGCAGTTTTGTTTTGTATTTTTATGATCGATTGTTAGTTTTATGACGACTATACCTACTGTCATAACTATTGATTACAATTGAACTAAAAACAAAACGTAATCGTGAATCGTGCAATTAGAGTTCCCTTCGCGATTTGAACTAGTGCGATTCACCATCAACGATTGCATCGTTGCTTACCATCAGGTGGGATCGGAGTTAAGCACTGGTTTATATCATAAAAAAGAACGTATACAACAACCCGAAATCATATGTCGGGCAGTTGCCTGGATCAGACATAATACCTGTCTGGTCACCTTTTTCAACAGAGGTTTGGGGGAACGACCCTTTGTTCCGCATACCTCTAAAGTACCTATTAAAAATAACAACATTAACACTTCTTTACTTTAATTTTATATATGGGGACTTAATTGTCCTGGATTTCCAAAATGTATCATTGAATGCAATGTCATTTTCAATTATAACAGCAAGGCGTAATAGATACATTGAATGAACCATTGGCAAGTGAAATCTAAATGTTTGTAGTGTTGCATTTCCAAAACATTTTCATTCACATTTGTACGAAGTAAAGTATAAAAGAATTTTAACTGTTAATGCTTCGACCTTCACGAACCAGATAGCACGGTCTTATTGTGGCAATTCTGAATCAAGTAATTACCATAATGTACATTAAAGAGAAACTTTTGGAAAACGTAATTTAATGTCTACGATTCAAATGTCATATCTTTATAAACAACATAAAAAATAAACAAATCTAAGTGTCGTCAACACTACCTAAATAAATATATACACCAGGAAAATACTTGCTAGTAAAAGTCTTAAGTTTTGTTCGCGGGAAAACACAGCACTTCCACTCATGCGTACATTGATAAAGTAAAGAATCCTTTCACAGTTCGTTTGGTAGTTGGTCGTCCCTTCTCTGGTGTACATGATGAGTCTGCAGTCAGCACTCTTCGTGACGTACAGCCGCATGCGAGTGATGGGGTCCAGCACCGTCGTCACTCGCCAGTCTTTGATCTCGTTCTGAGAGCTTTCTGGAGTCAGGATCTCCTCGTCATGATTTCGGGGCTTCTCGTTCCACAGACTTACGTCCACACCGTCTTCAGTCATTTTTCTCGAGTTGTAGTCGTAAATATAGTTGTTGAGAAATGCATGAGCAATTTCACAATATATGGCCATGGTCTCCACTAACTCGACGTCTTCGATCCTGAGCCAGCATTGCGCGGCACGATCGTTCCGGGTCGGCAGTTCGAAAGGGATGGGGAACACGTAGGGTTTCACTTTTGTTTCATCGGAGCACAACACGAGCGCTTGCAACAGCGTCACGCCGATGACTTGGAGTAACATTTTAAATGTGCCGCTGTGGCGACGTCATGATTGTAACTAAACGACATCGTGACGGCTCGATGTCTCTACAAAGCGTTGCAGAATGGCTAGCTGCCTTCATAAACGTGATTACAGGTTAAAAACGATTATTAGATTGTAATTTACAATTCATTGTTGTGGGAACGAATTCCACGTGATTGAATGATTGCCATAACTTGAAACAATTCTGCTAAGTTATTTGTAATTGTTCCGTTTATATTATCAATATATGGTGTTTCCGTAGTTGATAAGTTATTGAGTGAGGCTTTATTTCTTTCAGCATGACGAATTCCGGTACTTATGAGGAATGTTGACCGGAATTACTTAAGATTGTGGGCTATGTACGATAACAACACAATAGCAATAGTTTTACATTACCATAGTAGTTGTAGCTGAAACAACCGAATTATTAAATCTTCACGAGGCCTGTATCTAGCAGAAGGATTGCGGAATACAATTGACGATGATTCTCCTCGCGGGTGTAAACTACGGATGTAATGGATAAAAAAATCGGATCTGGATACGGATATAGGAATAATATTATACCAATTTTGGATAACATTTCGAATATGAAGTTATTTCGGATTATCTACTAGATTCGGATAGTTTCGTTTACAGGTTTGAAAATGATAAAAATACAGCAAGATTTGACTTCGATTTCTAGTCTATATTATCATTTATTTGACCGGGAAAAATAAATATAAACGTGTCATTTAGACTCCGTTTTTATTCGAAACTATCCAAAGCGTTTATATTGGTTTCGGTTACGATTACGGATATTTTCAACTGACTTCGGAGAAAAAAAGGAGGGAATCTCAATTCGGTTGTTTTTTTTTTCTTTTTATGTTTGTTACCTCAGAACCGGAATTCTGAAGGACTAAAGTTGGACACGCACTTTGATTTCGGAAGGCGTTGTTAAATAACCAATAAATAAAATAAGAAACATCGACTTCCGAAATTATAATTATTTTAATTTTAATTATTTATTTATTTTACAATTCCTGTACACACTTATGTAATAAAAGAAAAGAAAACGGAAACAGAAAAATAGGTACATAGGTAATGCTTATTTCTAAGGAAATCTCTTCCAGCAAAACTGCGAAAACAAAAATGGAAAAAAAAAGAGATGTAGACACGGTGTGTAAAAGTGAGAGGAAAGAAAAAAAAAGTAAAAATAAAACAATTATCAATAAAATATACAATATAAAAATAACCTATCATAAGTATATAGATACATATAGTAGGATAAATATCGCAATAATACATACTGAATAAAAAATACATACTTATAAGCAAATACGATGAAGAGTTTGGCAGCCCCTAATGTCAGGCGGTAGTGAGTTCCACAACCGTACTGCGTACACAATGAAGAAGTAGGAATAGAACTTGGTGTAGTGGGGAGGGGATTTAAGTAGATTCTTAAGATGCGACCTGCAAGGTGCATCAGAAGGACTAGAGTAGGGAAAGCATTCCCAGAGGTAAGTGGGGGTTTTTAGGGTTGTGAAGGATATGGTGATAGGTGTGCTATTTAACAAAATAGCAGACATAATATCCGAGTGTTCCTGCGAAGTCGAATAGGGAGCTACTTGAATACTTTGCGAAAGCTTGGGACATGATCATGATCATGAGTATATATTATGTAATATATATTATATTTATTGTATTGTATCTGTGATTAATTTGTATATCTTTTTATATTAACCTTTTTTTTTTCTCTCTTTTATTGCACCTACCACTATTCTTCTCTGCATCGCCCAAAGGTTGACTGGTAGAAAATGCCTAAGGCATTAAGTCCGCCTCTGTACCTTTATGTGCATGAAGTGTTAAATAAATAAATGATCACATTTTAGTGTTTTGTGTAGTGATGTCGGTTGTTTTTTTTTATGTAAAAGTTTTTTATTTAGGATATCCGATAGTTTCGGTTACGGTTATGGGTTATGGAGCTTCACAACATCCTTGGTGTAAACTACGTTTGTGTCCAAACCAGTGTAAGCCAGGGCTGCAAAGTATCTCTGCAGCGCAAGCCTGTGCAAGAGACTAGAGCGCGGAAGATGTCGTAATTAGTTTCAGTTTTATGCGGCAATGGCTCAATGGCCCAACAGTTTGTGTGCGCACCGGGTAGAAAAAAAAAATCTCAGCAGTTGCATTATTATTGTTGGAAAGAGTAACCGTGGCCATGGAAAGCGAAGGGTAACTAAAAGAACACAGGTGGGGTTTTAGTCAGTAAAATGTGATGATTTGGGAACTCAAAAAAAAAAAATCTGTTGCATATTAAAGTCAATATTTTCTGTACAAGCATTTCATTATGTTGTATCTATAGTTATTGTTAACCCGATAATTGTGCGTCGGGCCTTGGTACAGGCTATGGTCTGGAGCGAAGAGGAGTGGCAGGCGGTCGCCTCCTTCTGCGAAGCAGTAATGCTAGCAAAGGAGGCGTACGAATGCGTGAGGTAACGGTCCTCACGCCCCAACCGCCGCCGGGATTCCGATCCCGATTTCCGGCCACCGTAGGCGCAGGCTTGCGGACGGCGAGCAATGGGTTGCTCGCCGTCCGACCGTCCCGTAACCGTCCGGACCGAGCCAAGTCGTTGACGGCGCGTACTGTTCCATGCGCGCCTCAAGAGATGTTAGCAAATCATAGGGGCCCAGCAGGGTCGAAGCCTAATGGGGCCACGGGTAGTGTGAAAGTGAAACCCGGGGCCCTGGGACGAAGGCAAAGAAGGAACAGGAGTGGGTTTTTAGTCAGTAAAAGTCTGACACTGTCTCTCGCTCCGCCCAAGAGCGATATTTGTCATAAGATGATTTTCCCACCTAACAAAAAACCCGATAATTTTAGTAAACTTATCTAATAATGTCAATAAATCTGAACGTCTATGTAAAGTAAAGGCGACAAAATAAATCTTTTACAAGTTTATTATTACGTTTTTAATTACTTATTTTCCTCCTTTTGGCACCTGGAAGGCGTAATCGCATAGCGTTGCGTATTGTAAGTTCCTTTGAAGTGAAACTTCTTAGGCAGCTGTTCGATTTTCAAATTGGACAAGAATTGAGATTGAAAGACAAATCAATCAAACTGTATAGTAAAATATTAAAAGTATTGAAACGACAAATTAAAATTATGTACTCCTTAAAATAATTAGATTTTTGAAAAAAATAAAAACAAAAAATTGTATTTATGTCAATTTTCGGGTAGGTACACATAGTTTGGCATATCGTGTTTTAGTAACATGTAATTTTTCTACTTCTGTGTTCTGACATGATGATGATGATGATGGCCATGTATACTACATGGAGTGACTGCCTATCTGATATCCACATTGGTAACTAGAAAGAGATACCTCTTGGTAAGACTGTTATCACATATTATTATATATATATTTTCGGCTGACATGATGATGATGATGGAATGATGATGAATTAGCTTCTACTGGCGGTTTCACCCGCTTGAAAGTAAAAAATATTCCAAAGAAACATACTCCCGGAATACAAGTAGCCTGTTCCCTATTCCAGGATCATTCATCAGTATTTGTGGTCACTTATCTCAGCGCTTTGAGCGTAAAGGAGTAATCAAAATAATTAACTTAAGAAAATATGACCATATTTCTTGAGAATTTATATTTTATTTATATTATTTATTGAGAAGACGTTTGCGCTCACTGACTACGCCTTTCCCTCTGCTCAACTCCCCACCCCACCTTCTTATCTTATATCACACTTTCAATATCTATGTTCTTCCCATGCTAAGAATCTGCGTTCTTCTAACAATCTTCTACTGCTTTGTCCTTCTCATATTTCTGATTTTGTTCATTCTTCCTTTCATATACAGTCCATACTTTTGTGGAATGCGCTTCCTCTTGAGATCAGGACGGCCACCAGTCAGTAAGCGGAAGTTGCGGCTTTATTTTCCAAACAAATAGCGGAGTATTCTCAAAAATCCTTTCAATTTTCCATATATAAATAATATATATTTTTATATATGTAGGTTTATATTATATTAAATATTAATGTATGTTTATTTTATATATATACATTTGATCCCTTGTTGTCTTATTAATCTTTACTTTTTTTTCTGCACCTACCATGTTTTCTCTTCACTACCCTTGGTTGACTGGAAGAGAATGCCTAAGGCATTAAGTCCGCCTTTATACCTTTGTGTTGCATGAAGTTTTAATAAATAAATGAACATACATACACAAACATAGGCACATACAAACTTTCGCCTTTATATTATTAGTATGATTAATTAAATAAAAAATTTATAATATTGTTGATTATTTACGAGCCAGCGTTTTTTCTGGTATAAATGTTACATAATATAATAACCTTGAACTGAAAATTGGATGGCAAGTTACATCCACCAAACCCCACTGGGTCCGCGTGGGGGATTACGGCCTATTTCTTCTCACAGAAAAGAGGATTCAGTCCTAGCAATGGGAACATTATAAGGCTAAAAGATAGGTACAATTCTGAGCATTCGTAACAGATAAATGGTTATAATATGTGTTTAAAAGAGTGTCCATGGAGTTTACTTACACGTTCTTTTTCTATAGACATCAACGCTTTGAAATGTGCAATTAGTTTCACTCCAACTGACCGACTTTTTAACCATTCAAAGCGTTAGTAAATATTTTATTTAAAATTAATGTTTCTATTAGATATTTTCTAATATTTCACACATAGTTACTTATATCAAAATTCTGAGGCATTCATTACTGATGAATGTCAATCAATCAATCAATAAAAACTAAAAAAAGGAACTCAAATTTTATATAATAATGAATACATAGATAATGGTTCCTTTTATGATATATAGAAAGAGTTAAAGAGAAAGGATTTGTTTTTAGATGGGAAAATAATCATATAATTACTTCTCTCGCTCTAGGTTGGGGTGAGAGGGAGTCTCAGACTTTTAGTGACTAAAACCCGCTCCTAAGTAACTGTGCCCCTATAGTTTTACTGACATATTTTTGAGGCGCGTGTGAAACACTACGCGCCGTTGACGAGTCAGGCTCGGTTCGGACGGTTACCGGACGGCCGGACGGTGAGCTACCAATTGTCCGCCGACCGCAATCCCACGCCTACGGTGCCAGGAAATTGGGCGGCCCCGGCGGCTGAGGCGTGAGGAAATCCGTTCCCTCACGCATGCAGCCACCTCCTTCGCTAGCATTACTGCTTCGCAGAAGGAGGATTCCACCAATTCACCTATTCTAGGATTTAGTTTAAGGGTCTTTACATCCAACATATCATACAGTTGTAAATTAATAATAAAAAATATAAGTATTTATGTACCTATACATAAATTGCTCACTTTTGCCTATGACTTCATCCACGTGATGGTTGGAATTACTGACGCGAAGTCGAAGTCGAAGCTAGATAAAAAGTAGCCCATGTCCTTCTTTAGGGCTACATTTCTCCGGAACACCATGGCGGCGCGATCAGTTACCTCTACCAACAAAATGTATACAGCTCTATAGAGAGTTACTCACCTGGTGTCCGTGTGGTTGGGCAACCAATTTGGCGGCGCGACCAGCTCAGCACTTAAAGTCCTTTTTAATACTGTTTCAGTGTGGTGCAGCGACTTTGGTGTATGTATGGTGTCTAGTTTGGTAGTTTACGAACTGGTGTTCGTAAACTACCAAACTGGTGTTCGACACCATAGTGGCGCAACTGGTCGCGCCGCCATGGTGTCCCGGTGAAATATAGAAATTTGGTACGAGTAAGAATGAACCCTAAGGTTCATTCTTACTCCATACCAAATTTCATCAAAATCGGTTCAGTTTAATCGAGAAAACGTAGCAGACAGACAGAGTTACTTTCATATTTATAATGTTAGTATGAATAAGTCACTGGTGTGACTTCATAGCTCCTAATTGCTCCATACAATTTATGAAAGTCGAACCCTAAGATACCACATATAAAGTTTTAAATAAAAATCAGCCAAGTGCAAGTGGGACTCGCGCGCGAATGGTTCCGTACCGTCCATAGCAAAAAACAAACAAAAAAAAAGTCATAAATCACGTTTGTTGTATGGGAGCCCCCTCAAATATTTATTTTATTTGTTTTTTAGTATTTGTAGTTAAAGCGGCAATAGAAATAGAACATCTGTGAAATTTTCGACTGTTTAATTATCACGGTTCATGCGATAAAAGCTGGTGACAGATGGACAGATAGACAGGTGGGGGACAACGGAGTCTTAGTAATAGGGTCCCGTTTTACCCCTTTGGGTATGGAACCCTAAAAATGGCTCTTATTGTTCTTCCTTTTTTAAACTTTAATTAAAATAGTAACAAATTGTACCTACGTAATTGATTTGTTTGCGCACACGGAAAAAACAGCTGCCTGCTTAGCCAAGCTACGTATTTAGTATTAAGGATAATATACTAGTTTCAGATAATTAAACGTAGACGTTCAAAGTCCTTCAGGAAATAGGTGTTATTAATTCTGCTTATAAAGTTTGTTGTTTGTATTTTTAGCAGGACTAATATCTGGAATTTGGTCTCAATAGGACGATAACGAAATAGTGTTAATTCCAATGACGCCATTATCAAAACTGGCGAAGTTTGTCTGATGTGCTCTACTTTTGAAATCTCTATCCATAATTTTACTCGGCATTAAATATCAATCAAAGACATAAATCGATAGGAGAAGGGTTTTTGTTTAGATACTCGTCATCATCATCATCATTTTAGCCGAAAGACGTCCACTGTTGGACCTAGGCCTCCCCGAAATGTCGCCACAATGACTGGGTTTGTGCGTCTCGCATCCATCGGATTCCCGCGACCCCCACCAGGTCGTCGGTCCACCTTGTGGGAGGCCTTCCAACGCTGTGTCTTCCGGTTCGTGGTCGTCATTCCAAAACCTTTCGTCCCCATCGGCCATCTGTTCTGCGAGCCATGTGTCCTGCCCACTGCCACTTAAGTTTGGCGATTCTTCGGACTATGTCCGTAACTTTGTTTCTCCTGCGGATATCCTCATTTCTGACGCGATCACGCAAGGTAACTCCGAGCATAGCCCTTTCTATTTCCTTTGAGTAACTTTAAGCCTTCTGATGAGTGACTCGTAATTAAGTCAATCTTGTCAAAACTGGGTACTACTAAGTATTTATAAGTTTGCTATTGTACCTATTGCTTTGTAAGTACTTAAATAAATAAAAAAATGTGTTATTATCATTATTAAAATTAGATAATACGATGCCTTGGTAAGACTTTTTTAAGATCTTCTGGCTTCGGACTGTCCGTTACGACTGTCTGTCAAACATCTAGAAATTACACATAAGTCCAAATGCTTAACGTCCTTTTTGAGGAACGGAGGAGCCGAGGTATATAATGGATGGTCACTCATCTACGCATAGACCTTGGCAAGCGGTGCTTAGCCTCATAGATCGACCATGGAGCTTTTATTATTATTTAACTTAAAGCTCCTTCTTCTCTTACATGCAACACTTAGCAAATAAATAAAAAATGTATTTACCCATTACGTATATTTCTCAGTTGTTTTTTACGATACTATTCATCATAGTATTGATTAGGAAGCCTCTTATCACATACCAAACTACCTGGCTCATTACTTAGAGAGAATACGTCACTGCGCATGCGCATGACTCACATTGACGTCTGAGACTAACCGGTTTCTTACAAGCAGGTCAGATTCTCACAAAACATTGGTTCGTAGTAAAAGTTTGAGGTTTTAGGAAACAGTATTCTAATCTATTGAACAATACCTATTTTTCTAAAACAGTCAAAATTTTCCCAATTACCTTATTTAACTACATAGACAGATATAGACCTTATCGAATTATATAGACACTTTTAGACATCTAAGTAAATTAATTTTGGAATTCCCATTGCGTGTTTTCTGTATACAAATAATAATTATTAAACCGGTCGAGTTCCATATCAAACGAAATTCTGGTTAATTGCCTGTTGTGCTACAATTCTCCGGCCAAATATAAGAATTAGTTTGATGTTTACTTCACCTCTAGCCTTCTCTTATCTGTGGTCTGTGTGAGTGAAAGAGACGGCAATTGAGGTTCCCTGAATAGTCGTTTACGTCATACACACACACTGAAGTACGAACTTGTTTTAAATAAAACCAATCAACGGGCATGGGATCAAACGCGTTTGAGCTCTCGCGTGTTTACGTCTCGCAAAATGGCCAGCAGAATATTTCTGTTGTGCCTTTTAGTTTCGTTACTAACTGTGAGTTACATAGAATGTAGAGGTGGTTCAAGAGGCAGCAGTAGTAGAAGCAGTAGCAGCAGCAGAGGATCAAGCTGGGGGTCATCGAGCTGGAGTAAACCAAGCTCGTCTTCATCGAGCTGGAGTAAACCAAGCTCGTCTTCATCGAGCTGGAGTAAACCAAGCTCGTCTTGGGGCAGTTCATCGTCACACTCCTACCCGTCGTCGTCATCCGGACTCTCAGGATCATCAGGATCACACAGCTACCCTTCATCATCATCAGGACTATCAGGTTGGGGATCAAGTTCTTATAACAAGCCATCGTCGTCCTCAGGATCGTCATGGAGCTCTGGTTCGTCAAGTTACCCGTCATCATCATCAGGTCTGTCAGGCTCGGGATCTAGTTCCTATAATAAGCCATCATCGTCCTTTGGATCATCATGGAGCTCTGGTTCGTCAAGTTACCCGTCATCATCATCAGGGCTGTCAGGCTCGGGATCAAGCTCCTATAACAAGCCATCATCGTCCTCTGGATCATCATGGAACTTCGGTTCGTCGAGTTACCCTTCATCATCGTCAGGGCTGTCAGGCTCGGGATCTAGCTCTTACAACAAGCCCTCGTCATCCTCAGGATCGTCATGGAGCTCTGGTTCTTCGAGTTACCCTTCATCATCGTCAGGGCTGTCAGGCTCGGGATCTAGCTCCTACAACAAGCCGTCGTCATCCTCAGGATCGTCGTGGAGTTCTGGCTCGTCTAGTTCATCACACGGCTATCCATCATCATCGTCAGGACTATCAGGTTCAGGATCTAGTTCTTACAACAAGCCTTCATCGACGTATGGTTCTAGTTCGTCCAGTTCATCACACGGCTATCCTTCATCATCATCAGGACTATCAGGCTCAGGATCTAGTTCTTACAACAAGCCATCATCGACGTGGAATTCTGGTTCGTCATCGTCTGGCTCGGGATCCCATTCTTATCCATTTGGAACTGGACTCTCGGGATCTCAATCAAATAACAACAAATATAACAAGCCAACCCATACGTTTACAAGCGGTGGTACACATACTTCAGTGCATTATACAACAAATTATAACACACCTAATGTACATTACCGTGTGCCATCGTATTACAGTGCACCACAGTACGTGTACATTCAAGAGTATAGGAACTCAAACAGTCGCTATGGAGACTTACTGACAGGGTTATCTTTGTATAATTATGGCCGTTCACAAAGTCACTACCACGACCACTATTACTATGACGATTACTACAGGCGCAGGTACGATAACTCGTACAGTCAAACATACGACAACAACCAACAAATAACGTCATACAGGCAAGAAAACAAACCTCAAGACTCGGCTAACTGCGTCCTGAAAGTGAAAGAAAACGGAAAAGAAGAAGTGTTAAAAATTCCGTGTGAAATCGTTTCGACTTTCACCGAGGGGAGTAAAAAGGAAGCGCCATCACAACAAACTCAAGTGAACAAAACAGTGTGTACATCGACCATTACAACGATTAATAGTACAGTGTCTTCAATGCCAGCAGTTTCAGTCCCGCCAGGACTATCAGTGTTGCCAGCCGTATCTCTTAATAGTTCTGTAATTAACTCTACAATGGCAGAGGTCCTTAACAAAACGGGGCCAGTTAACGTATTTGATTCGAGCGCAATTTTATCAGCCTTTGGTCAGTTAAATAATTCCTCTTTAGACATCATTAACGGCGCTTTGGCGAATGCAAAATCAGTGAATAGTACAGATACGTATGCTGGTATACCAGTCATACCCAGAATAAACTTTACGATGCCAAATTTTGATTTCAATACTACATTATCAACGTTAACTAATAACAGTATGTGGCCTATGAACTCGACTTCGTTTAATGTAACTACTACAGTCAATGGTTCATCAGATAGCGTTGTGAAGACTGTAACAACTGTTAATGCAACGACGGTAAATGTCACGGTATGTACCACAAACTCTTCATTTGTTGATCCATTGACCAAGCAAGGTCCGCCAGTCAATCCTAAAAATATGCAATGCGTTGTTGAGATCCAAACGAAAGACGCGTTTTTGAGTAATGTTATTGATTGTAATATCCTAGCAGCATATGCGAAAATACCTGAGCCAAAGAAAGACACCGGAATATTACCAGACAGAAAGAAATTGAAGTCCTGGTTGGCTAAGCCACCCTGGTGGATGTCCTTATTTATAGCTGTGTAATTTAAGTACAAAACTTATGTTTATTGTTTTACGTTATATCTCAGTTTATGATAAGTTATGTAAGAATCTAGGTACTTCATTTAGCAGTTTGTAACTGTATCGCTAATGTTGTTATTAATCTTAGTACACTTTACAGTAAAAACAGTCAATATAGATATTTACCTAAAACATTTTCTATGTGCAAACTTTGCATCTTATATCTTACGGATCTTTTTAGTAATTGTGTACGAAGTTATAATTTAGGCACCTAGTTAAACTAGTTTTCTATGATGTTCCATTCGCTGCATTTATATATTTTATGTATTGTAAGACTTTCTTTACGTAAATAAAGATGTTTATTAATAGTGTTGGCCTTTCACTACCACTTCTTTGTTTTCATGTATAATAATAATAATATTCCACAACTATCACACAACGTCATCTAGCCCCAAGCTAAGCAGAGCTTGTGTTATGAGTACTAGACAACTGATAAACATACTTATATATTTCTAAATACGTACATATTATAGATAAATTACACCCAGACACAGAACAAATGATTGTGCTCATCACACAAACATTTGCCCTGAGTGGGAATCGAACCCACGACCTCCGGCTTAGCAGTCATGGCCACTAACCACTAGACCAACAGGCCAGTAAACCCTAGTTATGTATACAACCCTAGTTTTAATTAGTACAAAAAAATATAGGGCTCTATCCGTACCCGTTACTGATCATATTTGTGAAGTCAAAAGTAAAAAAATAAAATCCTAAAATTATCCATGGAGTTTTTTCATAACTGATAAATTCATAATAGAATCAACATTCATAACAATTGCTACTAGAAAATACTACGCGCAGTGTTTTTCCATTTTAATCGTCATTTCTTCATTCATAAGTCAATAGTCTGTACAATATTTTCATAAGTTGAGTGACGTTTTGAGATATAAAAAAAAACGCTAATAACTTTGCTGTTTATGAACATAATTTTTTGAGACTTTTCTTAAATAATAACAAGACCTTTTTTAATAAGCCCTTAAAGTATTTAATTAAAAAATAGGGGTGTATATACTTATATTTGAGTTACAGTTTTATCATTTCATTTGTATATTTTCAAGTTTCTTAATGCAATCAAATATTACGTCGGTATACAGTAAATATAATTACTAACGCTCAAACGAAAAAACGAGACTATTTTATTAATCTTTAATTCTTTATAGTTAATGATAATAATATTCCACAACTTTCACACAAAGCCAAACTAAGCAGATCTTGTACTATGAGTACTAGACAACTGATAAATATACTTATATATTTCTAAATCCATTCATGGATAAATTACACCCAGACACAGAACAAATGATTATGCTCAACACACAAACATTTGTGTTGAGTGGAAATCGAACCTACGACCTTCGGCATAATAGTCAGGGCCACTAACCACTAAACTAACAGGCCAGTCGGTTATACAGTAATTAGTTGATTTGAGTGAGCTAAGCATTAGTTAATTAACGAGTCAAGTTTATAACTGATAAAAATGTTTTGAATAAGCACGTTGATAATATCTTCAATGCTCATTTTCATGTAGTTCTTAGAATGTAAACATGAGATAGTAATTGAAAAGACGACATTTGTATAGATCAATGCCTTAGTGCTCGGCCACAGTGGAAGCGCGGGTGCGGGGCGGGCGCGGCGCGGCAATCTCAAACATATGAACTTCCTTTGAGTGTCCACAGTGGGCACGCGGGCGCGGGAAGCGGCGCGGACAGCGAGACGCGGAACGCGCGCGGGTATCTCACGCCATAGTGAGTTCATACAAGTGGCTACAGTGGGCGCGCGGGCGGCAAGCGGCAAACTAGTTCGAGCCATGCTAGAAATAATATATCGATGTATCGATATTTATAAAAATATTAATATCGGCCTGGATTTATCGAGTAAAAGATATAATATATATCGGTCAAACTTTTCGAGATTTTCGGTCTTAAAATAATAATTCATTTAGTTCAGTCTAGGTCAACAATAGGTAATTTTCTATCCAAAATTCACATTATTTTAATATATGAGAATCTGTACAAAACTTTTTCTTCTTCCTGCTCTTGTCCTATATTACTTGGGATCGGCGCAACACGTAATATTATTAAAACTAACTAAATACATATACTAATATTTTGAAGACCAGTTAACTTGTTCAGGCATTACTAGTACAGTATAGACAATACAGTTTTTTTTTTCCGTTCGTTCCGATCTTTTACGGCTTTGATTTCATTTCACTATTTTGCTGATAAATCAATTTTGAAAAAAAAAAATTTTATATTGATGTATCGGATCAAAATATATAGAGTGAAAAATTTTATATATCGAAGCAAAAATATTGATATTTTTCAACAAGCCTACTTCGGACCGCACTATCACCCGCGCCGCTGCCCGCACCGCGCTGCCAGTGTGGCCACGCAAATCGCATGCGTTGCCACTCCCGCGCCGCTACCCGCACCGCGCTGCCACTGTGGCCGAGCACTTATACATTTTAACCTAATGGTCGTTTTTACGAACAGTTACGCTTTCACGCTTATACCGCTGAACCGATTTTGATGAAATTTGGTACAAAGATAGAATACAGTTTGAGAAAGGACATAGGCTATAAATTACCACGCTATTTGGTATGGGGGGTAAGCAATATTCCAAAATGTCGGTATTGAACGACATTTGCCGTGAGTTCGATCCCCAGCAACAGTTAAAAATTTGGTCACTATTTTATCTTATTTTTTTTGTGTAATAAAATACTTTACCATTTTTTCAAAATAAAATTCACATTTCTATTCGGTATCTTCTAAATATTTTGTAAAAACTAATCAAAACACATAATAAAATCAAAGCAGCGAGTGAAATCACGTACTATAATGTTACATTATTCCATTTAGCTGCAAATTTAACTTCTGAAACGAAAATCATCACGCTATTATCGATAAGGACCCATTTCATCGCAATGAAACAAAGCATATGAAATACAAACAATTTTCAAGAAGTAGAATGTGACACCACACGCAATTCTGATACTCGCAACGCCATCTAAAGACTCAATGTAGAAATAATGATGACAATGACAGTTGAACTTCATATTCAATTTAATAGATGGCATTAGACAACTGGTGTTAGACAATGGCATTTTTAACAATCCTAGTGCTTATTTTTTTTTTCACTTGTCTATTCAAGGGATACCAACCAAAGGCGATAAAGGTAAATATCTATATGTATTTAATTATTGACTTTAAAATTACACGGCCAAATTTTCGTGAGGGGTTACATGGTACCTTGCGTTGGAAGGCCCCCAGGTGGACCGATGACCTGATAAGAGTCGCGGGAATCCGATGGATGAGAGACTCACAGGACCGGTCATTATGGCGACACTTAGGGAGGCTTATGTCCAACAGTGGACGTCTTTTGGCTGAAATGATAATGATGATGATGGCACCTTTTTTTCTTTTTTTAAGGGTGGAAATCATCCAATGACTTCTCCCGCTCTGGTTGGAGCGCGAGGGCGTGTCAATCTTTTACTGACTATAACCACACCTGTGTCCTTCAGTTGCCCTTTTCGACATCTCTTTGAGGAGCGCGTGGATTACTACGCGCTTTTGACGACTCGGTCCGGTCAACTACCGGACAGCCGGACGGCTAGCTACCCATTGCTCAACGTCCGCAAGCCCGCGTCTACCGTGGCTGGTAGTCGGGGTCGGAATCTCGGCTCGGCGCGAGGACGTTCGTTCTCCCACGGGTGCGGCCTCCTCCTTCGCTAGCTGTACGGCTTCACAAAAGGAGGCGTCTGCCTGCCATTACTCCTCGCTCTGGATCATAGCCCGAACCAGAGCCCGGCGCGAGAGATCGCTGACGGCCATTGCCTCGATGTGGACACGGCGGTGCTCCGCCCTAGCAGGGCACATCTCTGTTTGCTCCACTGTGTCCTCCGGATGATGGCACGTTGCGGATTATTAATGGTGTGTTTTATTATTTACAGTCACTGCTTCATATAAAACGGGATCGAAGATGTTTTTCTGATCACAGTTCGACAACGTATGATGTGTCTCAGATTCCTTGCAGCCTTACGTCGACATCTGGACGTTACCTCCTTGCAGTGAGTGGTGACCAACACTGGAACAGCCCTCTTAAGGAAGCCAGTCACATAGCACTAATCGGCTGCTATATTTGTTTACCGTAATTTCGTTGTTTTATGGATACACAAGCTCAGGACTGTTGTGGGTGTTTCGAACGGTTTCTGTTCCGGATTTGGTTGAAAGTACCCTGATATTACCATTTTGTGAATCGCCCGGAGGACCCGGTGTAGCATGCAATCTCGAGGTCTAACCAACTTGGGTGAAACGCCGTGTCCTCATACAGGCAATCGGCGTCAGTAATTCTGGGTTTGGCCATCAATATGCGAGTTCGATTGGACGGGGATACACGCGCCCAAGATTTCGCCGAAATTCATTCATAAGACACTTTATAGGGTAATTTCCACTATGGAAAAAACATTTGTCTGATATACGGGGACGTCAGTTAAATACACACCAAAATATCCTAGGTAAATGAACAAGTAATTGTAACGCCCAAAATGATCAAACTGCAACAATCAATACAAGCATGCTCTTGCAAATTCTTCATAAGTACTGTTGTAGAAGAAGATAGATGATAATGATGGTAGTTTTTGGATTCGCTTAAGGCTTTGCACTATCAGTGCACGTTATCCAGCTGAAGGTCGGTGTCCCGATTATGCTCCTTCGTTTACCTCTACCAAAGCTATCTAACTGCTTAAACTCTTCAGTGAAATATTATTGAGGCGAAAATTGTTATGGGAAGTAACTCTTTCGAACAATCTCGCAGCCCTAGCAGACATCGGCCCTAGAGGGCCCTATCCATTTGCTGACATCTCTTTGAGTCGCGCGTAGAATACTACGCGCCGTCGATTTAGGATTGCTTTGACCAGACGGCCGGACTGCATCACCGCAATCCCGTGTTTGCGATGGCTGGGAATCGCCCTGCGGCTTTCAACACCCGGAGCGTCACTTGCAGCGACAGCTGAAGAGTCAGGATGTCCTATCCCTCATAGTTTCAGCCACCTTTTTTGATCGTAGTGCTTCACTGAAAGAGGCTACTGGTTGTCATTTTCTCCACCAATCGCCTCCATGAGGACACGTCGGCGCCGGCACTCCGACCAAGCGGGACTTACTTCCACCGTATACTTCATCGTATTCTCCAGGCGATCCCCACAATGGTGAGACCTGAGTGTTTCTTCCCGTTGAATTCGATACAGATACCCTCCGAAACACCCACATCCGGTGAGTCCTGCACAAAGAGAGGATGCCGTGACACCTCTGTAGTCACTTTTCAAAGACAGGCATTACCGCTGCGATTGTGGCGTGCACTGTGGCGAGGGGTTAAAATCATACAATGTTGTTTTACCAGAACATAAACCTGAAACATACATAAACTAATGCCTTTTCCCTTGGGCTAGGCAGAAATGCCAACTGCTACGATCCATACAAACTCTTTCTATTAATTGACGTTCATACATCTGGATCTGAACGAGTACATAACATGTTTCCTGAAGTTAATTTGCGTTTTTAACCGACTTCTAAAAAAGGAGGAGGTTCTCAATTCGGATGTTTATATTTTTTTTTAATGTTTGTTCGCGCATAACTTCGTCGCTTGCCAACCGATTTGAAAAATTCTTTGTTTGTTGGAAAGGGTATGCTTCCCGAATGGTCCCATAGTCACCAAGTTGGGATCTGATGATGGAATCTTGGCGAAATCGAGGGAACTCCTCAATATCATGATTTTGGTATTTTCATCGAGAACTTAAGCATTTACAGTCAAAAAGTAACATTTGATGTCTGTTTATAAGTGTATCGCAACTAAAAAGTGTGAAATAAAAAACTTTTTACAAAAAAAATATAACCGACTTCACTAAAAAAAACACTATAAAAGGATCAAAATAACTTTAATTTCGGAAGTCGGTGTTTCTCGGTATTATTTGTATCTTATTTAACACTGACTTCCGAAATTAAAGTTATTTTGATCCTTTTATAGTGCTTTTTTAGTGAAGTCGGTTATATTTTTTTTGTAAAAAGTTTTTTATTACCTTTAACCGTTTTATGTTAAAGTGCAATAAATAATTGCGATGCTTTCAGAATGAATTGCAAGCACAGAGTGATTGTACAGTCTTACGAACTTAACGCGGACAAAGTTGCGGGCAAAAACAGCTAGTATATATATATATTAAATTATATTGACTAGTGCTTGACTCCGATCCCACCTGATGGTAAGCAGTGATGCAATCGTTGACAGTGAATCGCACTAGTTTATTTATTTATTTTATGACAGGTACTTAGAGTCTATTTACTTTAGCCTTGAAGACACCCAAATTATAATCGGGTGGGAAGACCGCTGCAGGCATTTTTTTCTAATCAAGAAAATCAAGCCACTAAAAACTTTATAAAAAAAATTACCATCTTCACTAAAAAAAACACTACAAGGATCAAAATAATTTAATTTCGGAAGTCGGTGTTTCTCGGTATTGCTTGTTTCTTATTTAAGACCCACTTCCAAAATTAAATTATTTTGGGAGCAAAAGGATTTTTAGTGTTTTTTTTTAGTGAAGTTTGTTATTTATTTTTTGTAAAGATTTTTTATTTCTAACTTTTTAGTTGTTATCCTCTTATAACCAGAGTGCCTATTTCTCATGACAATTCTAATGAACCCAAACACTGCTAGGTTACATTGTTTTAATATGAAGTTCCTGTGTTTACCTTCCACCTTCCGGCTTCATCATCAGAATAGTTGGATAGTACTTTGGAGGAATGTGGAACAGAGAGTAAAGTCCCGCAAACCTCCGTTGAAAAGGGAGGATCCTCCGGCCAGACGGGTGTTATGTCTGGTGGGCTACAACTGCCCGATAGATGATTTCGGGCTGTTCTATATGTTCTAATCGCGCGGAGAACTTTGATTGCGCGATGCAGGATTAGTTCTTATGTGACGCCAAAGATGTCGCTACAGTACCTTATAGCCAAAATGCAGTTCATGACAATTCTAATAAGCCCAAACAAGGCTAGGATACATTGATTAATTACAGAGTTCCGGTGCCTATCTTCCGGCTTCATCATCATCGTCAGGACACATCTATACAACCATTTTCAACATAACTATTCAGAATCATTTATTTTTTGTATTGTAATAGTCGCTTAACTGTCTTCATTGTGATATCTATGTGAGTATGAAGTTCCGTTGGCCATTTCTGGTCTTCTTCATCAGTTCCTCTTCATCAAATGCTACTTTTTGACTGTAAATGATTATGTTGTAGCCACCTACAATTATAATAAAAGAAAACTATATTTACGTATTTACAGAAACTAACAACTTGCATTGTATAGAATCAGAAAACATAATAAAATAAATATTGTCCTAACACACTACAACAAACAAACTGTCGAAGACAAATTATTATTAGTAGATAGTTGCGAATCACCTGCGATGACGCGCCCACTGTGCGAGCGAGTCGGCTACGCACCGAGCCGGTTGAGCGAGCGGGACGGCACGCTCGTGACGTTGCGATCGCGCAGCGCCCGTGACGAAAGCCAAGACTTTCGAGATACGCAAACCGACGGTACCGCTTTATTGAATCGGCTTTCGTTCGCGCATATTCTCGCACCGTACATTATCTTGCTTCTGCTTGTTTCTGTCTCTGTGCCTTTCGCTCCTTCTATCTCAAACTAGGTGAACTCTTGTGTAATCAAAGTGAACTATCTATCTGTGCTTGTGCAAATAAACTTTCTTCTTCTCGTGTACTGTGGACTTTACTTTTCTATCGCCTTACTTCCTTCTACTTCACACACACCAAGACACCTAAAATGTTCTCGATGAAAATACCAAAATCACTATATGGTTGCTTATAATATTTGAGGAGTTTGCTCGATTCAAAAATTTTGTGAATCGGTTCATAAATGACGGAGTTCTGAGGTAACACACATAAAAAACAAGCATACAACCGAATTTATAACCTCCTCCTTTTTTTTTGAAGTCGGTTAAAAAGGTCACTCATACTATTTTTCTGCTTTGTTCAACTATGTTGCATTTGATATTCATCTCGTTGTAGCAGATTCAACATAGTTCGATTGAATGTGAACATCCGATGTCCGTACTGTACTTGAACAGACTGTTTTAATATTCTTATTTCGTATAGCATCTGTGTTTCAGTCGTATGCGCAGTCTGCCGCGAAATGAAGGTCAATTGCTGAAAAACAAGCATTCGTACTATTAATAATCATCAACGGTCAGACCGCTCCCGATTAACAGTAATGACAGCTTGTTGCGATAATAATAATTTCCAGTAAATTGATCCAGTAATTATTTCATGTCACTTTGAGTGTTGTTTGTATTCAACTTGTAGGAATACAGGACAGAAAAATCTGGACGCAGAAAATCTTCCTGAAATCCTAACCCTAATTTAAAATAGAAATGTGGCCCCTGCAAGTGTGTGTGTGGCGAGTTTCTAAATATAATCAAATAAATAGACCAATGTCTATTTAATTGATTATATTTAGAAACTCGCCATTTCCAGAATATAACTTCAGTGCAACGTGATTTTATTAGTTTTAATTTAGTACTCAAAAAGTCCGCGCAGAGGCGTTCCTTGTTTATTTTATTTAACAATTTATGTACACACAATAATAAAAGAAAAGAAGAAGGAAACAGAAGAATAGTACAAAGGTACCTATTTCTAAAGAAATCTCTTCCAGCATACCTGCAAAAGGAAAGTTGTTTTTTTTTTGTGTTTTTGAACCTATCAAAAAGTACTTCATATTGTTTTTATTATGGTACTAGTTTTTGCCCACGACTTCGTCCGCGTAGAAGTCGAAAATAGTTTTATTAGGTTTTTTTAGATACGAAAATATGAAATACTATTTATTATCTTCGTCGTGTGTGATAGTCCATTGAATTGTATGGCGAGTGATATTGTATCTTAAGATAAAATATTTTAGTATCTTAGCCGTGTACAGCGTCCCTTAGTGAACTCCACTGCGGGTGACGTAACCTACGACAAACTTATTATTTGCAGTTGGTACAGTAATCGGGTCTAGGGATCAAACCGCAAAATTAAGTTTGTTTTTATTGTATATACTTTTCTGGGATAAAAAGTACCCAGTGTGGTGCCCAGGATGTTAAAGAATAATTATACCAAGTTTCATCGTAATCGAACCGGTAGTTTTTCCGTGATGCCTGAACAAACAGACAGACAGACAGACAAAAATTTTTTTAATCACATTTTTGGGTTCGGTGTCGGTCTAGTAACACCTCCTGCCATTTATTTTTTTAATATTTTCAATGTACAGAATTTTCACTTCTACAGATTTATTATAAGTCTAGATTTGGGGCTACATAAATGTTTGTTAGATTGTATAGTACCTTTAGTACTAATCGACGCTGAAGAGACTTTACAGATAATGCTGTAGATATGCATTAGAGACTCAGAGCTGCTGTAGGGGACTGTCGGAGGAGATATAACACAGATATCTGTCTTGTACCTGAACCTGAAACCTGTGTACTTGAAAGTTTAGATTTAGGACCACTTAGTGTGATAGACATTCAAAAAGAGCGGATTCAGTATCAGAGATAAAATTTGTGGGCTTATACTGAATTTTTACTTACATCAGCGACTTTTGCCTTTAGGTTTTAATACATTTAATATGGCCCCCAGAGTGCGATTTAACTCTCACTTAATCTCATGTTGCCATATTTCCTTTTTTAGAAAACACTATGTTTTTGATAATTTTGTAGCATTTTCATTTATTCATTTATAGTAAAGGACATATGTGTTGGCATTTACGGGGTTACCATGACGTTCAAAGTAAGATTGTTTTATTTTTATTCCGATGTGGGTAAGAGACAGAGCTATACAGGTTGTCCACCGCCATCTCTTACCCACTCTGGAAATAAGATTGAAACAATCTTACTGTAAACGTCATAGTACAGGCCATGGATGAGGAAGCGTATAACGTACTTCCTAGGTTTCTCAATATTATATTTTTGACGCAAGACTTCAAAAGCAAAGTAGAGGCCACATCCCATCTTTACCTCTATCAGGTATAACTACTTCTTCTGTTTCATGTTAGTGATTCTTTGTTCTTCATGTTGTTAATCGCAAAGGTGATTATCGTGTAGGTTATTCAAAGACAGCACAAGATCATCATCTTCCTGCCCTTGTCCCGTGTTATTTGGGGTCGGCGCAACACGTTTTTTTTCTTTCACTCTGCCCTGTCACTCGTCATCTATCACTAACTTCCTTTTCTTTCATATCACTCTTCACACAATCCATCCATATTTTCTTTGGTCTCCCACTCCCTCTCCATCCATCCACATGTAAACTCATAACTCTTTTAGTAACATGCGTCTCATCCCTCCTCTTCACATGACCATACCAAGACAAACGATTCCCTTTCAACTTTTCAGTCACTGGCGCCACTTTCAAAGTTCCCCTAATATATTCATTTCTCACTTTATTCATTCTCGTCACACCACACATCCATCTTAACATTCTCATCTCGGCTACATGCAATCTTTTTTCATCCGTCTTTTTCATAGCCCAACATTCTGATCCATACAGTATGACAGCACAAGATATAAGCCATTATTTAAGGTATGTTTCTACAGTCATATTATTGCACATAGGAGTAACATTTTACATTACTGTTGGCGAAGTAGCGTGTTTTTTCAAGTAGCAAAACGTCAGTCTTAAAGTGTCAGTCATCATACCATACATATAGCCACAGTCGAGAGGGCACTTCTTTCAGGGCCCCCGTTCCTTTCCCTCATTTTGCACCGTAGTAGCTACGCCACTGATTTTGCAATAATGAAATGTTTAATGTGTGATTTGACATGATGAATTTGATTTGATTACATATTAACTGTATGGACTTCTTTGACCCCTGAGTTTGTTTCGGTGTTTCTTCTCAGGGTAGTCAGCTAGGAAACACCGGCCTCATTTAGTTTAAAATGAAAAAAAAAAAAATTGACTTGTAAAAGTGTTTATTTAAACCTACTTACAAAATAAATATCATTTATCATTTACCATATTGTTAAATGAAAAAAATGGTAATTGAGTACTGAGCCTCGCTGTTTTGATTTTTTAACTTATAAATGCTGACGTGGTATTAATAGCTTAGTATTTCTTGACAGTAGATTTTACTTTATTCATTTAATATAGAGGGAGGTCCCCGAGTACCGGACACTTAAGGAATAATAATAAAAAAAGCTAGTAATAGTATTATTTGTTTATTTGGGTTTAATGAACTCTTGAATATTTACGTAATCATCACATAGTCAATCAGTCTCAAATGTTACTTTATATGTATTAGATACTAAGGAACAACTTATACAGTAAAAATAACATTTTGGAAAAGGTCCCCTAATATCGGACAGTCAACTTTACTATAATTATTTAAAGTGAAACATTAGTTTAACAAGGAATTCTTACATAACAATTACACTAGAACAATTATTACTATATGAAAATTATATTAGGACAACGGTTAACCCACTTACGTTAACGGTTAAATCGCGGTTAAAATGATTCTGAAACGGTAACTCTCCATATTCCTGGCAGATGTGTGGTATCTACGTTTCATTTTATTGACTCAAAAACCATAAGTAAGCATAATGTCTTGACTTAGTTTCACATATTGTGTCATTCCTCTTATATGTTAAATGGTTGGTCATCAGCGTCGCCAGATAATAAAAAAAATAAAAATAATTAATAAATAAATAATTAAATAAAAATAATAACAAATTAATAAATAATTAATAATTATTTTATTTATTGTTAATTTTTTTTTGATAATAAATAATTTATTTTTATTTTATTTTTTCTTTTTGAATTATCTGTTATTTGTTTATTGTGCAAGCCTACCACAGTGTTGTCTTTTTAACCCAAAGGTTGACTGGTAGAGAATGCCTTGTTGCATTAAGTTCGCCTATGTACCACTACTGTACATGAAGTATAAATAAATAATAAGAGTGTTTTTAGAAGACAATTATCGCAAAAGTGATGTGGTGAATTGTCAAACGCACGTTAGATGCAGTGATGCGGTTGTTACATGTATTTGCAACAGATAACCATATCACACGACTTGCACGTAATTTGTGACGTGTCGATAGAAACCGGAGGTAAGACTTGGTAAGTGAAACACAAATGTATATGTAAACCTATCTTAGATTTTAGTCTTATTAGGTACATGCGTGAAATATGATTATGATTATAATTCTGATCCGAATTTATCGTGATCGTAGTTATATGTCTGTCGCAGCCGTGTCGTATAATACGCCGTTTTACTTAATGGCGCGTCGGCTAGCTAAAAGTATTTATTAAATTCGTTTGAATCCACACAGAAAAAGGAGTCACAAGTACAGTAATAAATAAAATAAATGCGCTGTCATTGATACAAAATATTGGTATAATTGATTTTAAAGTAGAAGATTCTAAGTATGTTACATACAGACTCCGCTAAATCATAAACATTTATTATTCAAAAACGCGTCACGTTTAGGTATATTTCGTTACACGAGAAAGAAGAAAGTTTTAACTCTGGCCTACTTTCACGCTAACATCTCTTATTCTATTTACTATGAACTTTAACTTCCATCACGTATCCTTCAGGGCTGTGCTTGACGTTCTGCTAGATTCTCACACCGTCTTGGCTTAGCCCTCATAGTTCGCGTCGTAAATAAAAAATGTATTTTCCTATTGTGTATGAGTTCTACCTACACATTTCTCAGATATTACGATATCCATTATTCATGGAATTGATTAGGAAGCTTCTTATCATACAGAACTACCTGGATCATTAGTTAAAGAGTCATTGTGGTTGCGCAAGAGTCACATTGACGTCTGAGATGAACTAGTTTTTTAGAAGCAGATCAGTTTCTTAAAATCCATCGGCTATTCGTAAAAGTTACAAACTGCCTCTTGTAAATAAACTAACTAATTTCAATTTATTGAACTAGTAACAGTACCAAACTATAGAGGTACTTTTGACATCTGATAATTAAAAATAATATTGCGTGTTTCGTGTGTACAAAAATGACCTACATCACACTAAATTCTGTATAATTGTTTGTTGTGCTTAACTATCCAGGAAAATATAATTATTAGTTTAATTATAACTTTACCTCTGGCCTTCTCTTATACCTGCGTGAGTAAAAGAGATGGCACTTGAGGTTTGCTGATTAGTTGTTTAGGTCATACACATACATTGACGTATAAACTTGTTTTTATTAATACCAATCAACGGGCATAGGATCAAACGCGTCTGTGCTCTCGCATGTTCATGTCATGCAAAATGGCCAGCAGAATATTTCTGTTGTGCTTTTTAGTTTCGTTATTAACTGTGAGTTACATAGAATGTAGAGGTGGTTCAAGAGGCAGCAGCAGAGGTAGTAGTAGTAGAGGAAGCTGGGGGTCATCGAGCTGGAGTAAACCAAGTTCATCGTCTTCGAGTCACTGGGGGAGTTCATCGTCACACTCCTACCCGTCGTCATCGGGACTCTCGGGATCGTCAGGATCACACAGCTACCCTTCTTCATCATCAGGACTATCAGGTTGGGGATCAAGTTCTTACAACAAGCCATCGTCATCCTCAGGATCGTCGTGGAGCTCTGGTTCGCCAAGTTACCCTTCGTCATCATCTGGGCTGTCAGGATCCGGATATAGCTCAAACAACAAGCCATCATTTGGATCGTCGTGGAGTTCGGGATCGTCATCATCTGGCTCAGGATCCCATTCTTATCCATTGGGTACCGGACTCTCGGGATCTCAGTCAAATAACAACAAAAATAATTATAATAGACCAACCTACACGTACAATACTAATAGTGGTCATTATAAAACAAATTATAACACACCTAATGTACATTACCGTCTGCCATCGTACTACAATGCACCGCAGTACGTATACATTCATGAATACAGGAACTCAAATAGTCGATATGGAGATTTACTGACAGGGTTGTCTTTGTACAATTATGGCCGTTCACAAAGTCACTACCACGACCACTACTATTATGACGACTACTACAGAAGTAACCCGATGTCTACGTCATACAAGCAAGAAAATAAACCTCAAGACTCAGCTAACTGCGTCTTAAAAGTGAAAGAAAATGGACGAGAAAAAGTATTAAAAATTCCGTGTGAAATCGTTTCGACTTTCACTGAAGGTAGTAAAAAGGTAGCTCCATCACAACAAACAGCAATGAACAAAACAGTGTGTACATCGACTATTACAACGATTAACAATAGAAGTTCATCGATGCCAGCAGTATCGGTAACGCCAGGGTTATCAGTGTTACCAGCCGAATCACCTAATAGTTCTTTAATTAACTCTACGATAACAGGGAAACTTAACAAAACTGGGCCAGTAAACGGATTTGATTCGAACGCATTATGGTCAGTGTTTAGTCATTTAAATGATTCCTCTCTTGATGCTATTAACGCTGCTTTGTGGAAAGCAATGTCAGTTAATGGTGCTTCTGGGACCGGCTTGAACTCTACAATGTCCAATAATGATTCGAATGCTAAATTGCTATCAACATTGACTGCTAACACCAATATGTGGCCTTTAAACTCGAATGTGTCGACTGCAACCACTACGTTACCAGTCAATAGTTCATCAGGTAGCGTTACGATGAATGTGACAACAATTAATGCAACAACGGTAAATGTCACGGTATGTATAACAAACACTACATTCGTGGATCCTTTGAACGTGCAAGGGCCGCCAGTCGATCCTAAAAATATGCAATGCGTCGTCGAGATCCAAACGAGAGACGCATTTTTGAGTAATGTTATTGATTGTAATATCCTAGTAGCATACGCGAAAATACCTGAACCAAAGAAAGACACCGGAATATTACCAGATCGACAGAAATTGAAATCCTGGTTGGCTAAGCCACCTTGGTGGATGTCCTTATTTATAGCCGTGTAATTTAGGTACAAAATATGTTATTATTGCGTTATATATCAGTTTATGATGTGTTATGTGAGAATTTAGGTTCTTCGTTTAGAATATTATCAAAAACATTTTCTATGTGCAAACTTTTTAGTTTAACATTTTATAAATATTTTTGGTTTTTGAGTTCAAAGTAATAATTTAGGTACCTAGTTAAATTCGTTATCTATAATGTGCCATTCGCTGTATTTATATATCTTTCTGTGTTGTAAGCTTTACTTTATGTAAATAAAGATGTTATGTAAATGGTGTTGGCCTTTCATTACAATTTCTTTGGATTTTTTTAAGTGGTAAATCACCTAATGACATCTCCCGCCCTTGGGCGGAGAGGGCGTCTCATACTTTTACTGACTAAAACTTACTTCTGTTTCTTCTTTCTATTCATTTCAGGCCTCGGGGTTTTCTTTCGTATCACCCTTGGACCCAGTAGGCTTCCACCCTGCTGGGCCCCTACGCTTTGCTGACATCTCCTTGAGGCGCGCGTGGAACACTACGCGCCGTCGACGATTTGGGCTCATTCCGGACGGTTACCGGGTGGTCGGACAGCGAGTTACCCATTGCGCCACAAGCCCGCGCCTACGGTGGCTGGAAATAGGGATCAGAATCCCGGTTGCTGGGGAGTGAGAGCCACGTCCTTTGCTAGCATTACTGCTTTGGAGAAGGAGGCGACTGCCTGCCACTCTTCCTCGCTCCGGACTATGTCTTTTACTAAAGCCAAAATGAGAGATTTCTGTCGCCGATCGCCCCCACGAGGACACGGTAGTGCTCTGCCCAGATGGGGCATACGTTCACCGTATGCTCCACCGTGTCTTCCGGGCGGTCCACACAATGATGACAGCCGGGCGTTTCTTACGCACGAATCCGGTGCAGGAACCTCCCGAACCATGTCCGATGAGGCCCTGCGTCATGCGGAAGGCAAGGACGCCGTGTTGTCTTTCGCAGGCACTCCTCAAAGAGGGTATCAAACGCCATAACTATGGCGTGTCCAGCACTGGGCTGCGACAGTCGCTGTCGTCATTCCATCATGAGATCCCGCCCGATGAAGTACGAGTCCCAGATACTTCATTGTCTACCCGACGTCGATTTGAACTCCTCCTACCGTTTTTTGGGAACGTGAAAGCACCATCTCGAGTCACAACTGCTGGATCCTTTCCACCACTGTCGCAACCCCGCGTATTGTTAGTTCAGCCGCAGCTTGGTACAACTCTCCCTGCGCTAGGATCAGCGTGTCGTCTGCTTAACAGACTACCCCCATCAGGGATGACCCCATCAGGGAGGTCGCCACGCAGCTTAGTCGTAGCCAATGTTCCACAAGGGCGGCCCTAGTACCGATCCCTGCGGAACACTGCACGATATCTCTCGCCGTTCCCACTCCCCCTGGTGATCGTGATAGATGATGAACCTGTCCATCAGGTAGACCTCGATCACACAATATAGTCGGGGCACCTGGTGATATCGGAGTGCCATTCTTAATTCTACTCCAAGGCAGGGAATTGAAGGCTTTGGCAATGTCCAAAGACACCATCAAGACGACCCTGCCCCGGGACACCGCATCCTTCGTCGTGAGGGCTCGCACGCGCATGATGGCGTCCACCGTGGAGCGCCCCGTATGGAAGCCGGACTGGCCATCCACAAGATCCGGCCCCTCCCGTACCAGCGGCGGTGCCCCAGCTTCGCGATGACGACCAATTTCCCTGTCTTCCAGGGAAGTGGTAACTGGCCTCTCTCCAGACATGCGATACAATTTCTTTGTTTCGATTATTTTCAAATAGTCCTTGTTTCGATGATTTTCAAATAGTCTTATATATATAGACGGTTAATTGGTAGCATTTTCAATATTAAATTAAAATAGTGTCATAAAAATGATGATTTCGCAAATGAAAAAAGTTCAAAAGAGGCTTTTGCCAATAGCAAAAAGTTATTTTGTAAATAGGTAAAAAAATACCTATGACACATGATACTTCGATGATTTAGAAATATTTCAAATAATATATATAGCAAATAAAAAACTTTTTACAAAAAAAAGATAACCGACTTCACTAAAAAAAACAGTGTGAAGTCGGTTATCTTTTTTTTGTAAAAAGTTTTTTATTTCACAGTTTTTAGTTGGGAGACACTTATAAACAGAGTACCTATTTCGCATGAAAATTCTAATTAATCCAAATACTACTAGGTTACATTGTTTTATTATGAAATTCCTGTGTCTACCTTCACTTTCCGGCTCCAACATCAAATCTGTTCGATAGTACTTTATAGCCAAAGTGCATCTCACAACAATTCTAATAAGCCCAAACACGGCTAGGTTACATTGATTAATGACGGAGTTCCAGTGCCTACCTTCTGGCTCCATCATCAGATCAATTTGATGATACCATTTTCAATGGAACTATTCAGAACCATTAATTTTTTTGTATTATCATAGTCGCTTAACTATCTTCATTGTAATATCTATGCGAGTATGAAGTTCCGTTGACCATTTCTGGTCTTCTTCATCAATTCCACTTCATAAAATGATATATTTTGACTGTAAATGCTTAAGTTCTCGATGAAAATATCAAAATCACTATGCAGTTGCCTATAATATTTGAGGAGTTCCCTCAATTTCACCAAGATCCCATCATCAGATCCTGATTTGGTGACTATGGGACCATTTGAGAAGTATACCCTTTCTAACAAAAAAATAATTTTTCGAATCGGTTGGCAAGCGACGAAGTTATGCGCGAACAAACATAAAAAAAAAATACTAACATCCGAATTGAGAACCACCTCCTTTTTTAGAAGTCGGTTAAAAAGTCGTCGGTCAATAGTTTTCGGTAAAATTCAATTCGAACAAAAAAAAATTCGGAAAAGTTATCGGTTCCGTCGACCAGTTTTTTACTATATGTAATATTTTACAGTAATTGCTAATTACTGTAATATATTGATACACTATGACTATAATTAATTGATTCACGTTATAGAAAAATCTGAACGCTACAAAACGTTGAAGAGGGAATTTAGTTCAAGTAGCAATAGTTGTGTCTAAACGTCAGTCCAAAAGTCATCATATAAGATTAAACCGGCTTTTTGAAATGTAAATTACATCACAAAATGAGAGGTCCCTTTAACCTTGGGGGCCCTGTTGCATGGCCCCACTTTGCACCGTAGTAGCTACGCCACTGATTTTGAGATTATTTGTGTTTGGTTCTACGTAAAGTGTAGGCGAAAAAAAAAGTTCTCTTTATAAAACATTATTGTGAGAATTCGCGATGCTTACAATAATCACTTTTTATAAGCTTCGTCTGTAATGTTTACCATATTTTTTATGTTTTAATAACGAAACCATGACAGTTGAGTACAGCGCCTAACCATTCTGTTTTCCAAATGTATACTACCGTGGTATTAATAGCTATCTCTCCTCAGTCTACTTATCTTCATTCATTCCTTACATACCTACCTACGTATATGTAGATGATATACGTAATTTAGGTATTTATACAGTTTTATAAATAGCAGTAACTAAAAACGCTTGAGATTTTGAATTGAGATAT
Organism: Mythimna vitellina; assembly: GCA_949316375.1. Taxonomy (NCBI): domain Eukaryota; kingdom Metazoa; phylum Arthropoda; class Insecta; order Lepidoptera; family Noctuidae; genus Mythimna; species Mythimna vitellina. The sequence continues at coordinate 8,041,989 of OX438694.1, read as the reverse complement.
CTAGCGCTTAAAATTCTTTGTGGCCTGAAGGCAAAACTGAAGTGGAGCTTGTTAACTGTGTTATCTTATATTATCTCTGTTAAGTGATGCATGTTAAAGTTTCGCATCCGTGGCAAGAAAATGAAGTTGCTTTATCTAATAAAATACCTATACCTTGTGTACCTCCTTGGAGAAACTCCAAATAACAAGAAAAAAATACCTAACTGTAAAAATTAACTTAAAGAGCAACCGAGTTAAACGAAAGATCTCTCACAATAATCCGACAGGCACCTCTAAAGAAACTTTTCTTATTCGATAATTCGACCCAAAATGTTTTTGAAAAGAACTTATTCGATCTATAGAGGAGATTTACTCCTATCTTAAGAAGCCCTTTCGGTCCATTACCCGGGTCTCTTAATTTATCAATTTCTTTTAAACGTGCTGACTTCACAAAGCTTCATTCATAGTTTATCAGCAAAGCCGATGTAGCAGTTTTTGGTCAGTTTTTGACATTGACCTTTATGTGTTTGTTATATGGCATTTCTCCATAGGTCTTACCTCCATTATGTGGCGTCCATAGCCATTGTTATCATAATATCGCCTTGGATTGATGTTTGGTATCTTATTTTTTTTTCGTCAGTAATCATCAAATGACTTATTCTCCCGTTTTGGCTGGAGGCCAGTGGGTTTTTTATTTAACAACAAACCTTTTCCATGCAATAAATACATTTATATATATATAAAAGGAGAAACTGACTGACTGACATATCAACTCACAGCCGAAACTGCTACAACTAGGAACGTGAAATTTTGCACAAAGCTTTCTTTTGTAACGTAGGCGAGGATTTCCCAAAATTCACCCCCTAAAAGGATGAAACCGGTGTACAAAATTTGTATGAAAAAACTAATTTCACGCGGGCGAAGCCTTTGCGTATGAGTTCTACACATTTCTCAGTTGTTTTACTTTATCCTTAAATCATGGTATTGATTAGAAAGCCTCTTATCATACAGAACAGCTACAGGTTCATAATATTAGTCACTGAGTATACGTCACTGTGCTTGAGCATGAGTCACATTGACGTTCTCAGACGTCCAAAACCAGTTTCTTAGAAGCAGCTCAAATTCTCACAAATCATCGTCTCTTCGTAAAAGTTCGAAGCTGTCTGTTGCAAATACTTACATTTTAATGTATTGAATTTAAATGTTACTCGTATCTTAGTAAACGTATCGATTTTAGGTGGCATTTTGCAATGCTAGCGGGCGGCTATGTCCTTCATGGCCGTTCGCGTGAAGGTACGAACATCCTCATGCCCAGTCGCCGAGTCCCTACGACTACGACTACCAGCCACGGTAGGCTCGGGCTTGCGGACGACGAGCAGTGGGTAGCTCGCCGTCCGGCCGTTCAGTAATGGTTCGGATCGATCCCAAGTCATCGACGACGCGTAGGATTCCATGCGCGCCTCAAAGAGATGCCGGAGCTCGTTAGGGCAGCGAGAAGTTTCTAAAAAGGAAACTAGCGGTCCCAGAACGTAAGGGCAACTGAAGGACACACTTGTGGTTTTAGTCAGTAAAAGTCAGACACGCCCTTTCACTCCACCTTAGAGCGAAAGAAGTCATAGGATGATTCCCACCTCAAAAAAAAGATACCAAATAATTGAAAGTAATTATTGCGTGTTTTGTGTGAACAAAAATGACAAATAAACCGGTCGGGTTCTCCGTCGCACTAAATTCGGCTTAATTGCCTGTTGTGCTGCAAATATCCAGAAAAATATAAGAATTAGTTTGATATTATTTCACCTCTAGCCTTCTCTTATCTGTTGTTCGTGTGAGTAAAAGAGACGGCAATTTAGGTTCCCTGAATAGCTGCTTACGTCATATACCCACACTGGCGTACGAATTTTCGTCTTATTAAAACCAGTTATCGGGCATGCGAACAAACGCGTCTGAGCTCTTGCACGTTTATGTCATACAAAATGGCCAGCAGAATATTTCTGTTGTGCCTTTTAATTTCGGTACTAACTGTGAGTTACATAGAATGTAGGGGCCATTCAAGCGGCCATTCAAGTAGCCATTCAGGTGGCCATTCAAGCGGCCATTCAAGCGGCCATTCAAGCGGTCATTCAAGTGGTGGCTATCACAGCTCGAGTCACTCCGGAGGTTATCATTCATCGTCACACTCCTACCCACCGTCGTCAACAGGACTATCAGGCTCAGGAACGCATGGATCATCATCATATGGCTCAGGATCCCATTCTTATCCTGGCTGGCACGGACTGTCGGGATCTCACTCCAGCAACCACCGCACGTTTCATAGGAACAGTGGTCATTATGCAACACATTATGGCACATCTAACGTACATTCTGCACCATCGTACTATACGTCACCGGAATACCAATACATTCGTGAGTACAGGCACTCAAATAGTCGCTATGGAGACTTACTAACAGGTTTGTCTTTGTACAATTATGGCCGTTCACAAAGTCACTACCACGATCACTACTACTATGACGATTACTACAGGCGCAGGTACGATAACTCGAAGCCTGAATCATCATACTACAAAGAAAACAAACCTCAAGACTCGGCTAACTGCGTCTTGAAAGTGAAAGAGAACGGACGAGAAGAAGTGTTAGGAATTCCGTGTGAAATCGTTTCGACTTTTACCGAGGGGAGTAAAAAGGAGGCGCCATCATACCAAACTCATGTGAACAAAACAGTGTGTACAACGACCATAACAAAAACTTCAGTGCCAGCAGCGGCAGTCACGGAAAATAGTTTTCGAATGAACTATGATGCAGAGAAGAAAAGTGATTTGAGCGACATTTGGTCAGCGTTAGGTAATTTAAATAGTTCCTATTTTGACGAGATTAACGCCGCTATGGAGAGTGTGAAATCAATGGATAGGGAAGATAGATATACTGAAAACCGGGTAATACCTCAGATGAACTTTACGATGCCAAAAATTGATTTTTCGATGCCAAATTTTGATTGGAATGCTGAATCGTTAACTTCGGCTAGTTATAGAAGCATGCAGCCTATGAACTCGACAGTGTCGTCTTCGACTACTACTTCATCAGTCAATAGTTCATCAGGTACCGTTACGACGACGAATATAACAACAGTTAGTGCAACAATGGTAAATGTTACGGTATGTACAACAAACATTACATATGTGGACCCTTTGACCGTGGAAGGTCCACCGGTCAATCTTAAAAATATGCAATGTGTCGTCGAGATCCAAACGAAAGACGCGTTCATGAGTAATGTTATTGATTGTAATACTCTAGGAGAATACGCGAAATTACCTGAACCAAAGAAATACACTATATTACCAGAAAGAGAGAAATTGAAGTCATGGTTGACTAAGCCACCTTGGTGGATGTCCTTATTTATAGCTGTGTAATTTAAGTATAAATATTATTTTATTGTTGTATTTTATATCTCAGTTTATGATGTAAGAATGTAGAAACGTATTGCTGTTTGTTGCTGTATCCAAAATGTTGTTATTATCTCAGTAGCTTAAAGTTTCGATTTCTAAAAAGCCTCAGGTATTTTTTGGAAAATGATACTTTATTATTGTACACATATTCTTTATCATATAACTGCAAAATACTTTTAGATGTATGTATATGATATTTTTTTTTTATATAAAACGTAAACTGTACATGAAAACAAAAACCCCAACTTGGGGCTAGTTGTAACAAGCAGGGGTAAGTTGTTACTGGGTATATTAGAAAGGTAAATGACGAAAAAATGAATGTTTTTAATGTATATTAATTATCATTTATTCAAAGACTAATCGACAATATCTTAAGAAAAGTCAGTGAAATAAGTCTGTTTATTTTATTAAAATTATTATAGAAAAGATATAATTCTCCTTTAGTGTTTCATCATATTCTTTTTAAGTTTCTTTTTTTTACAGTTCAATTTAATAAATAAAATAAAAAAAACTTTACCGTTTTGCTGAAAATCGCAAAAAACTCGTTTTTGTTTTATCTTTGACCCCGAGTATTTTTTTTTCCAGGTGTCGGATAGATGAGGACTTTTTATATTTTATTTATGATGGTGTTTTAAACAATCCTAATAATTTTATGCTGTGTGCGAATTATTGTAACCTTACCCCTATTTTTTGGTTTAATTTGACTGGACTTATTAGTGGTAATCCATGTAAGCTACGATGGCTTTCGGAAGAGTTAACCACCTCTTAACCCACTCTTCCAAGGTCGTGGTAAATACCGTAGCACCCAAAAGTATCAAAATCGGAGTTGTATACGACAATTTTACCTGGGAAAAACAGTATAGTTATGTGGTCTAACTTTAAGAAAGAGGTCAAATGATCAGTTCTTGTGACGACATACGGCAACAGAAAAGCTAAAAAACAAAGTCACCCAAAGGGCAATGGCTAAACTTGAAGTATCCTTTCGTAATCAAATCAGAAATAAAAACATCCGCAAAAAACTAAGGTAACCTAAAAGTTTGCAGAATCGCTTTTAAGTGGCAGTGGCCATGTGGCAAGGTGGTCGATGGGGACGACGGATTTTGCAGTGGCTGCGTACTGAAAGACGTAGCGTTGGAAGGCTTCTTACTTGATAACCTGGTGAGATGCGAGACGCACAGGAGTGACACTTGGGTAGGCCTATGTCCAATAATGATCGTCGTTCGGCTGAAGTGATGAATTCTATTCACAGATTGATTAGTACAACTGTAGCAACATCTATGGCGTCACATAGGAATTAATCCTGCACCGCGCAATCAAAGTTCTCCGCGCGATTAGAACATATAGAACAGCCCGAAATCTTCTATCGGGCAGCTGCCCACCAGACATAACATCTCGTCTGGTCGGAGGATCCTCCCTTTTCAACAGGGGTTTGCGGGAATAGTCCCGCAAACAGACACCAGTTTGGAGGAATGCGGAACAGAGTGTATAGACACTCTGTTCCGCATTCCTCCAAACTGGTGTCTTTTGACAAAGAACGTCAGCGCAGCCTTCGTGCAGCCACTACTTCGTGACGTCATCATCACTTCCTCAAGCTTTCGAGCAGCGAGCCATACAGCCAGCACCCACGGCTTTAAAGGGTACCCTGACCACCAGCATGCCTACCTGGTCATACCTGGTCATCACCCTCAGCCTCATCAGCGACCTTGGCGAAGCACATTGCACCTTCGGCCAGTCACATGAAGAGCAACGAAGAACCTATCCTCGTCGACGCAAGCAGTCAAGCCACTACGTCACACAGCACCGCTCCGACTCACTGGAGCCAGCAGCGCTACTCCGATTCACTGGAGCCTGCAGCATCATCCCAACTCACTGGGACATCATCACCCCGACTCACTGGGGTGTCATCCCGACTCACTGGGATAGCACCACCCCGACTCACTGGGGCATCACCGCAGACAGTTCCGACTCACCGAGAACTATGCGGCATTCGGTTCCGACCCACTGGAAACAACCTACTGGCCTGGCACGCATCAAGAAGCATCAAGAACCATCGAACTCCGATCTCCGGAGGGGAGTGATGTAGCGACATCTATGGCGTCACATAAGAACTAATTCTACATCGCGCAATCAAACTTCTCCGCGCGATTAGAACATATAGAACAGCCCGCAATCATCTATCGGGCAGCTGCCCACCAGACATAACCTGATCCTCACTTTTCAAAGGAGGTTTACGGGACTTTACACTCTGTTCCGCCTACCTCCAAACAATTATAATAAAATCTGTTTACAATTTTTAAAATGTTTAGATTTTCACCGCACGGAAATTTTTGATTCATTCAAGTGCTTGTTTCATTATAATAAATAAGCGTCATCTATATGACTATATCTATATATATATAAGAGGGAAACTGACTGACTGACATATCAACGCGCAGCCGAAACTACTGGCATTAGGAGCATGAAATTTGGTACAAGGTTTCCTTTTATGACCTAAGCGAGCACTAAGAAAGGATTTTTCCAAAATTCACTCCCTAAGGGGATGAAACGGGGGTCCAAAGTTTGTATGGAGAAACCTACATTCACGCGAGTGAAGCCGCGGGCAGAAGCTAGTATAAAATAAAAAGAGAAACTGTCTGACTGACATCAACGCACAGCCGAATCTACTGAGACTAGAAACATGAAATTTTGCAAAAGGCTTTCGTTTATGACGTAGGCAAGCACTAAGAAGGGTTTTTTTCGAAATTCAACCTTTAAGCGAGTGAAATGGACGCCCAAACTTTTTATAGAGAAATTTACTTTCAAACGGGCGAAGTTGATGGCAGAAGCTGGTGTATGTACTGGTTACAAACGTGTCGGTTCGTAGAACGTTCTCTGAATGACTTCTCTAGACAGTTTTTTCAACGTGTTCTTTCTCGTTCCAGGTATAATCTCCGTGTGCTGGGTGTCGGGCGCCGGGGTGGGTCTGTTGCCGCTGTTCGGCTGGCACGCCGGGAACAACATGCCCGGCTGCTACTTCGTCGAAGTCATGGATTACAATTACTTGCTGTTCCTGTACTTCGCTACTATTGTGACCCCCAGCGTGCTGCTTGCTGCCTTCTACGCTCATATCTACCGAGTTGTCGTCAAACAGGTAATTAAAGAAAGACCGCCCATTGTGACACCTTATTAATGTTAATTTCCTAATGTAAAATGTATTTTTGGTGTACAATAAAGAATATCTATCTATCTAAAGAAATATTAATATTTGAATAATCCAACATCATACAATGTTGAGATGACCAAACTTATAATAAATGAAGTTATGGTTAGAGAAACTACTATAAATCTGCTGACCTACACTCACTACATATTTAGTGTGAATTAATAATATTTGAATAGTCCAACATCATACAATGTTGAGATGACCGAACTTATAATAAATGAAGTTATGGTTAGAGAAAATACTATAAATGTGGTGACCCACACTCACTACATATTTAGTGTGAATAAATAATCTTTGGATAGTAATATTTATTTATTTTATAATTTTTGTATACACATATAAACAGGAAGGAGATACAGTATTATATATATAAAAAAATTACAATGCTACTGCTTATTTCTAAAAGAAATTTCTTCCTGCGAAAGGAGAGGAAGAAATGTAGACAACAGTGTATAGAAATAACACTATGTTATTGAGTGTTATGTGACATATTACCATTTTGGTCGACGATGCTTTCGGGTTTTGTTTGTTTCTTTCGTGAGGCACAAAATATAATTATCCAGTGAAATGTACCTGATTTTTTATTTATATCGTCAAGCAAAAACTAAATAATACCCCATAAATAAATTAAAGAAATTAAACAAAAAATATTTGATATTAGATCTTTTAATTTTTGCTTTTAATGTTATAATTAGGAAAAATAATAAGAAAAAACGCATAGATCATGAAGATAGTCCTTCGTCTCGCAAAGTGTTGATTCGTATTTTACTATGTAGGCGTTTGTTTTATTGATAAAAATAAAATAAATATTTTTTTAATATTTCCAGCTAAGTGAGGTGATGACAGTGGATGGCTGCAGGGGTCGGATTCCTGGTGGAGGAACTATGTTACGAGTGCTGGGAGCTGCCCAGAAACGAGAAGTCAAAGCCACACAGAATCTCGCGATCATCGTATTCTTCTTCATCATCTGCTGGATCCCGCTCTATACTGTCAACGCAATCAAAGCCTTCATGCCTGACTTGGACATTCCGAACCCTCTGACATATATCTGCATCATAGTCTCCCACTTAAACTCAGCCATCAATCCCTTTTTGTACGCATATCACTTAAAAGATTTTAGAGCGGCCTTGAAGGGTCTCCTGTGCTCCATCGCAGGCAGAGGGGTGACTATACAAGCAGCGTACAGACCACCGATACCAGTTAGAAGGCAAGCTTTAGAAAGATGCAATGCTCTGAGAGAGAGACCAAAAGTTTATGTGAACTCCCCGGTGTGGCTGCGACAGAAAGAAGCTGAGGTGAGCACAACGGATCAGAGCAGAGCTGTGGCAGTAGTAACCCCGGTAGTGCCAGACGTGGAACCTTTTATAAATAGAGTAGCAGAAAGTTCTAGTGGTTGTCATACGCCTGAAGGCAGAGACAGCGAGGCTGGGCCGTATCTTATAGAAACTAACGAGGAACGGTGCCAAAGTCCGTACAGAAGGGTAGAGGAATTGATTCGCCGCGTACGCAGTGTCAGCGCGGATCACAGCTGACAGGAGCCATGCCGGGGGTTCCCGGCGTACAGTGTCACATGTCCAGATGTTAGAAGGATCAAACATTCCTAAGAGTAGAAGAAACGTAGAATGTAAATAATTAAAGTCGCTTGTAGTGATTTTTGCTAAGCATTAGAAAATTGTAGTGTTTCGAAATAGATAATTTTGTAATGGTTAAGACATTGTTGTTGAAGATGACGTTGAATGGAATTTTATGTTAAAGTTAAAAATATTTAAGTAAATGTGCTGGATGATATATTTGTTGCTGTAGCTTTTTTGAAAATATAAATTTAAAACGTGTTTATATCCATTGGTTTCAATTCAGAGTAGGTGTAATTTCTCAAATCTTTTATGGAAAATTACCATACCTTTGGTATGGTGTGCAAAGGTATGCAAAGGTTGTGGCTGAGACGGGGGTCAATTTTGCTTATTTTTAGCCGACTTTATTCTGCTTATTTTTCCTTTTAGGTTCGGGCATCTGCTACAAAAGTACATAGGTAATGAAAGAGAGTGAAACTTAAATTATTTCGTCGGTATCTATCATAATGACATGATTATATAGACGCTACCTTCATCAACAATTTCCTCATCCATGTTTTTTCAATGAGAGTTTTCGGGAAAATTCACACCACCAGTTGGCACCACTTAGCCGAGAGGTCTTTTCATTTGAAAACGTGTATATGACATTGACGTTTAACGTTTGACTTTGACGTTGATGTCTAACTAATGTCATTAACATAAGCGTTTTGACAGGTGCCTGGACCTGACGCCTCAGTGCTGCCACCTGGAGAACGTAATATTAGAACACCCTCATTAATAACTCATCTAAATAAAATAGAAAATACCAACATGTTTTAATAGTAAGTACTCATTATTCTCTTTTGTACAACATGCTTAAAAAAAAGTAACTCTACACTGCACATTCAACTGTCAAAATCGATGACAGGTAGCTCACAATGACAACATTTATTGACAGAATCATACCCAGAAACCCAATCCCTAAAATATATATTTACTATACTTTTTTAACCAAATCTTCATTTTTAGTTTATGTTTAAAGGGAGCCCTATGTCTATACAGAACATGCTAAAATAATACATTAATTATAGAAATAAAACGAGCACTTTTACGTGTGTTGATGGTGGACATGTTTGTGTAGTTATTGTGCTATGGTCTATGTTCAAATGCTATGCCCCAAGCGCGCGTTGTTGTACGCTGTTTTATTAGCAGTGCTACTAGATCCAACAACAGGGCGAAGACGTTATCATAATCGCCAATTAAAATCAGAAAAACATGAATATCCACCAAGTAGGGGTTTGTCTGGACAAGGGGCTGGTTCTCAAGGTAAAAGTGGGAGTCCACCTTTTGTCGGGAGTCATGGTTTTGTATCATATGAAAAAACATATAAAAACAACTACCACTACAACCCACCGCAGTCACTCGTCTACTCCCCCGGCCGTGGCAGAGCACCAATGCAGTACCCAGTGTATCATGGCACTCCCCCGAATTACATATACAAATATAAAAACTCAGGTAGTAAATACGGCACGTTGTTGACCGGTCTAGCGCTACTTAATCTTGGAGCACTCGGCGTAACTGCTTATTCACATATTAAACAAAACAGCAGGAGAACGCCACAAACAGATGAAGTGTGCAAATTTGAAGTGATAAAAGACAACGGTGACCATGAAGAGACGATAATTGATTGCCAGATTATAAGTAGTTTCATTTTACAAGATGAAGCGCAATTACGGGTTAGACGTATCAACACAACAGTGGTGACCGAGACAAGTACCACAGTTTTAATTACGCCTGACTGGTTAGGCATAATGACTGACCAGTCACCGAGGTGGACACCGGGAACGACAACAGCAGTTGAAGTTCTGTACAGAATGTTACCGAACGGAACGTTAGTACCTGTTAATTTGACAGAAGATTCTGGAGTTTTCGTAAAACCTGGAAACACGATGGCAAAAAGCGGGGTATTGACTTCTTCGGTAGTGACGACCACATCGAAAAACGCCGTTTTAGTTAATGCTTTGGATGTGAAAGGAAAGGACATACAACTGACACCAGAGATGCAGTGCTTCGTGACTCGTACCAGTTCTATACACAACATGAGAAAGAATGTGCCATGTGGTCTGTTACAGACATATGCGGAGAGCTCGATAAAACTTGCGAAGTCGGAACCTTCCAATGAATCCACCATTGGAAGTTGCAGATTTTATATGTTGACAATAGTGACCTCTATAGCAGTTTTTTGTGTAACTTAAACAAAAGTACAACATTTTGGACTTTCTCTCTAAAACTATCCACTGCAAGATATACGGAAGGCCGCACTGATGTGGTTAATGAACCGTTATTAGTGGGCTAGTGAAAGAAAAATCTTCTCCGTCAGCTTAAAGGCAAACCCTTTAATTTTAGATGGCGTTTTTTTATTTTTATTTCCTGTTCTTAATTATTTATCAGTGTATTTATTTTTGGAGAAATATCTATTTTGATATCAATATTTTTCATTAAAAATATTTTTTATTGATTTCATTTTTATTCCAAACTTTTGATTATATACTAAATCTCATAGAATAATATGGTTAAGTTTCTCTTAACTTTGCAAATAGTATTTCATATAAATTCAGCTCTTGAATTTATTCAGCAAGTTGTGGCATTATAACTCATAGTCAAGTCAAGTCATATCCATCATAACTAATCATTAAAAAGTACACCAATATCATATCGACTGAACGAGCGAGTGTTACTTAAAATATTTCACCAATCTGAAATGCAATTGACAGATAACCAACGGGCTAGCAACTCGCTTGCGATGTCTTGATTGGCTTTTTTCTCTATTGACTCAATCACATCAAGTTGGTATCTGGCAGATCCGTCAGCAAAACTAAAATTTCCGACCCCTGAGATCAATTAACCTGAGAAGCAGCTATCGATGACCAATCACTCAGGAAGACTGCAATCCAATAACTTAATGCACACCAAATTGACCAAAGGAAGCTTTCTAGTAATGCTATCGCGCTAGACCCTGCCATAATACTTTAAGATATAGAGAGAGACGACAAGCAATTTCTCCTGCCTTTCGATAAAAACCATTTTAATGAGCCCAAGCCCGATTCTCAATTAGCACCTGTTTTAAATGAATAGCAATTTCAATGAACTACATATTTGTTTTACATGTTCTGCAGGAGTAAAAAATATTTACGTTTGAAAGACGCTTCAAAAGTAAATATTTAGCATTTTGCACCAAATTTAATTGAGACCTTTGAAAATCAGTTCACAATTGGCGAAGTTTTGTCTATTATGAATCTATTATTATCTACATGTGTACTTACTCCTTCTTACACACCTAGCTGATTTTGGTACGGTTTTGATCTAGCCTTTTAATAACAAATATATGTGTATATAATTATTTTGTTTTATGTTTTGACAAGTCATAAAAACCCACAAAGAGTGACTAGACTGGCACTGAGGGTATACCATAGATACTGTACCGTACTATTGTATATTTCATCATATCCATCTTCAAGATTTAATTTTGTAATAACAATTTTTGTAAAGGTTTTGGCTGAATTAAAAAAAAAATGGATTAAAAAATAAGAGGATGCTTTTTGATGTTTCTTACCTCATAACTCCGTCATTTATTAACCGATTAGCAAATTTCTTTTTTTTATTATTGTTTGGCTCGCGTTTGATCACTATCTCACCAGAAAGTAAGCGATCATGTGGCCGACGATGGAGCACGCTTGCCTAGAAGTAACCTATTCACTCTTGACTTAAAGAATATATGGTTAAGTTTCTGTTAACTCTGCAGACAAATAATATTTCATATAAATTCAGCAGAATTGGTGAAGGTTGCGGGAATCCGATGGATGCAAGACGCACGTTCGCGCCGTTCTTTGTGGCGAAATTTTGGGGAGGCCTATGTCCAGCAGAGGACATCTATCGGCTGAATTATGGACGAAGTTATCATGACGAATAACTACCGGAGATTTATTGTGAAGGACGGCACGGTTGACATCTGTCGGGCATGTCATTGACCGGGTGAATCAATCCGCCACATTATTTCTGATTGTTTTCGTCTAGCTAACGGAGAATACTTGCGTAGACAGAACCTTGTAGTCAGGATTATCTATCAGTAACTTTCTCTGAAGTACTCTCTAGTGGAATCGGAGGTGCCGTATAATGGCGATATCACATTGTACTGGGATCGGTCCATCATCCATGACAGGACTATTGTGGACAATAAGACTGCCCCCCTAGCCAAGTTACAACCGTTTCGTTTCGATTCTCTTTACGTTGATCGCCTCGAGTCGGCCACGCCTCCGATTCCTTTTTTGTGACGTCATCTCAACGCTCAGTCACGTGGTCTTCTCGAAGCGATCGACGTAAAGAGAATCGAAACGAAACGGTTGTAACTTGGCTAGGGGGGCTGATATAGTGGTGGTGGACCGAAGCGAGAGGCATGCAATGATGGTTGACATATCTGTTCCGCATGACGAGAACCTCGTGAAAGCCGAGAAAGACAAACAAACCAAGTATATTGACTTGGCTCACAAGGTTGTCGACATGTGGGATGTGGACTCAGCGATCATAGTCGTGTTAGCCAATGGCTTAAATATTAATAGCCAAGACCCTCGACTAACACCTTAGGAGGCTCGCATTAGGCGGCTGGATCAAGGGCTTGATTCAGAAAGCGGTACTCCTGGGCACGGCTCGTATTGTTAGGAGGTTCCTTTCTCTGGAGCCCTGACCGCCGGTAGCTTGGACTCTGTTCCCGATACCGGTGGGATACTGTATTTTTATATTTTGAAATGTTTTATATTTATTTTTGAAATATTTTAAAATGTAATTAATATGTTTATAAGTGAAATAAAGGAAATAATAATAATAATATTTTTCTTTATTCAGTTGTTTGAGCGTGAAGAAGTAATGGTCTACCACACGCGCAAGCTTCACCACAGTTATGTTTGCCTGCGCAAGCCGGTTTGTAAGTACACGGAACACCGTGCGTGTGTTGGTAGAACTCACACGGTATATAAACCGGCCTGCGCAGATAAAGGGATGACCAGAGATCCAAGATGACCTTGGTTTATGTGTTTGGTATGTGTTGCTGCTACATGGATGTAAACCACGCGCCAACACGTTTGGTTGTTGGGAAAACGCGCCTCTTAACCAAGGGTGTTGAAGGTCTTGGATTTCAATTGCTGTCTACACGGATTGAAACTAGCTAGGTTACCTTGTTGGGACGTTGGTTTGCAACCGTCTGGTAACTTTAAACTGTAGTCAATTTTGTGCGTGTGATAGGCCCATAGAAAACACTCACATACACATATAGATACAAATTTACACCGTCATAATAATAGTGTGATTAAGGCAACTACAACATAATTAACTAAACAAGGTCATCAGGTAATAAGGTAGGTACTTAAAAGATGATTTACGGGACCCATTACCTGCCTGCTCTGATATTTGTAGTACTTAGTCGGGTATAATTTCCGCAGCCCTAGGACTCGAAGGGCAAGTGAAGAAACACAGGTGGGTTTTAGTCAGTAAAAGTCTGTGATACTCCCTCTCGCTTCACCCAGAGCGCGAGAATTTATTCAGACTCAAACTCAAAGCATTTATTTCAACCATTTACTGTCACTTTTGAATTGTCACGATCGGTCAGCCACAAAAAAGTGAACCTATTTGCACGTTATAAAGCGTAGATCACTATGGAAAATAACGTGCAAGAAACTCTATGGACACTCTTTTAAATCAGGAGGTAATTAATTATAAAATTAAAGTTACGTCGTTAACGTTGAAATTATACATATAATTATTTATTTAATCATAGGAGAACCAACAGCTATAACAATGTGAGAACAATATAGAAAGACGTCCATGTTAAAAGCATCCCAGTAAAAAAAAAACGCTAAAGGACAATTTAAATCATGTTTGATAATTTCCCAACGAACAAATGGGGACTTACAACAAAAAAAAAAATTATGGTAGAACGATTTCGTTTAGTAATAGACAGACCAGTGTTAGCTCTATGATTGGGTAGACCAATCCTAGAGCTAACACTTTTGCAGTTAACGTTGGGAATGGTAGCATTATTTTACGTATATTACGTATATTATATTACGTAGTAACAGCTATTGGTTCCCGAGGGGAAATACGTCGTAAACAGACCATGAGCCACTGTATCGCTGTTTCATAACAGGGGGAGGGGAGAGCGGGACATCTAATGCATTCACTATTCTAAATGCATTCCACGGTAGCTGCCAATGACGGTAATGCACTGGCCAAATGACGAATACCTTTGCGTTCTACGTCACTGCACTACGGTGATTCCCTTCTGAGCAGTTAGCTTTGTCACTTGCGTTTATTTACCTGTTAAAACCGACTGGCTACCAGACACTTTTTTTTAATGTTGACTCATGCTGTATTTTATTTTTCCTCCTATTTGGGGTAATTACTTATGTCTCGGTAGGCACAACTGGAAATATACCAATAAGTGTTTTAAAACGAATAAAATTGATACAAAACACGAAATTGGTTAGTTTTTGCTTAATCATGCATAAGCTACAAAGGTATGTACTTCGTACATTACTAAAAACCCGTTTTTTAATTTAATTAATTAGGTATTTATAAAAATGAAGAAAGAAAAATGTTTACTTGGACCACACCCACACAATTTATTTTTAATAAGGAAAAAAAGTAATACTTATGTAATTAAAAAATATAATAACAAAAAAATAAACAAATAAGTATAACAGTAACAGTTAACAGACTATTAACTATTGTTCGATAGTCAATTTTTTTTGACAATTAATTACACCTTAACAAAATTCGAAATAGTTTATTTCACATAGCCCTACATGGGCACTTATAAAATAACAGAAAAACCCTTTAAGTATTTTTGTATCTAAATATGCACAAACCGTTATAAAGCTCATTACTCAAAATTCATAAGTCACGCGAATTTATGTCTTTTGCCGTTAGAGTTATTAACGAACAACAAAACGAGAACGCAATACATCACAACACGCATACTATCTCTTTCTCTCAAAAACGATAAGTTAGGTGACCGCACCGAATCCGAATAGTGGCAATTTCATTCAAAATAGTAGTAAAAGTGAATATACCCTAAATTTTTGAATGTAATGTTATTTGAAAGGCATATAATTACAACAAGTAAACATTATTTATTACAAAATTCTGATATTTTACGAATAATGAAGGAATAAAGTATTTGTATCTAAATAGATACTTTGCGACTTATACCTATAAGTCGAGTTTATCCCGTCTTTCCCAGTGATAAGTAATTTATTTGTAACCATACAAAGAATACACAATACTTGACGTATATTATATAAAATGAACAAAAGTTTAAGGGTGGAGCCAAAGTCATCAACGGCGCGCGAAGATTTTCCGCGCGTGCATCAAAGAAATGTCAACAAAACCGTAGGGGCCCAACAAGGCCGATGCCCGATGGAATTCCTGTAAAGAAAACACGTGGTTCTAGTAAACAAGTCTGATACGCCCTCTTGCGCCACCCAAGTGCGGGAGAAGTCATCATCATCATCAGACTTTTGGTATTGAAATTCAACACCAGAAGCTTTTCCATAAATACATAGATTGCTTCGATAATAGCATTGTAAACCCCGATATCAGACACCAACTTTCTGGGCGGTTCACCTAGTAGTTAATAAACCCTAGAATAATTTGGGTATTTTTAAATACGAAGTTCGTAATTTCGTATTTTGTTAATTGTGTTTTTGTATCTAAAAAGTTACAACTTGAAAACTCAGTGAAATGTTTCTGAATTTTTTTATATATAAAAATAATTTTATAATATATATATATTTTTTTTTGTATTTTTATTTTGCTTTGAAATTTATAAAAAAAAAATTGACTAGTTTTCTTTTTATTTAACCTTCTCATACCAGCTTGGTCCACAAAGGGTTAAGTAGATTTGGTTGAAATATGGTACACTACAAGAAACCAGATCAAAACAAATTGCAACACGGTGTATCAATATCATGGATAATAGAATATCGAGGTACGTTTCTTCAGATTTTTACACGGGCGGCAAACAAAAACTACTTAGCAGATGTCAAATAAAAAATATTTTGATCTGTGTTAAATCATAAGGAAAAAAATCACAGTACCTACCTTATTTTTTTAATAATTTAATGGAAATTTATATCTATCGCATGGCAACATTTTAAACAAATAAAACAAGTTATGTTCGTGTCGTCACCGAACAACTATCGAAGCGCAACACGCCGCGCGCCTGAGCCCCTCGTCAGTACGGTGCGCACGAGTGTAGACGGTGGATTGGTTTTGTGCAGTTATTGTGAATTGTGACTTTCAAAATGTTTAATTCTAAACGTGCGTTGTTGTTCTTCTTTCTAATAGCAGTGCTTTTAGAACCAATATTGGGACGTAAAGGTTTTAGTGGTGGACACAGTTACCCTAAGTCGGGTGGTTTATCCGGTGGAGGTCATCGCTCAGGAGGATTATCGGGTGGGGGACATGGGTATCCCTCGTCAGGGGGTGTCCACTCCGGTGGCAGTCACGGATATCCGTCAAGCGGCGGCTTGTCTGGAGGAGGAAGCCATAGATATCCATCTGGCGGCGGTTTGTCTGGAGGTGGTTCGGGAAGCCACGGATATCCGCCAAGTGGCGGCTTATCTGGAGGAGGGTCAGGCGGTTCTCATACTTATCCATCATCTGGAGTAAAACCTGGCTATCCATCATCTGGTCATAGTTATCCGTCTGGCGGCGGACTATCTGGTAACGGTCGCGGATACCCACAAAACAAACCTGCTGTTCATCATACAACGAATAATTACCATTACCACTACACTCCTCCGCAGCAGATCTCCTACAGCCCAGTCCGCGGCGCAGCCCCCGTACACTACCCGGTGTATCACGGCACGCCCCCGACTTACGTTTACCAATACAAAGATTCTGGTAGTAAATACGGTACATTATTAGCTGGTTTGGCTCTACTTAACCTTGGAACTCTCGGCGTCGCTGCTTATGCAGCCAGTGGGCACGGCAGCGGCGGTGGCAGCCGAACTCATTACACGCCGGCGCCTGGTGAAGTGTGCAAATTTGCAGTGAAAAAAGACAACGGTGACTACGAAGAGACCAAGATTGATTGTCAGATTATAAGCAGTTTCATTTACCAAGATCTAGCACAATCACAGACTAGAGGCACTAACACAACAACATCAGTAGTCACCGTGACCAATACCACAGTTACGAATATGACTAACATGATGCCTGGTGACCACCCAGTGACACCAGGACCCGTAGGTGATGTTCTGTACAAAATGTTACCTAACGGAACTTTAGTACCCGTTAATAATACTGGTTTACCTGGAGTTTCCATGGTACCTGGAAACCCTGTTAACGTGACGCAAAATGTAACAGGCGCGACTGGATCAAATGGTGTTGTGACTTCTTCGGTAGTGACGACCACTACAACAAACACGACCCTAGTGAATGCTTTAGATGTGAAAGGAAAGCCCGTGGAAGTGACACCGGGCATGCAGTGCTTCGTGATTCGTACCAGTTCCATACACAATATGAGGAAGAGTGTGCCATGTGGTCTGTTACAGACATACGCGGATAAGTCGATACAACGTAATTCGGCAGCTCGCAGTGGACCCATGTTTACAATAGTGGCTGCTATTGTGGCTTTCTGTGTAGCTTTTTAAGCAAAACAATGTCACAGTGTCGTTACTATCATTTTTTATATAAGTATATCAATGTTACTATCACATTGTTATGATTTGTTTAACTACAAGTAGCTGAGACGTGTCTGACTTGTATATGAAACGAACTTAATATCCCTATTTGCATTTTCTGGTGGTTTTAGTATATAAATATCTACGACAGTATGAATGTTATTACTTGTTATTAGTGTCTTTGCGATAACTTTTAGGTTAAAACTACAGTAAAGTTTATTTTTGTAAAGTAATTTGCAAAGTCAGTCACTTAACCGTACACAATTTTTTTACGAATATTCGAGATCTTGACTATAAATAAACAATTTTGCTTTTGTTAAATATTGTATGTTTCTCTGGACAAGAACAGATCGGTTAGTGATCATGGGAAACATAAACACTAACTGATCTGATCTAAGATGACCCACTGACACAGTATTTTGCTTTGTAATCTTACAATTTATTATTTGATTGTTGAACTTACCTGCCAGAAATTGTTTAATTTTGTACTTATTGCTCAGCGTCAAACTAGACTACTATTGGGATACTACTACTCTTTATGAAACGTGAAATATTTTATGATTGAATGAAAAGAAAAATCTCAAGAAGGAAGAAACATGATGATTAATGAGCAATGTTATGAACGAATGTCATGTTGAAATATGTGATTTTAGAAAAGTAATTAAACGTATAAACTTGATGTGATAATGCCAAGTTCATCTTAATTAGTAACTTTGTGTTAATGTTTTGTTTAAACTTAATAATAATAATATTACTATGGACTTTCACTTTTACAGAGTTCTACTTTTTGTACAGTTATAGCTCACTTTAGATTGGAATCAATACATTTCTTTTAAAATTCAGGTTTCTTTGAATATTAATGCCAAAATTATTAAAACTTATCCATATCTTTTACAATTTTAAAGGTGTTTTTTGTATAAAACATTTTTTTGTGATATTTATGTTTTTAATTATAAAATAATTTACAAAGACTATTTTTTTTTATTTGAGCCCTAATTTGAAGATAAATATATACAAGTAGCCACGGTTAGCATTTCGAATCTTGCCAAGCCTATTCATATCACTTCGTGTGAATCATAACAAGAAAAATACTTTCAATTGGACATATGAAATACCTTTTCTGATAATATTTCAGCAGAAAGATGTCGATTGTTGGATATAGGCCGCCTCTAAACGACACCATTACGACCGGTCCTGTGAGTCTCGCATTCCCGCGACCCTCACCAGGTCAACGGTCCACCTTGTGAGAAGCCTTCCAACGCTGCGCCTTCCGGTACGTGGTCGCCACTCTAGAAACTTCCAGACAAAAAATAATGAACCTATTTAATTCTATCTTGCTCAGTAACGGTCCATTGCCGGCAAGCGTTCAATACGGGGTACCTACTTACTAACCGAATAATTAAATTTTCATTGTTTCCCGCATTCGTCGCTTGGTTTCATTGCATGGTACCATTGGATAGATCAATGAAGACGGTAAGATCGTGACATTTTAAGTAATTCGGGTTCACGTCTTATTTGGGATGCCTCTTATCGCCTCTAATCTGCTGGTCAGCTCTTGTATTTGAGCAATTGCAGCTTGAAATTAATTTAGAAGAACATTATGTAACTGGCTAGGTGATCATTTTGAAGATCACACTCTAAATAAAATAAGTTTTGGTGTAAGTAAGTTTTGGTTTTTCTAATAGTAGACAGCTTCGGGCATTTTTACAAATTCGGCCGGCGAATATGATATGCGACAATTTATAAATTAGATAATTTAGTATAGTACTTTTATTAGGATGTTTCATGTTTTTTAAATTTACGATTTTGCTCGAATTCTAGATACTACTCATGCACAGTGTTCTTATACCAAAAATCACCATAATCGGTTAATATTTCGAGGTTGCACAACGCCAATAAAGTTTTCTCATACAGCTAGTGCGTCATCAGTGCAGGTAAAATTTATAATATTATTATGTTTTACAGCGTAGGGTAGAAAGTGTTACTAGTGTGTTGATGTGTCTAGTAAAACTTAATTCCCTCCTCTGTAAAAAATAATAATTTTAAAAATTTAGTCTTAACTGATGACGTACTTATTGGCGACCTGTAAATATAATAACCGATTATGGTGATTTTTGGTATATGAACACTGCATGAGTGGTGTTAAGTATTCGAGCAAAGTCAAAATTTAAAGAAAACATGAAACACCCGAACTTTCATATTATTATTTACAATTTCTTAATAGCACCTGTCACAATAATGCGATAAGTATGAAATTATTTGGCAAATATGTCGCACTGTATGTTATACTATATGCTATTATAAAGAGTAAAGTCTCTTTGCTTTAGAGATGGTAAGTATTTAATTTAGATATTTACATTGTAGCTTAGGTATAAACAGAATCTCACTAAAACATAAGTGTGAAAGACTGCCAAGTTCTAAAACGGTTTCGTTTGCTAAAGAAGCGAGATTTCTGTACATACATGCCAAGTTTTATCGAAGTTCCTTAAATTATAGCTCATTTATGTAAGCATGACGTTTATCAGTTGTTTTCAAAGAAAATGTGTTAGAATAATGTAACAAAGTACATTTCGACGATGATGACAAGAACTCAAGAGCTGGCAAAAGCAACTAACTTTATATCTTATTTTTAAAAATAAGATACGCTATAAATAAGGTATGCCAGCTCACGCAAACAATTATTAAAAGTCTATCTACTTAAAAAAAGTAAAATTGCAAAAATGTCAGTTAGGAGTTCTTGTCCTTTCATCGTCGATTTGTTGCTCAATAGCGCGACATCTTTTTTTATTATGGATAGGCTAGCATCTGACCATAATATCACCTGATGGTAAGCGGTGATGTGATTGACGATGGAGCACGCTTGCCTAGGAGTAACCTTTTATTACCTCTTGACTTAAATACCCCTAGGTTGTAGCCACCAAGAAATACAGACTCCGGCAGGGAATTCCGCTCATGTACGCACAATAAATGTGTGGACATGTCAAGTGATGAACGTCATTAGTAGAAGGATTTACCGCATATATAATACAATGGCATTACTACGTGTATTTCAAATAGATTTGGGGCCTGAAAGTGGCTCAAATTAGTTCCATTTTCGACGGCGAAGCCGAAGTGCGAATAACTCTTAACTTGAAGTCAAAAAAGTCCTGTCCCAAAAACGTTAGGAAGTAATACTATAAATTGACTCGTTGGTTTAGTTAGGAGGTCTATCCACAATTTATTTTGATACAGTTGCAACTAAGTATCCGTTTCGAAGATTTACATTTAAATTATAAGAGCCAAAAAGTAATTTTGACGAAAAATGTCAGTTAGAAAGTATTGGCACTTCACTCGTCATTTTGCTTTGCGAACTTGACTGACACACTGCCGACTGTCTAGATCTAACAGCTTTTGTTTTTAGCTGAAGATGGGCAAGGGTTGTGTGGCCGGCCTTCAGAAATTACGTCTTTGTAGCAAACAGTGCGAAGTGACATAGAATAAAAAATATTTCCTGGAAATGTAACTTGATAACAGGTTATGATATCTAGTTCGTTTATGGTTAAGTATACTGTTTCATTTAAATAAATGTGCAAAAAATTACAGCTACTGATAAGGAAGTCGATAATTTTCAATACTGCGGATCCATTTCAATGAGATGTCTTCAGTAAGATTGAGGGGGCCAGTTCGAGCCGATGCCTGCCGAGGCTTCTTCGAAGATGTTACTAGGTTTTCGCAAAAGGCAACTGAAGGATCACAGTGTGTTTTAATCAGTAAAAGTCTGATACACCCTCTCGCTCTACCAAAATCGGGAGAAACCATTTGATGATATCCCACTGAAGAAAATATCTAAATTGTATAATATAAATAATGTAAAAGAAAATTGCAGAAATAAAAAATAAAAAAAAAATTGACACCAACCTCTCATTAGTAGACTAATATGATTAGCTGCTATTAAACAATTGTTGACGCAAATCACTATTGATTTGTAATTGGTGGAATAGGTGGAATGAAGTCGTCCATGATGTTTTTTTTGTAGCGATGCAATTGCAGGCAGACTGCGAATCAGTCGCGATCCTGTCGCCGGTTATAACCAGTGGAGAGAAGGAAAATGCCGCGACTGTAAAGGTAGCAGTTTTGAATCTGCAAAAAAATTCAGGAGGCAATTTTGTAAGTGATTCTCGACCCGAATCAACAATAACACGGGTAGGTATTTTTTAAATTCTTATTTAAGGAAATCTGTAAACTAGTTTCGTAAAGTGGGTGAAGCCTAACCCACACCGTGACATAACACACGATAAATTGCAATGGGTGGTTCTGTTTTTTGAAGAGGGATTTTTTCTGAATAACAAACAAAATTAAAAAAAAAAAACAAAATTGAAATTACTAGTATTACTGATTATTGACCAGGTATCGTATTTTTATATGATTATTTACGAGTTTTATAATAATCTGAAATTTTGTGCAGATTCAAAACTACATCTTTACAGTCGCGGCATATCCCTCCTAATACTAACCCCCATAGCCAAGTTACGATCGTTTCGTTTGCGTCGAAGGCCTCGAGTAGGCCACGCTTCCGATACCTTCTGTTCTGACCACGTCACTGAGCGTTGAAATGACGTCAGAATGAAAGAATCGGAGGCGTGGTCTACTCGAGGCGTTCGACGCAAAAGAATCGATTGTAACTTGGCTAGAGGGGCTGTCAGGAGTGATGTTCCGGTAGGTATCGTTTCTGTCATGCATTGCAAATATCTACCTACATATATTTAAAAATGCAAGAGGATAGCGAATATTTATCATTAGGTAATGGACTAAGCGCCACAAATAGCGTGTTCTTAGCTGACTTACTCTTACATATCAGTGGTAGCGAGCCTTTTTAGGTCTCATATCTAATGTCAAACACTCCTTATCAGCCTGTTCGTCTGATAAGGAGTGTTTGACATTAGATGTTGGCCAACGTTAGTGACACACTGTCTGTCCCACGCATAGCAGAGGTCTTATGGTTATCTAACTTTGGGTCCCCTCGTATAAATTTGCTCACTGTTTATTTTGGTCTTTTTCCGCAACTAGATGTAGGTACTGGGTATACAAGGGTCAATTTTAGTATCATTAGAGTCTTTGATGGGGTCAGAAAACATGCAGATTTTTTCATATTTCAATTTTGAGTTAGTAATATAGTTGTTTTAAATATTCATTAGTAGGGTACTCAGATTAAAAATCTAGGGTTTACATACGATAGATTGCCATTGAACTGAGTCACCTAGAAAATCATCGCGAAGAAAGTATAAACATTCTTGAAATAAAAAATCTTGAAAGAGCTAACGCCTCCCAAAAAGTTTTTCGGCCAGACTGGAAGAGCGGCTGCAATCTCAAACATAAGAACTTTATTTCAGTGTCCATAGTGTAGTGAAGTGGCGCGGGCACGCCGTAGGTCGTTCATACATGTGACCACAGTGAGTACCCAGGCGATAAGCGGCAACTCTGTCCCTACATCCAAGCCGCTCTCCGTACCGCGCTGCCAGTCTGACCAAGCAAATCGCGTGCGTTCCCGCACCCGCGCCGCTCCTCGCTCCACGCTGCCAGTCTGGCCGAGCACTGAGTGTCAGATTTTTACTGACTAAACCCTTCCTTCGGTTGAGGTAAATCTTTCAAACGATCCGCAGAAGGGACAGTATGTACTTATAGATTACGTATAGATTTTATACAAGAATCGACATAACACTGTGTACAAAAGAACAAAGGTACATAGACAGATCTATTTTTATTACGACTGTGTATTGTATAACGTCGTAGAACTTTTGGCTAACGGTGCATTTCACTCACCAATTCTCACGACTGATTACATAACACACGATTGTTGACCTCATGTTTTTTAAATACTTTCTTAGAAATGCGAATAATTACGGTATTTTAGCTGATTCGTACCAAAACCAGTATTAAACATTTCCTGTTTTGATGTAAAATAAAAATATTCCAACAGTTTTCTTAAAGAATATTATCGACTCTGAATATTAAGTGTAATAGATACCTAGTCGAAAGGAGTCGATTTTTTGCAGCCTACCACAAGGTGGACTGACGACCTGGTAAGAGTCACGGGAGTGCGGTAGATCCGAGACGCACAGGATCGGTCGTTGTGGCGTCGCTTGGGGGAGGCCTATGTTCAACAGTGGACTTCTTTCGGCTGAAATGATGATGATGATGATGATGATGATGTTATAATTAGCACTTTGCCAGTGACTTTGTTCGCAGTGTGGTAGTTATCAACCGTATTTTGAGGGTAGTTTAGAAAAACCAATGATGTGTGTGTATATTATTTATTTTGATTAAAATTTGTGCCATTGACATTATTTACTTAGGTTACTATTAACGCTAACTTTTAAGTATATTGATACACGGAATGAGATTTTGCATACAAACAAGATTCCCCTTTTCACCCCTAAATTCTCGCCTACGTCATTAAAGAAAACCTTGTGCACAATTTCATGCTCGTTGTCCCAGTAGTTTCGGCTGTGCGTTGATATGTCAGTCAGTCAGTTTCTCGACCTTTTATATATGTATATATGTATAGATTATCTTCCATCTCGTAAAGTCGCGTCATGGTTGTTGGCGTTGCGTCGGTAAACAAACAAGCATATCTACGTCTACTCATTATCTTATAGTTTTATACGTATACATATTACTAATAGTCAACGTTATAAATACCAGTCTATTATTGTATTGTTTACTATTTCGTCCACGATTGGCTGCAGTACAAATCGATCGTATTTGTGTTATCTACATACCCGACTCTCTAGACATGTATTGATAATCCATCGGCGAAAGCGTTGTGAATGCTTAAAAAAAATACGCCAATATCATATAGTTTATGGAATATAGACAAGCGGTGTCACTGGACTACCGGAGTTTTTAACGGGATATTTTTCAAGTAAAGTTCAGTGACTGTTTTAATGATTCACAAATTCATTCTTAGTTTATGTAAAATTGGTAAAGTTTATATTTTAAATGTTTACACAAATTGACTACCTCAGCGCATCTTGACGAGAAGGTCGATTCGATACATTTTCTTAAAAATACTAAAATAACATTACATGCAATGTGTTATGTACTGCATTCTGTATCAAAAACTAAACACTCTCGGTTACATGCACAAACCATGCGAAAATGAGATAAGATCACTATGTCTAGAACCTCTGTTTACCTATGCAGAGATCTTCGGAGAAGTCCAAATAAAAGGAAGACCAATTTGCGCAATATTACCCTCGTGATTCGTAGAATCTGGTGCGTCATAATATGAGCCAAACAAGCTAGCAAAATGATTCAATGTCGTTTTGAACAATCTAAAGTGGTAGACTTACTAGTGCACGAGTGACAGAGTAGGAAGATCCGAGGGGAAAGTTTTTTGTTTTGTGACGTAGGGGACCGCTCGTAATCGCAATAGTAAAGGCGCCCACAGTTCCACACACAATTCCGCTGGCGGCTGCAGCGTAAGTATTATCATATTACCATTGCCGCGTGCAGAGCGACTGCACCGTGCCGACGTAAACAGCTGTTTATGCTTATAATGTACCGCCGCGGAGAATTTTTTCTATGCGGCGGTATAAGGTAGGAAAAGATGTATGTAGTCGTCCTTACATTGAATCATTGAATAGTGGATTTTCCGCACCGAAGCGTCAATAGCAATTGTGACAATTACTTCAATATAAATTACGATTTTGGGTGATTGGACTTGCCAGTCTATCAATTGCTGTGTTAAGATTTCAAATAGCTTCAATAAATAAAAAAGCAGGGTAATATTTTGTGGTTGTACTGTGCCAAATCGAATTCTAAATAATCGAACACTTTAAATCGAGCATCTAAATACTCGAACATTCATAATATCGAATGGTTAATAAATCGAACGTTCAATATATCGAACAATCAATACGTCAACTGTTCAAAATATCGAATGTTTCTTTTATCGAGCGACCAGCGAATCGCACATTCATTTTATAGAAATATGATTATACCAATGATTTACGCTAGTAATATATATGTCAATGGATTATACTGAATACTTTCTATAGAGAATATAAGAAAAACCAAAAAATTACAAATAATTTTAATTATTATCTTATTTTTTTATAGATATGTTTTAAAATTTTGAGTGAATTGCAATTGCACGAAGAAACTAATAAATCTATGTGGTTTTAAATCACATATTTAATATTTTTTCAATGGCATTATTCTTTTGCCCCTTTTTTGTTGAGTAGGTCTTCGCAATTTTACGTTTACCTTTTCAATGGATCCCGGCGGCCGGGGCGTGAAGAAGTCTGTTCCCTCATGTGTGCGGCCGCCTCCTTCGCTGCTTTGCAGAAGGAGGCGACTGCCTGCTATAATCCGGACCATGGCCTATAGCGTAATGGCATATAGCGTAATGCTATTAAAATAATTTTTAATTCGACCCAGCAATTCCTGAGATTTATTTTATTTATTTTGAGCGCGTTCAAACATACAAATAGACTCCTGAGCTTGATAAAATTACCACTTTCTTTAGTGAATATCCACGTGTCCGTCAATGTGACCGTAAGCAGTAACTAGTGAAAAGCATTTTATTTTAGTGATGAAGAGAACGCTTTACTTTTAGTAACATTACTTGAGACCCACCACTTAGGAACTGATTTTTGATGACATACTTAAAGAGAACACGAAATTCATGGAGTATTGAAGTTTTCACCTTAACCGTTTAGGAGATTAGTTTATCAGTATTAGTTCAGATTAAAGACAAAAGACTTTAATGAAGTCGGTTGACTGTCGTTCGTACTGGTGCGATAATCTCGCATTTAATGCGACTAGAGTACTAGAAAAACTGAGCGTTAGGTGAAAAATTACCCGTGCATGTGTTTGCGAGATTCGTATTATCTTTTTATTTAACTATTTGTCCAATTAGTATGCAGTAAAAAGAAAAAAAAACAGATATATTTAGTAATTGTGCCGACAAACCTGCTTATTTTGATAAGGATTAATAAATTGCTGATAATATGACAGTTCAACATCATCTGACGATTTTGACGATTTTAATGATTTTCTATTACATTTCCTAAATCATGATGTCTCTTGATTGGTATGTCCAAATTGAATTATCAAAAAAGTAATATACAGACGTAACACCAGACTTAATTATAAAGTAATTTATTTTGATAAGGATTAATACCAAGGTACCAATAAAGTGCCTTTTCGAGAGGCGGCGAATAAATTTAGTTTTTAAATCTTCATTTATTACATTTTAACATATAAATAGAGCAACATTTGTCTAAAACGTCACACGTCAATATACAACCCGCCCCTGATCGTCCCCGGTGCAAAAGTGCCCATAATACTGGCCGCATTACCTCGCTGGATAGCGATGGCCATCCTTTGCACCAAGAACGACCCGGACCGGGAGTCACCCGTTGCCTCCCCGAGCCTACGGCCCAAATCCCCCACAAAGCGCTTTGCCTCCGTACTCCAACTGCCCAACTCCTGTTTTTAAATTGAAATAAGTAGATATTGTGACATAACTATAATAGTTAGACATATGTTGATACAACCTTTTTTGTAGATAGTAATGTGTTCTACAAAGTTGCAATATATCATTTTGTTCTATTATCAATAGTTTTTGCAGCGCACGCGATGTAAGGAAATTTATAGGTAATCGTTATCACCTTGGGTTACTTTATTGCAGTTTTAGTAAGGAACCCTACTGTTTTTAACCGACTTCAAAAAAAAGGAGGAGGTTATCGGTTGAATTTTTTTTATTATCATTATTATTGTTTTTAAAATGTTTTTTACCTTAGAAGTCCGTCGTTTATGGATTGATTTGCAAATTTTTTTTTCCTCTAAAAGGATATGCTTCCAGATAGGTCTCATTTAAAAAAAATCCAGTTCTGTTGATGAGATCCATGAGGAATCGAGGGAATTCCTCAAATATTATACGCAACCATATGGTGGTTTTGGTATTTTCATCGAGGACTTAAGCTTTTACAGTCAAAAAGTAACATTTGATGATTTTTTCCGGAATTCATAATATCTAAGGAATAATCAACAACAAAGCCCAAGCCCAGTCACTAGCTTCTTTCAAAAAACTGGTTAAAAAACATTACCTTTCACTCTAATTGCTATCCTGCCTCTACTGTTTTGTTCTGTTATTGTTCTTTTCTTTTTCCATATCTTTGTATGAAATTGTGTAATATAATATATATATATATATAATATTTATATATTGTCTTTTATATGTAACAGCTATATTATTTCTATGTATAGTCTAGTATATAATTTAAATTTAATATTTACATTATTAATTTGCTGTACACCGCAAACTACCCCCCTTTGTTTCTATTTCAAATTATTACAATATTTATATATTGTCTTTTATATGTAACAGCTATATTATTTCTATGTATAGTCTAGTATATAATTTAAATTTAATATTTACATTATTAATTTGCTGTACACCGCAAACTACCCCCCTTTGTTTCTATTTCAAATTCTTACATTCCACCCTAAGGTTGTCTGGTAGATATCGCTGTCAGCGATAAGACCGCCTTTGTACCCATAGATTTAAGTTAATGTAAAAGTTTTTGTTACTAGTTTTGGTGTACAATAAAGTTTATTCTATTCTATTCTATTCTATTCTAATATAAAACCAATGAAAGTGGCAAAGTTGAAACGCCTCACAAAACAATGTTTGAAAAGCTAAGTAAAATGAGTACAGACTGTAGTCAGAACAGTACGATAATATATTAAATTAAAGCGAGTGAGTCACCTGAATAATATGAAATGTTATGCGTAATGTATTCACAGCTGGAAACGCACTTTACTTTGTATTTTATAGTGGATAATATTCTACTAAATACCATAATTTTGAAAAAGTAACGCTGCTATATCGCTTAGCTGGAACAGTTTCATCAGCTACTGACGTTTTGATGCAAGTGGAGAAAGTTTGTCATCGCGACCGTGGTGGGGGGCTAAGTCACTCGCGTCCGTAGGAGAGTACCCATAGTTTGGCCCTACACGTCCTCGGGTGGTGCTCATCAGGTGACATTAACTGGTGGTAGGTTTCGACCGACAGCTTGTGACCACTCACTGTGCAATGACGTACCGCCAAACGGCCTAGCCGTGTTCCGGTATGATGCCCAGTGTAGCCAATTTAGAGGAGTTGGGTCGAAGTGGCGGTTCCAATGTATGCAGATCAGCCGGACCCGTGCTGGTATTGACGTATCGGGAGACTAGTCGCGGAGGGTAGCGGGATCCGAGGCAGGGTGCACTGCTGGCCGAACGCAGTTAGTTGGGGGCAAGTATTATGCTAGTGCGTGACTGAAGGTTAGCAGCATGGGACTACATTTCACTTCCTTTTCCTCTCCTACTTCATTCTTAATATGCCAAAGTTGCAAAAGAGGAACGTTAAACAGCGGGTGCACTCCCTTTCACTTAAAGTATACCTCAGCAATATTAGAGGTCTGCACTCCAATCAGATGTGTTTATTCCGCTAAAAGGAGCAAATTCAGCCCTGCCCCAACTTTCCGGGGCGTAACCGAGCCGATAACCAATCGTCTTGATCTTCTTGGTGTTACGCTTACGTCAATATTCAACTTTGTGCCATACATCGAAGCAAACGCTCAACTGTCTGCAAAAGGCTGGGAATCCTCGAGAAGGTCAGACAATACTTAACGCCGGAACAGCTGCTCAAACTTTATCAAGAGCAAGTTCGATCGTGTATGGAGTACAGCTCTCATCTTTGGAACGGACCTGCCCGATACCAGTTTGATGCACTTGAGGCAATTGAGAGGTGAGCTACGAGGATCATTGGCAATGATGTCAGATTGGCAGGTCGAGTCGAGGCTGTGGACTGTAACCTGTCGGTTTTCTATCGGTTGCGTTTCGGGGAGTGTGCGTCGTAATTGCATAACCTAATTCCGCCTAACCCGTTCCATCTACGGACCACCAGGTCTACGGCGATGCGCCACCGGTGCATGGTGGACATCCCACCTATACTCACAAAACATTTTGGGAACACATTCATTGAACGTACAGCTAAGAAGTAGAATTCCTTACCGGAATGCGTGTTTTCTAATGGCTACAACCCAGGAATCTTTAAGTCAAGAGTGAATAGGTTACTTTTAGGTAAGCGCTCTCCATCGTCGACCGCATCGTCGCTTTCCATCAGGTGAGATAGTGGTCAAGCGTGAACCTATCAAGAATAAAAAAAAGGTGGAATTCGCCCGAGCAAGCGTAGTTGCTATGGAGTCGAGTGCTGCAGTGACAATTATTATTATTGGGTTATTATTTGCTTGACTTGGTGGGGCCATTACCGTGGCCCCGACCAGTGAAAGAGTAATCGACAGAAGGCACGGGGGGAGGCAGATTCCCCACGCGACAAATATAAACTTGTTTGTATCTCCGACATAACTTACGATTAAAATTTATCGGAACCAAATTCGGAATCGAAGGTGCAAAATCGATCGAAGGTGCAAAATTCATCGATGGTGCAAAATCAGTCGAAGGTGCAAAATCAATCGAAGGTGCAAAATCAGTCGAAGGTGCAAAATCAATCGAAGGTGCAAAATCAATAGAAGGTGCAAAATAAATCGAAGGTGCAAAATCAATCGGAAGTTTGGACCTTTCGGAATCGGAATCAAAGCTTCGTAACATCTTTGGTTTAGACTTATTGAAAAACTTGGTTTGTGTTACGTTTCTTTGCCCAGGTGGAAGATGTTTTAAAGTGTGATATTTTAGCACTTCATTGTATACATATTCTTTTGTTCTACTATTCTTTGAATAAGTCGTAATTCTATTTGGGATGTAATATATGTGAAGCTAAATAATAAAATTTTGTTTTTGCTGTAGCCGCAGTTTCTTCATTAGTTCATGTTTGTTACTCTTTATTTCTGACCTAAACAGTCTGGAGTTTTACAATGACGTCTTAAAATCATCATAAATCTGGTGTAAGAGAGAGATGGAGCTACGCCGGACATGAAGCGCTATCTCTTTCTCTAGTTTGCTGCTTCCTGAAATACCATTCACGAATATCGTGCGGCCAGGACGTTTTAGTAATCACATGATTCATTCCATAACTGTTTCGTTTCAGCGTGGCCAAAACGGTCATTGTCGTTTCCGTAACATCTCTTTGTATTCCGAACAATAACGTTTGAATTCTTCTTCACTATTAAAAAATGTGGAGGATCATAATAGATATGAATTCAGAACGATATTATTTTATTATTTCTATTTTTAGGGTTCCATATGTCCAAATGAAAAAAGGGACCCTTTATCTGTCTGTCTGGCATTTTTTTTTGGTAGGAAATCATCTAATAACTTTGACGCTCTCGGGTGAAGCGAGAGGGCGTATGAGACTTTTACTGACTAAAACATCACTGGCATCATATTGTACAAATATAACTTAACGAATGTAATCATTCGCTTAACTAATCGTAAAAGCACTTACGCCAGTCTATTTTAGTAACTTTTATTTTTAGGGTTCCGTACTTTAAAAGGAAAAAACAGAACCCTTATAGGATCACTTTGTTATCCGTTTGTCTGTCTGTCAATACTCTTTATCTCGGGAATGCGTATTGTGTTGGAATTAAAACCATATGGTGGTTTACCATGACGTTCAATGTAAGATTGTTTCATTTTTATTTCAGTGTGGAAAAGAGACAGAGCTATATAGGTTGTCTAGCGCCATCTCTTACCCATAATGGAATAAGAATAAAACAATTCTACTTTAAAAGTCATGGTAACCAACCTGGTCTGCGGTCCCTTGAAGCTGTGAAAAAATCAAACTACTATACGGACGTCTATGTCGCAAAAACATTATGTTTCGACAAAAATATTAAAAATATAATAATTAATTAATATTAATCTGGATAAGTTATGATTATTTTTGATTTAATAAATAATTAATATCATAATTATTAATTATTTATTTATTTAATCAGAATCTTGAAATTTGACATAAACTAAGGTCTTATAGCACAGGGATAGGAATAAATATGAAAACAGTAAATTTGTTACGTCACAAAAAACAATACTTTTTAGTAAATCTTCGAGACTATATTCAGAAATTAAACAATTTACATAGGAAAATTTGTTCGGAACACCAGTCCGACTCGCGCTTGTCCAGTTTTTGTTTTAAGAACGGCATTTATTAACAGTCAATTAACTTCATTTAGCCTGAGTCATTCGTGTTGAATGGTTCGGTTCACTGCCACAATTTGATGACGCATTGGGATGATTGGGAATGAGTCTGTATGTAGCGTATCCGGACTGGTTGATATTACTTAGGTACATCCGATTGGTAAGTCCCCTCTTTGAGGAGTGGCTGGAAAGATCTCACGGCGTCCTCACCTTCCGCATGATGCAGGTTCTCACCGAGCATGGTCAGTAGTGGAAGTAATGCCCGGGAGTCACCACTGTGTGGACCGCCCGGAGAACACGGTGGAGCATACGGTAAAGGTGTGCCCCGCTTGGGCAGAACGCCGCCGTGTCTTCGTGGTGGAGATCAGCGGCAACGATCTCTCGCGCCGGGCCTTGGTACAGGCAATGGTCCAAAGTGAAGAGGAGTGGCAAGCAGTCGTCTCCTTCTGCGAAGCTGAAGGTGCGGCCTCTTCCTTTGCTACTAGCAAAGGAAGAAACCGCACGTGCACGCGCTAGGGAACGGCATTCACGCCCCAGCCGCCGGCATCCCGATCCCGATTTCCGGCCACCGTTGGCGTGGGCTTGCGGACGGCAAGCAATAGGTAGCAAGCCGTCCGACCGTCCAGTTACCGTACGGACCAAGCCCAAGTCGTCGACGGCGCATAATGTTCCACGCGAGCCTCAAGGAGATGTCAGCAAACCGTGGGGGCCTAGTAGGGTCAACTGGGGCCAAGGGTTTGTTTCTGAAAGGAAAACTCCGCCCTGGTATGAAAGGCAACGAAGGAACAGGAGTGGGTTTTTAGTCAGTAAAAGTCTGACACGCTCTCGCGATCCACCCAAAAGCGGGGATATCATTGGATTATTTTCGCACCTAAAAAAAGGTACATCCGATGATAAACATTGATTGGGCCCCATCAGAAGGCTTAATGTAACCCAAAGGCAGTGGAGAGGGCTATGCTCGGAGTTTCCTTGCGTGATCGAATCAGATATGTAGATAGCAGATAGCAGGAGAACCAAGGTTACTAACATAGCCCGAGGAATCGCAAAGTGTACGTGGCTCAGTTCAGGGCATATTGCTCGCAGAACAGATGGTCGTTAGGGCCGAAAGGTTCTGAAGTGGCGATCACGAAACGGAAGGCGAAGCGTTAAAGAGCCTCCTACAAGGTATGAGTGGAGCTATGACATGAGTCTCGGGAATCCGATGGATGCGAGACGCACAGGACTGGTGAAATCATGATGATGACATCTCATGATAATATGTACATGTACTTGTAGTACATATTTTATTATCGGTCATGTACTTTGTTATGAATTCGATGGAGTCACTGAAAAACTCGGAGTGAAACTGACTGCTGATTATAATCAGTGCGATAATTAGTGATAATTATCACTGTAGCATGGTTGCGCGGCGGCTGGCTCGAGATAACAGACCTTAGGCAATCCAACACGAGCTGGGGAAGATCAGGTGCAGAACCAAAGCTTTTACGTCCTTTCCGAGGCACAAGCGTATCACACTACCGACTTCCAAAATCGGATCTGCTACTGAGAAATGCCTAATGAAAAACCCAATAACACTTTGATTGAACCCGTAATTGAACCTAAGACCTCATGCTCGCGCTTCGCGACTACGAGAGCACCGAGGCAGGTCAACGACAGCGTATAACAGCGATTTAAAAAATATATATATTGATTCGACTAACGCTATCTCAATATCAATTGTGATCAATGCCCAACATTTTGGTATACCTACCGATTATTGAATGAGGCTGTCAAAAACCTCTTGTCAGAGATAATGCTAGTTATTTTTACATATTCGCGCTCTGTTTAGCGAGAGGGAGTGATCGTGGCAATTGGAGCATCGCGCCCATGACGAACTGTTATTATTCTCATAATATAATCCTGATGATGTTGATGCTACTGAACCGGGCAATACAATGACCTCGTCTGGTAAATGGTATCCTACGCCGGTAAATCACATCACACTGTATATGTGCAAATAAATGTGTGGACCGCCCGGAGGCCACGGTGGAGCATGCGATGTGCCTCGCTTGTGCAGAGCACCGCCGTGTCCTCGTGGGGGAGATCGGCGGCAACGATCTCTCGCGCCGGGCAATGGTACAGGCTATGGTCCAAAGCGAGGAGGAGTGGCAGGTCGCCTTCTTCTGCGAAGCAGTAATGTTAGCAAAGGAAGAAGCCGCACGCGCGCGTACGAGGTCGCGGCTGATTTCTGGCTACCGTAGGCGCGGGCCTGCGTACGGCGAACAATGGGTAGCTCGCCGTACGATCGTCTGGTAACCGTCCGGACCAAGCCCAAGTCGTCGACGGTGCGTAGTGTTCCATGCGCGCCTCAAGGAGATGACATCAATCGTAGAGGCCCAGCAGAGACAAAGCCTACTGGGGCCAAGGGTCTGCGTCTAAAAGGAAGACTCGGCCCTGGTATGAAAGGTAACGAAGGAACAGGAGTGGGTTTTTATTCAGTAAAAGTCTGACATCATTGGGATGTCATTGGAGGATTTCCCCACCGAAAAAAAAATATGTGGAAATAATTATTATATTTTATTTGTTGGGTCAACGAAAAAATGATTGAACGAATTTCAATAAAATTATGCACGTACTTGAGTAGATTATGTCCTAAAATAAAATAATTTTTATCCTGGGAATATGTTCCCTTGAGATAATTTCAACTCTGACGCGACCGAAGCTGAGAGCAGAAGGTTATAGATAAATAACTGTTTATAAGTTACTATAGTATTAAGTCACACTCATATTAGCCATGAATAGATAATATGAAACAAACGTATTATATTCCTTACACAATGCGATCACTTCATAATGTTCCATTGATATGCAATATTAATGGTGAATGTTATGAATGGGTATTATTACTGTCTATGGTATTCAAATTCAAATTGTGAATCAAGAACATTTGGTTCATATTCTATGACCGCGTTCGAAACCCTATACTACCCTATATACCCTATACCCTCCAAAACACAAACGGCGTGATCGGCATTTTTTTTTACATATGAAAACATCCAAAGACTTCTCTCGCCCTAGGGCGGAGCGGGAGTGCGTGTTAGACTTTTACTTACCAAAATCAGCTCCTATGTTCCTTCTTTGCCTTCGTTCCAGAACCCCGGGGTTCTCTTTCACATGACCCATGGCCACAGTAAGCATCGACCCTGCTGGGTCCCTACGGTTTTGCTGACATCTCCTCGAGTCGCGTGTCTACGCGCCGTCGACGACTGGAACTCGGTCCAGACGGTTACCGGAAAACGGATGGCGAGCTGCCCATTGCTTGCGTCGGCAAGCCCTCGCCTAAGGTGGTTGGCAATTGAGACCGGGATCCCGGTGGCTGGCAATCGAGGTCGGGATCCCGGTGGCTGGGGCGTGAGGAAGTCCGTTCCTTCGCTAGCTAGATCAGTCGGCGTGAATTTTCCTCAAACAGGAGACGCGCATTCGAACCCCATAACCCAAGCGTTCCGACCCCAAACGGCTCAAAACTGTAATTACCAATAAGGTTACAGTATTTGCGCCGTTTAAGGGTCTCAGCAACCGCAGCGGCAGCATCAGTACAGCTCGCCGTACTTGGAACATGGGATGGCGCAAGGGTATCAACATAGGTTGCGTTCCACACCAGAGGCCTACCCACCTTCTACGGCACCTACGTCATACCATCTGGTCTCTTCCCATCGTCACATACCAAGCCATTAGGTTCTTATACGGCAAGTACGCTGGCGGTGACAAGAGCTCGACGAATAATATCGTTGATGCTAGCGTGCTATGCGGCCTGCGCTCCTGCAGCAGGACAGGCCATGGTGTCCGAGGCTGTCGACAGCTTCGCCGGAATGGCACCGATGTAGAGTAATACAAGGTGCGTCTAAGCGTAAACAGGTTGCTAGCCGAAACGATGCGTCATCCATCATAGTGCCTATAGTGCATGATAAAAGTGCCTGAAGCCATAAGCCAGACTCCCATTCCCCCACAGCCAGCAGACGCGCACGCTCAGCAGTACTTGAAGACGTGTTGATTACTTTGTTACGTATTATACCGCAAAGCGGCACATCCCACCGTCTCTGCGAGGACAGGTTGTCGGGCAAATCCATGTTGGGACAAGCGATTTTCCAAGCGTTTAACGTATCGGAAAACACGGTACCTCAACATTAACCAGTGAGGAAGATAAAATATTCCTGTTTAATGTATCAGTACTATGCACCGAGGAGAGGAAAGCGGATGAGAAGCGTGGCTTCCTGCTACGCTTGGTCGTCCAAGGCCATATTTAGGATTGAAAAAAGTGTGTTCCTAATGATTTGATCGACTTTTTCCAAAAGTTGTGGGTGTTTCTGAAGATGGGAGGAGCGAAGGCTATATGTAAATTTTGGCCCAAAACAACAGTATCGAATGAGTGTGAAAGCCGAATGCATGTTAATTTTGAAAAGTCTTTCCGAGACGTCATTAAAATTTTTTATTTTTTGCTCAGTGAATTTTGGAAAGGATTCATTGAAAATTGGGGAGCCCAGGAGATGAAGAGAATTTCTATCAGTGATTTTGATATTTGGTGCTATTGTATTAAATTTTGCTAAAGTTACCTGTCTGTCAGTCGTTTGGGGGAGGTAAATTTCGCATTTTGAAGGGCATTGAAGCATTTTAAGATTGAACAAATCGATTTGACTACATTGAACTAAATTTATTTTTCAAAAAAGTTAATCTTTTAAAATTGTGACTACATTATCCAAATATCAAACATTGAATTTAAAATTTTGCTGCCGAATGATTGGATTTATTGCCAAACTGAAAGTGGCTAGCCCAAGAGGGTCAACCTGTTGACAGCCGATGGCTGATTCCAAAAGGTTTTCCTTATAAAGTAATTTAGAGGAGTGCCTATAACGTTGGTAAATAAAAATTTAAATTTTGGGTATTTATTTTTGAACTTCTGTCAACAAGGTGTCCCTGTTTACGGAATTGAAAGCATTATTGATGTCAACCTTAAGAATGACCTCACCTTCACTGCTCTAGAGGTAGGTGGATAGAGCATGTACCGCAGCTTCACAGCCCCCTTTGGAACCAAACCCCAATTGTAGGAGCTGGAATTTGCTGGCCAATACTTCGTTGTAAAAAGCACAGCAAATTTTGGCTGCGATACGTCGGTATGTAGAACCTACAGCAATAAGACGAATGTCGGTATCTTTCTTGCGCAGGGCACAAAAAATTTCCCCGTACAAAACGTTAAAGACGGCTTCGTTTACATTTCCGGAAAGCATAAGGTTATTGTGAGCTGTGAGCTCCTTTAGAAGAGACTAACCAGCTTCCCCGGCGCCTGCGCTCATCAGGTCCTTGAGGTGTCAGGCCGACGAAGCCGCCGGCGAAGCCGCTTCGGAAGGAGCACACGGCCGCACAAACTTGTCGGGATGAAATTTAAAAAAAAAATAGTAAAAATTACATTCACAAAATATTAATTAATAATTGATTTATTAATTTGTTATTGTTATTATAAAAAATGATTTCTTCATAATAATTAATTAGTAATTGCTTATGTACTATGTAGGCTATATCCTTGCCTTCCATTTAGTCACAGTTGCATAAAAGTGTGTATTATTATATATCTTATATTATTAATTGTTAAGTATTCGTTATTGTGAGATAATTATGTTTTATTAGAATTTTAATTAAGTCTATAATTATGAGAGTACTTACATATATCTTTCCATTGTATATGTTATGTGTATCTATAATTTCAAAATTTACTGGTTTTTAGGGTTCCGTACCTCAAAAGGAAAAAAAAGAACCCTTATATAGGATAACTTTGTTGTCCGTCCGTATTCAGGTTCTGCGGTCCCTAAAAGCTGTGAAAAATTAGAACTTCTGAGTTAAACGACAATAAACATGTATTTCGACACTCTCAAAGGAATCAAAATTCATAGGGTACTTTCCATTGATCTAGAATTCTGAAATTTGGCAAGAAGCAAGGTCTCACAGCACAAGTATAGGAAGAAAACCTGAAAACTGTCAATTTTTAGTTACATCACAAAAAAAAAACGATTCGGAAAGCTCTTCTTTCTCAGGTAGAAAAATTTTATAAGAAATAAGCATCATCTTTATACTTATTTTTTTTCCTTCTTGACTGTTTATTATATGTATGTACATTAATTGTTAAATAAATATGTACATAGACTAATTCTGTTTAAGTAGGTACATCTTCCTGGTTCGTTTTATAACATATTTCATTTCAATAACAGTTATACATTAAAATCTTATACTGTTATAAATATGCAGAAGTTATAAATGTATAACATACGACATTTCCACAACATACCTACTAAGAGTTAAATTAATCATTGAATCATTTTTTATCTGCATCGTAGGTTACTGTTCTACTTCTATTAGTTGTAGCGTGATAGTTTTATAGCCTTCTGCGGTAAATGGGCTATCCATCACTACAAAACATTAGTAACAGTGCATTAGTTCCTGAGATCAGCGCGTTATCCCTTACAAACAAACTCTTCCGCTTTATAATCTTTACTTATTAAAAATCTGTAGAAGTAAAAATTCTGTACCACTGAAAACATCAAAAAAATAAATGGAAGGAGGTGTTACTAGACCGACACTGAACCCAAAAATGTGATTAAAATTTTTTTTGTCTGTCTGTCTGTTTGTTCAGGAATCACGCAAAAACTACCGGTTCAATTACGATGAAACTTGGTATAATTATTCTTAAATATCCTGGGCACCACACTGGGTACTTTTTATTCTGGAAAAGTATATACAATAAAAAACAAATTTAATTTTTTCGGTTCGATCCCTAGACCCGATAACTGCACTAACCGCAAATAATAAGGTTACGTCACCCGCAGTGGAGTTCACTAAGGGGCGCTGCACACGGCGAAAATACTATAATATTTTATCTTAAGATACAATATCGCTCACCATACAATTCAATGGACTATCACACCAGACTAAGATTATAAATAATATTTCATATTTTCGTATCTCAAAAAACGAAATAAAACCATTTTCGACTTCTACACGGACGAAGTCGAGGGTAAAAGCTAGTATTAGTATAGTTAAATGTTCTATTACATTTACCCAGAAACTATTTATAAATGGATTGAGAACATTCCAGTTATAAATCAAGATATATTATTAGTATTTTGTCAGAACCCAAAAAATAGTTTGGCTTCTGTTTACTTTAACTGATAACATACCTTTCAGTTTCACTGGGACTTTATCTTGGTTCACCTAAAAATGCGTACTGATAAGTTTAGTAAATATTTACGTTAACTTTCGAGAATGTATTTACACACTAGTGTCTGTCAACAGCTTCGCCCGCGTAAAAGTGGTAAATGATGCCAAGGGAACGTTCTCCCGAAATTGAATCCATCCTATGTGTACAAGACATGTTCTACCCGTGTGTCAATTTATATTTCAATCCGTTTGGCCGTTTGAGCGTGAAAGAGTAACAAGTAAACACATACAAATTACAACAGTCACTTATGATGGTAAGCTGTGATGCAATCGTTGATGGTGTGGTGAACTAGTTTATTAAGAGTCTATAAACTCCAGCCTTGAAGACACTTAAATTATAATCGGACGGGAAGAACGCAGCAGGTAAATTTTTACAATCCTTCGATATACACGGTATAAACGACAAGTGAAACGCTTAGTCTGAACCGTAAAGGTTTCAGCAACGTAAGGGTGGATACACACCGTATGTCAGGTTGTCCGAAGGTAGGAAAGAGATGGTGAAATCAAGTCATCCAATTCCCACGCACACTATCCAAAATGCATTCTGTAAAATATTCTATTTTCATTATTTTCAAGATAAGTCGATTCACTTACGTTCGTAACGCATAATACATACGCTAGATGGTGGACGTACCATATTCTATAAGAGCACTGTTCTCTTCATTATACCATATCTCTTCATATCCATAACATTAACCTATGTAGCTACCGTCTGATATTAGGAACTGACAAAAACTAAAAAAAAAGTGTGTGTTTGTGAAGTGTGTGTTTTTAAAAGAGAAGTGAAAGAACAATTGTCTTTCATTTACTATACATATCTATAAATGGAGCAATTGACTGACTGATATATCAGCGCACTTCTGGGTTTAGGAAAGTGA
This sequence comes from Mythimna vitellina, assembly GCA_949316375.1. Lineage (NCBI taxonomy): Eukaryota > Metazoa > Arthropoda > Insecta > Lepidoptera > Noctuidae > Mythimna > Mythimna vitellina. Next base: position 8,001,834 of record OX438694.1, on the reverse strand, counting down.
AATCTTGCACAAGGTCTTCTTTTATGATATAGGCGAGCAGGAAAAAGGGGTTTTTGAAAATTTAACTTAATTCAACGAGGGGGTGAAAAGGGAAAATTATAATGAATACAAAATATTCTTTGGACCCATATTGAAACTTAACAGAAATAATAACTCAAGTACCTAAATAAAAATGGATTACATTATTAATTTTTCAAAAATACCCCTATAAAATGATTTAGAGGGTGTTAAAGGTGGCTCGCCGTTCGACCGTCCGGTTAACGCGCGTATTGTTAACTGTACTCACGTGCGCATCTAGGAGATGTCAGCAACCGTAGGGGCACTTCAGGGTCGAAGCCTACTGGGGCCATGGGTAGTGTGAAAGTGAAACCCGTGGCCCTGAGGCGAAGGCAAAGAAAGAACAGGAGTGGGTTTTTAGTCAGTAAAAGTCTGACACTATTTCCCGCTTCGCCCAAGAGCAGAATTTGTCATTAGATGATTTTCCCACCTAAAAAAAGGGTGTTAAAGGTTGTATCAGAATCTTCTTCCTCGGGTTAATAAACTTGATACTTGGTAGAAATTTTAATAAAAATAAGGACGGATATTATAAGTTTTCCGAAACTACTCTCAAAATACGATTTAAGGGGTATTGAAGTTTTTTCGAAAACTTGCTCGCGAACGTAGACGCTGGCAGAGTGCTACTTTCGTCATAGTTGTATACAATGAATCAAGTCCGGGGAATGTTTTTGATCTAACTTCTGCAATCCGCCCCCTTTATGCGTGTTCCTTATCATCGTTGCATGTGTGTTTAATAATACGTAAGTAAGTATATTTGGCTTTGCATCAACAGCGAATGCATGCATGCGACAATGCGTGCTTTGTACATTTAAGAGTCAATTAATAATATAGAATATTATTTATCTGACACTGACCTGTGTCGATGGAATGTCATACAATGATATAATACAAGTGAAGAAATCTATACCTCTGTTGTCAAGTTTTAACTGTAAGGCAACTCTTTATTTTGAATGCTATTCTTATTCAACATGCAGCAATCTCATTCAAAATTATCCATAAAAGGCACAAGGACCTAATTTGCGATACCAAAAAGTTGTTATTTTAACCAATCGAAAAGGTTCAATTACTTCCTTGTGTCGACCTTGTATAATAGGGTGAATAAACTGTTATCTGTCCACCATCTTCCTAGCCTCGCCTGTAAAAAACCACTTACTAAGTTGCAAGCAAAGACAAGTCAAGACAAGACATATCAGGAAAATCAGGTATGACGATATCCGCAGGAGAACCAAGGTCACCGATATAGCACGAAGAATTGCGAAACTTAAGTGACAATGGGCAGGGCACATTGCTCGCAGAACGGATGGCCGTTGGCGCCGAAAGGTTCTGGAATGGCGATCTTGTACCGGAAGACGTAGCGTTGGAAGGCTTCGTACCAGGTGGACCGATGACTTGGTAACGGTTGCGGGAGTCCGATGGATGCGAGACGCACAGGACCGTTCATTATGGCGACACTTGTGGGAGGCCTATGTCCAGCAGTGGACGTCTTTCGGCTGAAATGATGGTGATGATGATGATCAGGAGACAGAGAGTCTTTTAAGTTCTATGGCCTAGTAACAAACCACCCTCGCCAAACATATACATACGCTTTCAAATAAACACACACCACAATCACACACACACAAACTCAACGAAATGGAAAGTTTTCTTTATTTTCTTAAGTTTTAATTCTCTTTTTTTTACATTATTATTAATTAATTCAATACCTTGCTTTATTAATTTATTCAATTCACGATTATTTGTATTACCAACTTAAATCAAACGAATTACAATTATATCCTGCTTATTCATAATTTAAATTATAAATGTTATTAAATCTAATATAAGAAAATGTAACCCTGTGGGAAATGGAACTGGTATCTTTAACACAGGTTACTATGTAACCTAGTTAAAATTCCAGTTGCGCTATATTCTGTGTCAAAAGCAATCTTTAATGCACCTAAGATATTTTTAGGGTATCAACTGGCGATTATCTCTGTACGCGCTGTGCTAGTGCATCCAAGGACAACCCCGGTTGATGGAAAAATATTGCAACATATGGAAAACAAAAACAATAGAGCTATGGTTTATTACTATTATTATTATCTATCTTGTCTTATATATATATGTCGGCGCAGGATGCCGATCATCATTGAAGCCCTATCCAGAGACTTTGTTTTGTGGGCGATGGCTGGGTATCGAGCAATAAACAAACTAATCCAGATCAAACAACAAATTTATTATGATGCAAGCTTTAGGTATTCACTTCACACAACGAGCCTTGGGTCAGTCCCCGAGACTATCCGTTGTACGCACGGCTGCCGACAGAGGAAAGAGCCCCGGACTTCTGTGCTCAGCACTTTTATCTGCTCGGTTCGTGCAAACGTCCGCGCGGATCCTGTCAAAGTGACATGTGTCACTTTTCACATAGCTCGTTCATTCGTTCTCAAGCTTCCGTACTATTGAGTTCACCGACATATGTATAATCGAATATATTGCCATCTTTAATTAAAATGTCTTTTTTTTAAAAAAGTAACCGAATTCACTAAAAAAAAAAACACTAAAAGGATCAAAATAACTTTGATTTCGGAAGTCGGTGTTTCTCGGTATTGTTTGTTTCTTATTTAACACCAAATTCGGAAATTAAAGTTATTTTGATCCTTTTAGTGATTTTTTGTTAAAACGGTTTTTTTTTTGCAAAATGTTTTTTATTTCGCACTTTTTAAATGCGATACACTTACTATAATCAGAGTGCCTTTTTCTCATGACAATTCCAATTAACCCAAACACTGCTAAGTTACATTGTTTTATTATAAAGTTCCTGTGTCTGCCTTCTACCTTTCGGCTCCATCACCAGATTAGTTCGATAGTACCTTATAGCCAAAGTCCTTATCATGACAATTCTAATAAGCCCGAACACGGCTAGGATACATTGATTAATTACAGAGTGCCTATGCCTACCTTCCGTCTCCATCATCAGATCTGTTCGATAGTAGGTACCTTACAGCTAAAGTGCATTTCATGACAATTCTAATAGGTCCAAACACGACTACGTTACATTGATTAATTACGGAGTTCCAGTGCCTACCTTCCGGCTGCATCATCATCATCAGATCACATCGATGCCATTTTCAATGTAACTATTCAGAACCATTCATTTATTTGTATTTTTACACATAGTTGCTTAACTATCTTCATTGTGATATCTATATGAGTATGAAGTTCCGTTGACCGTTTCTGGTCTTCTTCATCAGTTCCACTTCATCAAATGTTACTTTTTGACTGTAAATACTTAAGTTCTCGATGAAAATATCAAAATCACTATGTGGTTGCCTATAATATTTAAGGTGTTCCCTTGATTCCTCATGGATCCCATTAGAATTGGATTTTGAAAAAAATGGGACCAATCTGGAAGCATATCCTATTCCTTCCCGTACCGATCATAATTTAGGTATCTTCAAGGCTGGAGTGAATACGCTCTTAATAAACTAGTGCGCCTCACCATCTACGATTGCATTACTGCTTACCATTAGGTGGGTTTGCAGTCAAGCACTTGTCCATTTTAATTAAAAAAAATACGTTTATATATTATAATAAGTGACTGTTTGTATTTGTATGTGTTTACTTATTACTCCTTTACGCTTAAACGGCCAAACGGATTTAATTATAAATTGACACACGGGTAGAACCTATCTTGGAATAAAACATAGGATGGTTTCAATTTCGGGAGAACGTTCCCTTGGCATCATTTACGACTTTCACGCGGGCGAAGCCGCTGACAGACACTAGTGAGTAAATATATTCTGGAAAGTCAAACGTAAATATTTACTAAGCTTAACCACAAGCATTTTTAGTTGAACCAAGATAAAGTTGAAGCCAAACTAAGAAATAAACAATACCGAGAAATACCAACTTTCGAAATCAACGTTATTTTGATTCTTTTAGTGTTTTTTTTAGTGAAGTCGCTTATTTTTTTTTGTAAAAAGTTTTGATAGATTAGTACAAGTTTGATAATAGTACAAACAGGCTTTACTGGATTAATTGAAGTTTAAATGAATCGAGTCATAGATACAATGACGAGGCCGTTGTAATTGAACACAGGATTAAACAATAAAACTCTACACCAAATAAAACTACTAGAGGCCATGATAAACGTTTGGTATTACCGACTTCATTGAATCTTCACTCAACCAACCGTGAATGAACTATAAATAAAATCGAGCGTAGAATTGGCGGCAACATAGTATTTATTAGTATACTAGCTTATGCCATCGGCTTCGCCTGCGTGAATGGAGAAAGTTTCCCAAGGGAACATACTCTCTCGACTCCTTCTGCGAAGCTAGTATTAATCTAGCGAAGGAGTCGGCCGCCCCGAGCCTGAATCACAGCCACCGTAGGCTTGGGCATGCGGACGACGAGCAATGGGTAACTTACCGTCCGGCCGCCGGGTAAGTATCCGGATCGAGCTGAGTCTTCGGTGGCGCGTAATATTCCACGTGCGCCAGAAAAAGATGTCAGCAATACTGGGCTAGGGGCCCAGTAGGGCAGAAACCTACTGGAGCCATGGCTTTTCTTTCGAAAGGGAAAACTGTGGCCCTGAAACGCAAAGGGCAAAAAAAGAGAGGTGTGGTTTTAGTCTGTAAAAGTCTTACACCACATCTGTCCCGCTCCGCCCTAGACCGGTAGAAGTCATTAGATGATTACTACCTTAAAAAAAGGGAACATACCCTCGGGATAAAAAGTACAAGACATGGTCTAGGTAACCGTTGACCAAGTTTGTGACGGAGTAACAAACATACACACTTAGCGTGATATCCATACTGTTCTATGGCTGGGCCAAGGCCTGCCTCCATTCCTTCCATGGTTCCTGGCTCTGGGCCACTTCTTGCCAATTCTCTGATGACGAGAGATATTTGAGTCGTCTTGCCATCTCCTTTGTAGTCCGATCTGCCGCGATCCCGTCCTGTAATTTCAGGGTATTACATTTTGTGTACCATCTTTTCATCATTTCCCTCGTCTTTCTCTCTCTTGTTCTAGCTAGCCGGTATAGCTCTTTTTGGCCTGCAGGACAGTCCAGTGTGTCGTACAGTTGGTTCTGGGCTTTTGCTTCTGCTAATGCCACAACTTTCTTAGCTTTTTTTCTTTAAAACATCATACTCACTTAAATTTGTCAGTTTTATAACTACTGTTTCCCTCTTCTACACGCTGCCATTCCTTGAACTTTCTTTTCTGTTCTTTCAACAAATTCTAAATTTCTATCCACCATCACCATGTATCCTTATCTATTGTACCTTTTCCTCTCGTCTCTCCCAATACATCTTTCGCTGCATGCCTAATACACTCCGCCATCTCATTTCAGCTTTCATTTATAACAGGCCGGTTGGTCTAGTGTCTAGTGGTAAGTGGCCCAGACAGCTATGATGGAGATAGTGGTATCGATTCCCACCCAGGAAAAATGTTTGTGTGATGAGCACGATCATTTATTGTGTGTCTGGGTGTAATTTGTCTATAGTATGTTTGTATTTAGAAATATATAAATATGTTTATCAGTTGTCTAGTACTCATAGCACAAGCTCTGCTTAGTTTGGGACTAAATGGCGTTGTGTGAAAGTTGTGGATTATTATTATTATTTGATTTGAGTTTCGCTTAATTATTTAATTTAACCTTATATGTATTTTAACTTTACAATGAGGTTTGGTGTGATAAACACCGGTTAGTGTTCACAAAAAGAAATAAAGTTAATTTTAAACGTTGATGTCAAATGGCGTTTTAGTTATGTATAAATGAAATCAAGTTTACCTTGATGAGTTCCTTGCATGATCGATCAGTTTTCCTTATAGAAAAACAATGCATCTGAACAACTATACCTAGAGGTATACCAGCACGTAATTAGGTAATTGCCTTTATAGTATACTGAAATATAAAATAATTTATATTTGAAATATTAAAATCTCTACGTTAGTATAATCAGTTGATATATCGCTCACCTAGCAATATATTGGCACATCTTCATTTTTCTTAGTTTACATAAACTAGTATCAAACATTGTACAAATCTCTAAAATGAAGTCCTGAGTTCTTTTTTTTTTACAATTATCACACAACGCCGTCTAGCCTCAAGCTAAGCAGAGCTTGTGTTATGAGTACTAGACAACTGATAATCATACTTATATATTTCTAAATACATACATATTATAGATAAATTACACCCAGACACAGAACAAATGATCGTGCTCATCGCACAAATATTTGTTTTCGGTGTGAATCGAACCCATGACCTCCAGCATAGCAGTCAGTGTCACTAACTTAGTAGTCTAGTGGTCTAGTGACCAACAGGCCTGTCAAATTTTATATCATTGTTAATATAAATTGGGATGTTGACTAATGATATAGACCATAATAGATATAATTAAGGATATAAATAATCCTCTTTTAAACACTTAGGCTGTTAAAACTCAATTTCGCATTTATTGTAGATGTGCCAATATTTTACTCAGTGAGCGATATATATTTATAAGTTTTGATACCTACCCTACAATTGCTATAGGATGGTACACAGGTGACAGCTATCGGTTGCATACAATGTATGAAAGCAACATATACTATTCTTTTCTCTGACCTTAAAAATGCATATTTCCGTCCTGCTGTCATCCTACCCATGCTATGTAAAAAAGACCTTAGTGGCCAAGCGCGAACCTACCACGTACCTAATTATTACTTATTTACCATCAGGTGAGATCCGGGATTCTGATACCGTTTTCCGGCCCCCGTAGGCGCGGGCTTGCGGACGGCAAGCAGTGGGTGGCTCGCCGTCCGTTCGTCCGGTAACCATCCGGACCGGGCCCAAGTCGACGACGGCGCGTACTATTCCACGCGCGCCTCAAGGAGATGTCAGCAACCGTAGTGGCCCAGCAGGGTCGAAGCCTACTGGGGCCATGGGTGATGCGAAAGAGATCCCCAGGGCCGTGGAAAAATGGCAACGAAGAAACAGGAGTGGGTTTTTAGTCAGTAAAAGTCTGACACTATCCCCCGCTCCGCCCAAGAGCGCGGGATGTCATTAGATGATTTTCCCACCAGAAAAAAACAAAACATCAGGTGAGATAATTTTCAACTGATGGTAAGCAATGATTTTGTCGACGATAGAGCATGCTTACCTAGAAGTAACCTGTTTACTCTTGCTTTAAAGACCCCCAGATTATAGCTATAAGGAAACACAAACTTCGACAGGAAATTCCACACATTAATTAATTACCTACCCTTGTTTCGTGACCCGACGATTTGTCATAGGGAATTTTATGTTCTTATCAGGGCCAAACTCATTTGTACTTTAACCAGCTGTTCATTACAAACGATATCGGTGAATGAAGTCACTAGTCTACAGACCCACGCAACAATTTACTTAGACAAAGGAAAATTATATACCTATTTAGGTAGACACACTCATGGAATACTGTAGGTAGTACACGTAAGTATAGGTTGAATGTAATCACTAACATAAACCACAAAATACTTCTGAAATGTCAGCTTAACAAATACTTTTGAATCTATCTCTGATATTGTTACAGTAATTTGTTCGCATTTGTTGCATCGCGTCGTTCCGCTCACGCTAGAGAAGTGGACATAGCGCTGAACGATACCTGTCGCATCGTAACGGGTTGCTTAAAACCTACCCCTCTTGCAATGTTGTACCCTATAGCAGGTATAGCTCCTTCAGAAGTTCGCCGCGAGATAGCTAGCCGTATCGAGAAGAGTAAACAGGAACGGGATGGCCGTCACCCCCTGCATAAACAGCAACTTATACCTGCACGTTTAAAGAGTCGTAAAAGCTTTATGCGACTTACGACCGCTTCAAAAGACAGTGCAGAGGACGAGAGATGCGCGCTATGGAAGCAGAAGCATCCAACTCCTACACATTTCATCACCCCGTCAGAACATCTCCCCTGGATGCGAATTGCAGTGGCCAATCTGGAAATCTCTTAACCGACTGCGGACCCAGGTTGGCCGCTGTAAAAACAATTTGGCCAAATGGGGCTTCCTCGACCCATCTCTAACACAGTGCCAGTGTGGAGCAGCTGCACAGGACATACGTCATTTGCTATGCTGTCCATCCTGCACAACCACCTGCAGTTTTCAGGATCTATACGAGGCCAATAACAGAGCCGTAGAGGTTGCCAAATACTGGTCAGAAAAAAAATAGTTTTAGTTAGAGTACATCGATACGAAAAGAAGAAGATAGTCATTTGTGCCTGTTTTCACAAAACAATATTCATATTCGAATTCCCAGTATGTCTTTACTAAGTAAATACTGTAAATAAAAAAAAACTAAATACTGAAGTGCACAGTAAGTTTTTGCGGTAATATCTTGGGTTTCTGCTGTAACTAATGATAAGAATAAGAAAAAAAAGGTTTCCATGTGCGTATAATATTACAATAACGTGGCGACAACTGCTAGATTATGTTAAAATATTCTGAGAGTGGTGAGTATGTTCCAAAGAGACGAACGAAAATGTCATTTTCAACATAAATCAACTAGTGCAGTTGTATTTGTAGGTGTAATGTAACAATGAGAACATATTTTGCGGATCACAGAGTATAAAGGTCATACGTGAACAGTAATTTTCGTTCTAGTCAATTATACAGAAGTACCTACCTAATGTGAAAATGTCACGTTGACAGTTTATTTTTTATTGTTGATATTAATTGATAGGGTCGTGCTTGACGAATATCTCACCTGATAGTAAGCGATGATACACACAAACACCCAATATCGGTTCTGCTGGGTTCATTCGAACTGTCCAAATTTAAGAAAATTGTGATTTATCCGGTTATTTACATACACTACAGGTATTGAGTGTCACAGTCCTATTATGTCAGGGATGGCAAACCTATGGCATGCGTGCTAGTAGTGGTACGTGGTAAAATCATTCGGGTAAATATCTATGTAATCCGAATTTGGAAACATCTATAATCACAACAAACAACTGCAAACATTACGATATTATACGACTTTGTCATTTTAACCCAAAGGTTGACTGGCAGCGAATGCCTTTTTGGATTTAGTCAGCCTATGAGTCCCATAGGGTCTTTGTTAATAGACCCTACTAGCGCAATACTAAGAGTCGTGATAGGCCACGAAGGAGATGGTTCGACTAACTCTATAGGTTAAGTTCATACTGATTAATAATCGAGCGGGTTCTCGAATTATGGAAGAAGTGATTTTGTCTACTAAGATACGGACAGGACAAGTCTTAATTAAAATTGAGCTCGTTTATTGGAACAATCTGGACTAGAATAGATAAAGATTTTATTGTCATCTAGAGAATGATACAACAAACGGAACGAGCTAAAAAATTGGAACCTCCTATCGAACAGTCATTACTTATTAACTACGACCTATTTACGATTATCAATAAGAGAATTGAAGATTGTGGATAGCATTGTACGAATTTTTGCGTACGTCAGGTCCCTATAGCCCGGGGGCCCCGTATCATTGATACGGCTGATACGGCGGTAGCTATATACGCCCCTGGTTCCAGAGTAGCGGTAACTCTTTCCAACGTTCCCGCAGCCCGTGATTGGCAGTCTTAAATATTTTTTCTAAATTATGTTGCTGAATTTTATATCCTTTTTACCACAGTCCAGGAACGTAAACAGCAACTGAAAAAAAATTATAGATGGGTTTTAATCAGTAAGGGTTTCCGCCACGGACCACACGCGACAGCCACAAACGCCGCCACGAGAAGTTCGAAGCGGCCACAAAGGACTCTGAAGCGCGCGATAACCACTTGTGGCCGGTGGCTGCTACTTTTTTTAACCCATACACGCAGTATCATAATGGACTCAGACGAAGAAGGTTTGAGGAGTGGCGTGTGTATCGACGTTTAGTGGCCAACGTTGTACACAAGAAGCGAGCAGCGGCGATTTGTAGCGTGTGGCGGCCACCGGCGTAAACCATATACGGCGAATCCATATAAAATGTATGAGAACTATAATGCCGGTGGCGGCGTTTTGTGGTTGTGGCCAGTGGCCCGTGTGTGGTGACCCTAAACGTATGACATGTACGAGAGAAGTTATTCGATGATATTCCGTCTCAAATAAAAAAGAATGGCCTTCACGTCCTGATCATTAATTTGACCTTTCAAAACAGTGCAACCTAAATCTTCATAAAACACATTGCAGCTCTCAACGTTGAGATTATCACTTTGTAGCTCATGTTGTATTTAAAGCAGTTGACAGGAAGCTGGTTGACCGCTGTCCAGCCAAGCGTTGTGGTCCATGGTCCACTTGGTTACGCTTTCCACCGTGACGTCATCACCGGTGGCTTTGCACGATGCTACAATGAAAATCAAGGTTGACGACCCGTATGCTATTAAATGGTTCAGGCTATTATTAGACTTAATGATGTAATTGTATTTGTTGGTCTAGCCGGCTAGCGCACTATCCAGCTGTCGATCTGAACAAGGCTATGCAGACGTGATTTTTTTGTATAGGAATATCAGTTGGTAAAATCGATTCAGTTCATGTAACTGGCATAGCAAGGTCAGTTAGGTCCTGTAGCTAGCAAGTTTGAAGGATAAAAACCGGGTAAGTGCGAGTCGGACTCGCGCAATGAGGGTTCTTTACAAACTTATCTATGAAAACAGTTCAATTTCCGAATTGAGTTACGCAGTTTTTGCCGAATCGCAAAAATGTTTTTTTTTGTGATGTAGCTACAAATTTACAGTTTTCAGATGTTTTCTTATTTGTGCTATGAGACATTGCTACATGCCAAATTTCAGGATTCTAGGTCAACGGGAAGTGTCCTATGAAATTTGATTAATGCAAGCAAAACTGAGGCGAAAACTGAGTCTATATAATATGTGTGACTGCTACTAATAAGAAAGTTGATTCAATAACTATTTCGCATGCTATTGTATCGTTCTTCGACGCGACAATCAAGAACTTAAGTGAATCGAGTAAGGACATGTAGTAACTACTTAATTAGTTAACTAATTGATCGGATAGAGTTCTCCGTACAGGTTAGTAAGTGTCCGTGTTTGTAGCTGTTGATTACCAGATTGTAAAAATGAATCTGCCTCGCCTTTCCTCAATTAAGTACTTACGTGTATATCTATGCCTACCTATATATTGATGTATGGGTTAGCAACTCAGGACTTCCTCTACGTGTATGTGACCAGAATATGCACATGTCATGCAAGGTGAGTTGGTTCGGCTGCAAGCCTACCTGTCTACTTAGCGCACATATGTATGTATTGACTTGTTATATTCACTGGGAAGGTCGGTAAACTGAGCGACTGTGTAACTGATTACAATTCTGAAGGTTCTTCACTAAATAACGAAGCATTTCGATTTATGCAGGTTTATATTTGTAACAGAACAATTGGAAAAACATGAAAGTTACGTTTTGGATTTTTTAAAGTGAATCCTTGCTGGAAAAGAGATAGAGAATATCAGAGACCAGAGCCCCTACCAGGAGCTCTTAACGCGATCCATTTAAAGACCAAACTGAACTGCTATAGGGTGTATAGCTCCATCCCTCTTTCTCGCTCGCACGCATGACATTTCAACACGTCAGGGTAAGGCCCCATGTTTCGTTAGAAAACTGAGATAACACTACGTCAATGTGTTTTTAAATATCCTAGTAGGTACTCGCTGAGGTAGGAGTCTTTTTAGCCTTGCAGTGGTAATATTTTTTTTTTTTGGAATGTTATTTTAGTGACTTAATATTTTTCTTTTTGTTTTTTGTCATTAACCAGTCACAAACAACCTTGTTTTTCATTTTTTTCAGATTGCTCATGTAGCATACTTAAATGTCTACTTATGGGTAAAAAGAGTTTGTATACTGGTATTTAGTTAATTATTCAGCTGAGTTCTCGCAGTGAGGCACTTACCACGTCACGGAAAATTGGGTCTAGTCCCGCAACCAAGTTTCCTCATATGTTACATGAGCAACAGAAATTTATTGAGGAAAATTTAATAAACGTCGAGGTAACCGCAGTTACTATCTTCGTTTCGACGCAAGTTGCTTGAATGACATGTAGGGCTTTCCGGAAACATTGGAATTTTATTTATTTATTATTTATTTATTTATTAAAACTTTATGCACTAGTAAGAAACACTGTACAAAGGCGGACTTAATGCCGTAGGCATTTTCTACCAGTCGACCTTAGGGTGGTGCAGAAATGTAACATGGTAGGTGCAACATAATGATAAACTAGATTAAGAAAACAAAAAACAATAATAAATATATACTTAGATACATACATACAAATTAACAAAGTTATTATGAAAGACGTATCCAACAAATCATCGCTGTGATGATTACACCAACTTCTTACGAATGTATTCACGAGCCATCACCTTAAAAGTGAACCGACTGGAAGCCGTCCTGATGTTCAGAGGGAGCGCATTCCAAAGAGAGATCGCCTGGACAATGAAAGAGGACTGGATAAACCCAGAGCGATGTGTGGGACATCGTAGTAGGCGATTATTGGTAGATCGGAGATTTTTATTATGACCAGAGCAAAGATATTGAACTTGAGAAGTCAAATAGGAAGGAGAAGAAGGTTTATCCAGAAAAGAATACAGCGTTGTTAAGGCTCTTAGCGCTCTACGCTGACGGATGGGTAACCATTTTAAAAGTGATCGTTGCTCAGATACATGATCATACTTACGAAGGTTGAACACAAATCGAATGCAGTTATTCAGAAGGCGGTCAAGTTTGTTGAGGAGATCTGCATTCAGGTCATAGTAGCACACATCACCATAGTCGATAATAGGAAAAATTAGGGCCTGTACAAGCAATGCCTTTATGTGAGCTGGAAGAAGATTTTTTAGTCGATAGAGAGACCGTAACGTTCCAGTTACTTTCTGACTGACACTACCGACCTGCTTCCGCCAATTGAGACAGGTGTCAACATGCAGACCCAGATCTTTAACGTCGGAGCTAAACGGAATCACAGCGTTATCAAATATTACGGGTGGAACAGTTAGGCCATCAAGCTTTCTCAAACTATGGGGGCTCCCTACAATGATAGCCTGGCATTTTAAAGGATTAACTGCCACCCCAAAACGGTCAGACCAGCTTTTTATAGTTTTTAAATCCTGGTTTAGCTTCTCGATTGCATCCGATATGTTGTCAACACCTGACTGACAGTAGAGCTGCAAATCGTCGGCATAGAGATGATACGCACACTGAAGTTCATTGGTTATAAGATTAATAAAATCAGAAAACAAAAGAGGAGATAAAATACCGCCTTGAGGGACGCCAGCTGTAAGGTCACACCACTGTGATGAACCGTCTCCAACGCGAACCGACTGCTGACGACCCCGAAGATAAGAGGAAAACCACTCCAGTGCCTCTGGAGAGACCAAAAGATAGGACAGGATAGACAAGAGGACATCGTGATTGACGGTATTAAAAGCGTTGGAGAAGTCTATTAACACCAAAGTAATTACTTTAGTGTCTTCCATTCCTCGCCTAATATCGTCAGTCACTTTAAGAAGAGCTGTCACGGTGCTGTGCCCGGGCCTGAAACCGGATTGAAACGGGCTTATGAGGGAGTTATGGTAAATGAAGTTAGAGAACTGTTTATGAACACAGGCCTCGAGCACTTTGGATAGGAACGGAAGGATAGAAATGGGACGAAAGTGACTGGAAAGAGTGGGATTAGAAATTTTAGGTAAAGGACGAACATAAGCTTTACGCCACAGGGAAGGAAATACACCAGAGTAAAGGGAAAAGTTGACGATGTGGGATATAGCAGGAAGAAGTTGATCCAGGGCCGACACGATCATATGTCGACTGATGTTATCGCAGCCCATGGCCTTCGATTTAATGGATAGGATAATCTTTTTGATCTCTACCGGATCCACCGGAGTGAAAACAAACGGGGTAATATTGGGACGCGTCAGACCAGCAAGATAATCAATAGTTTGACATTTGGTTTGACTATCGAGCGTAGGAACAGTGGAGAAATGACAATTTAGCTCGTCCAAACCAATTGTGTTAGGAAGGTCTGAATGCTGCGATTTACCGATACCCAGAGTCCCAAGGAATTTCCAGATATCGGCAGAAGAAGAAGAAGTTATGTTACTGAGAATGTGGCGGCGTTTAGCGTTGCGTATCATCTGGTTGCACCGATTTCTAGCAGTCTTGAAACAGATCCAGTTATCTTCAGAGCGATCCCTTTTAAATTTCCGAAACGCACGGTCCCTCCGTCGCATTGCCGTCCGAATTGCATTGTTCATCCAAGGTGCAGGTGGACGCTTCAGTTTAACTTTCCTGATAGGAGCATGTGTGTCATACAATTTGGTCACAATACAATTGAAGACGCAAATTTTATCATCCACTGTAGTAGCTTCCTGCAGGGGTGTCCAATCAACACTCAATGCATCTTTCAGAAGTTGCTCACTATTCATAAGTGCAAAGGCACGCCTGTACTGGAACACGGGTATGGGTTTAGGAGGCTTAAGGATATAATTATTTTGTGTGGGACTATTGAACTTACACCTACACCATGTAATTAAAAAAACCCACGGCTTATTACGGTGTTTTATGTTTTTTTAATTTTAGATTTTTGACTGCTTGAATTCTTGATACCACTCATGCACAGTGTTTTTATACCAAAAATCACCATAATCCTTTAATATTTAGAAGTTGCACAACGCCAAGAAAGTTTTCTCATACAGCTAGTGCGTCATCAGTGCAGGTAAAATTTTTAATATTATTATTTTTTACAGTGGAGGGTAGTAAGTGTTACTAGTGTGTTGTTGTGTCTAGTATAGTTTACTTCCCTCCTCTGTTAAAAATAATAATATTAAAAATTTAATCTTCACTGTTGACGCTTATTGGCGTTGTGCAACCTCTAAATATTAACCGATTATGGTAATTTATGCTATACGAAAACTATGATAATCAATAATTTGTGTGATCAATAATTCGAGCAATTTCAAATGAAAATCGAAAATTTAAAAAAACATGAAGTACCTACCCTAATGCCTATCTATATGAAATATTTCACCAACTATTTGAATATTCTGTTCTGAATAATTTTGGAGATTACAGCTATTATTGCAAACGGGTATCTTTTGGACTCGTTGGTTCCATAGTAGAGCTAATTCTTTGCTTTTCATCGAGCGGGCTTAGCTCGAGGTTAAGCATAATATGTATTAAGTAATCTTCTTCTTCAGGAAGGGCATATTACTCGCATATAGTCGATGAGGCTGACAGGTTATGGAGTAGCGAACTTGTGAGAAGCCTTTCAACGTTACGTCTTCCGGAGACGTAGTGTTGGAAGGCCTCCCCCCAGGACCGACGATTTGGTGAGGATCGCGGGAATCTGATAGATGCGAGACGCATAAGTCAGCGGACTTACGCCACAATGACTGCATTGTGGCGACACCTGGAGAAAGCCTATGTGTAACAGTAGACGTCTTTCGTCTGAAAAGACGATGATGAATCTTCTTACATCTCCCACTTCACATTACTCGGGATGGGCTTTCCTAATCTCAAGGCGCTATTTGTTACCTTGATAACCATGGTCAGTAGATCGTACTTCTTCATGTCTTACTGAACAATCGTTATTCAAGAGGTTATCGGTCTACCTCTCACTCTCCTTTGTTTCGTTATGAAAAGGCCCTTTATATCACGTGTTCAGGGTCTTCGCATTATATGTCCGTACTATCACAGCCTGCATTCGGTTATCGATTTGGCGATTGGTGCAACTTTGAAACTGTTCAGTACACACTCGTTACGAATTTTATCTAAGAGAACACCCTGATTTGCATGCCATACATTAAATAAACGTGAAAATATAAGCTACTGAGTTTTCGAAAGAAAGTATATGTTGACAACATACTCGTTATATACTGAGATGTAGGTACTAATGTGATGTCAACGAAGAAAGTAGTTAATACGTCCAAACCGGTTGCAGTGGCAAAGAAAGTTGTTGTGAATGAGATTTCTCATGAATCCTTTGAGCATAATAACCGTGGATTACCTGAGAATATACTACATTTGTTTTGTAAACTAAACAGGTTTTAATAGCCGGCAACGTGCGATAACAATAGTACAATACGAGCCGTGTAATGCCGTATTCGATTTTCTCCAGGTAATTACGAATTCCGAAGGTATTGAGTTTGGTTTGTACCTATGCTATGTTTGATTATTTATCGTGCTATGTTTGATTTGTCTCGTTTAGTAATAATAGATTAAAGTATAGGTCACACACACACACACACACACACAACATACATATTACACACACTACAACATACATACATGTTATACACACCACAACATTCACTGTACACTCACATTGTTCTAAGTGTTTTTTTTTGGTTTTTGTTAGATTTGTCTCCTTAAAAATTAAAGAGATTTGTAATCTGTAAATTCTTTTCGGCTTTTTATTATTTAATTATTATTATGTTATCTGTCAATTGAAGATAAAAGGAAAGTTTATAACATGTGAATTTTGCTATGTTTAACATATGGCTGTCAAACATAGGCATTGAGAAAGTATCCAACAAAATAACTATATGTCAAAACGGATTAGAGAGAAGTGTACTTGGAGTAAAAAGAAAAGATAAAATAAAACTAACCAAAAATAAGAAATAAAAAACATAATTGGAAATTAACAGGACATATGCTGAGAGAGAAAAATGAGAAATGACTAAAATAATTTCAGAGTAGTGCCCTAGGGATGGCAAAAGAAGTAAAGGTCGACAAATAAAATGTTGGGAAGATGACATCAAAAGAGTTGCCGGTCCAGAATGGATTAGAATCGTAAGGGATGGAGATAGGTTAAAATCTTTGAAAGAGGCCTTTGTCGTAGGACAAGCAGTTACTGAAAACTGATCGTCAGCAACAAATGTAATAGTTTAAATTATGA
Organism: Mythimna vitellina; assembly: GCA_949316375.1. Classification (NCBI taxonomy): domain Eukaryota; kingdom Metazoa; phylum Arthropoda; class Insecta; order Lepidoptera; family Noctuidae; genus Mythimna; species Mythimna vitellina. The sequence goes on along the minus strand of OX438694.1, from coordinate 7,984,909 downwards.
AAACAGTAATAAAGGCTTATATTATTATTATTATGTTATCTCTGCTGTCCGTGGGGTGAGGAACTGTTGATCTGTAATACAAGTTAACACCAACAATTTTTGTCTTTAAATTCACTTGACTCAAAAATGCAGTTACTTGAATTCGTATATGTTTGACCATAAAGTCTTGTTTTTTGAGGAGAAATAAACAAAGAATAATACTAGCTGCTACCAGCGACCTCGCCCGCGTGATAAGGGAATATACTCTAGGACATCGTTTACTCGTACACCAAGTTCCATCGAAATCCATTCAGTAGTTTCTGCGTGAAAGAGTAACGAGCAACCATACATCCTTAATAATATCCATACATACAAACTTCACGTTTGTAATATTAGTAGTATTATTATTATTTATCAAACTGGTATTGAATGTTTCAGAGAGAAAAAAAAATCCGTGAAGACCATGAATGTCCACTTATGATCTATGTGTTAATGTGCCTACGTCTTCCTATGTATTTACAATTTTGGGCACTAGAACAATGTTGTCAAATATTAGTCTACTAGCACTTTGTCCGCGCCTCTGTTCGCGAGACAGATTTATTAAAAGTTACACCCTATAAACCGTATTTTGAGTTTAGTTTTAAAACAGTATTATGTAGTTTTTTTATTCATGTTAATTAGAATTTTGTTCTAAGTTTATTAACTCCAGTAAGAAGACCCCTAAATCGTTTTCATAGAGTTTTGAAAGACGAATAATTAAAATCGTTTTTTTTATTGGTCATTTTTCTAAGTTTCAAGTTTATGGGACCAAAGAATAAAATGAATACAAACGAATTTTCCCCTTTTCACCCCTTTATATGTTGAATTTTCAAAAACCCTTTTTTACTGCTCGCCTACTTCTTAAAGCGAAGCCTTGTGCGAAATTTCACGTTCCTAAACCCAGTAGTTTCGGCTATGCGTTGTTACGTCAGTCAGTCAGTTCTTCTTTTTCTTAGCGTGTCAATGGCAAAACTAGTTAAATTCCTTGCCTAGCTCAGTATTCGGCCACGGCAATGCCGTCCAGTGATGTTGTCTCTAGGTCCCTACGTGATTAGGTACCGGCACGTGATCCAGGATGGAAGGCTCGGAAGATTGAAACCGTTCCCCCATCTGTGGAGATTGTCTTTGCATCGCCCAACTTGGGTGCAGTGTCTGTTTAGAGTTTTCCAGGTTGGTCATGGCAACTCGTGTCCAAAAGACAGGCTCTCCGACGGCTCGATAAAATCATCAGGACATTTAAACTTCTCCCGCCAGAGGTCGCATCTCTCCGAGGTTGTGTTACTATAAGATAGGCTCACGCTTGAAACAAAACTAACGAGTTTGTAATTGTGCATTGGATGGCGAGGATCGTTTTGTCCTTTCGCCCTTTCTCTTTTACAGCGCTGCGAAATTCTGGGGGTGCAATGTTGATTAGTGGATACAACATTCGTATCGGAGTCGGTTTAAGTGCTGTATCCATTAAGTTGGAGTGGGCGGAGCCCATCTAATGGATGTTAGGCGACATAGCATGTTGTTTCTTGTATGCTTGTTGTTTATTGTTGCTTGTTGTAGTCAGTTAGTTTTTCTCATAGTTTTTTTCAAGACACATAAAATCATGAAAAATACGATGAATTAAACTCGCACCGTTTTCATGATTGTTGAACATATTCTTGTTCAAGCGTAATTTCATGGAGTATATTTGCGATTTGCTGCGCTAGTTCTGCGTCACACGGTACGAACGTAGAATTAATGACCTATTGTCAATTTCTTTATAGGACTTAGTTTGATATGTTTGCTAGCTGTAGAAGAGTTACACATCACATTAATATTATAAAGTGAACGAATATCGATTAAATTCGGTACACAGGTAGTCCATGTCCTGGAATAGCACCTAGGATACTTTTATATTGGAAGTAAGTACGTTCCTTAGGATAGTTTTATACTAGATATCACGTGGGTGAAGCCGCTAGCCTGGAAGGGCACGTCATAGGATACTTTTGTATCAAGAGTATGTTCCTTAGGATAGTTTTATACTAGAAATCACGTGGGTGAAGCCGCTAGCCTGGAATAGCACATAGGATCCTTTTATCTTGGGAGTCTGTTCCTTAGGATAGTTTTATACTAGATATCACGTGGGTGAAGCCGCTAACCTGGAAGAGCACATAGGATCCTTTTATCTCGGGAGTCTGTTCCATAGGATAGTTTTATACTAGATATCACGTGGGTGAAGCCGCTAGCCTGGAATAGCACATAGGATCCTTTTATCTCGGGAGTCTGTTCCTTAGGATAGTTTTATACTAGATATCACGTGGGTGAAGCCGCTAGCCTGGAATAGCACATAGGATACTTTTGTCTCGGGAGTCTGTTCCTTAGTATAGTTTTATACTAGATATCACATGGGTGAAGCCGCTAGCCTGGAAGAGCACATAGGATACTTTTATATCAAGAGGATGTTCCTTAGGATAGTTTTATACTAGATATCACGTGGGTGAATCCGCTAGCCTGGAATAGCACATAGGATCCTTTTATCTCGGGAGTCTGTTCCATAATATAGTTTTATACTAGATATCACGTGGGTGAAGCCGCTAGCCTGGAATAGCACATAGGATCCTTTTATCTCGGGAGTCTGTTCCTTAGGATAGTTTTATACTAGATATCACGTGGGTGAAGCCGCGAGCCTGGAAGAGCACATAGGATACTTTTATCCCGGGAGTATATGCCTAGTGATAGACCCCAAATAAGATGGGACAAGGGCAGGAAGATGACGGTGATGATATGCCTAGTGATAGTTTTATACTACATATCACGTGGGTTGAGCCTCTGGCAAGAACTAATCAAACTAATATTATAAACGTGAAAATTTGTGAGTGTGTGAGTATATGTTTGTAACTTAATCGCGCTCGAACAGCTGAACGGTTTTCGGTAAAACTTGGCACACGGGTAGGCAATGTCCTAAAATACACACATAAGATACTTTTTATCCCGAATATTTCACTATAATTTGGGCGAAGTCGCTGGCAGCAGTTAAGGTCCTAACTCCCGAGCAGTGCTATAAAACAGTGACTGTCTGAATTCTTCTCCTCGGTAACGATTAGGTCAATAGGTTTGAAAAAAATGTATCTTTATTATAGATTCATGTACAACATTATCAACATATGGTTTTTTCGTAAGGCTAATACTTTTGCCAAATAACTATTTAAACAACATGATAGTTTTTCGCTTTTTTTTTCGTACTCCTTTCAACGACTTTGATCTTTAAAATTATTGTTAACTCAAAAAAATTGCTCGTTAAGTGTTCTTCAGAATGTACATAGCATATGTAAATCAATCAATATTTTGCAAAGGAAGTGGATTTAAAAGTCAGCGCGTGTCTATCCGGGCACTGCTGGCCGAGATTAAATGCAGAGATACAGATAGAATATGTGTGCATTTAATCCGGCCAGATGTTCACGGGACTATACGCCTTAATAGAATATAACGTGAAGTGAAACATGATAATGAATCCGGTGTCCATGTGTTTGTGTTTATTTTGGTTGTAAGACGATCTTTGCTCCTGACGATGTTAGGCATTCATGAAACGCCTATTACACTACTCGATATTCAGACAGGCTTAGTCTATGTAGCGTCACACAAGAAAAAGAGCAATTAACGCCAAAGTCGTGTAAAGGAATGAAACAGAACGATGAGACAAATAGATAAACATAGACTAAGACTGTCTGAATATAGAGTGGTTTAATAGACCCCTAAGAATTTATACACACAAAAAAATAATAATATATATCATGTAGGTACATTTACACAGCGTTTCCTTAGAGGAAATTGAAACATGGGTTTCCCGTTTTTTAAAAAATAGCTTAGCTTAGCTTAGTCGGCCTTATATTGTTCCCACTGTTGGGACTCAGGCCTCCTCTCTAGGAGAGGGAATGGGCCGTAATCCACCACGCGGGCCCAGTGCGGCTTTAAAAAAATGCGTGTTTTAAAAAATAATTTCGAGTAAAATAATATTATTTGATTGTATAGCATGCTGTATTCGTAGAATAGAATGGAATAGTATTTATTCGATGCAGGCAATTAAATACAATAAGCAATAACACAACAAAAAAAAAAAGTAGTGATTTACAATATAGTTGCGCTGAGCTCACTTATAAGATCTATGATTATTCGTGATAAGATCTTTGTTTATTATCATGCCATTAATTATAGATTGTGGAAATCTAGGTATTCGCAATCGATACTGCGTGACTGAGTCTAGAAAATGTATACAGTTATCTGAGAAAAATGTATTTGGAAATAATCCTATAGGTTTTTTAGGATTATTGTCCATTCTATTTAATAATATCGGGCCGCAAAAATAACAGAATAAAATACTAAAATATAAATGATTGGCCTATTGGTCAAGTGGTTAGTGGCCCTGACTGCCATTCCGGAGGTCGTGGGCTCGATTCCCATCCAAATACAAATGTTTATAAAATAATGTGCTTAGAACAGCCCTCGCCAATCATTGAGGCGCGTGTGGAACGTAACGTTCTTTTCTCCGTTGATCTAACATATTACTGACACCCCGTGCCTCGGAAAGCACGTACAGCCATTGGTCCCGGTTGTTATTCGTAGATCTTTGACAGCCGTTATAGGTAGTCAGACGCCAGAAAGTCTAATAATAAGTCGATTAGCCTATCTATGGAGTATCATGTTGCCCAGTAACTGGGTTGTGGAGGTCTGGCAGTCGCTCCATGTAAAACAAGGAGATTCAGGGCATCCGGTTAGACTAGAAGTTGACCCCAAACTGGCTGGGAAAAGGTGAGGGATATGAATATGATAATGCACAGCTTCATATTGCTCATTTGGTCAATTTGTAATTTTATTTAAGACTATAGTTAGTATTACCTATCCATATATCTATACTGCCAGCGCATAGTCAGACTTAAATTTTAAAGAACATGCATGTAACGAGCTTGGGAGTTTTTTTTTTCGGTGGGAAAATCATCCAATTACATCCTCCGCTCTTGGGCGGAGTGTCAGACTTTTACTGATTAAAAACTCACTCCTGTTCCTTCGTTGCCTCTCGTACCAGGGCCGAGCCTTATTTTCAGAATCAGAATCTTCCTTGGCCCCAGTAAGCTTCGACTCTGCTGGGCGCTTACGGTTGCTGACATCTCCTTTAGGAGCCCGCGCCTACGGTGACCGGAAATCGGGATAGCAATCCCGTCGGCTGGGGCGCGAGGGCCAGTGCCTCGCACGTGCACGTGCGGCCTCCTCCTTTGCTAGCATTACTGCTTCGCAGAAGGAGGCGGCCGCTTGCCACTTCTCCTCGCTCCGGACCATGGCCTGTACTAAGACCCGGCGCGAGAGATCGCCGCCGCCGATCGTCCCCACGAGGACACGGCGGCGGCTGCTCTGCCCAGGCGGGGAACACCTCTACTGTGTGCTCCACTATGTCCTCCGGGTGGCCCACACAATGATGACATCTGGGCGTTTCTTCCGCACGAATCCGGTGCAGGAACCTCCCAAACTTAACATGTCCGGTGAGGACCTGCGTCATGCGGAAGGTGAAGACGAAGTGAGGTCTTTCTAGCCACGCCTCAAAGAGGGGACTTACCGACTTTAATTATGTCGTGCCCGAACTTGGGAGATGACGCGAGATAACTCTCTTCAGCTCCAAATATCTTATATGAGATGTGCAAGTCAGGAGTGAATAGGTTATGAAGTGTTTGTATACTTGTCTCGATTGCACAGGCAGTCACAGTTGACAGTAATTACATACGGGCCTTTAACTAAGGTGGACGTGTTGAACCTAATTGGGTGAAATATAACAAGCCAATAAGTTTACTTTCTGAGTTAGTACGTCCACTACAGTTTACTTCTAGGCAAGCGTGCTTCATCGTCAGCCTCATCATCGTTTACCATTACGTGAGATAATGGTCAAACGCGAGCCTATACATATTAATAATAAAAAAAAGTGTATGTATGGTCAAAAATAGACCTAAATCGTATTAAAGATTTGGTTCACAGCGTGCTACATCGTTTTAAGGAACTGAAATGGACTCATGTCGGAAGTACAACATTTTTTTTTGTATATAATTGAAATCAAATAACTAACAAAACGTATAATATAATTCTTTTACGTATAAGACGTTATGTGTCTTATTATTAACCCGTCCTCTTTCTAGACTCAATACCTCATCTGCATTTATGATAACTTGTGTCTTTTTGTTTTTAAATCTATAACCTTGATAAAGGTTATTACGTCTATGTTCTTTTGGGACGTAAATCGAATTCACAAAAACATGCATTCGCGTTAAGTTGAGGTGATCTATTATGTATGAGGCCGAAGTTTTCTAGACGTTTAGTAGTTTATTCTACGACTAGCTTTTGCCCGCGGCTTCGCCTGCGTACATAAAATATAGCCTATATAACTCAGGAATAAAGCAGCTTTCCAGTGATTACCTTTTACAAACAAAAAAAAAAAAACTTTACTTCTTTCTTTAGTGTAGATGATTTCATTTAAAATAATACAAATAGTATTTTCTCACGATTTCTTTTAATCGTGAACGTCATAAGCTATTTTGTTTGTCTTTGTTTTTATTACAACATTTAGATTTCTAAAATGTGCAGTACGGTGGCTGTGAAGTTTAGCCACCTCAGCTGTCACATGAATTTGTAGCTGCGCAGAGAATTGATAGTGAGAGAGAAGTAGCTGAGTTCTAGTCTGATGTTAGTTTAATTACCATCTATATGCTAAAGGTAATATTTTTTCACATGAGATAAGAGGTAGGTACGGTAGGTAGTTGGAGTTTTCGATTTAGCGTTAGCTAGTCTAGGAAAGAAAAATTATATAATATAAAACTATAAAAGTGCACGTTGCATCACGAGTCGTGAAGCGAAACTGGTGAAACTAAGCAATGAATGACGTATTTCTTACGTTCAGATTGACTTACTGTAAGGCCACGTTCCCAATATGTCGTAACTGTTATTTTATCGTCGGGCGAATATCGTCACTAGCTTTTCCCATTATAACAACTGTTAGTCGTGGCTACGACATATAGTCGCAACAACGACTAAAGTTTACCGCCACGGTTTAGTCTTGACAATTTTTTAACGTTTTACGAAAGAAGTCGTGCTAGCCGTCACACTATATGACAATGTGTTGTCACCGCAAAAAAGTCGTAGACGACAGTAAATCGTGTCCTTCTATATGTGAACACCTCCATTTAAATATATAAGCCACGACATTTAAAACTACGCGATTATCTATCGTCATGACAAAGTGGGAACGCAGCCTAAGTGTGCACCTGAAGTCAACTGATGAATAATGTCTATTTAATTTCGGAGCAAGGACGTAACTGTGGTGCAGTTCTGATATTTTCTATCTAACGTATCGGAGTAATATTGGCAAGAACAAATCTGTACAAGTGTTTTTACCTCTAGTGTTTTTCAACCCTTCAAAAATTTTACAAGTGTTTCTACCTCTAGTGTTTTTCTACCCTTAAAACAATTCACAAGTGCCTAAAATAATAAAAAATAATGTGGGACTAGTGATAATAAAATTCAACATTAGTTCCATTATTTCCAGATTCTTTTAAAGTGGAACTAGTGATTTAAAAAAACCTCAGTAGTTCCATCATGGAACTGTTAATGGTACTAGTGACAACAAACGATCTGTACTATTTTAACACTACCTACCTATTGTTTTTCTCTTTCTAACTAATATAAATTGTTTTTAATGTTCCAAGTCTCTTGTCATGATGATTTCATCGATATTGATGAAAAGTAGGTAAATAGTACACAGAGGATGAGTGCGTATAGTAAGTTTTTATAATTACTCAATCGCGTAAACGAAAATGTTTGTATATGTAAAATAATGGTAAAAGTGGTTTTCCGTTATTGTCACCAGATAGCTCTTATAGAGTTTTATTTCAGTTTGACGTTCAGGCCATGGTCTAGAGCGAGAGAGAATAGGATGCAGTCGCCTAGCCGTGAGGAAACGGACATCTTCATGCCTCAACCGCCGAGTCAGAAGATTCCGGCAATCCCCGGCTAGGGTTGCTAACATTTCTTCGACGAAATATGAACTACTTTTTTAAACTAAGTTATAAAAAAGTATAGTGCACTTCAAAAACATATAGTATTTAATGAAAAAAGCAAAAGTAGCAAAGGATATATTTGTTATTTATTTATTTTTATGATAACTATACTGGTTTGCACTTCTTCCATTTTTTAATAAAATTTTTTATATAAAATTAAAGTGTCATAATTATGCTTTGTCACATTCATTTTTTAAATTAATATAAATCAAAAGCTATAATGTTTTTGAAGTCTTTTGTATTTTTCTGTTTTTTATCGGTGGTAGTAACAATATTTAATTAAAAATAATTACCAAAATCTAAGAATAAACATAGCAGATAAATGACAACAATCGTTTGACATTAAAAGTTCAAAATATAGTAAGATAGATAAGTTCAGATACACGCTACCGCATCAGTTTTTTGAAAATATAGTATTTTTGCGTATAATAATATTTATATAATATTTCTTCAACATTATATAATACACAGACCCAAAATACAGTACAATACAATAAATATTATAAGTACGATTGGCAACCGTATCCCCGGCCACCGTAGGTGCGCGCTTGTGGACGACGAGCAATGGGTAGCTCGCTGTCCGACCTTCCGGTTAGGACCGAGCCCACGTCATAAGGAGATGTCAGCAAAACTGAAAGGGTCCAGTAGGGCTGAAGCCCGCCAGGGCCACGGGGAATTTCTCAAAGGGAAACTGTGGTCCTAGAACGGAGATGGCAACTAAAGAACACAGGTGTGGTTTTAGTCAGTAAAAGTCTGACACGTTGACACAATCTCACGCTCCTAGAACGGGAGAAGTCATTGGATTGGTCACTGATCACTCGTTCTTATAATCATTAAATATCATTTTCATCGTTTCAGCCGACGAAGTGTGTTTCTAGCCGTTCAGTGCTAGACATAGGCCTCCTCCAAGTGTAGCCACAACGACTAGTCCTGTGCGCCTCATATCCATCCATCGCATCGTATCATTCCCGCGTCCCTTATCGGGTCATCAGTTCACCTCGTGGGAGGCCTTCCAATAATTGAATACCGAGTCAATATTTCTAGGAGGAAAAATGCATTGAATCGTAAGACAAAGCCAAGTTTGGTTAATTATAATAAACGTCTCTCAATAGTCAGTGGTTAAACTGGTATTATTGTTTCTCAAAATAGTTTTTCTGAATACCTGGCACGTAAATAATGAGCTTGTTTTTGAATCGTTTTCCTCAATACTTAGACCGTCTTCTGTCTGTGACATTATAAAGTCATTGGTTTCTCAGACAAAGAAAAGAAAAATATTATATTTGGTACGTACATAGAGACACACAGTGTAGAAACAACTTGTTTTCTACATTTTGTTTAACATAAGATTAAAAAGAAATCTAACATTGTGTATCTCTCGGTTGCGCGAAATAGGTCCGGATTCGGAGGCCCTACCACCAGTTCTTAAACCGAATTATTTGACGACCTAAGCTGAACTGTTAAAAGGATGGAGCTGAATATGATGTATAGCTCCATCACTCTTTCTCGCTCGCACCCTAGACATTATCACACGTCATGTTAAGGCAGTTCAGCGAAAATTCTAGACAATCACGCCTGACTCTGACACTATTATCGATAAATATATTAATGGATTCCCATATTTTCCTTGGTGACGCCATAACTTGAGGTGAGGACGACTTTACCATCATTCATCTTTTTTTTGTAAGTTTTGCAGAAGGTTCTTACAGAAAGAAAAAATAAAGAAGTTGTGTAGAAAATGGAAAATTTTTAGAAAACTTAAAGTACAAACACTGTAGACTCCGCGAATTCTTAGGTTCCTTTTTATTATGATTATTTTTATTGTACTTTATTGACCAGTCTACACTGTCCTTACATAATAAATCCAATATATTGTAAAGAGAAGGTATTGTATCAACAAATTCTTTTTAAAAGAGTAACCATGGAGTTTCTTGCCGGTTCTTCTCCATAGGAAACGACCAATTTGGAACCGTGCACTAGCTTCTGACGTTTTATAAGTGCCCATGTAGGCCTATATGAAATAAAAATCTTTGACTTTGACTTTGAAAGTCTACATATTTCGCGCGTTTCTTTCACTTGCATAATATGGTTGTAATATTAGTTTTTATCAGTTACATAATTATGTTCTTATCAAGCGTCTCTGAAGCTGTGGCTACTTTATCTGGATTCGGCGAATATTCGCGTTATCGCAGCTAATTGCGAAGTATTCGGGCGAACCAACTGAAGCGCACAAAGGAGGCGTGGCCTACTCGAGGCGTTTGACGCAAGGGAATCAAAACGAAACGGTCGTAACTTGGCTAGGGTACAGAAAAATAACGGTGTATAATCTACGTAAGTCTGTAACTACTGAGTCTGGACCATTTGGACCATCGAAATATAAACAAATGTGGCACATTGTTAGGATAAGCCAAATTGGTCCGACACATTTCTTATCTTAATAGTTACAATGTCTTCAGTTACCTACTAAACTGATAAGAGTGAAAATAAGTGCCTCACGTAGTCGTTTATTTTTAATAAAAAGTGCATAGAATTTTAATAGCTTCATGTATCGTTATGTGAGCAAAACAATCGGATTATTCGACAGCTCGAAGATGCCTACTATTTCACACAGGTTTTCAATTCCATTTTTATTTCTTACAAAAATAACTATCTTGTTTAGCATATTTTTTTAAATATTATCGTGCACCTATTATTATTTGTTTATTAATTTTTCTATTTTACATTTTTAAATACTTCTATAGAAAAGATCAACCACAAAGAACAAAACCTTTACTTATTTATTTATGAAACAATTGCATGCTAAAATTATTAGTATGCAATTGCATACTAATAATTTTAGCTACTACTAACTTATCACTAGAGTCAATTTTTAACCGACTCCTAAAAAAGGAGGAGGTTCTCAATTCGGATGTTTGTATTTTTTTTATGTTTGTTCGCGCATAACTTCGTCGCTTGCCAACCGATTTGAAAAATTCTTTATTTGTTGGAAAGGGTATACTTCCCATATGGTCCCATAGTCACCAAGTCAGGATCTGATGATGGAATCTTGGCGAAATTGAGGGAACTCTTCAAATATTATAGGCAACTATATAGTGATTTTGGTATTTCCATCGAGAACATAAGCATTTACAGTCAAAAAGTAACATTTGATGAATTGGAACTGATGATGAAGACCAGAAATAGTCAACGGAACTTCTTACTCGCATAGATATTAGTAAGTAACTAAAAGAATCAAAATAACTTTAATTTCGGAAGTCGGTGTTAAATATGATACAAATAATACCGAGAAACACCGACTTCCGAAATTAAAGTTATTTTGATTCTTTTAGTTTTTTTTATTAGTGAAGTCGGTTATTATTTTTTTGTAAAAAGTTTTTTATTAAAACCAGCAGAAAACAATTAACAAAAAATTATCCTACCTAAAATTTCCCAATAAAAAAAATTTTTTTGAATGAAATAAAATAAGCAGGCATATAGGTTATTAGTTTTCTATAATAAGTGATAAAAATTAACAATCAGTTGATCAAAATACCATTTCTGGGTAAATTAAAATTAGTAGGTAAATTAACTTACAAATTTTTCAATAACAGTTATGTGTCAATAAAAAAAGTATTATTATTTAAGTATTATTATTACGGATTATTGTTTTGGATTATTATTATGTAAGGATTATTTTATGATTTGTTTTGTGCGATATATAGGATTAGAATGTCATAGAATCATTGCAATAATTAATTGGTATTCTAAAAACTAAAATATAATGTTAAACTGATAAAAATGGATTAAGAAATGATTTGACTTAGGTATATTATATAGACTATATTTCTATTATTTATAAGTAGAAGCAAAATACTTTTACTAAAGCACTAGAAAAATACACTAGCTAATAAAACCAATATTTTGCAACTAAATGGGGGTTAAAACCACCAGTTTTGCCAATTTAGAGGGAAATCCACTAAGTTGGCAACACTGGCCGTTCGTCACTAGACTGTTTTGTCTTGATGGTGTGCGCCGTGTCGTAGACAAAACAGTCTTATCGCAGAAGTCTGCGACGTCGTAGAGGAGTCTGTCTAAGACAGTCGAATCTTGTCTCAAGTGTGCGCAGGCCCTTAGAAGGTATAGAACACTTTGCACCAAATGACCAGGGACCGTACAACCCCGAATATAAGTTAATTCTATCAAAAGGGTTACAGATTGTATGCCTACAGTAATGGAAAATGTTACCTCTTCGTAGTGTTAGCCCTTTCATAACACTAACGTTAGGGTAACCCTATCAATAAGTTAACTAGTTCAAGATGTTACCGGTTCCAATTGAAGCAAATAACCCTTTGAAAGGGTTTGTCGGGGTAATCAAAGGGTTTTAAATAAAATCATTTTAAATTACGTTGGAGTGGAAGAATAGATTTTGATCTTCACTTCGGGCACTAAATGATGAGTGAGACGATCGAATGACATTTATGATTCCGTAAAAAAGACAAGATTATACATGAAACAATCCCGACTATTCCAGAAAAAAAAACATTTAACTTTAAAATCACTGCAATAATAACCATAAAATAATCGAATGTGTATGGACTGTGGAGTCGCTAGGTCCTAGATTGCGTGTTGCGACTTGACGCGTACCTGCCGAATGCATGCAGTTTAGTACTTTAAAGTAAGGCACGAGATTTAAAATTACAATATTTGTAGTCCGAATGGGTAACTCTGTTACAGTCGTTGAAGGGGTAACCCGTTCAAAACGTGTTACCGTTAAAAAGTATAAACCACCAAGAATGGGTTTTTGAATATACAGGTAAACAAATCGAAAGGGTTCGGAAGAGGTTATCCATTGATGAGGGTTTTCGTAAATAAGTGTAACCAATATGAAATGGGTTTTAAAACAACACTTTGTCAAAACCCTATCAAAAACCCTTTCAATGGGTAACCAAAATGGTCCCTGCAAATGACCAAGCGTAGATATTTGCAAGCCAATACAAACTATAGTACTGAATGAATACAATATTTGCACCAGATAACAAGATATCAAAAATACATAATATGTCAACAAATTATATATTTTATCTGGCGCCGGCAAAAACGATTAAAACTCAGATAGCAAGGTAAACATAACAAGCAAACGCAACCTTGGTAGCTTAAAAAATGCATTCCGCAGTCTTTTATATGAAACGCATTACGAAATGCATTCATTCTTTGTAAAGTTTTACTGTACAGTTTTGATTTACTAAAACTTATCCTGCAACACACACACAACTTATAGATATTTATTCCATTTCGCAGAACAAAACAGGCGCTCACGAAACCTGTTTTAGTGTTTATCAGCTAAGTATCTATACTTTTATATTAAATTATGTATGGTCCAAAACAGACGACCTTCTATCAGTCGTCATGTGACTTAAAAATGTTTGCTTTCGTTTACTTTGTCGTCTCCATGTATCGTAGCGCCATCTATCTCAGTTTATTTGAACTACTTGACAATTGGGTTCTCCATGTGCTACGTTCTCACGTTTTCACTTAACTAAACTGGCAATCATGGTAGTTCAACAAATGTTGCATAGGCAGCGGTGTTGAACATTTTTATTGTCGTCCTTACATTTTATTCTTTTGAAAATTTTATCCGTGAGATAACTACTGTTTAGAGGTTTTTATTAGGTACATGGCTATTTTGTCGATCAGTGTTTTGGTCACAGAAAATATCTTTCACACAACGACGCCACTGTCAGTAACCACTTTGGTAGCAAACAGGCACTTTAGGTAATACTTATTTATCGGAATTATAATATTGAAAATAATGGACTGAACATTGACTTATCTATTCTGAAACAAATCTACAAGAAGGTACCATGTTGCAGTTGATTTTTGGATGTTTTCTATCATTATTAAATAACGGAAAAAAACATTGGTATAATCGAAGAAAGTTGCAAAATTCTACAAGACATTGTCAAACAAACAAAAGCTTTCTATTACACCAAGAAATCTAAAGAAGAAAACAGTACATACCTACGTGTCAAACACGAAATTTTTACAATAAATCATGCTTACTGGTTACTGCACGATTCACACATGAGTGCAAGCCATAAGCAATATCAACTTCATAGATAATAATAGGTAAATTGCATATCGCCATATGCACATTGCCAATAAAACAAGTCATAAACTTAGCATTATTATTACTTACGCATGCTTTAGCATATTCTTATGACGGTTACAACATGGTACAGGAAAGGCTGAGCACTATTGAAATTCCTGATGAGGACCCGATGCGGAATAGGAACGCAGAGTATTAGCGGTATGCTTTTCATGTACTTACGATTGTTACAATGTGGTAGAACTTGAGATAAACAGTAGTAGCAGACAGAGTAGTGAAAAGCTGGAGTGTTGTAGTTTCGCCAAGTCTGTCTGTCTGTCCGTCCGTCCGCAGATAATCTCAGTGACCGTTAGCACTAGAAAGCTGCTTTTTTTCATTTCATCCCTAACGTGTGATATATTGTTGAATAGGTATTTAAAAATGAATAGGGGCTTACTAAAATCATTTATTGATAGTTTTAATATTTTTGGAAATAATCGCTCCAAAAGTTAAAAAAATATTATCCCCATCTAACTTGATGGGTTAAACAGTTTTTGAAAAGTTGTAAAATATAATTTCTGAACCAAGTTTGTAATTTAACCGTATATGCAAGCAATTTTTTAATTTACATATTTTATTATTCTGAACGTATCTTCTTTAAATTCTTCTTATTAAAAAAACATTTTACAAAAAAAAAGATTTTTTTAGTGAAGTCGGCTATCTTTTTTTTTTGTAAAAAGTTTTTTATTTCACACTTTTTAGTTGGGATACACTTATAAACAGAATGCCTATTTCTCATGTCAATTCCAATTAATCCAAACACTACTAGGTTACATTGTTTTATTATGAAGTTCCTGTGTCTACCTTCCACCTTCCGGCTCCATCATCAGATCAGTTCGATAGTACCTTATAGCCAAAGTGCATTTCATGACGATTCTAATAAGCTCAAATACGGCTAGGTTACATTGATTAATGACGGTGTTCCAGTGCCTACCTTCTGGCTTCATCATCATTATCAGATTAATTTGATGATACCATTTTCAATGGAACTATTCAGAACCATTAATTTATTTGTATTATCATAATCGTTTAAGTATCTTCATTGTGATATCTATGCGAGTATGAAGTTCCGTTGACCATTCCTGAACTTCATCAGTTCCACTTCATCAAATGTTACTTTTTGACTGTAAATGCTTAAGTTCTCGATGAAAATACCAAAATCACTGTGCAGTTGCCTATAATATTTGAGGAGTACCCTCGATTTCGCCAAGATTCCATCATCAGATCCTGACTTGGTGACTATGGGACCATTTGGAGTTTATAACAAAAAAAATATTTTTTCAAATCGGTTGGCAAGCGACGCAGTTATGCGCGAACAAACATAAAAAAAGATACAAACATCCGAATTGAGAACCTCCTCCTTTTTTAGAAGTCGGTTAAAAATAGGTTCACCCAATCCAAAATTACCAAAGAAAACCCGACATACATAACCCGACTAGTTTGTATAAATTAGTAACCCAATTTCCCGAAAGATGGCGCTGTACTTTGGGCTACTTTTTCCTGAGTCGGGATGGATATAAGCTATTATATTGTGAAATTGTTCGGTTGGTCTCTCGTTAGTATTGGTGGTATTTGTTCTTGTGCTCGTTGTCTGTCGTTCATTAACTCTGGGGACACTTATTGTGACGGACGGGCAATGCTCTCGGCCGGTTTGTTCTAAGTAATTTCAAGAGTGTAGGGTGTAACTTACATCAAACTTTGCAATACAAATAAAATTTTAAGATATACAGACTGGTAGCAAGAAATTATGATAGGAATATGCTGCACAGACACCAGAGGGAGACCAGGGACAGACAACTAAGATAAAAGTTTTCGTAGATAATCTTTGCAAAATTAATAAAATACCTACAGAACGGCAGCAAGAAATTGTGTTCTAAGTGTGTAGCGCAGACACCACCAGTACCTATCGGGAACCGGTTGCAAGCTATCGGCAATAAGGGCTGTAGAGAGATGAATCTCTTAACAAGCCTTGTCTAGATTTATTGCTTTCCGAATCAAACCCTTGATTCAGCTGTTTGACTAACTTAACCTATCCCTTTAAGCAATAAGACCACACACTGTTAGACCCTATTCATTTTAAGCTTCTACTTCAATTTTGATGGTGTATAATAAAGAATATGTCTATCGTAACAAGTAAATCTTCGGGTGTTAGTCTAGGTTGGTTGTCAGCACGACAATTTGTTCAGGGATTATGAGTTTAATTACAAGAATTAGACAAGATACAGAGATTTTGATAGTAAACCACAACGTTGGTTCGCATAGACTGGAACAGCTTATTATTACATTGCACATGGTTGATGTTCTAAGCTCTAAGGATACATGTAATGATAAAGATAACAAAATTCTCAATCCAGCTACATATTATAAACCAATTTTATCTATTCCTAGGAAATTCCGAAATTATTACAGTAGTGACAATTTAAGTCTTCCGTACTCTGTGGTTCCAATTTTGCAACACCTCTTACTCTGTTATTAACAAATTTATTATTCTGTCTAACACCCCGGTACAATTCATGAAAGAGCTTAAATATATATCTGTCACCCTTATTAGTTTCCGATGCAACTAACAAGCCAAATTAATTATTCAGGTGATAATAACCTTCACAGCTTGTGTCATAATTGCATTCTAATGAAAATTATTATTGTTTGCAATTGCTTCGTTGAAAACGGACAGTAAAATGACGGACAGCATATGTGATTGGTTTAAAAATTTTATTTTACGTTTCAAGCAAAGTACATGTGTGAATTTGATTTGGTTAATAAATTTTTTGCCAACCCTTGCAGGTTTTCCTCTGCTCAGCAAAAAGTTTACTTGTAAGTAAATGAATATAAAGTTTGATTCCATGTGAAGAAATCAAATGATTTTTGCTCAATGAACTTCTGAAAAATGTAGACTGTTTCCAAAATTCATATAAACCGTTGTGTCTAATTTATGTTCACTTAAATTATTGCAGTCTTATTTTGGGTAATCCACACTGTCCTTCTCTTCTACGTATACATTTTGGGAACTGTGGTATATCAGATATACTTTGCTTCTGGTTTCGTCGACTTTATCAACAGTTTCTTTAACATTTCGGTATTCGTCCTGATCGCCAATGATAGCAGCTGGCTCATTTATAAAAGGTAATCTTTTTGCACTTTTCACGATTGTGTTACGCACAATCACAAACTTTCTTCACTTACTATTTCAACATTTTGTTTTACAGAAACGATATAAACGATCTCTTGAATACGACCTGATTATAGAAACGGGCAGGTTTCTCGATGTGCATCAGAAACTGTTGAAGAGCATCAAAATCGTAGTTATCATGTGCTACATGTTCCATTTGGTGAATGACGTCATTATCTTTACACCATCTAGAACAATCGGAATGGATGACTTCTCAGTTGCTTCTTGTGTCGGTATGTGTTGTGTACTGAGTGATAATTTTTAAGTTTTGCTCATGCCTGTTACATAATCACAATATGTCTTTCTAGGTCTTGAACCAATTAGTTCTAGTCCTAACCGCGAAACCTGCATGGTCATTTTAGCATTTCAAGAACTAACAGCGATTGTAGCCGTATGCAGTTATGATGTCGCCCTTCTATTCTTGTTTTCTCATACCACTGTTGTATTCCAAATTCTTCACGAAGAAATGAAGAGCTTTAACGTCATAGCAAGTACTTGTCAACGATCAGAAGAAGCGTATTGTGAAATGGAAGATCGACTGAAGAACATTATTGTACGACATGCTCTAGCTTTGCACACTGTAGGAAAACTAGAAGCTATATACAGTGTCACAATAGGAATAGGTTTTGGTTTAGACGCTATTTCTATGTGTTTATTCTTCGTGTTGCCATTGGAAGTCTGTCTCAACTTCGCACCGCTGATTTACCACAGCCTTTTCATATTTTTCTTATATTGTTTTCAAGGGCAGAGGCTTACGACAGCTTCGGAAAAGTTTGAAATAGCTGTGTACTGTTGCGGTTGGGAGAATTTGCGTGTGAAAGAGCGGAGACAAGTGCTTCTGATGTTGAAACAAGCGCAGAAACCTGTCATAGTTTATGCGGCGCGCGTGATTCCAATACGTATTCATACTTTCGCGAGCACTATGCAGTCTATTTACAAGTTTGTCACTATATTTAAGGTTTAAGATATATAAATGTCACGTTTTAAGTCTAGTAGAATAGAATACAATGATTCAAAACAATGAATCAAGGCTCACCTTGATTGTTTGCTTTATTAGGTAATGAAATAATAAATAAGCGCTTTACGCATACATCTTTTTTTTCGGTCTTTCTTCCTCAATATTTTTAAAATATTTTTTCAGTATAGGTTACACCAAGATAATTGTATATTATTTTAATATCGTCACAATGTTAATAAATAATTTATGTAGGTACATAGTTACTCAAATTTTAATGAATGAGGCTAGAGCATTTGATTAGAGTTCACGTCGATTTTTAAACATAGCTGTAATCTTTCACACAAAGATGTTAAATAAAGTTTGTTATGTACATACGTTTGTCTGTTTATTTTGTTTATATAATTATGTCTACAAGCTACTTTTGCTTAGTTGTTTGTAGTACCCTGTACTTCTAGTTAACAGTTATCACATAGTTAGGAACTCATAGTAACCTGGTAAAAGTCACGAAAGTTAGATCTGCATATCGCTGGCCCCGGGCAATAAAGCGGTAATATCAAAAATCAGTTTTTACAGGAGAAATAAAAGAAGCTAATTTGTTTATAGTGCAGCGTACAGTGATCCAAAACAGGCGTGCAAAACGTCAAATGAAAGCTATTTTTTTTACCTATTTAACCTTTTAAAAATAATTGTATTGGTATAAATATTTAATGAAATAATTGAAAAAATGTATAACACAAATTATAGACGCTATTGTTTCAATTGCAACATCTTTAATGACTTTATAAATACATCAACCACTGAGATTCAGGACCATAAGAATATAATACGACGTATTTTCCGCTTTAGATCTCGAGCGTACCAGCCGATTACCACCTTCTTCAGGGAAATTTTATAGCCAAAGCTTAGCTGTATCATCGGTTAAATTTATTACTGTTACTCTTTGTTTAGAAATGTAGTGTAAAGATGTTCACCGGTTTTTTTGTGTTATGGTTCATAGAGTAATGCAATAAAACATTTTTAGTCGCAAGATAATTTTTCATGCAATAAAGCTGTTATTGTCATTTATTTTAAAGAAATATTAATTTTAAAAAATTGAAAAAAATAAGAGTGATAGACTGATACTCAGAGAAGCCAAAAATCAAATAACATTAAAAAGGGCGTAACCAGCGTTTACCGCTATATTGCCCGGGGCCAGCGATATTATAACTTATGTTTTGCAGCATCTGCTCAAAAATGCTCTTTTACATGTACCATCACCATAGCAACCATCACCTAAAGTAAGTCATTCTATCCCTAGAGATGTAAGATGTAATGTAGTATGGGCGTTCCCTAGAGAGTAATGACATTTGAACGAACTACAAAACCATTATTTAAAAAAAAAGAAAAAGATTATGTGAGCAGTCTTTAAAAAATAATAATAAAAGAGCGGGATCGTTATGGAAGATTAAAACTACAGCTCAGTCTAAAAGCAATTTTTTTGATTCAAATCTCCAAATATGTCAAGTGATGGTTTTTTTATGGTGGGAAATCATCCCTGTTCCTTATTTGCCTTTGTTCCAGGGCCCTAGGGTTATTTTCACTTAACCCAAGGCCCCAGTGTAGGCTTCGACCCTGCTGGGCCCTACGATTTGCTGACATATCCATGAGGCGCGCGTGCTACCCATTGCTCGCCGTCCGCATGTCGAGTATAGATTAATATTAACTTGTAAATAATACTTATATTTCTCTAATGTATAATTTGCTTCATTATTTCAGCCGATAGACGTCCACTGCTAGACATAGGCCACACCAAATGTCGCCACAATGGACAGTCCTGTGCGTCTCGCATCCATCGGACTCCCATGACCTTCATCAGGTCATCGGTCCACCTTGTAGGGGGCCTTCCAACACTGCGTCGTCCGGTACGAGGTCGTCACTCCAGAACCTTTCAGCCCCAACGGCCATCTGTTCTGCGAACAATGTGTCCTGCCCATTGCTACTTAACTTTGGCAATTTTTCGTGCTATGTCGGTAAATTTGGTTCTCCTGCGGATATCTTCATTTCTGATTCGATCACGCAAGGTAACTCCGAGCATAGCTCTTTTCATTGCACTTTGGGAGACTTTAAGCCTTCTGATGAGGCCTATTGTAAGCGACCACGTTCCGGAACCATATGTCATCACTGGCAACACGCACTGGTAATAGACTTTCGTCTTGAGACACTGTGGTATATTGGACGAGAAGATACCGCGCAGCTTCCCGAACGCTGCCCAGCCTAGTTGGATTCGACGGTTGAACTGTTTCTCGAAAATAGATCTACCCAACTGAACTGTCCATCCAAGGTAGACGTAATCGTCCACAATTTTGAGTATAGAGTCTCCAATCTTGAACTCTTACGATGGAACTTGGATTCGACGGTTGACCTCTTTCTCCAAGGAACTGTCTGTCCAAGGTAGACGTAATCGTCCACAATTTCGAGTATAGAGTTTTCAGTCTTGATAGATCTTGAACTCTCTCTAGCGTTCGAGATTAAAATTTAACAACCTTTGTTTCAATCGGAATTCAACATCTTTACATAAATATAAAGGTTTTTCCGAATATCATTATATAAATATAAAGGTTTTTCCGACGTCCACGGGGACAGAGTTGCGGGTGCAGCTAGTTAAAACAATATAAAATAAATACATACTTCCAAGTAAGCATTACCAATGATAATTGTACGTTATTAGAAACTACACATGTCATTATCACCTTTTTCCACGACGTAGTATGTTTTCTTTTTAAATTCTATGCGATGATGGTTTGGGCCATTTTAGTTTAAATTCTGGCGAAGAAGTTTCTTTGACAATGAAGTTGTTCAAAATTTTAAAGGAAAATTTATTGGAAGCCAAACGTCTTATCAAGGAGGATAGCTATGAAAGTTTACTGTTTATTGTTAATGTAGTTCCGAATTTGGTTGGTTTTTCTTATAAGAAAGATGGAAAAGTAACTTGTAAGTATTTATTTCTTTAGACTACAAAAGAAACAAACAACAAAATAATATATGTCGTACTAGCAACCTGTCATGCTTTGCGGGCTTGCGGACGATCGTCCGATAACCGTCCGGACTGAGCTCAAGTCGTTGAAGTCGCGTGGTGGTCCACGCGCGCCTCAAGGAGATGCCAGCAAACCGAAGAGGCCCAGCAGGGTCGAAGCCTACTGGGGTCATGGGTGATGCGAAAGAGACCCCCGGGGCCCTGGAACAATGGCAAAGAAAGAACATGAGTGGGTTTTTAGTCAGTAAAAGTCTGACAAGCCCTCCTGCTCCGCCCAAGAGCGGGGTATGTCATTAGATAATTTTCTAACCTCAAAAAAAAAGACCTAGCAGGCTTTGCAGAGTGATTTTTTTAAAAATTTATATGATTAACAGAAAAGTCATTCGATCGGTTTTAGTGCATATTATTTGACAACAGCATTATGATCTCTTAGAGAACAGATCTGAGTCCCAACAGTGGGAACATCATAAGCCTGATTATGCCCACATTAATATTATTTTATTTCTTAAGTTTCACATGATAACAACTCCTTCACATTATTCACAGCTTGGTTTTGGATTCTCCACCTGTCTCTGCTATTCTACGTGTATGCCATCGGCAGTCTCTGGTTTCAGTGGAAAGAAGCTGAGGGTGCTGGTGACTTCATTAAAAGTTACGTTAATATCTCCATCTTGATCCTCACCGCTAATGACGGCTGGTGGTTTATCACGCAAAGGTTTGATTGATATTTGTGTTCTAACTGTTTTTCTTCTTAGTCGTGTAAACTTGACAGAATGATCGTTGTCATGTCTTGGTCGAGTCTTGCACCACCGCCTCTCACCATGTAGCTTTGTGTTCGGCGGCTTGAGAGTTGTCAGTGTTCTAAATCAGTTTTATAGCTCTAACGTTATAAATGTAATGAATGTCACTTCAGGTACCTAAGTTGAAGCTAAAAATATGATAATCAGAAATGTTCTAATTCACAGAACTTTGTTAATAACCGTCTTGAAGAAAATAGAGCAGAGCGATCGAATGGCTCGTTGCTCAGTGCCCCTTCAGCAGAAACATAGGAAGTTGATGAAGATCGTCAAGCGCATCGTCTTTATCTTCTACGGATTCAATTATTTTGATGGAATCTTTATATACTTGCCACACCGGATTGATGTACAGAATAGTTATTCAATGACACTTTGTGTTGGTAAGTTATTTGTGGTTATACTATTTCCAAATTATCTTTGAAAGTTTAGTAAGATCGTCTATGTTTTTTTTGGTCATTCATTATAATTTACTTCTTCATCATTTATCAATTGCATGATTATAAAAGTCTAGACAGGTTAAATGTCAAGTAACTTTTTGTTTGTTCGAAATGTTATCCAGTCACTATAGTAGCTAAAGTTAGTTCACGGAAGAGAAAGTTCGTCTTTCAAAATAATATCCATTACAATTTGAACTGTTGATGTTTTGTTTACAAGCTGATTTTAAATGTTTCCTAGTCACGCTTGTATTTCATAAACTTGTTATTTTTAGATGTGACTGTCTTGAAGATAATTTGCTAGTTTTATTTTTCTTTTGGTTTCGCACGGTTTAAGCATTTAGCCATAAGTGTCAAGTTTAGAAAGTATTTAATTTTTTGATGCTGAATACAGTCACTTTGTGTTCCATTAGAAAGTAAATGTAATAAATTATAAAGTTTTTACAGTATTTGGTTCCAACCTTTCCAATTTGTTTAAGGACTGGAGCCACTGACGGTGTCACCAAACCGGGAGGCTTGCCTCATAATCCTTGCCTTGCAAGAGATAACAATCATGCTCGTAGCCCTCAACTACCAAGGCCTTCTACTGTTCCTTATAGCGCATACCGCAGCAATGTATAAAATGATGGCCTACGAGATGATAGCTCTCAATGAAAACTATAATAGAGAAAAGAACAAGAATCTGGCGAGGGACACACTGTCAACATTGATTGACAGACATTCTTTAATGTTGGACGTGGTTGATAATCTGAAATCTCTTTACAGCGTCCCGTTAGGAGTTAATTTTCTCTCTAGCGCAGTCATAATATCTTTATTCTTCTATTTACCAATCCAAGAATGGCTGCAGTTCATGCCGGTTCTAGTGTATTGCTTCTTAGTGTTCTTTTTGTATTGCTTTCTATGCCAGTGGTTGATAAACTCCTCAGAACTATTCGAGAGGTCAGTGTACTGTTGTGGGTGGGAGAATTTCGATTTGAAGGAGAAGAAAATGGTGTTCGTGATGTTGCGTCAGTCACAGAAGCCGGTGGAGTTGTTAGCAGCAGACATCATACCGGTCAATATTTCTACATTTGCAACTACATTGCGGGCAATGTTTAAATTTATAACTGTATTCAAATTTTAAAGTTTAATACGCACAATACTAAAATATAAAAGGTACAATTTTATTATAATGTTTATATTTATGGAGGACACGATATCTAGCACGATTAAGTAACGTATTAGTTAGTTCACATGTAAAGGCTGTTTCAATAGTCTATTTTTACACAATACACGTATTTTATATGATACCTAAGCAAATATCGTGTGAACCTGTGTTTATTACCACGATTGTGCATTGCAAATAGTCTTATTCGTGGCCTGGAGCGTTCAGTATAGTTCGAAGCTCCTGAGCGAATTTGATTGCTCTTTTAGTCCATCATTTTTCCCGTCTCGAATGAGAAAGGTCGATCGTTTGCACGAACTTTTTGTGTGTTAAATCAATCAACAGTGTTATTAACCCCCGACGGAAAAGAGGGGTGTTATAAGTTTGACGTGTGTGTCTGTGTGTTGTTTTTTACTATGCATACATACACTTGCATTTTCAATAAATAACGAAAGGGTTTTTTTTCTGTATTTAAACTGTAGAATTAGATATTATCTACGTAATTACTTCTTATTAGATTTGTAGTAAGTAGAGGCTTTAGTGACGTCACTGATAGAGAAAACACATTGAAGGGTAAACTTTATTTATTTATTTTACTATTTATGTACACACAAAAACAGAAAAAGACAATACAAAGTAGACTTATTTCCAAAGAAATTTCTTCCAGCAGACCTGCGAAAGGAGAAATTAAAAGAAATGAACTTTGTTACTTCCTATCGTGCAAATCGCAATGAATTGCATTTATTCAAGTGAATAAATTCACCCTTTTGAAAAGAATCAACTTATTTATAGTTTGGTTAATTTTTAAAATAACCGATACAAGTACATGACAAACAATAATTGTATAAAAATAATCTACATATTATTTTCTATTCTTGCTTCTACGGATCTGGCCTCTAGTTCGCGTAGGTCACCCATGGAAACGAATTTTACAAGTCTAATAGCAATATGAAAAATACTCCATGAATGAACAAGATTTTTAACGAGCGCCTTTAGGAAAAACTGAAGATTGCGAGCTGAATATCAAAATTTTACATGGAGCCACTGTCTATCTGATTTCTGCAACCCAGTAACTGGGTGGGAAAAACTAGCAATTGTAATTTTTTAAGTCTATTAAAGGATTTATAGAAAAAGTAAAATATTTTAAATTCTTATCGACGAATGTTTAATGTAGTATTTTACGAAATAATATTATTATAATAATAATATAACTGCAAATTTCTATATAAATAGAAGTTTTATGGTTCTGAATGTGTTTTTTTCTTTAAATATTCCACACATGCATAAAAATTTCTTGACCGCTATGTACTATAGGACTATTTAAGAGATATTGTTATGTATATTACATATGCTTAGTACAATAGTTCAATCCACGAGATTAAAAAGTGCCGTTGCGCAGCTTACTTTAATAGCTTTGCTTTGCGATTTTGGTATTATAAAAATAGATTTTAAAGAGTGCGAAAAGTGAGGTAGCTGTGAACAATAACTGTTGTCTACCATTTAACAAGTTAAAATTGACAAAAACTTTCAGTTTCTCTAAGTAATTTCTTCCAAAGAAAGGTACCACGTAGGACCACGTGACTGAGCGTTGAGATGACGTCAGAACAAAGGAATCGGAGGCGTGGCCTACTCGAGGCTTTCGACGCAAACGAAACGATCGTAACTTGGCTAGGGGGGCAGCTGTCCTTTTTTATTGGTTTATAAAAATGTATGATCAATAAAAAATGTATGTTCAAGAAAAAACAATTTTAGGTTAAGTACATCTGTACTTAACCTAAAATTGGGTTTTCTTACCTTCTTACTTCCCCACCGACCGTGTTCCCACGTTGTCGCCGTGGTGGGGCTTGCGTGTCTTTATGACCTTGAGGGCTATGCCGGTAGAGCTACTCATGCCGGAAGGCCTCAAGCGAGAGACCAGACCAAGAGGAACACACAGGCGGAGTCCAGACGGACCGCCAAGGAGGGTGCACTGTCCAGAAGCATCGGCACCAACAGCTGTTGGTGTTTTTGGACAGTGGTTTTGAGAGAGTGGGTTCGCTTCGGGTACGCGTCTGCTTATCAGACGTGACCACGATGGCGAACGTGGTTACTGGGGACCCCACCCCACAAAAAAGGCAAAGCTGTGTTCAGCACGACTATGGACGCGTCTCAAAAAATAGTACTACCCCAGGAGGGTACCGCCTGCACCGCAGGTGGAGAATCCCTCCCCGAGCAGAGCTCGGGCTGCCCCTCGTATTCTGGGGGGGGGCAAAGGGCGCGTCAGGTCCCAAAAGGACCTGTTACCGTCCTTCGTGGACGCAAAGAGCCAGGGTGGCTCACCCATCGGTAGCGTGGAGTCCCTGGGACCTGTTCCCAGCACGTCCGCTGCGCCGGTGGGTCCTGCAGAGGCCGGCAGGAGCTTCGGCCTCAGGGAGGTGAGTGGAGACGCGGCGTCGGACTCCGATGCCGCGTCTTCGCTTGGATCAGAGAGGATGGAGGTGGAGGAGTCCACCTCCAAGACCCAGTTCCTCAAGCGCCGCATGTTGGGGGATGGCCGGAGGACATCCTCCGACGACGACGACCTGGGTGTATCGGCCCGCAAAGTCTCCACCGCTGTGCGGGGTGCGGGCCGAAAGATGGGGAAGGGGAGCCGGCGCACCGCCGAGGAAGTGGCCCGGCGATCCCTCACAGTCGCCAGGGAGGGGTGCCACCCCGGGGCACTCAGTGGCCTGGTCGGCCCTCCGGAACCGGAGCCTTCGGGCAGTGAGCCAGAAGGTCTGGAGGAGGCGCTGAACAGGTTCACGGAGATCGTGGCAGCTGCCATATCAGGCGTGGCCAAAAAAAGGGAGAGGGTTGCCAAGAGGCGATCCATCTCCCAGGCCATGACCTCGATAACAGAGGCACTAGGTATCGTCCTGGAGCCGTTCAAGCGATCCCTCAATAAGAGGATTGAGCGGCTCGAGGCGGACCTGGCCGGTCTCCGTGGATCTGGCCCTGAGGTGGCGCAAAAAGGGGGATGCAAGCAGGGGCAGAGTCGGTCCCAGCCCCTGCCCCAGGCGGAGAGCGAGTTGCTGACCCTGCTGCGGCAGGAGCTGGCCGCCTTCCGGCAGCAGCAACTGGAACAGCAGCAACAGTTCCAGGAGCGGGTCCAGCGGCAGTTCGCTGTCCTGGAGGGCATTGTGCTGCGCCCCCCGCTTGCGGCCTCCGGCCAGAAAAGGGTGGCATCGTACGCCACCGCCGCCGCCGCGGCCCCGGCTGCTGCGCCCAGGGTGGGCCCCTCGGGGCAAACTGGGCGCGGAGCCATGGTGGTGTCGGAACCTCCGAGGCTGGTCCAGGCGGCCAAGCAGCAGCAGCGGCAGGGGAAGCCTACCCCCTCCCCAAAAGGCAGAGCGGTGCCTGCCGCTAAACCGGCGGGACGTCCTGCGGCGGCAGCGACTAGGCCGCGCCTGCCGCCTCCACTGCCTCAAGAAGAGCCCTCGGCTGGCGCCGAATGGACGGTTGTCGGCGCCAGCAGGAAGGCGGGCAAGGTGGCCAGAGCGGCGAAGAAGCGCGAGCGGCGACAGCAGCGCAAGAAGCGGGCCATGGCGGCCAGACTTCGCGCCCCGAATTCCGCAGCTGTAGTGATCACACTACAGCCGGCTGCGGAAAAGAAGGGCGTGACGTACAACGCCGTCATGGCTAAGGCGAAGCAGGCGGTGGTGGATCACCTCGACGAGTTCGGAGCCTCTGAAGGCTTCCGAATGAGGCGCACCGCAACCGGGGCCCGAATTTTGGAGGTCCCTGGTGCGGACAGCGGCTCTGCCGCGGACGCCCTGGCCGCAAGGATCAGGGCGTCCCTGGACGTCGAGGAGGTCCGAGTGTCCAGGCCCACAAAGTGCATAGACATGCGCATCATGGGCCTGGACGACTCCGTTGGGGTGGACGAGGTGGTGGCCGCCGTCGTCAGGGCGGGAGGATGCCAGGCCGATCAAGTGCGGGCTGGCGCCATCCGTGCTGACAGCAGGGGCATGCGGGCCGTTACGGTCAGCTGCCCCGTGTCGGCGGCCAAAGCCATCACGGCTGAAGGCCGTAGGCTCTTGGTGGGCTGGGTCTCCGCGCAGGTAAAACTGCTGGAGCCCAGACCTCTGCGGTGTTACCGCTGCCACGTGGGGCACCACGTGGGGGCTCACTGCGCCGCGGAGGTGGACCGCAGTGACCGCTGCTACCAGTGCGGTCAGTCTGGTCACAAGGCCGTCGAATGCCGTGCAACGCCGCACTGCTACGCATGTGCGGCGGCAGGCAAGCCGGCCGACCACCGGGCTGGGGGCAGGTCCTGCGACCCCCCCGCCAAGGCCAAGGCCAAAGTTCGGAGGCCCGTCCACCCGGACGTACTAACCGCCGCAGCCACCTCCTTGGCTGCCGCCGCTGTCGCCGTCGCACCCGCCGCGGCAGGGCCCTCACGGGGGGCTCGGGAGGAGACTGTAATGGACTGTCAATAACGACCCCATTACGTCTCCTCCAGGCGAACATCAACCACTGCGCCCCCGCTCAGGATCTGTTGCTCCAGAGCATGGCGCAGTGGTCGATCAATATCGCCGTGGTCTCCGAGCCGTACAATGTCCTGCCCAGGGGAGACTGGGTGCGGGACTTGGACGGCTCGGTGACCCTAATTTCGTCGGCCGCCGCCGGTACCCCGACCCTCGAGGCCGTCACGAGGGGACGGGGTTGCGTGGCAGCACGGTTCGGGGACATTGCAGTGGTAGGCGTCTACCTGTCCCCGAGCAGATCTCTCGGCGATCTTCACATCTCCCTAATGGAGCTGAAAGCCGTCGTCGCTGGGTTTGGTTCCCTCCCCGTGGTCGTTTGCGGGGACTTCAATGCCAAGAACTTGGCTTGGGGTTCCCGGCTCACGAACCAGCGGGGTCGGATGGTGGAGGATTGGGCTCTGGAGACAGGCCTGGTCGTCCTAAACCGGGGTTCTGTCCCCACGTGTGTGCGGATGCGGGGTGACTCAGTGGTGGACATCTCGTTCGCCAGCCCCGCTCTGTCACCGCGTGTCGTCGACTGGCGCGTTATGGAGGGGGTGGAGACGTTTTCAGACCACCGGTACATCTGGTTCGACGTCTCCGCCCAAACCTCGATTGCGCCGGTCCGACGGAACCCTTGTGGTCCGCGGTGGGCGCTGAGGCAGATGGACCGGGAGCTCCTCCTGGAAGCCGCGACGGTACAGGCCTGGGTGCAAGCACCGGACAGGCCTGTCGACATAGACGTCGAGGCAGAGTGGTTCCGGGAGGCCATGTCGCAAATTTGCGACGCGGCAATGCCCCGAGTCCCTCCAGGACGTGCTCAGCGCCAGGTATACTGGTGGTCGCCGGAGATTGCGGCACTGCGCAACGCGTGCAATGCCGCACGACGCCGGTATGCCAGATACCGCAGGCGCCGCATCCGTCCACCGGATGCGGAGGCCAGAGAGGCGGAGCTGTACGAGGGGTATAGAGCGGCAAAACGCACCCTCCGAGCGGAGATAAGGCGGGCCAAACTTGAGGCCCGCAACGTGTGGCTGGGGACTCTGAATGGGGACCCATGGGGACGCCCGTACAAGTTGGTACGGGACAAACTCCGCCCCTGGGCTCCCCCGCTGACGCAGAGTCTCCGGCCCCAGCTCGTGGAGGGTGTGGTGAGCACTCTGTTCCCCACGCGAGGGGAACACTCTCCCCCGCCCATGGCTCCGCCACCAGCGGTGTCCGACGCGGACCACGATGGCGACGACGACGACAACGCTCCAGAGGTGACCGAGGTAGAGATGAGAGTGGCGGTACGAAGGCTGAGTGCCAAAAATACCGCCCCAGGACTTGACGGCTTGCCTGGGAAGGCATGGGTCCTGGCCATGGAGGCTCTCGGGCCTCGACTAAGAGGGCTCTTCAGCGCATGCATGGAGAGGGGCCAGTTCCCACTTCGCTGGAAGACGGGGAAACTGGTCCTCATCGCGAAGCCGGGGCGCCCCGCGGACTCTCCGTCCGCGTACCGGCCCATTGTGCTGCTCGACGAGGTGGGCAAGCTCTTTGAAAGAGTAATTGCAGACCGCCTCGTCGCACACCTAACACGGGTGGGGCCGGATCTGGCGGACGGCCAGTTCGGCTTTCGCAGGAGGCGCTCCACGGTGGACGCCATCATGTGCGTGCGAGCTCTCACGACAGGGGATGCAGTGGCCCAGGGCAGGTGTGTCGTGGCGGTGTCTCTGGACATCGCCAACGCCTTTAACTCCCTGCCTTGGAGTAGCATTGGGAGGGCACTCCGGTATCACCGGATGCCCGACTACCTCTGTCGTGTGGTCGAGGCGTACCTGTCAGACAGGTACATAACCTACCCCGGTCACCAGGGGGTGTGGGAACGTCGAGAGATGTCGTGCGGTGTTCCGCAGGGATCGGTACTAGGGCCGCCCTTGTGGAACATCGGATACGATTACGTGCTGCGCGGCGACCTCCCTGACGGGGTCAGCGTGGTCTGCTACGCAGACGACACGCTGGTCCTGGCGCAGGGAGAGTCGTACCAGGCGGCGGTCGAACTAGCGACACGCGGGGTCGCGACGGTCGTTGGCAGGATCCAGGAGCTGGGACTCGAGGTGGCATTGCACAAGTCCGAGGCCATGTGCTTTCACGGCCCTCGGAACGCGCCACCACCGGGTTCCCGGCTAACGGTGGGAGGAGTCCACATCGGCGTCGGGTCAACGATGAAGTACCTGGGACTCGTTCTCGACAGCCGATGGGATTTCGACGAGCATTTCCGACGTCTGGCTCCCAAACTAAATCGGACTGGGGCTGCTCTCTCGCGGCTCCTGCCCAACCTTGGGGGTCCAGACGCCTCCTGCCGGAGGCTCTACGCGGGGATCGTTCGGTCCATGGCCCTTTATGGCGCGCCGGTGTGGGCGCCGGGGCTGCGGAAGCAGCCGGCGGCTCGGCTGAACGCGTGCCAAAGGGTCATGGCCATACGGATGGTACGAGGATACCGGACGATTTCCCGCGAAGCGGCGAGCCTTCTTGCTTGCCAGCGACCATGGGAACTGGAGGCAACAGTCCTTGCACTCATGCACGAACGGCGCATGGAGATGCAACGCCGGGGCGAAACTCCGCTGCCGCAACAAGTCGCGGCATGGCGGACAGAGTTCCGGCGAGTTCTCATGGAGAAATGGCGACAGCGACTGTCGCGACCCCGTGCTGGGCACGCCGCAATTATGGCGGTAAGTCCCCTCTTTGAGGCTAGGTTTGAAAGACCTCACGGCGTCCTCACATTCCGCATGACGCAGGTCCTCACCGGACACGGTAAGTTCGGGAGGTTCCTGCACCGGATTCGTGCGGAAATGACGCCCGGGTGTCGCCACTGTGTGGCCCACCCGGAGGACACGGTGGAGCACACGGTGGAGGTGTGCCCCGCTTGGGCAGAGCAACGCCGTGACCTCGTGAGGGCAATCGGCGGCGGTGATCTCTCGCGCCGGGCCTTGGTTCAGGCCATGCTCCGGAGCGAGGAGGAGTGGCAGGCGGTCGCCTCTTTCTGCGAAGCAGTAATGCTAGCTAAGGAGGCGGCCGATCGCGTGAGGCAACGGTCCTTACGCTCCAACCGCCGCCGGGATTCCGATCCCGATTTCCGGCCACCGTAGGCGCGGGCTTGCAGACGGCGAGCAATGGGTGGCTCGCCGTCTGACCGTCCGGTAACCGTCCGGACCAAGCCCAAGTCGTCGACGGCGCGTTTTGTTCCACGCGCGCCTGAAAGTCTAGTCACTATCTCCCGCTCCGCCCAAGAGCGGGGATGTCATTAGGATGATTTTGCCACCCAATAAAAAAAAAAAAAAAAAAAAAAAAAAAAAAAAAAAAAAAAAAAAAAAACCTTCTTACTTCACCTTATATAAATGAGAGAGAAATTTTGCACTTGAGGATAATTATAAATGCACAATTAAAATTAAACACATAAATTAAATCATATTTAACATTAAAATATACTAAATAATTATATTATGTTTATATATGTGTACAGCACACATACATAAAAATAATATAATTTTACATTAACAAAAACCTATACATACATATTTAAGTGTCATGTTGATAAGATATGTTCCCTAATTCTTCCTCAGAAATCCTCCAACGAAGAGCTAGCTATTACTGATACTAGAGAACTAATTTGTTGGCTCACAAAAACTAGATGCAGAGAAAAACAAAAATTAAAAAGGAATTTAATTAATATGAAGCTAATTAATTAAAATAAGTTGTATTGTGGAAAGAACTACAAAGTACGAGACATAAAGAAGACAATGTTTTTGCTATAGTATACAATGAAGCAAGTATTAATGTTATTTTCAACTGAGCGTGAAGTAAGTTATATATAGTTATAAAAACTATTTTCTAGTAACACTAACGTTAGAAGGCACATTAAATTCGCATCATTTCTATGTTTCTATAAGATGAGGAAAGTTTGGAGCAATTACCTGCACTTTCTAATGTACGAACCATTTGGAACAAAATATGTAGTAAGATTTGTACGATGTACAAATATGTACTACAATTTTTCCGTTTTGTAGCTTAGGTGATGAAATGTGTCTGCTATCAGTGTTTTTATTTTTAGTTCGGTGTAAATTGAAGCGAATTTTGCGCAGGAATTTGAAATCAAGCGTAATAGTAGCGCAGCGTACATTTGCAGGCAAGCGTGCTCCATCGTCGGTCCCATCATCGCTTACCATCAGGTGAGATGGTGGTCAAACGCAAGCCTATCAATAATAATAATAAATAAAAGATTTATAATAAAAAAAGATTACTTTTATCAGTGAAACAGAATTAGTTTCTCTTTTTTTTAAAATGATTGCTTCAATTTTATATAAAACTAGCTTGCCAGCAACTTCTCCCAGAAACTTTGGATATCATAAGTATCTATAATTTTGTCCTATTACAATATAATTTTTTGATAAATTTAATTTTATCCATATCCGTTTCGCCGTTTCAGCGTAAAGAAGTAAGTATCAGATATACACTCACACATAATATAAAAAACGTTTTGCTTAATAGCTTTTTGTAACCAGAAGAGTCCTTTTCTGGTATACCAAATATCTATAAAAAACTATTTTTAGGCTGTTTTTTTTTTTTGAAATTAGTACGTTTTGTTAAGTCTGTGATTTTGAAAACTTTTTAGATCAAATATTCAACATCTATAATGCAAAACCAAGGATCTTGTATACCCTATGGGTTCCCCTATATTTACTATACTCTTTGCTATGGGTGTAAAACCAGTGCAAAACCAGCGTGTTACCGAGGCAACATTGAGAAGTTGCGGTGCTGCCACTTTGACATTAGAATTTTTCAGTTTTATTATTATGCTGTGGTTGTGTCGGTGTTTTCTTATTATGTGTTGTTTATTTTTTATATTCAATACCGGTTGTAGGGATGCCGCAAACTGTGGGAGCAACCTCGTACACACCGCTGTTCTCACTTTACCACATCGCTTGAGGTCCAGCTGGTGAAATGTCTTGTTTGCTCACAGACACGCTTTTTTAAAGGCAAGCGGTGGTTGAGGATATACCATGGCCAGGTATACAAACTATATAACCCACCGTTGTGCCCTCCAGTCACATCTGAAATTTTTGAAAAACGCTGTCAAAAGAAAATTAAATGCATTATTAAAAATTAAATAACTACTCGAAACGCGAGACGATTTGTGTGCATTCAGTGTGGTGCGATGCGTTCGTTTGCGGCCTAAGAGAAGTCAAGAAGTGCTGGTAGTAATAGTTTACTATCTCAAATTACTCAATTTTTTACAGTTATTCCCAGTATCCACATGAAATCTAAATTAAGTGTGGCATAAGGGACCGGCCAGGGAATTGTTCAGCAACGTCTTTCTCATTAGAAAAAAATCTGCCTTGTAGAGTTAATATCTAGCACCTGCGGATGGTCATCCGCAGGTGCTAGATATTAACTCTACAAGGCAGATTTTTGCCGAAGCAAGCGTCGAAGAAGCGACCATCAGAAGGTCTTCTTTCTTCCCTCCAGACCCCAGATCTGGATTTATCTGTTGTAAATGTTTTAGCTAGGGATTTCAGGATGAGATGATATTATGGTCACCTTATGGTTATCTCGTCTTTCCCGTACCTTAATAGTTTAGTAGGCTATAGGCGTGGGATGCATGTTTTGAGAACCTTGTGCCATCTTCTTAGCACGGCGATCTGTGCCGATATAGGAACAAGCGGTGCAAATATATAAACGATAGTATCAACGAGAATTATTTGATTGAGTCGTTTGGGCTCAAAACGCTTGGGCTTCAGAAGGTTTCAAATACCTACTCGTTAAGTTTTTTATTAGTCATATTTTCACGTGATCTGGACAGCCGTTTTATCTATCGAAGAGTCAGTATTATCATTTAACGTGGCAATACGCTAGGTTTTGCACACTTTTCTCGTTGACAGTCATGCAGAACGATTCTGACGATTCTTAGTGAATTCTTCCCCTGTGCTTGTTTTATCCCACTTGTAGATTTTTTTAGCTTAATAACATTTGAATCAGGTGTATTTATATTACCCAGATTTATATTGTTTAAATGTAACCACACTTACATAGTAAAAAGAAACTACTACACTTATAATAAAATGAACATAAGAAATATAAACTTGAGGTCATGGTTCTGTACCTACAGATACTTATAAAGTCAGTACATTTTCCGACTAATAGTCATATTTTTTGTCTTAAAATAAATGAAATGAAAAGGATTTATAAGACGGAAATGAATTTTCCAGAATGGTTTTATGAATAGTGCCTAAATAAATCATTGTAAAATCGACAGTAACCGTAAACATAGTAAAGATTATTGTAGAATGACCAGACGGAAATTGGTGCTAAGATTCTAAAGTAAAGATTGGCTTGTTAAGTAAAAAAAATGACTCAAATTATGATAGACTAGGTTCTGCCCGAGGCTTCACCCACGTGAAAGTAGGTTTTTCATACAAACTTTAGACCCCCGTTTCATCCCGTTGGGGGTTGAATTTTAGAAAATCCTTTCTTAGTGCTCGCCTTCATCATAAGCCTTGTGCAAAATTTCACGTTCTTAGGCCCAGTAGTTTCAGCTGTCCGTTGACATGTTAGTCAGTCAGTTTTTCGTTTTATATATATAGAAGATGAAAGTTTAGTTCAAGATGGTAATTATTATGAGGTTGTTATATCTTTCTGCTAGGCAAAGGTCTCTCTTCCTTTCTTCCACTTTTCTCTATCCTATATATTAACTATACCCACCACGCAACATACGCTCGAAAAACAAAGTGTACTAGTATTAGTGTAGTTCTAATGAATCTTAAAATAAAAAAAAAACTCATTGAGTTTTGTAAACAGCCAATGCTAAGGAGGAGCGGAGAGACTAATCTAGCCAAGCCCGTTCCATTATCGGACCACCAGGCGTACGGCAACGCGCCACCAGTACATGGTTGACATCCCACTTATACGCACAAAACGTTTTGGGAACACATTCATTGTGCGTACAGCTAAGGAGTGGAATTCCTTGCCGGGATCTGTGTTTCCTGATAGCTACAACCCGGGAATCTGTAAGTCAAGAGTGAATAGGTTACTTCTAGGTAAACGCGTTCCATCGTCGACCGCATCGTCGCTTTCCATGAGGTGAGATAGCGGTCAAGCGCGAACCTATCAAGAATAAAAAAAATCTAAACTACTTTTAGAGAAATAAAACATTTTCTATGTGTTGTATAAACATTTGTATACCTGGCCTGGTAATAGTCTAACCTGATAAGCCGGGCGGCGTCACGGATCCAGTTTGAAATCCAGACCAATTTAGTTTCGTGGCAGAGTTACCTTCGTCTTTTGTTTTCGGCATTGGCCTCACTGGTCTTCGTTAGTTTTGCTGACATCTCATTAGAACGTGCGTAGAACATAACGCGCCGACGGACGCAACGATTCGGGTTTATCGGATAGCCGAACGGAGAGCTAACCATTGCTCGCCATCTGCAAGCTTACACCTACGGTGGCCAAATCGCCCTGTGTCTTTTGACGCACAAGTTGCCTACGTCTACGATTTATGTTTTGGAAGATGGTTTTAAAATACTTAGGGGATGAACTTCTTAAACATATGTTGTGTGGTAGTTTTCTTCCGTTTTCTAAACCATAAACGTTCTATCACTGTAGTACTCTAAGTTGACCTTAACACACATAAACTACATTGAAATAGTTTCCTTCGAAGATTGCAAGCGCGGAACGAACGTTGCAAAATGCATTACATTTTTATGTTCCACTGGAATTTGAGTTTGTAACCTGCACTTCTAGGCCTTTTTTGCACTTCCTTGGGTAATATCATATTACATAACCGAAAAGTAAAATCGAACTAAGTAAGTAGCATTATTTGTTAAAAAAATTAGAACCTCGTTCCTTCCGCAATTATGTAAAGAGGTAATGGAGACGATTGATTCATAATTGAAAATCAAATAGATAGAACCTTAATTCTTGTAAGGTGTTAAAAAACGAGCTTTTCAACATAGCAAGTTTTTTTTTTACGTTTTGTTGTTGAAGTGTCTGTAAAAGTCTTAGCATAGTCTTTCTTATTGAGGGCATGAAACTGTTGAACAACTTTTTCTTTAGTTTCATATTTCAGCAATAGTAATGGCAACGTATTGGGTTTACGGGGTGCAAGCAAATGGAACGGTTTACAAACAGTTCCTGTCCCTCTACCAATAACGTTAACTGAAGAACGATAGATTCCGCCTTTGTATCGTTCTATCCATTTAGCGATGCGAAAAGTAAGTAGCGAGAACCGATTAACTTTCTTGGTAAGGGGTCGAGAGCACATGTCTGTGAAACCGCTTTTTCTTCGTTTGGTTAGTTGCTTACAATTCGTCTGACGCAGCGTCCGCATGCGCTGTGCGACTGGTAGTGTTGTGACACGAACTATTTATTTTAACAAGATAAATGTTTAGGTAGCAAAGAGTGTAGTAGATAATATAATTTTTTAGTGAAAATGAAAGTGATTGTATGCTGCCTTTTTATCATAGCCAATATTAGTAATAATGGAAAAGCCTCCCTTGAGAGTTTTGCTCCATCAGGGGCTAACATACTCTTTGAGGATACTACGAAGAATATAGGTAAGACATTTGTTTTAAATATTCTAGAATATTACTGTAGATTTTATTGGTACTACTGCATAATATAACAATGTAATTAGAACTGAATCGACATTGAAAGCCACAATAACAAATCATTAGCATACAATTACAGAAACTATTGAAATGAGTGATTTTGATGAAACACAGTAACTTAATCAAAATAATGTAGAAACTTAGAAATATTATATCGACAAATATTATGAAACTAGTAAGTTATGATAAAACATGATTACCTTACAGACAACGTATCATGCTACCGACCTTGCAAATTCAACGTGAAACCAAAGCGATGTTACTACAATTTCAAAGTGGAGCCCACAATCCAAGAAGATGGTCGACCAGCTATAACCATTAATGGAATGACACCGGGACCACCGATACAAGCTTGTGTGAATGACATCATCATAGTCGAAGTACAGAATAGTATTCTGAACCAGGATATTACTATACATTGGCATGGAGTTGAGCAGAAGGGAACTCCTTACATGGATGGTGTCCCGATGGTTACTCAGTGCCCTATTGCTTATGGACAAACGTTCAAGTACGCGTTTGTTGCCACTTCTTCAGGAACTTTCTTCTATCATGCTGATTCAGGTATTGTTTCTTTGATACTTACTTTAATTCCTCTTCTACTTCTCCTCAATTTAATTTAAGTCAGATTTGAAATCACTCAGTACCACGATACCGTAATGTTGTGCCTACTATGATTAGATATATTTGAAAATACTGTTGACCTTTCTACACAAAACTTTACTAAGACTGGAGCTCTTTAATTGATCTTATTTGACCTTCTTGGTCTTAGTAATCGGCATAGTCGAAGTGATTTATTTCGTAGCTGATCATATAAACATAAAAGAGATATGTCAACAATGATCCATTAAACGAGTAAAATCCGATTATTTAAGAGTTCCGACAAAACACAAATTACGACTTTTAGCTAAATTACTATTACCTATAAAGGTAGGAAATCGTCATCTTCCTGCCCTTATCCAGAGTTATTTGGGTTCGGTGCAACACTTATTTTTTATTCCATTCCATCCAATCACCCGTGACGCTATTTATTACTAACTCCCTTTTCTCTTATATTACAAAGGTGGGAAATATTTTTGACGAATTGCCAGAATTGCTATGCTACGAGTAATTACGAAATTTGTTTTTAAAAAACCCTTATTTGAAGTTGCCTTCTTGCCGTCACTTTAGTTGGCTCATATTCTTTTGTTATCTTTCTCTTAAATACTAACTACTGTCCATAAACTACCTCAGCTTACCTCATTTATTATCTTCAATGACTCAGTGTTCTGTTACAGTGTCTCATCAGAGTGATGGGGTTTACGGGTCTCTGATCATCAATCAGCCGCATCCACTGGAACCTCATTCATCTCTGTACGATTACGACAGAAGTGGCGAGAATACTTTAACTGTTGCCGCTAAATTCCCTGAACTATTGACTGCTAAACTTGAAGATGTCAGCCGACTGAAACCAGACGCCCTAATGATCAATGGAGATGGAGATATTTCAAAGTAAGTAAATGAAAGGGCGTTTAATATTACAGTAAGTCTAAGTAAGTATATACTACAAGTTTTTTTTTTAAATTGTCACAAATCAATACATACAAAAGTGGACAGATAAACATAGTAGTTGTTGTTGTTCATAAGAGTTACCGTGGCTCTGGAACACAAAGGACAACTGAAAAAACAAAGAAGTGTTTTAGTCAATCAAAATCTAACACTCCTTCTAACTGTACCCAGAGTGGGAGAAGTTTCTTGATAATATACCAACCCAAAAAGAAAGTATCTTTAACAAGACAACATTAGAATTACTACTTAGGGATTCGGGTTTATAAATTAACAACTAAATTATCATTAACCAGCCACAACTCAAGAATCATCTAGTCGTTCCCAGGAACAAATCGGGACTGCTCACAACGTCACTTCTTGACTTGGTCTGTATGTTAAGCGTCCACATCTCTACAAACAAAGTATAAAAAATAATTTCCGATCCATATTAGTTATTGGAATATCGGAATTTATCATGATGACTAATCCATGATTACAAACAAGCTTATGCAAAGAAGATCTGACACATAGCTACGGATGATGTGTGATACATAATTAGTACGTTAGCACAAAACCATGTTGTATTTCAGGTAGTAAATAACTGAGTGTAAATGGTTCGTAACGAATATCAGAAAGTACATAGAGAAAACTTACAGGTTGAAAAACGTCAATAATTTAGGCCAACCTGTATTGAACATCTCATCAGAAGACTTAAAGTCACCTAAAGGGCAATGGAAAGGGCTATGCTCGGAGTTTCCTTGCGTGATCGAATCAGGAATGAGGATACCCGCAGGAGAACCAAGGTCACCGACATAGCACGAAGAATCGCCAAACTTAAGTGGCAATGGGCACATTGCTCGCAGAACGGATGGCCGTTGGGGCCGAAAGGTTCTGGAATGGCGATCACGTACCGGAAGACGTAGTGTTGGAAGGCCTCCTACAATCGATCAATGTTGATTGATATGATTTATTTATCTGTGATCGATTTCTAGTTTGTTCAATCATTCAAACAGTGTTAATTAATTAGAAATCCTCCGGGGGAGAAAGTGCGAGCAAGGTTTGGTCTAGTGCTGCGGGATTGTTTAAAAAAGTTACTGCGGCTCTAGAATGCAAAGGTAACTGAAGAACCACAGGTGGTTTTTCACCATTAAAAGTCACTTGCTCCACTCACTACTCAAAACGGGAGGTGGTATTTGATGATTTCCACCTAAAGGAAAGTTTCACCTAAAGTTTTCTACCATATTTAGAACCTGAACTATGTAGATGAAACATTGTCTTTTTATGATTACAATATGACCCACTTGAAACTACATTCGGCATTGAATTGTTGTGGTTTGCACCTTGCCTTGTGTTCAGTGTCTGCCAACATTTGGCCTTTCTATAAATATTCCTTTCAAAAACCACTTTTATGTGTTTTCGTGTATCTCCTTATCCAGTCTCTTGATGGAAAATGCGTTTTTGTTAATTTCAGGATATTCGTCATGGCAGGGTTCGCGTATAGGCTGAGGATTATTAATGCGATTGCGATCGAGTGTCCTATCATAGTGAACATAGAAAACCATGAAATGAAAGTTATTGCAACGGACGGGAAACCCACCAAACCTGTTTTGGCTAGAATCGTGGAACTGTACCCAGGTAAGGCTGTACCATTATTTAACATTGGGTAAACACAGTAATATTGGATGCATGTTGCAACTTTATCTAAGATACTTTGTATGCACGTTTCTCATAGTACTCGTATTGCGTAAATTTTGCACTAGTTTGCGCCAGCGGCTTCACTTCAAAGACACATATTATCAGTATAAAAAGTATCCCATGTGCTGCTTCAGGATATCATCACCATTTCAGCAGAAAGACGTCCACTGTTGAACATAGGCCTCCTTCAAGTGTCGCCAAGTGTCGCGCATCCATCGAATTCGGTCTACCTAAATTTCATTCAAATCCATTTTTCCGATTGAACGTAAAAGCATAACATGCATAGAAACTTTATATGTGTGATTATTGTTATACATTTTTTTTTGACTATAGGCAGTTATAATATTTGACATTGAAATATGTGATTCCTATATCACGTGCGAATTTTGATTAATTAACTTTATGAATATTAAACATTTGTCTCATTAATGCATATTACCTTAGTATCGACACTATTGCTCAAATCTGTTCGTGATGAAAATAACGCAATTTATATTTTCAATTTCATTTCCTTCGAAAATTATATATTCAGTTCTAGGTATTCACCTTATATCAAGTGATTAAAAATAAGAGTTAGTTGTGGTAAAACACCAATGTCAGAATCATACATAACTTCAAGAAATCGAAAATGTATTTTTTTTCCAGTGCGTAATTATCAAATGACTCTACCGGGTTTAGGTGGAGCGGGAGGGAATGTCAGACTTTTACTGACTAAAACTTACCTGTATTCCTTCAGATACCCTTTGCGTTCTAGAGCCGCAGTAACTCTTTTGGACAATCCTGCAGCCCTGGCAACCATCAACTCTAGTGGGCTCCGTCAGTTTTAGTGATATCTCTTTGGAGCGCGCGTAGAACACTACGTGCTGTTGACCCGAGATTGGTCCTTATCAAACGGCGAGCTACCGTCCTTTACGCCTAGGGCATCTCTTGTGAGGATTGCATTCTTCTCACGCTTTCAGTCTCCTCCTAACGCTGTCTTTGGAAATGCATCTGACCATACATAACTTTGCAAATGACCTTTTATTGCATGTTTACGACTTATGCAAAATCCAAAGAAGACCATTAACTATACGATTCAAACCTTTAATAGTGAGAGAGTGAACGGGACCAGCTATCTTGTTATATGATAAAAGCTTTTACTTTGGAGAAAGTGGCAACTGTTAGAAATGGTTAGACGGTTAACTTGTTGGTCGCTATACCTTTTTTTTAACAGTAATCGAAAAAAAATATCACCTCTTGATTGATATGTGAATCTCAAACTTATTTATTAAAGTTATCTAATTTGCTTTTGCTGTGTGATGTAATGATTTTCCTTAAATTGCATGACTTAGCAAATCAACAAATATTGGTTAAATTGTATTATCGTCTGCGGCTTCATTCTTTATGATTTGCCAGCTTTTGGCAGCGGCTTTCCCCGCGTGATTGAAAAAAAAAATTCTAAGGGAAGATTTTCCCCAGAACGAAAAGTATTCATGGTATCTCATATTCTATTCCAGAAAATGGTCGACCCGTGTGTTCCGTTTCATTTAAAACCATTTAGTCATTTGATTGTGAAGGAGTAATAAATATACACACCGACAAATTTTCATTTTCGTAATATTAGTGTGATGTGAGTTAGTTTACACGCTCCTAAAATTAAATCGTAACATACTGCGAAATCCAATAACAAAAAAAATAATAAGAAACTATTTTTATAAATATAGCTGTTGTAGCCAACTATATAGAATTAGTGTTTATATATTCGAGAAACCCAAAATTATTTACTGTCTAAATAATTTATTAGATTCCTTTGGTAGTTCTGTTTTCATTACTTATTACTATTTAAAAAGCTGTATTGGCCCTAAAGGAACGGCCGCGTCTAAAGAGTTATACGTCATGCCCGGGTTCAAACCCAGACAGGCGCTTTAAAATTGTGCAATTTATTTCATCACCACTAATCTCAAAACGGTGAAGGAAAACATCGTGAAGAAATCGGCACAGCTTAAAATTAAAAATTCAAAGGCTTGTGACATCCACCAATCTGTACTTTGATTCATCGCAATTATGAAATATATTTTGCTAAGAATTGATGGTGTTCACGATTTATTATTTTGTCACTTTCACCATGTCTATGCCCTTTTTTAATTAATATACCTTAATTGTATGCCCATGCCCAATTACGGATGGAGTTATTTTTTAGACGTCGCGTCGGTCGAGATTTCTCAAGAATTATTTTCACTAGAGGAGAAAGGTGTGCCTCTTGGTCGTGTTACTTTTTGCCTAAGTTTAAGGTCTCCACTAGTCAGTTTCGTTTGTTATGATTTCACTTTCTATTGTTTTTTGTACTAATTTTGAGATACCTACTAAAATTTATCTTCAGGTTGGTTTTCTTCACTGAAAT
Source organism: Mythimna vitellina (assembly GCA_949316375.1). Lineage (NCBI taxonomy): Eukaryota > Metazoa > Arthropoda > Insecta > Lepidoptera > Noctuidae > Mythimna > Mythimna vitellina. The sequence goes on along the minus strand of OX438694.1, from coordinate 7,942,470 downwards.
ACCAGTTATTTGAATGTGGATTATTTCTATTAGCCGTTTCATTGTATTGTTAATATTATTTATCATAAATATGAATGAGTATCTATAATGTGGAATGTATAATTATACGTTTATTTTACGTTGTTCGTTTCAACGGAATGGAAACGAGGTCGTCGGCAGTGTCTGAGAGCAAATTCAAGATCACATATTGCATAAAACATTAGTAGATTTATTGTTTTTTATGTTTATTATAAAGTAACTTTTTAATATAATGACACATTCTTTTAATATTTTTAGTTTTACGATATGTTTCAATTTTTGCTGCTTTTCACAAAATTACAATCAGTAAAATTTTGGGAATAGAGTATAGCTCATATGGTAGTATAGAATAGATTAAATACTCTCTTGTATAACAAAACAATTACACAACTTTTATACAACTACAACGATCTATGAATAAAATCACAGTCGATATAATTTTTGATGGCAAAATTTAACACATGGAGAAGGATTAATAAATTACATTCTTAATATATGGTATACTTCTTTAATTTCAGGGGAGCGGATGGACGTGGTAGTTCGTGCATCTGAAGCTACTGTGCGTGGTTACTGGATAAGGGTACACGGTACAGGCGCTTGTGCAGGCCTCGTCGCCAACGCGATGCTCATCTATTCCGGCTTCAACTACACGGCTATGTTGCAAGAAAACCAGGTGACTCTGAGATTCTTTATTGTTTGAAAATGTTGCAAGAACAACAATAACAATGTATGACGGCACGGTTGGTGCAGTTATTGAGCGATTGGCTGCCGCGCGGCCTGTCGTAAGTTCTATTCCCGCATGGAACAAATATTAATTTGTATGACCTGCAGATAGTTGTTCTAGGTCTGGATGCCTTGTGTATGTGAGTGATACAAGAGTAATTCCTAGTAAAGAGCAAAGTTTTTTTTTTTTAATTTTAATTTTAAGGACAAACTGACATCTTACTGCAGTAAATTATACTTATGAAATAATTAAGCAATTAATAGGTCTAACCCGCACTGGGCCCGCGTGGTGGATTACGGTCCATACCCTCTCCTAGAGAGGAGGCCTGAGTCCCAACAGTAGGAACATTATAAGGCTGACTATGCTATTACTATGCTAATAGGTCTAACACAGATTTATAAGTTTACCATTTTTGAGCTTTGTGAGCAAAGATACACGACACATGATCTATAGCACATGCTACATCATGCTGTGAAGAACTAAGCCTAAAGCAAATAACAGTTTTAATAAATCTCAAACCCGTAATTCTGTTTTTGTGTTCCAGAATGAGTATATAAAAACGAACTGGGAATCAGACTTGGTAGTGGAAGGTCAAATGCTGGAGTCTCTCCAAGATCAGAATCACGTGTCCGAGGTGAAGTCAGTGTACTTGGGTATCGACAAGAATGTGGTCAAAGTCAAGGAAGGTGACATCGATTTCAGATACATTAGTGATGCTATTCCTAAGAAGCCTTTCTTTCCTGCCGCCTTTGGTGAGTATGTTTTGGACTTAAGAATAGCTATTGTCAATGTTAGTATGATGAAACAGGACCGAGTAGAAGAAAAAAATAACTTGTTGCGCTGACCCTAAGTAACGTGGAACAAGAGCAGAAAAATCATTTCCTACAGTCAGTACTAAAGTTGTATTAAATTATTCGCAATTACTAACGTGTGATGTTCATCTCAAAGTTGTGTGTAACGCTGGTTGAACAGTATGCAACTGAAGTGTTTTGTCAATACCAGCATGTACACTTTATAAAAGCTAAGTTGCTTTTGGACTACCACAATGAATGAATCATTGGATTACTGTTTATTTTAATATTTTACTATCCAGTACTAAATCTGATTGAAATTCAGCGATGTCATTTATTTTGGCAAGAAGTCAAATAAGTTCTGTTTATTTTGTTTATGATTCAATTAAGTTATATATATCTACTCTTATATCTAGCCTTTCTGAATCTTGAATCTTATCTAAATTTTGAGGCTTTTGTAAAATTTTGTACATATCTACAGGAACCAAATACGACGATATTCTTTATTTTCATTAAATTCCAGCTCTTCATGAAAACGGAGTGGTCCAAATAAACGGCAAGAGCTTCCTGTACCCTAATGTTCCGATACTGCTAAGACCACGAGACGTCAAACAGGACATGTACTGCAAGGTGGGGGAGGAAGAGAAGCAGGTGGAGTCGCAGTGTGTGCAAGTGTTGGATGCTCTCGAAGGAGAAGTGCTCGAAATCGCTTTGGTTAATGAAGGTCAGTACATTTACTGTTATGATGTCAAATGAGTGGAAAGATATAGTTGGTTGAGCTAGAAATTAACTTAAATTTTCTAATTCTAGATTTGAATAAAATTTGTTTTTCTTACATAAGTTAAATTGTTTGTTTGGCTCAGTATTCAGCTATGGTATAACAATCTACCGACGCAACTTACATGTACAGGCTCTTCTAAGCTCATCAATTAATACCGAATGTATATCACGCCTCAATATCGGCGATACTGTGGTTATGCTTAGTGCCGCAAAATGCTTATCCCAATTACCTATTTGGATGTAAAAGTAGGAGTGGCCCAGTAGTACTGTTACCGCTAGGCCACTACTTCTGCTATCCCCGACTTACAAGTTAAACGTCGTGGGTTCAAACCTAGGCACATGCTTTATTTTGTGTAATTCAATTTATCACCATTGCTTTCAAAACGGAAAAGGAAAACATTGTAAGGAAACCGTTCTAAAACTAAAAATTCGAAGACGTGTGACATCCACCAACTGGACCCGCGTGGTGGATTACGGCTAATTATTTTACCTTTCCTAGAGAGAAGACTTATTGCAATCGTGAAAAAATGAAATGAATAACTCTGTTAGTGTCGATGTATTAATAAAGCTATTTTGACTCATATTTTACATTTTTGTCAACATAATGGTAATAGTCGTCTTACTATTTATTTGCAGGTTTCGGTAGCAACGACTCATACACATTCCACATGCATGGCTACAACATGCAAGTTATCGCCACTTGGCAGAATCCGAAAGATAAGCCGATCTCCAAACAAGATTTCCAGAGGCTCAATAAGGATGGCAAAATTTTAAGGTAAATATGAATAGATATGATAGATATGTATTGCTATTTAAGTAGGCGAGCGAGCTTCACTCATGGTTGAACGTGGATATGCACACAGTGGTAGTGTGCGTGTCTGACGTTGCGGTCAGTTGCGAGCGAACAGTCGTTCGGGTAACTGATGTCTATCTGTCAACGAAGTACTGTCAGCATGTTCAAGCGCAAAGTTATTTATAGCGAGGCTTTTTTTTTATTTTATTTGTTTTAACAATTAAACCCGATTATATGCGAGTAGGTTTCATTAATGCACAGTGAAATCAACCTAGGGGTTTTTGAGTCTACGAGTGACTAGGTTACTTTTAGGCAAGCATGCTCCATTGTCGATAAAATGCCAAGCTTGCGAGCGAGAAAAAGGGATGGATTTATACACCCTATGCACCACTAGTTTTAAATTAAGTACAAATACTTATAGGGCTTATTAGAAAAGGTCTTGTTATTATTTAAGTAAAATCTCAATAGATAATATTCATAAACAGCAAAGTTATGAGTGTTTGTTTATATCCCAATACGTCACTCATTTATGAAATAAAAACAATGGAAAATCACTGCACGTAGTATTTTCTAGGAGCAATTGTTATGATTGATTGATTCAATTATGAATTTACCAAATTTGTGGTCAATTTTGGGTTTTCGTTTTTTTTTACTTTTGACTGCACAAATATGATCAGTAACGGGTACGGATAGAGCCCCATTTTTTTGTACTACTTAAAGAATAGGGGTGTATAGCTCCATCCCTTGAACGGTCAGCTTAGGTCATCAAATGGATCGCATTAAGAGCTCATGGTAGGATCTTTTAACTCTGATCATCGCTTACAGGTGAGACTAGTCAAACGCGAGTCCAACAAAAAATAATAATAAAAAAATACACATATTATGCCCGATTCGATTCCCGCGTTAGGTATGTTGTTGAGTATTCCAATAGCATTTCAGAATTTGCCACATGTACATTTGTCTGTCTGCTTGCCCGGAGGACACGGTGGAGCATACGGTAGAGGTGTGCCCTCGTCCTCGTGGGGGCGATCGGTGGCAGCGATCTCTCGCGCTGGGCCTTGGTACAGGCCATTGCAACCCGAATTGAATTGAATTGAATTGAACGGCCTTAACGCTCCAGCAGAAAGGATCCCGATCAAAGAAGGTACAGGAGTCAGTAAAAGTCTGTCATGCCAGGGCGCGAGATGGCATTAGATGATTTCATCATCATCATTCCAGCCGAAAGACGTCCACTGTAGGACATATGCCAAGTGTCGCCACAATGAACGGTCCTGTGCGTCTCGCATCCACTGCATTCCCGCGACTCAAACCAGGTCCGATCCATCTTTCGTGAGGGCTTCCAACGCTGCGTTTTCCTAAACCTCTTTTCTTTCTCTAGAACCTTTCGGCCCTATCGACCATCCGTCCTACGAGCAATGTGCCCTGGCCACTACCACTTATGTTTGGCGATTTTTCGGGCTATTTTTGCGACCTTTTTTCTCATGCGGACATCTTTTGATGCGATCACGCAAGGAAAATCCGAGCATAGCCCTTTCCATTGCCCTTTGGGTGACAGTAAGCCTTTGATTGAGGCCCATTGTTAGCGACCATGTTCCAGTGCCATATGTCATCACTGGCAACACGTACTGGTCATAGACTTTCGGCTTGAGACACTGTGGTATGTTGGACCAGAAGATACCGCGAAGCTTCCCGAACGCTGCCCAGCCGAGTCAGATTCCACGATTACCCTCTTTCTCAAAGTTGGACCTACCCAACTGGATTGTCTGTCCCAGGTAAACTTAATCGTTTACAACTTCGAGTGTAGAGTCTCCGATCTTGATCGGAGTGGGTGTTATATGTTTATTTACCATGACTTGATTAGATGATTTCCCAAGATGTCAGTATTTTATATGGTGTGGTGTATATGTCTTCACAATCCAGTAACTGGGGAACACGTTACGTCTTGGCGAGACTGGCGTCAGATTTTCTTGTTTTCGACTACTTGTAACGACTGTCAAAGATCTAAAAATGACAGCCGCGACCAACGGCTTAACGTATCTTCTAAGACACGGAGGAATCTGGGTATAGTAAGAAGGTCACCCATCTACAAACCGACCTCGGCAAGCGTAAGTTAATCTATCTATATTATCTCGTGCGTTTTTTGGGTTCCCTACTTCAAATGGAAAAAACGGAACCTTTATAGGATCACTTTGTTGTCCGTCTGTCTGTCTTTCTATCAAGACCCTTTGTCTCGGGAACGCGTGGAGGTATCGAGTTGAATTTAAAACCATATACTCAGGTCTGCGGTCCTACTAAGCCGTGAAAAAATCAAACCAGGTGCAGCTGTTTATGTCGCAAAAAACGTGTATGCACTCTCAAGAGAATCAAAATATATAGGGTACTTTCCATTGACCTAGAATCCTGAAATTTGGCATGAAGCAAGGTCTTATACCACAAGTATAGGAAATATTTTGAAAACTGTAAATTTGTAGTTACTTCACAAAAAAAAAAAACTTTTTTACGATTCGGAAAAATCTTCGCAACTCAATTCGGGAATTGAACAGGTAAGTTTGTGCGGAACCCTCTGTGCGTGAGTCTGACTCGCACTTGTCCGATTTATTTTTCTTTCTTTCGATATTATTACACTTATGCACTACTAGCTTTTGCCTACGATTCGTTCTTTGTCTCTCTCTCGTTCGTTCGCGAGAAAGTTGGTTATAGAAGTCGAAGTCAAAGCCAAATAAAAAGTAGCATAATAATGGAGTAGAGAGAACCTTTCTTGGAGTTCAAGCAATTTTACCGTGTAATCGTAACAGACTTGGCAGAGTTAGTAACTTTCAAATCTATATATATAAAAGCGAAATACCACTCACTAATCACTTAAAATTTGGCAGGTAGGTTTCTTATAGAGTGTAGACATCCACTAAGAACGGATTTTACAAAACGCCAGCCATAAAGGGGCAAAACGGGGCTTGGAAGTTTGTATGGAGAAATCTACTTTTAAGCGGGCGAAACCGCTGGCAGAAGCTAGTTTATAATATTAGTATGGATAAATATCTCACGGGCACATCATCGAAAATCGTTCGGAATGTTACAAACCTATTAGTAGTGGAAGATTACATTAGTGTTCACCGGCCTTTTCACACCCACGGTTGCACTTTCACAAAAACAGTAAAGGGGTGACCAGACGGTTGTAAACTAGCGCTCCAAGCAAAGTGACCTTGGTTTATGTGTTTGGTTTGTGTTGCGTCTACGTGGGATGTAAACCACGAGTCAATACAATGCGTTCCAAACAAGAATAGGATCGATTGCCATGTTGTGACGTCACGTCATACTGTCAAATCGAAGAATTATTATGGTGAGCAAAATAAGAAATTTTTAAAATTTAATTCTATTACGAACTGTGAACGAAAAAATTTTAATCAGAATCCAGTTCTTCAATTTTGCTCATCTCCGGGTTTTGAAATTTTGCCCAATTTCTTGCGATTTGACATTATGATGTGACGTCACAACATGGCAACCGATCCTATTTTTCATTTGGAACGCATTGTACGTTCGGTGGTTGGGAAAACGCGGCTCCCAACCAAGGGCGTTGAAGGTCATGGATTACAACTGCTGTCTACACGGATTGAAACTAACAAGGTCACCTTGTTTGGAACGCTAATTTGCAACCCTCTGGTCACCCCTTTACTTATCACAGTATTTATGTGCATGCAAGAAAAACTTCACGGGCAGTTTATTATTCAATTAGCATAAAATAAATTATGGAAACTACGAATAATGATGAAAGAAACCAAGAAACCTTTCTTTAACGGAGATCTGATTTCTAACACTTTCTCTTTTAGTGAAGCTGAGTTGTGGCGATTTAAGTGAATCATTATAAATCAAGAGTTTCTAATGGCACGTGTTTTAAAGTTATCTACTGGAAAAGTTTCTAGTAAATTGAGGGAATTATTTTGTGGTCTGCGTAAGCGATGATTAGTAATTATTATCATGAGGTAAATTACGTCGTATTGGTCAATAAGACCACGCAAGTTAACCAGGGTTTAAAAACTTCGATATTATAAATTTAGTCATCTTAAATCGACCACATTTAATTACCATTGTCACGTTGACAGCGGCACTAATTTTGTATTATTTCCATTTCTGCGATAGGGGGTGTATAATACCTTGATTTAAAATTAGCATTATGATGGTAAAGGGCTTATTAGACTCCATAACCTATAAGAGATTGTTGATTAAATGCGGTACGAGGTCAAAATGACCCCGTATCAAAGTAAATACACCACTGCATTCTGTTTTAACCGGGCAAGTTAGACATATATTCATCTCTTTCCAAAACTAAACCAAATCGAAGTTACGGTCCCCGTATGGCAGAGAAGACTATGTTTTTCATAGCTGCATCACAAGGAAGACATTCATACGAGGCGTATTAGACCTCGGTCCGCACTGAACGTAATACTGTGTGTCCCTTCTCTGTATGAGCAAAAGCAAAAGACTGCAGCAGTGGTTAAGAGCGTAGTTCTGTGTATATGCGCACACAACATGACTTAGCAACAAAACGTTTGAACACGGCACGGTGTCAAAAATTAAGGGAGTGCCAGGCGTGGTACTGCTAGTCAAGTTGGTTCTAACTTTCAATTGAAATATCCTTAGTTAATATAACACTTTTTTCCGCAGAAATCTTCAAAATCCGCCAGTAAAGGACACAATCACGGTACCAAACAAAGGCTACACGATCGTCAGGATAAAGATCGACCGCGGTGGAACGTGGCTACTTGAGTGCAGGTCCTGTGCCCTCTCCTCGATACCTGCCGCTATCATGATTCGGGTACCTGAAGCAATACCTAAGGCAGTGATCGATTCGTTACCTAAGTGTGGAAGCTATAGGCCACCTGATGTCCTGCTCAACTAAATTTAAGAATAGACTGAGATAGTGTATAGATGGTCTCTTGATTTTAGACATAGGTTAGGTTAGTGGTTATTCTGCAATGATACTCAATTAGTTAGTATCTGTAGATGGAAGCTGATAAATGTGTGTGACTTGGGAAACAAGTTTTAGTGTTTTCACAATAAACTCCAAATGTTATAAAAAAAGGTAACGCCGAAAAAGCAGTTCTTTTTTATTTAGATGGTATTATTGAGTATAATACTAAGAAAACCTACCGTTAAATGAATACTCTATAGAATTTCAATAACTTAGAAACAATAGATGATCATTAGAAGTTTAGTTATAATTAAAAAATACATATTGAATACATCAAAGTGAGAATTTTAAAATATTTTATATCAGAGGCAGAAAATATTATGTTAAGTGTTATAAAAGAAGTACGAGAAAAGTTTTGTATTAAAATGAAAAAAAAAATATTTATTGAATAGAATTAAAGTATAGTAAAACCATTTTTACTTTTATTAAACATCCTTGATATGGTAATTAATAAAATCAAGGTAGGTGGACACATTCGTGTAAATCGTAGGTGCACCTATCTCGCCACAAGGAGACACACCCCAAGACACAACCCCTATTACAACTGGAATGAATTCTTCCACATATTGTCTTTCTTGAGGACTTGAAGTAGAAGTAGCTTCTTCAACAGTTTCCGTTCCTTGATCATTACAACAGATGTAGTTACTTGCATTGTACTTTTCCGTATTACCTTCTACAGGGTCGTTGGGGTCAAAGAGGCCATTTGGAACATATTGTATGAGGGGTCCACCTGAGTCTCCATTGCAGGCTGCTACCCCTCCACTTGTGGGTCCTGTGCATATGTTTGCATCTTTGTCTAAGGGATTTGTTTCAAAATCTTCCTTTATGTTGTCGATGGCTGCGTAGCATTCTGTGGATTACATACGTTAGTAGTTTTGTATTTATTCTATTTTGAGATGAGTTAGAATATGGTGGTATAACAAAGTCTCAAATAGTGTTTAGCTCATCTTCTCTCAGTGGGAGTGGGAACAATTAAATGTTAATTATTATATTATAGCTTGTACTATCTCACTGCTGAGCAGACCTCTCTCTGTTTCTTCCATTAACCCCACCTCTGGATCACCTATTGCCAATTCCTAAGGAAAGATTCCTGACGAAGATACTATCTCCTTCATCGTCCGTCGCGACACCGTCTCGTAATTTCAAGTCACCAAACATTAATAATAGGTTACCACACCACTAAAAATGAATCATAGTTTCTTACCATCGTAAGGGATGTAAGTCACTTTGAGTTCTTGTAGTCTGCTTGGTAGGTCAGGTATGAAATATGTGGTTTTCAAAGCACCCCAACCAGCCAGTTTCATTTGATCTCCACTAAGTTTGTAGTTAGTTGGCAGTTTCACAGGCTGGACCCACTTAGTGAATAGAATTGGTGTGACTGTGCTAAAAACAGCTATGTCATATGGTCCAATACCACTGAAATTGTAAAAATATTTTGTTACCATTGAAATATGTTGTTGTGTATATATCATTCGGTATAAAATTTTGAATAGAAATATGTTTAATTTTGAAATTCGACGCACAAGCACTTAGCTTGTTATCTATATGTAAAAGGAGAAACTGACTGACATAACAACGCAGAGCCGACACTACAGGGCTTAGGGGCGTGAAATTTTGCACGAATTTTTTATGAGACTTAGAGAAGATTTTCCAAAATTCACCAGCTAAGAAGATGACACGGGGTTCCAAACTTCGTGTGAAGAAACATACTTTTACGCAGGCGAAGCCGCTGGCAGAAGGTAGTTTAATATAAAAACTAGAAATAATTTATATGACAAAACAACGTTTGCTGGGTCAGCTACTAATATATAACAATCTCGTGTCACAGTGTTTGTTATCAAACTCCTTCGAAAGGGCTTGACTGATTTTTTTTTGGTATATTTCATAGGACTGAGATTAGGTCATAAGTTAGTTTTAAGACAGGTTAGTGATAAGAGAGTGGTGGCCGAGTGGTAATGGCCTCGATTCACGAGTTGTAGGTTGCGGGTTCAAACCCAGCCAGGCGTACTTTGAGTAATTTATTTCATCACCACTGCTCTCAAAACGGGGAAGGAAAACATCGTGAGGAAACCTGCATGTCCTAGAACCGAAACTTCGAAGACATGTAACATCCACCGATCCGCACTGGGCCCGCGTGGTGGATTACGGCCCATTCCCTCTTTTAGAGAGGAGGCCTGAGTCCCAACAGTGGAAACATTATAAGGATACCTATGCTATGCTAGTGATAAAAGTGGTGTGAAATAATTAATATGACAAAAAAAAAAAAACGTTTACCCGGGCAGATGACTATAAATTCATATTAGATGCGAAAAAAAGGAACTCAAATACCCTTCATATAACGGGTGGTGTATTCGTTCACTGATCTTGATCACTTGTGATTGTGTTCCGAAGTTATTGACATCGTGTATACCGGCAACTGCTTCCAATGGCAGCCATCTTATGAACCAGGACTCAATGGCACAGTGAGCAGCAGACAAGATCTGGAAAGGGAATTTAAGTAGTATATATTTAATCTTGAAATTGTCGAAGGGAAACTGATTTTTAAAAAACCTTCATGATTATAGGCCTCACTTTGTCATATTCTGCGACATATGCATTTTCAGTTTGCTGGTAAATCTTGGTTGTTCCTACAGACGTTTTAGCACTTAGAATATGTCTGTTTAAAGGATTACAGCAGATGACGAAAACCACAGATTTAATAACAAACAGGATGAAGCAAAGCTTGCTGAAAGTGCCGGCACTATTTATTATCACAGGTTGTATCATAGATTGTTGGACTAATCACATACTCCATGTAAAACACAGGACCCCAGTCGAAGGGATCCCGGTCTCGATTTCCAGACACAGTAAGCGCGGGCTTGCGAACGGCGAGCAATGGATAGCTCGCCGTCCGACTGTCCTGTTACCGCCCAAGTCATAGATGGCGCGTACTGTTCCACGCGCGCCTCAAGGAGATTTCAGCAAACCGTAGCGTAGGGGCCCGGCAGGGTCGAAGCGAACTGGGCCCAAAGGTTTGCTTCTTCAAGGAAGACTCGGCCTTGGTATGACAGGCAACGTAGGAACAAGAGTGAGTTTTTAGTCAGTAAATGCCTGACACACCCTCCCGCTCCGCCCAAGAGCGGAGGATGTAATTGCATGATTTTCCCACCGAAACAAAACTCCGTTGGTTAGGGAGGTGTTTGTTGGATTCGTCATTAGCGTCTTTAGCATGACAGCTAGTTACCTACTGTTAGGAAGAAAGTCTACCAGACCTAAAGCTTATTCATGTGATTGCGGCCTAAAGAATTTTAGCAAAAAACAAGAAGCCAAATGAAATCTAATATTTGATTGTTGAAGATTCCTCGAGTATTTGGTACATAATGTTTAATCTGATGATTGATTAATTTAAAGTTACTAAAATCCCACTGCAGACGGACATAAAATTAAAGTACGTACATTGTTTAGTTATACATAGCAAATAATGTGGAAAAAATCTATGTATGCACAGAACAGAGCGCCTGGTTTTTTTGACGTCTTGTCTTGATAACAGTAAGTAATAATTAGGTTAATAGTAGTACAATTATTTTTCCTAATAACAGTATAAATAATCAACTCTAGATTTTCTGTTGACGAATGTTCACCACCGGGTATACGTACGTACGGTATGTAGGAGTAGATATGAATTTATAGAATAGAATGTTAACATTGACTTTTACAAATAAGCCGATTTTGATGGCAAACTCGTTAATTGAGTGCACGCAGTTGCATTTTAGTGATTTGCTCATTGGTATTTGCAGGGGCTATCAATGAGTTCACCAAAAATATTCATTAATAAAAATTAGTAAAATAATAACTTGACTCACCCATCTCTCATTGAGAATAGCTGCACCACAAGTATGTACCCTCATCCAAAAGATCCTGGTTTGTAGCGACACAAGATAGGGGTGGCTGTGTGGTGTCGCCTCGTGACCGCCTACGATTTTACTCTCAGGAATCAAATTTTTCGAGTTAACTAGGAATGACAAGAAATAATATTGACTAAAGAAAGTATAAATTCTCTACGATATGTGAGATAGTAGAAGTAAATCTAATAGAAGTCACAAGTATTAGTTGTTTCATATCTATTAATTTTATATATCTATATATATAAAAGGAGAAACTGACTGACTGACATATCAACGTACAGCCGAAACTACAGGACCTAGTAGCGTGTAATTTTGAACAAGGTTTGATTTTATGACGTAGGCGAGCATTAAAAGAGGATTTTTCAAAATTCTTCCTCTAAGGGTATGAATCGGAGGTCCAAAATTTGTAAGGAAAACCGACTTTTACGCGGGCGAAGCCGGTGGTAGAAGCTAATAAGAGTATAAAAGGAGAAACTGACATATCAATGCACAGCCGAATTTACTGGGACTAGGAACGTGAAATTTTGCATAAAGCTTCTTTTTATGATGTAGCCGAGCACTAAGAGAGGGTATTTGAAAATTCCAAAGTTTTGTACGAGAATCCTTTTTTCAAGCGGGTGAAGCCGCTGGCAGAAGCTAGTGTTGTAATATAGAAATATTGTAACATCAATCATTTTTTTAAAAAAGTAACCGTGGAGTTTCTTGCAGGTGTTTCTCTAAAGGAAACGACTAATTGGAACCGTACACTAGCTACTGACGTTTTGATAAGTACCTATGCAGGCCTATGTGAAATAAAATATTTAGAGTTAAAATTTAATGAAAATTTGTATAAAGTAATACTCACATGAGTTTAAAACAAACGACTAAAATAACTAACTACCATGATTAGATTAAGTATACTTTTAGTTTCTTTATATTTCCTAAAAAAATAAATAGAGTCCTGATGTTATTATGAAATGAAGAACTAAATTGTAATAAAAAATTGACCTACCTGTGACAAGTAACAAACATTTTATTAAAATCAAAATGAGTTTCACAGTGAACTTCATTGTTACATTCGGTGGATGAGTTGTCCTGTCTGTTATTGTTTTTTGTAAGTTATATAACATTGGACGTAGTTAAATCCTTATCTGTGCTCATATTTGCAGATGCTCAACCTTTTGACTGTTTCTTAAAGTGCATGTCCTAAAATCACTGGAGGTCCTTTTTTGTGTTAGAACTGAAGGTTTTGAAGACCGGATATTAATCCTCCTTTTCTAGAATAACTATGAATTACAAGCTTCATGCTGTGAGAAGAAAAAAAAAGAAAACTTGCTAAACGTAAGTTGGTAGCTGCGGGAACCATTCAGAATGCATCAGCGTCCTTTGATTAAGCATTGTCATTCTTGGAGACTGATCGTGTTTTATAAGTTTACAACAAAAAAGTTAACGATTAAATATCAAAAACGTTATTTTATCGTCTTCGATCGTCACCTTCCTTCCCTTGTCCCTTGTACCTTTTCTTCTTCCGTTCTCTCTAGTTAATCATCATGCTCTCATCACTCTTTTATTTTGCATGCATTTCAATTTTCTTTATCAATGCCAAGTCAAATGATGCTCTTTCCATTATTCAGATTTATGTGGCGCCAGTGATTGAAACGTTAGGACCAATTTAGTTGTTATAAGCAATTTGACAGGCCTGTTGATCTAGTTGTCAGTGGCCCTGACTGCTATGCCGGAGGTCACGGCTTCGATTACCACCCAGAACAAATGTTTGTGTGATGAGCACGATCATTTATTCTGTGTCTGGGTGTAATCTATCTATAATATATATGTATTTAGAAATATATAAGTATGTTTATCAGTGGCCTAGTACTCATAGCACAAGCTCTGCTTAGTTTGGGACTAGATGGCGTTGTGTGAAAGTTGCGGAATATTAAAATATTAAATCAAAATAATGCTTGCATCTACTTACGCACAGGTAAGAAGTGGGGTTCCTCAAGTCAAGGACGAATAGGTTACTTCTAGGGAAGCATACTCCATCGTTGACCATATAATTTATTTATTTATTTAAACATTATGTGCCTACAGTTGCAGTATATAGGCGGACTTAACCTTTCGAATACCTTAATTAGAGACATCACTGCTTACCATCAGGAGGGATCGCAATCAAGCACTAGTTTATATCAAATAAAAAAAAAAGGTGGTCGTTACATTTAGATTAAGTACATTATCGCTTAACAACAGGTGAGATGTTGGTCAAGCTTGAAAATATTATTCATAAAAATAAAACCGGGCAAGTGCCAGTCGGACTCGCGCGCTGAGGGTTCCGTTCAAATTTTTGAAAACAGTTCAGTTCCCGAATTGAGTTACGAAGATTTTTCCGAAGCAGATAAAAAGTTTTGTTTTTTGTGATGTTACAACAAATTTACTGTTTTCAGATTTATTCCTATATCATTCATCATTCATCAGATTCAGGGTCAACGGGAAGTACACTATGAAATATTGTCGAAATATAAGTTTTTTGCGATATAAACAGCCGTATCTTTTTATTCTTTAATCTAGAAGTTTGATTTTTTCACAGCTTCAAGGGACCGCAGACCTGAGTATATGGTTCAAATTTCAACTCGATACTTCCACGCCTTCCCGAGATAAAGGGTCTTGACAGACAGATAGATGGACAACAAAGTTATCCTAAAAGGGTTCCGATTTCTTTTTGAGTTACGGAACCCTAAAAATAGTTCGATTACTAAAGATTTGCTACTGCAAACTCTTCTTAGATCTAAATTCTTTCTATGATATTATGATCATCGTTAATGAAGTTTTTTTTTAAAATTACGTTCACCAGGTGGCAGCACTGAGTCGTCAGGTCCAGGCACCTGTCAAAACGCTTATGTCAATGGCATTTGTTTAATTGACGTCAACGTCATAAAATTTTCAAAAGTTAGAAGACCTCAAACCTAAGTGGCACCATCTGATGGTGTAAATTTTTCTGAAAACTCTCATTGTTAGATGTAACAAAATATTGTCTAATTCAGAGCACCTGAAAAATATATATGTACCTTGACAATAGTATTTCATCATACATACGGGTCATTATAATATTGGAACAGGTCGAGATATCGCCATAGCATGGGTAATGAGAATCTCTACGTTGTCAACATGAACTGATTTGTAGATTTATGCACAGATAACCTTCTAAAAATGTAACTAATTATTAGTTCCTAGTAGCCATCAGTTAACTATAGGTACTTGTTTTTAGTTGATATGTAGGAAATTCAGTACAAAGGAATCGTCTCGGCAAAACTCTATGAAAATACGGTATTTTTTTAGGGTTTCGTATCTCAAAAGGAATAAAACGGAACTCTTATACTTTATTGTCCGTTCGTCTGTCTGTCTGTCAAGGCTCTTTATCTCGGCAATGCGTGGAATCGAGTTGAAATTAAAACCATATACTTACGTCAGTGGTCCCTTGAAGCTGAGAAAAAATCAAACTTCTAAGTTAACAGAAAAAAAAGATATGGCCGTTTATGTCGCAAAAAAACGAATATTTCGACACTCAAGGGAACTAAATTCTAGAGTACTTCCCGTTGATCCAGAATTCTGAACTTTTGCATAAAACAAGGTCTTATAACTCAAATATAGGAATAAATCTGAAAACGGAAAATTTGTAGTTACGTCACAAAAAAGAACTTTTTTTTGCGATTCGAAAAAATCTTTGTAACTCAATTCGGGAATTAAACTGTTTTCATAGATACCTAATTACGTACGAAACCCTCAATGTGCGGTAATCATCTAGTATATGGAACACTACGTGCTGTCGATAACTTGGTTTCGGTCTGGACGGTTACCGGACGGCCGGACAGCGAGCTACTTATTACTCGTCATCCGCAAGCCCCCGCCTACCGTGGCTGGTAGTCGGGGATCTGCTGGGGGTCAGGATCGCTGTGGCTGGGGCGTGAGGATGTCCATTCCCTCACGTGTACGGTTGTAACCTCTGCTAGCATTATAGCTTCGCAGAAGGAGGCGACCGCCCGCTATTCCCCTTCATTCAGGTCTTGATTGTGACGGTTACTGTCATGATAACCACATTTTCCATGTTCATTTTCGTAAGAGTCGCTTGGATTGGCAAACATGTAAACAAACTGTATTTGTCGATTTAAGTACAAAATAAATAAAGAAAACCAATATTAAATATTTTATAAAACATTTATTTTCAATATAAAATGACTGTTTCCTACATATACGACATTGTGTACGAAGAGTTTAATGATAATAATTTAAAAGAATGAAGATGGAAAAGAGTGAAGTCTTTCCAGGTTACAGACCAAACACAGGTGTATATTTTACAAACAAAAAATTACCCTGTGTCTTTTTGTTAATAGCTTACGAGTTAATCTTTCAGTTAAGGTAAATACTAGCAGTAAACCTATTAGTAGCAAAATGAACACACGCTCTACTTTGTTTAGTAACAATATGATTAATAAACAATAACAATAACTTAATTTTTCAATGTTATATCTACTACGAAAATATCTTTTCAAAATTTTATGTTGATTGTTGTCTACAAATCTAACATAACGAAGACAGAAGAAAAGTTAAGATGCAAAAATATTAGCTCACACAAAAATGTGTGATTTGTAAAATTTACAAGTTCAAATAAAGGAACTTATTGGACAGGTCAAAATATAGTGAATTGCAAGCAAATTAAATTCGATACAAGAATCAAATAAATAATTTGTGTAAATAAATAAAATAAGAAAGTAGGAACATAACGATACGTACTCAGCAATTCACTTAGCACATTCATACAAACATACAACTAATATTTAATTTGTTAGAGATGGCTAATTGATGGCTATATTATGAAAATTAAAATTTATGCAGATATGTTAAATTCTTGATAATTTTTCATTTGATGAAGCTTGAAGCGTTTAACAAGGATTTATCTTAAGTGAAAGACTATCTCGTGAGCACGTTGCATCCATCTCAAAGAGTGAACATGGATTGTTTATGAACTAAAATACTATGAATGACGATACAAACTTACGATAACATTGCAACTGTGGCAGTGAGATACATGCAACACCGTAACACGAATTACGGTCTCAAGTTATGTAGATGTTAACTAACTTGAGGTAAAATGATTTTAACATGCTTTTATAAAATTAAAAGGTCTATCATCCTCCTCCGACACATGATGGAAATGAACAATTTAAAACGAAGTGTTTGTAGTAACTAGGTCAAGACAAAAAAAACTGTGCAGTCGTGTCGGAAGGAGTTCTAATTACGATTATCAATCTATATATTGCGAGTTGGTAATTACGTATTTGCACTTAACCCCTTTATGATTAAATTCATTTAGGAATAACATTACAACTACGATCGTCTCGTTTCTAATATAAAGCTTAACATATACTAATCTAAATTTATGTACAAAATTATAAAACGAGTAACAATAACATTTAACTATATCAAAGGAATTAAATTGAATGGCGAGTCATGTCGCCATTTTGATCACACGGCTGGTCGAATACTTAAATCTATAAATTATTATAGTGATCTGATTAAATACTTTGGTCTCTAATGCGATACATTTGAAGGTAAGTTATTTAGAACAGCACCTTAAAGTTTATAACATTATTTACAAGATAACATTAACAAATAAATTTATCCCATTCGCACGTTGTTCATATTTCAACAACGGAACAAAATATGGCAGTACGCGATGATTTTTCACTCCTGTTTGGTATTCACAAATCGATTACGAATATCGATTATAATGAATCTTCGATAGTGTCAGTGTATCGGGAAGAACGGTGGAGTGATCGTTGGGAGGTGGTCGCCACATCGAGGGAAGTTCGGAGGTACTGGGGGCAGGTCGCCCTGCGTGCCGATGTGAAGGATCAAGTTCATTCCTATTACTATGTGGTAGATGAAATGGCAGTGGAACAACCAGTACCCTGAAAATAAAGAAATACGTTAGCAGAGAAATAGAATATTGGGAAAAAATGAACTTTTGAACTATCCCCCCAGGGATAGTTATTTATTAGCATAACACCGGTGATCACTAAAATCCGTTTGAAATAAGATGATACATTAAAAAAAATTTCTTCGCTGTCCGTTTAACCGATTTTGACTTCTATTCCGTAGTCATAAGGACGACATTAAAAGCAAAAATAAAACTTTTTTTTTACCCATGCGATAGAAGGCAAAATCGGTTGACCGGACAGCGAATAATATGTAAATAGAGTGAAATGTTTTTGTTTAAATATCTGATTTTCTTGCAAATGGAATGTTTAAGAGTCTGTCATGCTCTCGCTCCGTCCAGAGCAAAGAAAATTTAAAAAAAAAAACACCAAAAATTGCGTTCGGACATTTTTTTATTGAACGATGGGTACTTTGTAAACGAGTATTACCTGGATTATCAGCCTTTAGCCTCAAAACAACGTAACCGTTATTAGGCACAGCAAGAGTGTCCTTGAAGGGTGGAAGGTTGTACTGCCTGTGCAGTAGACCCTTTCTGTCGAGGTCCAGGGCGTGTTTCAAGTTTATTTTCTTGATGTTCTTGTCGGGGGATCTACCGATACCGATCACGTTGTACGGGGTACCGTGAAGGTGGAATGGATGAGATAAGTTTGGCGATTGTACTGAAATGAAAAGGATTCGTTATAAAGATGCTTAAATGTCTATATCGTATGATTCAAACTAAAATGTGTCTGTCACAATGATGTCTTTAATTTTTTTTTAACCATTGCCACATCAAATAGTCATCCTTGGTAAAATGGCGAAAAATCAAGGATTTTTTCAAAGTAGCTGAGGAGTTGACCAATCTTCACTATCTGGTGTATTTTCAGTGTGAGGCTGAGATAGACAACGACAATTATATCGTTTGCTATATCAGCCTAAAAAAAAAGAGAACAAAATAAAAAAAAGAATAAGAAAAAAGAGAAAGAAAAGTTTGACTATTATGTCATAGAGATGTTTTTTTTTTAAATTGATATAAACCAGTGCTTGACTGCGATCCCACCTGATGGTAAGCGGAGATGCAATCATTGATGGTCAGGCGGACTAGTTTATTAAGAGCCTATGCACTCTAGCCTTGAAGACGTCTATGTTATAGTTGGACGGGAAGACCGCAGCAGGCAAATTGTTCCAAAATGTAAAAATATCTTCATATCTACCTTCATCGACCAGCACAATTTCAACAATCGAGTTAAGAGGAACATCGATCATGTGCGTGCAACGACAATCAACGGCGCAGTTGGCTGGTCTATTGTCACCATTACAGAAGAGATCGGGAGACAGCTCGTGCATCTGCGAGAGGGGGGGCGCGGGGGGTGCACTGTAGGAGATCTCGTCTACTAAACTCAGCACGTGGTCACCGCCGGGAGCAACTGGAATTGAGAAGATAAGGTTTTAATTGGATTAAATTTTTTACGGTTATAGCTCTCGTGAAAAGGCCTATGGATCGTTATGAATAAACTGAGAGCACTAATACTGGGAATGACGGCTCTTACCTTATCTGTTTGGGAAAAAAATTATACTTCGCATTTAAATATTATTTGCTGGCATTAAACAAAGTGGAAACAATAAAGTGTCCGCGAAAATAAAGGCTGAAATAATCAGCCTTATAATGTTCCCACGACTGAGATTCAGGCCTCCTCTCCAGGAGAGGGAACGGGCCGTAATCCAACCCGTGGGTTCAGTTTGGGTTTATGGATGTCACGCGTGTTCGAACTTGGTTCTAGAAACATGTCAGTTTCGTCTCTATGTTTTTCTTAACCGTTTTGAGCGCAGTGGTGATGAAATAAATTACGCAAAATAAAGCGCCTGTCTAGCTTTAAAATCACTCTTAAATCAAGGCCGTTACCACTGAACACCACACTGCCACCACTGAAATTATCATCATCATCATCATTTCAGCCGAAAGACGTCCACTGTTGGACATAGGCCTCCCCCAAGTGTCACCACAATGAACGGTCCTGTGCGTCTCGCATCCATGCGTCTTCCGGTACGCGGTCGCCACTCCAAAACCTTTTGGCCCCAACGGCCATCTGTTCCCCGGGCTTGTGCTCTGCTCAATGCCTTAAGTTTGGCGATTCTTCGTGCTATGTCGTTAACCTCAGTTCTCCTGCGGATATCTTCATTCTTGATTCGATCACACAAGAAAACTCCGAGCATAGCCCTTTTCATTGCCCTTTGGGTGACTTTAAGCCTTCTGATGAAGCCCATTGTGAGCGAACACGTTTCGGAGACATATGTCATCACAGGCAACACGTACTGGTCATAGATTTTCTTCTTGAAACATTGGTATGTCGGACCAGAAGATTCAGTTTCACAAACGCTGCCCAGCTGAGTCAGATTCGACGATTGACCTGGTTTTCGAACTTGATCTACTCAACTAGACTCTATCGAGGAAAACGTCGTCCACAACTTCGAGTGTAGTCTCTGATTTTGATAGGAGTGGGTGCTACATGGTTGTTTATCATGACTTTGGTTTTGTACATGTTCATTTTAAGACCCACACTTTCGGAAGCTCTTCTGAGGTCATCGAGCATTGTGCTGAGCTCCTCCGTAGTCTCAGCCATGACTACTATGTCGTCGGCAAACCGAAGGATTTAAAATGAAGTGAAAACCAGATTTGATAAAACATTGGTTCTCCGTATACAATGCATATAGAAAACGTAACTGTAAATGATAAAATTTAAGGTAGTTATTAATTTAATTACCTAGATAATTCTTGTAGGTGTTTTCCTGGAACAGGTCCTTTGGCTTGTAGAAGTGGAACCTGAATGGCAGGAAAATCTTGACATCGGGCCTCTCCTGCAGTATGGATTTGTCTACCGGCCTGGCTGATTTCAAGTTGCTGACGCAAATGGCGTCGTTTCGTTTTACGTTGCAGATAGCATCCAAGGGGTTAAGAATCTATAACATTTTGAAGGGTTAAAGACATGGTTTCTGAAAAAAGAAAATGTTTAGCAATGTGTGCTGAATTTAAAACCAATTCATTTAAAATTAATTTGAACTGCATTGTTTTTTTTTTATTTGGGAATAAATTAGCAATGCGCAATTGCGCAGTTAATTGTTAGTTCAGCCGATATGTTTAAGCAAATTTTGAATCACGTGCCGAAAAGCTTTACAGAAAGAATTTGTTTAGTAATTTATTATTTACACAAAAAGCATGAAAATACACAAAAAAATAAAAATAAAATGTACAACCTGTAGGTTTGGTGCCAAGTAGAAGTCTACTAGATGCCCTCCAAATTCATGCACAAGAGTCTCATCATGCGAGTCATCTACATAGTATCTAAGATAGTCATACTATTGTGCTATATCTACAAATATATACAACAGCTTTTCAACTGATGTGTCTATTTTATAATTTAAAAACGATGTACCAACTAGTTGTAATTAAATTACAATAAAATCATCAACATACTCATGCTTACAGGGAAAATAAAGTAGACTTCTATTTTTCAAGATTTTATTAAAGGTACAAAATTTTACATTCTTATAGTAATTTTATATTATTATGATAAATCGTAACGTTTTGCTTTTCACTATTTTAGAGCAAAATATACATACTGCTAGATATGTTCGTTGTAAGCTGGGTTGCCGTTCTCATCCGACTAGTTCATACGACATTTACTTTTTGGAATTTCCGTTGGCACAATCACTCTGACTTCAAGTAGCCACAAACATTAACGTCTCTTAATTAATGGTAACCTCAAGTGTGCTTCTCTGTATATCTATAGTCTTAATAATATACAGTCTTTGTTTGTGTACAGAGTGTGGGACAGAGTGATCAGACTACTGTGTATTTACATAAGTTCCGCTGTACGATATTTACATTTTATCATAAATGGTAGTGCATGCAAAATTGGGTTGGGAATGTTTCAAATGTCTTAAAATTCTAAGCAAGTAGTTCTAATAAGTAATTTTTAAATATATACAAGTAATAAATATATCATTGGTGAAAATAAAATTATAATGGCAAGTTGTTAGTTAGAGGACGAAAAGTCTTGTTAAAACTATACTCAATACGCGAAAGTAAATTGTTGGTTCAAGAGCCTCAAAGTACATATTATTGGCGATATCAATAATTAAAACGTAATTAAAAAAATATCACCGAATATGGCATAAAATTAAAATTGAAGTCAACTCGTAGAAACAGTGCATCATCGTTAAATAAAATCACAAACCATCATTAACTCCCATTGAATCACTCTTGTAAAAAAATAAACACAAACGGCAGAATCGAGCACTTCGAATCTACCGGACACATCACACAAAACAAACATAAATTTACACTTAGTTAACATATTTAAATCAACTGTACATAGCTGTGTGCTGTACTTTTATTTGCGAATCATGCAAAAAACTGGGCAATTTGTCTAGGAACCAATTTAGTAGTTTGGCGTAATGGGAGGTTGGAAGTCGCCACATTGGGGGAAGTTGGGAGGGACGGGCGGCAAGTCGGCTTGCGTGCCCACCTGAAGCACCAGGTTCATACCGATTACGATGTGGAACAGGAAGTGGCAGTGGAACAGCCAGAAGCCGGGGTTGTCGGCGCGGAAACGGATGATGACGTAGCCGTTGTTGGGGACGGCAATGGTGTCCTTCGCTGGGGGCAGGTCTCCCTGCTTCAGATGACGCTCAAGCAGACCTCTCCTGTCGAGATCGAGAGCGTGCTTCAAGTTGATCTTCTTCACGTTCTGGTCAGGTGACCGGCCAATACCGATGACGTTGTAGGCGTATCCGTGCAAGTGGAACGGGTGAGATAAGTTTGCGATTTGAACTGGAAAATGGAAAGTACAATCAAGAATTTGCATCTGTAATTACCGCAATCTACACGTGATGCATAACTTCCCGTTATTGTATTCAGCTTGGTGTTATTACCGAAGAAATAAATCGATTTACGTGATGATAACATCGGCAAATAAGGTTCAAATTGATGTACAAAACATGTATAAGTGGGTTGATTTTAATTATATCTAGCTGAATAAGCCAATTTTTGCGGGTGATTAAATGTGACGTAGTAATGTACATACCTTCGTCTACAAGTACAACTTCAACGACAGCGTTCAGGGGTATGTCGACCTTGTGGGTGCACATGCAATTCTGTCCACAGTTAGCGGGCCGGTTGTCACCGTTACAGAACTGATCAGGGTCGATGTCGTCATACTGACTGATCAGTGGCGCGGGCGGGGCCATGTATGAAATTTCGTCTATCAAACTGATTACGTGATCTCCTCCAGGGGCAACTGGAATGTCAACATTATGTTATTGTTGGTCATTTCTCTTCTTATTTAATAAGAAGATCATTTACATGAATAGCTTACCTAAGTATCTGTTATAAGTGTTCGGTTGGAACAACATCTCGGGCCTATAGACGAAGAAACGGAAAGGCAAGAAGATTTTAACATCGGGCCGTTCTTGAAGGATGGCCGGATCAATGTGCTTGGCGTTCTTCAGCTGACTGACGCAAATAGCGTCGTTCCTTGTAATATTACACCTCGCATCCAACGGGTTCATCACCTGGATAGTTAGTGAGGAGAAAGGATCGTGCAATTACTAATATTACGTGCAAATATACATTATTCTCTACATAGTTGACTACTGTTACTAAATCTACTAGTCATAAAAGTATTTGCACTCTTGCAGAAAATCAATCCAAGTGCAAACACTCGCCTTATAATAAACCGTTATATTTGTATGTGGTCGAATTTAAAATTACTACTGGCACAAGTTTGTATTGATATATATTTACAGAACCGGTAAATGTACCGGTAGTTATTTTACTTGACTGTACATGGTCTAATTCGTCAACAGCTATAATTTGATTTTTCGTTTTAATTTATTCGCCGCTGCGAAATTCGTTTCATATCGGCTCTATACTAGTATTTATGTTTGAGCAACGAGTAGGTATAAAGTCGACACTTCGACCATGTTTAATCGAGGCTGTCGTGTCGGCACCAAGAATTTAGTATGCAATATCCGCTGCTTGATAATTGAGGCAGGTAGTCTCAGGACACGGGCTACGTACGCCATACACCTGGCACGTATCACCAACTAGAACTCACTACCAAAATACAGGAAATGTAAGAATATTTACATTATCATCGTATAAAAGTTCTACTGAATCTACTAGTGGTATATAATACATTACAGTACTTATCGCTGTATGTTACACCGGTCACTACAACTCACCACTCCTTGAGGTATGCCGATGTCGTAGGTGGGTGGCTGCGAGGATGGTTGGTAGGGTCCTCTTGCGTATCTGAGGATACCTAACTGCTGAGCTCTCTTAATACCGCACTCGCCAAGACCACGGACCTGGATCCAGTAGGCTCCAGGAATGTTGTTCGCTTCGATTACAAAGTCGTATCGTTCGCCTGTAACACGCGTGATAACATTTTTGTAAGAATTTCATTAGGATCTTGATAATTTGCAAATGTTGTAAAAGAGGAAGCAGGTATGTTATACAATGTTTTTGCTCGACTGGGTGCACTGCCTAATTAGACATTATTACAACACATAGGCGTGTCTTATAAAAATCGCAACCGATTATCGTAAATTATATTATGCACGTATTATTGCGATTAGGTTTCATTTGAAGGCAACAGAACTTTTAAATTCAATAAAATACATGTATGTTAGAATCCATTCAAGGATATTATTGATGAAATTCAACGAATGAAGTCTTTAATATTAATATGTTTTTTTTATACGTGGGTCTCAAAAACCTGCAACGATTAGTCATAAAGAAAGATCTTCAACAAGTTACGACTTGCCATTGTTTGAAAGCTAGATCGTAAACAGGTATGTTTATTGCTTCCTTGTGCTTAGCTTACCTGAGAACGAGATGATGGTGTTTACTTGTACCGGATGCACGGGCTCGCCGTCAGTCGCAATAACGGTTAAATTGTGGCCTTCGAAAGTGACCTGCGCGGGACACACGGACGCGAAAGCGTTGATCATTCTGAATCTGTATCTTCTGCCAGGCGTGATCGTGAACACTTCCAGGGGTGTGTTGGTCATGAAGCCAGTGTTGGGGTCTCTGAATTGACCCTTTCCGTTAATCAGTACGTTTTCGGGATCCTGTCCCGTGTTGACAGCCAGACGACCAGGGTATCTCTCGGCCGCATCTTCGTGGAGCCAGTCGCTGAGCAGCATGACGTGGGTAGTCAAGTCGTAGTCGTATAAGTGACTGTTGGGGTCTTTGGAAGGAGGCTGACGTACGACGATGCTGCCGTATAAACCGTCAAGTTTCTGCAGTCCAGTGTGAGCGTGCCAGAAGTGGGTACCAGCGTTACCTTGCCATTGATATCTGTAATAAAGTACAGGAAAATGTAAAGCATTGATTTTAAATTGAAACAAATTTTATGCAACAGTTTTCACTATTCGAAGGTTTAAGCGTACCTGAACGTATTTCCTTGCTGGATAGGGCACTGCGTCACAAATGGTACACCGTCGTAGTACTGAGAGCCTCTCTGCCAGATTCCGTGCCAGTGGATGGTCACCTCCATACCTTCCATGTGATTCTCGACGTCGATGACTACCTTGTCGTTTTCGCACACTTGGATCGAAGGTCCCGGCAACATTCTGTTGGCGGTGAGGATTCCTCGCTCTACACCATCGGCCAGCACACATTGGCAGTGAGACCACACCACGTTCGTCGCGTTCGGGGTGCATACTTGACACGCTCTGTAATCATATGCATGTTTTTAAGTATGACATAAGTTACGCTCTATATCTTTATCAATATACAAGTATCACACATGATTTCTTAAGGCAACATGTAGCTTATCGTGAAATAACTTCGTTGTTTGCATAAGTCCTGTCGTCACCTATCAATTACATGGCCTAACAGAATTTGAATCACTTATTGTATTTAAGTACGGCATTGAATCCGATGCTGCTAACAGTTCGTGTGAAACAAAGCGTAAAATGTGCGAAATAGAAAAGTCGGTCTGTGGGTCAGTTTTTTCTTCGGCACGAAAAGTCGTGAGCATCTCGAAAATATTTGGACTATCTCTGGATCTTAGCATTGATGGCGCAGATATTATGAAATACAGTGAGGTAAGGAGTTACTCAAGCTTTAAGCCTATTTTTGAACTGCTGTGATATAAGTCGATAACAGTGATTGTAAAGTAAACGTCAAATCCGTGCAATTATAGTTGTACAATTGAATTGACTTCCGACTCCGTTAGCTGCTGTTTGCAATTTTAATGAGAGATGAAGAGTCTGCCATTATGATTGTTGTGAAAGACAATTCATTCAATGTCACTGGCTGATCTATCGCAATTTTACAACTCGGTCTTGAATTAGCCTATTTCCCTTGAAAAAATACAATGATTCGTTTGCATCCGTAGGTGCAGAGGAAACAAACTTCATTAGCATTAGAGTAATAGAGCTGCTAGGGAAATACACTACAAATTTTCCTTATATATTTAGGTGAGTAGTTTTCCGTTCTAATAGGATTGGTAATGATGTCGTAACAGTAGGTCAAGTAAATCTTTTCGATAAAAAAAAAAACTTGACGATAAACTTGCCAAGTGTTTTTTTCGGTTTGCGCACTGAGGGTTCCGTAAAAATTTACCTATGAAAACAGTTTAATTCCCGAACTGACTTACGAAGATTTTTCGAATCGAAAAAAAGTTGTTTTTTTGTGACGTAACTACAAATTTACAGTTTTTAGATTTTTTTTCTATACTGGTGCTATAAAACCTTGTTTCAGGCCAAATTTCAGGATTCTAGGTCCGTTGACCTAGAATCCTGAAATTTCAAAAGTAGAAGTACCCTACAAATTTTGATTTCTTTGAGAAAGTCAAAATGTACGTTTTTGCGACATAAACGGCCTTTTTTTTTTTCGTTATCTTAGAATTTTGATTTATTCACAGCTTCAAGGGAGCGCAGACGTGGGTATATGGTTTTAATTTTAACTCGATACCTCTACGTGTTCCCGAGATAAAGAGTCTTGACAGACAGACAGATAAACAGAGCGACGGACAACAAAGTGTTCCTATAAGGGTTCCGTTTTTTCCTTTTAATTTACGGAACCCTAAAAATCACATTCAACAGTAGTATGTGATCAGAGGCCCTACCACGAGCTCTTAACACGTTCGATCTGACGACCTAAACTGAACTGCTTAAGGGATCGAGGTATATGGGGTGTATAAGTCCATCCTTCTTTCTCGTTTGCTAGCTTGACTTTTAACACGTTATGGTAAGGCCCCAGAACACGTATCTGAATTTGCCTATAGATGATTATTATTATTATTGCTGGCATTCGCAAAATACAATCGCATTGCATCTACCTTGAGGGATTGTTCTAAAGAGTTAGTACTACGGCCCTAGAACGCAAAGGGCAACTGAAGGAACATGGGGGATTCTGGAGAATAAAAGATATCACTATACCCAGAACGCACCGGAAAAAACTGCCTATAACTACTTATGTCGATAATCATAAAAATAAAAGATAAGTACTTACGCTCCCAAAACCGTGTACAACTCAAGAGTAAAATGGTAGTAGCAGATCCTGGGTGGTTCGTTCTCCCTGCAAGCACGGGCGCATTCATCAGGAGCCGACAGCGATGGGTTCCTCCTCAGCTCAGCTGTGGCACTGCTGGTGAAGTCCAGATGCTTAAGGGAAGGATTCCCATTAGCGTTCCTTGCTAGGGACGGCAGAGGGTTGCTTCGAACGCCACCGCTTAACGGACCGCTGCCGCTGGTTGCGAATGGGTTGGGTCCAGCGGTGCTGCCGATGCTACCGAAGGACGCGAAGGGGTCGCTGCCTGAAGGGTGAGTCTGCACCAGGCCGTGGGTGGAGGCGAAAGAGCTGCTGCTGCTGTCGCGGAATGGTGTGGCTGTGCCCGCCTGCCACCATGACGCTGACGTTGATTGGTCGTCGGCTGTGCTGATGGCTTCTGTGGAAAAAAAGAAAAAAGCTGATAAGTTTTTGTTTAATTTTGTCAAAGAAAGATCGACAGGACGGCCATTTTATTCGTAAAAAGTTTGTATATAAGTTGTGTTACTTTTTCGGTGTACAATAAAGTTTTATTGGTATTCGGTACTTGTAAATCTTGATCTCAAATGTAACTTGTAATAGTGGCATCTCTTTACTTGACCAGAAAGTTGGGCACAAGGTGACGGACGGAGGTCGTCTCGGTCTGTTTGGGAGTTCATTTAAATTATCCGCTTTTTGTCTGTACTCCGTGGTCAGAAAAGTGTTAAACATAATGGATCCAAATGTCAATTTTCGGTTAATGACCACAATAGGAATTGGTCCAGATCATAATTTCTACTTTTTTATCTAAATATTTGAGTCAAGGAGCTTGTTGCTAAGTAATAACAGCAGTACGAGTCGATCCCCAATGTTAAGTAACGCTTGCAGAAGTTGATTTGTGGATGTGTAACCATTTTAACATACTGAGATTCCTCTGTGCCTCGGAAAGCACGTTAAACCGTTGGTCATCGTCATCATTCAGGTGATAGACGTCTACTGTTGGACATGGGTCAGCCCCAAAAGTCGCCATAACGACCGGCCCTGTGCGACTCGCATTCACCGTATTCTCGCGAACCTCACCAGATCATCTATCCACCTTGTGGGAGGCCTTGCAACGCGACATCTTCCGGTACGTGGTTGCCATTCCAGAATATCTTGGCTCCATCGACCATATGTTCTGTGAGAATTGTGCCCAGTCCACTGCCATTTAAGTTTGGCGATTCTTCGCACGTTGATCACGGCTATCATTTGTATATCTTTGACAGTCGTTAGGGACAGTTAGAAGCCAAAAAATCTGACACCTGTCTTACTTGGGTAACCCCAGTCACTGGGTTGGTTATGGAGGTCTGATATGTAGATGCTCCACGTAAAATTCTGGTATTCAGTTATATCCAGTTTGGTTAGAAGTCAAACCCAACTCAGTTGGGAATAAAACTAGGCAGATTGATTTAATCAAGGCCGGAGCACAGGTCAATGTCAGATTCAAAATATGTATTTTATAAGAATTATCAGATTTTAAATAAACTGCAGATGCAATCTTAGCAGGCATGAAGTATTATACTCCAAGTACAACAAAATACAAAGTTGAAGGAAATAGGCCAAGATGAATACTACAATTAAGTACATTAAATCCTACACTGTTATTTCTCACAACCTACTCGCCAAAGCCAAGTAAAGCTATCATCAAATCAAACCATAGAACGAAAGACAGAGACTAGAGACAATAACTCATGAGTCGAGATTACTCAATAAAGATAAAAAGATGTGTAAATTACAAACGTTTCGAAGTTACTTGAAATGGAACGGCTGATAGTGAATCTGACAGTAGCTGAAAGTAACCAATGATTAGTTTATTAGATAAGCCGGCAGTAGTTCTCGACAGGTGCGTTAATGTAAATTCTCTCGTGCAGGCGCCTTGTATCCACTCGTATAATGGCTACAAGACTGTGTTGTCACGATGTTTTCGCAACACTACAGAACTGGATCAGGGACCGCGTCCTTAAATTAAAAGGACTTTAACTTCCCTATCGGCTGTTACAGTTTTCTCAAAGCATTAATTGAATATTACGCAGTCCGATACGATCGCACAGTTACCATAATACTATAATTGCTTACTTAATATTGTAATGATGCGATACCGGCTTTGGTACAATACCATTTAGGGTTCCTTTGCGAATGGGAACTTTGTAAAATTGTTTGCGTACCAAATACGATGTTTTTGGCTGCATTTTGCAACAACATTATTGTAGGCCATTAGCTTGTAGATATGTAACAAAAAGTGTATAATTTTCATTCTGGTTGCGGAACATAACAATACGTGGTGGATACGAACTTGGCCGTTTTTTGTGACACCGTTTAGGTCTCGGAGCCTTGAGGTGACTACACTTTTATTTCCTCATTGGTAAATACTAACATTGGCTGGCGATTCGTTACGGCGTCGCCGATTACAGGCGGGTTATCAAGGGTTATTATTTCAAATTACGAGTCGCGTGTTAGGTTTTCCAAATCGATGGATCGTGTATGTTGTAGCAATGCTAGTGAAGATTACGTCTTTGTTTTGCATAGGAAATAACAACCTTAAAGGCTTGTGAAAAGGTCTGATTCTAGCTAATTCTCTATGAATGGAAATGTTTTAGGCATTCATCGGGAGCTAACAGTGCCTGTAGTTAACATGATCTCGATGTATTAGCACTCAACTCACACTCGCTCCTACATTGCTGTTTCGCGGCGTTTAGTTACAAAAAAATCAAAAAGCCATTTTTAAAAGTAAAGCCACAAATAAATTAGGGAATAACATGTTTTTTTATTTTTTATTATTGACAGGCTCGCGTTTGACCACTATCTCACCTGATGGTAAGCGATGATATGGCCGACGATGAAGCACGCTTGCCTAGAAGTAACCTATTCACTCTTGACTTAAAGACACCCAAAATGACGCGCAATGCTGTCAAATTGTCCAACCAAATGTCTTGCGATGTAAAATGTCGGGGGGCAAGTTGTCGAACACAGGGTAATGTTGCAGTGTCACGTAAATCGAGCGTTGCTTATCATGTTGGGGGACATTTTGTCCGTTAATGAATCTGAGGTTTCAGTTATCAGAATTTTAAAACTATGGGCTACAAACTCCGTTGATTAGTTGCATAAATATGCCACCCAATAAGTTTGTTGCCGCTACTTAGGTACTAGTTTATTGCTTATTTATAAGGCTCATAAATTGTAGCTATCTAATCACAGATTAATTTAGCAGCAGCTGTTGCGGTCGCGCTGTGGTTTGCAATCAGTAACGGAGAATTTCTCTTTTCGTGTAAAACGTTATATTTTATGTGTAGCAGCATAATGGGCGTAAAACATACCGCGGTAATGTTTTAAAATGATTACGGCATGATCACGGAAAAATTGCACATGACCAATCTATAATACTCTAGTTACTTAAACATCTTTCTCAAACATATCTGCTCACGTCAGAAATTTCTATGTAATCGTACATAATTTTCAATGAAATGTAAAGTATTCTTATACAAAATGTTCAAGTTTTAAGCAACGTTTTTGAAATCGGTTTTGTTTCTGTTTCTGATTTTCTGGTTTACAAATTCGTTTCAGTACTAAATTGATTAAGACACGATAGATTAGGTCACAGACTTGCAAAATTTTGTGTCTTTGCGGTTAAGTTTTGAAACAAGAGCGTTGTAAATAATGAAATGCCCACATGAAAAAAAGCAAAGGTTGTAAAAATTTAAAAGTGCTGATTTCAATAATAAAATCATAATTATGGTTATCTGTGCAATATTTTCGTCATC
The DNA here is from genome assembly GCA_949316375.1 of Mythimna vitellina. Lineage (NCBI taxonomy): Eukaryota > Metazoa > Arthropoda > Insecta > Lepidoptera > Noctuidae > Mythimna > Mythimna vitellina. The sequence continues at coordinate 7,911,227 of OX438694.1, read as the reverse complement.
CCGAAAAAGTGGCCAATACGCCAATGTTTGGATGTTTTGCATCCGAACATTGGCGTATTGGCCGGAGCTGGTGCAACTCAATGGACGTGCCTATAGGTAAAATCGTGTTTGCATTAAATCATGTTGTTTGCGATTCGCGTCGGCGATGACTCGTTCCGTTCATCTAACCGCTTCGTGAGCACATCTGTTCACCGGATTATTGGTATTATTACTGTTCCGTTACGCGATTACACTATGTGTTTAGATAAATGATCACATTACCGAGTGCGTGTAACCACAGTTAGGTTTATACGTACTTAGTTTAAAAAGATTGGAGTACGAAGCTTGAATGCTTTTTGTGACACGTAAACTGATGGTTTGCGTAAATATATATATTAAAGGGATGTATTAAAGGGGTGGTCTTGCCTTCCACAAGGTGGACTTAATAAGGGTTGCGGGAATCCGATGGATGCGAGATGATGAGATCGATCGTTATGGCAATATTTGGGGGAGGCCTATGTCGTCTTTCGGCTGAAATGATAATGATGTTGAAGAAAGAGATGGTATTGATAAAAGTGTGGCCAGATAAAGACCACTGCTCAATATATTCGTCCGACATGTATAAGAAAGAATGATAGTTGTCATATAAAACAGGTGTCATATAAACAGATATATACAAACTTTCGCTTTTATAATGTCTATCGGTGTAATTAGTGTGATAACTATGATGTACACTACACTGTATCTTTATTGATTCGTGTGATAACTAAATTTACACTACACTGTATCTTTATTATGATAATAAAACAGAGCTTTCAACATTATTGGTCGATACAAAATTACGTAACAATACCTACTTCAGATTTCAGACACATTGCTTATTCGTATCGCTAACGATAATAATTTATTGATCCAACTGCGTAAATGGTAGCGATAGTGGTGATAGTTGCAGTAACATGCTATGTGGAATACAACTTTGTTCTCTTACTGTAAGGGTATGCAACTCGACATACATTTTTACTGATTTTCATGCAACTGCTCTTACACAATTATGACGTTAATACACATTTTTCATTAAATATTTTGGAAATGGATATTATTTAGGTTTCTATTGAAATCAATTTATAAATTTGTATAAAATCTTTTGCATGAACTTTGACACTTCATTATTTACTCAAAAACAAAAAGTATAACATTAGAAGCCTTGCAAATTTAATCAAGATTCTGAAAGACGAATACGATTTTTTTTTTCAAAACCTTTTAAGGGTTTCCTGGAAGAAGTTTTGTGAAATATTCAAGTAAATGATAGAATTACCGAAAAATTGCCTAAAAACTCGGTTGGCAGAGTTTTTAGGCGTTATATCTCTTTTTTGCATTGCCCCTTCATGAAACATTCCGTCGGATTGCGTTAAATGAAGCAACAAGCTTTTAAACCATGCTCGATGTTGACGATAGGCGAGTGGAAAAGGAGCCTCTTAAAGAATTATGTACGTTAGTAGACCCGTTGTAGGCGTCTAAACAGCCTTAGGGTAACCTAGGTTTTGGCAAAACTAGTTCATAAATTATGGACTTAAAAGTGTGACTATAAAAATGAATATGGCAGTGAAGTCGGCGGTATATTTTCTTACTAGCTTTCCGAGTGAAATACAAAAATTATACCATGATGAGAAGGATTCCAGGACATAATCTGCTCATGTGACAAATTTCATCAAAATCTGTCCAGTTGTTCAGAGGTAACAGACAGACAGTTATTTTCTCATTTATAATATTATACCAAGTGCTGACAGTGGTTTTGCCCGCGTGATAATAGAAAATTATCCCAATATACTCCCGGAAATAAATATCCTATGTGCTATTCCAGGACAAAGTTTACCCGTATACCAAGCTTCATCGAAATCCGTTCAGCCGTTCGAGGATGAAGAAGTAACAAGTAACATACACACTTACTTCTCGCTTTTTTATTATTAGTGTGAAGTTAGACACACTTTAGATCATTAATATAATCTTTAAATGATCATAAGTGCGATAACCGCTTGCAAAAATTCGTAGGCGGAAAGTGATTGATATCGGGTTGTGAGAATAAAAGGTAGCAACTCCATGTGACGGATTTTCAATTAGCGATCTACTTAATAACAGCGCATGATGAAAAAACCTAAGTGCTTATTAGCGTGTATTGTGTCATTGTATGCAACCTACTTGTTAATAGAACAAATATGTTTGTCGAGTTTGTGCAACGAATCAATCATCGATTGTTCCACATGATTGTTTCATTCAGCCCCCTTTATATACGCAGTTAGCCACGTTGGTTTATGAAGCGAGGTGGCTAAAAAAACATGAAAGTTACTGAACGTATTCGACCCTTTTTAGGAAGACTTACAGACCCGTAACAGAACATATGTAATGTACTGAAAAGCTATAAATTATGACTATTAGCGGGCTTGGTGCAAAGTTTGATAAGACGTTCTGCAAGATTGATCAAAAAGTCACCAAGGCTCTGAATACTACTACTCCTACATAAGGAGTCTCCTAATACTACTATATAAGGTTGGAAGTTCATTCAATGACTTCTCCTGCTCTAGAGTGGAACGAGAGACAAACTTTTACTTACTAAAACCACAACTAAGCCCTTCGAGTTGCCTTTTGCATTCCAGGATCAGTACCTTCTTATCAAAAATCCCCAGTAACACAGGTGGGCTTTAGTAAGGAAAAGTCTTCCCGATCCATCCAAAGCGCAAAAGTTTGTCATTGCGACCGAAGCAGAATTGGTCCGACCCACAGGCGAGGGTGTAATGGAGCCGAATGCTGCAGTGACAAATTTTCACATGTATGAAACAACGTTTGTCAATACAATTATGAAATAAACAAACGGGGGTGCGTGTCCTGCCCGGCGACTCGTGGGGGTTGCTTGGGAACCAGCTTGATACGATAAATACAATAAATTGTGGTGGGGGTGAGCTCGCACACTTTTCCGCACTAGTGAAAATAGTAACTTACGTGCCTAAGAGCGGTAGGGATAAGTGTGGGTTTTCAACTAAGGTAATTAAAAATTATTTCTCACCCAAAAAATAAAGAAGGTTTAATGGGAAGAAAACTAGTAGTAGATACTGCTGTTTGCATATTATATGCTTTCCAGGCACGAATACAGTATTTTGCATATGTTTCTAAGTAACGTATAAAACTGGATTCAGTGAGCGGTCTATAAAAGTTATGACTTTATTTGACTAAAAGGCAATGGATGAAGCTAGAAAAACTGGTAATGGAATATTATAACATGGATAGGCGTGGGGCGGTAACTCTGAAATTCCATAATTTCAGGAACAAATTAATTTGATATTATAAAGGCGAGAATGTGTGTGTTTTTGCTACTTTTAAGGTTCAGTACCTCAAAAAGAAAAGAACGGAACCTTTATAGGATCACTTTGTTGTCCGTCCGTCTGTCTGTCAAGACCACTTATCTCGGGAACGCGTGGAGGTATCGAGTTGAAATTAAAACTATATACTCAAGTCTGCGGTTTCTTGAAGCTATAAAAAAATCAGGAAAAAAGATACGGTCGTTTATGTCACAAAAACGTATATTCCTACCCTCTCGAGGGAATCAAAATAAATAGGGTACTTCCCGTTGACCCAGAATCCTGAAATGTGGCATAAAGCAAGGTCTTATAGCACAGATATGGGAATAAATCTGAAAACTGTAAATTTTTTGTTACGTCACAACAATTTTTTTTTATTGCGATTCGGAAAAATCTTCAAGACTCCATTTGGGAATTGAATTGTTTACTTATGTAAGTTTGTACTCGCACTCGCCTAGTTTTTTCATGCTTGAACAGCTGGATAGGTTGCGATGAAACTGGGTACACGAGTAGACCATGCCCTGAAATAGCACAAAGGATACTTTTTTATCCCGGGAGTATGTCCCCTGGGGATAAATTTATACTATCACGCGGGCAAAGTCGCTAGCAGTGGCTAGTGTCACTTAATTAGTTTATGATTATACAGTTCACTAATTTATTGCAACATCACTTCTAATTTACAGATTTTGATTGTATTTTGACGATTGCTAAGATAATTAATTTTATTGAACACCGTTTATATAAGATTACAATAAAAATAATGAACATATTATTCAGTTTGTCGCCCTAAACCTTTCGCCCTTCACAATTCAATATTTTTATATTTATGATAATTATTATAGTAATATGTGTGTGTGTGTGTTTTAATAATTTCCTGTATTTTATTGAAACTAAAACAGAAAATTATATAGTACAATAAGTTCCTTATTTTTAAAGTTTATTGCGTTAGCGATTAAGCTCGGAAACCGTAGTGTTCCGTCATTTCATATTTCTTGCTGTGTTTCCGCCTACGGCTTTGCTCGCCTTAAAATCGATGATTATCCATGAAACCAGAAATTAAAATGAGAGTACCGAGATAACGTCTAAAGGTAATTAAAGGGTTGCTTTAACGTTGTGTAATACATTGAAACTTTGTATATCAATAAGGTATTTATTACAAAATTGCGGTAGTGGACTACTTGTGTCTGATTTTCACTGATTGGAATTTGACGTAATGAAAAGTTGAATATGAATGGAGTCGAGCTTAAATATTTGTGTTATTTATTTTTTACAACTTCATGTACAGTAGTGGTACATAGGCGGACTTAATGCAACAAGGCATTCTCTACCAGTCAACCTTTGGGTTATAAGAGACAACAGTCTTTGTGTACGCGTGTTTTCCTCATTACTTTCTTTGGAAGATGATCATGTGAAAGAAATCAATAGTAATACAAAGTGTATGGCTATAACTGCTTTCATTAGTATACATATCGTTACAAACAGATTTACAATTTGCGCTTAGATAAAACTGGCCATTGGCATTGATGAGAAAGATGAATAGTTTTTTTTTAACGTGATATTTCTACTAATGCCAGTCATTTTGGAAAACTCGACTTTTATAGAAAGTCAATGTTTATGTACTCGTACAACAAGCGCCTCGTTTTGTTAATGGCCATTGACTTGGAATTAAATGCTATTACGGTGTAAGGAGAAGGAGTTTCCCCGCCTGAAACCTAACAATCGAGCTCGTTGGCGCGGAAACAGTGAAAGTTAACTTTAACAGTTGCTTTAGACGCAAACGGAGTAACTCTCAGCTTAATGACATGTCCGTAACGTGATATATTTATTCGCTGTGCCATGTCAAGAGGCTGTCACGCCGATTGGTCACAAGTACTGTATCGATTACAAATAAACGTTTTAAATCACAGCCTCACTAGCGAGAGGTGTATTTAGATTGGTTTATGTAACAGAGAACAGATCACGTCTTGGAGACTTTACTGTTTGTTTTGTAGGTTTATTCAAGTTCTTGTGATTCGGAATTGAATTCACTTTCTAGTTATTTATGCTTCCTTATTTAGGGAATGATTTATAGAAAACGATACAATTTTATTACTTGTTTGGCAATTCTAGATTGTGCTGTAGGCCCTGTGTCCACTCTCATTACTAGAACCATGAAGTCGAGACTGCAATAGAAAGATTAAGTTCCTTCACTTCTCTTAAACCTGCTTGATTGCTTCTATCGAAATAAAATTAAGTACACCAGAAGCCAATTTATCAGTGACTGCAGCAGTCAAAATCAGCATTACAATCTGACAGACAGCCTTCAGCCCCTTTTTAGTGGGCCTGCGAAGTGTAGCCAATAAATTATATATTTAAGTATTAGAGAAGTCCGATGATTTGCAGCCAAAACCGAAACCGTAACCGAATATTCGGCTCCTTTTCTAGTTTCGGCCCAAACTGATGTGGTAACAGATAAACTGACAAAAATAATACTTCGAAACCGTTATTACTAACACTATTCGATATAGTTATATTCAATACAGTTATAACTTTTATAAAACAGTAAATAATCGAGTAAAAAAATTATTGAAATATTGAATATAACAACATAGATGAAAGAGTCAGTCAGTTTTTATGCAGGTATTATCTATCACAACCGTCAGTTCAAAGACGCTAGTTCTATTGAGCCGAATGCCAGCCCTTATTGGCTGGATCCGAAACTCCGAATAAAACTATTTTTTTTTTCGCCGAAACCAAACTGAACCTTTGTTCAGTCTCTAGTATGAATACGACTTAATCGTACGCATTGTGTGGAAGTGGCATACATCCAATTTCATCGACGTTTATGATTGTTAGCATGACGGAATGCTCCAATTATGAATAGGTAATCAGTTTCTTAGCTCTAATAGCTTGTATGCCTCCGTTTATGCATATGAGTAACAATTACGGAAGCCGATTTATTTCATTAATTGCACGCGTTGAAGGAAAAAATAATTCGGTATATCCTAATATAAATGTATATAAGTATTTATTGCTTTACGATACAATGATTATATTTTATTTTTATATTGTTCGTTGCGTAAATGAAGTACGGCTCGTGAACATGCATCGTCTTTTCGAATATATTTATTGTAGGTAGTCCGTAGTTAATGGCTTACTTAGAAGCTAAACAAGTTGCGTTTAATTAACTTTATTTTCTTGTAATAATGTCAGGATACTAATACAAATAAATTTGCTATATGCTACCGAGCTACAAGTAGAGGTGCAATGACTTTGTTTTGAAGTCGAGTTTGATTAAGTTTTTAATTGATGTAATTATCATCTCACTAATATTATAAAGGCGAATGTTTGTAAGTATATGTGTATGTTTGTTACTTCTTCACACACGAACGGCTGAAGGAATTTGAATGAAATCGACACTTTTAAGTCACGTTCAGGTCAATCAATCATTCTAGGTTGCTTTGAATGCAATAAAGACGCCGTATGTTATGTTTTTAGTGTAAAGTTCCCTTATTTGTAATATTCGTTTACTATAAAGTATATAAACAAATAAGTACACTATTATAGCCGTCCATCGTATTGGTCAGGATCAAACTGATTGACAGCCTTTAAGTAATACTTAGTACCATAACACAATATTCCTTATCTCTCATCTATGCGTGGAATTCTGTAATCAGATAGAGTAGTGGCCTTAGTGAAGTAAGTTCATGATCTTCGGTCTGCGTTGAGCAAGTTCACACGTCAGATCGTGTGCCACATGGCTTAGCTGATAAGTCAGTTAAAAACATGGTGTAACTATGTTGCCCAATATGCTAACCTAACATTGCTAGGATTATGAATCACATTAATATTTTAAAGGTTATATAGGTTATATTTCTGCACCACTCTAAGATCGACTGGTAGAAAATGCCTAAGGCATTAAGTCCGCCTTTGTACAGTGTTTCTTACTAGTGCATAAAGTTATAATAAATAAATAAATAAGTAATGGCGATAGTTTGTGAATACGTATTATATTGTTTATTATATTCTTTATTGTACACCACATAAACAAAAATACAGGACAAACATAATTAAAAATAAGTGTATTATCAATCTGCTATAATAAGTAAATTATGAATCTGTTAGGAAACAATTGTGTATATTGTTATGAATAAAGATACTATTACTACTATTATTTGGGCAAGTCTAGGCAGGCACGATATCTGTTGCTCACACAAGATAATATATATTCTTAGTAGTTTGCGCCTTCAAGGAGGTTATTTCAATACATTATGTGGTCTGTTTGTTTCTTAACTGACTATTTTTTTAGTCTATTTTGACCGCCTGCGTTTCTAAAATATTTAGAGCTTAACTAATACGCACTATACGTAATATTTCACAATTAACTGTTGCCTAAATTAAATAATATAGATACCTAACTAAGACAAACTAACTTCTAGCTCAACCCAAAGTTTTGAAATACCTATTTAGTTTTTTTTTTTAATTTTCCTATATATACACATTTTACTCTCCTATTTTTTAATTATTACAAAAAAATGGAGCTCTATCCATACCCATTACTGATTTTATTTGTTTAGTCAAAAATGTGTAAAAATAAAGAAACACCAAAATTGAACACGAAAATTTGTCATAATTGGTAAATTCATAATTGAATCAATCATTCATAACAATCGCTACTAGAAAATACTACGCGCAGGGTTTTTCCATTTTTATCGCCATTCATTCATAATCAATACAATACAATATTTCAATACACATAACAGACATTTTTATATATTTTTTACAATATTTCTTTAAACTTAGTGTTATTTTGGGATATAAACAAACGCTCATAACTTTGCTATTTATATATATATATTGAGACTTTACTTAAATAATAACAGGACTTTTTGTATTTGTACTATTTTAATAAAATAATTAAGTATGAAAAAAAAAAACAAAACGAAAAACGTTGCTCCACACTCCTCTGTTGTGGATGCGTTCACAAACATGTAAAATTAGATATACACCCGGAACACAAAAAAAGACACATAGACCCGGAACATCTATCTGAGGCCTTAACCTGTGCTCTTTGACGACCTAAACTGAACAGTTAAAGGGATGGATGTATAATATGCCGTGACAAGATCTTAGAATTGATCACTTCATGATCATCATCATCATCATCATCATCATCTTCATGCCCATTGATCACTTCATAATATGGTCAACTAAAACTGGCCATATCGTTAAAACGTTAACATTTGATGAAAGGTCAATCCTTGTTTGGCCATATTATTGATGTAGGATTTCAATGATAATAAAAGATCTAATTTCTTTAGATGTTTTATTATCATTGAAATCCTAGTAGGCCAAACGAAGATTGAAATATCATCAAAATTAAACGATTAAAACGATCTGGCCAGTTTTACTTGGCCATTTCATGAAGTGATCAATTTCTAAAATCTGGCCACGACATATATATGGTGTATAGCTCCATCCCTCTTTTTCGCTCGCACGCCTGACATTTTAACACATCATGGTAAGGCCCCAATAGGCCAAACGAATGTTTCTTCCGTAAGGGAATCAAACTTGCGACGTGTAGCGCAGCAGCCAGTTGGTCAACCACTGCACCAACAATGTCATCTATTTGCATACACTGTGAGTTATCTTGTTAAAATACAAATATTTAACCAGTTATGCATAAATAAATCTGCGAAGTCACGTTAGTATAATTTAACAGAGAGTAAAATAAACACAATAATCGCCAGTTACTGTGTAAATATGTAATTATCACTTCGCTAACGAAAAGTGAAATCGAACAGGGTTGACATAGTTTGATCACATTAAATCTTATTTCATGCAAGTTAACAATTAAGTTCATTGTGATCACAATCGAGAGAAAGTTTTCTAATTCACTTTCCATTTTAATAGATTTTCTTTTTTTTTTCTTTTCATTACATTGTGGTTCATGTAATGTGGTATTACCTAATTATTTGCATCAGGAATATAATTACTTCACGTTTCTTCATGTGGTTACCTTGAATTAGAAATTAAATTAAATGTATAAATATCATCCTTTGTAAATTATTTATTGCTTTATACAATTGTATACTTTTGAGGTTTTAATTGCATTCATTTTTTGTATTTTTTTCTGCCAAAACTATTGAAACCAGAAGCATGAAATTTTGCACAATGTGACCTTTTATAATGTAGGTGAGCACCAAAAGACGATTTTCCAAAACTCACCCCCTGAGGCGATTAAACGGGGGTCCAAAGTCTGTATGGAGAAACCTATTTTCACGCGGGTGAAGCCATTGGTAGAAGCTAGTAGTAGTAGTTATATATAGTTGTCAAATTTTAATTGTATTGTATTCTCTTAGTATATTTTTATATCACAAAGTTAACGAACTGCAAATGTTATGTATACAGTTTGTTACAATTGTCACGTACATCAGACCACTGTCTTGAGAAGCAACTGTCTAAATATTATCCAGCGGCTTAGCCCGCGTGATTTAAGACAACTAAGTCTACTCCCAAGGGAAAATACTCCCGGGATAAAATGTATCTTATAAGCTATTCCAGGACATGGTTTACCTGAACACCAAATCTCATCCAAATCCCTTCAGCAGTATTATCGTGAAGGAGTAACAAACATACAGACTTACAATTTTTCGCCTTTATGATATTAGTTTGATGTTATTTATGATGATGATGACGATTGATTGGTCACATTTGGCCATTATTTCACCTGGTGATGTGATCGACGATGGAGCACGTTTGCCTAGAAGTAACCTATTCACTCTTGACTTAAAGAGATTGTAGTTATACTGCGGCAGAGAATTGGACTCTATAGAATCTAAGATTAATAACTTTGTCGACTATCATGTAATAATTGTTTACAGTTATTATTTTACAGTGATGTACGAAGGCATTGTAGCCATACCCTAAAGAGGAAAGTGTAGAATGACTAGTGGATGTAATACCGGAAGAAAGATTTTTCCGATATGGCGAAGAGTGTGATGTTTTTAGATTGTATGTGTGTGTATTATTTTGAAATGTTTGAAATGTAGAAGATAGAAGAAATATCGTGTTATTGAGCTGTCATAATGTCACTTAAGTCTTTTGAGCCATGTCTTGGTATGAATATAGTTACTTTTTTACCACTGCAATACGGATTTAACACATTCTAACTTTTTTAGAGTTTGGCAGCAAATGCTTTGATTACTAAAAAAAAATCTTAGCTTTATTTTACCGAGATCGAGCATTTTTCAAGGATTCCATATGTCGTCCATTTGTGTAACCACTTGATATAGTAAAACGACATCAAGTTGAATATCAATCTAAAAAAACCCGCCAAAAACTCCAGAAGCAACCTTTAAAAGTAAGGAGACAATATAATTAATTCCAACCGTCTAAAACGAAAAGATTATTTTGTGTGGCTAATTGCTAGATGTTTTTTTTGGGCTTTAAATCCTCAAAAAACTCCTCCCGCTCTGGGTAGATCGAGAGTGAGGGTGAGATTTTTATTTACTAAAATCCACTTGTGTTCCTTCAGTTGTCCTTTGTTTTTCAGGGTGAACGTACTGTATCGAACTCAATCTGTAGCGCAGCTAATACTAGCCGGTAGCATTACCTAGGTTTCAGTGAAACAGTAAAAATGCCCATCATCTGTTCTCACAATTACCTCTTAAGCATAATCTTCCTTATAATGTTCCCACTGCTAGGACTCAGGCCTTTCTTCTAGGAGAATGGGCCGTATTCCACCACGCGAGCCCAGAGCGGATTGGTGGATGTCACATGCCTTCGAATTTTCGGGTCTAGGAAATGCCAGTTTCCTCACGATGTTTTCCTTCACCGTTAACCGCAACAACCTCTTATTTGTGTAAAAATAAATTCACACGGCGATTAAGAACAGAAATCCTTAAAAACCAAAATAAAAGAATTAATCTCCTTATCCATCATCTTCTGATTATCTCCAAATTAATCGTTGAAGAATATATTATGTACTTTAGAGCTTACGTTTAATGTCGCAATTAATATTCGACGCGAACAGCATGGCGCATAATTACGATCTGTTAGCTGCGCACACGCACCCGGTGGCTGCCTGCTATCATCACTGTACTTTCACTAGAATGAAGTTTCTTGTTATCGCATTGTTCCTTCAAATTGCGCAAGGTTGAACGAACGTATTTAGAAGTGAATCACTTAATTTAGTAACTAGTCTGATTATTCCCACGTAAAATGGACTAGCCGAGCAGTTTCAGTAAGAAATTAAATTTTAGTCTAGTGTGATTTATTGATAGTAATGAATATTATTTGCTGCGGCGTAGTTGTGTAGTAAGTTATCAATTTACTTAAGTACATTTTAAAGTCATCATATGTATATCTTTCACTCGAGGTGGAGCGAGAGGAATTGTCAGATTTTTACAAGCGCCCAGATTTTTACAGGCATCCAGAATTTTACAGGCGTCCAGTTTTTTACAGGAGCCCAGATTTTTACCGACCTGCGTTCCTTCAGTTGCCTCTACCGTTCCAGAGGCATGGTAACTTTATCGGACGATTCCGCAGAAGTAACCGCGGAACAGTCACACGTGTGCCTACACGTGTGACTGTTCTGGACCAGCGCATCAGCTCCTCTACGCCTGCTCCCGCAATCCTTTTTAACCGACTTCTAAAAAAGGAGGAGGTTCTGAATTCGGATGTTTGTATTTTTTTTTTTTATATTTGTTCGCGCATAACTTCGTTGCTTGCCAACCGATTTGAAAAAAACTTTGTTTGTTACAAAGGGTATACTTCCCAAATGATCCCATAGTCACCAAGTTGGGATCTGATGATGGAATCTTGGCGAAATGGAGGGAACTCCTCAAATATTATAGGCATCCATATAGTGATTTTGGTATTTTCATCGAGAACTTAAGTATTTACAGTCAAAAAGTAACATTTTATGAAGTGAAACTGATGAAGAAGACCAGAAACAGTCAACGGAACTTCTTACTCGTATAGATATCACAATGAAGATAGTTAAGCGACTATGACAATACAAATAAATGAATGGTTCTGAATAGTTACGTTGAAAATGGTATCATCGAAGTGATCTGGTGATGATGATGGAGCCGGAAGGTAGGCACTGGAACTCCGTAATTAATCAATGTAACCTAGCCGTGTTTGGGCTTATTAGAATTCTCATGACATGCACTTTGGCTATTAGGTACTATCAAACTGATCTGATGATGGGGCCGGAAGGTGGAAGGTAGACACAGGAACTTCATAATAACACAATGTACCCTAGCAGTGTTTGGGTTAATTGGAATTATCATGAGAAATAGGCACTCTGTTTATAAGTGTATCGTCACTAAAAAGAGTGAAATAAAAAACTTTTTACAAAAAAAGAATAACCGACTTCACTAAAAGAAACACTAAAAGGATCAAAATAACTTTAATTTCGGAAGTCGGTGTTAAATAAGATACAAATAATACCGAGAAACACCGACTTCCGAAATTAAAGTTATTATAATATAATAAAAAGTTTTTTTTCACCTTCTATTTTACAAATATAAAATATTATGACTGTCTATTTTTTGAAGTGGGTTTAGTTAACAGACTGATGCTAGTAACTATTATGTAATTGAATTAAAATTCAAGACACATTTCATTTCATTTTCTAAAACAAAGTAATGACTTCATTTTTTTTTAGTAGTAAGATTAAAATATGTCAGATAAATAAGGAAAGTGGTCTAGACAGCCTTTGTTGTAATTTAAATTGACAAGTATTTCCAGTTCAGTCATCCAGTACATTTCTAAATTGAGTATGACATATGTATCAGTTGCAGTTTTTTATAAAGTGTGTTTCACTTTCATCCAATTTATGTGTCTGTGCCGTGTCTAGTGCATATAAACTTAAAGCACGCGATTTCGATACGTTGAAACAAAATTAAATGTAACATTTTTGATAGAAAGTTAGTGTACTTTAGTAGACGTCAAACTGTTGGAAGAAAGCTAATGAAAGTGACTTTCAAAATGAAATAAATCGATAGGAAAACGTTACTAATTTGAAGGCACGTGGTCGTTTGTTGTCACTTGGTTGACGAAGTTGGTCTTTTATTCTGAACAAGCTAACCTGACAGACGTCGTTCTGTCAAAAGCTATTGTAACTGACAGTTAATATTGACAGCTAGAAATAGTTTGATTAAAAAAAAACTGTGTTTTTTATGGTGTTGCCGATCGCTTTTGGCAAGGCTGATGATATTATTGAATCGGCTCATGTGCTGGTTGCCGTTGACCAGTACATGCGAAAAAGCAGCTTGTAAAAAAGATAAAGGTAGATTTGATTGAAACTGTAGATTGAAGCCTCATTTTTAAACATATAGTATAAAACAAAACTATACGGCGCACACGTGTGTCACGTACGCTGATCTGGGCGCGTTGATCTCCATAGATTTTGGAAACTAGACTCGTAGAGCTACACTAGGTCTACTCCACGCGACGCCACGCGATATCGTTCTACATACAAATCAGGCGTGGTCCACGTGTGCGTCAGTCTAATGTAGTTCTAGCTTTGATTAACACATGTCTCTGAAGTAGACCCTGCTATCTCATCTCCATAGAATGTTGCTAAATAGTTTCTTAAGATTATCTAAAAGGCGTACGCACGAACGGTTAAGCGTTTTGTTTTGTAAGCTTTAATATTACTAATTTTAACATTGTGGAAATTATGTTCCCTTTTAGAAATATACTGCAGGTTTTGTATTTTTCGTAGGAAAAACCATTTTTGTTTTGTTTATTTCGTTTTCAGCGTATGAGAGCATTATTAGTTTAATTTATTGATAAGATAATCAAATTGTTGCCCTAAAATCCACCTAATTCTGACTGTTTCGCGTCTCTAAGTAAGAGCATATTCCAACTAGATTTCATTATGAATTTTCATAATGGTTTCGTATATAGCATAAATCTCTTTACATCCTTGAAATATAGCAATATATTATGAACTTAAAAGATTGATGTTTATCATAAATCAAACATTTTATGTGGCACATAAAATTATTTATACCTTCTATAAATTTGTGTAAATATATTAATTATTATTGACGTAAATATACCGTAGTACTTTGATTCAGGTGTGAGTTAATCTAATATTCATTAAGCAAGTGAATTCATTATTATTATATGCACTAATTACTTGGTCACTAGAGCGAATATCATGTCTATAGTACACGCATAGATAGTGTATAAGGAACCAAATTGTACAGAACAAATCTGTTATAAGCATGGATTATACGATTGAGGTAATAGGTGTAGCGTTATAAACTTAATTTTGAACGGTATATTTTTGAGCGACAGAAAATGGCCTGTTGGTCTAGTAGTTAGTGATACTGTTATGCTGGAGGTCGTGGGTTCGATTCCCACACAAGAAAAATGTTTGTGTGATGAGCATGATCATTTATTCTGTGTCTGGGTGTAATTGTATTATGTATAATTTAGAAATATAAAAGTATGTTTATCAGTTGTCTAGTACTCGTAGCACAAGCTCAGTTTAGTTTGGGACTAGATGGATTTGTGTGATAGGGGCGAAATATTATTATTATTTTTTGATGTAGTACAGAAATACTGAAAATGAGCAATTTTATAGTTAAACTTGGCTCTTTAAAGTTTTATTCAACTATTTTATAGTGTGTGTATAGAAGAAATTTCTAAATAATGTAGGTGTTATCTACTGATCCAATAAGAAATTAGTTTTAAGCTACATACATATGTCTACTGATATTTGATGCCAGATTCACGATTAGATTTAGACTTAGACATTTACAAGATCTAATCTTCGGAGCTTAGGAATTCAGTACCACATTAATCGTGTACAAATAACCTTTAAGCAAGGTTCCTGCGAATATAATCGTATACAAAATGTTATAATACTAGTGAACACGCGTGAACTCAATGAATTCTAGTATTTTGAAACTTAATTAATAATCAAGTTAACCTCTTTCCGTGCATCGATGCATTTCCGCGTACAGTGAAGGTGAAGAACCTTGCTTCTGCTCTAAAGTAAACATCATTAGCCAAGTGACCGATCAATAGGACTTGTTAATTCCATACATTTAAACATTACGACTGGCTGGCTGATTGAATGTCAGTTTAGATCAAACATAGGGTAACGATACTCGCCTAAAACGCAAAATATTCAACTAAAATCCTGCCTCAACTTTTTAGGGCATTCGTTACTTTGTTCACTCACCGAGTGACCCCTGCAGAGACGATAGCACAGTGCTGCCGTGCTCAGAGGGGACTCTTTTATCGTCTACCCACATTATGCCCTGACAGGCATTGTACAGGAGGGTTCTGGGTCCGAATTTTAAGAGGTCATGAGATCCTTTCAATAAGCTGATGTTGATGAACGCTGCCTAGTGGAGTCGGATTCGGCAATAGACTTCTTTCTCGAAGTTAGACCTGAACTGAACAGTCTGTCCCATGGAAACGTAATCATCCACAACTTCGAGTGTAGTATACAGCATTGAAAAGTTTTCGCACGATAATTGAATAAATCATCACCGTTTAGTCTAGAACAATAATTCCTTTAGCCGTTTTATTTTATGCGTGCGTCAGTCTCTCGGGTAAAACTTATTAACTGTAATATTATGACATCACATTAATATTATAAAAGCGAAAGTTTGTTAACGTTTATGTGTGATTGTGTATGTTTGTAACTTCTTTTCAGTCAAACGGTTGAATGGTTTTCTATGAAACTTGATACACGGGTAGGCCATGTCCCGAAATAGTACATATGATACTTTTAATCGCTCAAAGTATGTTCCCTTGGGATAATTTTCTACCAGCACGCGGCCAAAGCTGATGGCAGCAGCTCGATATCTATAACTGAGACAGTGCCGTCGAAACTATTTGTAGGAGGCTTCCTTACACATCGTACTCCATCGAACTATCGTTCAAACACTGTTGCAGGCTTCCTTACACATCATACTCCATCGAATTATTGTCCAAACACCGTTGCAGGCTTCCTTACACGTCGAACTATTGTCCAAACATTGTTGCTATATAACTTCTACGGCTGAACCTATTTCCGTTTCGGTAATTGCTATTATTAACAATTTTAAGGTCGTGATAATGTTTATTCTCAATAATAGGCAGGGTTGGACGCTTGACGGGCAATTTCACGCCTAGACACAACTCGGAGCACTAAATTATGTGCAAACTTGTTTGCTTCGATTCCGGGTAGAAAATTGCTGAAGAATTAGCTTCTATTTATAGAATTTATTTCGTTCTTATTGGAATTTTATTTTTGTAGATTTAGTAGTTTATCGCCAGAATTGAAATTGGTTTGTGTGTACCTAATTAATTATTGCTGTAAACTCAAGTATTTATGTGTCATGTCTAAGATTAGTTCATGGACTAGGTACTTCTTATTTGTTTAAATGATATATTATTTAATTAATATAATGTCTTATATCCAACGCTACACCTGCCGGTACGTGGTCGCCATTACAGAACCTGCAAGGTGGACCAATGACCTGGTAACGGTTGCGGGAGTACGATGGATGCGAGACGCACAGGACCGTTCATTGTGGCGACACTTGGGGGAGGCCTATGTCCAGCAGTGGACGTCTTTCGGCTGAAATGATGAGGTCTTATATTACGTCGCCTAGTAATATATTGTTATATTCAATGGCCTAGTTGCAATATTCTGTTCTTTAAGCTTTAAATATTTTTATGTAAATTCTAAAGCTTGCAAAACCTTGCTTTCTATTGGTTAATAGTCGATTTTATTGATAAAATAAATCCGGAAACTTGGGTGTGTCAGTTTGAACGAGTTTAGTATTGAACGCAATTTTCGTTATCGTATTTTATTCAACATTTCCGCCTATGAAACGAAATAACTAAAACAACTTTACCTACAGAATATGCTGACTCAGAATTTTTTTTCTTGACCGCAGAGATCTTTGATTAATTTATCAGAATGCTGTTTGACATGCAAGTCATTTAAAAGTTATTTTGTCACTTATGTATCTATACTTCGATAATTACCAGCAAAAAAGGACCACCTACATTTTTTGCAATAATTAATTAATAAATAATTATATCACAGGACGTTGATTTCCTTAAAGAAAAATGATTAATGAAAATAGGGGCACCTTGAAATGTTTACGAGTAATTTAAGGACACGCTCAATACATTACCGTATCTTATGTTAGGTCAGCCATGTTTTTTTTTTTGTACGGTTAGTGAATTTAAATTTTGTTTGTGATTTGTTTTGTCAGTTGCCAGTGTCAAGTTTAGAAAGTATTTACTTTTTAATACAGAAAATTTTCACTTTGTTTTCCATAAAAATGCGTGTCTAACACATTCAAATGTTTTGGCAGCAAATGTATCGAGTCAGCCTTTTCGACAAGCTTCGCTGAGGTAGTTAATTCTACATTAAAATTCTCATGTCCATTTCACCGAAATCGCGCCTATTTCAAAGATTCTACATATTGTACAGTTTTGTAAAAACTTGAGATACAACACTACACCAATTTTATATCTATTAGGAATCAATATGCAAACAATTAAAACCAGCCAAAGAACTTCACTCGAAAAAAAAAAACACAAATGTTTAAAAAAATTACTCGTAATAAATTCAAACTTGGAACACGTACAATTTGTTCTGTATTTGGCCAGTGCTCCGTTCTCACGGGGCCTTCAATTAGCAGGGATACGAAGAATTAATGCTCGCCTATTTGGTCTGATTTGCTACTGTTTTACTTAATGAAAATGTCGGTGTGTACCTATGAGAACCTAGTGGTTTAGTGGTTTCTCGGAAGGCAGCTTCTATTGCGGCTAATGTCAATATTATGCGTTGCAGAACGATTAGAATGAATGATACATGGGTCGGCACGTTTGTGAATGAAGTGGTGTAGTGAATGATGATTAGGCGGTATTTGTGAAGTGTTTTGTGTACTTTCATACACTTACAGGCTACCGATTGCCGTTTTTAGAAATATTGTGGTCTTGTATAAGAGCTTCTTGATATTGAATTTATTTGTTTTAAAAACTTTTTAACTGACTTCAAAAAAAGAGGAGGAGGTTCTCAATTTGGTTGTTTTTCTTTATGTTTGTAACATCAGAACTCCGTCATTTATGATCCAATTTGCAAAATGCTATTTTTAGTGCTTTTTTGTAGTGAAGTCGGTTGTTATTGTTTTGTAAAAAGTTTTTATTTGCTGAAGTCAGGTAAGATCTCACCCAAAAGATGCGCAGATAATGTTGTGTTTGCAATCACGTCAACGTACCTGAAAAATAATAAAGTTTCATTAGATAAACATTCAAATAGATCGTAATAATGGTTAAACAACATATAGAAAAAAAACCAGTCTGGTGCGATACGGACTTGAATACCGAGTGTTCCTTACAAACTTACCTAGGTAAGTAGTTCGATACCCAAATGGAGTCTCGAATATTTTTACGAATCTTGAAAAGTTGATCTTGATTTGCTGATATAAATACAAATTTACGGGTTCCATTCTTTTTCCTTTGTTTGTGCTATAACATTTTGAGTTTTAGAATTCTCTGTCGACGGAAAGAAGAAAGATAATGCCATTTATACTCTATTTATGGGGTATAATAAAATATGCCCCGTAAATGAAGTACAAATGGCATTATCTTAAGATTGTGTTAACTTAGAAGTTTGACTTTTTCACTGCTTCAAGGGCAGCAAGCAGACCCGATTGTTCTGGGAAAAATGGTCTCGATAGACTGCGAGACGGATAATACAAAGAACTCTATAAGTGTTCCATTTTTGCCAACTGAGGCACGGAACCCTAAAAATGATTCATCACTCTTCAGTTCTCTGCCAGACAGAATGGGAAAATGTAAACAAATCATAAAATTATTTTCATGGCTGAATGGTTCATAAAATAGTTACAATTAATCGTTAAGATTACTATCGCGCGACAATTAAGCTAAAGTCATTAGTGTAATGTGAACTACCTTTTTATTTAACTTCTCAAACGCTTGTTTTGTTCACACAATGAATTCGCATAACATAATTATGTGGTGAACTTGAAATGGACTGAAAGAGGTCATACACTAGATACCTAATTTAATATTTTTTAATTATATAGTCATAACTAAAATTTTATGTTTATTACTTCAATTTCACATTTTATAAATGACGAAAGGTTTTTGTGTTATTGAAATAGGCCTATTTTAAAATTAATTTCATAATTTGTTAATTAAATTATGGATTTAATATACATGTTTGTTTAAGGTGCTGAAAGTGGGTAATATAATATTTTGTAACGAGGTAGTTAAGCGAAGGTGCGTATGCGTAACGTGCGTTAAATTGTGGTCGCGCGGTGTGTCCGAGCAAACGATGCGAGCCATGAGTGACAGTGGGATTTAAAAATGCATATCTGCCCCCCTAGCCAAGTTACAATCGTTTCGTTCGCGCCGAACGCCTCGAGCAGGCCACGCCTCCGATTCCTTTATTCTGACCACGTGACTGAGCGTTGAGATGACGTCAGAACAAAGGAATTGAGGCGTTCGGCGCGAACGAAACGATTGTAACTTGGCTAGGTGGGCTGTTGTATTTGAACACCATAAACTATAGCAAAAGCGTCGCCAGCTGGTGATCATGGGAGGCTAGTAGAAGCATAGAAGATGAAGAAAATTATGTATAGTTGAGAGCTTATGAATCAAGTGAAAACTTCAACGTACTGAACCTGTACGATAAATATTACTTATAAACTTAGTAACAGATAGTAACATATTATATGTACTTAGTAAGAAATAAAAATAACTTTCAACCACTTATTAATTCATTAAAACGTAATCCACGGGGTTTCTTTTTAATTGACGAATTTTTATCTGTGACAAGTTTACAAGCGATTTAGGAAGATGGCTCTGTATTAAATATGTGTCTATCAGGAGATCAAAGAGTTTGGCAGTTTAATGTCAACATTGAAAAAATATAAAGGCTACACTTTTTCGATTCTCTACGGGGACTTGACTAAAATAAAAACTCAATAAAAGTTTTTTTTTTGTTAAGTTGGGACATTCTTCAGCCCAACGTTTAGTGGTGGAAAATTTTGAGACAAATTCAATCGGTTACCGAGATAAAAATACACATACAAATGTGGATAGCTTGTTTAACGAATGATTAAATAAAAATTAACAATGAGACTTTATGCTACATCATGACGAAATTAACAGGGATAACATGTAAGCTCTTTAAAGATGATTAATTTATCGCTTGTCACCTCAATCTTGGCCCCTATTGTGCAGAAACAAAGAAGCTAAACTGTTTGGAAACATAGGTATAAAGGGAAGCGCTTGCTTCGAATAATGAGCTTAAAACCCATTATGGCGCTTTGCAATTTTATTGCTCTACTTTGTAATAAGAACACTTAATAATTGCCAAGTTTTTAAGTGATTTCGACACATTATCGTACCTATATGGTGTACTTATTAATTATAATCGGCAAATCGAGTGTTTGTTTTTTGAAAGAGTAATCATGGAGTTTCTTACTCTTTCTTTTCCATAAGAAACGACCGATTGGAAAAGTGCTCTAGCTTCTGACGTTTTATAAGTGCGTATCCTATGTAGACCTATGTGAAATGAAACCATTTTGGATTTTGAATTTTTTTAGACACATCGATTTTGGCACTTTGTAATTGTTTTTAGCAGGAGGTAAACACTGGTGACCCCGCGGCTTTACCTGCATCTTTGGTTACTTGTCTGCTTCCGAGGGTTGTAACGTGATGTTATATACCCTGTCTATATATATAAAATGAGAAACTGACTGACTAACATCTCAAAACCCAGCCGAAGCTATTAAGACTAGGAGCGTGAAATTTTTGCATAAGGTTTCCTTTAATGTCGTAGGTTAGCATAATGAGAGGATTTTCCAAAATTTAACCTTTATGGGGATGTAATAGCAGTGCAAAGATTGTACCTAGAAATTTACTTTCACGCGAGCGTAGCCACTGGTAGAAGTTATATAGTGTGGATAAAAAAAAATACATTTAATAAGTTTTTGACAGATAAGAATAATTCAGTTGTAATTCAGTTTCATGTCAAGACAAGACCGTCTGTAATAATTGCCAGTGGTCGTAACATACATTAGTTACATAGCCCAGCTAATGTTCGGTTAGTCGCTCGTTCAAATGTTCCAAGGTGCACCAAAATCACGGTAAAAATTACAATTTTATTTTTAAATATACTTCGTGTGTTGAGGTCGACTACTTTTTAATAACAAAAAATAACTACATAGATTGCGTTTCGTAAGTGACAACCGTCGTCTACTTTAATTCGGTTTTCATACATGTAGGATATTTTCAATAGTTCCCATTGTAGTGCGTGCCGCACTGGTCGACTCAGTAAATGACATTGTTATGCAAATAATGCAGATTACGAGGCACCATTTTCATTGTATGTAGTATTTTTAAGACGCCATGAAGTTCTGATTAAATAAGATTAGGATGCTGTATGTTATTTGCTAACCTCTGAGCGATTACGTAAGAAAACAATGAAAATTTAAAGGAAACAAACAATAAAAGACGTTAGAGAATGCGCTTTGTGATAAAACATCAAAGTTTCGCAATGAACCAAATTCTTAAAAACAAACGCTTATAAAAACATGGGTTTTCTCAAGTTTCATTATTCAAATACATTTTTTATTTAACTAAATACGAAACGGATCTAGACAGTCACAATCAATTCCTGGTTTCGGATGCCTATGAATAGTATCGGACAAATTAATTGACAAGCCAAACGTCTAAGCGATACTTTATCGAATCGAAATATCGTTCAATATCAATCGTTTGTCATATCGATTGTGGCGCGGCCATGACACGGCTTTGCTTTCGCAACTCACGGTCACCCTTATATTTGCGTCAGTTTTGTACAGTAAGCAATTAATGAAGTCGCTTATTTATAATTACACGGTTCTGTGGTTCATGGGTTTTTTTTTTTTTTTTTTTTTTTATTGGGTGGGAAAATCATCCTAATGACATCCCCGCTCTTGGGCGGAGCGGGAGATAGTGTCAGACTCTTACTGACTAAAAACCCACTCCTGTTCCTTCGTTGCCTTCGTCCCAGGGCCCCGGGTTCCGCTTTCACACTACCCGTGGCCCCAGTAGGCTTCGACCCTGCTGGGCCCCTACGATTTGCTGACATCTCCTTGAGGCGCGCGTGGAACAAAACGCGCCGTCGACGACTTGGGCTCGGTCCGGACGGTTACCGGACGGTCAGACGGCGAGCCACCCATTGCTCGCCGTCTGCAAGCCCGCGCCTACGGTGGCCGGAAATCGGGATCGGAATCCCGGCGGCGGTTGGAGCGTAAGGACCGTTGCCTCACGCGATCGGCCGCCTCCTTAGCTAGCATTACTGCTTCGCAGAAGGAGGCGACCGCTTGCCACTCCTCCTCGCTCCGGAGCATGGCCTGAACCAAGGCCCGGCGCGAGAGATCACCGCCGCCGATTGCCCCCACGAGGTCACGGCGTTGCTCTGCCCAAGCGGGGCACACCTCCACCGTGTGCTCCACCGTGTCCTCCGGGTGGGCCACACAGTGGCGACACCCGGGCGTCGTTTCCGCACGAATCCGGTGCAGGAACCTCCCGAACTTACCGTGTCCGGTGAGGACCTGCGTCATGCGGAATGTGAGGACGCCGTGAGGTCTTTCCAACCACGCCTCAAAGAGGGGACTTACCGCCATAATTGTGGCGTGCCCAGCACGGGGTCGCGACAGTCGCTGTCGCCATTTCTCCATGAGAACTCGCCGGAACTCTGTCCGCCATGCCGCGACTTGTTGCGGCAGCGGAGTTTCGCCCCGGCGTTGCATCTCCATGCGCCGTTCGTGCATGAGTGCAAGGACTGTTGCCTCCAGTTCCCATGGTCGCTGGCAAGCAAGAAGGCTCGCCGCTTCGCGGGAAATCGTCCGGTATCCTCGCACCATCCGTATGGCCATGACCCTCTGGCACGCGTTCAGCCGGGCCGCCGGCTGCTTCCGCAGCCCCGGCGCCCACACCGGCGCGCCATAAAGGGCCATGGACCGAACGATCCCCGCGTAGAGCCTCCGGCAGGAGGCGTCTGGACCCCCAAGGTTGGGCAGGAGCCGCGAGAGAGCAGCCCCAGTCCGATTTAGTTTGGGAGCCAGACGTCGGAAATGCTCGTCGAAATCCCATCGGCTGTCGAGAACGAGTCCCAGGTACTTCATCGTTGACCCGACGCCGATGTGGACTCCTCCCACCGTTAGCCGGGAACCCGGTGGTGGCGCGTTCCGAGGGCCGTGAAAGCACATGGCCTCGGACTTGTGCAATGCCACCTCGAGTCCCAGCTCCTGGATCCTGCCAACGACTGTCGCGACCCCGCGTGTCGCTAGTTCGACCGCCGCCTGGTACGACTCTCCCCGCGCCAGGACCAGCGTGTCGTCTGCGTAGCAGACCACGCTGACCCCGTCAGGGAGGTCGCCGCGCAGCACGTAATCGTATCCGATGTTCCACAAGGGCGGCCCTAGTACCGATCCCTGCGGAACACCGCACGACATCTCTCGACGTTCCCACACCCCCTGGTGACCGGGGTAGGTTATGTACCTGTCTGACAGGTACGCCTCGACCACACGACAGAGGTAGTCGGGCATCCGGTGATACCGGAGTGCCCTCCCAATGCTACTCCAAGGCAGGGAGTTGAAGGCGTTGGCGATGTCCAGAGACACCGCCACGACACACCTGCCCTGGGCCACTGCATCCCCTGTCGTGAGAGCTCGCACGCACATGATGGCGTCCACCGTGGAGCGCCTCCTGCGAAAACCGAACTGGCCGTCCGCCAGATCCGGCCCCACCCGTGTTAGGTGTGCGACGAGGCGGTCTGCAATTACTCTTTCAAAGAGCTTGCCCACCTCGTCGAGCAACACAATGGGCCGGTACGCGGACGGAGAGTCCGCGGGGCGCCCCGGCTTCGCGATGAGGACCAGTTTCCCCGTCTTCCAGCGAAGTGGGAACTGGCCCCTCTCCATGCATGCGCTGAAGAGCCCTCTTAGTCGAGGCCCGAGAGCCTCCATGGCCAGGACCCATGCCTTCCCAGGCAAGCCGTCGGGTCCCGGGGCGGTATTTTGGCACTCAGCCTTCGTACCGCCACTCTCATCTCTACCTCGGTCACCTCTGGAGCGTTGTCGTCGTCGTCGCCATCGTGGTCCGCGTCGGACACCGCTGGTGGCGGAGCCATGGGCGGGGGAGAGTGTTCCCCTCGCGTGGGGAACAGAGTGCTCACCACACCCCCCACGAGCTGGGGCCGGAGACTCTGCGTCAGCGGGGGAGCCCAGGGGCGGAGTTTGTTCCGTACCAACTTGTACGGGCGTCCCCATGGGTCCCCATTCAGAGTCCCCAGCCACACGTTGCGGGCCTCAAGTTTGGCCCGCCTTATCTCCGCTCGGAGGGTGCGCTTTGCCGCTCTGTACCCCTCGTACAGCTCCGCCTCTCTGGCCTCCGCATCCGGTGGACGGATGCGGCGCCTGCGGTATCCGGCATACCGGCGTCGTGCGGCATTGCACGCGTTGCGCAGTGCCGCAATCTCCGGCGACCACCAGTATACCTGGCGCTGAGCACGTCCTGGAGGGACTCGGGGCATTGCCGCGTCGCAAATTTGCGACATGGCCTCCCGGAACCACTCTGCCTCGACGTCTATGTCGACAGGCCTGTCCGGTGCTTGCACCCAGGCCTGTACCGTCGCGGCTTCCAGGAGGAGCTCCCGGTCCATCTGCCTCAGCGCCCACCGCGGACCACAAGGGTTCTGTCGGACCGGCGCAATCGAGGTTTGGGCGGAGACGTCGAACCGGATGTACCGGTGGTCTGAAAACGTCTCCACCCCCTCCATAACGCGCCAGTCGACGACACGCGGCGACAGAGCGGGGCTGGCGAACGAGATGTCCACCACTGAGTCACCCCGCATCCGCACACACGTGGGGACAGAACCCCGGTTTAGGACGACCAGGCCTGTCTCCAGAGCCCAGTCCTCCACCATCCGACCCCGCTGGTTCGTGAGCCGGGAACCCCAAGCCAAGTTCTTGGCATTGAAGTCCCCGCAAACGACCACGGGGAGGGAACCAAACCCAGCGACGACGGCTTTCAGCTCCATTAGGGAGATGTGAAGATCGCCGAGAGATCTGCTCGGGGACAGGTAGACGCCTACCACTGCAATGTCCCCGAACCGTGCCGCCACGCAACCCCGTCCCCTCGTGACGGCCTCGAGGGTCGGGGTACCGGCGGCGGCCGACGAAATTAGGGTCACCGAGCCGCCCAAGTCCCGCACCCAGTCTCCCCTGGGCAGGACATTGTACGGCTCGGAGACCACGGCGATATTGATCGACCACTGCGCCATGCTCTGGAGCAACAGATCCTGAGCGGGGGCGCAGTGGTTGATGTTCGCCTGGAGGAGACGTAATGGGGTCGTTATTGACAGTCCATTACAGTCTCCTCCCGAGCCCCCCGTGAGGGCCCTGCCGCGGCGGGTGCGACGGCGACAGCGGCGGCAGCCAAGGAAGCGGCTGCGGCGGTGAGTGCGTCCGGGTGGATAGGCCTCCGAACTTTGGCCTTGGCCTTGGCGGGGGGGTCGCAGGACCTGCCCCCAGCCCGGTGGTCGGCCGGCTTGCCTGCCGCCGCACATGCGTAGCAGTGCGGCGTTGCACGGCATTCGACGGCCCTGTGACCGGCCTGACCGCACTGGTAGCAGCGGTCACTGCGGTCCACCTCCGCGGCGCAGTGGGCCCCCACGTGGTGCCCCACGTGGCAGCGGTAACACCGCAGAGGTCTGGGCTCCAGCAGTTTTACCTGCGCGGAGACCCAGCCCACCAAGAGCCTTCGGCCTTCAGCCGTAATGGCTTTAGCCGCCGACACGGGGCAGCTGACCGTAACGGCCCGCATACCCGTGCTGTCAGCACGGATGGTGCCCGCCCGCACTTGGTCGGCCTGGCATCCTCCCGCCCTGACGACGGCGGCCACTACCTCTTCCACCCTGACGGAGTCATCCAGGCCCATGATGCGCATGTCTATGCACTTTGTGGGCCTGGATACTCGGACCTCCTCGACGTCCAGGGACGCCCTGATCCTTGCGGCCAGGGCGTCCGCGGCAGAGCCGCTGTCTGCACCAGGGACCTCCAATATTCGGGCCCCGGTTGCGGTGCGCCTCATTCGGAAGCCTTCAGAGGCTCCGAACTCGTCGAGGTGATCCACCACCGCCTGCTTCGCCTTCGCCATGACCATGTCATAGCTCACGCCCTTCTTTTCCGCAGCTGGCTGTAGTGTGATCACTACAGCTGCGGAATTTGGGGCGCGAAGCCTGGCTGCCATGGCCCGCTTCCTGCGCTGCTGTCGCCGCTCGCGCTTCTTCGCCGCTCTGGCCACCTTGCCCGCCTTCCTGCTGGCGCCGGCGACCGTCCATTCGGCGCCAGCCGAGGGTTCTTCAGGCAAGGGAGGCGGCCGGCGCGGCCTAGTCGCCGCCGCCGCAGGAGGTCTCGCCAGTTCAGCGGCAGGCACCGTTCTGCCTTTCGGGGAAGGGGTAGGCTTCCCCTGCCGCTGCTGCGGCTTAGCCGCCGGGACCGTCCTCGTCGGTTCCGACACCGCGGCTCCGCGCCCATTCTGCCCAGACGGGCCGGCTTTGGGCGCCGCGGCCGCGGCGGCGGCGGCGTACGAGACCGCCCTTTTCAGGCCGGAGGCCGCAAGCGGGGGGCGCAGCACTATGCCCTCCAGGACAGCGAATCGCCGCTGGACCCGCTCCTGGAACTGCTGCTGCTGTTCCTGCTGCTGCTGCCGAAAGGCAGCCAGTTCCTGCCGCAGCAGGGTCAGCACCTCGCTCTCCACCTGGGGCGAGGGCTGGGGCCGACTTTGCCCCTGCTTGCGTCCTCCTTGTTTCGCCACCTCAGGGCCAGCGCACCGGAGACCGGCCAGGTCTGCCTCGAGCCGTCCAATCCTCCGATTCAAGGATTTTTTGAGGGGCTCCAAAACTATCCCCAGTGCCTCTATGATTGAGGTTGTGGCCTGGGGGATAGAGTTCCTTTTGGAGACCCTCTCCCTCTTCTTGGCGACGCTCTGTACGGCAGCCGTCACGACCTCCTTGAACTGGGCCAGCGCCTTCTCCATGCCTTCTGGCTCACTTCCAGAAGGCTCCGAGGGGCTGGCCTGGGCACTGCTTGCCCCGGGGTGGCGCCCCTCCCTGGCAATTTTCAGGGACCGCTGGGTCGCCTCCTCCGCGGTGGGCCTTCTTGTTTGTCCCTTTCGGCCCGCACCCCGTCCAGCAGTGGAAATCTTGCGGGCAGAAGTTCCACGCTCATCGTCGGAGGATGTCCTCCGACCATCTCCCGATATGGGGCGTTTGAGGAACTGGGAGTTCCTCTTCTTCCTGGAGGCGGCCTCATCCACCTCCATCACCTCCGAGTTGAGTGAAGACGCGGCATCGGAGTCCGACGCCGCGTCTTCGCTCACCTCCCTGAGGCCGAAGCTCCTGCCGGCCTCTGCAGGACCCACCGGCGCAGCGGACGTGCTGGGAACAGGTCCCAGCGACTCCGCGCTACCGATGGGTGAGCCACCCTGGCTCCTTGCGTCCACGAAGGACGGTAACAGGTCCTTTTGGGACCTGACGCGCTCTTTGCCCCCCCCAGAATACGAGGGGCAGCCCGAGCTCTGCTCGGGGAGGGATTCTCCACCTGCGGTGCAGGCGGTACCCTCCTGGGGTAATAACTTTTTTTGAGACGCGTGCATGGATGTGCTGGACACAGCTTTGCCTTTTTTGTGGGGTGGGGTCCCCAATAACCACGTTCGCCATCGTGGTCACGTCTGATAAGCAGACGCGTACCCGAGGCGAACCCACTCTCTCAAAACCACTGTCCAAAAACACCAACAGCTGTTGGTGCCGATGCTTCTGGACAGTGCACCCTCCGTGGCGGTCCGTCTGGACTCCGCCTGTGTGTTCCTCTTGGTCTGGTCTCTCGCTTGAGGCCTTCCGGCATGAGTAGCTCTACCGGCATAGCCCTCAAGGTCATGAAGACACGCAAGCCCCACCACGACGACAACGTGGGAACACGGTCGGTGGGGGTGGTTCATGGGTGAAGTTTCGTGAGCAATGTTGATTTGCTACGGTCTTAGCTATGCTATGCTAGCATGGGAAATGTGTAGGAATTTGTGTGGCATGCGTCAACGTCTTTATCTTATCTACATAGAACTGACAGTAGAGTATAATTTGTCTGAAAATTTTGCGTATACTGTGATCTTTGATAGAGATTAGTCTGCGCGCTGTCTGGAATATTAATTTATTATGGTTAAGTAAATGTTGTTTTTGGGATGAGATACTACGTTTCTTATGTTGTAAGGAAAAGTAGAGTATACCTAGAGGCTCTGACGCGAGCTTTTAACGCGATCAATTTGACGAGCTAAACTGAACTGTTAAAAGAATGGAACTACATCTATTTGACTGGCCTGTTGGTCTAGTGGTTAGTGGCCCTGACTGCTATGCTGGAGGTCGCGGGTTTTTTTTATTATTGGGTGGGAAAATCATCTTATGACAAATCCCGCTCTTGGGCGGAACGGGAGATAGTGTCAGACTTTTACTAACTAAAAACCCACTCCTGTTCCTTCGTTGTCTTAGTTCCAGGGCCCCGTGTTTCGCTTTCACACTACCCGTGGCCCCAGTAGGTTTCGACCCTGCTGGGCCCCTACGATTTGCTGACATCTCCTTGAGGCGCGCGGAGGTCGTGGGTTTGATTCCCAGGACAAATGTTTGTGTGATGAGCACGACCATTTGTTCTGTGTCTGGGCGTAATTTATCTATAATTTTATGTATTTAGAAATATATAAGTACGTTTATCAGTTGTCTAGTACTCATAACACAAGCTCTGCTTAGCTTGATACTAGACGGCGTTGTGTGATAGTTGTGGAATATATTATATTATCTGTAGGGTGAACCTATAGCTCCATCACTCTTTCACGCTTAATATTTCAACACGTCATGGTAAGGCCCCGGGTATATTCGATAGAGTGACAAAAGAAATTGATAACATTATGATTATAATAATCATTGACCATTTCGTTGAACATTACCAAGCTGAGTATCTGAATGAAACTCACTAGGCATGTCAAAATGTTTACAAGTCATTGAGAATACTATCGGCAAAGTTATATGCATATCATGTATCTCGTTTTACCTACGCTTTGAATAGGCTTGTCATAACAGTTAAAATTACGTTTTTCATTGACGTAACGCAAATAAGATACTCGTAGTTATGTGATTTATCGATTTCTCTGACGACTTGCATTGTATCCGTCTTTCATTTATAATCGAGAGAAATGTTGGACCGTGCTCGATATTAATTGAATCCGCCTACAAAACTAAAATGAATTCATAATAAGATAGTGTTAGGAAACGGTTTAAACTTAACAGCATTCGATATAAAGTTCACGCGTTATCAAAATCAGGAATCAATATCGGACAGTGTTCGCTCCATTTTAATTTAAAGCACAATTCTATAAGTAGCGACACGCCCCGAGCGAAATATTTAATTCAGTCGTGATAAGTCGATATCAAATTAACGTCACAGCTTTAGTCCATTCGGCTATCGATATAAATTACGACCCTAGCACGATAATAAAATAATGAGCGCTTAGTGTTCGTGTAACGACATAATAATATTAGACGTCCTTTGTCTAGGGCTGCCTACACTATTTTGTAGGGTTTAATCTAGTTTCGAAGCAGTACCTGTATTTGAATTTTAGATTTGTGTGGTATAAGATTACCTATCTTATAAAATAATAGGTAATAATTCTCCTTTGTCTTTGTGAGATATTTGGAAATATTCGAATCGGAATAGCTCCTTGGTTGTTTAATGCCTTTGTGGGTGGTAACCTTAGTTATGTAGGTCTGTGTTCGCACAATTACGCCTTGCAGGCGTCCGACAATTATCCGTGGGGACTGGGGGGATATGAAAGCCTTTGCAGTGATTCATGGCAAGGAACCCCGTGGTAACGGCCATTGCCGACGGCGATCTAAGAACAAATAAACAATTTGCTTACGCTTCCGCTACTTTGATATAATGAGTCGTAGACGATCTTATTTAGATTTATAATAATGATCGCGTGCCACTGGCTTTGTTTGCGTGAGAGCAGGTTGCTCCATACAAACTTTGGACCTCTGTTTCTTCTCCTTAAGAGGTCAGTTTTGGAAAATCCTTTACTAGCGCAAGCCTACTTAATAATATCTACATGTGTACCAAATTTCAGCGCAATCCGTTCAGTAGTTTGAGTTATGTTTTGATGGATCAGTCAGTCAGTAACGGTAACCTTTTATTCAACCTGGCCATAAATTTTGTTACAGTTAAAAAGTATCAATTTTTTTTTCTTTCCAAATTTAATTTTGGAACGAGGCCAATTCATTCAAATACTTTTGTTTTTTTTTTAAATATAGTTTTGAACAACTGGTATACTTGTATACCGGGATATTATTATTATTGGTTTTAGGTATCATGATTTTCTGCCATTGTTTAGATCGAAGTTGTTTAGCTTTTAGAATAACTAATGTTTAGGAGAGGTTTTTAATGAGGAGAAGATCATGTTATAATATCTTGAAAAACTTTTATAAGTATTTGTTCAATAACCCGATAATGTATCTATTCTCTAAATTAAAACGTTATACAATTAGGTTTTTATTTTGTTTTAAAAGCCGGATACATCGGCAAATATACGGAAATGCATAATTTTCATAGCTCGTAAAAAACGTGGCGAAAAGTGGCAATTAGATATTATTCATTTTGTGCAGGTAACATAGTTTTAGACTAAAATAATTGGTGGCAGTGAAGCGTGTACGAACTAACACTGATATTCGGTTCTAACCTTGTTAGTGTATTTTCAAAGTTACCGGGTTAAATAATATGACTTGAATAAAAGAGTACAAGTTCATGCCGCAAGTGGATCAACAATTTTGGCAATGCAAAAGTATTTACCTATGTAACTATTGCGGGTGGTCAGTTATTTTGTATTCTGCAAGAGGTTACCACACGCTCTTCAATGGTAGAAACATATTCTAGTTTTTTTTTTTATTGCAACAGCTAGATGCTTTACCGAAAGATGTCTTGAAATCGTAGGGGCCCAGTAGGGTCGAAGCCTACTGGGGCCATGGGTTTTTAGTCAGTAAAAGTCTGACACTCGTCTATCTCACGCTCCGTCCAAGAGCGCGATTTGTCATAAGATGATTTTCCCACCTAAAAAAAAAACAACCAAAATAGTAACTATTTTGTGTGTATTTATTTTCCTAATTCTTACACACGGTGTCTGCATCTCTATTTTTTATATATGTGTTTGTGTTTTCTATGCTGGAAGAGATTTCTATAGAAATAAACATCACCTTTATACCTGCCTATTTTTCGGTTTCCTTCTTTTTGTTTGTTATTTTATGTGTGTATCATCATTATTTCAGCCGATAGACGTCTACTGCTGGGCATAGTCCTCCCCTAAATGACGCCACAATGAACGGTCCTGAAATGTATGGTATGTGTCGGTATGTGTGTATGCATAGCATAGCATAGTAGGCCTTATAATGTTCCCACTGTTGGGACTCAGGCCTCCTCTCTAGGAGAGGGATGTGTGTATATGAACAGTTAATTAAAAAGTAGCTAAAAAACAACTTGTCGATAGTTTGTGTCAGGAATTTTATCAAATTCGTGCAGGAAAATTATAATTCGATAGCTTCAGATATCCACAAACATTTTATGGCCCTAATAGGAACTGCGCTTGAGCACGTTTGTATACTTTAATACTAATGGCAATTTATATGACATCTCAGACAGAGAAAATAGTGATCAAAGGTCTAGATTACTATCGGTTGTTCGATCAGTTTACTGTTGTATAGGACAATACAAGTTATGCAGTATTATGTAGTCTCATTATATGTTGCAGTCACAAATCGTCAAAATAAAATAAATGATAAGGATTAATGGAAAGCTAGTAATAAAATAAATAACAATTTTATTTTTAAGACTTTATAATTACTACTTACTACTTTATATTACTATTTTTAAGTTTTTTACTAACCATTGGACCTGTGTCTTGGAAAAACTTTAAATAAAGTAATTTTGACCTCATTGCTACAACGGGCAAACCTGTGAGCCAACATATTGCATCTTACTGCTAGCGTCCTGCGCAAAGAATAAAGCAATCATCTTAAGATATTGCAGTCAACTACTGGATTGTCTGATTGATTAAAAGATGGACAATGGAGTCGAAAGATTTACGACCACTTACTCGAAGACGCACGTTAGAAGGCCTCCCACAAGGTTGTCCAATGACCTGGTGAGGGTCACGGGAATTTAATGGATGACGACTTTTTTTTTTATTGTTTGGGAAAATCATCTTATGACAAATCACGCTCTTGGGCGGAGCGAGAGATAGTGTCAGACTTTTACTGAATAAAAACGCACTCATGTTCCTTCGTTGCCTTCGGCCCAGGGCCCCGGGTTTCGCTTTCACACTATCCGTGGCCCCAGTAGGCTTCGACCCTGCTGGGCCCCTACAATTTACTGACATCTTGAGGCGCGCGTGGAACAGTACGCGCCGTCGACGACTTGGGCTCGGTCCGGACGGTTACCGGACGGTCGGACGGCGAGCCACCCATTGCCCGCCGTCCGCAAGCCCGCGCCTACGGTGATGGATGACGACTAAGTTTTTCAGTTGAAATAATCATGATGACAAACTACTAGATTTTGAACTCTCCTAAGTTGTTTTTAATGCACGTAAGTTCAGAGATACGTATCCTATTGGTCCATCCGATTCTAAATTTGATTACGGCATACAGATTATAAAAAAGACATTTCGTTTGGCAGTTAGAGTGATTATCCTAGTCACAACAAATATTCATAAGTAATTGCGATGTCGACTTAATGTTGTAAATTGGCGCAACAAGTTAAATATTCAAACCATTGTAGCTACCATTACATTCATCCGTGCGCACTCTTTGTGAAATTAGTATGAACATTATATCTACATTATCAGAACTAATCATAATTTATTTCTATTTATTTGTGTAAGAATGACCACAACATTCCATTAGGTTGGTAACGTTGGTTTTTTTTGCACTGCACTAGTGCCGTAGACTAGTGCAGTTATAATTTATAATGCATGTACAGTAAATGTCACTGCTGATGTAAACACAATCTCATGCAATAGTGAGTCAAGTGCGAAATTCATTTGTTGTCTTCATATTTCATAAGAAGTTTCAACTGATGAACTACAGAATTATTTCCTGGCTATAAAGTGATGTAATTTCATGTTTAGTTTCGTTACATTGTAGAACAATGAAATGTAAGGTGCGTACTGAAAGAGGGTCAAAAAGTGTTAAGGTAACATTTTAACTGTGTCGAAACACGAGAAAACAATAGTGGTCACGGAATGGCGGAAAAATCTTGAACTTGCTATAATGAGCAAGTAACTAGTTTTCCTCATTTTCCACCAAGTGACGTTAAACAATAGGTTTACTAAAATATGCCAAGTTCATTTATCATAAAAAAACGGTCATATGCGAATCGGACTTGCGCATTAAGGGTTCCGTACCGTCCGAATCACGTTTGTTGTATAGGAGTCCCACTTAAATATTTATTTTCATTCTGATTTTGGTGTTTGTTATTGTAGCGGCAACAGAAATAAAATCTGTGAAAATTTCAACTATCTAGCTATCACAGTTCATAAGAGTGCGGAGTGATAGCAATAGTCGTCTTTACCCTGTGGGTACAGAACCTTAAAAAAAAGATTAATTTGTCTCGGTCATAAAGCGAGTCAGCATTCTGCAAAATAAGCTGACTCATAGCCAAACGAAATATTGATCTAAAAATAAAACTTCTGAAGATTCCAAATAGTCTGAGACTATGACTATGGATGTGATGCACATATCACTGGTCATTATGTTGTGGCATACATTGCTAATGGCGTGGGTTTTTTTTTCGAAAGCTCATTGATCGTATCGACTATATTGGCACGATCATGTACATATTTGAATATCTAGAACATCGGTGACATAATTATTAAGTAATACTAATTATATGTCACCAAATATCAAAATGGACAGGATGTATACTAGGTTAGATGCTATCGTATATAGTCATATCTATGCAATATCAATATTTATCATAATGTATAGCTAAGTTGATCCGGCATTTCACGTCGGCTTTTTTCTCGCCAATGACTCACAGAGTGACCGGATATTAATAAAAACAGTTGTCACATTAGTCCAACTCGATTTGTCATGAATCATGCAAAAAGTCTGTCAACCTACGTAGATACAACCGGAGTTAAGGATCTAGTGATTGTTAGAATAAATGGCGTCGGGTTTATAGACCAAGACAATGCAGCAGCTAAAGGACACAAATATGAAGAAACACATAATGATAATGACGAACTTACAGATCAAATACGAATTAAGAGGCGGCTTGCATTGCGTACAGTGTACGCATCGCTGGACGATATAGCAACAGCGGAAGATGTCATAACGCTGTCAAATGCTTGCGTCGCAGCACCGGCCGTGGGCTCCTTGCCTCGACAGCGAAACATGTGAAGACATTAGTTAATCTGCTCGATACGGCCATCGAAGTAATGGGGGTTAACTACGCGTGAAGCTGCTTGGTAAAAGGCATATCATAGAATAGGATTAGTTTGAAGCGCACTGATTCAAATTGCGATAAAGAGCTTGTTTACTGTGTGATGTGAATGTTAGATGTGGAATAGGAAATT
Organism: Mythimna vitellina; assembly: GCA_949316375.1. Classification (NCBI taxonomy): domain Eukaryota; kingdom Metazoa; phylum Arthropoda; class Insecta; order Lepidoptera; family Noctuidae; genus Mythimna; species Mythimna vitellina. Next base: position 7,876,197 of record OX438694.1, on the reverse strand, counting down.
ACGTTTTTCATAGAAGGAAGTGGAAATGAATGAAAAACTGACTGATGCGATCTTGGTCTGACGTTTATATCTTTTAGCTTCTTGCCAAGCTAAGCTAGCTATTGCTTATTTGAAGATCTTCGAGATGGTTTTCAAAGTAGATGGTACTACACAATTAGCGTCTATCATATTCATTTCAGCCGAAAGACGTCCACTGCATAAGACTTCCTCAAGTATCGGTACAACGAACGGTAATGTGTGTCTCGCATTCATCGGTTTCCCGTGACTCTCACCAGGTCATCGGTCCACCCTGTGGGAAGCCTTCCATGGCTGCGTTTCCTGGTATACGGTCACCACTTTAGAACGTTTCGGTCCTATTCGGCCATCTATTCTGCGAGTAATGTGCTCTCTGCCATTTAAGTTTGAAAATTTTTCGTGCTAAACTCGCTCTATATTGGCTACAAAAACGGATGATTAGTATAATATGCAGTCTTAAAGCTTATCTAGCCCTTAATCTGCAGTAGACATGCTACCACCTTGGAGAATGCACAATAACACAGTTGCAAAACCATTCACACGTTATGTATTATATGAAAACAAAGCGACCATAAGTCTGCCACGAAGGCCACGGACTAAGGCCGGACTTAGCCGTCCAATTTTATTAAAGGTGATGAAATGATTACCTACACATGGTAATTGGCCATTTTCTGTATTGTAATATTTGCAATTCACGTGTTTTTTGTTGTTTCCTTTTCCTTCGGAGCGTGGGAAAGTGTTGCAACGCTGTTCTTAAGATTGATAATTTTATTTGCTCCAAAGTCGTCTGACGGGCGTTGTTTGATTTAAAAGATAATGGCTGCTACTATTGGCGTAGTTGGTTAATTGGTTTATGTTTAATTATTGTGAGTTGATTAAGAAATTAACGATTGTGATATTCAGTATCAGTTTCGTTAAGCAATTTTAAGGTATTCATGCTAATGAGTATTTTAAGTATTCAACTAGACAATTTGGATCACGTAGCTATCTTTGAATCTGTTTGCAGAGAGATGATTATGTTATTCTTGATACAATTTATGCCGTACTTAATGTAAGTATAAATTGCAGTGGATCCCTTCACATATTGGTATGATAGGTAATGAGGAGGCTGACATTTTGGCTAAAAGATCTTGTGCAGACGGAAAGAAGTTATTCATAATTCCTGATTCCTTGGGATATTTTTCATGATAAAAAAGAAAATTTTGCAGAACGGAGAGTAAAGTCCCACATAACTCCGAGGATCCTTCGGCCAGACAGGTGTTAAGTCTGATGGGCAACTGCCCGATAGATGATGTCGAGCTGTACTATATGTTCTAATCGCGCGGAGAACTTTAATTGCGTGATGCAGGATTATTTCTTATGTGACGCTATAGATGTCGCTACATATTATAACCAAACTGGAACGCAAGTTTTGGTATCAGATCTTGAGACAAAGGAATAAGGTACAAAATTATGCAATGTGAGTCTCCTCGGACACCGTGGTTTACCGATATTAAATTAGTTAGGCAACTACTTACAGCTTTTAACTTTTTTTTTATTTAGAAATCCCATTCACCAAATTGTATCTAATGTTTGTAATAAACCAAAAGATATCCAACACCTACATATGGATTGTACATATGTATTTGCAATATTTTAGAAAGGCGTAATAATAATATTGATTAGATTTAGGTTTTCAAGGTATTTTGGCTTACTTTGCAGACATTGATAGTAAATTTATTTATACATTTATAGTAAATAGTTTTGAGAAGTATTTGTAACTAAGCTTAAAGATATGATAATGTAGATATAACCTATAGAAAAAATAGTTTTCAACAAAAATTGTTTATTATTACTCACACACTTACTCTACATTCATTCATTTACAAGAAATCAAAAGCTATGTAACATATTCAAAGCCAACTTCATTGAATTGAAATCCCGCTTGATAGTCGTCGACATTCGGTCACACCAGCGCGTATATGTTACGGCAGTGCGTGTAACCACGGATACTACTAACGGAAACTAGTTTTGCAATATATGTATTTAAATCACTATTCCCTCTAGATACTAAACCTAATGAACTCGTCTCACCTTTTAAAGACGTGACACTTGCATTGACATCAATTTCAAACCCAACACGACTCATTCAGGACTTACGACTCGAATTGTATTTAAATAAAAACTAACGCAATCAAACGTTAATGGCTTCACCTTTTTTGAAAGCGGAACACAAAAAACTGATACCAAATTGCGGTAAAAATAGTAACACATAACCAGTTATTTGATATGTAGGTAAAAAAAGAAATATCACGTAAGAAATTATGAAACAAGCGACGATTTTGTATAAAAAGGTAAATAATAAGTGTAGCTAGAAATCAACTAATGAAGCATATATACTTGAATCAATCGTAATACTTATCGACGCACGGTTCAATAATCGTGTAAATACAAACACGTTACGTACAATTACTTCGCTAAATGCACTAAAATTGGCTTTAATTGAATTTTGAAATGTGGATATGACACGACTTACGAGTACTTAATTATGGAGGTTGCATGTGGATGGGTGGAGAGGGAGAGGGAGAGGCCAAAGAAAAGATGGATGGATTGTGTGAACAGTGATATGAAAGAAAAGGAAGTTAGTGATAGTATGACGGTTGACAGGATAGAATGGAAGAAAAAAACGTGTTGCGCCGACCCCAAATAAGATGGGACAAGGGCAGGAAGATGATGAATTATGGAGGTTGCAGATTCTGTTTTAAAACAAAATTGGTTAACCATATGTATAATAAAACGAGTCGAAAGAGAAAAAAAAAATACAAATACAATGCAATGTCATTCCGGTGTCGAGGAGTCAAGATCTAATACTGTTGATTGAAGCAACTAGCGTGACTGAGATTATAACCGCAATCTGATTATCGTAATTACATAGATCTGTAGAATATCAAGGGATATCTTTAACAAGATCATAGGTTGATCAATCATCATCATCATAATTTCAGTCGAAAGACGTCCGCTGTTAGACATAGGCCTCCCTAAGTATCGGCACTATGAACGGTTCTATGCGTCTCGCATCCATCAGGTTCCCGAAACCCTCACCAGGTCGTAGATCCACCCTGTGAAAAACCTTTCAACGCTGCATCTTTGTATGTATGGTTGCCACTCCATACCTTTCGGCTCCAACAGCCATCTGTTCTGCGAGTAATGTAATGCCCTGCCCGCTTCCACTTAAGTTTGGCGATTCTTCGGGCTGTTTCAGGAACCTTGGTTCTCCGTGGAAACTCCGAGTATAGTTTGTTCAGAAGTCCTCAAATCCATATTGTGAATCTGTGCTATTTTTGTACCATTGCCAATTAGGGCTTTCGCAACGTGGTATTGCATCAACTGTTCGGGTAACAAGCCTCAGAGTAATCGGTTGCAAACTGGCAACACAATCTTTTCTTTTATAAAGTCGGATAGCAATTAATATTACTTAAGTCGAAATAATGAACGTTTCACGCTTGAGTTACCACATGATGGCGTTGGGCTGAGAGTCTTATCATGTTACTTAGGATAAGGCTTGCTGTCCATAGACGCGTAACTTCATAGACGCTTCAAAATACGCTAGGTAGCTTGAGTAGCGCAGCTTACTGAACCTTGTCGACGAGATATACACGTACGTTTTCAGTCATTTGTAACAATGCCGTCAGACGAAGAAGAATTTTAGGTTATTTTTACGAAAATAAAAACGTGCTTTCGCTCGATATACGCTCCGACATATGAAAAGCGATACAGCAGGCGTTATGAAGCCTGCATGCATGGACGTCAGCTCGACGTTGCCATTTCGTCGATAGAGTTTCATAGCATATAAGCTGTGAGCAGAAATAAACGAAGCGTATAATGACGAATATGCATCTATGAAGCTACGCGTCCGTGGACAGTATGCCTTATATGTATCGTTTTCACTTTCGCATAAGCAACTATCGACCCTATTGTTTCCGTATAGCTCGTATTTATGTTTACAGTGACCATTTAAGCTTACTCAGTAATGGAATAGTTGCTCACTAAATGACGTTACTTGCATACAATGGATTTCCTATTCCGCATTCAGTATGCATGCTTTCAATAAATTACAAGTCCGATAATATTTTGTAAACGTTGCTTAGATATAATGAACATGCGATTTTTATGGCTTTTCTGTGATCTGGATTAGTGCAGTAAATTTTATTAAAAGTTTCTAAATTAAATTAGTCACGTATTTCTATTAGAGATCGACCGAAGATTCGTTCGGTTTCGACCGGAGTTTCAGTTTAGACCACAAGCGTGTCTGTTCACTGCCAAAAGGAACCCGTTCAACTTAGCTTCTGCTTTTCAGAATGTATCCCTGGAGTGCACCGATTGCCTTCAGCTCTCGGTAGTTTAAATTTCCTCAGACATCAATTTTGGGCGGTTCATTGAGTCCAAAGCCAAGGCTACTAGGAAACTAGGCGTTCTTCCAAAGGTCCGACGGTACTTCACACTGGGGCAGCTTTTAATGTTATGTAAAGCATAGGTCCGATCAAGTGTGGAGTACTGCAGTCACATATGGGCTGGTGCTGCAAAATGTCTCAAAATGTCAGCCTTTCGGTATTTTACAGGATGAATTTTAGAGAGTGTGCGCGGGAATTGCATGACTTGATTCCGACATCTCCTTTTTACTATCGGACAACCCGACGTACGGCGGGTATTCACCCTTATGTTGTTAAACCTTCAACGGTCCGGACTAAGCATTTTGCTTCGTTATTTATACCGCGTACATCGAAGGACTGGAACAATTTTCCAGCTGCGGTCTTCCCGTCTATTTATAATTTAGGTGTCTTCAAGGCTACAGTTAATAGGCTTTTAATTAACTACTTCGCCTCACCATCAACGATTGCATCACTGCTTAACATCAGGTAGGATCGCTGACTAACCTATATATTATTAAAAAAAAACTTTCGGTTTTGGCTGCAAATCGTGTTTCGGTCGGTCTCTAATTCCTATGTTCATATGTTTCAAGAGCAACCGCAGAACGTGACTGGCACGTTCACTGTGTAGTTTAGTTTCCTGAACGCGTTCTAAGTGGTTTCACTGTTCGATAGACACATTATTTTTGTATCTGGAGCGAGTGACTTTCGCTGTGGTGGTGTTAAGTCTTTTTTTTTCAAGTAAATACTTGTTCGGTTTGGTCCGAACGGTGACTTCACGGCCCTTTTTGGTCATTTTGTAATAACTCCACTATCAGATTTTATTAAGCGCATTGTTTGTTCTATTATACTTTCTCTTGACCTGGTTTGGTTTACACCATAAACTATGAGATAAACTGTTGATAAACGGCAATGGACATAGTGACATAATCAGGCTTTTAATGTTCCTCCTGTTAAGACTCAGGCCTTGTCTTTAAAAGAAGGAATGGGCCGTAATCCATCACGCGGGCCCGTTGCGGATTTGAATGTCCTATAACTTTGGATTTTTAGTTCTGTAATATGCCGGTTGCTTCTCGATGTTTTCCTTCACCGTTTTGAGAGCAATGGTGATGAAATAAATTACACAAATTAATGCGCTTGGTTGGTATTTGAACCTACAACTCTTAAGTCGGTGCAGTTACCCCAAGGAATGGACAAAGCAAATTAATAACTTTCCTAAGCTTAGCCTCTTCAAATAATCGTAAAATTTCCTTGTAACGAACATAAATTGATATATTAGAAAATAGGAAGGAAAACGTGAAGTTAATGTTGTGGGAAATATAATTATGTAAAGTATGACAGCGTGAGGGATGTGGGACGGATGTGACGATGTGCCGCTACTGTCCATGCTTGACGAACATCACTAGTCACTACAGCCGCAGCATGACGACCGTTTACGATTTCTGTTATACTAAATTGGTTTATGACACCTATTACACCAATTTCTAATAAACTTAATCATAATATTATAAATTGTGATTACCATTATTTTATATCATCTATAAAATTTTCTCTCTGTTTGCTTTATTGCGTCATTACCAAGTTATTTTCAGTATTGTGTGCAAGATTATTTAATTCTTTCTGTATTAATGTTTTATGTTATATATTTACTTTCACATCGGTGGCTGCGTTGTTTTCTTCCTGATAGCTGCTGGGTATATTACGAGTTGATATAAAAAACTGATTCCTGTATGTACGCGCATACGTTACGTCTGGGTAGGTTTATATAAAAACTATAAAGTTTCACACAATTTGTCGTAGTCAATTGTGTTACAATTTAACTGTCATAACTCTCTGTTGATTGATGAGTTTCGCACAAATTAATATAAGTTATCAGTTTTGTATCGAATTTACAGTTTTTATTTCAATTTTCTACTTTGCGGCACCTTTTACTTATAACTAAGTGCAAAAAGTGCATTTTTTAAGGAGAAGTCTTTTTGTAATTGTTAGTAATTTATGAATATCTTTTTAACCAAAGTATTTGCAAAATCACTTTTTAATATAATAATCAGTTTATAATCACAGACTAGACGCTCGATGTAATATGAAATAATAGTATTTATTTTACGTTTTTAAAATACAGTTTTGCTTAAAATATATGTTACGACTATGCGTTGGGGGTATCGATTCAATCGTTGTGTTTAACTTAAAATTAAACTTAATAGCTGTTTGTCTGTGTCTCCAATGAGAAGGTTTTGACTTTTAGAGCGGATATCTTAAACTAAGGATCACACGACGACAAAATATTTGGAGTTTAAATAAATAAAGTTTTAATATTCCAATCCTTGCTCCGATAAACAGCTGTTCGTTAAATTGACTGTCAAATAAATCTCGAATACAATACAATGATCGATCGGCGCGTACGCAAACGTTGAATATTCATCAGATTATGTTATTTACAATAAAACATGAATAAAGTTATTCGATAACGGTGCATTATTACTTGATCTACATTGATCCGGTCTTGTTCAGCTAACCAGGGGATGTAGGTCATAAATTATTGATAAATCAATAATCTGTGAATATAAATCAGTGATTCGAATGCCGTTTGATTCTTTTTATTCGTGTCTTGAATAGTTTATGTGTCATTTTTTAAGTGCCAATCTCTATTTAATCAGGTTTGTTCACTTTTATGATCATGTTTTTTTTTTTAAAACAAAACGATCAATTTAGTGTTTTATTGCCGTTATCTATTTCTAAGCTGTTAAATAATTGGAGAAATTCAGATTTTTCCTGTTAATAGAGCTACTTACTGGATTATACTTTCGGAATGGTTTTTTGTAAATAAATCAAATTGATTCTGAGAAAATTGTATTTGTCAGGCAGCAAGACGATGATGCCGAAAGCGTTTCTTTTTGCTATTTTTTTTATTTGTCACCAAATGATTTCTCTCGCTTTATGTGAAGCGAGAAAGAGTGTCAGAATTTTACAGACTAAAACTTACCAATTTTCCTTTAGATAGCCTTTGCGTTCGAAGGCAGCAGTGACTGTTCTAGCTCGCAGCCAGTTAAAGGGTTATTCACCAGAGTCGCATACACACGTATGCGAGTAGGTGCTCTATCTTGTTTAGGTTTTCAAGCCCCATACAGAAGAGCTGACGAGATGGAATATTTGGAGTGTTACCCTGGTGGAATAAACGTGAGAGTGTTTGTCGGATATATCTGACGTAAGCGGCTAAAGGGTAAAGGAAAAAGGGTGTCACGATCAGCTATTAGAGCAACCACTTAAACATGTCTCCATGTTTCAACATCAAGTTCTAAACGCCGTTTATAAGAATACTAATTAGTTCTAAGTCAACTTACAAGCTCAAATAGACCAGTACCTCCGAGTTTGGGTGGCCACAGTAAAAGTTGTCCGTATGTCAACTATCGGCTCGAAACGGGTCGCCCGACATGTTGCTAAGTACGCATGCGCAATTGCCGTATTAATTATTGTTGTCGTGGTGAAATTGTGATCAGACGAAAAACTGGAGTACGTGCGAAACTAGGAAGGAGATAGACACATTTAGTTCAGCTAATATCAAGCGATGTCAATTATAAATACAAAATGTCAAAATACGGCGTATTTGGTCTTACTTACCGCTTTGATAATTATCGCAATTCCCGTTTTTTTTTTCATAAATTTGTAAGTAGCTTACAGACTTTCGACATTAGCAACGGCAAATACTTGATTCCTGACGACATGGGAAAAAGTTGAAAATTCCCATAAGTTCGTATAACTCAGTGCGGTTAGACCTTTTAATACAAAAGACATCAACGCATTAGATTGTGACTATATTATATTATAGAGTTATTTCAGGAAAAACGTCATAAGCGACCAGTTGTTTCCAGGAATGCGTTTTCTCTTCCATAACTAAAAATATTTTAAAATTAAGTATCCTATTAAAGCAGTAGTTATATGAAAAATAAGTTATATTTTTTACAGGTATATTATGTATACATAGTTTCTTCTTATATATATAAGAACAAACTGATTGCATATTTTGTTTGTGGTACGAGTAGATATCGCTGTCAGCGACAAGACCGCCATTGTACCCATAGATTTAAGTTTACAAGTTGTGTTATTTTTTGTTGTACAATAAAGTTTATTATATTATATTCTATGTTTAAAATCAGTAAGTATGTTTTCTTCCACACATCTGTATTGTTCGTTTTCTCAACATACATTCGAATACATATATTATGTACGGTTAAGTTTCCATATTTTTTTACATAGGTTGAAATCTACGATTTATTGTGCAACATATATTATTGTACGTGTAGTCCTTTCCATGTCATTCGGTTTCTACTTAGAATAATCTCGATCATATGTCAAGGTCCGCAATTGTAAGGAATTAGGCTGAACGGATTATGGTGACCGGTCGCTGCAAGGTAATTTATGCCTTATTTGTTTTGTTATTAGAAGATATTTTTATACAAAAGAGAGACTTTTCTCTACTCTGTAAGAAAACATTATTATTTTCTGCTTTCTCAATCAAATGTATAATGTCCATAGTCTTTTGTTTTGAAGTTATTGTTTTCTTCGTATTTTGATATGTGCTTATAGAATTTGGTAGGAAAATCCTTATTTAATATGCATTAAACTACAACTGATGAGATGAGAGGTGGGCCAGTGTGAACAGTGGTGAGTTGTGTGAGCAGTCGTGGGCCAGTATGAGCAGTGTCGGCCTAGCGACAATAGTGGGTCGCGGATTCCAACCCAATCAGGCGAATTACTTTATGTAATTATTTCATCACCACTGCTATCAAAACTGGCCCACATGATTGTTAGCGGCTCATTCCCTGTCCTAATAGAGAGGAGTCCCAGCAGTGGGAACATTAAAAGGCTGATTTTGCTATATTATGTTATACAACTGAAATAGTTTTAAGCTGCGTATTTATAAGCTTGAAATATTTGGTTTGTAAATTCAACTGACTTACGTTGGTCCGCTGTCTCAGTTTTTCATGGTACGAAGCGCATCTGATACAGCAACAATTGTTGTTTCAAACCAACTGCTCTTATTAAACGAATCATAGCATACGAGCAACTTATAATTTATAGTTATCATCACAAGATTGAATAACTAAACATTACGGAATATTGACATAATCGGTTATGCATGGCTGAGAAACGTTTCTTATTCACATTCTTCCTGATATAATATGAGCTGGTAGCTTCTCTAAGATTACTAGTAGTAGAGCTACTATTAGTAATGATACTAGTACAGTTAAACACAATAACATTTTAGATACACCCGTTGGCTCGACTCATCCGGTAACCGTCTGTACCGAGCCTAAGTCGTCGACGGCGCGTACTGTTCCGCGCGCGCCTTTAGGACATGTCAGCAAACCGTAGGGGCCCAGCAAGGTCGAAGCCTACTGGGGCCATGGGTGATGCGAAAGAGAACCCCGGGGCCCAGGAACGAAGGCAAAGAAGCGACAGGAGTGGATTTAAGTCAGTAAAAGTCTGTCACGCCCTTCTGCCCTCCCCAAGGGTGGGAGATGAAAATAGACGATTTCCCACCTAAAAAAAAATCATTTTGCTTTTATGAGTGCCTTTAAAACACAGAATTGGTGCCCTGAAATCGCATGACGGGGTTTTGGTGATGTCCGACGTCAAAAAAAGATACACTTAAGGTCACTTTAACACCTTCATGAGAAATGTCAAAAAGATTTTCTTCAAGACGTAACACCAATTACGTGTCTTCAACGTAGTGTTATTATTTTGTGAAGTAAGACATAGAAAGTTTTCACATTGTCTGTTTGTCATATTCACGTCAACTCGTGAACGCATTTCGGATAATTTGCGATTCACATGTCTTCATCATGAGATATGAATGTCAGTATGCAATGGCACTGCCACTTATGTATGGCGCAATTTTATGAGTGACTTATAACCCATGTTGACATTTGATTACAAAGTGCTTTTAGATATAACATATTTATCCATTGTATTCGAGGTGAAGTTGATTGTTAGGGTGTAGTGACTAGGGCTGCCAACCGCTGTCTAAAATTAAGTATTGTACTCTCTTTTGCAGTATTCTTTCTGTTCAACAAATTCTATGGAGTATGGTAAAATACTCTACTTTGGATTTTTATATTGAATTAAATTCCAGTATTTCACTGAAAGAGTTTTTGATTTTTCGATCATTCCTAATTACAAAGCGATAGTAAATTAAATCATGACTCTATTAAAACTATCGTATAGTATAATTATTTTACAATCAACTAAATGTTTGTTTCACAAAAAGTCAATCAATAAAATTACACTTTTTTTCTAATACTGTACTCTTTCTAAAATTTACTGTATTTGTTTAAATATTAATTGGCAACCCTAGTAGTGACCCACCTTGAATTTTGATGAACTTTTGACACGATTGTTTATTTGATTTATTATGTGTTAACTTTGCATAACAACTATATGAGTGCCTTACATGCATATAGTGTAGCAAATTAAGATTATGTAACAATATTGCCAAGCACCTTTGAAAATGTTTTTGTACCTACAAAAAAAAGGGTCGCTGCCTAAAGGCGGGATCAGACGATTCATTTTTCGTTTATTTGCTGTTTTCATTTGACATCTTTCACTCGAAATTTCACATTTGAACATGGAATGAAAGAAAACTGCGAATGAATTCATTAGTAAATTGATCCAACAATATTTGATTTTTGCATTAGAAATCATTCACTCCCATTCCGAATGCATGAAAAGCGAACAGTTTGAACACGGGGAGAACGTGCACCCATTTCATCCCGAGTCCTGTAGCAGACAACTGATTCCAAGACGCACGACGTCATTCGACTACTTATTGAAAGGAAATAGCTAGTAATATTAAAGGAAATAGCTAATAGTGAATGTTCATTTTTATTTTATTCCAGCTAAGCCATGTGAATATGAAATGAAAGAAAAATGAAATACGCATTCGAGTGAATATTCTTTCAAGTGAACCGTCCGATTTGAGGGCCCTCCTCGATCAAATTCTTCAAAGTGAGCATGGTTTAAAAGGTTGTTGTTTTATCCTACACAATGTTTGATAAAGAAGCAACGCGAAAAAAGAAACATAACGACTGTACCGTCGTTTGGTAATTCCGTCACTAAATCGAATATTTTACAAAACGTGTAACGGGAAATACGTTGTTTAAGTCATTGGTCTCTCCGAAGTTTTTGGAAAAAAAAAAAACATCATTCAGAATCTCGGACAACGCAACACAACATGCAAAGGTTTCGGAAGGTTGGTTCGTGTAAGGTTTCTATAAATTGTTTTCTTTACTTATTTAATGAATGAGTACATTATCAAGGGCCAACGCGTGCAAAACAGCAGATTTTAGGATTAGTTTTACACAAATGTACGTTTTGATTTCAATAAAAACCTGCCCCTCTAGCCAAGTTACGATCGTTTCGTTTGCGTCGAAAGTCTCGAGTAGGCCACGCCTCCGATTCCTTTGTTCTGACCACGTGTCTGAGCGTTGAGATGACGTCAGAACAAGGGAATCGTAGACGTGGCCTACTCGAGGCGTTCGACGCAAACGAAACAATCGTAACTTGGCTAGGGGCGCTGGATACCACAAGACATCTGTGTTTCCAAAATATTTAGAGCAAGATGAGTAATAACGTCATAATCACGTAAGAATGGTCGTATGGAAATGTGTTTCGAGTTGGGACCTCTTTCAGTTACAGTAAAATCAAAGTTCTAATTACTATTAAGTACAGATCCATTTAGTTTGTCATTATTTCGTTATTCTTGTGGTCACTGAAATACCTTTCCAAGACTGATTATTAACGTATTCAGTAGATAACATTAAATTTATGCAAATAGATTCCAGTGCAAGGTAAACAAAAACGATTGATTACATTCCCAATGGCGTATTTTATACAAAACAATGGTCCATATCTTAATCAGAATGTCAGAATGAGATAAAATATGGGCCCTTTAGCTGATAGAATATTAGCCGTTTGATTTGTTTTAATGGTGTTGAAGTCTTTGAGTATAAAGTTAATATACATGTATTTAGTGGGACCTTTGAATTACCCATAAATTAAATGCTGTTGTTACGTGGTTGTAAGGAAAACCTGAATCAATAGGAACTTGAACAATCCTCGAGATACGGTATTGTGTAGGAGGAAACTTACAATTCACGTACCATTTTATTTTTATTTAATTATTTAGGATCTCCTACAAAGGAAGTACATAGTATTGGTATCTTATTGTTATATTTCTCTTGCAGGAGAAATCAGCATGCAAAAAAAAAACATTTTAAACAACTAAGATAATAAATAAAATAAAAAATTATAAACATAAAATTAGAACAAAGTCTGTATACACATCCATTATTCTTTCGATATCTTCATGAGGGAAATTAAAAAGCATTTACTTTCACAATGACCCAAAATAATAAAACATAGCATAACATTTATCGATTATTTTATTTGTATGAATTATGCAGTTTTAAATTGGAATTCTCTCTTTTGTGATCTATTTCTTTATCACTCATTGATTTGCAGGAAGAAAACTCAACTTAGATTTTAGCTGGTATATCAGTATGTTATATGTAATTGATACAGTTCCAAAAACTCATTATTAAGGTTACTGATACTCAGTTGACGAAATCATTCATTCATTTTCAAAGAGGTTGTATTCTCGTATTCCTATCGTCATAATCGCATTAAGGAACAGAGGTGTTAATGAGTTTGAGCCAGCGTCGAATACATTACGATCGGTGGGCTGCGATCACGTTCCACTGAACTCAAGTCTCGACCGAACGTTCCGTTTCCATAATGAATCATATCAATTATCAGGCAGCCTCCGGTTTTCCATTTAATTGATTTTAATTCTCGTACAATAAATCCTTTAAAAGTGGTTTGAATTAATTGTTGAAATGTTTGCAAATTGTAATAATAACAATGGAATCGAATTACAATTTGTATAAATAAGGTTGTATAATAGAAATTATGGTCCGGTTTGATTTAGCCGTGGGTTATACCGGAATTTAGTTGACGATTTATTGGTTCCTAAGTTAAGAACAGTTTGTCGGATTTATTTAATAATTAAGACACTCGCCTCTTAAGCATGAATTTGCTGATATGATTGATAGATATGTACTTTTCTAAGTTGATCTAGGACATTATTGACACCCCTTGCCTCAGATGCCAGAAAGTCTGCATGTCAGTCTTTCCAAAGAGTATCGTGTTGCCCAGTAACTGGGTAAAACATGGGCATTCAGCCGCATCTAGTTAGAGTGGAAGTCGACCCCAAGTTAGTTGAGAATAAGCTAGAGATGATTTAATATAACGGTTTTTGCGTCAATCAGGTGTTACCAGTTATTTCCTCTTAATATATTCAGAAAGTACCAATACAACCACTGCGATTTAGTTGCAAAACCAGCGTATCAATGATCTAAAGATCAACTCAACTCGTCTATCAGATCAACTCTGATCGATATTAGTCTGACAAGGGCATTGTCGACATCCGTATCTTACGTTTGTTTGCGATCTTAAATCGATTAGACTCGCTTTTAAAATTGTCATACAGCGAAAGGTGAGGTGTCGTAATAAAATTAACTTTAACACCTAAGGCCGAGTTGCTAAATTCGCTCGTGGAGAAGTAATGTGGAATGCAACTGTCGTGAACTGCGGCCGCACATTCACGGTACGTGGCCTTGTCTACAATGAGCTACACCATTAATGCTCCGGAAATTATAAGCCTCTTGTCGTGTATTGTACATTTGGTATAATATAATTTCAGTTTTTGCAGTTATATTGTTGCGCCCGCGCCGACGCCGCCGGAATTGGATAGGTGAACGATTTCGTAAGCGAGCTAATAATTGTATTAGTATGGTCCGAGTAATATAGATCATTAGCATTGTTTTTGTACGACTCAGTATTTATTGTTAATATCACCGGTACATGGTGGACACCCATATCTTTAGAGCGCTTTGAGAATACAGTCATTATACGTACAGCTAAGGAGTGGAATTCCCTGGGCATATCATCCAACGATATCCCTCGCTCTTGGCTGGAGAGAGGGTGTGTCAGACTTTTACTGACTAAAAACTCAGACCTGTTCTTTCGATACCAGGTCCGAGTCTTCCTTTTAGAAACAGACCCTTGGCCCCAGTAGGCTTCTACCCTGCTGGGCTCCTACGGTTTGCTGACATGTCCTTGTGGCGCGCGTTGAACAGTAGGCTCGGTCCGGACGATTACCGGACCATCGGATGGCGAGCTACCCATTGCTCGCCGTCCGCAAGCCCGCGCCTACAGTGGCCGGAAATCGGGATCGGGATCCGGTCGGCTGGGTCGTGAGAGTGCGTGCACGTGCGGCCTCCTCCTTTGCTAACATTTCTGTTCCGCAGAAGGACGCGACCATGTACCAAGGCCCAGCGCGAGAGATCGTTACCGCCAATCTCCTCCACGAGGACACGGCGGTGCTCTGCCCAAGCGGAGCACACCTCTAGCGTGTGCTCCATCGTGTCCTCCGAGCGGTATTAGACGGGATAGTGGTTTTAGACCACTATCCTATGCGAGCCTATCCATAGTGAAAAAAAAAATTCTCTGCCAAAAAAGCATCTAAAAACGAATGAGAATTAATTACCAAGTAAGAATTTAATTGAAAGTAAACCAGCATACCTATATGTCGAAACTTTAAAAGTTTCATATAATAACTTATTTCTATAAATTCTAAACACTTAATGAAAGCAGAAAAAGTGGTTCATTTCTTGTGTATAACTTAACCAATACGGTTAAGTTAGGGATTATTTAATGTAAAGGTAAGGTACCTAACGTTAACGTAACGTGCGTAAGACCAGTTTCGTGTTATTTCTCAACCTTGTCACCAGTGCTCCAGTGCTGAAACCCGTTGCGCCACCAGTCACTGCACTCTAGTGCACCAGTTTGGCGAAAGTAAAAGTCACTGCGAACGCACACGTTCTTGAACCAGTACCGTAACTGTCCACTACGATGCACTTAACGTTACCTATAATGTTTTTATTTATTCAAATTTTTTTTTTTTTGCTGTGCATCGAATAACTTCTCCCATTCTGTTTGGAGTTAGAGAGATTCTTACCGTTCTAGAGCTGCGATATCTACGAGTATCTACACTAATATTATAATCTAATTTAAATATATACATACATAATTTAATAATAAAGATGACAAAAAATAAATTAAAATATCGGACATAATCTACCAATACTTTTACACATACATAATAATATACATCTATTAGATCTACCTACAATAATTAAATTCATGAATTGTTACTTTGCCGCCATCCACTGTCCTAAGTTTGCTGTGCCCGACGATCTTGACTATATTTCATATCACCTATGTATATAATATGGAATGTAATAAAGCATTGAGTATTGTATAGTAAGAGGTAAAGCTTGTTTTTTTTTGTTTTGGTAATCTCTGGAAGTACTGGTCCGATTGCTAAAATTTTTCCACCGATAGAAAGCTGATTTATTCCTGAGTGTTATATGTTATGGACGCGGGCGAAGCCGCGGGCAAAAGCTATACTAAATATTGCTTTTTTTTTATTGAGGTGGGACATCGTCCAAAGAGTTTTCTCGCTCGTTCTAGGACGACAGGTTTCCTTTTCAGAAATTTCCCGTGGCTGTAACAGGCATCGGACCTACTGGTCCCCTACGGTTTTGCTCGTATCTCTTTGAGGTGCGCGTGCAACAACGCGTCGTCGACTATTTGGGCTTGGTCTCTACCGGACGGCAAGTTACCCATTGCTCTTCGACCGCAAACCCGCATCTACGGTGGCTGGGGATAGCCCTGCGACTCCCTGAGTCATGAAATAATGAAAAAAATTCTCCCGCTCTGGGAGAAGCGAGAGGGACTGTCAGACTTTTAATGACTAGGACCCATCCTCAGTGCCTTCAGTTGCCCTTTGCGTTTCAGAGCTACAATGACTCTTTAAAATCCCTTCCTTAAAAACATAAACCGGTCCCTACATCCTTATTTACCTTACCAAATATGTCATCTCACATAAATAATTAATCGTTCAAAGGAAGTGGGTATCCTACAGTTGATTAGCTCTACGCATTGAATATTATGGACTATGAAACTAATACCGTCTCACCGCTGCGATTGTAACAAGATATGGCATCAAAATAGTACTTTGACTCGGTTTTATTCCCTCATATATCATTATTAAAGTAATTAATTAAACATAACACGTGAATATTGCTTGAGAGGTATTTGTCTGCAAAGAGTTCTGAAACTTACGGGGTTGTCGGTTACTTACTGAAAAAAAAGGATAAAAAAGTGAAGTATTTTTTTTTAATTTTTGTTTTCGAAAGACTCGTGCTTGACCTATCTCACTATCAGTTATAGCATGAGGTATGGTTAAGAATTATCATTAGCGGTTTTTTTTTATTGACACTATCTCATCTCATCGTAAGTGTTGATGTGGTCTTGAAGCAACCTATTCACTCTTGTCTTTAAGATCCCTAGGTTGTATCTATCATAAAATACACATTTCGGCAGGGAATTCGATTCTCTAGTTGTACGCATAATAAATGTGTTCCCAAGACGTTTTTGTGTGTATAGGTGGGATGTCCACCATATACCAGTTACGCATGCATCGCAGTAAGTCTGTTGGTCCGATGATGGTGGTGGATGTTATCACGGAAAAATTTAAATAATCATATGTATGTTTATTTTATCTATATTTATATAAATGTTTGTGCCCTTGTTTTTTCAATTTCTTAATAATCTTTTCATTTTATGCACCTGCAATGTTTTCTCTTCTTCACCATTTTTGGTTGACTGGCAAAGAATGCCTAAGGCATTAAGTCTGCCTTTGTAGATTTGTGTTGCGTGAAGTTTTAATAAATAAAAACTATATGACTTACTTATTATGCACCTTGTTTTTTTTTCTTGAACTAGTACTAGGACCACCACCACAAAAGTTGAAAGATTGATTTATAACGCGTTGAAAAACGTGCAGCGACTTTCGTACACGAGGTGCAACCAGTTAGACTACTCCCCGTAAATGGAAAATAAAAAGCAGCTAGACCAGTCAATTAGACACTTTCGTAGTCTAATTACAGGAAAATGAGAGAGAAGATATTTATTTCCAATAAAATTTACTAGTTTATTAGACTGAGTAAAATTTGCTTTCGGTAGCTGATGAATCAGACATTGAAGGAACATAAAAATGATTTATGCTTATTTAATTACCGAATTTGAATAATATACTCATAATATATTTTGCATAATAACTAAATAAACCTGATGATTATGAATATTGTTTTACAGTAGCATTATAAAGTAATTTAATTCTAATAATGTGGAATAATAATAATAATAATTTATTTAAGTTCTTTTACACAGTAATAAATTTATAAAGTATGAGTATACTTAGTAGTACCAAATTCTAAACTTACTCGTAGAAACTAAGAATGACAGAGAGCAGTGGCGTAGCCTAGTAGTAACGAACTCGACTTACGAGCCGTACGTTACGGGTTCTAATCCAGGCAAGCGCTTTACTTTGTGTCATTTATTTCATCATTACTGCCCCCCTAGCCAAGTTACAACCGTTTCGTTTCGATTCTCTTTTCGTTAATCGCGATTAATTCGAAAATATGTGACAACGACCAAACCGCATTTGGTTTGCGTGATGAATTACAGCCCATTCCCTCCCCTAGAGAGGAGGCCTGAGTCCCAGCAATGGGAAAGTTATAAGGCTGATTATGCTTTGCTAATGTAAAAATCCCAAATAGTGTAGAAATGAGTTATAGAGAACAATATTCAGAAAGACACTAAACTATACAGAAATAAATTATTTAAAAAAAAAAATATAATTAATTCCTTATTTAATAATTTGACTAAAACTCGTTAGCTAACTTTCAGAATAAAATTACAATTAATTAAGCCAACTTAAAAGATTTCAGCATAAACAAACGCTAAAAATAAAATGAGTGCCTATGATTTTTTAGAATGGCTGTGAAAGTTACAAAACAATAATAAAATATTATCTTGATTGTTGAAATTATGAGAAATTCTTATTAAATTCTTATAGGATAGATATTCAACTTTCTCAAGTAAGTTAACTTTCAATGCACCGGTAAATGAAACGCACGTTTTTCCATACTGAGATTATATGTATATGTTTGAAAGATGCAAATGTAACGAGTAGATGTAGTCATTAATTTATTATTTGTAATGTTTAAGCTGTTTAACGTTAAGGTGGACCGATGACCTAGTGAGAGTCGCGGGAACCCGATGGATGCGAGACGCACAAGAACGGTCGTTATAGAGACACTTGGGGGTGGCATATGTCCAATAGTCATAAAGACGTCCGTCTTTCAGCTGAAGTGATGATAATGATGAAGTAAACCTTCATTTTATGCGGCTATATTTAGTGCCGCGTGAATCTATGAAGATCATCAGAAGGCTTAGTCATCCAAAGGAAAATGGAAAGAGCTATGCTCGGAGTATCCTTGCGTGATCGAATCAGAAATCAAGACTGAGCCCAAGTCGTCGACGGCGCGTACTGTTCCACGTGCGCCTCAAGGAGATGTCAGCAAACCGTAAGAGTCCAGCAGGGTCGAAGCCTACTGGGGCTAAGGGTCTGCTTCTGAATGGAGGACTCAGCCTTTGTATGACAGGCAACGAAGGAATAGGAGTGGGTTTTTAGTCAGTAAAAGTCTGACCCACCCTCTCGCATTGCAGCTCTAGAATGGAAACGGAAAAATAAGGAACACGGGTGGATTGTACTCAATAAAAGTCCGACACTCTCTCTCGCTCCACCCACAGTAGGAGGAATAATGTAATGATTTTCCACCACAAAAAAAATGGGTACAAGTTGTTTTTTTTTTAAATTATATAATCTAGTGCTTGACTGCGATCCCACTTGATGGTAAGTAGTGGCTACGTTTTATAAAAAAAAAAAACCTTTTAGATGAATAGCTAACATTTCCTTCGACAAAATTCAAAGAAAATAGTTTCACGACTTTTTTATAAAGAGCGAACAGGTTTATAAATTGGTAATGAAGTTTTTAGTTTACACAAAAAAGCTATGAAGTAAAAACGTTTCAACAAAACGTTTCATGAACCCAGTACCTAAACAATGTTTTTAACAGTCGAGTAATTTTGTCTTAAAATTACGTTTCGTAACTCCTTACATTTTATTTCACAGTTTTTTTTTATGTCACTTTCGCTTAACGGATCAAGATGACGTCACGTGATATGGAAACGGGTAAATTTGAAAATGGAATTTTTATTTTTGTAGTGGGAATGGATCAAATAACTTCGTCGCTCTCAGTGGAGCGAGCGGGCGTATAAGGCATTGTTCAGACTAAACGTACTATCGGCTTTTCCATATATATTAACTTCTCGTTCACATCGAACCGACTATACGCATTACGTAGTGCGTTGTCGCTGATTCTTGGTGGCAACGTAGTTTACGCTATATATATATGCATACTGCAGACTGAATCCACGTTCACACTGGGGCTGACAGTGAGCATACCCACAGTCAGCGGCGGATAATACATTTGAAGTGAACTATACCTTAAGACTAATACCGACTAAAACCCATCCTTGTTCCTTTAGTTACCCTTTGCGTTCCAGGGTTGTGGCAATCATTCGAACAATCCATCAGCCCAAATTTGTTATTGTCTTGTCTTGTCATTCCATACGTTCGAAATATCTTGACAGCTTCGAACTTCGAACGATTGGCTGCGCTGTCATTCTTTATACGAGTAAGAATCATATATGGAAAATGGGTATGGCGTATTTTTTCGTGTATGCACATAAAATGTCCAGAACGTGTAATTTCAGAATGACCAACATATTTTGACTTTACCGTGATGTGAGAATGTCAAACGTGCGATCGTGAAAGAGGGATGGAGCTATAGACCATAGGGTCCTTTAACTGTTCAGTTTAGGTCGTCAAATGGATCGCGTTAAGAGTTCATGGTAGGGCCTGTGTACGTATGTGTCATACTGACTTTAACTACAGGATATTGAACTAATTTTCTTCGGGGAATTATTTCAAATAGGTTCAAGTATCCACTTGTATTTAATACCTTCAATCTCGATCTATTTAGGTACCTGTTGTTAGCATCCAAGTGTTTACATGTTCCGCTAACTTTATTATTAAGTGTTCAACAAACACTTAGCTTTTGTTTTCGTTTCCTTAAACAAACACTTGACCGTTTTATGTTATCTAAATCCTACTATATTATAAACGCGAAAGTTTGTATGTATGGATGTTTGTTACTCTTTCACGCAAAAACTACTGAATGGATTTCGATGAAACTTGGTTTACAGATAGATTATGTCAAGGAATAGCATATAAGATACTTTTTATCCTGGGAAAATATTCCGTTGGGATAATTTTATACGCGGGCAAATGGGCGGACAGCAGTGAGTAACAGTAATTAAAAGTGAATTTCCATTGTTTACTTCTGATTACACTTCGCGAAATTCTAGAACATTAAGTGGTGAAAGCGGTAATACCTATAATAATAATTGTAAGTATTTGTATTTAATAGAAGTAGAATTGCCTACGAATTGTCGTGGGCTGTTGCTACACAACACCAAGACCTAGATTTGAAACCTATCAACAAGTTCCCATAGTATTTTAAGACTTGTTCGCTATCCATTACCGGTATTGCCGTCATGTCTTTCGCTTTCGATAAGCACAGCAGGTAATGAACACTGTAGCAGGAGATTGTGTGGAATGTATGTTAGTAGTCATGGGAACAGCGTTCTAGCGCGCCAGCTGTTCTCAATATTGTAAAGCAAGTAGATCGCTCCAATAAATATCGAATCGCATTACTGCATTGAATTTAATGCCTTTTATGTGACCAGATGCCAATTACGAAATAAACATTACGTAAGTACCGAGTTTTTTAATACGGTTGGTTTCGGGGATAAGAATTTTATTAGTTATATATCAGTAAAAAACTTCACGATCAATGTATATATTTTTTTTTTCTTTTAAGTTGATTTGATTTGAATCTATTTTTTTTTTATCGGTTGGGAAAATCATCTTATGACAAATTGCGCTCTTGGGCGAAGCGGGACTTTTACTGACTAAAAACCCACTCCTGTTCCTTCTTAAGAATATTTATGAAACGGACTATATCCTTATTTTGTTTAAATTAATTTTTCATGAATGCGGTCGAACTATATCGATTTACTCATTGGAAATAAAAAGCTTTATACTTAGCAGCACAATTTTTAGGCTACCAATTACCTTTTACTTTACCTACCTACTGACAACGCACGATTTTTTTGACACAGTCCTCTAGTGAACACATGACTTTATGCCACAAGAATTCGCATTGCGTGAGCCTTAATCTCTTATTAAATATAAACAGTTCGCATAAAATTACCTAACCTTATATTTATCGTTAATAAAATCTAGTTTACATGTATACAATTACCTGCATTTCCGACACAAATTTCGACCGAGTCGCAAACTATTTGCGTACGCAATCGCAATTATGTTGTCGAATCGAGTTCGATGACAGCCGAGACGAGCCGACGACGCGAGAGCTATAGCGTTCGATGCCACGGCCGAGACGGTCTTGACCTACACCACGCCCGTATCGATGCGTACGCAAAGAAAGAATCGTACCATCAAATAGTAAACAATCGATTAAATCCGGAATATGATCATAATCGATTCAATCTGCAGTACGATCATAATCGATTCTTTAGTCGGTTGGATAGTTGCTGAACTTGACATTGATTTGTAAGATTATTATTTTTAGTTTTCATTTAATGGTTCCTGTAGATAAGTTTTCTAGACATCATATTTGCCAAAGTTATATGTTCTTGAATATTTTTATTTTAAATTCAAGACCTCGCTCTAGATAAAGATTCATAATAATTTAAGATAGAATACTACCTCAAAAAGAAGCGAACCGAATATTTTTTATAGTGGCTTGTTTAAAAACACGTGAGGTATTCATATTTCTATACAAAAATATTTTAAAATGCACCTATAATAACAATTGCTTTTAGTCAATTATAGGAATACGGAATATATTCGCTCATATCCGCACGTATGCACACAATTTATTAATAAATAAAAGAATAATAATTTTAATTAACTCCAACATAATTTATGTTCAATTTTATTTGAGAAATTAAATGAGGAAAGAAGTCTTTTGTTAAACTTCCGCTGTGTTATTTATTTTTCAACAACTTGCACTTTTTATTGTGACTCGAATACAATCAATTAGTTAATCGATTTTAACAATATTGTCGATTATAAAAACTATTCAGACAATAAAGTTAATCAGTGCACCTACTGTTTAATATCGGTAATAAGAAATATAGTAGAGTCATAGCCCAAGGTCCCATACAGGCAGGTTTTCTTATTTCATAGTTTCTCGCTACTATTAACATTAGAACCGGTTGCTAACCTGGGAACATCATATTATCGCTTAACTAATATTATAATAATAAGCCAATGAAGCTCGTCGTACGAAAGGGAAATCTGACAGAGGCAATGGTAGCTACTTGCCTAGCTGGAGCGGTGTCTTTAGAAAGTTTTAAATTATACGCAAGTAAACTGGTAACATTGACGGCGACAAGACCACGTTCAAGCGACGGATGCTAACACTGCGACAACATACATACAAATCTCATAACTATATCACACACTCAATAAAGTAATCGTTCAAGAAAATGAACAAACATGAATATATTCATTCGGTTACACGTACGTGTGAATGAAATCCAACCCGAATGATTTCACGCCGTCGATTTCATTAAGGATAATTTAATCATTATTCAAAATCTAGGCTATCTGCCAATCGTCAATCAAATGGTTTTTTTTTTCACTGAACCCGGAAATATTCTGAACCGGAATAACTGCATATCACTTGTTCGATTATTCATCAAGTGGAACGGAATGCAAATTTGTAAAGCCGTGTACCCACATACGAACACGAACTTAACAAACACAAACATCAAACTTGAACATTTGGTTCGTTCGTACGGGCGGTTATATATTCGAACACGATCGCGAACATAGTTCGAATCGTGTTCGCGTAGGACTGTCGTGAACTCTATCTTAATAGCCATGGTGGCGTTGTTGGAAGTGGTCAATTGTAAAGTAGCGGATAGGTTTTTGGAGTTCGCAGTTGACAGAACGTATGTACTATAAGGATGACCGCAAACATGTTTGACGAAAAAAATGTTCGATGTTCGTTAGTGGTACGCACGTGTGAAACAAATTGTTGCCTATCATGCAACGCAATGTTCGTACATGCGTACATGGCTTAATAAGGACATGATCAATGCTCGCAAAATCGATGCGTGATTGAATAATAATTTCACTTTGTGTCTTAGCTTGCTATGTTGCAGCGTAGAAAGCAAAGATTTCGAAGTTACGCAATTATGCTCTTCTGTTTGTCATATGTTATATCCCGTATCGACTAGCTACATTAATTTAGCATTGGAATGGACATGTTAATAGCGATATTGACTTTGTTGTATAACTTAATGATATATTGCATTTCGTGCGTTTATGTAGGTCATACGTCACGAATGTGTTGCCAAGTAGTAAACTTGAGTGAACATTTTTGAGCGTTACGTGATTTGGTGTGACTGTAAGATAGATTGATGTGTTATTTGTCATTGACAGTGAGCCAGATCATTAATTGATTTATTTATTTATTTAATCTTTATGTACAGTGGTGGTACAGAGGCGGACTTAATGCCACAAGGCATTCTCTACCAGTCAACCATTGGGTTAAAAAAGACAAAGGTAGGTGTGCACAACAAATAAATGACATATTAAAATAGAATTATTGAAATAGAATGGAGTATCGATAAAATTAAGTTGCATAAAATAATAAAATACGCATATATGCTTATATAATAAACTATGATAAATATAAAATCATTATAATTAAAAGAACTTAAAATATAACAATTATGACGAAGACTGAACTAAGGTTGAGAGGACTTCAAGTATTAATGACTTATAATAGTCAGTAAGGATTGTACGAAAGGGTTACCACGAGACGATAACACAAAGGGCAACTAAAGGACCATAGGTTGGTTTTAGGCAGTAAGAGTCTGGTACTCCCTCTCGCCCAACCCAGAACAGGACAGGGAATTTGATGATTTTGCACCATAAAAAAACTAGTAACAAATTGTACGGTCTTATAAGAGGCCTTATCACGATACATACACTCTATATAGCTCCATCCTTAACGTAAATTTAGTTTCGCTATTCACATCCACAACAAATTTCATGTACCTTGAAACCAAATTAAACAATTCCACAACTATCACACAACGCCGTCTAGTCCCAAGCTAAGCAGAGCTTGTGTTATGAGCACGAGACAGCTGATAAACATACTTATATATTTCTAAATACATATATATTATAGATAAATTACACCCAGACACAGATCAAATGATCCTGCTCATCACACAAACATTTGTCCTGGGTAGGAATCGAACCCACGAGCTCCGGCATAGCAGTCAGGGCCACTAACTACTAGACCAAAAGGCCAGTCAGGAAATTGTAACAATAGCCACGGCTAAACACTGCGTACCAAAATACAAACGATAGTTTAGCTTGCGAACCAGTATCTGCAACTTCTGCGATTCCTGTACCTATGTTTTTCTGGACTTATAATATTGTGAATGATTATTTTTTGGTACCAATGAAAAAATATTATATTTTTTATGGATTGCGTTAACAGCTCGCGGTAGGGCCTCAGGGCTCTCTAATTTGAAGCAATAATCTTTGACTTAATCCTTTAAAAACCTTAATTATCTTCGTAATACCAGCCCTGATGTTATCGATATAATTAAATCAGGAAACGGTAGTATTTACAATTATAATTCTATTGTTGTCACCACCTCTAGTTAGTTACATAAACGCGGGATACATTGCACCATGTCCTACATCAGTCGGTTATGTTAATTGAAACAAATAACTTTTTTCAAATATAGTTATAAATCTTATTAAGAAAGCAAATGTTTTAATTAGAGACACAATTTATGGTTGTTGCGTAATACGATTTTCTCTTTCAGTGATGAGTTGAAATAAAGTAGGGTTTGACGAATTAAGTGTGTGTTTCATCAATCTGCATACGTTGACATGTGTTATGATTGCGTGCGTTGCGCAAGAGTCGCGGTCTAGCTGTCCGCTCCGCCCTGCGCTGACCGCAGCGCCATTGTACGAGTACCTTCATTCAGTAGCTTGTGTAATAATTATTCAACGATAAAATAGATTAAACTTGGAATGTAGGGACGTAGTTAAAGGATTGGTCAGACGAACAAAGAAGACAAATAAGCCCTTTGCTTTGCAATGGGACACAACAAACTCAATAAAAAAGCCAAGTGTGAGTCGGACTCTCACACGAAGGATTCCGTATCGTACGTAGCAAAAAACGGCAAAAAAATTGCGTTTGTTCTATGGGAGTCCCCTTAAATATTTTATTCTGTTTTTTAATATTTTTTGCTATAGCGGCCACAGAAATAAATCATCTGTGAAGGTATCTGGTAAGCTATCACGGTTCATGATATACAGCCTAGTGACAGATAGACGGACAGACAGTGTCTTAGTAATAGGGTCCCGTTTCACCCTTCGGGTACGGAACCCAGAAAAGGTGCTTATTTCAAAAGGTCTGACTGGGGTTCGAAAATTATAACTTTATGTAAAGATACCCAGTTATATGAAAATTACTATCTATTACCTAGTGGTTAGGTACTTTTTGAAGTAATTAATTCGTAAGGTAGGAAGGATATTGTTGATCAAGTATTGCGATAATCTTTCACAGATATTAGACACGCCAATTACTTCTTATCTACGAGGTATTCCTGCTTATTACTAAGCCGTGAAAAGCTGATGATTATCCTAATTAAAATCTATCAGCATTTTTTAGATTGATCGGAAGGAATGATGCAATATCTAATGCAATAAAGTTTCGGAAACTACATGAAGTTGGTATTTTTATAGGTTTTGGCACATTTCAAATAATTTACCAAATACCACTTTTTCAATATACTTACTCAAAAATACGCTCTTCTACCGCTTTTGCTTAAAAGTACGCAGACGCAGTTTACTATTTTTCGCACTAGTGTGGATAAGTGCGCGAGCTCACCCCCATCACAATTTATTCATTTATCGTATCAGGCTGCTAAGCGCCCTCGCGAGTCACGCGTAAACCCTTCTTTTTTATATCTTCGTAAGTGTATTGAAAAACGTCGTTTGATACACATGGGCATTGATCATTGCAGCACTCGACTTCACAACTTTTACTCCAGAAATTTCGCCTCGGCCACAATGACAAATTTTGCCCAATTTTATCAAAACGTACCATTTTAAAATATAGTTTTTTTTTGTTCCTAATGCAAAATTGCGCATTGCAGATTTTATGTGCTTGCAGTCAAACAAAGTTTTTATAATTGAATTTGCGATTTATTTGTTCAACTTTTTGATCTGATAATAATTAAAATCTTATGATAAATCGCCTATAAATTACACGGTGTTGTATATCATAACTATAAGAGTGTAATGCATGTTGAATACGAGTAATCTTTAAAAACTAATTAATTCTTCAAATTGATTTATAGTTGGCTCCATCAATATTATTTTACGTAATATAGTGGCTCCACACATATATTTGTATGTATTTACTACTGAAATTTTAGATATCTGAGCATATACAGCAGCAATCATAAGTCAAATTGGAAATCGAAAACGGTCTACCGATGGTCGATTCGTTTTATGATTCAAAAATAATATTAACTCTTCCCGTTCTAGATTAAGTGAAAGGTGGGAAGTTCTGACTTTTACTGACTTAAATCCACCTGTGTTCCTTCAGATACTTTCTGCGTTCCAGGGCCGGAGTATCTGTCTCCAACAATTCGTAACACAATTACATAGTTACTTTGGGTAATAATACAGGTTAGTAAGTCGTGTCAATTATTATTTACTAAAAAAACGGTTATAGCTTATTGAAGATTCTATCTGTCGGTCAACACTATATATTCATTTAGTTTAAATGTTTGTATTTCTCGTTAAAACATATACAGATTAAAATTAAATACAATAAAGTATTTGGTATTGTTTTTACAACACAATATACACTCGTTTTCGTATTTTATTTCGTCTATTTCAACATATCCTGTAAAAGCTCTCTCGCATCATATCGTTAACGGCAACGAGCGATGAATAACCATTAACTAGAAAGGCGTTTTTTTATCAGTTTTTCGGTGAAAACGCGAAATGTGATTAGAATATCGACATAGATCAAAAGAAAGTGACTAATTCTTTGTTGGAACCATTACGTGACCAGACATAACAACACTGGACAAGCCATTAATCGGGTGGTTCGTGCAGACGAACAAACGGACTAATAGCTTATTTACATGTACGTGTGTGGGGTAACTAAGACCATTATTTAGCCACCTCTATGGTCCAGTTGGTCTAGGAGCAATAATTAGTGTGATACTGTATCGCAAGTCTCGCAAGTGGCCATTGAAGTAATATTTAGTATGTAAAAATATAGTGTATCAAGTTGATGTTGCATAGTTTAATATAAATTGAAAATTGCAGGTTGCTCTTAACCAAAGTGTTAGTAATGATCATGCAGCTAGCAATTAAGATTCAACATCAGTATTTTTGTGTTTTACAAAATGTTCTGACAGAGTTTCTTAATTGAATGAGCTTAATTTTCATTTTGATATACAAGGATTTATATAATTAACTCCCTCGCTATGCTCGGGAGTTAATTGGTTCTATTACAAAGTTTTGGCAATGTTGATGATTGATTATATCATGTTTATAGGATATTAGTTGAACATAACCTACTTAAAATCATGGTTGCGTAACGAATTAAAAAAAAATCTTTCTCGAACTGATCTCTCTCGTCAATACAATGATTGATTGACATAGTATAAACAAAACTACTAAAGTGGTGTTATTATATTTAACGTTTGATATATATAATGTTAATTGGAGTTGGCATGAATGCTACTATTACTCAATTTACGGCACTATTGAATGAAGTGTTAATGCGGAAACTGGCTATGATTATTCAGTTTAATTTTATGATTATTATTTTTACATTGTGAGATAAAATGATGATAGCATCGTAAACTTTAGATAAAATACAATCGATAAATGCACATAAAATATCTCTGTTTTACATAAAATGCATTGATGATGAAAACTTTCTATTTATTTTATTTACATTTCTAGAAATTAATTAATAAAAAAATATGCTCATTAAGTAAGAGTTACAAGTTCTCTTAGTACTAATTAGTTTTTATAATAATATTAATTTATTGTTATTTTTATCGTGCAATAGTTTGTTGTTGCGACATAATTAGAACCAAAAAAGCCTGACACCAAAATTGCATGTTTCTTGACAAGAAAAAATGTGATGATGTTTAATTGAACATACATAAAGTTTGATAGAGTTGATAGCAATCGGTGTTATACGTGTAATTATCAAATAGATCAATTCCGACGCGGTTGGCTGGAGAACATAAATTGCAAACGATACTAGACGTAACTGTATTTTTCAACAAAATTAATAAGTTGTTAAGATTATTATCAACTGTATTCATCGTAAACAATTTATTTTTTTCAATGAAAGTTTATTTTCCTAGTTTTGTATTTTATTTACTATAGGTGTGTATCCTTATCTTTTTTATGACACAGAGTAGGAAACGAGAAATAAACCAGCATGTTTGTTAACCTATTTTATGGTTGTTTTTCAAAAGGCCTCTCTATCTATGAGATAAGTAGCTAAGTACATAACAAGCAAGGAAGATTCCACATCTTTCAGGCATTCATCTGCTTTACATTTTATTAGTTTTTCCTTATTATCTACGCTATTGAGAATTTATGCAAGAATAAAGGAATCGTTAGGTCGTAGATTATTACTTCCACCAAATGATACGGAGATTTTTTCTTATTATTGCTAACCTCTACTGTCTTAATCGTGGGCAACGATATCTCTCCACTCTCTTTATATTTCGCAAGCCCACTCTTCCTCCTTACAGTTCTGACGAGATCTGTCCAGTTTGTCCCGCTATCTCCTCTGGAGTCTGCTGTGGCCTTGTTTGTCTAATAGCTTCAACTTCGTGCTATTTTGACTCACATTTTGTAAAGCATGCAGCAGATATGTCCTACCCAGTTCCATTTAAGTTGAAAAGTCTTTATATTGTTTCGAACTCAATCCGTTAATTTAATTCTTAGTAAAATGCGCTCTTGGATGACTACAACTAGGGACAGGAATCACTGGAAAGTAATAGGGGAGTGTTACGCCGAAGAGGCGACTAATGCTTCGAGGTATGAACCATACTATAAAGTGTATTATAAAATAAGTAATTAATGCGTAAAGTAAAGTATAGTAAATTAATCATTGTAAGTTAAGTAATAGAATAAAGACTCTTTTATTTTATTTTATCGCTTCATTGCTCTTTGGTAAACTTGGGAGTTGACGGTGAAATGTCTGATTGTTACTTATTAAAATTAATAACTACATTATAGGTAGATAAGGCCAATAGTAGTGGCGAGCTTATCAGTGATCTTAGTAGTTCTATTAATGTCATTTCACCTTATAGTAAAGGTTGATTTCATAGTAATCAACTCAAGGTTTCTTGTTCAAATATTTGACTTAATTTATATTTTTCTAGAGCGACCTTTTGAAAACAGGAAATTTTGATAAGGTGTTTTATACAACCTTAACATAATTTTGAACAAACAAACAACAATTTGTTTTATAATTCAAACTTATGATAAGGTAAAAAATAAAGGATCAAACAAACTGTTGTTTGATAATAATATTTATGTAGTTGTTTTTGCTAGATACTTTTTTTTTACTTTTAAGGCTATATGTATATGGGCTATCTTTTGAAAGAGTTTCTGTGGCCCTGTAACATAAAGGGGAACTGAAGGAATACAGATGATTTCAAAAAAACTACTTGTATTTTCTTCCTAACAGTTAATGTCACTCATCTATTAAGTACTTTATTTACATCGTCGGTACTTACATTGATTTTATCAAAGCAATTATGTTCATCGCAAATGACAGAATCATTAAAAAATCTCTGCTAATTCGCAAGGGCAACGAAGAATTCCTACGATCACTTTTGATATTCCACTCGAAGAGAAACACAAATGTTACGTAGTTACCTTCTTACTAGATAGTGCATTAACGAAGAATACACATTTGCGTGAGCGCACCTAACTAACCTAACCCGTTGGGTTATTTATAACATATCACGACTTATCACAACATAAGTTCAGGTGTTGCCTCATCCATTCAGACGTTAAACCTAATTACTCGATTCTTATCTAATATTATATGATCGATTGGCCAAAACGTAATCGTTTTTTAAACTAGATTTAAAGCTTAGTTAACGAGCAATAAATTCTCTTTTCTAGACTGGTAAATTGAAGGAAAATAGTGAAGCGGCGACTTATCGAACATAAATAGTAGACGTCAGCGTAAGAATTGAATTATGACTGGTTTGTTATTGGTTCGTGTCATATTATAAATTAATGTTAATATTATACAGATTATTTTTTGTTAATGGCGCTAAAATACCAGATCTTCGATAAGTAGTAGTATAAACCACATGATATAGATTAATTTCTAACTAGTGTGTCTCGGTCAGCTTAAGCAAATTTTTTTTTTCATTTAGACTTTAAAATATTAAGTTATGCGGGCAAAATTGTAGTCCTTATGTTCTTGTAGCTTATTGTACCTTAATGTCCATAGAATATAGTATTGTTCTGTATTTTATAACTAATTAGCTTCTGCCAGCGGCTACGCCAGCGTAAAAGTAGAAAGTATATTCCTGTGACTCAGTGATAAAGTAGCATCCCACTGGTGCAGAATTTTTAAAATCAATCGAGTAGTTTTTAAGTTAATAATTACAAACAAAAATACTAATTTTCTCTTTGAAATATGAATGTATGTATGTTATATATTTATAAGACTTCTTATTGGTTGTCAGTCTAACTTACTTACTACTTTATCTACTTGTGTTAGCTATACGTGTACCAAATAATTTAAAAATAATATAATATAATACAATAATTGACATAGTGAGAGCCATCAGCGATCCTGCAAGTAGGTCAGTAAGGCAGATCCAGTTGGTTCGGTGATCCGTGGTGCACAGCGGCGGGTTCTGAGCGGATGCATGCAGAGGACGTTGCTCAAATACCAGCAAAAACCATTACATTAACTATCGGCACACATTAATAATGACGTAGTTCACTCAGTATAGTTATTATAACGTTTTTGCCTATTTTTGATCGAGAAAATGCTGTGTGAAATACGATTTGAGACATGTTTTTGCTAACCTATTTAAAAGGCCAATTTATTTTAAGTCCTTGAAAGAAAACAATTAAATAAATTGTGTGAAATGTACTTATTTTTATTAACCTTTTATTTTTCGGTTTATTTTCATTATCTTCACAATTAAATAATATAAGGCCAAAATTAACTATTTGAAAACAAAAGAATTAATTGAAGAATTTTTAAAATACTTTATCTATCTAAAAGTAGGTTATTGGTTCGATTAAAGTTTTAAGGCCATTTGTAAAATTTAACCATGTATTGTTTAATCATTAACTATTTAAAAAAAAAGTAATTGATAATTTTATTTGAAAAACAATTTATCTACGAGTGGGTTATTGAATTGTTCTTATTCTTAATTCTATTTGCATACTTGTAATCTAACCGTATTAACATACCTTAAAACAATGTCCTCCACTACGTCTGTCTGCCCTTATGAACATAAAAACTGAGGAACGAATTTTTATGAGGTTTTCACCAATAAACACAATATTTCATGAGGAAGGTTTAATTGTAAAATATGCATCCATATTATGATATAGAAAAACCGAAAATTTTATAGATTTCTAACAGTTGTATGAAGCAGGGGAAGGTCGCTATTATCATATATACATACGTGTATTTTATTTCAATTGAATAAAGACTTTTTTTATCTACAATTTAACCGTGTTAGTTAAATTGTTTTAATTAATTTCAGTCATTTGTTTTAGCAATAGCATCAATAAATAACCAATGAATTTTTTGAACATTTTTATTTCATCTAGGTCAAGAGTAATCGACCTAGTTGGAATGGCAATTAAACTAAAAATAGAATTTAAATGACTCTGTACGGCTATTTTTAGTTTTTTAATAAACTGTTATGACTTAAAAAGTAATATACTCCAAGCTTTTATTGTCTTGCTGAAAATAATAATACTCAACATTCTTTTTTCTTTATCACTAAGAGAGAAGTAAACGGTTCCAAACTTTTTCATCTAAATTGTTAACAAAAAAAGTTTATTAATAAAAATCTAAAAAATAAGTAAACGAATCTGTTTAAGTAAAATTTTGGTTCTAATAACATTTATCTCATTAGGTAATTTCACAGGCTGATTAGTTTTAATAACATCAAAAACCTAAAAAAAAGCTATTCTACCAGTAGTCAAATCGAATCATTATCAAACACACGTGGTCAGTCCAGATAATGACATTGCTCACCTTTGTCATGTTACCCGCATTAGCCACCTGGCGGTTACGACATTGTGCTGAAGAGTACAAAAAAGTGATGCGAATCAACAAATGACTTTTGATATTGACACGATTAGGAGAATGTTGATGTTTTGTTGCTACAACCTTAGATAGTTAAACTAGGCTAGCTATTGAAGCATTAAAATAATATTTTTGGCTGATTAGTTTACGTTTAGAGCTGCTAGCATATCTTTATCTGTGTGGAGAGAACGATTGTCTGAAAGTTCAGAATGGGGTTGACTGTACATAAATATATGGTATTGAAAGATTACGTAGTCAATCTTGAATTTCAAAGCTTTACTTATTTTTGTAAGGGCAGGATGTTGATGATAAGCGTATGGCGAAGGAGTCTCAAGGAGATGTCAGTAAAACCATAGGGGCCCATTAGGGTTTAAGCCTACTGAGGCCAAGGGTTGTGCGAAACAGAACCCCGGGACCCTCAAACGAAGACAAAGGAGGAACATTGGAGAGGAATTTAGGTAGTAAAAGTCTGACAGGCACTCCCATTCCGTCCAAGAGCGTTAGAAGTCATTGGATGATTTCCCACCTAAAAAGAAACAAAACGGCAAAGGAGTGGAATTTACTATCGGAGTCCGGGTTTTCTAACAGCTACAACTTAGAGGTCTTTAGCTTAAGCGTCAATAGAATACCATTGCTTACCATCTAATAACATAGTGGCCAAGTACGAGGTTATAACTATTTAAAAAAGAAAACTTGTAGCCAATGCGCAATGTCATAAAATATAAATTTCATATTTACTACTCATTTCGAAAACGTAACTAAATAGGTTATGCGCATTTTGAATCAGTTTCTCTTTTGGATTACACAATGATGCATTGGTCACTTCATTAAAATAATGAAGGGCCTATGGCATAATACGGAAGGAGGATTTCTTCTCAATTTATATGTGGAACGCATATTTTTATGGTAAATTTTCTACGCATAATATATTTGTGACGGTGTGGTAAGATCTTTTGCATTTGTTAGTTAACTGAGAATTCAAAACTTGTGAGTTGAATCGTATATATTTAGTTTCAGGATTGTAGTTTTTCCAAATACAGAAACGCATTTTCCGACTTTTAAATCACGCCAAGATTTGACAAACATTGATTGATTGAGTTTAACTCCAGTCAAATCTTCTAAAACTAAATTAATAAATATTAATTAAATGCTAGTCTTATACTAGCATATTGGTACGTAAACTAATAAATATAGATATACATACAGAAATAACAAAGAATGCAATTAATATTAGAATGCTTAAGTGCATGACTATGTAGGTTAATAATACAATTTTAAGAGCACCGAAAACAAATTACGGTAGAAGGACTATCGTGTATTATGGAGCTGAACTAAATAACGAATATTTAAAGATATAAAAGAATCTTGAGAATATAAGAGAAATCTTTGTGTAATTTATTTTATCACCACTGCTCTCAAAACGGTGAAGGAAGACATTGTGAGGAAACCGGCATGTCCAAGAACCAAAAATTCGAAGACATGTGACATCCACCAACCCGCACTGGGCCCGCGTGGTGGATTATGGCCCATTCCCTCTCCTAGAGAGAAGGCCTGAGTCCCAACAGTGGGAACATTATAAGGCCGACTATGCTATTAAAGAATCAAAATCTCCTCCAATTTTTTAAAGGTTTCAAATTTCAACTTAGTCAATGTTAATTTTACAGTAATTTTATTGTAGTTTTTCTTTCTGAGATACCGTTGCTTAACGCCGTTAATTAATCCTTAATTTATTTTTGTTTTCTTCATAAGAATTTCAAAGGAATTCAAAATTCAAATTAAGTATTGAGTGAAAAAAGTTTCTTTCATCACAAAACTTCAGTGTAATAATGCAACAGATAAATGCAATTAACAGTTCGTTAATAATTATTTCTAAACATGATATAATTAAACCTGAATTTAGCGGCATCGTCACAGATAGCGCACTAATGGCTATTTTATGCGGGCAACACTTCTTTTTACTTTAAGCCCGTCTTCCGGTTGAGGAACTAGTGATTGCTTCGGATTTGAATAAATTAGCGATTTCATAATATGGTCGAGGTACGTTAACGCCCTCATGATTAACATAAAACATTATTAGAAGATAGTGTCGGTTTGGGCGGTAATTGTAAGTTAGTTTTAACTATGTTAAATTTGCTTGTAATGTATCTAAATAGGTCCTTTTTTTTGAGACTTAAAGCTAGAGCTGAGCTGAGCTATAAGAATGTTACTGGTGAAAGAATTTTCAAAATCGGTTCAGTAGTACAGATAAGTCACCTCTGTTTCTTCAGTTGCAGTTAGCGTTCTACGGTCTCGATAACTCTTTCAAACATTCCCACAACACCTAAGCAGAAGCTTGGAATGTAAAATATAGGTAAGTGGTTCTTTAGTATGTGCAATCGTGGTTAAGATTAATATCCTACACGATGTGTAATATATTATCATTAATCACTTAGAGCGAGAGTAAGAACATATCAGAGATGGCGGCGTTCACAAAGCTAGCCTCATACTAATTTTCCAGTAGTTGCATTGCGAAGATGCAATTGAGACTAATTATTTGGAAAACGTGGAAAATCGGACGAGACACGCAAGTGCCAGCTGAGACCCGGGATACTCTCACAAACGTACTTTTTTAAGTCCATAACTTCTACATTTTCTCTCCTACAAAGCTTGCTAAGAAAAGTGAGAGATGTCATTTGTCTGTTACGAAAATGGCGCACGATTAGTCGCCCGGATGCTAGGTTCCGGACCAGGATACATAGCACCGGATGGCAGACGCATAGCAGCCACAGTTTGCTCTAGAAACTAGATTAAAAACGGCTGTTTATGGCCTGTCCCAGTTGTATGAAGGACGTTTTCTACGATACATTGTCGCGAAGTTATAAACATAGTTTTTGATCAGAATTGGACGGAAATAATGTTTGGTATTTAGTCTTTAGATTACCTTTAACTGGCATTGGAGTACCTATTTTTTTCTTACATAAACACATACATTTTAAATGGTCAAAGAAACTATCTGATTTTTTTTAATTGATATAAACCAGTGCTTGACTGCGATTCCACCTGATGGTAAGCGGAGATGCAATCATTGATGGTCAGGCGCACTAGTTTATTAAGAGCCTATTCACTGTAGCCTTGAAGACACCTAAATTATAGTTGGACGGGAAGACCGCAGCAGGCAAATTGTTCCAGTCCTTCGATGTACGTGGTAGGTTCGATGTATGATCTGATGCATTCAAGTCAAGGCGACTTTAAGAATAGTGGGTCGATAGAAGAACATGTAAATATCTTAAGAGAAGCACCTTTTATTTTTTCGGAATACACTACCAAAACATAAAAAATCTATAGGCATTATACAGTTACGACCGCATATTCATGACGCAATAAAAGCGAGAGTGAACCATATTGAAAACAGGACCGGTAATTTTGCGCAGAATTAGCTTAACTACATTAATTAGTAAGTAGGTACTCTCGTTCGTATTATACTGAGAAACTGATAATTAAATCGGAAATTACGAATCTCACGAGCATGTAGCAACGTTCAATCGATACAGGATGTGTGAGAACTGCCGTGGAACTTGAGAAATCCGAGTTGCAACACTTTTGCGCGCAACCTTGCAGTGTTCATTAGTGAAGTGAGAAAATGGGAGTAACTTCAAAAATTCACCATTAATTATGGTGGGACTTTAAACTGAATGAGACAAGTTATTTAAGGTCGTTCTGTGGGAGGTAGCTTGCGTAAACTTTGCTGCTAAATAAGGACGATTATTTTATGATCATTTCTTTAGACGTAAAGACTTTCAATTTCTGTTTTCAGATAAAAAATAGCTGTATGAATCAGTAATGTGTGAGATTATCTGAAAACACTAACTGCTTTAAATACTGCTCAATTAAGTACTATAACCGATTGATTATCAGTTTTCCATTTTATTTCATAAACTAACTTGTGCCAGCGGCTTCGCTCGCAAAACTCGTGATATGAAAGTAATGCACTCTGGGATAGTGCAACTACATATTAGTGGAAGAATTTCCAGAATCAGTTCTGTAGTTTGAAAGATTACCACTTACTTAGAAACTTATAAAGTTCACCTTAAATTGAATTGAAATTTCATAGGTGGCAATTTGATATAAATTGGTATAACTGTTCTTTATTTGAAATTAACTCTATATTTTTTTAAAGTGATCAACAGAATTTGTTGTAGTCGTATTTAAATGAAAGGAAATAGTGCCATACCGTTAATTTAAATACTCCTTTCCTGTATGTGTGCTATCCAGATTTTTCTTTTTGCTAAATACTCAAGCAAATTCTAAGCATGGCATGAGGTCCTCCACGTTCCAGTGCGTACGTGAGCATTCTTTAAATAATGTAACTAGAGTTTCTTGTTTAGAGCAAAAACATTAAAATGTAGGCAAAGTTTTTGTGAAGTACGCAAAAACTTTGCCTACATTTTGCTAACCGTAAGTAAATAATTAGTGCTTTAATTTATTTGAGACTTAATTTTAACGCAAGTTTTTAGAGCACTGCGGTTAGAAAATGAATTTGGATGATTTTATATGTTTCATGTTCTTTATTTGGATAATAATTTAAATTTATTTACAGCTGTAGCTTCTTGGCTTAATTGTATCAATGATAGATACTTAATATTGTAATAAATTTAAAAATACCATACTATTTCTATGACATAAAAGATTGGAGATATTCGCTTGTAACTTTAGGATAATATATATTTTTATAAATTATTTTAATTTACTTTTTATTATAAAATGACTCACGTCTTAATCTATTTCAAACCTTATTCTTTATATATTTCGATAAGTCTTTATGTTTTTTGATTAGAAATTATGGCATTAGTTCTAAATCTTTTGGAGGTCCTGAAGAAAGAATTTCTACATTATTGTCTTTTCATACCAGACTAAAGCAGTACCTAAATGTAAAAAGAAATTGGATCATGTGACAATCTAAAAGTACCGGAATATCGGTTCCTCCGCAGATTTTTTATTGAAAGACGCAGCTAAAAGAGCAGTCAGTAAAAACTGCGGAACTGAGGATTTAACTGTGACAGTTAGTCACGCATTCCGTGTGAAACGAGTCTATTGTAACTATTTCTATAGCTTGTATGGGATGTCGACTTTATTCAGTAACCCATTTTTTTATTGTATCATCCGTCAGTACAGTAGTCCAGTAAAACGGCTGTTTACAGCTGTTTACAACGGTAATTTACTATGAGCATTGTTTTAGATTTTTTTTATGTGAAAAAAAAACATTGCTGGTTGTCAAGGTGAGTAAGTATACATAATTTAAGTCTCGTATAATTCGGACATGTAACGGCATTTTTGAGTATAGTTCAACGTTTACAACTCTGTTTTCTTTCTTTACAATGTAATGTAATTGAGTTGTAAAATGGTCAGTGTATTTAATTTGTTACTTTCAGCAAGTTACTGTGGGTGAGATACTGTTTATTATAGATTATTATTTTCGTTTTTTTTTTCTAGCAAAATAATCTATGCAGGATTTCAATTTATTGTTTTCATGTTATTATTTTTTACAATCTCAAAGTTTGTGTGGTCGTAACCTGGTTTTCAAACGTGAATTAGAAATCGTGACTAATAAAATAAATATTCCTATTAATGCATGACTTTTACCTGATTAATTTATATAACTGCTTGTTTATTCTGTTAATACTCTATAAAAAAATACATTTGATGTCTTTATAAAGTTTACGTTCATTTATAATATTTTTGGAAACGATGTTATTTACATATAAAAATTTTCTTATTATTTAAAGTGTTGTATTGAATGCACATGTTTTTTATCATTCTGTAATTTTTGTAGATTGGTATTTGGCTATGTTATATGTCTGTATATTGCATTAAGTTTCAGTTTAGTTGTAATGTGTACGAATATTATCTAGAGTTAAATAACAAACAAAAACATTGAGTAAGAGTGGCCGCATTTAGTTCATACAGCGGTGATATGAAATCTGCACATTTATCTACAGCATGACTACATGTGGTAAGGCTTTAAAATACGTTTTAGTGCATAACGAAGAATTTATAGCCTCTCATAATAAAAGATTACGTAGAACAATATTATTAAACTTTGCACAATAAGAACATAAATGTAGAACAAATCTGAAATATTTCGATATTATTATTATTAGTAATGAAGTAAATATGTAGGTATTTACCTTTTTTCCTCTTGGGCACCACTCTCACACCGATCGCAAGTTCAGTCACTACGCACAAAACCAGAGTCAGAAAAATACATCTTCCACTGCACCCCATGTTATCACACAAAGTCTGATGCCTGTTTATAACAAATGATTACAAAGGCCTCCAGTGACGGTGCATTGGCCCGCTGGCTCGGCTGTTGAGGACGCGTATAATCCCAGCCCGCGTATCACACGGATCACTAACTTGTCGAAGACGTTGGTACGGACTCATGCGCGTCGAGTGCTCCACGAACGAGTCAACCGCCCGACTACCCTATATTTTAACTTATAGCAATTTGGCAGTGCGAATTCCACTTGTATATAAAACCTTTCGCCGAGCCGGGGCGGGCGGTCATTGGTCGCGTGCGGCGTGTGCTCGAAGGTGAAGGGAGCTGGAGTGGCCCCCTCCACCTGTAGAGGGGGTACGCCAGGGTCGGCAGACACTTTTGCTATCGACGGCGTGCGATAGCTATCATGCTTTAGAGGCTGTACCGTTGTGCTCCGATTATTACGTCACTTGAACGTGCGACTCACGCGCTAATATGAATCGATTGAGGGATTTGAATACGAAAAAAAACCTGATAATGGAATGATAAAATATTTTAGTTGGAAGAATAATTTCAATAACTAACTGTACACCTTGAATTAATGAATACTGAAATAAAATTTACTTTTAAAATTCCAATAGCATTTTCTTTTTCTTTGAATTGAGAATGTTACAGTTTGAATTGATGATTCTGTATGCTGTTATTTAATACTAGCTTCTACCAGTGGCTTATTCTAAAGGAACATACCTACTCCTGAGATGAAAAGTATCCTATGTGTGCATTCGACAATCGTTTAGCCGGTAAAATAGAGACGTAACTCAAAAAAGAGAGTTTTTAAAATTAAGCCTTAAATTTTAAAACCGATTGAGTTAGGTCTCTTTACGATTAATCATGCAATTTATAGATACACACTCACAAACTTTCGCCTATACAATTTTGGTGTGAAGTGTGATAAGTAAATCCTACGAAACAAGCAGGTCATATTCATTTTCAGTTTGTTCCATCAGGTGAAATAGGAAACAAACATGAGCCTATCAATGAATCAAAAAAGTTTTGGCATAACAATTCGACAACATTTCGGACTCCTTACCTGGGTTTAAGTTTCGCAGTTTCAAATCAAACAATGTGATCATCTTTGATAGGTTCCACACAAATTATGTCTACGGAGGTTCTATTTTTTATTGATCTAATTAAAGATCCAAAAATGTTCGACGAATTCTCTTGTTCCATGACAAACACAATTAAGTAATGTATCTGTTACTGGCAATCTGTCTAATTCAGGTATTCTATACAATACCGAGGCAATGTATAAAATACCTGGAGCGTTCAGGCAATGTATGAAATATTATAAATATTATTGTCCATTACATGTTTTACCTAGTTTATGTATACAAATCCTAGGGATTGTCTAGATTACCTCCTTATTCATCGGCAATGTGTAAAATAAATAAATTTCGGTCTTTATTTATCAATGTTAACCGACCTAACTATAAAATAACGGGCAAATGAAACTACTTTTTAAAATCAATATGTGTAAAAAACGAGAGCAGGGAAGGAATTGACATAATTTTAGGGCACCCCTACACGGACAGGTTGTTTTAGAAGGCTAGGACTGGAGCGGAACGGAACTCGTGCCTTAGCCATCGTGATTATTTTTTTATAACCCGAATAGAAATAACAGTATTAATAAAATTAACGTAAAATTAAAAATTATTCTGGCTACAAGTAACATAGGTAATGTAATTTGCTTACAAGTACTCAGGTCCTATTTTTATTCCGTTTAAACTAAGGCACCTATTTACGGGTGGTTATAAATAAAAATAACTACAAAGGCTAAGGCAAGAGCTCCGCTCTGCTCCCGCCTTAGCCTTCTAACCTAACCTGTCCGTGTCGAGGTGCCCTAAAATTACGTTAATTCCTTCCCTGCTCACTTTTTTTACACTCATGACCGGCTGCCCATTCGGTATTGTATAGAATACACCTTTTAGGTATTGTATACATTGCCTAGGTATTGTATAAGAGACCGTATTATAAAGATTACCGGTAACATATTTAGTTCTTTGCTGAGGTATAGGCTCTTAATAAACTAGTGTGTTTTGTCATCAACGATTACGTCACTGCTTACCATCAGGCGGGATCGCAATCAAGCACTAGTATATATCGTTAAAGTAAAGTCGTCTAGGTCATTGCACCAAAAACCACCAGTTTTTTAGGCTTTCAAACTCTGGTAAAATTTATTTAAAATAGGTACCACTTATCTTTAGTTTAACGTCTCCCGCATGGTCTAAAAAATACGGAACCAGCATACTTAAGTGAACATTTTATATCAATTAGTGCTCGCAAAACGATGTACTTACACAAAATCGTAAAAACACAAAAACCAGGAAGTGTATTTACGTAATGTGAAGCGTAAAATGCGTATGCGCAAAGTGAGGTGAGATGCTCCGTCTCCTCAATAATTACACTCTTTAGCATGCAGATGTTTTTCGTGAACGCAAATTCGCTTCGTCATCAAGTTTTTCTCTAAAATATGCTCGCGTAATCAATGTAATTATTGTAATTAAAATGCATTGTGTATGCAATTTAGAACATTTTATTTTTAGTTTCGTTAGTTTAAGTTAGGTAGTTACTTTACACGATACATAAATTCAAATATTTTCCTGTTACAGCAGACAGAATCATTTGAACGTTACGGCGACGAAGCACAGACAAATAAAATGTTCTATTTTTCAGTTTTTATTTCCGGAAATGATGAAAAAGTATTTGAAGTTATCTCTACACTTGGCTAACTAGCGATCGCGGTTTTTGTGTGAATGTTCAGCAATTATCTATGACAAGCTGCTGCCTACTTTGCCCACGTGAAAGTAGACTATTTTGTTGGTAAATCACTTTTTGCCCGCTAGAGGGCGTCACATTAAATTTGACAAATATTTTGGAAATGTACAACTGAAGCCCTTTCAAATGTTACCAAACATGGCGTATTTATCTCCAATTTTATTTTTTAAATCATTACTTTTTGTCCGCTAGTGGGCGCTGTATCGAGTTTTGTGTACGTCACGTAGCCTATATTACGTACACTCAAATCAGTAAAAGACTTACACTCCCTCTCTCTCCACTTAAAAAAAGGTCTACCGGTGTAAAAGTAATATATCCAATTGGAGTATTCTCGACCCCTTCAATATAATGGCAGTATAGAGACGCTACACAGGACATGTCCTCCTTTAATAACAGAGCTGTCTTAGTAGTCAAGTTATGGTTGTATATAAATTTATTAGTAATTCTGCTTAATTTTTTTGAAGTAGATTTTTTCATACAGACTTTGGACCCCCGTTTCATCCCCTTAGGGGGTCAATTTTGAAAATATATTTCGCATTCCTTGTATAAATTTTAAAAAGAACCTTTTTTAAAATTTTAGCCTTTTGGGTCTAAGGGTTTGGACTGGGCGTTACTGAGTCAAAACTGTCTTTGGGTTCAGATGAAAGAGATAGTGGGAATGGCACAAATATTATTTTTTTTGGAATTATATACAACTTATATTATTTTTTTAAATACAACTTTCATCCTCTGTTCCTCTCACCCCTACATTTATGGTATTTTCGTTCGCAAGACATATAGGTATACAGTTTAGAGATGAGACATAATCAATTATGTAGGTATTGTGTTTCGGGTAAAGGCTTCGTGTTCTTAAATACTTATGTTTTAATTGGGTTAGCATAGTCAGCTTTTTTAATGTTCCCACTGCTGGGACTCAGGCCTCCTCTCTAGAAGAGGGAACGGGCCGCAATCCACCACTCGGTTCCAGTGCGGGTTGGTAGGTGTCACATGTCTTCGAACAACTCATAAGTCGGGGCCGTTTCCACTAGGCCATCAATGCTCCACTGCTTAATTGTGTTAATATATTTTAATATAAAAATTAATATATTTTTACTTATTTGACATCTTATATCAATTTTGTTTCAAACATCTATACTTATGCTTTTATTACCACTAAAGACATTAAATATATTTAACTAGCTTCTGCAAGCGGCTTCCCCCGCGTGAGTTTCTCCATACAAACTTTGGACTCCCACTTCATTCCTTTAGGGGGTGAATTTTGGTAAATCTTTTCTTAGTGCTCGCCTACGTCGTATAAGGAAACCTTGTGCAAAATTTCACGCTCCTAGTCCCAGTAGGCTGTGCGTTGATATGTCATTCAGTCAGTTTATCTGTATCATCACCTTGCCAGTTTACAAGTTAATCAGCATACGACCTGTTTATGACGCCACAGTATTATTAATATCACAAAACCAGCATTTGTGCACCTCCTTATCACGGTTCACAGTAATTTCCCTTTTTTACTGCAATTTTGCTACAATTTTGCATTCCTCATATTTATTCGTAAGTTCCTAACAATGGCTTATATTTCCGCGATGCTTTTAATTGATCATATCAGATTTAATTAAATTAACGTGAAACTCGCTTCGTCACAGTGTTATTTCAAACAATATAATGGATGGGTCCAGATGATATCTTCATAAGTTAATAACAATATCAGCATATGCATTGAAGGTTCCTTCTGCAACGCAATGTTTTGCTCATTATACAGGCGCATGTTTTATTTATTTTATTATTTACGCAGGAAAACAGTAATAAATACGAGTACAAAAGAACTTTTTATATCTATAGATTATTTTTCCAGCAGATCTCCAAAAGTTATCTAATCTAATAAATCTCTCATCTTCTTTTTAGTTTCACAAAAAGAATATTATATTTATATACAATATAGTGTAGAAATATAAAAAGAGTATGTGAAGTCTTAGTCTAATGTATCAAATAAACCTACACATATAATGTATATGTCGGCGCAAGGATGCCAATCATCATTGAAGCTAGGGACTCTGTTTTGTGGGCGATGGCCTGGTAGCGAGCAATAAACAAACTATTCCAGAAAATACAACTGATTTATTATGATGCAAGCTTTAGGTATTCACTTTACACAACGAGCTGTGAAACAGTCTCCGAGAGTCGATGTTATTGGCACGGCTGCCGATACAAGAAAGAGCCCCGGACCACTGCGGTCGGCACTTTTATCTGCTCGGTTCGTGCAAACGTCAATGCGGATTCCGTCAAAGTGACATGTGTCACTTTTCACTTAGCTCGTTCACTTGGTCTTAAGCTTCCGTACTATTTGACTTCTCCGACATATATTATTGATAAATACTGTGTGTGTCCATGCTCATTGGTTATTCTCTCGCTTTTTTTTTTCAGGAAACTCCTGAAAGAACTTTGCCATCCCGAAGGTTTCTCAGTTGGAGCCAGTAGTCTTTTCAGATCTTAGAAAGTCGTTACAGACAGAAGCCAGAAAATTTACACCAGTCTTACTAAGGCTATCGTGGCACCCAATTACTGGATTGTAGTGGTTAGAAAGGCATTCGCTTCATGTATATACTGGTATTCCTGGTTAAAATAGAATAGAATAGGATAGAATAGAATAGAATAGAATAGAATAAAACTATGGATACAATGACGCTCTTATTGCTGACAGCGATATCTATCAGACAACCTTAGGATGGACTGTAAGAACTTAACATAAAAAGGGGGTAGTCTGCGGTGTACTGCATATTAAATTTCACATTAAAAATATATATTTGAGTAATCCGTTGGATGCGAGACGCACAGGACCAGTCGTTATGGTGACACTTTTGGTGGCCTGTGACCGACAGTG
Organism: Mythimna vitellina; assembly: GCA_949316375.1. Classification (NCBI taxonomy): domain Eukaryota; kingdom Metazoa; phylum Arthropoda; class Insecta; order Lepidoptera; family Noctuidae; genus Mythimna; species Mythimna vitellina. The sequence continues at coordinate 7,831,260 of OX438694.1, read as the reverse complement.
CCCGTCTTTTGACTGAAATGATAATTGTAGTTAGACTGAATCAAACATTCCATAATTTCGAAAAGACCTAGGCAAATTGGGCAAGGGTCTCCACAAAGTGGATGACACCGCCGAGGTCAACCTGTGAGGAGGTGGCGGGACGACCTAGACACCTACCAAAAGGTTTGGTTCGAGGTGGCTCAAGTGAAGAATACCTGGAAGAAGTTGGGGGAGGCCTTTGCCCAGCAGTAGGAAAGTAAAAGCTAAAAAATAAAATAAAAATAGAGGTAGTCTTTTTCAAGAGAGGCTGAAAGGTTAATCTAAGGTTACTTAGATTCTCTATGAATCGAGATTGCGTTACTTAGATTCTCTATGAATCGAGATTGCATTACTTAGATTCTCTATGAATCGAGATTGGATTACTTAGATTCTCTATGAATCGAGATTGCATTACTTAGATTCTCTACGAATCGTTATTGCATTACTTAGATTCTCTATGAATCGAGATTGCAATACTTAGATTCTCTATGAATCGAGATTGCATTACTTAGATTCTTTATGAATCGAGATTGCATTACTTAGATTCTCTATGAATCGTTATTGCATTACTTAGATTCTCTATGAATCGAGATTGCGTTATTTAGATTCTCTATGAATCGTTATTGCATTACTTAGATTCTCTATGCAATTATAACAATTTAGCGATAATACTCAACTGATTCCTTAGTACCGGAGTGAGGTAAAATGCAGTGACGATGTAGAGCGGAATCGTTTGCAAGAGCAACGTTTATGGATGGCAGTCTTGGTCAATCCATAGAGTTGTTCGGACGCTCCTAACAAATTTACTGGTTCTCTCGAATAACTATACACCTAATTCTTTTATTACCCCATTATATCTTCTGGGAAACAAAAGTGATTGTGAAGTGAATTGTTATAATGTGTATGTTTAATTTAAGGCCAAGAACCTATAGATACCAGAAAACTTTACCGATGACGACTGTACCACTATTTTATCGCTGTTGTTTTTATATCCATAAACAGTTAAATAAATATCACCGAAGTTTTTTGTAAATATTAGTCTACCTAACCTATTTGTTGTGCATGTTATTAACTGTGCAATGATTTGGGAGACGTCCAAATAAGAATATCTTAAAATATAACCAAAAAAAGGCGCTATACAAACATCATTTACTGCTGCTTATGATATAATTCACTTCGTAATGACAGTGTAATTAGCCTTCATAGTGTCTCGCATAATGCACTAGCATACATATAATGTGCTCGAATAGTGCACTCATTAATATAATCATAATATTATGAGATATGCACCTTTGTTCTTTTTTTGTGCACTTAAGAAGCAATAAATAATTTTGTTACCTAAAATTACGGCAGTGGACAATGCCTTGCTGTTTTTAAACCATTTTTATAGCTGTTATTTCAACATCATCATAATCATAAAAAAAAATATTTCAGCCGAAAGATGTACACTGCTGAACATATGCCTCCCCAAGTGTCGCTACAACGAATTGTCCTGTGCGTATCGCATCCATCGCATTCCTGCGACTCTTGCCAGGTCATTGGTCCACCTAGTGGAAGGCTTTCCATTTTTGCGTCTTCCGGGGCACGGCCACCACTCCGGAAGCTTTCGGCCCTATCGACCATCTGTTTTGCGAGCAATGTACACTGCCTACTACTTAAGATTGGCGATTCTTCGGGCTATGTCGCGACTTTTGATAAAGGCCTCCCTCCCCCAAATATCGCGACAATGAACGATCCTGTGCGTCTCGCATCCATCGGGTTCCCGCAACCTTCACCAGGTCATCGGTCCACGTTGTAGAGGGCTTTCCAACACTGCGTCTTCCGGTACGTGTTTTGAATATCAGTAGGTAAATCTGAATTTGGTCGACAGGATTATTCAGAAGAGTAACTGCGATCCTGGAACGCAAAGGGTTATTCTTCAATTACCCTTTGCGTTTCTTAGGTTCATCCCTTCGGATATGTGTGAATATTGGTCAGTAAAAGTCTGACACTTCCTCTTGCTCAACCTATAGCAGAAGGAGTTATTTGATGATTACGGTAAATATATCTTAAAAAAAAAACTTGCTCCACACTCGGAATTTTTCTTGTATCGTGGGTACGTTCACAAACATGTAAATTCATATACACAAATCAACCAGACCTGGAACATTACGACAAGAGCAAAGTAAAAAAAGTTATATACAATTTTACATTTTTTTAATAATAAGCAGTTATTTAGTATTTTTTTCAAAAACATAATTGAAAAAGAGAACTATTATTTCTTCATTTTTGACACTTGAAAGACGATTTGCCATGCCTTAGAAAATGAATTTTAGTAAATTACTGCAATTATCACCAAATTGCAGATATTTTTTTTACTTTACACCCGTCGAATTTTATTTGTAAGCCATACAAATAATATTTATACCGTGCGAGAATCGAACCCGTGACACGGAGCACAGCAGCCAATTCCTCAACTACTGTGCCATCGTGCCAACCGTGCCATAAAACTGTACTATATTATTTTTGGTTATAAGTTTATTAAAAATTGAAACACGTTTTAGTGTAGGTGATTTAATTTTAATATAAACAAAAAAGAAATTAAGTATCGGAGAGGTGGTTTGAGTAGAAAATCTTTCAAAGACTAAGAGTAACGTGATTAGAGTAATAAGTGATATCTGCAATGAGGATCAGTAATGATTTTTATGCAGACTTATAGCGTCAAAAAAAAAAACAGTAAATACTGTGAAGAAATTTTTTAATACTGACAAATATGACGAAAATAAATTTTAGTGTACTAGTTCCAGAAACGCGCCAGAGAATAAAGCGACTCGCTGTGACGTCATCTGTCATGATCGGTCTCCACCGGCGAATGGATACGTTCGTTGCACTGATCATGACAGATAATGTCATCGTAAATAGTCCAGCGAGAGTGCGCGTTTCCAAGTAGCCGTTCAGAAAAACTTTAATAAATCCACCATTTCTTGACTAATTTAAATAATTTAAAAAATTAAATACACAGTAAATTATTACACATACGATTTACTTAGTAAAAATCGGATTTGCTACTATGTGATTGATCCTCATTAATATTTCATATAAAATTTAATATCAATAATAATAAAAGCTGTATTTAAGCAGTAATCAAATTAAAGAAAGAAAATGAAGTCTGTAGAATAGATTTGAACATTTCCATGTTGAAGACGACGAGACCCATCCCGGTGACAATCATTTCTTTCTGGGCCCTGGTGATCATGAATATAAGCAGCTTGGTCACTTCGTTGTCAGCCCAGGTTTCCCATTGTACGACGTACAAGTCTAGAGGTGTCTCTTCACTAGTCTGAAATGTGAAAAAAAAAACTAAGATAAAGACACACGATCCTCGTCAGTACAATTCTCGACCGGCAGAGAATTGTTCTGCGAGTTCAAATAATTTAAAATTAGAATGCGTTCCATCCCAAGTAAATCATTTTGCCAATTGATCGGTAGGCGTTAATCGGCGTTTACTGACTGATCGTCATTTTTCGTATCGAATCTCCATGTTTCAGAAACAAGCATAATCAGCTTTATAGTGATATTATTATTATTACAGTAATATTATATTTCATTAATTGATTCATATTTATTAATTAATAAGTTAATAATTAAACCCACATACACCCACTACCCCCGGCATAGCAGTTAGGATCACTGACCAATAGGCCGTTCAAACGTAAAGACATATTTGTACGCCATAGTATGGCAGGATATGCTGGAACCAAAACTATAACCTCTATTGTAACATAATTCATAATTTTAAATATTTTTTATTTGATTTGATTTGAATGTTCCCACTGCTGGAACTCAGGCCTTCTCTCTAACAGAGGGAATAGGGTGTATAGTAATGACTCGTGTGGTAGAGGCCCGGTGTGGTTTGGTGGAAGTCTTCAAATGTTTAGTTCCAGAGCATGTTGGTTTTCTCGCAATGTTGTTCTTCACCGTATTGAGTTCAGTGGTGAAGAAATAAATTATACTGCCTGAGTTTGAACTGAAGACGTACCACTCGTAAGTTGGGCCTTATTACTGGCCCAGTAAAGCCCAACTACAATATAACACTGCTTAACTTCTATAATGATATATTAAACTGTATAATTTATCAATTCTTAAGTAAATGTGTGTCGTAGGGACTTGTGGTGGCCGAATGGGGACCAGTGGTGGCCGAGTGGTAACGGCCCCGACTTACAAGTACGACTTGTAAGTCGGGGCCGGTCACGGGTTCAAACCCAGTCAGGCGTATTACTTTGTGTAATTTATTTCATCACCACTGCTCTCAAAACGGTGAAGGAAAACATCGTGAGGACACTGGCGTGTCCTAGAACCAAAAATTCTAAGACTTGACATTCACTGACCCGCACTGGGCCCGCGTGGTAGATTACAACCCATTCCCTCTCCTAGAGAGGAGGCCTGAGTCCCAGCAGTGGGAACAGCAAATGTACACTTCTACAAAAGCTGTAATGTTATTAATCTCGTTACGCATACGACCAAAGACCACACCTTATATAAAAGGGTAGTTACTTAATTCAATAAATCAAAGTACGGACATAGCTATAATACTTCTCACATCTTGATAGATGTTATGAACACATAGCTTACGGTCTTGCTAATGTTCTCATTACCAGCAAGTGATCATTAGCTACTGGATAAACACTATCTATTTGATCTAACAGCGAGTGAGCCGGGTTATGTTGCAGGCTAGGTATCCTTGTCAATCAGGCTGCGTTTGTTTTGATTGTGAATGATGAATAGCTGAAGTACAATCACAATCAAAGTGTGTTGTGTTGTTTGTCTTTATTTTTGAGATAATATAATGTAAATAAAAGGAAAACAAAAAACCTGAAATATTAATTACAATGTAAAAACAGGTAAAAATAGGTCAAAATCTATATATATATATAAAAAGAAACTGACTGACTGACATATCAACATACAGCCGAATCTACGGGGACTAGGAGTATGAAATTTTGCACAAGGTTTCATTTTATGACCCAGGCGAGCACTAAGAGAGGATTTTTCAAAATTCACTTCCAAAGGATAAAGGAAATGGCGGGCCAAAGTTTGTTAGCAGAAACTTACTTTTACGCTGGCGAAGCCGTTGGCAGAAGCTAATTTTATCATATATCTCTATTCTATCATATAACATAGATCTCAGATCTTAAAATTAGTTGGTGTGCTATGTTTTGCAAATTGATATATAAATTATGGTGGTTCCTTCATTTGGGCTTTGTATTCCAGGACTCTTTCGAAGAATCCATAATCCAGCAACCCCAGCAGATCCTAACTTCAAAGTGTTACCAAAGTATGTCCAAGTTAAAGTTATGCTTACACAAGAAATCACATAAAATATTTAGAAATGCTTTGCCCGTGTCAGTAAGGCAAGCTCAAACACACACAATTTTCAAAAATATGGTTAAGGATAGTGATCCTTAACCATATTTTTAAAAATTGTGTGAGGAAAGGTAGTGACCTTTCCTCATGAACGTCGTCATTAAGTACATCGTTTCTTTATTTCTTTGCTTTCATAATTATATAAATATATATTATATACTGTTCGTATTACATGCAATTTATTAGTTTATGTATTGTATATATGTAAATAGTACACCACGAACTACCTGCGTATCTTTTTTTTCTCCTACTCTGTCAAATTCATCTAAAGGTTGTCTGTAAAAAATCGCTTTTAGCGATAAGACCGCCCATTGTGACACCCTATTAATTTTAAGTTACTAAATTAATTAGTATTGTAGGTGTACAATAAAGAATATATCTATCTATCTATCTAAGAAAGAAATCTAGGACATTTTAACTACGAAAGACAATGTTTGAGGGTCACGGTACCAATTACATTGAATCAACGTTCTGACAAAGACAGTACTTCCGGCGATTAACAGTTGCCTACGGGTAACACTTAAATAAGCAACACACGAACTAATTAACAAAATAAATCAATCAACTTACCTTCGTCAATTCACTCGCATAGTAACAGGGCAGAAAAATGTGGAGGACTCCAACCACCCCGAACGACGTATACTTCGGATCTATCCGTTTCAACAGATATATTTGGTACAAATTAAATGATATCATGAATGACGTAAGCAGGAACACAGCAAACAACCAAGGGCCATACACGTTTTGCAGCTGAACGTAAAAGTCTAGAGCGTCTTGGTGGTCTCTGATTGCTTCATTCATTTTCATCCGCAACTCATGACGACTCCGTGAATTTTTGAAAGCCTTATCTACCTTAAGCGTCAGCAATTTCAATTTGAGTCGCAAATGTGTCGTCGCTATGCAAAACGAGCCGTCGAATCCACAGTAATTAGGTACGAGTACGACACATTGTACGCAATTGTACGCAAACATGCATTGAAAGAAAGGAGTTTCACTCTGGATATCCTCCACAAAGAGTAACTCCATATCATGCACCATGCGCCTTTCATAGTCATCTGTTTGAATGCTCTCTATAGTCATCAGGGCTCCAGCATAAATCGGAAATAAAGCACTCATGAACGTCGGAATTACCAACCAAGAAATCTCACCAACTTTAGCTATTTTAATGTGATCATCGTATAATTTCTGAAATTCCTCTTCAAGATTGTTAGCCTCTATGAGATCTTCAGATATTTTGTCCAGTAACGGCGCAAATTTGCTCGTCGCATAAATAACGTAATATGTTTTAATAAAGAAAAGGACAAGAACGACGGCCAGTGTCATGTTCCTGGCGAAATTGTAGATGTCCAAGGTGTAGAGGCATTTGAAGGTGTAGGTGATGAACCAGAAGAGCTGGCCACCGCAGAAGGTGACGATAGCGGTGATGGTCGCACATCTTTTAAAGGCGGTGTTCCTATTTGGATACAGGAATGCAAAAGCTAATGAAAAAGCACACAATTTGAATGTTTCATTGAACCCTTTGTATTTTTTTTCCGGAGTTAGGTCTGAAGACGTTTTTATTTCCATTTTTTTCTGCTGTAACACGACTTGTCCCCAGTTGTGAAAACGCAATATGTTGAACGTATGGGTAGTTCTCAGGTATCTTAGAAATGTGTTGGAACGTGCCGCAGCATTAAGGGCAATCACGCTATAAATTACTGAGCAATTTATTAGAGTTAAATCACCGCCTACGGAGTAACACCTCATAATTTAGATACACTTGTTTTCAGTACTTAGAAGTCGCATTATTATGGCGTAAAACATCTTCTATACTAGCATTTTAGAGCTTATTTGCTTACAATGTTATATTTTATATGATTTTTAAATAGTTTTTGTTTATCTGGATACGGTTTAGCTAAAAGGAAGAATTTAAGCAGTATATATGTATGTAAACATGTAAATACTTGTACTTGTTGTTGTTTGTTGTACTTGAGTATATATTGTATAATTGTATTGTATTTATTCTATGGTTTATTAGTATATCTATTCTATGGTCGATTAGTAAATCTATTTCTGTATTCGCCTTTTTCTCTCTCTTTTATTACACCTACCACTACTTTTCTCTGCATCAACCAAAGGTTGACTGGTAGAAAAGGCATTAAGTTCGCCTTTATACTTTTGTATGCATAAAGCATTAAATAAATAAATAAATATACACTAGGCATTTACGTTTGTACTACCCCATCAGATGAACTACTAAGCCAAGATTGATGAATTAAGTTTCACTTGTTTATCTATTGTGATCCAGAACATTGTACGGAGCGAGATGGCATAGATAGCAGTCATCTGATTCTACGAAGCAGTAAAGGAAACGAAAGCTGCGGTGGAAATTTGCAAGGGGGGGGGGGGGCAATGGTTACGAAATGTAATCAATTTGTACTATCAGAAAAATTAGCAGATTATGAATTAATTTTTAATATAGTATTAATAAAAATAATAATATTCCACAACTATCACACGACGCCGCGCCGTCTAGCCCCAAGCTAAGCAGAGCTTGTGTTATAAGTACTAGACAACTGGTAAAAATACTTATATATTTCTAAATACATACATATAAAAGATAAATTACACCCAGACACAGTACAAATGATCGTGCTCATCACACAAACTTTTTTCCTGGGAGGGAACTGACCACTAGACCAACAGGTCAGTCAATATTTTATATCTTGGCTTAGTATATATTGAGTGAGATATCAAACTTAATACTAGAAAAAGCTAAGTTCGAAATTATAAATTCTTCTAACATACCTAATATGAATATCTCTGAATATCTGTCGTGTATTTTTCCGTTGTTGGGTTTAAATTTTTAAGTTTATATTATTTCAGCACGTTACGTAAAATAAAAAAGTTGAATTTAATATTTAGTTGGTTTTCTTGATTTATGACAATCGCAACAGCATTAAATCAGTTGCTAAATTTAGACAAGCATTATTTCTATCTTTTTCTATCTCAAATTATAATTATTTGGAAAGTGGACATTAGAATAAAATTTCGAAATGATACGTAATCGAAATATGAAATTCAACGGCGGCCATTTCTGAATACTTTCCAAAATTTTTAAAATAACTTAAAACCGATACCGGCACAGATCTTGAGCGCTGACTTCTACAGATCTACTTGCGCAGAAGCACGCAGAAGTGAAATATCGGGTCTCTTTAGTGGTATGAAAAGAGATGCGGGGGCGGGGAGTACAATCCTTGTACAGTGATTGGCTCGCCGATGTGTACGATGCGCAAAGCGATCCCCGCTCTTTCACCGAGCGCTCAAGATTAGTGCCGCTATCTGCACAAATTTAATATTTAAGTCATAACTGACGTGTTAACTGTAGGGGCCCAGAAGGGCGATAGGAAGGACGACGGGAAATTTCTTAAAAGGAAACTCGTCCTAGAATGTGAAGAGGAACCAAATGATACAGGAGTAGTTTTAGTCAGCAAAAATTTGCCGCGCCCTCTCACTCCACCTGAGAGCGATAGAAATCATTAGACGATACTCAATTAAAAAAAAAATAACTCACGTGCTCTCAAGTTCAAGATGTCGTCAGTTTCAATAGCCATTTTAATGAGCAATATTTTGATGCCGGTGCATTCGATGATATGCATTTTATGTTGATGTTTGGAGAGTTATTTTTAGATGAAAGTGAATCCGGTGATTTGCATTGTAGATAGCTTAAACTGGTCGTGTTTGTTAAACATAAAAGGATGTCATGCCTCATTACAATTGTTTTGCGTTTTCGTCGTTGTTTGCGAAATCAGATGAAATTATTTTGGAAAAGCTCTGGTAGGCCTACCTACCAGAGCTTTTATTTTGGTTCCCTAAAATAACAAGAGATCATTTTTTAACCCTAACTACTAAGCCAGTCCACTAGCTAATAGCTAATAAAAAAAATAACTCATGCGATCTCCTTCGATATCACAGTATCAAGAACTGTATCGATAGAGTGACGATACTGGTATTGTTGTCTGTTTGTCTTGTTATATAGAGAACTATGATATCGATCAATTGCCTACATGCTTGTAGAATAAAAAGTCGAAATGATGAAATAAGTTGCATAGCATAGCATAGCATGATCGGCCTTATAATGTTCCCACTTTTGGGACTCAGGCCTCCTCTCTAGAAGAGGGAACGGGCCCCAATCCAACACGCGGGCCCAGTGCGGATTGGTGGATGTCACATGTCTTCGAATTTTTGGTTCTAAGACATGCCGGTTTTTTCACAATGTTTTCCTTCACCGTTTTGAGAGCAGTGGGCATGAAAAAAAAAATTACACAAAGTAATGCGCCTGGCTAGGTTTGAATCTGCGACCTACAACTCGTAAGTCGGGGCCGGTACCACTCGGCCACCACTGCTCATACTATGTAGAGAAATATGATATCGATCAATTCTATCTTCAACTCCGGTCCTCAAGATACAGGCGCCGCCTAGTTTGGGGACCACGGTATACTACAAAACTTGAAGCCCACAATTTGCTACAGACCTATGCTTATTACATTAAGATTGTTTAATTTAAGGTTCCGTTTGTAACAATGTTTCAATAAATTTATTATTATTATTATATTAAATATTTATTATTATTATTATAATTGCCTACATGTCAGTAAAACCAAACTTCGAAATGATGAAATAAATTGCACACTTAGCAAATACAACATTTCGGTAAAAATCAGATCAATAACAATTTCAATACGTAACACTTGCGTACAAGTAAGTAGGTATAATTAAGTTTATTAAACAAAAAAAAAAAATAGTGAATGTAGTAGCGTCCGGTTTTCGACAACACAAGTACGCAACGCAAAACTTTCAACTGCTCGAGATTTTTGATCGAATTATTATTTAAAAACAGGAATTTTTGTTACGACATAACAAAACGAGGTGACATGAAAGTGCAAGGGCTTTTGAGCGGCCGATTTCATAATTCTTCAAAATCAATTTTTGGAAGTCAAGTTGTCTTAATTTGTGAACTGAAATTTAAAAAAAAAAACTGTCATTCGAAACTGAAAAGATTTATTGCTATGCAATTTTTTTGCCGAATTACTTTTTAACATAACCACATTTTTTAACATAACCACAATCTCACTATCTCTGTTGTATTGTATGAAATGTGTGCCTGTTATCATTAACATAATCTACAGCCTGACTTCACCCACTGTTGGATACAGGACACCCTTTTATTGTGCCAATTCGTAAATTCTCTACGCAAAGACAAAAATATAGTTTGCCCATTTCGCTGCTGGATAACCAAAATTCTTTCTACTAATCCTCACTTGCAACATAAACGGACGAATCTTTTTTTTTCGTTAACAAAACTTGTAAAAGTTTGATTTTTATTTATCATAGCTTCAAGGAACCGTAGACCTGAGTATATGGTTTTATTTTCAATTCGATACCTCCTCGCGTCCCGAGATAAAGGGCCTTGACAGATAGACTGTCGCAGTCAAGCACTGGTTTATATCAATTTTTATTTAAAAAAAAAGACAGACAGACGGACAAAAAACCGGACCAAAGGACCTTAATGGTTGCGTTTTTTTTTTCTTTTGATTTATGGACCCTAAAAACGCGCTAAGTGCACTACATCAAAGGTGGCGTGAAAACGTCAGCATATTATGACGTCAACTTCCTCAACACCTCTTTCAACTTTTTGAATCATTATAGAGATATAATGATTTTGTTTTTCAGAAAAAACAGTGGTTATTAGGAAAAAGTTATCTGATCTACAATTTTTGTCTTGGCTAAATTTATGATAATACTTTATATATTATGATAAAAGCAAAAAACTCGTTTTTGTGACCTTTGACCCAAAGTATTTTTTTCCAGGTGTCGGATAAATGAGGAATTTTTAGATGATGTGTTTTGAACAACGTTACAAATTTTCAGCTGGGTGCGAATTTTTGTAACCTCGGATGTCTAAATTAACTGGACTAAAAGAGTAAATAGGTTTTACCAACACTGTACAATGATAGAATATTTTGTGTATCGGAACTGCATAACCTAATACCGCCAAGCCCGTTCCATCATCGCACCACCAGACGTAAAGCGATGTACCATCGGTACACGGTGGACATCTTATTCATACGCACAAAACGATTAGGGAAAACATTCATTGTGCGTACAGCTAAGGAGTGAAATTTCCTGACGGATTCCGTATTTCTTGATAGCTACAACCTAGGGATCTTTAGGTCAAGAGTGAACAGGTTACTTTTAGGCAAGCCTGTATCTCATAAACCTTAAGAAGTAGGCAACGAGTTAAAATTACAGAATGTGCAGGTCTTTTGCCGCTACATAAAAAAATAATAATTAAAGAGGGTTCCCATTTAAGAAACATTATTTTGTAGGCGTTTTATTGCTCATTTTTAATATTGTAGTACGGAAACCTTCGTGTGTGAAAGAAATTCGCACTTAGCCAGTTTTTTATTTTGTTGTATTTCCTATTTGTTTCACCAATCATTCATAATCGATAATAATTATAAATAACAACGATTATAAAGTGCGTTCCAGCAAAACGCAGACATTATATAAATATGAAAATTGGTCTGTTCTACTACTAAAAGCGATATTTACGCCTATTTCGTAAAATATACATTTGTGAATTATTGTAATTTCAGTAATATGTCTACAATTAGTATAAATGTTTATACTGCATTAATATTGTACGTTTGAGTGTAAATTCATTAAATACAGAAACTGTATAATTAGATAGACAGGCACCTCCTGCGTCTGTCAATTGATTTGAGTTATTATTAAGTAAAATACGTGTTACTAAATAAAATATAATAATAAATCTAAGGGTTGATTCACACCGCTATGACACACTCCAGCTGACAGGATCCTGACCTCGATTTCCAGCCAACGTAGCTCACCGTCCGGCCGTCCGATGACTGTTCTGACAGAGTACGAGCCTTCGACGGCACGTAGTTTCATTATGTTTGTATATTAATAAGTAATAATATTCGACAATTATCACACAACGCCGTCTAGTACCAAGCTAAGCAGACCTTGTGTTATGAGTACTAGACAACTGATAAACACACTTATATATTACTAAATACATAGATATTATAGATAAATTACACCCAGATACAGAAAAAATTATCGTGCTCATCACACAAACATTTGTCCTGGGTAGGAATCGAACCCACGACCTCCGGCATAGCAGTCAGGCCCACTAAACACTAGACCAACAGGTAAGTCATATAATTATGCCATGTATGTATAGTATGATACATCAAAAGAGATGAGATTCAGGTCTCATAGAAAATGAAGCCAGCGTCACGTACTGGAAATTTTCTGGCATTCATGATAAACTGAAACTATTTTGACGCAGCCGTATTAATAGGCTACGTTTATTTGCTTGTGTTAGAATGTTTAGTCACCTTTCATTTACGATATTATAATTACGGCCGTGAAATGCTTTGCATATTTCAATGCTGATTAAGCTTGAAATACCTGAGAAATATGGACAAAATGGAAATGCTAGATAGTTAAAAAAATTATAATCCAAAACTATGAGGAATATGTGGCCAAAAAAACACTCAAAGTAATCCTGGGTTCAATTTTGATGAAAATTAAAACTAAATCATACTTTCAAAACTTATTATAATATTTTTTTTAATATACGGGAAATGGTTAAATAGTTAATTTAGAGGGCTGGCTCGTTATTCGCTCAAAGAATTAGCCATTCAACGTGGCAATGCTGCCAGCCTTGCCACTACCATGGCACATTTCCGGATGACAGCGATGTGAAGGAGTAATTTGTATATTTGTATTTTATGTCCCTAGTTTTTTTTTATTGGTTGGAAAAATCATCTTATGACAAATCCCGCTCTTGGGATGAGCGGGAGATAGTGTCAGAATTTTACTGACTAAAAACCCACTCCTGTTCCTTTATTGCCTTCGTCCCAGGGCCCCGGGTTTTGCTTTCACACTACCCATGGCCCCAGTAGGCTTCGACCCTGCTGGGCCTCTACGATTTGCTGAAATCTCCTTGAGGCGCGCGTGGAACAGTACGCGCCGTCGACGACTTGGGCTTGGTCCGGACGGTTACCGGACGGTCGGGCGGCGAACCACCCATTGCTCGCCGTCCGCAAGCCCGCGCCTATACGCAGATCGTGCACGTGTGCAAGTCTTGTTGCTGACCAGCAAGGAGGCTCGCCGCTTCTCGGCAAATCGTCCGGTATCCTCGAACCATGCGAATGGCCATGACCCTCTGGCATGCGTTCACCGGTGCGCCATAAAGGGCCATGGACCGAACGATTCCCGCGTAGAGCCTCTGGCAGGAGGCGTCTGGACTCCTCAGGTTGGACAGGAGCCGCGCGAGGGCAGCCCCAGTCCGATTTAGTTTGGTAGCCAGACGTCGGAAATGCTCCTCGAAATCCCATCGGCTATCGAGAACGAGTCCCAGGTACTTCATCGTCGATCCGACGCCGATGTGGACTCCTCCTACCGTTAGCTGATTTTTTTTTCGCGATTTCAGGTTTGGTCCCATACTAAAAGTTGTTCATAATGAGGAGTACAATGTCCCCTCGAAATTCTTAATTTTTTAACACCTTTTATATAAAATAAATATTTAATATACATATATTTCTTATTTAATATTTTTTTGGTTAAGGTTTAGTATATTAGTAGTTATAGTTAATATTTAAGTCCCCACTATGACTATACAAATAAATTTTCTCGCCACTAAAAAAAAAAAGTTAATTCATAGTTTTGGTGATGTTAGTCTAGCACATAAGAAAAGCTGTACAGTTACGAGCAATAAGATATACTTACATTGTTACATTTTAAACTTAACTTCTACTTTTCGAGAATAAAGTGTAAGTACCAAAAATAAGAACTTTAGAACCAGTTATAGTACACATTTTGCTCATGACTGTACACTTATCGAATACCATTTATTATCTTTTTCTAGCTAAAAATTAGGTACAACAGTCTAAAGTCATAAATTGGCTGAATAATGGCACGTGTAACTTAAAAGTTTCTGTTTGATTCCATTTGAAAATTATAGAGTCATTCACCAGGAAAAATAAATGAACTATATATATCCTTGAACCCCTAATAACTTTCTTTTGGTTACAAGTTTGATTCATACTTCTTTTTTTTTTAATTGATATAAACTAGTGCTTGACTACGATCCCACCTGATGGTAAGCAGTGATGCAATCGTTGATGGTGAGGCGCACTAGATTATTAAGAGACTATTCACTCTAGCCTTGAAGATTTCTTTATTTTTGTATATTCGAGATACAAAAAGTACTATATTAAATGACCAAATTCTATTCAACATGAGTCAATTTCAGAATTACCTACTTCCTTGAAAAATCTTTTATTTTTCATTGAGTCACTCTCAATTGATATTACCTGTAAGTACTGGGAGTTGCAGCCATTGGTTTTCTACGAGTATATAGCAAAATACGTCAGTAGACTATATTTATTAGTTTATGTATTGTATATATGTAAATAGTGCACCATGAACTACCTGCGTATCTTTTTTCTCCTTCTCTGTCAAATCCATCCAAAGGTTGTCTGTAAAAAATCGCATTTAGCGATAAGACCGCTCATTGTGACCACCTATTAATTTTAAGTTCCTAATGTAATTTGTATTTTTGGTGTACAATAATGAATATCTATCCATTTATATACAGAAATTAGAATTCTTCAGTGAAGATTTGATTGAACCTTGAGAGTGCCCAATGATATGTATACAATGCCCGTGATACTATTCCCATACAACCGCTCTTACGTGATTATGACCTCATTACACATTCTCTAGATAATTAGGAAAAACAGATATCTTGTGGTTATTATCTAGGTTTCTACTGAAATCAAAACATAAAATTGTATAAAACCTCTGAAGATCTGCTATTTTTCGTGAAAGATGACTCTTCATAATGTACTCATAAATTAAATAAGTAAAAAATATATAAATTATGTCTATAGAAACCTTGCACATTTAATCGAAATTCTGAAAAATAAAATAATATTTGCAAAAACTATTAGGTATGGTTTTTTTAATAAAAAAAACGTATGTCCTGAGTCTTGGAACAAGTAATAAATATTTGAGTGAGTAACGGAAGTTGCCAAATACCAACCGAGTATTCAGGTATAATATTTCTTTTTTCGCCATGCATCTTTATAAACATTAGGTTAGACTAAATAGAATGAAACAGATGGATCAGGAAGGACCCTCTTATTAAAAAGATTTAAAATTGGTCCCTGGATTTAAAATCCATTTGTTTCTCTAGTATGAAATGAGAAAAATATTTCTTTCAGATTGAAAGTTGTGAATTTGAATATTGCAAAAGCAAGTACTGGAACTATAAAAGTATATATCGACCACGCTCGACAGGAAATTATTATTTTCTCATGGAATTTAATGTTCTTTCCACATCGATAGAAATTAGAGACACCGATACATGTCCACATCTCAAAGTCGAGTTCGGTGTAATATCTCAGGAGCTCATCAACTATTAAAGATGGCATCATAGTGATCTATTGAGCCAGTGGGCCATTGAGCCATAGAGCATGTGTCTATGATAGCACGCGAGGTGGCGTGTGATGCGTTCCGACGAGCTCAGCCATTGAGTAACCGAGAGGATGTCTATTTATTATTAATTAGTAACTTATATCTATACACCACACATTAAAGTTATAGGCAGAAATCCATCGAATTAAGACAAAGTTACAATAGTACTTAACCGAATTTTGAATATAAATGGACAATGAAAATAAAGAATAAAATCACAAGAAGATTTGTATTGATCTCAGAGTGCAATGTGAAAGATTCAGTGGTTTGGTTAGAGCCTGTGTTATTTACTTTAAGTGTAGGTGAGGGGAAATATATGGACTTTCCATTGAACCGCAATATTTCCTAGCAAGGAAACAGTGGCAGTTGCTGCAAGCCCTGAATATATTGTTACTGTTAAAGAGATATTTGGATGCCATCGTGCACCATAAAGTGTTCAGATTTGCGGAAGGTAAGCAATGGGTAGCTTGCCATCCGACCAACTACGGAACATTGTATTCCACGCGTGCCCAAAAGAGATATCAGTAAAATTGAAGGGGCCGATAAGGCCGATGCTTGTTAGGGCAGCGAGTTTCTTCGAAAGAGTTACTTTGGAATGCAAAGTGCTTCTGAAGGAACACAGGTGGGTTTTCGTCAGTAAAAATCTGACACGCCCTTTCGCTCCACCTAGAGAGGGAGAAGTTATTTAATGATTTCACAACCTCAATAAAAGGCTACAAAGAACACATTTTGGTCTTCATTTTCTCCAGAATTATGCACTATGTATGATGAGTATTGCTAGTGGTAAATATATCGT
The DNA here is from genome assembly GCA_949316375.1 of Mythimna vitellina. NCBI lineage: Eukaryota > Metazoa > Arthropoda > Insecta > Lepidoptera > Noctuidae > Mythimna > Mythimna vitellina. Next base: position 7,814,489 of record OX438694.1, on the reverse strand, counting down.
TTGTTATAGTAATTAGCGGGCTTTTTGTGAATGGATCTCCCAAGTGATTGCACACACTAACTAGCTTTTAATTTCCTCTGTAAATGATGTAACTTTTATTACTTATAAATTGTTGCGAGTAGATGAGTGAGATGACTACCTTGTTGCAATAGTCAGTTCAAGTTTTGAAAAGTCGATCTCCGACCTATGAAATACTATGGTCACTTTAACACTAGAGCGCTTTACTCTTTAAATAGCAAAAAAAATAACAAGGGATTTGAATCTATTGCTTATGAATTTTTTTTTTAATTGAGAAAACATGCAATGACTTCTCCTGCTCTAGGGTAGGGCGAGAGAGCCTGTCAGATTTTAAGTAACCGTAGCCAGCCCTTCGGTTTGTTACAGGACGCATTTTGATGTGTGTGTGAGAATTAAATAACTTGATCCCAACTGTACGGCGATTGTCCACCTTTACATTGTTAACACCTCTACGCTCCGGACTAAGCGTTTCGCCTGGTCGTTTATACCATGTACACAGGCCTGCAAAAGTGCTTGGATACCTTAATGCCTATTTTCCCTTGCACGTTAAAGTTCAAGTTTTCGAAATTTAAACTAGATGGCGTTGGCTTCTTCACAGCTAAGTGGCGTCCAAAGGCAATCTCACAAAATATAAACTTGACTTTTAGTTTGACAGAAAATAGACACATGCGTCGTCATTGTCATCAACAATTGATTGTAGTTCATAATTTCATCATTTAAATTAGAGTCAAGTTGGCCTAGCGGTTTAGCATGTGCAGATAGATGCGTAAATCAATGAGCCGTGAGTTCGAATCTCACGTAGTACTCACACTTTTTGTAAGTTGTGTATAATAAATATAAACAAACAAAAGAAATCAGTAGGAATATTATATCAAAGCTAACAAATGGATATTTATTTGTAATATAATATTCAAGTAGGTAGTTACTCAGCAAAATGAAAAAAATGAAGGTAAACAGGCTCATCTAACAAAAAGGCACTATTAAAAAATAATATGTTTTTATTTCTTACAATTTCTTATTCAAATTTAACAATCACCATTTATTAATCACCGAATAAGATTATAATATTATATATAACTTTTTATTGAGGCCATAGCTTAAGTATTCGTTTCCAAAATTGGAAAGAGGATTGAAGCTTATGTAACCTTAACAACCAAACTTTTGAGATACCAGATAATTTTATCAAAAAATCAAAAGGATTAAATGTAAGCTAAAAACTATAATATTGCACAACAATATATCAAGTGTTCATAACTTTTTTAAGTGGTTTTAGGGTATTAAGTTAAACACACATAACAAGGTCTCCAGTTAATACTGAGTAGATACTATTAATTCAGTATTATAATTATTTATCATCTTGACGCCACAAACATAACCGTCCTTGTTCATTGGACTTAAAAGTTTTTTCATCAGTAAAGATGACACTACTCTAATCAAAGTTTATGTGATCCATATAGCAAGGATTTCACAGCATGCCTCCGATAATGCATCTTATCACTAAGTATGAAGAGCACAACGAACAGTGTCAACGCTTGTGTCAAAAAAAAAACCAGCATAGTGGTTCGTCGACAGACGTCGATTTTCTTCGTACTCCCTTATCATGGTTTGACGCTGCAACATGTTTATTAATTTTAAGTAGTCTGCCAGCTCTTTTATGGTGTTTCAAAGAACCCTCTTCTTCAAATCATCATACCCATAGAACAACAGTTTTTCTCTGCAACAATAAAACAGAAATATATAATACCCAATAATGATTATTATATAGGAGGCTTTTGTTATATAAAAGAAGAAAAAAAATCTACTTACGTTTACACCGGTCTTTCTGGCTATTTCTGACAAGTTTTTACCTTGATCATGCATAGCAATTATTTGAGCTCTTTTTACTAAATCCAACAATTCATATCTACTCATTTTGGTAGAATAAGTAGACCACCTGGTTAAAAATAAAATCCAACGAAAAGTGCTAGAACGAGATAATCGAAATTAACTTAGCGAACAATCAATTGAGCTATGTCATAACTCTGGTCTAAGTATTATTAATACTACCTACTAGTTATTATTTTTAAATCCATATTCAACCTACCCTCTCAAGTTTGAAAACTAACACATAGATAATCAAATATTTATAAATTGATATTCAATTTTAATATCTTCATCTCTATAAAAGAAACTATAAATTATTTCAATGTTTAAAGGAACAAAAAGAAAGTAAAAAAATAAGCATAAATTAAGTATTAATCATTTGAAACACAGCGACGCCATCTATTAACAGTAAAATGTAATATTGTCGATAGCAACATTTCAATCTGGTTTTACGCTAGATGGCGTCATTTCTCGCTTCACGCGATTTTGTTTCTGTACTACCCATGCACTTTTGCATGTGCCTTTACATCGAAGGATTGAAAAAAATTGCCTGCTGCGGTCTTCTCGTCCGATTATAATTTATGTGTCTTCAAGGCTACAATGAATAGTTTCTTAATAAACTAGTGCGCTTCACTATCAACGATTGCATCACAGCTTACCATCTGGCAGCATCGCAATAACATTAAAAAAAAAATCTCCCCTTCTAGTTTCTTGCGGAGAGACATTTCAGCGCTGTGAAACTACAGTCAATTCAACATAAATCACAGACTAACACAAATCATAATTTAATTAAGTTTCATGAAGTGAAAAGGCGTATTAAGTAATCAACTCGCTTATCGTATACATCCAGTTGTTTTAATTATGTAAATACGTTATGTACGTAACGCCCTCAGTCGGACGAGCCTAGTTTATGAGGAAAATGTTATATACAGGATTGAGCACGTCTAGGCTTATTAACAAGAAAATATTGCATTTTATTCGATGTATTTAGTGTGAAAACAGAGCTGTGTGTGTGAGATTTTCTATCTTCTTTTATATAAACGTCTAGTCATATCGAAACACGTCAAAAACCAGATAATGTTAAATAATAGTAGATTATTAATAGGGATTATGGAATAAAGCAGTGTCGTAAAGTCGCGTACCAAGTTATAATCCCGAACGCAGTGATGGATTTACATAATTAACTCTCGAGCCTGCAAGGGAGTTAATATAAAAACCTGTGTGAAGTGAGGAATTCAAGTCGCCTAAGACAAAGACAGCTTTATTCCCGTGTTGAATATTCTACTGTCCGGTAACTCTCCGAATCGAGTCCAATTCGTCGACGACGCGTAGTGTTCTACGCGCAACTCAAAGAGATGGCGGCTAGGGTCGAAACAGAAACCCCCGGCCCCGGTCCTAGAACATAAAGGGTTTGGTTTTAGTCAGTAATAGTCTGACACGCCTTCCCGCTTCACTCTAGGGCGGGAGAAGTCATTGGATGATTTCCAACCTCAAAAAAAATGTACACGCGATACTATACTACTGACTCTAAGTATGAACGAAAACTGATATCAACTAAAAAAAGAAAAGATTTTTCAATAGTTTTGAATGGTAACAAGTTTCCGCCCAAAAATGTGTTAACGTGCTTACAATCTATTTAGAATTCAAGTACATGACTCACACGGATTTACCTTTGTATATAAGTATATAAGTGGGCGTTCAGCCGGCATTGCAGCCGATTAATTATAAATTGATAATGTTCGTAGGTCGAATCAAAGGAACCATTTCAATTGATTGTTGTTCGAAGGTCGTTCAGACATTAGCGTTGGCGTTATTACAGGTGCCTTTGAGGTATGTGTTTTGAATTGTTAAAAACAGTAATTAATGTACTGAGAGTCATGCCGATATGTTCATTGATACTGCAATGAATTATGTGGAGCTTGTGTTACAAGGCTTTGTTGCGTTATGTAATGAATGATCTATGGGATGAAGGATCCGTTGTTATGTTTTGATTTAAATGTCTAAACAGCGCACGTGCTTAGTTTCTTCAAAAATGGCAATCATAGGCGTAGGGTCTAGCTCTTACAAGATCCATTTGTCAACCTAAACTGAACTGTTAAAAGGATGGAGCTATATATCGTGTATAGCTCTATCCCTCTTTCTCACTCGCACTCACACACACAATAATACCATTATTTGGTCTACGTGACCCAAGTGACGTAAGCTAAATATACTACCATTGTAGTAGCGAACATATGGTTGTATGATCACTGGTTAGCCGACATGTCCAGCTGTCCATGTTACAGGTCACTATTACGGTTTCAAGGTGACGCCCCGGGGTTTGATCTCCGGTCTAGTTAGTCCGGTATAGTTGTCTACAGATCTAAATGTATGTTTACATTGTGCAGGATATTTTGGTTCCGTGTCTGTAAGTAATCCGGGGAAATTATGTGGAATTTGTGGAGTAGGATATGTTTTAATTACTAGTGTATGCTTTAATTAATGGTTATACTATATTGCTTCAATTAATAGGTAAGTTGTTTGGTTATTAATTTTCTTAACAGTTGTTGGCATTTTTAAACCATTGTTTCACAAAACAGATTTAAAAATGTATTAAAAAACAACACAACCACAAAAACCAAACCAAATCAACATTTTCTAACTGTTATTGTATACACTGTGTCTACATTTCTCATCCAACTCTCCTGTCGCAGGTCTGCTGGAAGAAATTTCATTTGAAATAAGCAGTACCTTTGTGCTCTTCTATCTGCTTCTGCAGCGGTCAGGGCTCTAGAGAGAGGAACCTCTTTAACAATATAAGCAGTGTCCAGGAGTACCGCTTTCTGAATCAAGCCCTTGATCCACTAACCTAACGGTCTGCAATTACCCCGAAAATGATATTGTTTTCTGATTGGTTAATTGATAACACGATAATTGTGTTAATTAAATAGTCTTTATCTATATATGTTAGAAAAATCCTTTGTTCATTACTGACCTGTCTCTTGGACACTATAAAGAACCAAATGTCGTGCTCTCTGCAACTGGTAAGGTTACCGACTCAATAGCTTTTAATGGCTCCCGTGTTTCGGTACAATGGCAGGTCATAGTATGACAGATAATTAAATGAGTGATAGACTGTTTCCCATGGTGTCATGGCTGTCTCCTTTGAAATATTTAAGCAACCTTTCACTTAATGGGTGATGTGACACTGAGTGTGTCCACTAATGTCTTTGAATATTTTTTTTTTACCTATTTTAATTTAATCAGATAACAATGATAAATAATAAAATGAAAATTGAAGGTACAAAAATAAATATATTTTTAGTATTTTAGGAGTATTAATAGAACAATAATGAAACCTAATAAAGCGAGAGAAGCTGAAGTCAGGTTTTCAGGGTTCCACAGTCCTAACAATAATTTGTACGTCCATCCGTTCATTCGTCCACGGCTTAGCTTAGAGACTGTTAATACTAGAAAGCTGTAATTTTGGTCTCACACCGATAAAGTTGTAAAACAAAATTTTGAAAGAAACACTTTTTAGGGTCCCTTTCACATAAAATAAGGATACTGTTGGGTAGGTCTTTCAAAAATATTTAAGGAGTTCGATGACTATTTTAATATTCAATGATCCATTTGAAAAATATTAAACTTAATGGTATTTTTTGTAACAGTCAAGTGACTACAGTGTCAAGTTAAATTTTTAATAAAAGAGTTCTATGCTCGATGATTGAATGACAGATTTAGAAAAAAATGTATCACGGCTAAGTTCACTTTATTTAAGAGTAATAGTAAAGTCTAACAAATGATAAAATATATCTACTTGGATGGTTTCGTACAAAATACAAAATCCTTAGAAAAAGGGTAACCTGACTTTATCCAAAACAGGGTGCTGGCAGACGCTTCAAAGTGAACACCTTTCACATTTCACCGTTTAGATCGTATAAAAATGCATCATGTGATAGAGGAAGAAACCCAGGAAACATAGTACACAATCGATGAAACGTTATTGGTTGTTTAACAGTAAACTCAATAAATATGATCACAGAAATAAACACCAAGTCCCTTAAGTCCGCATGTTGTAACGGGCGACCACGGAACCCTAAACTGCGCGTGACGCGACAGACACTTGGCCGATTTTTTTTTTCTTTTGAAGTTTATAGTAACGTGCGTGTGGCGTTGTGTTTAAATATTTATATTTGATAAAAACCTTGTTGTCAACTAAACGAAAGTATAATTAAGTTTTCAAATGATTATTTACACGCATAATACTAATTGATAATAATTAGTAGTTGTCCGATGTACCTTCGTGACTGAGCGAGGAAAAGAACTTTCTTGTGACGAAAAATTAAGTTCTAAAAATTACTCATACATTTTTAATTACTGATTTCTCTCCGATGATATCTAATAGAATTAACTTTTTTTTTTAAATAATATAAACTAGTGATTGACTGTGATCCCACCTGATGGTAAGTAGTGATGCAATCGTTGATGGTGAGGTGCACTAGTTTATTAAGAGCCTATTCACTCAAGCCTTGAAGAGCTAAATTATAATCTGACGAGAACACCGCAGCAGGCAAATTGTTCCAGATCTACTTCCAGCGAGTATTACTTGTAAATGCCAACAATGTTTATAATAATTAAGGTAACTAATTGAACATGTCTGTTCATATTAAAAACGATTACTTTGGAAGACCTACGACAATGTATGTGCACATTATATTTTTGATAAGGTCACATACTTGGAATTGTTTCGTGACGTAAGGCAATGGACTGGAACAAAGACTGAATGACATTAAGGTCGGTGCTACAGCAAGCGATTAACTGGTAGATGAAATTTTGGCAGTTAGAGGTTTTTTTCTTTATTGGTTAGGAAAATCATCTTATGACAAAACCCTCTCTTGGGCGGAGCGGGAGATAGTGTCAGACTTTTACTGACTAAAAACCCATTCCTGTTCCTTCATTGCGAATTTGAATGTCTGTGTTCCATTATATTAAGGCCCGTAGATAAAATACATAACATTACAATGTTATAAAACAATAAATAAGCAAGCAAAAAACAACAAACAAGCTTCTTTTTGAGGTGGGAAATCATCTAATGACATCTTTCGCCCTTGGGTAGAGCGGAGGGCGTGTCAAACTTTTACTGACTAAAAGCCAACTGTGTCTTTAAAAATGCATTGCCAGTTGCTGCATTTCAGGGCCACAGTAATGCTTTCAATTGTTTCCACAGCCTGGGCGTCCTGGCTTGGACCCTGCATCCTGAAGTCTGTGCCAAGTCGATAGCAACAGACGGATATCATTGAACTCTATCTTGTCTTCATTAAACATGGATATGATGAGGATTTTTTAACCAGTTTTTAAAAAGAAATGAGGTTATCTATTCAGCTTTTTTTTTTCAGTGTTTTATGATCGAAAATTGTTAAATGTTGTTTTTTTAGGTGGGAAATCATCTAATGACATTTTGGGCGGAGCGGGAGGGCGTGTGAAACTTTTAATGACTAAAACCCACTAATCTGTTCCTTCTTTGCCTTATATTCCAGGGCACCGGTATTATTTTCACTTAACCCATGGCTCCAGTAAGCTACGACCCTGCTGGGCCCCTTCGGTTTGCTGACATCTTTTTGAGGCGCGCGTGAAACACCACGCCGTTGAGCTCAGTCCAGATGGTTACAGGATGTTCGGACGGCGTGCTACCTATTGCTCGCCGTCCGCAAGCCTGCAAATTAAATTCGATTAAAAAACTTAGCACTTTAATCAGTTGGGTCATTTAATACGACTCTTACATGAGTAAAATACTATAACATTATCCATATTTATTACGAAACTCTTCAAATTTTTATCAATACTTTTTTCACCCTAGCTTTTTTTTTATTGGGTGGGAAAATCATCTTACAAATCACGCTCTTGGGCGGAGCGCGAGATAGTGTCAGACTTTTACTGACTAAAAACCCACTTTCACCCTAGCTAAGAAATCGTCGTTCAAAACCAACGCAATAACTGATCGCTAAAACTTGGCAACTACGCCTGCCCCGATTCCATGATCTATTGGATCAATTTGGAGTTAACAATTGATTATCACGACACGAGTGATTGAATTATGACGTCATAAGGCTAAATTACGGCTTGTCAAGTGTACATTGTTTCATTAATGGCTACCTCTGCAAGGTTCTATGAGATTAAACTACGTAATTGCAACGAATGGGTGACTCTACTTCCAATAGTTTAATTCAGGAACTAAATATTAAATAATGTTTTCTAATATTGGCTTTGGCTTTGAAAAAGTTTATGAGACCGTTCAGATAGACAGTAAGATAAATCTATACTTATAATAAATCTATAGAAGTGAAAATTCTGTACATTGAAAATATCAAAAAATTAAATGGCAGGGGGTGTTACTAGACCGACACCGAACCCAAAAATGTGATTACAAACATTTTTGTCTGTCTGTCTGTTTGTTCAGGCATCACGCAAAAACTTCCGGTTCGATTACGATGAAACTTGGTATAATTATTCTTTAATATCCTGGGCATCACACTGGGTACTTTTTATCCTGGAAAAGTATATACAATAAAAAACCTTCTTAATTTTGCGGTTCGATCCCTGGACCCGATTACTGCACCAACCGCAAATAATAAGTTTTTCGTAGGTTACGTCACCCGCAGTGGAGTTCACTACACGCTGCACACGGCAGAGATACTATAATATTTTATCTTAAGATACAATATCACTCGCCATATAATTCTACGAACACGTCACACACGACGAAGAGAATAAATAATATTTCATATTTTCGTATCTCAAAAAACCTAATAAAACCTTTTTCGATTTCCACGCGGTCGAAGTCGCGGGCAAAAGCTAGTAATATAATAATATTGAGTGTGCTAGCATAACGTGTACCAGGATAATCGTCGGTGGTATCACGTTCCATTAAAAGTGTCTAAAGGGCCTCTGCGATTTGGTTTCTGCTTATCCAACGCTTTGCATAGGTCCAGGACCTCAGGGTTCTGAGATATGCTGATACATCTAATAATAGTTTTATTTTCAGGCAACCGAGGCCCATAGATTAAATTATAAATAATAATTGCACACGAAGTGGTGGCGTCATGTTTCGCTGTAAGGTCGGTATCCTTCCACGAAATCATCGATACACGACACTCTTCGGCCAAAACTCTCTTTTGAGGAAGTTCTCCAAATATTTAGTTAATACCCGTACCAGGCCCATCTTGGTCGAAGCCTACTGGGGTCATGGATAATGTGAAAGAGATCCGCGGGGCCCTGGAACAATGGCAAAGATGGAACAGGAGTGTGTTTTTAGTCAGTAAAAGTCTGACACGCCCTTTCACTACGCCTAAAAGCGAGGGATGTCATTAAATGATTTTCCTACCCAAAACGAAAAACCACAAACGACTAAAAATAAGTGTTATGGCGTGACTCCAACAGCATGACTCTCTAAGTCCTGTTCGTCTTCACACGTACATAAACCATGATCTCCTCAACCTTCGTGGTGTGTTGTAGACTCGAAATGTACAGCTGCGTTGTGGGTATTGCTGGACGAGTGGACGCTGGAGCATGTCGGATCTTTCCAGCGCGGTACTGCACTGGTTCTGACTATTAGGCTAATATGATTATCCAGTATAAGTTGGTTGTTATTTAATCCTATTTTAGAATAATGCGACTATTTCTCGATCAACAAACATGTCTATGTCATTATCCGTAGGCAAAAAGTTTGATTTTTAACTGAAGGTCACACGGTCACTATCTCACGGAACACTGACTTAATTGATAACTACGTTAGCTGTTTTTTTCTCTATAGATCTATGGTAATTGGCAATGGCGTAGCTACCAAAAGGCTAGGTGGGACAGTGCACCAGGGCTGCCAAGTTCGGAGGGACCCCAAGACTAGATTAACAAATCTCTTATTGAAGTAACGAAAAATTTTCCCTACTTTGAAATTGAAACAAGAGGTTGCAACACTACTTTAATCATAAAAAAAAATCAGTAAAAGTCTGATACTTCCTCTCGTTTCACCCAGAGTGGAAAACTTATTTGATGATTTCCCACGTAAAGAAAGAGGCCCCAGTTTTTTTTTCGCCCCAGGCCCATTGGTCACGTAGCTACGCTACTGCTAATTGGTAGTTATAATTTACAGCATATCCATAGAATCCATTGTGAATCATTTTCGACAGAGGTATCATTTATTTACAAATTACAGGATCCCGTCACTCTAATTTTAACGTTGAATCCAATTCACAACGAGAGAAAGTTAGCAACAACCTCTTTTTAGGGTTCCGTACCACAAAAGGAAAAAACGGAACCCTTATAGGATTTCTTTGTTGTCCGTCAATCTCTCTGCCAAGAATTTTATCACGGGAACGCGTGGAGGTATCGAGTTGGAATTAAAACAATATACTAAGGTCTGCGGTCTCTTGAAGCTTCGAAAAAATAAAACTTCTAAGTTAATGAAAAAAAAAGATACGTTCGTTTATGTTCACAAAAAACGTAATTTCGACATTCTCAATTCAAAATTCATAAGGTAATTTCCGTTGAGCTAGAATCCTGAAATTTGGCACAAAGCAAGTTCTTATAGCACAGGTATAGGAATAAATGTGAAAACAGTAAATTTGTTGTGACGTAACAAAAAAAAACATTATTTTTAGTTTCGGAAAAATCTTCGACACTCCATTCTTTGGAGGAATTGTACTATTTACATAGGTAAGTTTGTACGGAGCCCTCAGTGCGCGATCCAGATTCACACTTGCCCAGTTTTTTGTTATTCAATTACAGTGGAAGTTCAGTTTTGTATTTTTTTCAGCACAAAACCAGCCTACCTAAAACAAATTCACAATTATCCATGCTCTGTTTCTTACAGTTTACCTGTAATAATTCGAAGCTAGAAACATTTCGATAATGTAAATACTATAGTGCGAACAATGGCGGAATTGGTCCAAATAAAGTCGGTTAGTATTAGTAAATTAGTTCCACATTAACATATCCTGGCCTTAAGGGGGTATAATCTGTGGTGGGGTCAATAATAGGGTCAGCTATTGACATTTGTAAACCGTGTACACTTGCTCCTTATCGGGTAGCACGTACTTAAGGTTGGTATTGTAAGTTGGTTGAGCAGTATACCTATGTATAAAAGTGTATGGTTGTGTTGGTAGGAAAAGGTTCGTAGAATAGTTCGCGGTGCAACCGGCGGGCCGACAGTCAGGACCTATGACATGCGGAAGGAGAGGACGCCGTGATGCCTCTACAGGCATCCTTCTTTAAGTAAGTCCCCACTTACCGCCATGATTATGACGTGTTCAGCACTGGGTTCTGAAATCTTTGCAACCGCGACAAGGCGCGGCATCGGATAATCGCTCCGTGGTTGCATCTCTATGCGCAAACCATGCATGCGTAGGACTTTAACGCAGGCGAAGCCGCTGGCAGCAGCTAGTATTTCTGAAACTACATACATATAATGAAGTAGTTGACTTGGCTCGCGAGATTGTCGACATGTGGGATGTGGACTCGGCGATCATTGTACCGATAGTCGTGTCGGGCAATAGCTTAATAGCCAAGAGCCTCGACCAATTCCATAGGAGCCTCGCGTAAGACGGCTGGATCAAGGGCTTAATTCAGAAAGCGGTACTCCTAGACACGGCTCGTATTGTTAGGAGTTTCCTTTCTCTGTAGCCCTGACTGCCGGTAGCTTGGACCCTGTTCCCGATACCGGTGGGATACTATTTTTTATATTTTTAAATGATATTTTTTTAAATTAGGTTTAAAAAACTATTTAAAAATGTAATTTATATGTATTGACAATTAATAAAGGAAATATAATTATATTACATTATTATTATTCTAAATTCGCTACAAAAATCACAAAGACATATCAGAACATCTTTGTATTTTTTGTTGTTTGTGAGTCTTTGCTTTTACAAAATGTTTTAATCAAATAAATTATTATCTTATTTTTATAACGACTTATAAGTGGGCAGTTGGCGAGTAACTTTATAAAAAAATTCAGTTTCGTTTGTCCACCATTTCAGAGGGGGTAATTGAAAAACTTTCACTTTCTAATATTATTTCCAATTTGACAAGGACGTGTCTCACTTACCTATATTTACCAAACTATTGTCATTAAAAAAATTGTTGCCAAAATTAAATTCCAAACTCCTTTTTTTAAGTACGACGATTGACCTTCAACTTAATCGTATGCTGAGCTTAATATAAGCTAACTTATTCATAAAGAAAATTATAAAGCATTTGCCGTGCACAAACTCCCAGCATTAAAGTTTGAACCGTATAATCTTGTTGAAATCTCTCTATTGTGTTAAAGCAAGTATTTAAATTACAGCTTAAACTATTTAACATTGATCCCCAAGGAAAAAACAATAAAAATTCTTGAAACGGTTATTAAAAAATCAAATATATGTAACCTTTAGCTAAATGGCGTCGGTTTGCGTGACCACCGCACTTATATTGGCAAAGGTAAATGTAACATTGTATATAATGCTACTGTTAAAGCTGGAATTACAGTAAGACCTGGAATCTTCTACTTCATTGTTTTACTTCAACTTTGAATGACGTACTTCTTCAATGTGTTATTACCTTCTTGTCCGGTGTTATTTGAGGTCAGCGCATTTTTTTTTTCCATTTTGTCCAGTCACACGACATGCTATCATTAACTCCCTGGAATGTCCTACTTAACCTTCAGATTTTTTCCTTCTTTTTTTAACTTACTCATTCCACTCTGAGTGGAGCGAGAGAGACTATCAGACTTTTACTGACTGAAACTGTAGTGTGTGTGGGTTTCTTAATAAACTAGTGCGCCTGACCATCAATGATTGCATCTCCGCTTACCATCAGGTGGGATGGCAGTCAAGCACTGGTTTATATCAATTAAAAAAATATATACATATATCATTTTAGTTACTATTAATCCCGGGAGTATGTTTCCTTTGGGATAGTTTTCTATATTCACACGGGCGGAACTACTGGCAAAGTATAAGAAAGAAGACAAAAAAAAAAGAAGGCATTAAGTCCGCCTTTGTACCTTTGTGTAAATAAATAAATAAAGAAGAGTGCTGAAAACTTAACTAACTTATCTGTTGTAAATGTAGATATTTCAAACTTTAACAGTAACCAATATATATACCTTAGGGGATCAACTTCAACAACAGAAAATAGTCAGTATAATTATACGTTGGTTACTAAGCGCATTCTGTTTATTATATATTACTTCCTTAGTACAAATTCGTGAGTTATAACACCTTTTTGTTCGGTGAGACATACTAATTGCAGCTGTCACTACAGTTTTGATTTTATTGCAGTCAATATTTTATGTTCCAATCAACGAAACACCTTTTTTATGCGTCATCGCCGTCGGACGTATGATTTGTGTCTATGAACGCACCCAATGTGTCAAAGAAACATATCATTAGACATAAAATTAGTAAATTATGTGACTAGGGGATAAAGCAGTGTCTTTAGTTCGCGGGCGGCATGTGGAATACTTCAGTATCTTATTCGAAACGAACATTGCTAAGTTTAATCCCGAACGCAAGTGAGGGATTTATATAATTAACTCCCGAGTATTGTGAGGGAGTTAATATAGAAACTGAGTGAAGTGAGGAATTCAAGCCGCCCAAGACAAAGACAGCTTTATCCACGTGTTTGATACTCTACTTAAAAAAAAAATTAATTAAAAAAACCTTTACTAAAATTAATTATATTAGAGAAATTTAAGTAATTTACAAAAAACAAAATTGATGATTTGAAACCAACAAAATTCACTTCTCTCAGCTTTTATAGTTTTAATTTTCTATAATTACGCTCCTGCTTCATTACTTTTTTTTAGACAATTGTCAGTAATCACATTTAATTTTTTGTTAATGGCCAGTTTGATTTTTGAATAGACTTATTTGATGCACGTACATTTTTTTTTTTTCAAAATATTAGTTTTTGTCGTTCCAAATTCAAATCTCATTATTCCCTAGGGATTGCTCTTATTACATTATCTCCTTAGGGACAGAATGACTTGCTTTAAGTGATGGTTGTATGACATATAAAAGGGCATTATCTAGCAGTTGGTGTAAAAAAATATTTATTCTGTTGGTAGCAAGTATCTGTTTTCAAAAAGTGTTGAAACATTATACACTTTAACCACTTGCATCGGATTGGTGCGATGAATATTTTAGTCATGTGTTTGCGACTGGGCCCTCCATCTCGTTTAGCTCTTCAATCCCCATAGGTGACGGCAAAGTTGACGAGATGGAGTATTTGGTTATGGATGTGCACCCTGGCGGAATAAACGTGAGAGTGCTTGTCGGATATATCCGACGTAGGCGGTTTAAAGGTTTAGCCCTATCCGAAATCTATGCAAAATTCACGGTAACCAGAAAGTGAGTTCTGTTTTTGGCAGGATTTTTTAGAGAGAGGATCTGTGACAATTATCTAGTCTGTAAAATCGGTGCAGTTTTGAATCTCAAGTATTTTTTTTCATTTCATTATGCGTAGGTACATCTAAGGAGTGGAATTTTCTGCCGGAAGAATTTTCTGTTTTTCCTGATAGCAACAACCTTGTGAGACTTTAAGTCAAGAGTGAATTGGTTACTTCTAGGTAAGCGTGTTTCATTGTCGACAACATCGTCGCTTTCCATGAGGTGAGATAGTGGTTACATTATTTTTTTACTACAAATAGGCACTTGTTTGGTCTATCTGCAGTAAAAAAATTATATAATTTTACAACTGGAAAATATGTAAAATCATTAAAACAGGCGCGATCTCGGTAAAATAAAGATGATAATTTGTTTATCGTATTGAATACCTCAGCAAAACTCGCCTGACTCGATACATTTGCTGTCAAATACTGCAAAAAACGTTGGAATGTGTTACATCCGCATTGTCATAGAAAAAAAGTGACTGTATTCTGTATCTATAACGACATACTTTCTAAACTTGACACTGGGTAAGAGCACAAATAGTGCAAAGCCAAAAAAAAACTGTACCGGAAAGATAGGTAGAAAGAGAGGCTGGACACTAAGATCTCCGACGCATTACGATATCAATGCAAAAAAAAATATTTTTTAAATTGAATTACTCCCGTATGTTGTGTAGAACCAAAAATTCGAAGGCATGTGACATTCACCAACCCGCACTCGGCCCGCGTGGTGGATTATAGTCCATTTCTTCTCCTACAGAGAGGAGGCCTGAGTCCCAGCAGTGGGAAAATTAAAAGGCTGATTATGCCTATGCTTATATTCCTGTATCGTGGTAATATCTTTATTCCTTATGCGATCACGCAAGGAAACACCGAGCATAGGCCAATGTAAGATGAGACCCATTATAAGCGAACATGTTTCAGTGCCATATATCATCACTGGCAACACGCACTGGTAGACGCATACGCATAGACTTTCGTGTTGAGACGCTGTGGTATGTTGGACGAGAAGATACCGCGCCGATAGGTCGCCGACATAGCCCGAAGAATCGCCAAACTAAAGTGTCAGTGGGCAGGGCACATTGCTCGTAGAACGGATGGTCGATGGGGCCGAAAGGTTTTAGAGTGGCGACCGCGCACCGGAAAAAGCAGCGTTGGAAGGCGTCCGACAAGGTGGACCGACGACCTGGTGAGAGTCGCGGGAGTGCGGTGGATGCGAGACGCACAGGATCGGTCCTTGTGAAGACGCTTGATGATGATGATGATGGTGTCGTAGAACCAACAATAAAAACATCTATAATAGACGCTAAACAGGAACTAAACCCCAAAATCCCTGATCAGACAGTAGATTATCTTTTTCCACTGGAGGTGTGCGGAACTTTACTCCCTCTAAATATACTCACATATATTAAATGTAAACTCACATATAAGTAACCTAGACCCGGAATAACTATCTGTAGGCCATATAAATATTTATTCCCACGGAAGTCGCCATTAACGCAGTTAGATCGGCAGCAAACCGCTAAACTAACTGCGGGTAATGGTGCTATCGAAATGAAAGAAATGGAGGAAACAATTTAAGGAGGAAGAGCTAGAAGTAAAAGACATTTCAAGTTACAAATGTGGTTGAATAATAATATATATATTGAATAATAATTATAAACAAAGAATAGAACCCCTGGCTACCAGATCTTAACTCCTAACATAATAGTTCGCGTCACCAGTAAACTAGCTCCGAACCATTATCAAATAAATTACCTTTGCGCAAAGCAGTAGGTGTGGGACCACCCGGCGTTCGTTCCTCGTCTCGCAGATGGTATCATTGTAGAAGCCGCGGGGGCTGTTACATTCACCACGAGACCACGACTCCAACACCATTATGATAACCAACCAAGACTTTCACGGAATGCGGTTGTGTTCAAGATAAATTGGCACTACCGTGTGGTTTGTTATAGTGGTATGCTTGGGGTAAGCTGTTTGGAAGTTGATGGGTAAGTGATAGGATAGGATCGATGACTTTTTTTTTATTTCTCTTTGATATTTACCCGAATCTTAACAATTAATCAATCTTTGCTTCTGTGTTGACAAAAAGGCTGACAGTTTTAATTCAAAGTCAAAGTCAAAAGTTTTTTATTTCACATAGGCCTACATGGGCACTAATAAAACGTTAGAAGCTAGTGCACTGTTCCAAATTGGTCGTTTCCTATGGAGAAGAACCGGCAAGAAACTCCATGGTTACTCTTCTAAAAAAAAATTATGTGTATTTCTATATTACAGAATAAGTAATAGTAAAGTAATTGTTGCTGGTAAGGCATAATGTTAAAGATAAAACAAAGCACAACCGGTTTATCATCAACTAACTATCAAAACTAAAAATTATCTACTCTATGTCCTATTCTAGGACATGGTCTACCCGTGCACCAAAATCCATTAAAATCCTTCAGCCATACACATATATCCGTTATATATACAAAGTTTCACCCTTTTAATATAAGTGAATAATATATACGTTTCTTTAAATATTGAATGAAGCAGGTGTCGTTCTCGTCTAGATAAAAAACTGTTTGACAAGTTGACAGTTGTCACCAAAGAGTTGTTAAGACTGCCCGATAACTGGATGCCATCCATTTTCTTTATCATCATCATCTGTTCAGCCGAAAAACATTCACTGTTGGACAGAGGCCTATGTCCAACAGAGGAAGTGCTAGGACAAAAAAACAGTCCTGTGCGTCTCGCATCCATAAGATGATCTTTATCGTTGGCAGAAATAATGAAAAATTTCATCATGCTCTTATTCCAGAAATATTTTCAAATAAACTGGCCGACGTCGTTGAAAAGAAAAGTGTCGTAATTACAGTAAAGTGAACTCGAAAACAGCGTATACACTTTCAGGTGTTACGCAGTGATGTTGTCCCAGTTCACGCCATGTTTCGAAAAAAATAAAGCCAAATAACAAGTTTTTAATTAATGAAATGATCGATTTTATTATTTGAGGTTAACTTGAGATTAATGCAAGAAATGTAGATTTTGGAAAAATTACGATTGCGTAAAATATTTGTGTCAACAACTTTTACGTATCCATTCTTTACTTGAATTCGACATTGACGTGAGAACTGTGTGCTTTTCATCAAGTACGTGTAACTGGTTAAAGTGGATGTTGGTTTTGTAACCTTAGGAAGTCTTATTACTTCTCTAAAGGTTGTTAGGTTTGTAAATACCAGAATAGTTTAGCCCATTGATTGCAATATCTAATCTACAAGTTTGTTGTTCGACATCTTATAGAGAGTAGGCCCAGGCCTACGACATTGCGTCAAATACCAGGTTCTCTTCAATGAGATGTCAGTAAAACGAACGTGGCCCATAAGGGCTGACGCTTGCCGAGATTGCAGGATTATTCGAAAGAGTTACTGTGTCTTTGAAATACAAAAATCAAGGAACACTGTAGGTTGTGTATATTTATATAACTAGTGATTGACTGCGATCCCACCTGATGGTAAGCAGTGATGCAATCGTTGATAGTGAAACGCAATATAGTTTATTAGGAGCCTATTCAGTCTTGCTTTGAAGACACCTAAACTATAACACATTTTTCTCTCCCTTCTGCTTCGCTCAAAGCGAGTGGAGTAATTTGACTTCCCACAAAAAAAAAAAGAATTCACTGAAGTGGATTTAGAAACGCAAGTCTTTCTCTTGAGGTTTTCCATAACAATAACAATAATTTTCTTCGTCCTCTTGTCGTTTAGCTGTCCTGATAAGATCTTTGAAAAATAACCATTTTTTTCGCATAACACAAGCTCCAAACGTAACATTCTGCCGCCATTTTCAACTTACAAGATTTCTTTCTTTGCAAAAAAAATCTCACATTAAAATCATTACAAATGTTTTTTAAGGTGATGTATTAAAACATTTCACTTGAAAAGTTTCGTTTAATGTAATCAGAAGATCTTTATGTTTAAATAATGAACAAATTGTGAACTTTTTATTAAACAAAGGTATATTGTTTTGTGTGAGATCTCTCTCACAGGTCTGAAGGGAAATGTACTGGTATACTGGACTGTGCTATGTTTTTACTTGTTCAATTCGTACCATAGTTTATTGGACTTGTTAAACTGTCGTGGGTAGTGCGCAATGTATACCAAATCCGTGTTCTTGCGTCTAGCATTCAGATTTATTATTATTTACGAGTTTGGACTGAACTTAAGGAATGTTCTTTGACATTTAGATGAATGTTGACTGAATTTCGTATGCAATTGCATTGTTTTGTGAATAATTAAAAAGAGATATGGTGCAGCTTTGATTCTTAAAAAGTATCGTAGTGGAAACGATGAAATACATGCCAGCACACTACCATGCAAATAGCTGTAGCTTTTTCTTTTAGGCCTATTTGATCGTAGGTAAAAGGCCGTTGATGTGAATCAAGTGATTATCAATATGATGCATGATTGGAAGATATTGAGAGCAGTGGTGGCCCTGCGGTAACGGCCCCGACTTACGAGTTGTAGGTTGGGGGTTCAAACCCAGCCAGGCGCAATACTTTGCGTAATTTATTTCATCACCACTGCTCTCAAAACGGTGAAGGAAAACATCGTGAGGAAACCGGCATGGCCTAGAAAAATTTGAAGACATGAGATATCCACAATTCCGCACTGGGCCGCGTGGTGGATTACGGCCCAATCCCTCTCTTAGAGAGGAGGCCTGAGTCCCAACAGTGGGAACATTATAAGGCCGACTATGCTATGGGCAATATTGGCTGTTACGTTGCGTCTCGTGGGTTCGAAACCTACACGGATCATATATTAGTACGGCCTACAGATATTGTTCCGTGTCTACGTGTCTTGTTTGTGTAAGTTTACATATTTGTGAACTCAATCAAGATTCATGAGTAATTATTAATACTAATTGGTGTGACTTTTAAACTATGCTAGCAATGATATAAAATTCTTTTGCAGTTTCACCCCATCTTCCTCCATTTTTAACCGACTTCAAAACAAAAGGAGGAGATTACCAATTCGGTTGTATTTTTTTTATGTTTGTTACCTCAGAATTCCGTCGTTTATGGACCGATTTGCTAATTTTTTTTCCCCATATAGGATGTTTCCAGATTATTTCAAAATCCAGTTGCGATGATGGGATCCATGAGAAATCGAGGGAACACCTCAAATATTATAGACAACTATATAGTGATTTTGGTATTTTCATCGAGAACTTAAGCATTTACAGTCAAAAAGTAACGTTTGATGAAGTGGAACTGATGAAGAAGATCAGAAATGGTCAACGGAACTTCATACTCACATAGATATCGCAATTAAGATAGTTAAGCGACTATGACGATACAAATAAATAAATGGTTCTGATCAGTTATGTTGAAAGTGGTATCATCGAAGTGATGATGGAGCCGGAAGGTAGGCACTGGAACTCCGTAATTAATCAATGTAACCTAGCCGTGTTTGGGCTAATTAGAATCGTCATGGGATGCACTTTAGCTGTAAGGTACTATTGAACTGATCTGATGATGGAGCCGGAAGGTAGGCACAGGAACTCCGTAATTAATCAATGTATCCCAGCCGTGTTTGGGCTCATTAGAATTGTCATGAGATACACTTTGGCTATAAAGTACTATGAAACTGATCTGATGATGGAGCCGGAAGGTGGAAGGTAGATATAGGAACTTCATAATAAAACAATGTAACCTATTAATTTTCATGAGAAATAGGCTCTCTGGTCATAAGTGCCTCGCAACTAAAATTGTGAAATAAAAATTTTTTTTACAAAAAAAAAGAAAATAATCGAGTTCACTAAAAAAAACACTAAAACGATAAAAATAACTTTAATTTTAAGTCAGTGTTAAATAAGAAACAAACAATACCGAGAAACTGTATATATATATATTTTAATTGATATAAACTACTGCTTGACTGCAATCCCACCTGATGGTAATCAGTGATGCAATTGTTGATGGTGAGGCGCACTAGTTTATTAAGAGCATATTCACTCTAGCCTTTAAGATACCTAAATTATAATCGGATGGAAAAACCTCAGCAGGGAAATTGTTCCAGTCCATTGAAGTACGAGGTATAAACAACAAGGCGAAACGCTTAATCCGGACCGTAGAGATTTCAACAACGTAAGGGTGGATACTCGCCGTACGTCGGGTAGAAATGAGATGGCGGAATCAAGTCATGCAATTCCCGCTCACACTACCCAAAATGCATCCTGTAAAACACCGAAAGGCTGGCTACCCTACGCCTATGCCTACCGTTTCCCTATATTAGTCCGGTTTTCAATCGATCAAAGTCATTTTTAGAGGCATCTTCGTATTTTTTTTATATCGTTCTAACTTAGCTGTATTATGTTTGAACACACTATCACATTTAGTTTAAAAAATAATATATATTTTTTTGACTTTGTTTGCAGCAGTGGACCATATACTTTTGCGCATTATAAAACTCGCGATTAGCTCCTATGGTCCTCGTAAACAGTAACATTTACATAAGTTATAACAAAATGCTTGATAATTCCGGTAATAATATTTCAAGAATAAAATAGGTATAATAGATGATCAAACGAACTTACCTGTGATGTTCGATCATTATTATACGTAGCTTCGTTAGAAGATATATATAATTAACTATGCAACGTCCTACGTCCTCCGGCAATCCAATCGCATCTTCAGATCTATAATCAAAACACGGAACGCAACGAATTCTGCGCGCATCTGTCAACTATGTCAAACAAACGTCATTCTTTCAGAGTTAAAGATAAATCTTAGTTTTGCAGGGTAGGGTAGGGAGGGTTCCCTATATCTTCTAACGAAGCTACGTATAATAATGATCGAACATCACAGGTAAGTTCGTTTGATCATCTATTATACTGCAAGCTTCGTTAGAAGATATATATAATTAACTATGCAGATGTTAAGAGTCAGCCTTTAGCAAAATTAAGATTTTTAATACCAAACAAATATATTTCAAGAACCAAAATATATTTCAGAAATCAAAATCACTTAGGTACTTATTAGGCACCTAATATAATGGTAGTATGAGATAATCAGTCTTTTTTGACATACGTATATATTTTATATTATATAAGTAAGTACGTATATATTTTATTAGATACTGTCAATTTTTTTTTTTTTTTTTGACAGCATTAGACATTTAAGAGCAAATATTTTGCTCAGCATTAAGCACAGCATGAGCAAATTCAGATAAATTGATAGAAATAGGTATATTACAAAATCTTGCAAAAATCGGAGAACTGTTTGTCCAGCCGTCGAAGAACGCTAATATCTATGCCACACATAGAGAAAGTATTATTATTATTTTTTACTATTGGTAGATCCAGAAATTGGCTTGTGTGGTTTATTCAGTAAAAGTAAATGAGTACCTATTATCTTCCCCAATACTCTTGAGTATATTTAATGTAATAACATAAAGTAGTGGCAGGGCAGATTTCAGGTTTTTCAAAGAAAGGTAAGAGGTTTGGTCCGCTTCAACCAGAACCAGATGTTTTTAAGGTTTTACACCGGTGTCATAACTATAATATTGGGATTTTTATAAATGATAAATCTGTGCTACTTGGGCTGTGCTAAGTGCAAACAAATTCACTAACTTTTTAGACAATTTGATTTTTTATAGAAACCTTAACATAATCTCTGGATGTGATCATTACCACCAATTTTCGAGTCTAATAATTTATTTAATTGGAATAGACTGTGTGAATGAGTGAGATTCTATAAGTAACCTTGAACTGAGGCATTATTTGGAAGGTAACCTAAAGTAACCTCTATGGCTGATGGAAGAACAGCATGTCAATATTCTGGAAATTAGTGTAAGAAGGAGTGTAAGATGACACTCTTTAAAAGAGAAATGCGAAAGTTTTTTATTGAGTATAAAGACTAACAGCTTGAAAAAACTAACATTATTTGCAATAGTCAGTATCAAGCTTGTGGAGGTCAGTATTACATTGCCTTTTCATTCTTAATTTTTGTAGGCACCCCCAATATTGGGTTAAATGGAGGAAAGAACACATAAAAGAAATCTCAAGTCCAAGGGCAGTAAGAACCATCTAATTAAATGTATTTTGGATCTGGTTTCCAGGAAACACAGGCATTACATTTTGCATTACTTGTAGAAGGGAAAAGAACAATCAGTTTGACCAAACTGAGACACAATATACCCACTAAAATGTAGATATTCTTTTCCCAATCTATGTCAGGGTTGACTGTATGAGATTCGTTTTCACACCTTTGCTCTATATTTCTGGCTATATTACTTAATTGTTGATACCGACTTTCTTCCATTCGGTCTTTATAAGATACAGCAATCTATTATCAACCTCACACAAAATGTGTAAGTGTTCATGTTTAATAAAATAATAATTTTAAAGGTAAACAATGTGAAGCAGTTCTAAATAATTTATGTGATAATTATAAATTTTTATCCTTTTTCCAGAACCCATGGACTTCTATTATCACTACAATTGTGCCCCCCCCCAGTTCTTGTTGCATCATTGTAGGTTTAGTTTGATGTCTGGATGAATTTTTACTTTGAATCTTAGTTGCCTTTACTTATAGCTAAGTATTTATGTTCTAATTTTAGTATAGAACCAATCAAAAAACAAATGTTTTTGCAACATAATAATGCAACAGTTGATGTACTTATTAAGTAATCTCTCTTAAGCTAAAAAACTTGTTTCTGTAAATATTTTTAAGGGATTTTGTTATACATTTTTTGTATGTGACATCAGTCATTGTATTGTAGTGTCAAATATAAAATCTAAAAAGAAATCAACATGATTGGGATGGTGTATTTTTTAAAAAAGGCACAATTGTTCCTTGAATATTTTTCAGCCATTTTTTATATAATAGTAGACTAGTATGAATAGTGTAGTGTGTATGGTAGTAGACTATATAGTCTGAACCAATACACAAAAGGTCATCAAGATGTTGCACATACTGATTTGTGAATTTTTGATCATAGATATACATGTAACTACCACTATCAAAAATACATAATGTATAGAACAAATTCCATATGGGACGGCATTAGACTCTTTTTAAAAGAACATAATGAAATAATAGGTATCTCCTGTGATCTGGATTCAATTTTTGACATAAAATCTCCTGGGTACACTAGAGCCACCGCAGTGATCTTATATCTTATAAAATTGGATGTGTGAAACAATATTTTCAGGGGTTTAAAGTTCACAATAAACCTCTTTTCTCCATCCCTGTTGGGAAACCAAAAAAAATATCTTGGATATAAGTCGATTTTCACATGTCGTGTCCATGGGGAATTTGTGCTCAATGGCAGTAAATTATGAATGGTTTTATACATAAATATGCATACATCCTGGTCCCTGATCTCGAAGATCCAGATTGATTGCTTGTTTTACAAGCGATCCATTTGGTTTTTAACCGTTGAAGTTGATAAGTTGTGAAATAAAAAAAAATGCACTTACGGGCATCCACTGATGTGCTTCAAAATTGAGGTGTTACCACAAATCATCAATCATCAACAAGGTAGGGAATGGGCTAATCTGGAAGTATGACTAACCTCTAGTTTCGACCATGAGCCTGTGGTGGAACTTTTGTGTTCTAGCATACACTATGATGGATGTGTTGCAAGAATTGCTTGGTTTTGGTTTAGTACGAGGACTGCAGTTACTTTTGTCCAGGCCTAGGTATTATTCTTTGCTGGTTGTACCAAGATGACCATTCCCATTTCCCTGATGGGTTACAGTTGAAGATTAGGCTGGCTTTATAATAAGCTTGCCGCTTCTGTGGCATGTCTTTAGGACTTTAATGTTCTCTGTTAAAGTATTCCCATGCAAGTAGTTGTTTCTATCAACATCTTTGACAATATCTTTGTTCATGTGAAGTGCAAATCTATATTAAAACTCTTCCAGTTTCAATCAACTAGGAAAATTAGTTTCAACCTATTTTTGTTATCATTGCTGAGAGGCATAGATAGGGCATAGTGAGTCCTAATCCCAACTGATTCTGTTCTGATTTAATCTTTTTGTATTAGTATATTCTTGTATTATCAGTGAATTTCTGACCAAGGCAATGATCTCTATATTTACAAGGTTGCTTGGGTTAGGAACCAGTTATTACACACATTGTTATCTAGTTTTTGTTCATATTCCTTGAGTATTTCCAAAAATTGTATTCTTGATGTCGGTTAAGCCATTAATTAAGTCTGGCCATTAAACCATTTGCTATGCAATTGGTTTTGTAGATATATATACTGTAATGCTCTGAATACTTCAGGAAATATAGTAACTGGTTCAACGACTAGCTCAGGTGCTAGTTCAGGAAATGTTATAGTCAAGTCTGTAACAGTTGGGTCTGTGCCTGTTGGAGCCGATGATGATACAACAGATATCTAGTTTAATGTTCACTTCTTGAGGATCATCGTAAATACAAGGTCTAAAAAACCGAAAACTATTGACCCTGTTATAGTACCAAAGTGTACCTAGGCAAAGCCTTTCGGACTTTTGTGCAAATATTTCGTAAACACCATGAGTCTGCGGATCACGTCAATGTATCTCGTACATCACCCGCGTCCATGTATCAGAAGGTAAAGATCATCGTGTGTTCATCTCGTAAACACCACGAGTCTGCGGATCACGTCAATGTATCTCGTACATCACCCGCGTCCATGTATCAGAAGATAAAGATCATTGTGTGTTCATCTCGTAAATACCACGAGTCAGCGGATCACGTCAATGTATCTCGTACATCACCCGCGTCCATGTAACAGAAGGTAAAGACCATCGTGTGTTCATCTCGTAAACACAACGAGTCAGTGGATCGCGCCAATGTATCTTGTACATCACTCGCGTCCATCAGTACAATAATTCGAAATCCATTTCACTTGCACTGTAGATATAATGCACCATAGATAGCTTACCTGACGAAGCTTTTCAGGTTACCCCACAGGTGTGGGACAAGAAACAAACTCGTATGTTTATCTCGTAAACATCCTGAGTCAGCTGATCGCGTCAATTCGAAACCCATTTGATTTACAGTCTTACACTGTATAATGTACCATAGCAAAGCCTTTTGGGATACACCAAAGTTATGGAACAAGGAACAAGCTCGCGTGTTCCTCTCGTAAACACCTCGACAAGTTTGATCGTGTCAATGCATACAATAATTTGGGTTAGGTACGTGAAACTCTTACTTCATTGCATAATATAATAGATAAATCTATTACTATAACTGGAATCAAAGAATTAAATAGAGATAGGACAGGTGGCGTACTATGGTATCGTCGTTTCATCCTTTTATCGAACTATTCATCATATGAAGATAGTATTTCACATCTTTTCGTTTTGGCACACTTTATTATAAATTATGTAAGCACTATGCTCTTATTTAATTACTTATATTGGTAAAAAATCAAATAAAACACAACATAAGACGTATTGGTTGCCGCGCAAACGTAAGGAATGACGTTTGTTTGACATAGTTGACAGATGCGCGCAGAATTCGTTGCGTTCCGTGTTTTGATTATAGATCTGAAGATGCGATTGGATTGCCGGAGGACGTAGGACGCTGCA
Organism: Mythimna vitellina; assembly: GCA_949316375.1. Lineage (NCBI taxonomy): Eukaryota > Metazoa > Arthropoda > Insecta > Lepidoptera > Noctuidae > Mythimna > Mythimna vitellina. Next base: position 7,788,637 of record OX438694.1, on the reverse strand, counting down.
TAGTTAATTATATATATCTTCTAACGAAGCTTGCAGTATAATAAACAGTAGCCAACCGTCGGCTAAGCATACAAGTAAGTAAGTATGTTCATAGTTTCATACTTAGTTATGAAACATGTATGAGGAAGTATGTAAGTAAACGTTTGTTATTGTTATTTGTTAGTACATGAAGTAGTTAATGACGTTAGGAAAATCGGAAACAAAGACGTTATAAATTTGTTGTGTTGGGCCCCGAGGCTGGATGGATTGTGATGGATGGTGATGGATGGATTGTGTGAACAGTGATATGAAAGAAAAGAAAGTTAGTGATAGCATGACGCACAGGGCAGAGTGGAAGAAAAAAACGTGTTGCACCGACCCTAAATAACACGGGACAAGGGCCGGAAGATGATGATGGGCCCTGAGGCAATCGGTGACCAAAGATTTCAGGAACATTCGAAAACTCCATAAAATATTATGTACTTTTTTTTTTTTTTGAACACTGAAAATATTATGTTTGTACTTTTATTACTTTAGTTTTATAGATTACTTATAATTTTAAGTTATTTATTTATAATTTATAATGTCAAATAACCTCATAGTTGGCAGTTTCTTATCGTGTTCATCAGAGCTTTGACAGTGCTTTCTCTCTCTTCGGGATGACCTTTCTTCTACATTTTCAAATTGCCAAAATCTTTAGCGTGGTTCATAAAAATGCTCAGAGCGTTCCTGCCCATTACTCTGATATGCCATCGTCCGTCGACTTAGATCTTGTTCACGCTGTCCTTGTTTCCGAAATTTTTGTCAAGTCTGCATTTCCTTCCACGCAGTATTCCCTGCCGGCATTCAAGATTGTGCGCAATGACGGAACGGGAAAGGGGTGTGGAGGACTTGCTAATTATCTCCGTGGTAATATCACTTACACGAGGTTTCTGATGTATGAGATGAGTAGAGGGTCTATTACTTTTTTTAGTTTCTTAAATGTCTCCAAAAATGTCTACCATTTCACACTGGAGTTATCTTGCTCAATCTCTTCTCCTATCACTCATAGACCACGCAGATGTCTGTTTTCTAGATGCTATCGAGGTATTTCTTAACAAATTTGAACGACTGCGACTTTAGAATTGGTGCATCCGCTTTATTTTTGGCCTGCGCAAATATGACCATGTGTCGGAATTTTGGACCAAATTAAAGTGGCTGTCGATTCTGCGTTGGTGAGATATATATATATAACTACTATATATATATACTAGGCCTATGTCCAGCAGTGGACTTCTTTCGGCTGAAATGATGATGATGATGATGATGATATATACTATATATAAATACTAACTCTTCTCTATACTATTTTGCTCAATCCTAACGCTGCTCAATATATGTTTCTCCTGTGATAAGTTAAGGTGTGCAGTAAAGAAATAATAATAATACGAACTCGACGCCCTGACCAGGAGGGTACGCACACTAATTACCGCAAATCGGATGCATAATTCACGGTCATTGGTATATCCCGCGGAAGTGAGGGGGTCGCGGTTTCTTAGATGCTAAGATCCTGCACAACAGTGAGATGCATCGAGATGTGGTAGCGGTGGACAAGGACTTCACCTAGCTGTCCTTGGCTAGTTTGAACCGGCGCAACGCATGCTGGATACAAATGACTTCAGGGAAGTATGTAAGGAAAATATGCGCCACGTCCATCCAAAACAGCCTAACGCACAATGATGTGGCCACACATTTAGTACGACGAGTCCATAGCGCTGGTTTTTATAGTGTCAAACAGGTCGCACATTTAACACAAAAGAAAAGAAGTTGAGATTTTACCTCGATTGTTTTTGTCTTGTCATGCGTAAATATATTAAAAGAGGTAAATACAATAGAAACTCTAATTAACTTTTATTTTAAAGAAGAAGAATAACAGATGATAATACTTAATGTAAAGTCATCATCATTTGAGCAAAAGAAAAAAATGTGTCAATGATAAACTAAATTATCCCGTGACGGTCGAATAAAAGAATTCGGGTTGACAAAGTTTGTCTAAAAACTCTACTGTTTTGTTCACTGACAATGATCTTTTGACCTTAGACTCAAAATGTCATTCTAAAAAAAATAATAGCAAGATTGTTATCACCGACTACGAAATACGCAGTAGATTTTTATCGAACACTAGCCTTTTTTCCGAATTAGAAAAAGTTGTTGCTTAGCGGACATTACATAGAATGTTTGTAATATATACTTTTTTCTTTTTAACACATTGCTTTTGCAATATTTTTTATTATTATTTATTTTGTTAACGTATCATTTATTAATAATTGTGATTATTTATTTTTCTTGCTCTCCTTTTTTTTCCTCCTCCTCTATTTTTATAATTTGAATGTGAGAACACTGTAGACTCCGCGAATTCTTAGGTTACTTTTTATTATGATTATTTTTATTGTACTTTTTAGTACAATATTGATCAATCTACACTGTCCTTACATAATATTTACTTATGCTGTAATATAATTAACATATATTGTAAGAACAACTTTTTTTTTTAACTATTGGTTTTCTTGCCGGTTCTTCTCCATATGAAATAACCAATTTGGAACCGTGCACTAGCTTCTGACGTTTTATAAGTGCCCATGTAGGCCTATGTGAAATAAAAAACTTCTGACTTTGACTTTGACTTTGACTTGACTTTGACTTTGAATGTTGTACTTAGTTTATCCTAACTTAGTCTATGGGATTGTTTGCTTGAGTCAGCTTGGCAAAGACAAAGAGCAACGACGGATTACAGGTAGCATGTAGTCAGTAGGACTCTGATAAACCTTTACGCTCCATCTAGAGCGCGAAAGTTATGACGGCAAATGGGAAAGGATGATAACATACCCAAAAAAAAAATATCTACCAATTATCATCATTTGACACTGTGTATTTCGAACTTATTCGTCACCATGCTGATGGATGCAAGAGGCACAAGATCGTATAGTCATCATCATCATCATCATTTCAGCCGATAGACGTTCACTGCTGGACATAGGCCTCCCCAAATGTCGCCATAAAGAACGGTCCTGTGCGACTCGCATCCATCGGATTCCCGCAACCTTCACCAGGTCATCGGTCGTTCTTGTAGAGGGCTCTTCAATACTGCGTCTTCCGGTACGCAGTCGCCATTCCAGAACCTTTCGGCCGAGATCAGATCGTATAGTATCATCGTGTAATCAAATGTCAAATATAAAAACTTTCATCATTAACCGACTTCAAAAAGAAGGAGGTTATATGTATCCAAACATAATAACCTCCTTCTTTATATTTAATTTCCTCCTTCTTCATTTTAAATATATAAGTATGTATTTTTTCTTTTTCATGTATGTTCTTTAATTTCCCGATGGTCCGGTGGCCAATGGTGGCCCGATTTTGAAACTATTTTTTATTGAAATATTATACTCCCAAATACAGGTACTTTAGAAATATTGTTATGTTAAGATGATGAAGTTTAAGATAATTATAGAACAGAACTCTTCATAGGATCATCGCAGAATTGTCGTAAAAAGAATTGCTTTCTTTATACGTATAGTTGATGACGGAATGAAGGAAGAGGGCGACGGGATACGTCGAACTGATCTTATGATGAAGTCAGAACGTAAGTACCCGAACTCTGTAATAAATCATTATATTCTAGCCGTGTTTGGGATTTCTAAAATTGTCATGAGACTCTTGACTGGCCTGTTGGTCTAGTGGTTTGTGACCCTGACTGCTAAGCCGGAGGTCGTGGTTTCGATTTCCACCTAAAACAAATGTTTGTGTGATGAACACGATCATTTGTTCTGTGTCTGGGTGAAATTTATCTATAATATGTATGTACTTAGAAATATATAAGTATGTTTATCAGTTGACTAGTACTCAAAGCACAAGCTCTGCTTATTCTCATAATGATTCTGAGATGAATTCTAGATGGCGTTGTGTGATAGTTGTGGAAAAATAATCTGGCTACAAAGGTAAAAGGTATTAAACACAACTAAAAAGTGTGAAATCTCTTTATATTGTAAAGACATGACATGTAATAATGATGCAAGCTGCACATACTTCTACTCAACGACACGTGTATACAACTAATCACAAAAATCGTAACCATAAGTTTTAGTCAATTTCACTGTTGTTATCCAATACCTTGTAACAACCGCTTCTAGTGAGGTAAATACGCAATTCATACCCATCTCATAAACAGAGTCATGGCAATAAATGTGAAACTAGCCATGATCGCTCATTTTATCGCTACTTTCATAGCCACACTATACAGACGCTTTTACTCCGAAGAAATGGCGTATTATTTAATGTCGAAAGTTTCGCTTTTAATTCGTGGGACAAGTTACAATGTAATCAGTCTAAAATAATGCTTAAATGATGTGATAGTTCGGTCTTTCTTTTGTTAATGAATAATTAGATTGTAATTACATGAGTTTTCACAGGCTGTTACGCGTTTTTTGACATATCAGATAATTTTAGGCTTGTCACGCAAAGTCAAGTATTTATACACTTCGCTTTCTTTATATGTACGTTTTTGGTTCGCATTCCATTGTGAAAAAACCAATTAAAAAGCTGGAAAATATATAACGACTAGCTTCTGCTATTAGCTTCGCCTGCGTGATAGTGTAAAATTATCCTAGGTTAAAAGGTATCCTAGGTGCTATTTCAGGCCATAGCCTACCCGTGTACCAAGTTTCATCGAAATCCGTTCAGCTGTTCGAGCGTGAAGAAGCATCAGACATACACACATACGGAAAAACTTTCATCTTTATCATCTGAAACAAATTTTTGGGATAAAAAGTATTCTACATCCTATTCCAAGATAAGTTCTACCCGATTGCCAATTTTCATCAAAACCTATAAAGCCGTTTCAGCCTTTCGCCTCTACAATTTTTGCATGATCAGGCAAGAGGCTCCTATAGACTAAAGTACATGTATTTATTAAATATCCGTATTGTTTTAAGAATAAGTGGATACCGGTACTTATACACATCATCGTCATCATTAAAATCGACATTTTAGCCGAAAGACGTCCATTGTTGGACATACGTCTCCCCCAAGTCTCACCATAACGACCCATTCTGTGCGTCTCGCATCCATCGGCCATCGCCGCGACCCTCACCGGTCATCAGTCTAACTTGTGGGAGGCTTTCCAACGTTGCGTCTTTTGGTACGAGTCGTACTCTAGCCCCCCTAGCCAAGTTACCATCATTTCGTTTGCGTCGGTCGCTTCGAGTAGGCCACGCCTCCGATTCCTTCGTTCTGACCACGTGACTGAGCTTTGAATTGACGTCAGAACAAAGGAATCAAAGGCGTGGCCTACTTGAGGCGTTCGACGCAAACGTAACGATCGTAACTTGGCTAGGGGGGCAGAACCTTTCGGCCTCATCGAGCATCTGTTCTGCGAGCAATGTGCCCTGCCTATTGCCACTTCACTTGTGCACTAAGATATGCACTTATGCACTAACTATGACTGAAAAAACAATGGAGCTAAGTTTGTTTGAAGCTCAAGTTTGTAAGCGCCTACGGTTACAGTTAATCTTTTCCGTCTCTCAGAGCAGCTTTTTGTAATAAAATACATACCTACCTCATTTGTCAGACTAATTTAATACAAGATAATGTCAGTATCATAATAAATGCTAACCATTCACAAATAACGTAATGTCATCATGCAAAAATCTCAATTACTTTGGACAAGTTAATTTGTCAAAAGATTGTACTGATGATGTTTTTGTGTGCTTCGACGAAATAATGTATTTTTTGTGTCGATTAATAAAGTCATGTTATTTAAAGTCAAGGCAAGGGAATGGTATTTATTTGTTTCAATAACAAATATTGTATTTTTTTTTATTGCGTGAGAAAATCATCTTATAAAAAATCCCGCTCTTGGGCGGAGCGAGAGATAGTGTAAGACTTTTACTGACTAAAAACCCACTCCTGTTCTTTCTTTGCCTTCGTCCCAGGGCCCCGGGTTTCACTTTCACACTACCCGTGGCCCCAGAAGGCTTCAACCCTGCTGGCCCCGACGATTTGATGTCATCTCCCTGAGGCGCGCGTGGAACAGTACGCGCCGTTGACGACTTGGGCTCGGTCTGGACGGTTACCGGACAGTCGAACAGCGAGCCACCCATTGCTCGCCGTTCGCAAGCCCGCGACTTCGGTGGCCGTAAATCGGGATCGGAATCCCGGCGGCGGTTGAGGCGTGAGAACCATAGCCTCACACGATCGGCCGCCTCCTTTGCTAGCATTACTGCTTCGCAGAAGGAGGCGACCGCCTGTCACTACTCCTCGCTCCGGACAATGGCCTGTACCAAGGCCCGGCGCGAGAGATCGCTGCCGCCGATCGCCCCCACGAGGATACGGCGTTGCTTTGCCCAAGCGGGGCACACCACCGTGTGCTCCACCGTGTCCTCCGGGTGATCCTCACAGTGGCGACACCCGGGCGTGTTTTCTGCTCGAATCCGATGCAGGAACTTCCCGAACTTACCGTGTTCGGTGAGAACCTGCGTTATGCGGAAGGTGAGAACGCCGTGAGGTCTTTCCAACCACGGCTCAAAGAGGGGACTTGCCGCCATAATTGTGGCCCAAAATATTGTACTTAGATCTTTTTTGATTTACCTTTTCTATACTACCTATTTCGTTTTTAGGATACCCGTGGTGTAGCCGTGTAAAAATGTCTGATCAAAATCCGTTCCGCTGTTCGAGAGTAGCAAACTCACAAACTTTCGTTTTTTAAATATTAAGTGTGATACGAGTATATATATAGGTACAGTGTGATGAGATTTAATGCAAACTTTATTTGACTAACTGTTAAATATATTATTATGTATGTTTAAATCTTTTAACAGTTAGGCAATTGACTCTATCTATAGAATACAAGAGTTAAAGATATATGCCTTAAGTGTTGTTCATTATTATGAAACAAATCTTGTTACAGTTTTATTAAAACCCTATTATATTATATCTGGGCCAGTACAATAAACTCGATGACAAAACAAACCAGTTACTTACATAAAAGGATAGCAAATAAAAATATATTTATATGATACTGGTTTTTGCCACCTGCTTTGCCCGCGTTAAAGCTTGACTAGGTGGGCGCAGTTGTTGAGAGACTGAATGCTGTGCTGCGTGTCGTGGATGCGATTCCTGTATGGAACAAATATTTGTATGGCCTGTAGATAGGTGTTCCGGGCCTGGGCGTCCTGTATATATGATTTTATATTTTTGTGAACACACCTACAATACAGGAGTAATTCCCAATGTGGGGCAAAGATTTTTTTTAAGTTGGAAATTATTCCAAACGAACATTCTCTTAAAATAGTTTTTTTTTTAGAATTCCCTGCCAGAGTCTGTTTCCTGATAGCTGTAAACCAGGGGTCTTTAAGTCAAGAGTGAATAGTTTACTTTTCAATTGATATAAACCAGTGCTTGACTGCGATCCCACCTGATGGTAAGCAGTAATGCAATCATTGATGGTGAGGCGCACTAGTTTATTAAGAGCTTATTTACTCTAGCCTTGAATACACCTAAATTATAGTTGGACGGGAAGAGCGCAGCAGGCAAATTGTTCCAGTCCTTCTAGGTAAGCGTACTCCATCGTCAGCCACATCATTGCTTACCATCAGATGAGATAGTGGTCAAAAGCGAGCATATCAATAATAATAAAAAAATAAAACTACCACTTTCCAGATTTCATCTAAATCCGATCAAACGTTTTAGCGTAAAGGAGTATGAGTTTTTCTGTGTGTGTATATTTGACAAACAAACTGAAAATCCTTCACCTTATAATATTAGTTTATATAGTATTAATAAATCTCAAAGCCACTATGAATAAAAACTTGGTATTCGCTAAAATAGGTTCTGTAGTTACATAATACACAGATATATAAGAACATAGTAAGGTCGGCTGGGCTATGGTAATGCTGCTTACAATCACCAGTGCCCAGATAAATCTTAAGTTGCACGAAACAGCACAGAATAATTGTGTCACTGCGATTGTATCCTATTTAATAATTATTTCAATATTTATGAACGTAAAAATATCTGAGTTACTGTGGGTTTTTAGAATTCCATATTTGTTGTGTGGCGGAAACAGTTCGTTTATATTAAGTAGGTAGGCTTTTATAGTAGCTATGATTGGCATGTAGCCGCTTTATGATTGTTTTAGTGCTCTTGTTTATATGAGTTACTTGTCATAAATAATAGGGGTTAAAGTATGAAACTACCTATTCACATAGGGCTTCAAAACCAAAGTAGGGGGCCACTTTCCCATTTTCTCTATTTATTTTAGTATTATATATATATATATATATATATATATATATATATATATATATATATATATATATATTATTAAGAAGGTTATTCTGAATAACACTCAACATTAAAATAACTAAAATAACAAGTATTATTAATTAAAGACCAGGTATCATATTTTTATATGATCATTTATGCGTTTTATAATAACCTCCTGAAATTTTGTGCAGATTGAAAGCATTTCATGCACCTTGAATAAGCAAGGCTGCATCTATGTTTAAATTACTGTACATTTGTTTTCTTTTTTAGTCTTAAACACACGAAATTTTAAAATAAGTGTTATTACAACACACACTTTTAAAAATTTATTGTTTTAAAACACTCAACAATCATTACCAATGTTGTAACGTTTAATGTTAACACAAGTAATGGCTATAGTGTAAGTAATTATTGTTATACATTTTCCTCTCAAATTATATAGAACACTTCTATAAGAAGGTCACATACAGATCTTCGCTTATGTATACATATTTTATCTGCCTACTTTATTTTAGAAACTATAAACTAGAATGCGAGAAATTTTTTCCACTTTCTCGTTACTATGGTTTAAAATACCAATCGGCCTCCTTTGCTAGCATTACTGCTTCGCAGAAGGAGGCGACCGCCTACCGCTCCTCCTCGCTTCGGACCATGGCCTGTACCAAGGCCCGGCGCAAGAGATCGCCGCCGTCGATCGCCCCAACGAGGACACGGCGTTGTTTTGCCCAAGCGGGGCACACCTGTACCGTGTGCTCCACCGTGTCCTCCGGGCGGTCCACGTAGTGGCGACACCCGGGCGTCGCTTCCGCACTAATCCGGTGCAGGAACTTACCGAGTTCGATGAGAACCTGCATCATGCGGAAGGTGAGGTCTTTCCAACCACCCCTCAAAGAAGGGACTTACAGCCATAATTAAGGCGTGCCCAGCGTCCTCCAAGTATCCTATATCCTATTTCAGAAAATAGGGCTACCCGTTTTCTGAGTTTCCCCCAAATTCGTTTTACCGCTTCAGTGTGAAAGAGTAACAAACCAACACGCATTCATACCAACGTTTGCCTTTATAATATTAGTGTGATGCGATATTATGACGAACAAACAGATACTGCACCTATTTATTATTTAAAAAATTAGATAGATCAATTCAAATACAAAAACACCTGCTGAGATTAATTTAGTGAAATATTTTGCAATTCGAGTTGTAAATGAACTACGAATCCTAATGAAAAATTGTGTCTAGACCGTAAAAATTAACAATACAATTAAACAAAAGGTTAAGGTTAACCTAGTTTTTTTGCTTATCTGTTATTTGCTAATCTAATTCTCAGACAATAATTTAAATCACCAAACTGGTAACAAATGTTTTAATAGCCATCGCGATCAAGTAAATAAAGTATTACCAAATTATACCTTACCTACCCGCTGTGAAGGCAATGACTGATTCTTAAACCTTCAAATAGATTATTTTAGGAATAACTAGCGACTGAGTAGAGAGCACTGGTGGCCCAGTCGTCAGTTTAAACTAGTGTTACAACAGAACTCTGCTTGCACTTCTACAGAAGTTCCGCAAGCTTCTTCACTTCCGGTTCCGCTTCTGCTTCCGCAAAATTTATAACAGAACCCTAAACGGAAGAATACAGCAAGTAGCGCGGGGGTGTATGACCGACTGGATACATCGGAAGAGGCGGGGGGGGGGGGTGCACAAACGTGTAACGAGGTTCTTTATTATTATTTTTTTTTGTTTCCGCATCCACATTCGCAAAGATTTACTTTTGATATCTGTTTCCGTAATGGTACGTGTTTCTGTAACCTAACCAGGTGTATGTACTTTGTGTAATTTATTTCATCATCACTATTATTAAAATAGAAGAAAAATATCGTGAGGAAACCGGCATGTTCTAGAACCACCAATCTGCACTGGGCATGGTGGATTACAGCCCATTCGCTCTCCTAGAGAGGAGTTCTAAGCCCTAGCAGTAGCAACATTGTAAGGCTGATTATGCTTTATTATTCTAAAGGCATACAACCGTATGATTATCATGTATATGTATAATATGAAAATTTTCATCTTTTATCTTTACAGTCATGTAATGATGATGTAGGCTGCACCTACCGCTACTCCCCCGCGATACGCATATATGACTAATCAGAAACATCACTACCAAATGTGGTTTGGTTCTTTTAACTGATAAGCGTGTCCCTACCTTAAGGCCTTCAGCGGTGCTTTTTGAAGACAAGTATTGTTATCTACAGCAAAAACATGCAACTGCAATAATGCATAAGTTAAACATGTGCATATTCTTATTCATAGACGTAGCGAGCTGGATTAAGCATTCCCTGTCTGGCTTACAAGTCAACACGTACAGGAAGGAAAGCAAAAGAAGGATCAGAAAGAAGGTTCCGTTATTGTCTTTTTTTCTTCTAGAATTCTGATCGATTCTAGTCATAGGCCGTCAATATCAAATTCATCACTTTAATCGCCAAAATTGTGAGATATTGTTGAAATATTAAATTATTATATTTATAATAAATTCATTAATATAACAACTATAAACCTACCTATAACTATATACCTATAAAGAATATTTATTTTAACAACTATTTATTACCTTTTAATTTTCCAATATTATTTTCATCGTTTTTAGTACATTTTCTTTTGGATTTTTCATCCAAGATTTTAGAATAAATACTGTGTCTGTGCGTAAAACAATTATCATAAATGTCAATAAATTGCTAGAATACTAAAAGTCTTAAAAGTCTTTCTTTACTCTATTTTTATAGCACAATTAAATTATATTTACAGGTGTTGGCCACAAATTTGCTTTGTCTCTTTCTACAGGTTAGTCAATTTTACAATAGTAATGCTCTTTCTAGTTCTCTACGTCTATTTTCATATTTGTGTAACACAAATAGCTAAACCGAAAGAGCCTAATCAAACATTTGAGTAATAAAGTTTGTTTTTATTACTTGGCAATACATGCTGTGTCTAGACCAGTTAGTTGCAAAACTTTAGTTTTATGACTGTCCCAGATTGAGCCATGTAAGTAAACCTTTGAATGGTTTTCTTTCAACGTGCTTTTTCGTTAAGGTCTGATGTAAGATATCAATAGCAAACATTTGGTACAAGTAAGTTCCTTAGTCCTCAAAATTTTGAGTTCATACATTAGTTTGCCTACATTTATATCGTTCAAATTACTCAACTATATAGTTATAGCGTATACTCCCACATATCATTAGTTGTAACTGAGCCCAATTTATCATCATCATCTTCCTACTTTTGTACCTCAAGCTACATTGAGGTCAGCGCAACACATTTTTAGGGTTCCGTACCTCAAAAGGAAAAAATGGAACCCTTATAAGATCACTTTGCTGTCCGCCCATCTGACCCTTTATCTCAGGAACGCGTGAAGGTATCGAGTTGAAATTAAAATTGTATACTCAAGTCTGCGATATTTTGAAGCTGTAAAAAAATCAGATTTTTAAGTAAACTGAAAAAAAGATAGGGCCGTTTATGTCGCAAAAAGCGTATATTCCGACACTCTCGAGGGAAGAAAATTTAAAGGGTACGGAACACAGGGCGCGAGGCCGACTCGCATTTGCCCAGTTTTTTTCTTCGATTCTGCTTTGTCAACTTTCATGCTTTAAACTGCTTTTTCTTTCATATCACTCCTCATACATCCCATCTACCCAATGATGATATGATAACAATCCATCTAACTTTTCTTTGACCTGCCGTATACTCATAACACTTTTATTTAGCAACATGTGCTTATCTTTCTTTTTTACATGACAGTAAGTATCAAGACAAAAAGTCTTGCGTCATTTCCTCTAATATGCTCTTTGCTTATTTTATCCGTTCTCGTCACTCTACACATCCATGTCAGCATTTACATCTCCGCTACATGCAAAATAATATTAACATTAGCAAACACCATAAAATCAGCTATCAATTGATAGTCTGACGTAATTTCAAACCGTAAATACTCTCAACGTGAATCAAATTCAACACTAACACATACGCTTATTAAAATATTAGTTCCGCACACAGCTGTAAACATTATGTATTTATAATGACCGGTTGTCCGGTGTATTGTTTCAAGCGGCCATTCCACTCCGGCGGCTAATGGGGCGGCCGAGTATGTGGATTATTCACTTCCCAACCTCACACCCAACTTTCTCACTTGTTTACGTAACGATTGCTACAGTTTTTTGGCCGATTCCGTCTTTTATTATATCGGCCTTGGTACGCCTTGCTCTCTGGCGACACGACCGCATGCGACAGCGCGAAATCATAATTTGACGAAATGGGCAAATATAGAGGGCAAGCGCGGTAACGTTTTATAATACTTACAATGAAACACTGTCTCCCTTTTAGTCACGCCGTTGAAATCTGATTTCTATGAATATAGGTGAAGGATTGGGTTCCGTAGCTAATTAGTTGCTTAAGTGCATGCAATCCGGGGTGGCGGGCTGAATGCGTAGCTGCTATTGTGCTTTATATTCTTTCTTAATCGTTTTGACAAACTATTTTGCAATCGTTTGTGTATTTTAAAGTGTTAAATATTGTAGCAGTTAATTGAATTTAGTTCAGTGAAAAAAAAAAGATGTTTTAGTGTTCAGTGAATCGTATAATTATGAAACCCTATCCTGTATAATACACGTAACTCCGCCATAATATCACATTCACAAAGTAGATAGCAACACAAGTCCCAGTGTCTGCGGTCAAATCAAAAGTTCAAGTGTCAATTATTCGGTCGTGCAGGCGTAGTCGAGTGTTCGATTACCTTCTTGATACTGCAGGTAGACTATTTTATCGTAATGATGTAATGCTTATTAAATAATCGTAATAAAACTAAACTGCTTCACTTTTACAATCACGCTGTTTTGGCCTTTTAGCTGTTTTTAAACCTTTGTTTAACGTGGCTTTGAAGATAATTAGTAGTGGTCACAGAAATCTTTGAACATTTTTAATAACAGGGGTAAGGTTGATGCGCTTAAACAGGTTTGTTATCACAACCATGTAACCATTAAATGGATCAAAGGACACAACGTTTCTCGAAGCAACGATGTAGCGGACGAACTTGCCCACAAGGAGGTCGAGTGTAGCAGTGATGGAGTCCGAACCCATTATGCAGTACGTAATCTGGTAAGGAAACGCACCAGAGATCACAACGGAAATACCAAGGTACGCTGGCGTCCCTTGAGGAGCTGAGGTGAATCGAACGACATGTATAACTTTTTCCCTTCCGTACGCAAAATAGATATGAAAACTTACTGTATGAAAACTATAAACTCTAAAACTATTGAACGAATTGTCATGCAGTTTTGACAGAATTGTTCATAAGGAAGGTTTACGTTTATAATAAATGCATATTAACTATAATTTTTGCTACTAAGCAAAAACCTGAGAGCTTGAAAATTCGTAACACCTGTGTGAAGCTTGGGAGGCTAACTAGTACATATATAAAAACCGGACAAGTGCGAGTCGGACTCGCGCACTGAGGGTTCTGTATAAACTTACGTATGAAAACAGTTTAATTCCCGAATACAATAACGAAGATGTTTTCGCGCGTTCCCAAGATAAAGGGTCTTGACAGACAGACAGACGAACAACAAAGTGATCCTATAAGGGTTCCTTATTTTTCTTTTGAAATACGGAACCCAAAAATGAATCTCTATTTATTTTCGTCATGCAGTAACTTGAGAATATATTTACCAAACTCATTATTATTTCTTTTTAAGTTTTCTAACACTATAGAAGGGTGTTAGGAAAAGAAAAAAAAAATTACGTATATATATATATATATATATATTCCTGCGTTTTTTTGTCATATATATATTATTGTGTCAACTAACATCACAGCACTGGGGCCTAAACATGGCATATTGAAATTTCAGTCGTGCATAGAATAGCATAGAATAGAATAGAATGGAATGAAATGGAATGGAATGGAATGGAATAGAGTAGAATATTTTTATTTGCTAAATGTCGGTACATAAAAATAAGTGGTTAAGTGATACAATAGCATCCATGTACATTCTGCCTTACATAGCATCCAAATGTAAAACAAACTAGAGGATATTGAAGACATTACAAAAGGTCATCATTAAGAAAATCCTGGACAGAATAATAACATCTATTTACAAGTACTTCTGGTTTTAAATTTTTCCAACGGTAATTTTTTTATTTGACGCGTGCGAGCGAGAAAGAGCGAGCTATACATACACTTTATACAGCTACATCCCTCTAACAGTTCACTTTATATCGTCAAATAGATCGCGTTAAGTTTGGTTGGGCTCTGGTTTGACTACTAAATTGTTGACTACAAATGAGCCCTTGTCTTATTCGTATTACCAAAGAGACAGTATTAATCAACCACTTCTCAGTTCTCCTAATTGAGATTGATCTCTATACCAATCTTGATATATACTGACTGGAGTAGTAAATCTTTTCTTGACACTCTGGCATGAAATTGACAAGAACAAAGTTAAACCCGGTTAATTATTATGGAGCTAGATTTGTATTTGTGATTTGAATACTAAATATCTTAATGATTTCTTGACAAAACTTAAAGATTTGTTGTAGCTACAAACAAGCCTTTTTTGAGGTCAAATGATCTCTCCTGCTCTAGAGAGGAGTGAGAGGGTGCAATAGACACACAATACAATAAAGTTTATTATTTGCTAGGCTGTTGCTTTCAGTTTGAATTTCTAGATCTATGTGTTTCAGTTCCGTCGTTCTATTCAAAATACACGTATTCAACTGACCCCTAAAATAGTAGAGAAAGTACATTTTTTATAAGAAACGTGGACGAGAGATGTCATTGGATGAATTCCCTCTTAAAAAAAAAATGATCCACACTATGAATTACTCCTTTAACATAAATACACAAGTGAAGAACACAGGTGTTTTAGTCAGTAAAAGTTCGACACGCACTCGCGCTCCACCCTAGAGCAAGAGAAGACTTTGGAATATTTCCCACATTAAAAACAATACTGTAGTTGCGTTCGCAAATATATAAACTTACATATACCAGACGCGGAACAAAAATCGTTTGTATCTTTTGAGCCGATGTTCCAAATGTTCCAAATGATACCCACTGTTTCAGGAACAATTCAATGATTCAGATGCAAATGTTCCAATCGCTAAGATGACACACTTTTCCCACGCCTATATACAAGTATACAGCAACCGCTTGTCGCTCAACCACGGCGTTAATCGTAATATACACGGTTAAGCGATACTCTTCTTGTTAGTATAATAACGGCTTATAAGCATAAATATACAATAATATAGTTAGAACCGGTTACTAACCTGATGACTCGATAGATGGCTGTAAGCAGACGTAATCGATTATTAAATGGTCCATCGACTCGGTAGGAAGAGATGTTATGTGATGCTTGACGTAAAGATTTCTTCGCTTTGTTGTTTCTTATCGGGTGTGGCTAATTGACTAATTATGACAGATAAGTAATGGGGTACGATAGCAGAGTGGGCAAAAAATTTTGGTTCAGTAGTAGAGGGTGAAAGATCCATCTACATGAGTCTTGCCCCTAAAAGATTGTCAAAGAGTCAAAAGTAGTTACTGTATAACGGCGACAAATCGCGACATGGTTGATGGTGTTCCGGCGGGATCACATGACTGTATGGAAATAGCGACTGTCGCTAATCAGCGCTGGGCAGTAATTCCCCTCTTTCAGTGGCTGGAGGGGCAACGCGGTGTCCTCACTGGTTTTGGCCAGTTTGGGATTATCCTGTTTCGGGCTCAGATGGGAGAAACGCCTGGGTCTCACCATGTGTGAGGTCTAAGGATGATACGGTGGAGATGTGCCCCGCTTGAATAGAGAACTGCCGTGTCCTCGTTGAGACGACCGGTGGCAGTATCCTCACACGCCTTTAGTTCAGGCCATGATCCGGAGTGAGAGGATATGGGAAGCGGTCGCTAGTAATGCTAGCAAAGGAGTGGCCACGACCATGAGGCAACAGTCATTCTAATACCCCAGCTACCACCACAGGAGACGTCCTGGGTGTCGGAAGTCGCAGAGTAATCACCAGTTACCGTAGGCGCAAGCTTGCAGACAACGCAGGCCTCAAAGAGATGTTTGCATTTCGAAGGAGCCCAGTAGGGCCGGCAAGGAATTTTTATTTTATTAATTAAAAAAAAACTTTCTTTCGAATAAAACACGTTTATATAATTATGTAGCAGAAGGCTAATTACAAGAAAAGGATACAGGTGACTTTCCGTCGGTAAAAGTATTACATCTTCCGCTCTACCTTACACAATTTAATGAAAATCTTATCCTATATCCCTGTTAATAATATGTATAGATATTACAGAAAATACGAAACTCAAATAAACCAACAAACACCTAATTTCGATAAAAGAATAATGTACCTTTAATACAAAGTCTATTTGAACTTATAATTCCACGTCAATCCAAAGATATAACACTTCAAAGAAACCCGTTTAAAAAACTGCAATTTCATAGGTAGGTTATATACCTATGATTAAAAAAGTGAAAATTTTGTGAGAAGTTACCTCACTGTCTGGCATTTTAATTCTTTCAATTGAGAAATGAGGTTAAAGTAGGTACTAACTTTATAATTAGACCTTTTGAATTTCATTTTTAGAAGCCTTTTCAAGAAAATTCTGTAGCTACTCATAATAAAATACTATTGACAAGCTGTTATCCTAGTAGTTTATTTATTTATAGTATAGCATAGCATAGTTGGAATTATAATGTTCCCATTGCTGGGACTCAGGCCTCCTCTCTAGGAGAGGGAATGGGCCATAATCCACCACGCGGGCCCAGTGCAGGTTGGTGGATTATTTATAGTAAATCGAAGTATTTATAGTATATGTCCAATTATATTAATTAACATAGAATTATGAAAACGAAAGTTAACACTTATAGATAATTTTGGCCAACGTATATAATTTTAGTGTCTAGATATTTTAATATTATAATTGAATTGTTTTAACGACACATAATTATTTTGAATAAATAATTTAAGACTGAATAATATAATAATTGTAAAATTAACATGGAACAGTGGGCCCTTGCATACTGCCTCTCACTGAACACCGGACAAGTAGCCATTCTGTTTATTTACGATTTCTTATCTAATTGCAATCATTATTAAACAAAAAGTTAACCAAGAACGTCCAATTATAAAATAATCAATATTATAATGTATTCAAGTTAATCAAATAATAGTTAACGCTGTATACTTTATTGTTAATTGTATAATCTAGTCAGTGATTTATGTACTAACATTTCATTTAGTTCAGTCAGGTGCTATTTTAATGATTCTTATTTAAAACTTGTTTATTTAATATACAAAATAGAAAAAAAATGAAGCAAGTATTTTTATAAATATGAAAGTGATTTTGTCTGTCTGTTACGCTTTCACGGGTAAACTATAGAACTGATTTTGATGAAATTTGGTATGGAATAAGCTTGAACCCTAAGAAATTATATACATTAATATTTATCTGGCTTTAACCCCCATTCACACGAAAAATGTCGTGAGCAAAAGTTAGTATAATATTTACAGGCTTCCGGTCGCTCTGAAATTATATTTTAGTTAAACTTTGCCAATTATTTCGTGGTGAGGTTATCTTGTATCCAGCAGCACCGGTTCACTTATTTTTGAAGCACAGAATTGAAACAAGCTATTGAGCTTGGTAAGCATTGGGTTACCTGTGTTTTTCTGTGTATATCGATAGTCGTATCTATTTATGCTAATAAATATGTGTTATTATATGTATACATATTTGTCATATATTATATATGTAACTATTACTTATATTTAATATAGCTACTTATTGTCAAACCTATACACAGCCCCATTGGGCACGCCACAATTTCGGCGGTAAGTCACCTGTTTGAGGAGTTGCTGGACACCTCTCCAACCACCCGTCATGGCGTCCGCACCTTCCGCCTGATGGCGGTCCTCACCGGACATAGTCAGTTCGGGAATTTCCTGTTTCAGATTCAGGCGAAAAAAAAACGCCTAGATATCACTATAAAAAAATAGACAGCCCCTATTAGTAAGTAAATTGATTGTAGCAGTGATATGTGTAAGAGTTATGAGTATACATGTGGATGGGTGGAGAGGGAGAGGGAGGCCAAAGAAAAGATGGATGGATTGTGTGAACAGTGATATAAAAGAAAAGGAAGTTAGTGATAGTATGACTTTTGACAGGATAGAATGGAAGAAAAAACGTGTTGCGCCGACCCCAAATAAGATGGGACAAGGGCAGGAAGATGATGATGTAGCGGTCATATACAAATTAATTATATAATAACACAACACACAAAAGAAAAAATACACACAAAAGAAATCCCCTGTAGATACGAAGTTAGTAGAAAGATATTCAAGTAAACTTGGGCATATGCAGAATATTTTATTTATTTATTTCCTCATTTTATGGTACATCAACAACATGGACATGGACCAATTACATTACACGAGCTCTTAAATTAGTGTTTATACCAATAACAAATGAGCACAACATTCACATAAATACTAATAAAATTTAACAAAATCAAAGTAAATAAATAAAAATTATAATTTTAAATCAGATAGATAATAATAGAGAAAATTATGACACAAATTTAAACTAGTTCGATTAGTAAAATAAAAAAATTTGTTCAAACTTTGTTTTTTTTTTTTGGTACATAGTCGGCCTTATAATGTTCCCACTGTTGGGACTCAGGCCTCCTCCCTAGGAGAAGGAATGGGCATGGGCATAATCTACCACGCGGGCCCAGTGCGGGTTGGTGAATGTCACACGTCTTCGAATTTTTGGTTCTTGGACATGCCAGTTTCCTCACGATGTTTTCCTTCATCGTTTTGAGAGCAGTGGTGATGAAATAAATTACCCAAAGTAATGCGCCTGGTTGCGATTTAATCCGCGTCCTACAACTCGTAAGTCGGAGCCGTTACCACTCGGCCACCATAGCTTTTTGGTACTAAAAAGTTCAAATGAGGTAAAAAACAGATACCTCAGCTCGGCTCAATATAGAACAAAGTAGGCCGTCTTTCAATAAAGAACATGTAATACACACAACAACGTTACGTTGTTACCCAATGCGGTGTGGTTGTAAGGTATGTGATTTAAATAACCATAGCGGTAGTGATAAATTTCTTCTGGTCGGTAATAGTGACTGAATTCGCCAAATTGCCAACGACGTGGAGCTACTAATCATAGATTATATTTGTGCGTATGCAAAGTTTTATTTTATTTAATTTATTTACAAGTACATGCACAATGTTACAGATTGGATAAATCAAAAGCGTTAAATAAATAAAAAACTGGCAAGTGCGAGTCGGACTCGCGCACTGAGGGTTCCGTATAAACTACAATTCGAGATCGAAGATTTTTCCGAATTGCAAAAAAGTATGTTGTTGTATTTTGTTCTTTTCGATTGTGTTTCTGTGTACGTAAATAAATAAGTTTTTTTTTTATGTGACGTAGGCAACAACAAATTTACTGTTTTTAGATATATTCCTATAGCTGAGCTATAAGACCCTGCTTCATGCCAAATTTCAGGATTCTGGGTCAACGGGAAGTATCCTATGAATATTGATTCATTTGAGAGTATCGAAACATACTTTTTTTGCGACATAAACGGCCGTATCTTTTTTATTCGTTAACTTAGAAGTTTTTTCATAGCTTTAAGGGACCATAAACCTGAGTGTATGGTTTTTTATGGTTTTAATTTCAACTTGATACCTCCATGCGTTCCTGAGATAAAGTGTCTTGATAGACAGACAAACAGACGGACAACAAAGTGATAGGATCACTTTGTTGTCCGTCTGTTTGTCTGTACAACAAAGTGATCTATAAGGGGTTCTGGTTTTTTCCTTTTGATGTACGTAACCCGAAAAATGATGATCAAAGACAAATTCTTTATAATTTTTTTCAGCTGTTGATGTATGCCAAATATTTAAGTTTTATGACGCCCTTTACTAGGAATTACTCTTCTGTAGTGGATGCGTTCACAAAAAAGTAAACTCACATACATAAGATACCCAGATCATCTATCTATAGTCTCTACAAAATATTCACTCCACGAGGAATAGAACCCGCCACGCCCCCCCCAGCCGCTGTGACCCCCGACCCCGGCTACCAGCCACCGTAGGCGTAGGCTTGCGCACGACGAGCAATGGGTAGCTCACCCTCCAGCCATCCGGTAACCGTCCGGATCAAGCCAGAGTCGTCAACGGCAGTGATCCACGCGCGCCTCAAAGAGATGTCAGCAAAACCGAAGGAGCCCAACAAGGCCGATGCCTACTAGGGCCATGGATTGACTTCTGAAAAGGTTACCCGTGGTGCTAGAACGCAAAAGATAACTGAAAGAACTCAGGTGTGCTTCGCTGACACCCCATTGCGCTCTACCCTAGAGCGAAAAAAATCCTTAAACGATTTTCCACCTCAAAAAAAATCGCAGCAGTCAATTGCTCAGCCATTGGTTCAACCACTGCGACAACCGTTACTTAAACATTAGTCATGATCAGATTGCCTCTAATAAAATTACAACAATTAACATCTAGCAAATAATTCCCGACAAAACGTCTGCGATGCACACTGGGGACTTATTAAAATGTGTCGATCACGACCATGTGTTTCAATTTCCTTAACAAATGTTCCTCAAATGTGTCGTGCATTACAAGCGCGCACATGCGTGTAAGCATGTATGTTAAACACCTGTTGGACAACAATATTGATCGTAATTATGTGAAACAAATTACCGGTTTTTTGTCAACAGTTCCAACGCTAAAGGTAGGTCTACACTAGACGAGCAGAGCACGAGCAGAGCATGCGCGGAGCACGAGTCGAGTTCAACTTCGTGTAGTGTGGACAAACTCTAGAGGAGCCGAGCACGAGCGGCACTATACAGGTATCGGCACGGATCTTAAGCGCTCGGCGAAAGAGTGGGAATCGCTTTACGCATTGTACACTTATGGCAAAAAAAATGTACACCTATTTTATTTTTTCTTTTACTTGCTATCTTCTTAATTCTGGTTGAAGGTAAAAGTTATAAAAAAAATAACATAAATAGTTTATAGCAAGGTCGCTGTGTTTGTCTGTCTATTTTTCCGTTTACATATTAACCATGCAACAGATTTTCATACAGTTTTCATTATCTTTTAGAGAATTTCTACCGGAAGGTATGCATATTGTAGCAAAGACGAAAATTTCAAAGATTTGTAACACCTCTACGATGAAATTCCTAACATTTTACCTACTTTTAAAGAAACTTTCTCTGTGTGCCTGTTAACGTAAACCATTTTGCCGGCTAAACCATTTTTGGTGACATAATAACCAGTAATAAAATAACAACTAATAAAAATAAAATCGATGGATTAAAAAGCACGAGACATTTAAACGGTACGGAAGTGTACTCGTCGTCGTTAGGTACGTGCTGCAAGCGCAGAGAAACAATCACGAGTGTCGTCTATGATGCGATGCGCGGCGAGTCAATCACTGACACTCCCCGCCCCCACGTCTCACTTGATACCACCAAAGAGACCTGATATTTTACTTCAAGTAAAAGTTCCATGCCGGGATCTGTACGAATTTGAGCTCGGCTCGTGCTCGGGTCCTCTAGCGTAGACCCACCTTAATGCTCACATCGTTTTCAGATGCATATACTTCATACTAAATGGATTCTAGAAAATCTTACGTGGTTTATGACTACCAGGTGTTGGATTTATTGGGATATTTTCACCAATAAATACATTGGGTGGTGTGGGTAATTCGCCATATTAGCATTTAGTATTAACAGCTTTATAATGTTCCCACTTTTGGGACTCAGACCTCCTCTCTAGGAAAAGAAATGAGCCGTACTCCGCCACGCGGGCCCAGTGCGGGTTGGTGGATGTCACATGCCTGCGATGTTTTGGTTTTAGGACATGCCTGTTTCTTCACTATGGTTTCCTTTACCGTTTTTGGGTTTTATTTTATGTTTATTTTTGTTCAATCATCATCATCATTTCAACCGAAAGACGTGCACTGTTAGATATAGCCCTTCCCCATGTGTCGCCATAAAGACCGGTCCAGTACGTCTCACATCCATCGGATTCCCGCGACCCGCACCAGGTCTATGTTCTATTTTATCATTTCTGTTATATTTTTCAACTTTTTATAATTTAACTTATTTATGTGTGTGGGTCAGTGGCGGTTCTTTCATACATGCCGAAAAGCCCGGCATGCCTTACTAAAATGCTCGATAGAGAATCAATATCAAACCCGAACTATTTAAAAGTTCGCGCGCTTAATTCTTATCAAAATAACACAAAGTATCTACCGCCACACTACTACACATCGCGATTGTTCGCGCGCAGAGTTTCGCATTTGCAGCATCTACATATAGCTATCTCGCTTACACGCACCGGCTTTTGCCGGGCTTTCAAATACTATCTCTGTCTCTTTTGCACCTATGGCGACGTGCCGTATAACGAGTTAGGACCTTTTGCGTCTACAAATCGATCAGTATGGAAGATTTAAGCCGGGCATTCGTATGAAGTTGCTCGCGTATGCTTGTTCTCGTCACATTGCCAACTCTGCAGTGTTGCCGTTTTAGCAACGTTGTGAGATCTTGGAGATTTTTAACGAGTTTGGAAACTTTTTTTAAGATTTAGCAACAATAAAACTAGCGACTTTTTAAAACAATGAAATTAAATATTCAAGCAATATCTTAAAAAAAAAAAATTGCGACATCTTGCTAGATTTTTCATATACCTGGCGACTTTTTTTTGCCTAAATGACAACACTGCAACTCTGTTTGCAACTCACTTCAGTTTTATTTACTTGAGTGGAAAATAGATTTTTTGTTTTTTGTTGTTTGTTGTTCTTCGTGTTTTCTTAGATTTTCTCAGTGATACAGTTGTTTTGGTGACTTACCTACAACAATGGAGGCAATTGTACCTTGTGAGGATTTAAAATGCGTTCTAGTTTTGATTGGCGAATATAAGGTAAAATCTTTAAACTTTGCTCAGAAAAAACAGTTAATTTCTTCATTAAAAACGACGCCTAATCTGTGTATTTCTCAGACTAGTAAATCGCATAAACGAAAAATAGATCAGTGTATAAAACTAGTTGGATTGTTGGCTGTTCGCACACTATTAAGTTGTATTGCTAGTGCTGCATATTTATTCAAGCTGTTAAAGTTAGCGTATCTTGTTGTAACTATTTTAACGTGCTTTTTCGTCTCTTAAACGTTTCCATGAGAAATACACAAGGTCAAGAGCGTCTTTCCGAATTATCAATGATAGCTATTGAAAAACAGCTGTTGGTAGAATTAAAACGATCACCAACATTTTACTCTGATGTAATTAAATCATTTCTTAATAAAGATAGACGTTCCAATTAGAATATAAATAATTCATTTAAATTCCTTATTACATTTTATCTAGCTATTTTTTAACTTTCGTTTTGTAACTTTCTGTTTTGTTTTTGTCTGTAACCCGTTAGTCCTGTTACAAAGCAAGCAACTACTTACCATAACTTTGTTCCCTCAAGCAATGAAGCAAACCAAATGGCTTTTTTTAAAGCCACCGGAGGTATGCAATTGCAGATAATGTTTATTATATTCAATCTAGCACTAGCATGCTTTCAGTGAGCTTTGGTTACCACATTCACCGCACGACAAGCAAGAGTGAAATTGAAGAAGAGGAAAGAAGAAGATGGATGAATTCACTTTTAATTTATTGTACCTAACCAGTAGTTTATGAGAAAATTGCGATGATACATACGTAGGTACCTACATTCTCAGTCGAAAACTGAACTTTCTTTTTTTGAAATTGGTTAAAATTTTATTGGGCTTGCCTTATTTTGAAACCCTAGGCACGCCACTGGTGTGGCGTTTGTCCATAACATATCCTCACACAGTTTGATCCTCTTAATTCATTGTTAAATATGTTAATGAAATTAAATTGTACATTTTATTTATTAGGGTTCCGTACCTCAAACTTCTAAGTTAACGAAAAAAAAAGATACGACCGTTTATGTCGCAAAAAAATTATATTTCGACACACTCAAGGAAATCAAAATTCATAGGGTACTTCCCGTTGACCTAGAATCCTTAAATTTAGCATGAAGCAAGGTCTCATAGCACAAGTATAGGAAAAAAATCTCATCATCTTCCTGCCCTTGTCCCATCTTATTTGGGGTCGGCGCAACACGTTTTTTTCTTCCATTCTATCCTGTCAAAAGTCATACTATCCCTAACTTCCTTTTCTTTCATATCACTGTTCACACAATCCATCCATCTTTTCTTTGGCCTCCCTCTCCCTCTCCACCCATCCACATGTATACTCATAACTCTTTTAGTAACATTTGTTTCATCTCTCCTCTTTACATGACCATACCAAGACAAACGATTCCCCTTCAACTTTTCAGTCACTGGCGCCACTTTCAAACTTCCTCTAATATATTCATTTCTTACTTTATCCATTCTCGTCACACCACACATCCATCTCAACATTCTCATCTCCGCTACATGCAATCTTTTTTCATGCGTCTTTTTCACAGCCCAACATTCTGATCCATACAGTATGACAGGTCTTATCACGGACTTGTAGATTTTACCCTTCAACTTGAGGGGCATCCGTGGGTCACAAATTATTCCAGTGACCTGTCGCCATTTCATCCATCCTGTATTGATCCGATGTGATACGTCTCGGTCTACCTCGCCATCTCCTTGGATAAGCGACCCGAGGTACCGAAAGTCGGAGCAGATTGGTATGGGCGTTCCAGCGAGAGCTAAGGGCATAGGACCGGAGAGACCACCGAAATCGCAGAACAAGTATTCCGTTTTGGTTCTACTCAATTTCAGGCCAACACTCTCCAGTCTGTGCCACCACACCTCCAATCTGTTCTGGACCTCTAGGCCACTCTCGGTAACCAACACAATGTCATCGGCAAACAGCATACACCAGGGAGCCTCTTCCTGAATGTCCGACGTCAGAGCGTCCATTATCATCAGGAAGAGGTAAGGGCTGAGAGCCGACCCTTGATGTAGGCCGACAGCCACATTGAAGCTGCCAGTGGTGCCCACTGTAGACTGGACTTGGGTACTGCATCGACTGTACATCGCTCGGATCAACTGCACATACTTCCCAGGCACACCTTTCTCCTTAAGGGCCCACCACAGAACCTCACGAGGTACCCGGTCGTATGCCTTTTCGAGGTCGATGAATACCATGTGCAAGTTTTTATGCGCACCTCTGTATTTCTCCCACAGCTGGCGTATAGAAAAAATGGCATCCGTTGTACCCCGACCAGGCATAAAACCGAATTGGTTCTGTGAAATTTCACTCTCTTCTCTCAGCCTTCTTTCAATAACTTTCTCCCAGGCTTTCATAGTATGTGACATTAGCTTTATTCCTCTATAGTTGTTGCATTCAAGCACATCACCCTTGTTTTTAAAGATGGGCACCAGGGAACTGTTGTACCACTCATCAGGTATGGCTTCTTCCCGCAACAACTTATTGAAGAACAAAGCTAACCACATCCATCCATCCACTCGCAGCAACTTCCACACTTCAACTGGTATTCCGTCTGGACCAATTGCCTTACCATTCTTCATTCCATTTACAGCTATCCTGACTTCATCCATACTAATCATTCTCACTAAACCCATATTCACTGGTTTGCTCTCTAAAATCCCATTCCAGTTATTTTCCTCATTCATCAGTCTTTCAAAATAGTCCTTCCACCTCTCTTTGATCTTTTCATCTTCTGATAGAATCATTCCAAGTATAGGAAAAAATCTAAAAACTGTAAATTTGTAGTCACAAAAAAAAATCGTTTCGTAAAAATCTCCGTAACTCAGTTCGGGAATTGAGCTGTTTTCATAGGAAAGTTTTTACGGAACCCTCTGTGCGTGAGTCCGACTTGCACTTACCCAGTTTTTTATTTTATTATGAGTCGAATATGTCAATGCGCATAGCTTCGAATCAGGGGTGGTTCTAAGGTCCTTGACATTGCAAATTGAAACCCATAACAAGTTGTAATTTAAACAAAAAGTTTGAGGGTGTTTTTAATATCGTGCGGATTTCATCACGCATGGTTTGGCCCGCATGCAGAAAATTTCAATATGCAAAAAATAAAAGGCGTCCCATGTGCGTATTTCACACATTACAATAAATATTTATATGAAATTGACATTTGTGAGGGTTACGCGTGCGGAGTAATCCCGCAAGCGCGATCAAAACCGCACGATATTAAAAACACCCCAATTGTGACACATCAGAAGGTTAATTAATGATTTTAATACTTATCATGTATTTATTACTTTTAACTTAGTTTTTAACAAGCTACTTAATCCAGTTTACATAAATCTTAACAAACAGAGCCGGTTTTAAAAAGTGGACCATTTCTGATAAAAACTTTTATGACGAAACGACTTTTTACTTTCGGACCTTGTACCTTAGTTGGCAAGGTTAAAGGGCCGCACCCTTTATGGAAAAATACGCCGTGAGATTTCTATCCACTAAGCCAATGATGCTTGACAAAATATGGCCGGAACGTGGCTGATGGCGGATTTTACGGTATGCAATTTTATGGGAAATGCGACGTGATCTTTATAATAGTCGTTTAAGGTACCACCGTGTGAAAAAGGCGTGAATTTATTGCATCAATAATAATAATAATTCTTTATTGACATAATTTACAATTTGAATTATAGGATTCCCTAACACCTGCGCTAGTTGAAACTGTGTTGCAGGTGTTAATGTATTCCCTACAATAAAGTGACATTAATCTTACGTCAGACAGGGTGTGATGAGAAATAAATATAAAAAAAGAAAAACATTTTTTTTTTTAAGTAGAAAAACATGAGTGTGTGTATGAGTTTTGTGTATGATGGTGTGAAACTGTGTGTAATGTTGTGTCTATGAGTGTGTAATAATCAATTATTTTTGTGCAATGCATAAAGTCGGAGTATCCACTACGTTTGTAAACTAACTGTGCTCTACGCATCTGCAACCACTCTGATGGAGACGGTATGCGCATCTCCATTAGAAACACGCATGCTAGACAGTCCCCTTGCGAAGATTTTTCATCCGACCACTCTTTTTATCCGAGCGTGGAGCATGATACATGATACGTACCGTACGCACTAAACGTGGTATTTTGCTCGCATCCACCAAAAACCGTGTCGGTTTTTCAATCGGAGCGCGGACCGTTGTACGCTCCAGCCCCTCTAGCCAAGTTACAACCGTTTCGTTTCGATTCTCTTTCGTCGATCGCCTCGAGTCGGCCACGCCTCCTATCCCTTTGTTCTGACCACGTGATTGACCGTTGAGATGACGTCAGAATAAAGGAATCGGAGGCGTGGCCGACACGAGGCAATCAACGAAACGGTTGTAACTTGGCTACGTGGCAAACCGTTCCACTTAGTGGATACGTTCGCAGGAGTGCGGAGCGCAAAAGGTTCGCGAGCATAGTGGCTACCTGGTTATAAGCAATGTTGTAGGCTCAGCAATCTTTATCAGTCTGAGTTGCGGGTTTATTCAAAAGAGGCACAGTGATCCTGGACCGCAAACGGCAACTGAAGTAACGCAAGGGTGTTTTAGTCTGTAAAATTTTGACACTCCCTTTCGCTCTACCCACGCGGGACTTTTATTTACGTGAGAAATCATCAAAGGACTGCTTTTGATGATTTCTCACGTAAATAAAAGTCCCTTTATATACTCGTACAATTTAGGTATTGAGCTGCATCCAGTAAAATTAGATGCAGCCCCCACCATACTTTTTATTTTAATTTTATTTTTATAGGGATTACAAACAGCAGTATACAATACAATAATATTGGCAGTTAGTCAATAGAAGTAATACATACACTACTTACGACGTTATCCACAGATAATTATACAAAATAGCTGGCTGTTAAAAGTCAATATTCATTAAATTAAGAAGATTAATTCAGGAAAAAGGAAATAGTAATCTAGCCCAATATAGACTCCGTATGCAGTTAAGCGACTCACAGAGTCAACATGCATATCCTCATTGACTACTGTTGGACTTTAAATATGTTATAGATTTCTTTTTTAAACGATGTCTTACTATGGAACATCTTCTAACTTCAACTTCTTTCTTCTTTACTTCTAAGGGCCTGCACGCACTTGAGACAAGACTATCTCAGGCAGACTTGTTTGCGATCACACTGTCTTGAGACGTCCAGTGTTGCCAACGTTATAATACAAGTGTGATTAAATTTTACGAACAGATTTTGTTTTGTAGGAGGACAAACCTACGGAGTGGTTCTAATTACACTTATAATTATCATCATATTAAATTAAATTTTATTTCATTACACGTGGGAATGTGGTTACTTAATCATGATTTAATATTATCAATCTTTAATATAAATTAAGTCCTTTATAGGTAGAAATTCCAGAACAAATTACGAGAAAACTACCATTTTTGGAAATATCCAACTTTTAAAATGGTTTCTTAACTCAGTGACATGAATAGCGTGCAAATCTCGAGCGAGTTCATTTTATAACAAGCCCGTTGATCGCCCGCGCTGCGTGATATATTAGAGCGCCTGCTTCGAACTAGTTAGTATCATTTAAAGCTATGTTCTTATCGCGTTGCATATCTAGATATTTATTGTAGGGTAAATCGAGTTGACTTCATTATGGTACTGATATAGTTCAGAATCTGCTGGTGTTTTAGATAATTGTGGAACGTCGTTCCTAAAAAAATCTTCTGGCTATATAGCTATTATACCAAGACAATCAGACAGACAGAGTTATAAAAAAAAAGTGAATTTTGAGAAATAAAAGATGGTCTTTTTCTGTTATAAACATGTAATGAGTAGGTATGTGGATGGATGGAGAGGTAGAGGAAGACCAAAGAAAAGATGGATGGTTGCTGTAAGGTATGATATAAAAGAAAAGAAAGAAAGAAAACACGTTTATTTGGCACACAGGTACACACAATACGATAACAATAAAAATATAGAAATTTAAATATTAAAACTTAAAAATACATCAACATTGTGTGTCTCACGGCTGCGCCAAATAGGTCCAGTTCAGCATACTGCCAGGCCACTATGTAGCAGTTGCCTGATGCTGGTTTTCAACTGAAAGTAGTTAGTGATGGCATGACGGCTGGCAGGACGGAATGGAAGAAAAAAACTGGTTTCTCCGACCCCAAATAACATTGGACAAGGCAAGGAAATGATGATGCATGACTTTTTAAGCAATTTGTTGGCAATCTCACGAGATAAGCGTTCTTTCAATGTATGTATTTATTAGAATTGAATCAGTCGTTCCCTTTTTAACCGACTTCAAAAAGGAGGAGGTTCTATGTTCCACAGAAAGTATATTTTTTTGGATTATAAAGATAACCGAAGAGGATAATACAACACATTATCTTCTTCGGTTATCTTTCACGCCTAAATGTATAAATGAGGAAGTAGTAAAGTAGGTATCCGCCAAAATGTGTCACCATTACCGTATATAATATGATTGCTATATGCCGTCAGGCTTTTAGTTTAATAAATACTATCGATAATGCATACTACATAATATTTAGGTCGATCATAATATCAGTGCTCTAAATTGTTGTCATTACAATTAAACTTATTAAGTAACACATAATCGAAGAAAACGTAACGAATGCAAGAAATTTAAATGACATTACATAATTGAAATAAGTTGAAACAATTTGCTTACATGATAGGCGCAAATACGACAGTACGTAGGTTTTGACGTAACAATGAAGGCTATTTATCTTTATATAGTACTAGCTTTTGCCCGCGACTTCATCCGCGTAGAAGTCGAAAATGGTTTTATTAGGTTTTTTGAGATATGAAATATTATTTATTATCTTCGTCGTGTGTGATAGTCCATTGAATTGTATAGAGAACGATATTATATCATTAAATAAAATATTATAGTATCTTAACCGTGTGCAGCGCCCCTTAGTGAACTTCACTGCGGGTGACGTAACCTGCGACAAACTTATTATTTTCGGTTGGTACAGTAATCGGGTCTAGGGATCGAACCGCAAAAATAAGTTTTTTTTTTTTATTGTATATACTTTTCCGGAATAAAAAGTACTCAGTGTGGTGCCCAGGATATTAAAGCATAATTATACCAAGTTTCATCGTAATCGAATCGGTAGCTTTTGCGTGATGCCTGAACAAACAGACAGACAAACAAACAAAAAGGTTTTTTAATCACATATTTTGGGTTCGGTGTCAGTCTAGTAACACCCCCTGCCATTTTTTTTTTTGATATTTTCAATGTACGGAATTTTCACTTCTACACATTTATTATAAGTATAGATATAATTCTTCTGTACGTGTGTTTGTTACCTAACTCTCCCTAAACGTCTTGACCGATTTGGATATAATATTGTGTAGCTATATTTAAGTAGGTTCCTGGATGATTTGAAAATACAATTCAACCCGGTAGGTGGCCTTGCAATCTGGTTATCAATTTTTCTGACGAAAAGACAGTTTTTGGACAGAACAACGTCGGTCGGGACCACTTGTCTTATTACAAAAAGGTGGTGAATAATAAAATTATGAATGATAAAGAAGTATTTGTGTCGCTACTCTAGCGCTATCCCATCTTATTAGCTCATGGTGGTACGTTGGTACTGCCGCTGCGGACCTCAAGCAGTGGACATATTCTTATTATCTTGTTGAAATTCTCGGATCATGGGGTCCGAGGGCTCACAAATCATATAAAGACATAATCTAAATGCCTCGTTGATATTTTGCGTGATCTAGAACCTTGCACAGAGAATAAACATTGCCATACAGTGTGGCATTTTCGCCGTAGCAAAAGCGATGCATAGGAGTTCTTGGACGCCATATTTTAGATCTAGATTTAGAAGTTTTTATTTAGTTAGTTTAATACAAGGTTTTTTATTTTATTTTATTGTATACATAATTATAGCTTGTTTAGTATTTTATAGGTATGTCATCATCATCATTTCAGCCAAAAGACGGCCACTGTTGGACATAGGCCTCCCCCAAGCGACGTCTCAACGACCGATCCTGTACATCTCGCATCCACCGCACTCCCGCGACTCTCACCAGGTCATCGGTCCACCTTGTGGGAGGCCTTCCAATGCTGCGTTTTCCGATACAGATATGTAGCAACTGTTAAATAAGAACGAGAAGTATAGCAGAAAAAATTACATTGTGCCGATCACAAATAAACTGGAATGACAGCAAGATAATGATGAACGTAGATAATTTAACATTTTAGTGCGTCTGTAGATCTCTGGCCTGATAGTTTTCAGACAAATCTTTTGTTAAAATTTTGGTCAAGTTCGCGTCATACACGAGTTTTTGTTTATAACTAACTTTGGTTTATTTATTTAAACTTCATGTACAGTAGTGGTACATAGGCGAACTTAATGCAACAAGGCCTTTTCTACCAGTCTACCTTTGGGTTAAAAGAGACAACACTGTGGTAGGTCTGCACAATAAATAAATAACAGATATATCAAGTAAAATTTAAAAATTTACTTACAAAAATAAATTAAGTTAAAATAATACAAGACTTTAATATGCTAATATATAAGTATTTCTTAAGTGGTTCTTGTTTTTAATTTAGATTACGTTAGATTGTTTCAGATTGTACTAAAACTAAGTCACGGGTTTGGTAAAAAATATAGGTTCAAAACGAACGTAAGAAACAAAATTCAACAAAACGAAACGAACACATTCATTGTGTGACCAGCTAAGGAGTGGAATTCCCTGTCGGCTAGGTAAGCGTGTTCCACCGTAGACCATATCATAGCTTACAAGTGAGACAGTTGTCAAGCAAGATCCTATCAATAATAAAAAAAATATTCCAGTAGTATGTATCTCCTACTACCATCCTATCGCAGTCAAAAACTAGTTTATATCATAAAAAATAAAAAAATAGTAGTAAATGTCACGTAGTTCTACTAAACCAAACGATGCACTTAAATCAATGAAAATCATAAAATACTACTACAATTTATTCGATCAAACCTACATTTCTAATAGTTTATAGTAAAATTTTATCCAAAAAATTGAAAAGCCTACTTCTTGTTATTCGGTGCCATTATATTATTAATACAGAACGTGATACCATTGCGGACAAAAGCTTCGATATTACATACAAAAGTAATATCTTTAGAAAAGTCATGCCTTAATTTAACCGACTTCAAAAAAGAGAAGGTTCTATGTTCGGCTGAATGTATTTTTTTTATGTATTTTCACCGATTTCTCGGTCAATTGTAGACCAGGTTTTGAATTTCTTTTTTAAATGAAAGTTTATGCTTCCGAGTTGTTCCCATAGAAATATTGCTATGATCTGATTATGAACTTCGAAGACATGAAACAGAATTTGTCATAGGATCACAGTAGAACCGTCGTAACCAGTAAAATTGCTTTGGTTATACGTGTAGTCGATGACTGACTGAAAGAAGAGGGGTAAAATATCAAACTGATCTGATGATGAAGCCTAAGTTAGGCACCGGAACCCTGTAATAAATTAATGTAATCTAACCGTGCTTAGGATAATTAGAATTATCATGAGATGCACTCTGTCTATAAGGTATTTAAGTTTGGCTGAGGGGTACTTTTTATGTTACCACCAGTAACATAACTAAAAAGTGTACAATTACAACTTTTTACAGTTGTTTTTGAAGTTGGTTGTATTTTTTCTTTTGTAAAAAGTTTTTGTCGATTAATTTAATCTGTAACAGAAATTAAATACTTTCTTGAGTAATAAAAGTAAAATATCATCATTACAGTCGTCTCGTCCTCGTCATCGTTTTTAACGTTCGTCGTTTGAGTTTAAAAGCTCGCCTAAGTACATGAACTCAGTATGTTGTAACTTTTCATGGTGTACAATAAAGAATGAAGTATTTGAATGAAGTATCGTTTTCCTTAAGTGCCGCCGGTAGATATATCTTCCAATTGATCAACTATATTAAATTTTGTTCCTCATTTCACTTAACAAGGAATACTGGTAATATTTTAGTAATACATAAATGATTGCTTCATTTACGGCTATGGACATCTGTGAGTGCGGTACTTAAGTTGTAGTACCTATATAATTTAATTAAAACATAACGTTTGTCTAGCTTCCTATTCAGCTTTATTGAAGTATTCTTAAGTTCTGCTCACACCTAGATTCGATGCGATGCAATACAATGCGGTGTGATGAAGCTTGCCGCGTCTTCGCCATTCTCTCACTGTAATACATAAGTGGAGGTGAGGTGAGAATGATGATGATGATCGCTATCTTTGCCCGTTGGTGTGATATCGCAAAAGGGAACAACTGAAGAAATACGGGTGGGTTTAGTCAGTAAAAATCTAATGTTCCCTCGCTCCTCCCTGAGCGTGAAAATATTTTTATTTACCCTATGCTTTCCCACTTATTTCGGGTAGTTTTTTCTTGAGCCACCTCGATTCAGTCCTTGTGGTAGGCGTCTAGGTCAGCCTCAGTTGTACAAGTTATTCGATGCTTTACCACACTAAAAAATAATTTAAAATAAATATGATACTATCCTGTGCGTCTCGCATCTGCTGCATTCCCGCGACTCTCACCAGGTCGTCGGTCCACCTTGTCGGAGGCCTTCCAATGCTGAGTTTCCGGTCCGCGGTCGCCACTCTAGAACCTTTCGGCCTCATCGGCCATCCGTTCTACGAACAATGTGCCCTGCCCACTGCCACTTAAGTTTGGCGATCAGTCGTTGTGGCGACGCTTGGGAGAGGCCTATGTCCAACAGTGGACGTATTTCGGCTGATGATAATATTGTCTTCTCTTTTCGCTTAAGTTTTTAAAGAACAAAGGTAACCTACTTAGGGTGGAATTCACCAATAAAACTAATCGCGTTTTAACGTTTGGCTCGCATAATCGCGTTTAGTCGCTGTCACTAGTGTCACTTATCTGTAGTTTCTTTTGTTGCAATTTTACAAAAGATACTAGTGACAGTGGCTAAAAGCGATTATGCGAGCCAAATGTTAAAACTCGATTAGTTTTATTGGTGAATTCCGCCCTTCGTGGCTTTTTTCGAACTAACTATCAATCCATCATTAGACATTTCAAAACTACAGACAACACACAACACACTGAAACAACAAACTGAAGCAGTAACAGACTGAAAGCCGAAAAATAAAGGCGACGAAAATATCGAAATTAGGTGTCACTTTATTTCTAATCACTTTGATTCGGTCTGTTGTCATAGAAAGTGTATTGACAAGGCCAGTTAGAGGCCAACCGGATGTAGAAGTATTTAAGAATTAAACAGTTTTATTATAAAACATGATTTAATTGTTACAAGGAGTTATATCACAGTTAACTTGTCAGCCAATGTCGTGCTACGGATCTGTTGCGGCCCTTTGAATTTGCAGATCTGAATGTTGATTGGGCGAAGTTAATGTATTATAAAGGCAATATGAATTAATAGAGTTAGCTATAGGTTTGGTGTTGAGGTTAGACTGTCACTAACTTATGTTAATGTTATTAACTGATATTAGAGTAAGTGTATTTGATACCGCTTTTCGAAATTATCGCGATATAAAGGATGATGATTTTTGCAAAAGTCTCAGATAAATCAATTCACACGTGTGATTTTTTACCGACCATGCTGGTCACTCTTCACACAATCCATCCATCTTTTCTTTGCCCTCCCTCTCCCTCCTCATCCCACATGCGAGACGCTCACGTGAGTATGCTTATAACTCTTTTAATAACATGCGTTTCATCCCTCCTCTTTACATGACCATACAAAGACAAACGATTCCTCTTCAACTTTTCAGTCACTGGCGCCACTTTCAAATTTCCTCTAATATAGTCATTTCTCACTTTATCTATTCTCTTTACATCACACATCCATCTCAACATTCTCATCTCCGCTACATGCAATCTTTTTCATCAGTCTTTTTCACAGCCCATCATTCTGATCCATATTGTATGACAGGTCTTATCACGGATTTGTAGATTTTACCCTTCAACTTGAGGGGCATCCGTGGTTCACAAGTTGTTTCAGTGACCTGTCGCCATTTCGTCCCATCCTGAATTGATCCGAAATTCTACGTCTTGGTCTACCTCGCCATCTCCTTGGATAAGCGACCCGAGATAACTAAAATCGGCGAAGATCGGTATGGGGTTCCAGCGAGAGCTAAGGGCACAGAACCGGACAGACCACCGAAATCGCAGAAAAAGTATTCGGTTTTTATTCTGCTCAATTTTAGGCTAACACTCAGCAGTTGGTGCCACCACACCTCCAATCTACTCTGGACCTCTAGGTCACTCTCGGCCAGCATACACCAGGGAGCCTCTTCCTGGAAATTCGACGTCAGAGGATCCATTATCCTCAGGAAGAGGTAAGAGCTGAGAACCAAACCCTGACGTAAGCCCACAGCCACATTGAAGCTACCAGTGTTGCCCACTGTAGACTGACTTGGATACTGCATTGGCTGTACATTGCTCGGGTCAACTGGACATACTTCCCCAGTACACCTTTCTCCTTAAAGGCTCACCACAGAACCTCACGAGGTATCCCGGTCCTATGCCTTTTCGAGGTCAATAAACACCATGTGCTAGTTTTTATGCAAAGCATAGTCGGCCCTATAATGTTCCCACTGTTGGGACTCAGGCCTCCTCTCTAGGAGAGGGAATGGGCCGTAATCCACCACGCGGGCCCAGTGCGGGTTGGTGGATGTCACATGTCTTCGAATTTTTGGTTCTAGGACATGCCGGTTTCCTCACGATGTTTTCCTTCACCGTTGTGAGAGCAGTGGTGATGAAATAAATTACACAAAGTAATGCGCCTGACTGGGTTTGAACCCTACAACTTGTAAGTCGGGGCCGTTACCACTCGGCCACCACTGCTCTAGTTTTTATGCGCACCTCTGTATTTCTCGCACAGATCTGCAGAACTTCGCTATCCAGTGGTATATTTTTTTTTCAAATTGGTATAAACCAGTGCTTGACTGCGATCCCACCTGATGGTAAGCAGTGATGCAATTATTGATGTTGAGAAGCACTGGTTTATTAAGAGCCTATTCACTCTAGCCTTGAAGACACCTAAATTATAGTCGGACGGGAAGACCGCAGCAGGCAAATTGTTCCAGTCCTTCGATGTACGCGGTATAATGACGAAGCAAAACGCTTCAACAACAACGACAAACTGCCGTACGTCGGGTTGTCCGATGGTAGAAATGAGATGGCGAAATCAAGCCATGCAATTCCCACGCGCACTCTTCAAAATGCAACCTGTAAAATACCGAAAGGCTGGCTACCCTGCGCCTGTGCTCGAGGCTTTGTAGATTGGACTTACCCAAATCTGGATCCCCTATTAGCCTCTTCGCACGCCTTTCCAATTTTAAATGGATGATAGATGTGTAGCTACAATCCCAAACTGTGTCACCTGATTTTGTTATCATTGGTTTTATAAATTGCCTCCCACTATGGAAGCAATTTTTAAGACGTCTCCACCTCATTTTTTACTTTTGTTTCTTAATTAATACTAGCTTTTGCCGCGGCTTCACCCACGTACATAAAATATAGTCTATGTCACTCAAGAATAAAGCAGCTTTCTCTCGGTGAAAATTTTTTTTGCAATCGGACCAGTACTTACAGTGATAACCTCCTTCAAACAAAAAAGAAACAAAACACGAACTTTACCTTTATAATACTAGCGTAGATAACCAGTGCTTGACTGCGATTCCACCCAAGGCGCACTAGTTTATTAAGAGCGTCTTTATCCCTGAAGACACCTAAATTATAATCGGACGGGAAGACTGCAGTAGGCAAATTGTTGCAGTCCTTTGATGTACGCGGTATAAACAACGAGGCAAATTGGAGCGTAGAGGTTTCAACAACGTAACGGTGGATACTCGCCGTACGTCGGGTTTTATGTGAGACATGTTTTTGTGTAGCTATTTCGTCCCTTAGCTTACTACACTGCTCAAGTCGAAAATTGGCGGTTTTCCACATTTGAATGCCTTTAGATGGAGCTGCTCATTGCGCGTTTGACCACTGGTCACATGATATAGATTTCAGCCAATCAGAAGCCATAATTCGAAAAGTAGTGATAGCATGCAAGTCAACTGGCCTCTTAATACCGCACAGATTTTTTCGTTTCCTGTAAAGTCGAAAATGGGCGGTTTTCACATTTGAATGCCTTTAGATGGAGCTGCTCATTGCGAGTCTAACCATTGTTAACATGATATAGATTTCAGCCAATCAGAACCCATAATTCGAAAAATAATGACAGCGTGCAAGTCGGCTGGCCTCTCAACACCGCACAGTTTTCTTTAGTTTCCTATAAAGATGGTAAAAATGACTTATGCGGTGTTGTTAGCTAAGGGACGATTTGCTCCCTTACTTATAAAGACTTGCTTGCTTGATATTGTACTGTGATATGTAATAGCTTTTCAAATTGTTATGTAAATATTCCTTTATTGGTCTAGATAATAATAGCCTACTAGTCAAGAACAATTACAATTCAGAGTACTTCAGAGATAATCAAAGTAATGTGGGTGTACAATATACTAGAAATTTTAATTATTTACTTATGTATACAATATAATGGGCTACAACAAACTGGTCACGTTACTTGACATTTGCCAGTACATGCTAGTTTTCAAG
The DNA here is from genome assembly GCA_949316375.1 of Mythimna vitellina. Lineage (NCBI taxonomy): Eukaryota > Metazoa > Arthropoda > Insecta > Lepidoptera > Noctuidae > Mythimna > Mythimna vitellina. Next base: position 7,750,741 of record OX438694.1, on the reverse strand, counting down.
CAACATTTCCTTCGAAACGGCTAGACCCATTTTTATGTTTTTTTTTTGTGTATATTTGATCGGTCTGAGAATAGGTTGTAAGCTATTTTTTACTCTCCTACCCCCACCCTTCAATAATTTAAATGGAATACATAGAACAACGTTTGCCGGGCATTTTTTTTTTGATAATTTAAACGGCTGAACAACGATTGCTGTGTTAACTAGTAATATACTATAATAATTATAAATAATATTACGACGACCATCTGTCGAAGCTGTCATTGCGCGGTTGGATCAAGGGCCTGATACAGAAGGCAGTACTCCTCGATACGGCTCGGATTGTGAGGAGGTTCTTGTCTCTGGAGCCTTAACCACCGGTAGCTTGGACCCTGTCTCGACACCGCCACCGGACTACAATTTTTAATATTTTAAAATGTTTTTTTAATATAATTTTGTTAAAAAAAATACTTAATGTGTATATTGAATGAATAAAGTTAATAAATAACATAAATAGTAGTTTATTATAATAATATAAATAATAGACATGTAGGTAGTCGGAACCTATTTAACTTTTCAACTGTTTTTTATTGCATTCACGAATCTTTTCGTACTGAATTAAATTGATTTATGTCTTGTCATTACAGCTTGTATCGGTGTAGTTAGTCATATTTAAACCATGAGAACAAATGCTAATCTAATTATAATAATGCTAAAAGCAATATTATGGTGTCATTGGTTTGTGTATGACATAGTGACGTTTTTCTATTGAGGTCTTAGGAAACTGCTCAGTGAATGCAAGTATGATGGCTCAAGTCTTGTGTCTATGGACAAAAACATAATGTTTCTTCAGAAACTACGATGGCCAAATGAGGATCATGGTTTTTGCTGTGTATTTATTTCTCTTAGTGCAATAGTAGCATAATATTTTCGAAATCTACACTAGAATAATATTATAAAGAGGTAAAGATTGATTTTTTATTTTTTTGTTTGTAGGAGGTAATCTCTGAAAGTACTAGTCCGATTGCAAAATTTTTTTCACCAATAGAAAGCTGCTTTATTCTTGAGTGACATAGGCTATATTTGATGTATGCGAGCGAAGTTACGGGCAACAGCTAGTTAATTATAGAGCAGCAGCTGCTAGCGGCTTGGCCCGCGTTTAAGTAGAAAATTGTCCCCAGGGAACATATTTACAGGATTAAGAATATCTTATCAGCTATTTCAAGTCATGGTGTACTTGTACATTGTATTTCATTTAATTCTGTTCAGTTATTCGAGCGTGAAGAAGTAACACACATACACACAATTTCGTCCGTATAATATTAGTGTGACAATAATTCCAATGATTTTATTAAGTATATCTAATTGATGGATTGTAATTTTTCTTTTTGTTCATTTTTTATGTGTATTCTTGACTTTTTATACATGTAAAAAGTTGGAGTAGACAGTATTGTACGTAAATAAAATTTATTTTATAATAGTTATAATATTTCTTGTCTGCCCAAAGACTTGCCACATCGACTGGTTTCTTGCGTTTGCATTCAGTGAATCCCGTAGCCTTCACAATCGTCATCATCATCACCTGATGATCGTGTTGACAGTGAATAACTTCGAATCCGTCCACCTTATGGAGCACCTTCAAACGCTGCGTTACCCAGTACGACCCCCAGACCCTTCAAAACTAATGCTCTACTAAAACCAATACCATAAATTTGGCTGTCTTTCCACCAGTCTCCAAACACCATTTTAATCACCTGTTCTGACATCCACGATAATTAATGCTGGTGGCCTATTTTCTTTCTTTATTTATAACCACAAATCTTTATTTAATCAGATAATCAGAAATTTATCACATCTTGTCATCAGAAGCAATAATTATTTTGCAAGCGTTGCCGCGGGCAAATCCGTATATTTTTTTTAGTGCAGTCGTTTGGATATCGTGTAAGTTGTCGTGACCACATTTCAACGTTGGTTTTCAATAGATCCTGTTCCGTTATGCAAAAACTAAATCGCTGTTGTATTAATAACGGTGGGGTCATTTGGTTCTACGTGTGCAACGGCTTTATCTGTTCAGTGTTTTGTAATTAATATAAAATGTTTGTTTATATTTTTGCTCTGACTTACTAGTTGTATTTCGTGGATTTGAACTAAGGCAGGCATTTTAGTTCTGCTCTCTAAACGGGTCAGGAAAATATCATGAGAAAACTGGAATGTCTTGATTCCAAATTTTGAAAACATTATTTTGTGACATCCAGCAAACCGTATCATGGCCCACTTGGTAGATTTTACGACCCATTCCCTCTCCTAGAGAGGAAGCCTGAGTCCCAAATTATAAGGCTGATTATTTATTTATTTATCCATTGCTTGCTATACTTATAGCATGCACCAAAGCGTATAGCAAGTCAACAAATCAACAATCTATGAACTAAAAAAAATTATATAAACATTTATCGTTTCTATTATGTTATGTTTTTTTAATCTACTGATCCAATTAAGACTTTCACAGAAAGCTACACAATCTAATAGTACTATAATGATCTAATTTTTATCCTGTAAATATGCGTAGCTCCCGTAGAATAGAAGGAAGCAAAGCCACATGAAAAAGCTAGTGAGGTAGTAATGGTGGAATTGTTCGAAAGAGTCATCACTGCCCTGTAATGCAAAGGGCAACTAAAGTAACATGGGTGGGTTTTAAACAATAAAAATTTCTGAGTTGAGTTTCCCAGAGTGGTAATTACATGTCACCCTTGTACCGAAATAGATGTCACCATATAGGAATGGAAATTCAAAATCCTGCATCTCGATATTATGTTCTCAAAGCTAACGACTAATACGACTGTTGACCGGCCATTCTGACGTTCAAGCGATTAGAACATATTAACAGTTAAATATTTTTTAATTATTATGTAGGTTTTTAATTAATAAAAACAAATTGCAAATAAGTTTTTGTTAAAATTTTGGCGTTAGCTCATCATTTAATTCATTAAACCCCAAGCAAACGCTGGCGTTCGCTCTCTCATTGTCTTCCTATTGTCTCCAATTATGGTATTCGAAAAGTTAAAACTTAAAATGAAGCAAACGTTTGGGTTCTTTTGTTACTAAACGGAACATTTTTTTGATTTTTTTATTAATATGCTAATTTTGTATCCCATATACATATTTCTTTTAATTTATTGAATAAGGGTTATCGCTAATTAATTTTTCTCATTTTATCTTATCAGTCAATTTTATCTTGTTTTGATTTTGGTGACTATCAGGGCAAAATTTTGCCTAGTCTCTTTATAAAAAAAAAATAACATGATAATTACTTATTACGTACAAGGAATTTATAGCTAATTCATATAGTTAAAACATTATCTACAGAAAATCATGTAGGTATTTCAAACCTGAAAACGATCCTAAATTTTAAAAAGTTTATTTAAAAACATGCGCCATTTAAAGTAAATTTGGCCATACAACAGACCAAAAAAAAATTTTTTTTTGTTGACTGATATTTTAGGCAACTGCTTGGAACAGATACGACACGAAGGTTTACAGGAATTGACACCGTGCTTCGCACATCTCTAAACCATTTAAGGAACACCAGGTGATAACAGATTTGTTAATCGTAAGTATCTCTTACCCGGCAGTCAGCGCCACACCCAACTGTCGTTAAACCTATACTGTTATCATTATGGCATTTCAAATGGTACAAAACCGTTTTGTATTTAACAATTGCAGTGTTGAGTGTATAGGAAGGGAACGCGACAATAATTATATGCATTGCCATGATAGAAAACATGGCACCCGAGCCTACAATTACGAAAATGCAACACATTACGCCAGGCAGCTTGAATAGCAAAGCGTACGTTTTCAATAATTTGTGACAATGTCGTCGGACTATAAAGACGTTCCCTAAATTTTTAACTTTAAAAAAAAGTGCTTTCGCTTGATGTACGCTCCGACGTATGACATGGCGTACGGCAGAGGTCATGAAGCCTACATGCATCTACGCGAGCATGACGTTGCCGTTCCATCGACAGAGTTTCAAAGTTTTGTATGACGTAAGCTGTGAGCAGGCGTACACCAAGCGTATAATGACGGATACGCGTCTATGAAGCTACGCATTCATGGACAGTAGGCCTTAACCAACAATACAGTTTCGTTCTCTAATAATTACCCACAGTTTGAACAAAAGCTAATTGACTTAATAACTTTATTAAATCTCCAAGCTTACTAATTGATCGCAATCTTGAACAATCCAATTTACTAAATAAGTGTTTACAGGCCGCTGACCACTCTTTGACCATTTGCCATTAAGATTTGAGAAAACTATAAATTTTGAGGCTAATACGCACTTAGAATTTAGTGTAATCGTATAATGAAATTAAGAGCACTTGTTAATGTAATGTCTTGAGCAAGCAAATGTACTTGTACGCAATTAGTGACGATAAAAAATAATAATACAGTGCCATTAATTGTATATCCAGTGAATTGTATCAAGTTGTCGTTGAGCAAGGCACTGGACTATAGAAATGAAGGCAATAGTCGTAATGCGTGGTAATTGATGAATTTACGATTATGTTTGACAAGTTATTTATTATTCAATTAAGACAAGAAGGTAATTTAAAGTAATTTCAATAAATTATTCACTTTATTTGTCCTTAAAACTTATTAAATACATTTTTAATATTGAAAAAAAAAACATTTAAAAATATTAAAAATAGTATCTCATTGGTATCGGAAACAGGGTCCAAGCTAACAGTCAGGGCTCCAGAAAAGGAAACCTCCTAACAATACGAGCCGTGTCCAGGAGTACCGTTTTCTGAATCAAGCCCTTGATCCAGCCGCCTAACGCGAGCAATAAATAATAATTATTACAAAAAAAGCAATACACAGAGTGTAAATGGTTGGTGGTATTTTGGGTACTACTTCTGACCATGGAAATGAACCACTCTAAGAATATCTATTTCCAAGTAACAAAAACTTTTTGTTGAATAACCTAATATAAACATAAATCATCATCATCATCATCATCCTGCCCTTGTCCCGTGTGATTTGGGGTCGGCGCAACACATTTTTTTCTTCCATTCTGCCTTGTCACTTGTCATACTATCACTAACTACCTTTTCTTTCATATCACTTCATAATATATATAATAAACTAATATTCGGAATTGGTCATAACTTCCTTTAAGTATTGGTTCATTTCCATAAACGGAAGAAATACGAGTATTAAAAATATGACCAATAATATGAATAAGCTAGTTTGTGTCATCGACGGAGCGTGTTCCCAGTGCGCATCAAAGAGATGTTAGCAAAACCGTAAGGGCCCAGCAAGGTTGAAGCCCGATAAGGCCACGGGGTATTATTGAAAGGGAAGTGGTCCTAGAACGAAAAAAGCCACTGAAAGACATTGGTGGGTTTTAGTCAGTAAACACGGCCTTGCTCTCCATCCTAGAGCGTAAAAATATTTTTTTTTTTATATTCCACAACTATCACACAACGCCGTCTGGTCCCATCATAGAAATTTAAAAAAACAGGAGAAGTGGCAAGGAGGCGTGTGCATGTCCGCGCGACTTGCGCAAAATGCACACGATCGGGCAAACGGCCGTCAGTTACAAACTTGTGAGATACGCGATACGTGATCGTAAACAAATTTAAAATGCCGTGTTGTTCAGTGGTTTCATGCAAGAACCGAAGTGATAAGAGAAGCCTGGGTCATCATGGAATCTCTTACCATATGGAAGTACAAGTTTAATACTATATTTATCTTTGAAATCAGTAAAAACAACAAATCTTATAATATCCCTTGCTGCTACTACGTTATTTTTGTTTTCAAATATCAAGGCGACTGTATTACTCTTACAGTACATACATTGCTCTTTAACCACTACTTAATTTTAACGCTCAGTAACGGAACAAGCAATGTAAAAATAACATAACGATACTTTATCAGTGCGGTGTATTTCATAATAAAGCCGCTGTTAGTTGCGGCGAGTTAATGATGTGCCTGTATGATCTACTAATATAGACTATCGACCATAATATCGATTGGTTGGATATCCGAAGTAAAATAATGTAAATATTTTTATTTATTTTGATTATTTTACAGAGTTGTAAAGAAATAGCATAATTCACAATTTAATAACGACTTTTGCTTAAAATAAGGCAACATGTTCTAGCTCTTTATTTGTTCTCTTTATTTAACAAGATAGAATTTTTTTTTCAAAACTTTATTTTGTCAGAAAAAAAATAGTACAGTATTTTTTTTCTAACAAAAGCCTTACATGGTGAGGTTTAGCAGTAAGTTAGGTAAAATGATAACTACAATGTTACTTTATGTTTTCAGTTTCCCGAAAGACGCAATTTTAATAAAGCAATGGATTGATGGAAGGCCACCTAATGGGTTCCCTAAAAAAATATAGTACTATATGCTCATTCCACTTTCAACCAGAAATGCTTTAGCCTCTAAAAAAAACGCAGTCTTTTTGAATGGGCAATCCTTAAATTAAGACTAGACCTGAGTTAAAGTTTTTTTAGTAACTGAAAGCTTTTTCATGCAATAATTCATAATACAAGTTATTAAACTTTTTAGGATTTTAGAGAACCAGGACATGTACTTGGCCGATTTTTAGTATTTGATATTAACGTTCTGAAATGACGTATATAATGGCCTTATACGGGTAAATGGTTAGTTTTTGGGTTTTATGAAAACAAATTAATAAATAATAAATTATTATTATTATTAACATTTTATGATTTTGTTTTTGGGAACCAAAAGAAATAGCACGACAAAAAAAAAATGGAAAAATCGATAACTTTTCTATTTAGTCAATCACTAGCGTAAATGTAAAATAAATTGCTTTTGCATAGCACATCGCCATTTCATGTGTGCGTAAGTTGTACGGTGCATGGAAAATACACGCTGTTTTTAGGGAGGTAAGGTTTATAATTGACTGTGTAGTATGGACTGATTTATGATTTGCGGATGTGTGCGCGACTGCGTAAATATTACTGCAAATGTAGTAGTTTCGGCGGTGGTAGGGAAACTGGAGACATCGTGTTCCGGTACAATTTTTACTACTTAACATATCTCCTCCCTTCTTAAATCTGTGGGTCCCATGCTAAGCAGAGCTTGTGTTATGAGTAGGTACTAGACAACTGATAAACATAAGTACTTATTTATTTCTAAATACTAAACATATTATAGATATATTACACCCAGACACAGAACAAATGATCGTGCTCATCACACAAACTTTTGTCCTGGGTGGGAATCGAACCCACGACCGGCGTAGCAGTCAGGGCCACTGACCACTAGACCAACCGGCCAGTAGGTCATTCATTCATGCTCTACTTGTACTCACAAAAATATTAATGAATTCTGAGATGCTGAATTGTTAATTGGTTATCTTGTTAAAACTGAGTTTAGCATTTTATTGCACCTGCCAATAAAATGCAAACAAATCTCTTAACATTTTATTTAATTTGAATACCAGTGATGGCAATAAAATTAATTGCAGATGTCATTAAAAGATGCCGTTAAATTAATTATTCTGAAAAGCGACACGTACCCACATTGCACTCAGAAAGGGTAAGCCGTAGTCTGCGATAAATCCGCAGAGCACAGATAACCTTGTCAGTAAAAGTTTGACATTTCCTCCCGCTCCGACCTATAAGAAGTTATTAGTAGATTTCCCACAAATTCTTGAGGTATTGGTGACAACGGCATCAAAATCCATTGGATAGAAAAACATCGCGACCCCCGGCAGGTAGACCAAAATTGACGACGAGTGACGAGTGGGTTTTTATCACCAATGACAAAATTTGCTACAAAACTGAGAAACTGCTATGACTCAAGTATATCAAGAGAAACGTTTAAAATTTTTGTAGGTTTATTGTCATTGGTCACCCATCGTGGCCATCAGTGGAGGCCACCCGGCGGCCAGTCTGATATAATAAATTGTAGCAGGAACTGACTACCGTACTTTTCCACACTAGTGGGGAATCACGCTACTTTGCCATCCTAAAAGCGATAGGAATAAGCCAGTTTTCGAGTCAATGTAGAAACACAGTGGCTCTAAAAGTCGCTAAAGAAAAAAAAAGACTAAATATCTCTTAAAATAAATGACTACTGTTTGTTAAAGATAAGACCTAATTGAAACGGCATTTCGAAGAAACAAAATTAAGAACGACCTTGTCAAGTGAAATTCATAAAACTTTTATCTTTGCCATTAATCTTTTACAATAACTGTGCCGAAACAAAAATTAATATGAAAGATAAAATATTTCGTCACAGCGTATCGTGCTCATGACATTAGCTTACTTTGCCACCGCAGCACCGCCATAGTTCACACAGCTCGCATAATTCCCACGAAATGACAAAACGCATTACTCTCTTTATTTGCACATTATGTATTGTGTGTAAATAGAAATGTGGCTGATTTTATCTGTGGTCGGAACGAGCGGAGTTCGTTTTTCAACCGGTCGTACGTCATTATTGTATTCAAATTTAGAAAACGCCTTTGATGCCGCTTTATTTCACGAATATTTTGATGGGTGCCTGCATTGTTTTGCTGCTGTCAGATTTTTTGATAAAAGTAAATTATGAGGTAACACTTTTATGTTTAACGGTACATTTTAGTTTTTGTTAAAAGCTTATTTAACAATTTATGATCGCTGAAATATAACGTGACATCATTCCTGTATTTTCTGAAGGGATAAGCAGATGTTGTACTTACAATATACTCCCATTTTGCGAATTATGATCATCGCCCATGTAAAAAGGAGCTATTTTATTTTCCGAGCTCAAATCCAGACGCCATTACGCTGCTGGGTTTTCCGTCTCACTGAAACATCATATTCAATTATTATAATACATACCTACTGTTTTTTGAGGTAGAAAATCATATCAGATTATTACTGGCTTGGGAAATCATGACTTCTCGCGCTCTAGGGCGGAGCGAGAGATCAAGTCAGACTGACTAAAACCCACTCCTTTGTTCCTTTTATCTTTGCCTTGCAACCCAGGACCTCGGGGTTCCCTTTCGGATAACCCATGGAGACTTTCTGGCTTAACCCACTTATGTCTTTTAGTTGCCCTTTGCATTCCAGGTACACGGTAACTCTTATCAAAAAATCCCTCAATCCATATTTATCGTAAAATGGAGACAAAAAAAAAAAATGTGTGGTACTGGTGTACACACACAATTTTTTTTCTGTAAAAGATAATTCAGAACATTTCAGAATTGTTAAATACAAAAAAAAAACATTTAATTTTTTTGTATTTTGCAATTCAAAAAACGAACTAGACTTCCGTCACACTTTCTTATAAACGTTTACGTAAAGAGTAAAAGTACAGTACAGAACACAAAATTTCAAGATTAAACTTTTTCAAATATTATGCAACAAATTCATGCAAGCCAGTCTGTTACAGTTTTCTTTAACGAATTCAAACTGGTGCGCTTGCGCCTGCGGGTAGAATGCTTACGTCGACATAACTCAGTGATTGGCGTTACGTAATCAAGGTGAAGTGCGTTTTGAGTTCGTTACGATCTTGATCGCTTTATGAACTCTTTGTTGTAACAGTTACATTTCTACGAAGTTGGAAGGCAAGTGTGTTGAGTACTTAGTAGGATTTTTTTTTTTAAGTTTTGCTCTGATTTATTTTGGTTATAATCACTATTTTACAATAGCAATACTTACCGTTACAAGGAAAATACGTAGGTATTTTCCGTATAACGGCAAGTTATCAGTGGGTATACCAGGAAAATACCTGCAATTACCTGATTTTTTCATGGTAATAAATATTGTAAGTGATAATTTTATTTAAAGGTTTATTTCACTTTAAATAGTTTTTTTTTTATATATATAAAAGCGAAATACCACTCACTTATTAATCTCAGAAACTATAACACATACGTAAACTTAAAATTTGGCAGATAGGTTCCTTATAGGGTATAGAGATGTCTACAATAGGGGTGGAGGTTTGTAAAATCTATTGGATATATACGAAACTCCATCCCTAAGGGGGTAAAACGGGGTTTGAAAGTTTGTATAAAGAAACCTACTTTTACGCGGACGAAGTCGCTGGCAGAAGCTAGTAGCAATATATATCTTAAATCTTATCTATGGCTTAGTGGCGGGCTGGGCACATTGCTCGCAGAACAGATGGTCGATGGGGACGAAAGGTTGTGGAATACCGGAAGACGCAGCGTTAGAAGGTCTCTCACAAGGTAGACCGATAAGCTGGTGAGGGTCGCGGGAATCCGATGGATGCGAGACGCACAGGACCGGTCATTATCGACGCACAGGGCGACATTTGGGTGGAGGCCTATGTCCAACAGTGGACGTCTTTCGCCTGAAATGATGATGATGATGACAATTGGCGCAGTGATGGACCGATTGGTTTCTGCGCTGCATGTCGCGGGTTCGATTCCCGCACGGAACCAATTATTTTTATCGCCTCCAGATAGTTGTTCGGGCACTGAGAGTCTTATGTTTATGAACGCACTCATTAACCTTTTGAGTAGCTTAATTAGAGACACAATAGAAAGACAATGAGCGAGCGAACGCCAGCGTTCGCTTGGTGTTCAATGAAGGAATAATTCCTAATGTTGGGTCAACGTAAACTGGAAAAAAAAAATTAAGTCAAGTTAAACTACATCACCAAATAAAGAAGGACAATCGTTGTAAGCAAGCAACTGTTCCAACGTTTGAACGATAAATGTCTGCCATAAACAGCTTAGCAACTAATAATTATAATTAAACAATTTAACCTGAAGATCCTGGTTTTTAAGTCTATGACCAGTGCGTGTTGCCAGTGATGACATATGGTTCCGAAACGTGGTCGCTCACGATAGGCCTCATCAGAAGGCTCAAAGTCACTCAAAAGGCAATAAAAAGGGCTATGCTCGGAGTTTCCTTGAGTGATCGAATCAGAAATGAAGATATCCGCAGGAGAACCAAGGTTGCCGACATAGCACGAAAATCGCCAAACTTAAGTGGCAATGGGCAGGTCACATTGCTCGCAGAACAGATGGCCGTTTGGGCTGAAAGATTCTGGAGTGGCGACCGCGTACCGGAAGACGCAGTGTTAGAAGGCCCCCTACAGGGTGGACCGTTGACCTGGTGAAGGTTGCGGGAATCCGATGGATGCAAGAGCACAGGACCGTTCTTTGTGGCGATATTTGGGGGAGGCCTATGTCCAGCAGTGGACGTCTATCGGCTGAAATGATGACGATGAACCTGAAGATATGAAAACACCTATTTCCTATATTTTGACACTGATTAAAGCGTATAGTCCCTTGAATATCTGGGCGATTGTTCCAATCCCTCGATGTACGCGGTATAAACGACGAGGCGAAACGCTTGATCCGGACCGTAGAGGTTTTAGGCATATTGTAGCACGCATACATCCTTGGTGATACCGGAAACCTATACAACTCGCATGTTGCCTAAGATATCAATTACCATTTTTTTTACCAGTTGAATAAGAAACAAAAGAACTTTTACTTATGACTTACTACTTCCATTCATTTGATACTTTAAGTAGTATATTTGATCGCTTCCTTGTGTTACATATTACGTCAACCCCAGAGTAATTTCTATTGAGATAAGTGACTGATTTTCTTGTAATTTCAGGGCCACTTACTTTCAGAGTAAAATAATTATAAACTTTATTCACATCTTTAAAAGAGCTGTGTTGTTTGAAAGGCTCAAAAATGGAATGTGGCTATACGCAGTGGCGCGAGCAGTCAAGCAGCTACGCGCGTCTTATCAGCGGTCCTGCCAGCTGTTGCCCGCAGCTGTGCGCGGCTGATTGCGACCAACCGGGGACGATCGCGGCCAACTCTGCCAGCCGCTGCCACTCCAGTGTAATCGGCACTTATGGTAATAAAGAAAGCTCGCCGTCCGACCGTCCGGTAACCGTCCGGACCGAGTCCAAGTCATCGACGGCACGTATTGTTGAACGCACGCCTCAAGGAGATGTCAGCAAACCGTAGGGGCCCAGCTGATTCGAAGCCTGCTGGGGTCACAGGTAGTGTGAATTTAGTCAGTAAAAGTCTGACACAGTCTTTCGCCTCTACCAAAAGCGAGAGAAGTCATTGGATGATTTTTCCACCTAAAAAAAACGGTAATTAAAAAGGAGAATTTTCCTAAATAATCTAAAATTCTATTCGTTTAATCCTAGTATATTTATAGTTTTTTGTATGTATTTAAATGACGTAAAGGGCGTGTATTTAGGTAACTAAATATAGGTACTAACCTGCGTTATAGAATTACTGTTTACTCGCAGTGGGAACGTCAAATTGTCACTCAAAAGGTGGTTGCTGAAAATCAGCATCGTAAATATATAGCTGGATTTGTGCAGCGTCACGGTATTCGCTGAGCAAAGGCCCAGCTTGGATGCGACGCACAATATATAAATTTATATATTGTATTTGTTAAAATTATGTTTTTTTTTGTTTATATTGGTTATGTTTGTCTCTGCTGAGGCCGTCGGAGATGTATTAGACAACCTAGAAAACTGTGTTGTCTACGGCCATAAGGTGCAACACGGTTATGCCGATCGACAACCGCCTGACGGGGAAACTGTTTTTTGTAAGTAATTGTGCGTCTATTTATTAGGCAAAATAAACATGTTTTCTTTCTTTCTTTATATATTATTAGGTAAAGGAATTTAACAACTTTTTTATTACATATTTTGAATTCTATATTGAGTAATCTAAAGAGCAATCACTAATAAAATAAGAGACAGAATTTTTTGTTTTTTATATTTATGGTGAATATTGTATAATGTGATGATTTTCTCAAAATTTTGTTAATATTTCAACGGTTTGTTGTATAATTTGAAGCATATAATTATGATAATATTTTAATGATGTGAAATATGTCATGCTCGGTCTCGCCTCGCGTTATATATACCACTAATTGCATATCTTGCATATTTTATTTTTTACTTTTAGAAATTCAATTAATCAAGATTAACTAAATTTCTTAACCTATGTTTGATCTTAAAAAAATAAAGATGATGCTGGGGACTTGAATGTTGGGCGAGATTTTAGCCAATAAAATTGCTCAAGTAAAAATATAGTGTTCTATTAATTAATTGTATTTGTGTAAGTACTATAGATACAAACGCTAAAACACATCACTACTAACATTGTACTTATTTAATATTGTGAAATTCAAATTTATAATTAAAAATATATAATACTTTTATTGACATTTATTAACACTAACTAATTAATCAAAATTATCCATCTAATTAAGATATAAATTTGTATGCTGTTATTAGCTAACATAGCGTTAAAAAATTATGTTATTTAAGACCTTAATGTTAGCTATGTTTACAAATTTATAAATGAATGAACTAATGCTATGGTGATAAAAAAAAAACATTCGATTATTCATCATCATCGATTATGTACGAGTGCAGAACGTAGAAGGTATCTAATAAATAACATCTCACGCTAAATCCAGGTTTTCGTCAAGCTGTTAGAAAAATGCCATAAAACCCTGAACGATCGCCAAATCAAGTGTTGTATGTTGTGAAGATGGTTTGGTGAAATGCTACGTAGGGAAGGTTCTCTCTAAGGTTCTCAAGGGAAAAGGAAATGTGGCCGTCTTCGGCAATACTGGCGATGCACCGTTCTGGCTGGCACGAGCGATGTCTATCGGTTTGACATGGGGCGAGGTAAAGCGTAACGCTCAAGACCGGTCGCGATTGGTGACTACTGTGGACGCCTTCTGGCCCAGATAGGGTCTTAAGGTGTATAGTCCCTTGAATATTTATTTATTTATTATAACTTCATGCAACACAAAAGTACAAAGGCGGATTTAATGCCTTAGGTATTCTCTACCAGTCAACTTAGGATGGTGAAGAGAAAATTTTTATGCACCTGCCACACAGGTGCATAAAAATACAAAAAAATATTACGAAAATAAGAGTTTAAAAGTATATATATATATATATATATATATATATATATATATATATATATATATATATTATGTATATATATATATACATAATAAACATACATATATAATTTAATATAATATAACATCTCGCTGGATAGAAAAGGAGTTAGGGCCTTAGAAGACTAAGTCATAGATGCTTGGGTCAAATGGAGTACACTTGACTAATTAAAGATTGAAATCATCATCACAAGGATTTCAAGATACATCTCTGCTAACAATTATGGCAAGCGAAATCATACTATAAATTACGTATCGCGTTACGCATTCATTATAATTTGGAATTCATGAAGAAATTGTAGAGCGCATCGGAAGGGTAAGGCAATGCCCAACTGTAAACGGAGCTAAGGAAAATTAGACGCCTATTTCATAAAATCGACAGATGACTGGTGAAAATCTGGATTCTGAAAGGAAGACTTGGTCCTGATACGAAAGGTAACGAAGGAACAGGAGTGGGTTTTTAGTCAGTAAAAGTCTGACACTATCACCCGCTCCGCCCAAGAGCGGGGATGTCTTTAGATGATTTTCCCACTTAAAAAAAAAACTGTCCGATAATTTGCAATTGTCTTTTTTAATAAAAATAAAATTATGCATTTTTTAGGTACAAATATTAAGGAAACATTAAACAGATTTTTGATAACTTTTGAACATTGACTTACTATAAGAATAGATACCGGTAATAACTAACGCTTTTTGACAGTCATAGTTACAAAAGAGACATTTATTTACCTTTATTTAGCAAAAATATTTTATCACTCTTATTAAATTTGCTATTTTTCAACTGTGTAATGCATATATAATAATTCTTATTATATTCCTTTAAAAAAGTTCCGACTGGTAGATTTGTCAGCTGGTGGTTCACTTAGCTTACAAGAAGACCTCGCCTTTACTCTTCAAATTAAGTTATTACAAAGTACCTACTTGACTACAAATTTACAGAGCAGAATATTAACTACCATAAAATTTATTCTACTTCCAATGTGCCAGAGCTGTGCAGTTAAAAAATCGGTTGGACCATGACGTTAAAGTTGCTAATTGAAAAAAAAGTAACTTAAGGGGCGCATTAACAAGTAATTATGTTAATAGAGGCGTAAGATGTCGAATATTTACTTGGTTTTAAATTAATTATTTTCTGAATAACTTTTACGCATACTTTACTTTTACTTTTACACTTAGTGCAATTAATGGTTTTAAGACTATACAAAAACAAAAACTAGCTGGAACGCCCATACCGATCTGCTCTGACTTTCGGTACCTCGGGTCACTCATCCAAGGGGATGGTGAGGTAGACCGGGACGTAACACATCGGATCAACGCAGGATGGATGAAATGGAGACAGGTCACGGGAACAACTTGTGACCCACGGATGCCCCTCAAGTTGAAGGGTAAAATCTACAAGTCCGTGATAAGGCCTGTCATACTGTATGGATCAGAATGTTGGGAAAAAGGCGGATGAAAAAAGATTGCATGTAGCGGAGATGAGAATGTTAAGATGGATGTGTGGTGTGACGAGAATGGATAAAGTGAGAAATGAATATATTAGGGGAAGTTTGAAAGTGGCGCCAGTGACTGAAAAGTTGAAAGGGAATCGTTTATCTTGGTATGGTCATGTGAAGAGGAGGGATGAAACGCATGTTACTAAAAGAGTTATGAGTTTACATGTGGATGGATGGAGAGGGAGAGGGAGACCAAAGAAAAGATGGATGGATTGTGTGAAGAGTGATATGAAAGAAAAGGAAGTTAGTGATAGCATGACGAGTAACAGGGCAGAGTGGAAGAAAAAAACGTGTTGCGCCGACCCCAAATAACATGGGATAAGGGCAGGAAAATGATGAAGACTATACAAAAACTTTTTTCCGGATTTCAAAATTTGCAAGCGTTTGAATTTTATAGTCTTCTTTTCGCTTTGATGGTTTTCTATCTAGCTTTAAAAAAAATCTTGCTTAAAATAACGTGGGCAAAAAAAAAAAACACCACAGACTAAAAATAAACGTCAAAACGGCTGATGACGTAACGGAAACACGAATCAGTGTAATAAATAAATAAGTGAATTTGCATTTAATGATAAAATCATATTAATTTAAGTAAAATAAATCACAAGCGTTGAATTGAACAATGTTTTAAGGTTTGTATTTTATTTAAATATACTTCATCATTTCAGCCGAAAGAAGTCCACTGTTGGACATAGGCCTCCGACTTCGGATAGAAAACTATAGCAATTTTGCATTACAATATCTACCAGGAATCAATTTACGAATAATAATAATAAACACTTCTTGAGTTATTGTTGGTTGTGAGTAATAAAAGTATTTAAAAGATCTCTGATCTCATTTTTTGTAATTGTATGGTTCAGACGGCCCTAAATACCTTTTATAGATAGCTAGCTTCTTCCCGTGGCCTCACTTGCGTGATAGTAGATTTTCAAGGGAACATATTCCCGAGATAAAAGTATACTTTGTGCTATTCCCGAATTTGGTCCACCCGTGTACTATATGTCTTCCAAATCTGTTCAGCCGTTTAAGCGTGAGTTAGTACTAAACATAAACATAGACATACAAACTTTCACTTTTCTAATATCACTGTAATTCAGATAATAATTACAGAAGCAAATCGATTTTGTTTGAGTTTTTTTTTTCAAGTTTCGAAAATTGCTTTTGATCATTGGTTGTCTGATTGAATTATTATTAAGAATAACTACTAATTTAATTATTTTTAGTTAGTGAGAGAAATTTTGTGACGTTTTAAAATAAGTTAGATAGACGTATTTATGCAACTTCGTAACCAACGATTTCATAGAGCTAGTCTTATCAGATCTAGACTGGAGTCCTAAATATATTCAAAACTAATAAAAGTTACACCATATTTGATTTGAACTGTTCTGACGTCAATATTCTGACGCATTTCGAATTTTTCGTACCATCAGTAACTTTTTAAATCATAAAATTATGCGGACACGAAGACTGCGAGGTAAATGAATGGTGGTTAACCCTTGAAGGCTGTTATTTTATTAGTTAGATTAATAATATGCATCACATGACATTGTTTTATTGAATAATTTAAATACGCATATTTATGTATAATGGAAATGATAATATGTTTAGAAAATGTATATCATGTATAAATTAAAATAATATTATAAATTTAGAGCCTACCAGTTCGTTAATTAGAATGTTTATGAGCTAGAAAAGATAAAATAACTTATATTCTTTTTAGTTGTTATAATATGTATATAATATAATTTATTTTATATCATCAAATCTCGTCTACTTTTTGTATAAATACCTACTATTTAAAATTTAATTTAATACGTGTGATATCTAAATATGATCTAAAAGTTTGATTTAGAGTTATACGTAAATGAAAGTTTTGTGCCAATTTTGAGTGAATTTACTTAAAAGTTGCGCTTATATAAAACAGTTTATAGTACGAACAATTTAAAAGCCAATAAAAGGTTATATTATGATCTATTTATTACTAAACTGTACGGTCATATTGCTGGGTAAAGATCCCTCTCCAATCTTTTCAACAGTCACGTATTTAAGGGCCTATTACACTACTCGATGTTCAGACAGTCTTAGTCGATGTCGCGTAGTGTAATAAGAGTTAGACCGGTCTTACTCGTATCAAAAAATAAGACAGTCTGAATATCGTGTGCTGAATATCGCGTAGTGTAATAGGCCCTTTACGATTTTTCGTTCGAATTATTAAAATAAACATCATGACCATCTTTCTATCCTCTTCACAGTTTTCTATACATACGCTATCAAAACGCAATCCTAACTCCATTTTTCTCTTTTTTTGAGGTAGGAAATTATCAAATGACTTCTCTCGGTCTATGGCGGAACGAAAGGGCGTGTCAGACCTTTATAGACTTAAAACCTACTTATGTTTCTTCATTTTCCCTTACGTTCTACGGCCTCCGTAACTCTTTCAAATGTTCTCACAGCCGCAGCATGCATCGGCTATATTGGTCCACTTCAGTTTTGCTGACATCTCTATGAGGCGCGAATAGAACACTACACGCCGACAACTCGAGCCTTCTTCTTGCCAGATGGCCGAACAACCAGCTACCCATTGCTCGAAGTCCGCAAGGCCACGCTTATGGTGGCCGGGTATTGCTCTGCGACTTCCGACGCCTGGGGCGACACCTATGACGGCGGTTGCGGCTTGAGGATGTTGGTTCCCTCACGGTTGCGGCTATTTCCTTCCTACTTCCTTGCATTACTGCTTCGCAGAAAGAGGCAACGAAGCGACTGTTTCGTTGCCTCCCGCTCTGGACCATGGCCTGAACCAGAGCCAGCCGCGAGAGTCTAGAAGAGGTTAGAAGCCGCTGATCATCTTCACGCAATTTTGATTCCTGAGACAATTGTTATCAGACTAATAAACGATTGGCTTTCAAGTAATAAACACAACAATCACTGAACGAACTTCATACAAAAAGTGGTTCAATTTTTTTTACATTATTATAATTGGCAGTATCAAATAAAATGCCGGTATGTTTAACTAAATGTTCCCTAAACTGTCTGTCATTATATCAATCTTATCGAATCGTTTACGGATATACCCAGTTCGAAAGCCCAGACCTTGGGTCTTTCCTCGTTGTTTCAAATTGATACGTATCTTTAAGTAGGAAGCTTGTCAAACATGATTATTGTAATACTTAAATCTTATGCCAGCAAGAAATATGCTTATTGACTTTTAAACAAAGCTTTTATTTTTTTCCCACACTTGTAAAGCGCTAATACTAATAATATATTAGAATGCAATATTGACAGCTTTGTCGTATGTTAGAGTTTTTTTTTTAAGTGGGTAATCGACCCACTCTAGAGCGGAGCGTTGTCAGACTTTTACTGTATAAAACCACACCTAAGTTCCTTCTTTGCCCTTGCATTCTAGGACTACGGGTTTTCTTTTTCGAAGTCAACCCATGGCCCCAGTAGGTTTCGGCCCCGTTGGTCCCCTACAGTTTCGCTGACATCTCGACGAGATGCGCGTGGAACACTACGCACCGTTGACGAGTCGGGCACGGTTCGGACAGTTACCGAACGGCCGGACGGCGAGCTACCCATCTAAGGGCAAGCTATAAACAATATTTATCAAACTTGTAGTTCTATCTAATGACATCCCCGCTCTTGGACGGAGCGAGAGAGCGTGTCAGACTTTTACTGACTAAAAACCCACTCCTGTTCCCTCTTTGCCATTGTTCCAGGGCCCCGGGGATCCCTTTCGCATCGCCCATGGCCCCGGTAGGCTTCAACCCTGCTGGGCCCTTACGGTTGCTGACATCTCTTTGAGGCGCGCGTGGAGCACTACGCGCTGTCGACGGCTTGGGCTCGGCCCGGACGGTTACCGGACGGTCGGACGGCGAGCTACCCATTACTTGCCGTCCGCAAGCCCGCGCCTACAGTGGCCGGAAATCGGGATCGCGGTTGCCTCGCGCGAGCCGCCGCCTCCTTTATTAGCATTATTGCCTCGCAGAAGGAGGCGACCGCCTGCTACTCCTTCTCTCTCAGGACCATGGCCTGTACCAAGGCGCGAGAGATCGCTGCCGCCGATCGCGCCCACGTATTTAATTGCTTGTTAGTGCTTAAAACTATTCTAATACTACTTACATAATATTTTATTTTTATTTGCTATGTAAACGAATGTTGATGTAAATACGAAGACACATCGCCGCTGAAAGGTTGACTAATTCGAGAAACTTTATTTTTGCTCATTATGATAATTTTGTTTGATTTATTGTTTTAAATAAATAAATTTTATTAATTTATTTCGCCAATCTTAGCTGCATTTACATGTATTTATGTGTATTTATGTGGTAGGTATAACCACATCGTGCTGGTCTATATGTGCTTTTTTTTTGAGAAGGGAAACCATCAAATCGATACCCGCATCGAACAAAACAGTGTCTTGGTTTACAGTCCAAAAAAAATTCAAACAGTTTTTTTTTTCGGTGGGAAGATCATCTTATGACATCTCCCGCTCTTGGGCGGGTCGAGACTTTTACTGACTAAAACCCACGCCTGTTACTTCGTTGCCTTTCGTACCGGGGCCGAGTCTTCCTTTCAGAATCAGACCCTTGGCCCCAGTAGGCTTCGACCCTGTTGAGCCCCTACAGTTGCTGACATCTCCTTGAGGCGCGCGTGGAACAATGCGCGCCGTCGACAACTTGGGCTCGGTCCGGACGGTTACCGGACGGTCGGACGGCGAGCCACCCATTTCTCGCCGTCCGCAAGCCCGCGCCCACGGTGGAAATTCAAACCGTACAATCACTTTTTGGGGTGGGGGTACAGGGGTGTATACGGGGTCCCAAACAACACCTATCGGGATCCAAGCCAACCTCACCTGCACGTGGTGCACCCTGCTGACAAACAAACGAGGCTATGGCGACCCGCCAACACGCACTGGACCAGCGTGGCGGGTTATGGTCCAAACCCCCCTAAATGCATAATGCAATAAAAAACAGGCCCCAAGTGCCCGGCGACTCCAGCGGTTGTGCTAGCGTGGACGGGCGTGGGCGCAGCCCTGGGGTCTGGGGTGCTAAGAATCTCCGGGTGGGATCGATCAACCGTCGACGACTGGACCTGGCGACGTACAACGTGCGTACACTCCGGTCCGATGAGAAGATCGCCGAACTTGAAGAGGAGTTGAGCAGGTTACGATGGAGTATTGTGGGATTATCCGAAGTGCGAAGACAGGGGGAGGACACGATAATCCTAAAATCTGGTAACCTGCTCTATTTTCGGGAAGGAGACCAGCAGTCCCAAGGAGGTGTCGGGTTTATCGTCCACAGGTCCCTTGTTAACAATGTGGTGAAGATCGAGAGTGTGTCGACCAGGGTGGCGTACCTTATACTCAGAATATCATCAAGATATTCGCTGAAGGTCATACAGGTATACGCTCCGACCTCGACACACCCCGACGACGAAGTAGAGACCATGTATGAGGATGTATCCAGGGCCATTCATGGTTATAAGTCTCACTTCACTGTGGTTATGGGGGACTTTAACGCGAAACTGGGCAAACGCGACGGTGACGAGCTGCGAGTGGGGCAATTTGGGTCTGGACGTAGGAACCACCGGGGACACCTACTGGCCAGTTTTATGGAGAAGGAGGGCCTCTACATGATGAACTCCTTCTTCAGAAAGCGTGAGCATAGGAAGTGGACCTGGCAAAGCCCCGATGGTGCAACTAAAAATGAGATTGACTTCATCATATCCACAAAGAAGCAAATATTCAATGATGTCTCTGTGATCAATGGCGTGAAAACCGGAAGTGATCACCGCCTGGTAAGGGGCTCATTGAATATCAATGTCAAGCTTGAAAGGTCACGACTGATGAAGTCTACGCTCCGTCCTGCACATATCCAGATCCAAAACTCCGAGAGCTTTCAGCTCGAACTTCAAAATCGCTTCGAATGCCTAGGAAGCTCTGTGGATGAATACAACGATGGGTTCGTGGAAACTGTCCATACGGTCGGGTCTAAATTCTATAAGACTCGTACAAGTAAGAGCAAGAGGCTCACAGATCGAACTCTCCAGCTTATGAAGGAGAGGCGTGAGATGATTCTGCAGTCTTCAGACGATGCGTGCACATATCGGCAGCTCAATAAACAGATCTCTAAGTCCTTGAAACGCGATCTCCGTCAATTTAATACCGGAAAAATTAAAGACGCGATTGAGCGAAATAAGGGCTCTAAGGTGTTCGCAAGAGATCTGTCTATTGGGCAGAGCCAGCTCACGAAACTGAAGACCGACGATGGCAGAGTCATATCCGCCAAATCGGAGCTTTTGGGAGCGATCGAGGCTTTTTATGGACAGTTGTACACGTCAATCACAAAACCCACTGTGAATCTAGCAAACGACCCAAGAGCTAGATTGACCCGACACTATACCGAAGATATCCCGGACGTCAGCCTGTACGAGATTAGGATGGCTCTGAAGCAGCTTAATAACAACAAGGCACCAGGTGATGACGGAATTACGGCCGAACTCTTGAAGGCGGGTGGAAAACCGATCCTTAAGGCCCTTCAGAAGCTGTTTGATTCCGTCATATTCGAGGGAAAAACGCCACAGGCGTGGAGCAGAGGTGTGGTGGTACTCTTCTTTAAGAAGGGCGACAAGGCCCTGCTCAAGAATTATAGACCCATCTCACTTCTGAGCCACGTCTACAAGCTGTTTTCCAGAGTCATCACGAACCGTCTCGCGCGCAGGTTCGACGACTTCCAGCCTCCCGAACAAGCCGGATTCCGAAAAGGCTTCAGCACCATAGACCACATACATACGCTACGGCAGGTTATACAGAAGACCGAGGAGTATAATCTGCCTCTGTGCCTAGCGTTTGTGGACTATGAGAAAGCCTTTGATTCGATCGAGACTTGGGCTGTGCTGCAGTCTCTCCAACGGTGCCAGATTGACTATCGGTACATCGAGGTGCTGAAGTGTTTGTACAAAAACGCCACTATGTCAGTCAGACTACAGGACCAGACCTCGAAACCTGTCCTCCTGCAGCGGGGTGTGAGGCAGGGAGACGTTATTTCTCCGAAACTGTTCACGGCCGCAATGGAGGATGTCTTCAAGGTTCTGGACTGGAGTGGATTAGGCATTAATGTCAATGGCGAGTACATCACTCATCTTCGGTTTGCCGACGACATAGTAGTCATGGCTGAGACCGCGGAAGAGCTCAGCACAATGCTAAATGACCTCAGTAGAGCTTCCGAAAGAGTGGGTCTCAAAATGAACATGGACAAAACTAAAGTCATGATAAACATCCATGTAGCACCCACTCCGATCAAGATCGGAGACTCTGCACTCGAAGTTGTAGACGATTACGTTACCTGGGACAGACAATCCAGTTGGGTAGATCTAATTTCGAGAAAGAGGTCAACCGTCGAATCCAACTCGGCTGGGCAGCGTTCGGGAAGCTGCGCGGTATCTTCTCATCCAATATACCACAGTGTCTCAAGACGAAAGTCTATGACCAGTGCGTGTTGCCAGTGATGACGTATGGTTCCGAAACGTGGTCGCTCACAGTGGGCCTCATCAGAAGGCTCAAAGTCACCCAAAGGGCAATGGAAAGGGCTATGCTCGGAGTTTCCTTGCGTGATCGAATCAGAAATGAAGATATCCGCAGGAGAACCAAGGTTGCCGACATAGCACGAAGAATCGCCAAACTTAAGTGGCAATGGGCAGGGCACATTGCTCGCAGAACGGATGGCCGTTGGGGCCGAAAGGTTCTGGAGTGGCGACCGCGTACCGGAAGACGCAGTGTTGGAAGGCCCCCTACAAGGTGGACCGATGACCTGGTGAAGGTTGCGGGAATCCGATGGATGCGAGACGCGCAGGACCGTTCTTTATGGCGACATTTGGGGGAGGCCTATGTCCAGCAGTGGACGTCTATCGGCTGAAATGATGATGATGATGAATCACTTTTTACTTCATTTAAAAAAAAATACTGGATTTATGTTACAACCATGTTCGTTGCGGGTTTCCAAATAACTCTTTCTACTCTGGGCGAAGCGAAATGAAGTGTAAGATTTTTACTGACTAAAACCTACCTGATTTCTTTCAGTGACCTTTTACATTCCAGGATAACAATAACTCTTTTGAACAATTCGGAGTCTTGTCATACCTTAGCTACTAGCTTTTTCTCGTCACTTCCCTTCCGCTTATATTACAGGAAGGAGCTAGGACTTTTACGGGCTTTAACTAACTGGCCTTGGGTAAATATATGCACCTATTTAACACAAGTTTTTTTTTTTTTAACCACAGTTAAAGCCACCGTGGTTGTGTTAATCTGCAATCTAATTAGAACGACATACACTTTTACACCGCCTACCTAATTATTATGCAAAGCACGCATAATTCGTGTATGATTGACTTGTTTTTACGCAAGTCGCTCAAAGGAAAGCAAGTATAGGAAACCGATTGCGTTTAAGGTCACCATTGGGTTAACCTGTTCTATGTAGATCAATGAATTGTGCCAGGCATGCATAAAATGCGCGGTAAAAATATTTTTGTTGCACCATAATAAAAAAGATTATGAAATTTAAAAAATAATAATCGGCGTTTTACTTTTTTATTTACACTATTTTTATGTTAAAGTAGACTTTTTTAGAATTAGCTTATAAAAAAAATGGCACTTGATTTGAATTTCGAATCAAAACATTAAAAAAAGAAGAAAGTTTTACGTCTGCATGAAAAACAAAACTCCTGATTCTAAAAATTCTTTCACCAATATGTTATTTTATCACTGAGTGGCTCATATATATATATATATATATTTTAATTACATAAAGTAGTGCTTGACTGCGATCCCACCTGATGGTAATCAGTTCAGGTCAGCTATCGTTGATGGTGAAGCGCATTGAGGCTATTGAAGTACGCCTTGAAAATACCAAAATTTTACGCGATCTTTTTTTAATTTTAAGCGAGTGAAATTACTATGAAACAAATTATTGTTTTAGATATGGTCTGGGTTGACATTCGAACGTTTTCTTTGTACGTTTATTACTTTTACGTTTTTCATAACAGAAAAATAACTAAGCAAACGTTTCGGCTTCGGCACGTGTTTCTGTGAAACTTATAGACCGTGTAAGTAGTTGCTAAATTTTCTTAGCCTTTTAAGCCTACATTACTACGCACTAGTAGAATTTCACCATAGAACGTTTACGGTACCGCGGTATTTGTGAATGCACCAATTTTCCCTCGATCCATCCTTAAAAGGCAAACATTGTGAGATTGTATCACTTTCCATTGGTATTTTAGCTATTTAACTTAGCAAGAACGAATTCTTCAAATGTTTATTAATTGATTAAATAATCTGTGAGCTAATAATGATGTGGGTGGCTTGAATATCTGAGATAACGTCTGGTTATCAATATTGTATTTAAAACAGTTATTGGCATATCTCGTTGATAAAGGATTTGTAATTAAAATATCAAGCGGCCACCTACAATCGTACCTATGGCTTGTAATTTTTTTTTTCATTTTTCGGGATCCTGGCAGCTGTTGAACATCATAAAATGATCATAAAATAGGTGTGTGTAACTTTTTACTGAACTGACTCACTGTTCCGAAACATTTTAAACAAAACCATTGTGAGAGAAAATAAATTATATTATTATTCCATATATTTACTTTATATACATACCTATTATATTTTTAAATATTTCTTAAAAAAAAAAACATTAAAAAATATAAAAAATAGTAGCCCACCGGCATCGGGAACAGAGTCCAAGCTGCCGGCGGTCAGGGCTCCTGAAAGAGGAATCTCCTAACGATGCGCGCCGTGTCCAGGAGTACTGTTTCCTGGATCAAGCCCTTGATTCTGCTGCCTAACGAGAGCCTCCTTAGATGTTGTTCGAGGCTCTTGGCTATTAAGCCATTGGCCGTTATTATTACTATTATTTTAGTGTTCCGAAAGATTGGAACAGCAGATGTTAAATGAAACAATTGGGACACTGAAATACTCTGACCTGCAGTCTTTTTAAAATTTAAATTAAATCAAATATTGTAAATTTTAATGAACTGAACTAAAAACGTCTGCTTTAAATTATTCTCAAATCAAAATTCAACTTAATAAAACTGTTGATGTATGTGGCGCAACGTCACCATTCGTAACAGTCGGTATCTGTGTTTTTATCTTTTGAGCCGTTTTTCCAAATGTTCCGTTTGTACCTGGTGAGCCGATGTTTCAAATGTTCCGTTTTTATCTTTTGAGCCGATGTTCCAAATGACACATATCACTGTGTCGGAACATTTCAGTGATTCAGATGCAAATTTTCCAATCGCAAAGATGACACACTTTGCCCACGCCTATCATAGAAGCTTTACCGATAAACGATATCTGTTGATGACGTAACAGCTTTTGAAATCAGCAAACATGGTATGGGCGAGTGCGGCTCGCCCGGAGAACATGGTGGAGTATAGTCCGTTTGGTCGGAGCACCACCTTGTCTTCGTGGAGGCGATCGGCGGCGGCGAACAACGGTCGCGGCCAGGAGCGAGAAGGAATATAAAGCATCGCTCGATGAACAGATTTTCGATGGACCCAATAGGTTCTGGTGTGGCAACCACATACCGAAAGACGCAGGGTTGAAAGGCCTCCCACAAGGCGAACTGACGACCTGGTGAGGTTCGTCGACTCACAAGACCGCTTTTTGTGGAGACATTTAGGGGAGGCCTATGTCCAAAAGGTGAAGTCTTTCGGCTTAAATAATGATGATGCCTACATAATTATGTGTGTGTAGGTATTACGTATCTAGGTTTTTTTTACATAGTCCGACAGTGATCATATTAAAGATCGTGTCGATATTAAATCTTTATCTTAAATCAGTAAATCAAATACATACGTAAAGTCTTATATAAACTTAATTGACGTCACTAGATGAAATCACAAGAGCAGTGAGCTGGACGTTAGCAGCTAGATTAATCGTAAAAGTGTCACAACGAATACTAAAAGATACATCTTATCACGAACCAGTGGTCTGCCCTCTAGCTAGACGTGGGTTGGGTTTAAATAATTGAAGATCTTTGATACATTTTCGTACGTGCATAACTAAGTAGCTATGTATTGCTTAAATCTTACATAGTCTCCTTCATGGTGGAATGGCGATAGCAACTGTTGCAACCCAGTGTTAGGCACGCCATAATTATGGCGGTAAGTCCCGTCTTTGAGGAGTGTCTGGAAAGACAACACGGCGTCCTTACCTTCCGCTTAACGCAGGTCCTCACTGGACATGGTAAGTTCGGGAGGTTCCTGCATCGGATTCGTGCGGAAGAAACGCCCGAGTGCCACCATTGTGTGGACCGCCTGGAGGACACGTTGGAGCATACGGCCGAGGTGTGCCCCTAATGGGCAGAGCAGCGCTATGTCTTCGTGGGAGCGATCGGCGATAGCGATCTCTCACGCCAGGCCTTAGGCCATGGTCCGGAGCGAGGAGGAGTGGCAGGCGGTCGCCTCCTTCTGCGAAGCGGTAATGCTAGCATAGAAGGAGAGCCGACGGGATTCCGATCCTGATTTCCGGCCGTCCGGTAACCGTCTGAACTGAGCCCAAGTCGTCAACAGCGCAGTTCAGTTCCACGCGCGACTTAAGGAGATGTCAGCAACCGTAGGGGCCCAGCATGGTCAAAGCCTACTGGGGCCATGGGTGATGCGAAAGAGATACCCGGGATCCTGGAAAAGTGGCAAAGAAGGAACAGGATTAGGTTTTTTGGCAGTAAAAGTCTGACGGTATCTCCCGCTGCACCTAGTTATCCATCTAGTTATCCATTATCTGCAATAGTTATCCTGATTGTAGGCAAATAATACGGGCATCGACGCACTAGACACTTACTGATTTATTGGTTTATAGGTTACTTCTAGGTAAGCGCGCCCCATCGTCGACCGCATCGTCGCTTTCTATCAGGTGAGATAGCGGTCAAGCGCGATCCTATCAAAAATAAAAAATAGCTGAGACTGATTCAGTAGCTGATTCGAAATATACTACTTCCATGATTTTCATTTATTACGTTACATGTCGTAGTTGCCAGAAATATATTCGTCATCATCATCCACAGCCTAACTTGGCCTACTGCTGGGTGGAGGCTTGTCTTTAGTTCTGCCAATCTCCACGTTCCTACGCCACCTGCCTAAGAAATAGGTTACCTGTCAACAATTCAAAAGTATTATATATTACAGAAGATATATATGGTTTGTGTTGGATTATAAAATGTACCAAATGGTATTAACGTTATTTTATATCAAAGAACAACATTATTTCCCTTCCTTTTATTGAAATTCATCTTATGACATCCCCCGCTCTTGGGCGGGGCGGGAGATGGTGTCAGACTTTTACTGACTAAAAACCCACTCTTGTTCCTTCGTTGCCTTTCGTACCGGGGCCAAATCTTCCTTTCAGAATCAGACCCTTGGCCCCAGTAGGCTTCGACCCTGCTGGGCCCCTACAGTTGCTGACATCTCCTTGAGGCGCGCGTGGAACAGTACGCGCCGTCGACAACTTGGTCTCGGTCCGGACGGTTACCGGACGGTCGGATGGCGAGCCACCCATTGCTCGCCGTCCGCAAGCCCGCGCCTACGGTGGCTGGAAATTGGGATCGGAGTCCCGATGGCGGTTGGGGCGTGAGGACCGTTGCCTCACGCGATCGGCCACCTCCTTTGCTAGCATTACTGACATTACTCCTCGCTCCGGACCATGGCCTGTACCAAAGCCCGGCGCGAGAGATCGCCACCGCCGATTGCCTCCAAGAGGACATAGCGTTGCTCTGCCCAAGCGGGGCACACCTCTACTGTGTGTTGCACCGTGTCCTCCGGGCGCTTTGCGCAATGGTGACACCCGGGCGTTTCTTCCGCACGGATCCGGTGCAGGAACCTCCCGAACTTACCATGTCCGGTAAGGACCTGCGTCATGCGGAAGGTAAGGACGCCGTGTTGCCTTTCCAGCTACTCCTCAAAGAGAGGACTTACCGCCATGATTATGGCGTGCCCAAGTACAACATCCGGTAGTAACAAAAACGCTATTTGTGGATATCATGACAAAGTTTACTATCTCAAGGCAGCTTTAAATATCATGCAGAGATGCAGGTCTGACAAGTCTGACACTTCTTCTTGTTTCATCCAGAGTGAGAGAAGTTTTTTGATAATTTTCAAATTAAATTAAATTACCTTAATTCTCAATAGTAATAATGTTTTAAGAATTTTTAAAGCATTTGTTGGATTGCATCACCGCATTTCATCACCAAGAAAAAGTACGAAACTGCAACATTTTTGGATACCAGCTCTTGGTACTGAGTCACTGATTTATGAGAAAAAGGAAACGTATAACGTGATGGTATGTATAAGGTACTACAATTTCTCCCTTATGACTTGATTAGAATATCAAATAACAATAGGTGTTGTTACGAAGTCACGCCGGTGAGTTACATTCTCGATGAACAAACGAATTACTGATGAAGATACTGTATCTACATCATAGTATGATGTGATGTAGTACTTTTTAGGGTTCCGTACTCTAATGATAAAACGGGACCCTATTACTAAGACTCTGCTGTCCGTCCGTCTGTCACCAGGTTGTGTCTCATGAACCGTGATAGTGAGTTGAAATTTTCACAGATGATATATTTCTATTGCCGCTATAATAACAAATACAAAAATTAAATTAAATAAATATTTAAGGGACCCGACTTCCCGATTTTCCGACTTTTAAAAAGATGGTGAAGCTGCATTATACCTATCACTTTAATTATTCTTCTCCTTTCTCTATCGTATATTTTATTATTTATTATTTGGTAATGTACCTATTTATGTATTATATGGATATATATTTTATTGTATTTTAATTGTCTTTTCTTTTTTTTTACATTATTTATGTTGTTGTACAATGACAGTCCCAAATCTTTTCCTCTCGTTTCAGCAGCAAAGGTCATCTGGTAGAAATTGCCCTGTGCAAAAAGACCGCCTATTGTACACTTTTTTTTTAATAAAGGAAGAAAGAAATAAATAATAAATAAGGAGGCTCCCATACAACAAACGTGATTTTTTTGCTCGTTTATTGCTATGGACGGTACGGAACCCTTCGTGCACGAGTCCTACTCGCACTTGGCCGGTTTATAACATCACGTTATGAAGTCAACTAACCATGAAGGTGTTATGTATTGTAGTAAGCAATGCCACTTAGTTAGGTACCTTCTCATACAAATATGTAACACTAGCGACCGGCCCCAGCTTCGCATGTGTGTTAGAAAGCTCTAAAATCCTTCCTCATGAATGACTCTGTCCATTGATGAAAACTGTATAAAAATCCGTTCAGTAGTTTTTGAGTTTATTGCGTTCATATAGACAGACAAACACGGTTGGGGACGTTGTTTTATAATATGTAAGGAGGTGATGATGACGAGGGCGACAACATTTTCTATGATATGTTTGCAGGATCCTATCCTAAAGAGTTATTGCGGCCCTGGAACGTCTGGTCTTAGCAACTGCCCGAAATTTAATATCGAATTGTTGTTTAACCTCTCAGGCCCCATTATATCGAAAACGGTACACCTCGGTACCAGATAACTTAAACATTATTTTTACGTAATAAGGTTTAACTTAGCTGGTACCAGGTGTACCGTTTTCGGTACACCGAGGTCGAGGCTAAGTTCCAATCGCGCGTAGAATTCTGATAACGCATAGAAAGATTTTGAATTTTTAGTACCTAGCTATGTGCTAACATAAATGTCACTTCACTACCTAAGAAAAATAATACACACCTATAAATTATATGTGCATTACGTAGAAACATAAAACATTTTAATGTCTTCCCCGTTAAGAATCCTAACTACGATGTTGTACAACCTCTGAACAGATGTTCAAACTGCTCTACTACACGTCACTATTCCATATCCTATGAATGTATTCTTGCGTTTATGCAACTCGAGCATTTATTCTCTATGTAGTAACCGGAGCAAACATAATCGCATTGCATGTTAGTGACATCAGCAACCTAGTGGCAATTTCTAATCAATACTACAAATCGTGCCCAACATTCAGATGTTTAAAGGAAAGTTCTAACGGATCTAGATGATGGTACGTGTGTTTTGTACAAATTAAATGGACACATGTTTAGTTTGGTCTAACTACAGAGTAGAGTTGCGTAAAATGTAATGGACGATGTTAAAAGGAGGTATTATTTCTAAAAGATTTATTTATGTATTATTTTCGTTTATTCTGGCGACTAGCCTATTGGTCTAGTGGTTAGAGGCCCTGTCTGCTATGCCGGAGGTCGTGGGTTCGATTCCCACCCAGGACAAATGTTTGTGTGATGAGCATGATCATTTGTTCTGTGTCTGGGTGTAATTTATCTATATATGTATCTATTTAGAAATATATAAGTATGTTTATCAGTTGTCTAGTAACCATAACACAAGCTCTGCTTAGCTTTTTGTTGTCCCAAGCTAAGCAGCATTGTGTGATAGTTATGGAATATTATATTATATATTATATTATTATTCATTATTTTAAACATATAAATTATATTTTTAAATATTTCAATAAAAATAATAAAAAATAACATTAAAAATATAGAAAATAGTGTCCCACCGGTATCGGGAACAGGGTCAAAGCTATCGGCGGCCAAGGCTCCAGACAAAGGAACCTCCTAACAATACGAGCCGTATCCAGGAGTACCGCTTTCAAGACCAAACCCTTGATCCAGCCGCCTAACGCGAGCCTACTAAAGTGTTGGTCGAGGCTCTTGGCTATTAAGCCATTGGCTGACACGACTATCGGTACAATGATCGCCGAGTCTACATTCTAATTATTATTATTTATTATATACTTTAAAGTTTCGTTGGCTACAACTTAATGAACTAAATGAGGATTTTGGTTAAATTAAATAAGTCGTCTGTATTTAATTTTTATGTACCAGCAACGGTAATATGTTTGCTTTATCTATTAAAGAGCTATTTAAAACCTTTATGTAGGTATCGCTAGCTTCTACCAGCGGCTTTGACTACGTGAATGTAAAAAATTATCCCAAGGGAATATATTCCGCTGTTATAATAAAAAAAAAAAAAAACTGGAGTCCTAACACGCAAGGCAAAGAAAGAAATAATGGAACATAGAAGTGGCTTTTGCTTAGTAAAAGTTGGACAGTCCTCTCGCTCCGTCCTAGAGCACGAGAAGTCATTGGATGTTTTCTCACCTACAAAAAGGGAATGTATGAAGTTTCATTCTAATCTGATAGCCGTTTTAGCGTGATGCAATATCAAGCATATACACACATAGACAAACTTTCGCTTTTATATTATTAGTAAGATGAGATAGTATGATATATGTATTCAGAAATAAATTATTTTCTATTCTTCATTTACCTTCCGTGCATTACTACTCATACTGTTTAACCTAGATTCGATAACTGACGGATTTTCATTAGTTCACTTTTGATAGAGGATCATCACTAAGTTCTCCCGCTCTGGGTAGCGCGAGAGGGAGAGTAAGTCTTTTACTGACTAAAACCCACTTGTGTTCCTTTAATTGTTCTTTGCGTTCCAGAGCTAATAGTGTGTAGATCACCGTCCGCCTCAAGAAGATGTCAGCAGCCCAGTCCCAGCAGGGTCAAAGCCTACTAAGTCCTGAAACGAAAGCAAAGAAGGTACTTAAGAGTATGTTTGAGTCAGTAAAAGACTGACACACCCTCCCAACCTACCCTATTGCGGGAGAAGTCATTGGATGGATGATTTCAAAACCAAAAAAAACGAAAAAAAAAGCCGGTCTCCTAATGAATCCTACAATCCTTGCAGGCTCTCTAAGCCAGCTATGATACTAAATTAATAACATCTGTGTAGATGTCTGCAACAAGATGATATATGAGAAAATCATGATTTACTAAAACATTTATTACGACGATGTTCCGGCAACGAGTTATTTCACTCAGAAGCTGCAAATAAATCAACATTACTGCCGGTAATGCCATGTTTACACGTAACGGAATCAATAGAAGCCCCACAATGAAAGCTGCACCATGCTGAACTCAACTTATCGTGTCAGTGTATATCTTTAAGGTATAATCAATAAAGCAATTTCTCTAATAGCCAGTTTTACAAGCGAAACAATGACTTTTACATCGTGACTGGGTACATATAGAAGTGAGGTACACCACTCAGTTTTGTCCTAATGTGATCGACAATGTCACGCTGTCAGCGTTGAGAAAGAGAAAATTACTGTTATCCATAGGAAGATACGAGTATTTCTCTGAGAAAATATGATTTTGTTTGATTGCCGTTATTATCTGTGAGCTGAGAGTAATAGAAAGGCAGGAATCGTCTATTGCAAATAAGCTTCAATCAACATCGATGCTGTTGTCTGCTGGACTGTCGGCTCCTTTTGAAGTTAACGTCAAAGGTTTCACTTTTCAAGTCCGTATTCAATAAGTAACTATTAATTACCGGATAAAAGTGGTAATTCAGAAGTCAATAGCCATTAAAGTTACTTTAATTGCCTTTTCAATACCAACATAATGAAGGTTTCTAAAGAGCTTTTTGCTTGCTTCTGTACACGACGTATTCCTAGCACCGGCCAGCAGCTTTGCCTACGTCAAAGTAGAAAATTGTCCCAAGCGAGTATACCTATTTCCAGAATAAAAAATATCCTATGTGCTTTTCCAGAACATGGTCTACTGTTGTACAAAGTTTCATCGAAATCCGTTTAGTCGTTCGAGCATGAAGAAGTAACAAATTTTAATACATACTTTCACCTTTATAATACCAAGCCTCAGATAAATTATGGGGCAAAATGTTCCCCAACAGGACGCGCAACGCTCAATCTATGTGAAGCTGCAACGTTACAAAGTATCCCGGAACTTGTTCCTGAACATTTTGTATTCACGTGGCGGTGGACATGTTGTTGGACAATTTGATAGTGTAGCGCGTCATGTTGGGGGACAAGGCTAGAATCAATAGGCTCTTAATAAACTAGTGCGCCTCATCAACGATTGCATCACTGCTTACCATCAGGTGGGATCGCAGTCAAGCACTAGTTTATATCAAATAAAAAAAATATATATATATGAGGCTTTAGTGGGAGCAGTGCTGGCCGAGTGGTAATGGCCACGACTTACAAGTTTTAGGTCGCGGGTTCATACCCAGCCAGGCGCATTACTTTGTGTAATTTATTTCATCACCACTGCTCTCAAAATGGTGAAGGAAAACAGGAAAGCGGCATGTCTTAGAACCAAAAATTCGAAGACATGTGACATCCACCAACCCGCACTGGGCCCGCGTGGTAGATTACGGCCCATTCCCTCTCCTAGAGAGGAGGCCTGAGTCGCAACAGTGGGAACAGTATAAGGCCGACTATGCTAGTGTTGTCACTTAAATACACTTGTGTCTTGTTCATTACTTATACATAATACAAAGGCGTTTCTACAACGTTCAGCATGACATTAATACAATAATGTTTAGTTAAAATAAATTCTTAGGCTTAATCTGTAATTAAAATCATTGTTTACCCACACGTTTCGAGCTGTACAACGGTTACAAGTCCATAGTCCTTGGACCAATTGTAAAGGAAACGAAATCTGTTAATCACTATCCGTTTACTATTATTACAGAATGACAATAAATTATAAGATATAATAGTCTAGGAGTCATTAAAGTTTTGATTATAGTAAGAGCACGAAAAATTTTAACATTTTAATTTGGCTACTTAATTTTGACAGGTAATTAAATTTACATATATATATTATATAGTAATAGCAACTATGTACTTATTGTCAGCGTAAATTTATTAAATAATTGCTAGTTCTAGGATCTACTGAGTAATTTGCTTTTGTCTCTGTGTAAGCATAAAGCATTGTCGGCCTTCTAATGTTCAAACTGCTGGGTATCTGGCCTCCTCTCTAGAAGAGGGAATGGGCCGTAATCCACTACGCGGACTGAGTGTGGATTGGAGGATGTCACATGTCTTCGAATTTTTGGTTCCGGAACATGCTGGTTTTCTCATTATGTTTTCCTTCACCGTTTTAAGAGTAGAGGTAGTGAAATAAATTACACAAAGTAATGTGCCTGGCTGGGTTTGAACCCGCGACCTACAACTTGGAAGATGGGAGAGTTACCACTGAGCCACCACTGCTCTGTTTTACTAGATTTAAGTACTTTGAATCGTTTAATGCTTACCTAATCATCACACTAATTTAAAGGTGAAAGTCTGTATGTATGTTTGTTTCTTCTTCATACTCGAACAGCTGAACGGACTTAGATAAAATAGGTACGCGGTGTCTTCTAGTCAAATATATCACAGTGTCTCAAGACGAAAGTCTGTGACCAGTGATGACTTATGGCTCCGAAATGTGGTTGCTTACAATGGGCCTCATCAGAAGGCTTAAAGTCATTCAAAGGGCAATGGAAAGTGCTATGCTCAGAGTTTCCTTGCGTGATCACATCAGAAATGAAGATATAGCAGGATAGAATCGCCAAACTTAAGTGGCAGTGGGCAGGGCACATTGCTCGCAGGACAGATGGTTGATGGGGATGAATGGTTCTAGAGTAGTGACTGTAAGCTTAAATTGATTAAATAATTGTTAATTTAGTATCTACTAAGTAATTTACTTTTGTCTCTATTTTATTGTAATTTAATATATTAAAAATTACTGCTAAACACGGCCTACTGGATATTTTGACACTCGCTACGAAATGAAAACCTACAAGCTACCGTACCGTATGAAATATAACAAGAGAAAAGTTTTCATAGCACAAATATAAGAAAATGTCTGAAAAATGTAAATTTGTAGACTTCTGGGAGACTCGATTAGGGAGTTGAATTATTTAATAGGTAAGTTTATACTCATACGGAACCCTCAATGCGAGAGACCGACTCACACTTTTCTAGTTTTTATACAGTAAAAGCTTGGTTCACTATCTCCGCGCCTACTTTGCAGTATCAATCGGTATTGTTCTGTCCGCCATTCGCGGCGGTATCGTGTCGTTTGGCATTTGTTCCGCACCCTTACGAAATTGCGTTGACTTGACATATTGGCGATAATGTAACTCATTTGTTTTACCTAACAATAGCCTATATGTCGGGGACATGTAATGATATGCTGTCATCAAAATGCTTTGTTGAATTATGTGTTAGCATCTAGATATCAATGGGAAGTTTATTCAATTTCATTTATATTATTTAGGAATAATCATGTTGAATATATATAATACAGAATATATAATAATAATGAATAATGCTGTCATCAAAAGGTTTTGTTGAATTATGTGTTAGCATCTAGATATCAATGGAAACTTTATACAATTTCATTTATATTATTTAGGAATAATAAACAAATACACATGAAATTTTAAAAAATAACTTATAAAAAAAATCACACAAAGACTATAAAAGTGAGCATCTTTATGCAGACACTAGCTGCTGCCTGCGGCTTCGCCCATGTTATAATAAAAAACTGGGCAAGTGCGAGTCGGACTCGTGCACTGAGGGTTCCGTACAAACTATAATCCCCGAATGGAATCTCAAAGATTTTCCAAATTGCAAAAAAGTATCTTTTTTATTTATTTATTTAACAATTCATGTAGTTACTGTTTTTTTTTGTGACGTATTTAGGTAACAACAAATTTACTGTTTTCAGATTTATTCCTGTGCCTGTGCTATAAGACCTTGCTTTATGAAAAATTTCAGGATTCCGGGTTGACGGAAGAAGTACCCTATGAATTTTGATTCCTTTGAGACTATCGAAATATTTTTTTTTTTTTGCGATATAAACGGCCGTATCTTATTCGTTAACTTCAAATTTTGATCTTTTCATACCTTCAAGGGACTGCAGATTTAAGTATATGGTTTTAATTTAAACTAAATACCTTCTTCTGTTTCCGTGATAGAGGGTATTGACAGACAGACGAACAACAAAGTGATTCTATAAAGGTTCCGTTTTTTTTTCTTTTTGAGGTACGGAACCCTAAAAATATCCCGAAGTAACATAAATCCAGGACAAAAAATCCTATGTGCTATTCTAGGACATGGTCTACCCATGTACCAAGTTTCATCGAAATCCGTTCAACCGTTCGAGCGAGAAGAAGTAACAAACATACACACAAATACGTCTGTCACAAACTTTCGCCTTTATAATACTAGTGTGATGTTTGCTACTACTGTGCCAAATTTCATCTAAATCCGTTCAGCCATTTGAGCGTAAAGGAGTAACAAACACACATTCATACAAACTTCCACTCTTTTATTAGTGTGTTTTAGACGACAGTGATCATAACCTACCGCAATACAGTCCTGATTGACTTGTTGTAAGCAGTGGGCACTTTAAATCACTTACGTAAAAATGAGATGCGTTTGACGCATTCACGATCATATTACTAAATATTAGGTGTTATATATATCATAGTAATATAAATGTATTACTTTCGTTATAAGTATAATGTGCAATAGACTTACATAATTCTGAGATAATATTAAATGATCTCCGTAGCTATTAAGGTTATTAACTGAAAAAATGAAGGGGAATCGTTTGTCTTGGTACGGTCATTTGAAGAGGGAGGATGAAACGCATGTTACTAAAAGTGTTATGAGTATAATTGTGCATGGATGGAGAGGGAGAGGGAGGTCAAAGAAAAGACGGATGGATTCTGTGAGAAGTGATATGAAAGAAAAGGGGAGTTAGTGATAGCGTGACTGGTGACAGGACATAATGGAAGAAAAAACCATGTTGCGCTGACCCCAAATGACAGGGGACAAGGGCAGGAAGAAGATGAGTTATTAAGGTTATTATATTTAGATTCTCTTGACTTTGTATTTAATATGCATAGAATGTTGTTCCTTCATTTATAGTGTCTACCATTGTTTGTTGCTAATCTCAGGAATTTGATTCCAGACATTTTGTACTTCTGTCATGTATTTCTTGTTTGCTTTCTTTATACTATATTTTTACCCTTTGGGTACCGAACTCTAAAAAAAAAAAAAAACTTATCAGAAATAACATTTTAAAGTTTGATAAAATCCTTGCATGGATACTATAGCTTGAATTCATACAATTGTAATTTAGTTTTTTATCTTTCACAACCAATAGATATTTTGTTGCATTATATTGATAAATTGTTATATTCTTCATTGTAACCTTCAACATTAATAGTTCTATCTAAGTAATGTTACATTTTATTTTTAGCCTGTCTACCTAAAAACAAGGTCGATCGAAATTCATGGTACTCTGTTAAATTATGAACACCGTTGAGTAAGTTAATATTACAATGTTTTTAAATTAATTTTATTATTTGCTTGTAGGGTCTTCTTCAACAAAAATAGTGTATTTTTTTTAATTGAATGAATCCCTTGAATGGCCTAGGATTCGGCCACGGCGATTACGTCGTCCGCTGATGATATCAATAGATAGTAAGTAGTACTTACGTGAACAGGTAAGGCTATTCAAGATGGAAGATGGAACATGGTCTGCAGAGAAACACCGCACAAACACTAAAGGTCGGAACCGTCCGAGAACCCATGCCTGTGGATATTCTCTTCGTTGCGGCTGACCTGAATGCAGAGTCTGCTTAAAATTTTCCAGGATAGCCATGACAATGTGTGACTAGGTTGGATACTCCGATGGCTCTTTGAAATATGGATATGGTTAAGCGGCGTCTCTCCGCAGACCATGTCCCACCTTCGA
Source organism: Mythimna vitellina (assembly GCA_949316375.1). Classification (NCBI taxonomy): domain Eukaryota; kingdom Metazoa; phylum Arthropoda; class Insecta; order Lepidoptera; family Noctuidae; genus Mythimna; species Mythimna vitellina. Next base: position 7,712,645 of record OX438694.1, on the reverse strand, counting down.
TCCTGCATCACGTGCCCTGTTACCTGTTCACGTAGGGACCTAATGACAGCATCAGCGGACGGCACTGCCGTGGCCGAATACTGGGCCAAGCAAGGAATTTAACTAGATTTGCCATCGATACGCTGAGAAGAAGAAGCGTCATTTATAAGATGTAATCGCTAGAACTATTGATCCAGTTTAAATGTTATCATAAAATAGAAAGTTACTTCCACAAGAAGTATGATAAAATACTTTTCATCATAGAAAAACAAACCGCGAAGGCACCAAAGTCGACCAATTAATAATTGTTCAGCTTATGGCACATAACTCATTTTAATATTCAATATTCATAGTTACTGAAGGCTGGCGCTTCTCGTCACCCTGTCACTTGTCCAATGTCTGATCTTAGGCCAGATAAATCATGTTATTTGTTACACAATAATACATTTCGCAAATATTTATTCTGCGCCTACCGAAGTAGATCGATCGGTCGATATTGAATCGAGATTGTTACGATTGAATCGTGTCTTTGAACCATTCCTATTTCAGAATTCAGGTCTATGAAAACAATATGATGTTGATTACCAGTTTCGATGTGATTATGGTTTTATGTGAGTAGGTTAACAAACAGGTAAACGAACTGAAAAGTGTGTGCAGTTCTATGAGAACTTGAGAAGAAATGTGAAGGTTTTTAACCGACTTCTAAAAAAGGAGGAGGTTCTCAATTCGGATGTTTGTATTTTTTTTTATGTTTGTTCGGGCATAACTTCGTTGCTTGCCAACCGATTTGAAAAACTCTTTGTTTGTTGGAAAAGATATATTTCCCAAATGGTCCCATAGTCACCAAGTTGCGATCTGATGATGGAATCTTGGCGAAATTGAGGAAACTCCTCAAATATTATAGGCAACAATATAGTGATTTTGGTATTTTCATCGAGAACTTAAGTATTTACAGTCAAAAAGTAACATTTGATGAAATGGAACTGATGAAGACCAGAAATAGTCAACGTATTTTCTTACTCGCATGGGTAGCACAATGAAGATAGATATGCGACTATGACAATACAAATAAATGAATGGTTCTGAATAGTTACGTTGAAAATAGTATCATTGAAGTGAACTGATGATGATGATGATGGAGCCGGAAGGTAGGTACTGGAACTCCGTAATAAATCAATGTAACCTAGCCGTGTTTGGGCTTATTAGAATTGTCATGAGATGCACTTTGGCTATAAGGTACTATCAAACTGATCTGATGATGGGGCCGGAAGGTGGAAGGTAGACAAAGGAACTTCATAATAACACAACGTAAACTAGCAGTGTTTGGGTTAATTGGAATTATCATGAGAAATAGGCATCTGTTTAGAAGTGTATCGCAACTAAAAAGTGTGAAATAAAAAACTTTTTACAAAAAAAGAATAACCGACTTCACTAAAAAAAATACTAAAAGGATCAAAATAACTTTAATTTCGGAAGTCGGTGTTAAATAAGATACAAATAATACCGAGTAACACCGACTTCCGAAATTAAAGTTATTTTGATCCTTTTATTACTATATCAAACTTCCAATTATAATCAATCATACTTTTATGCCGGGAGTCCTTTATACTTTCACGCGAAATTACAGAAGCTGTCTTAAGTGCTATTACATGACGAGGTCTACCACATTTTATCCAAACCCATTCAAATATTTTAGCGTAAAACGAATAACAAACTCACACACAATACCTACTTACATACAAACTTTTTATTACATTATTGTGATTACACAGAAAGTGCAAAAAAGAATTTGTTAAGAATTATTTTTTGCGAATTTCATTGTACTTTAATATTGGTTTTAGTCAACGACCGTATCGAACACGTAGAATAAACACAGAAACAAGATATTCAATGTCCGAGCACGTTTAAATTGACAATTGCACAACTGTTGCAGTTGTTTGTTCTAAAACAAATCCGTGGTAGGCCACGACAGATAGGAAGCTTTGACCACATTGTTTTAGAGTAACGAACAGTGAATGTATTGAAACAATGGTAGGGCCCAACCGCCATTGTTGCGCAACAATCCTTAAAGTGTATCTGTACTAATAGATTGTTTACTTACTTTCAATTTCAATGTTTTTATTTCTCAGCACGAACTTGACTTTATATTTTAAAGCAATGCTGTTTTTTTTTTATCCAGTGTCAATTTATATGACAAATGGGCTACGCATTCGTCATATAAATTAATAAAATATTAATGAATCATTTAGTAGATATTAATGTGACATGCTTAGTGGGCTACTGCTTTTTTTTTTTTAGTTCAAGTTCTATCAAATGGAATGAGATTTTTTTATTTCACATTAACGCACTTTTTACGACTCTTTGTTTATTTATGAGGAATCCGCTGAATAAAAAACTGGTCTTGTTCAATCCAGCTCGTCCCTTGCTGCCCTCCCCCAGCGACGCCCTAAGCTGAGGTCCGTACCCCACAGGGGGTGCCCGTAGCGTGTTGTCGCTTAGTTTTTAAGTTAGTTTAAGTAAGCCCTGGCTGGAGGCTTTGATTCTATAATCGAGACCGCCACAGGCAAGACCGATAAAAAAAAAACACTGATGAACTTATATATACCGCTATGTAGGTAAAAGTCATGCCCTATTTTTAGTATAGACTTCTAAATAACGACATAGCGGTGTTTCAGGGATATTGTTTGAAGAAACCGTGGCGGAAAAATGACAAATACGAATTTCACTTATGAAAAGTCAGAAGCTATGAAGAAACTTGATATTTCATAAGTGTCCGTGAAGATTTATGTGAAATAAATATTTTGAATTTGATGCTTTTTTTACCGTTTATAGGCTTGCGCTCGACTTCTACTTCACCTGATGAAAAGCGAAGATGGCGCTTGCCTAGAAGAAACCTATTCACTCTTGACGTAAAGACTTCCAGGTTGTCTCCGGCAGAGAATTCCACTCCGTAGCTGTACACACAATGAATGTGTTCCCAAAACGTTTTGTGCGTATGACTGTACGTCTGGTGGTCCGATGATGGAACGTGCTAGGCAGAATTAATTCCAAAGCACGCTGCAGTTTGAAAATAAGGATTTCATGACGACATGGCGACAGTGACTGTCGCCACCCAGTGCTGGGCACGCCATAGTCAAGGCATTGAGTCCTCTCTTTGAAGAGTGGCTGGAAAGACTTCACGGCGTCCTCGCCTTTCGCATGATGGAGGTCTTTACTGGACATAGTAATTTCGGGAGGTTGGTGTCACCTTAGTGTGGACCACGCAGAGAACACGGTGGAGCATACGGTAGAGGTCTACCCCGCTTGGGTAGAGCTCCGCCGTATCTTTGTTTGACGCCAGCGACCTCTCGCGCTGGACTTTGATACAGGCCATGGTTCGGAGCGAGGAGGATGGAAGGTAGGTGGTCCCCTCTTTCTGCGAAGCGGTAATGCTAGCAAAGGAGGGCCGCGCACGAGTCTGGCAACGGACTTCCTCACGTCCCTGCCGCCGGGACCCTGACTTCAATTTCTAGCCACCGTAAGCGGCTTGCAACGAACAAGCAAAAGTAGCTCGCCATCCGTCCGTCCAGGAACCATCCGGATTGAGCCCGTGTCGTTGACGGCGTGTCTTCTGCGCAAGGCAAATAAGTAACATAGGAGTGGGTTTTAGTTTGAGTGGGTCATTAAAAGTCTGGGCACGCCATAATTATGGCTGTAAGATCCCTCTTTGAGGAGTGGCTGAAAAGACCTCACGGAGTCCTCACTTCTCGCATGACGCAGGTTCTCACCGAGCATGGTCAGTTCGGAAAGTTCCTGCACTGGGTTCGTGTGGAGGTAACGCCCAGGTGGCACCACTATGTGGACCGCCCAGATGTCACGGTGGAGCATACGGTAGAGGTGTGCCCCGCTTGGGCAAAGCACCGCCGTGTTCTCGTGGGGGTGATTGGCGGCAGCGATCTCTCACGTCGGGCCTTGGTACAGGCCATGGTTCGAAGCGAGGAAGTGTGGCAGGCGGTCGCCTCCTTCTGCGAAGCAAGGAGGCGGCCGCACGCGTCTGGCAACGGACCTCGATTTCCAGCCACCGTAAGCGTGGGCTTGCGGACAACGAGCAAAGAGTAGCTTGCCATCCGGCCGTCCGGTAACTGTCTGGATCGAGTCCAAGTCATCGATGCTGTGTAGTGTTCCACGCACGCCTCAACGGGATGTCAATAAAACCGTAGGGCCCAGCAGGTTCTAATCATACTGAATATGATGCATTTAAAAATGAAAATACGATTAATATCTGATTTAGTTACATAAAAACGTTAACATCAGAAACCTATTGCTACGCAAACATATTTATAATATATTGCCAACAGTTCAATATGGACTATAAGCTATATTTTATTGTTGAAACTATTTTACGACCTAAAGGCGAGCGAAATCTAATCTATTATAAATTATCACAAACGGCTCGTAAATATTTTTGTCCCGTTCCTAAGTAAATGCGAGTAATGCCGCGAGGTGAACTTAGTCACAATTAACTGGGTACTTAGCTACGTTCAATGACTAGTGATTACTGTTATTATGTGCTGAACATTTGGGTAAATATGCTCTAATTTGTCCTAAACGCTGCATTGCTGACTTTTACAGCTCGCACCGATCGTAACTTTACGAAATAAAGTCAAATTACTGAATATTTTCAGGTATTTCTTTTTTCATATAGAAAGAAAGAAATCAGTTACACATAATAATATAACGTGGTGTTCTACGTAGAATAACCAACGCGATTGCGAAGTTTGGAACAAACAATCGTTACTCTGTTGTATTGGCCTATGTGACCAATCACGTGGGTGTGGTGCGACGATTAGCGAATCGAAGCGGTCGCGATCAGTCACCGTACCGTAAGAGATATCAAGACATGATATTTTTGCGCGATCTTTGGCAGCGCGGGGACTTCACGTGCCCGTAGGACAAGCCACCATATCTCGTTGAATTCGCATTCGCATTGGATTACTTTGCAACCGCAGTCGCGTTAAATCGCCTACATAGGATGCTGTGACTGATGATGCTGCATGACATGTTCACCTACGTTATAGTGTATGTTATTTGTCTGAATCCAGATAAGATAGGTATAAAGTGTCATCTAGGCGGTACTTATTACATCTATATGTAAGTACATCTTGACAAGCCAATAACCATACGTAGTCCCTTCACTATTAGTACAGTGGACCGCCCTAAAACCAAGGCAGCTCATAAAAATTAAGCAAAATTTAGATACAATTAAGATTTTATCAATGTATCGACCGATTACTGAATCTGTTGATATGTGGCAATGTCTTTATTACGGTTTAATAATCGTTTGTGAGTTAAGGTATGACTGAGGGCCACACAACACATTACGCTATATTTATTAAACGCATTAATTTACTTAAATATTGCAGTTTTGTAACTCCATAAAGCAACTTAGGTCCCGTAACCTAGATTTTTGATGTAATATAACAAGCTCAAGACTGTCTACTACTATTTTGTGATTACATTGTTTATCTATGTAAGAGAGGTCGCTTTTACCGTTGGAAAGGGCCTAAAAGCCTTAGTGCCGCACTAGGCACTCAGGCCGGCTCTTTAGGCCCGCGTTTGTTTTACGTGAACGCGATCAATACGTTTATGGCAATCAGCGCTCCGATTGGCTCGCTTTAAGTTCTTAAGAGCATCCAGCCTGACACATTTTCACTGTTTTTCATACAACCGCTCTTACACGATTATGACGGTATTACATATTTTTCATTAGATATTTTGGAAACACAGATATCTTGTGGATAGAGATCTAGGCTTTCATTGAAATCAGTTTATAAATGTGTCTGAAACTAATCGAGTAAAGATCTCTGATCTGCTATTCTGCATGTACTTCGACTCTTTAAAGATTATAAAAATATAAAAATAGAATCCTTGCAAATTTAATCAAGATTTTAAATGAATTTTTTTCCAAAAACTTTTACAGTTTTTAAAAAAAACACTAATTCCTGTCCCCCTAGAAAAGTTACGACCGTTTCATTTCCATTCTCTTGCGTCGAACGCCTCGAGTAAGCCACGCCTCCGATTCTTTTGTTTTGACCAAGCGACTGAGCGTTGAGATAACGTCGACGCGTTTACCGCGTTTGGCTCTCTGATCGGCTACGAGCTTGACGCGTTGGAGTGGCGGCCGGGCGGTAACGGCTCTGACTTACGAGTTGTAAGGTCGCGAGTTCAAACCCAACCAGGCGCATTACTTTGTTTAGTTTATTTCATCACTCTGCTCTCAAAACGGTGAAGAAAAACATCGAAGGAAACCGAAGATAACATTCAGCAACCTGCACTAGGTCCGCGTGGTGGATTACGGCCCATTCCCTCTCCTAGAGAGAAATTAAAAAGCTGATTATGCTTTGTATTGAAGCGTGCCAATTGGAGCGCTGAAAGTTACAAACGTGTCAATCGCGCTAACATAAAACAAATTCACACTAGGCTCTCAGAAAGCCAAACGCGGCATTTTGATCGCTTTAACGCAATTTTAGCACTTAGGCAAAAACATAGATACAAAATAATACAATGTTATCAGGACTGCAAGTTACCAAACCACTCTGCGCAAACATGTTTCCTTCCCACCAAGTCTCACACTCCATACCAGACGACAAGCTCGAGCTTACCGAGGCAAACATTTTAGGACCGTATTTGTTACCCTCTGTGTCCTACACAAGATCAGATTACTGCTCATGCTATTGAAAAAATAAAGAACAGTAAACTGATCTTGGAAAATGACGTGGAAAAATAAATTATAACATCGAGAATGTTAATTATGTCGATCAATCGATGAAATCGACAATGTTAATGTCCGAATGGGAAAAAAACCGGGCAAGGGCGAGTCGGACTCATGCATTGAGGGTTCCATACAAATTTACGTATTATATGAAAACAGTTCAATTCCCGAATTGAGTTATGAAGATTTTTCCGAATCGATTAAGTAACAATAAATGTTCAGTTTTCAGAACTTTTTCGTATAATTGACCTGCTTTATGCCAAATTTCAGGATTCTAGATCAACGGGAAGTCATCATCATCATCTTCCTGCCCTTATCCCGTTTTATTTGGGGTCGGCGCAACACGTTTTTTTCTTCCACTCTGCCCTGTTACTCGTCATGCTATCACTAACTTCCTTTTCTTTCATATCACTCTTCACACAATCCATCCATCTTTCTAGATCAACGGGAAGTACGCTACGAATTTTGATTCCCTTGAGAGTGTCGGAATATACTTTTTTTTTCTGAGACATAAACGGCCACATCTTTTTTTTTGGGTTAACTCAGAAGTTTGATTTTTTCAGAGCTTCAAGGGTCTGTCTGCGGTAGACTTGAGTATATGGTTTTAATTTCAGCTCGATACTTCCACGCCTTCCCGAGATAAATGGTCTTGACAGACGGACAGACGGACAACAAAGTGATCCTATAAGGGTTCCGTTTTTCCCTTTGAGGTACGGAACCCTAATAAAATCTAAACAGTCCCAGGCAGGTTCCAAAACTTTCCGAGGTTGATGCACTCGCACTGTTTTTTTTTTTAAGTCGAAAATCATCAAATAACAAGTCCCATTATTTCAGTTCAGTTGCCTAGTCACTCTGGATGTCTCTTCATTTTCAAACTTTTCTTTACTATTCTTCTGTAAATTTTCAAACATGCTTTGCTCGGTCATGCATCGTACGTTTGATGCATGACCGAGCGATTTCGAAATTCTTGATTGTAAATAATTTTTGCATAACCGACTCCTATGTTTATACGAGTGAAAAAAAAAGTCTAGCGAAAGTAAAAAGAGCGTAGGCGTAGGCTTTCGGTGTCGAATCTGTTTTTTTATCTACATTAGCATACAAGCTGCTGTGAGCGGCTTTGCCTGTGTGAAAGTAGAAAATTGTCCTAAAAAAACAAACAATTCTGAGATAAAAATAATACTATGTCCTATACCAGGACATGTCCCGCCCGTGTGCTAAATTAAATCGAAATCCGTTCAGCCATTCGAGCGTGAAGAAGTAACAAACATACATACACAAATTTTCTCTTTTATAATATTTATATAGTGTGATATAAGTTTTTATCTATCACTAGCTGATCCATGCCCGCTTCCTGTCCACTATGTTGGCGTAAAAAAAGTTATAATTACCATCAAATTATAGCCTATGTCATTTAGAAATATGCTTATTTTTACTGGTAAAAGAATTTTCTAAATCAGTTCATTAGCTTCAGAGAAAGAAAAGGAAGTTAGTGATAGCATGACAGTTGACAAGATAGAATGGAAGAAAATAACGTGTTGCGCCGACCCCAAATAAGATGTTACAAGGGCAGGAAGATGATGATGTTGATGAGCTTCAGAGATTACTTTATCACAAACTTAATAATCCTAATCGTGTGCTCCTAATTATTTAAAACAATATTTGAAAGTAGTATTTGAAAGGCAGTTCTCATAATTTCAACCTTCCAGCATCTAAAAACATGCTTCTTCATATTCCTTCTGATCGTATTGGGTTTATGGCTAATTCTTACGTTGTCTCTACCTTAAAACTCTGCACTTGAAATTTGCTGTGCTTGAAATTTACTTTCGGCTTTTTTGAAGGCAAGACATCAAAAAAGCCGAAAGTTTCCTTCAATCGTAAAATTCGGAACTACTACTTGAAGTCCTCTCAACCTTAGTTCGGTCTTCTTCATAATTGTTATTTTTAAGTTCTCCTAATTATGATGCATTTATTTTTTTATAATATTAGCATATTTATTTATTTTATTATTGTAAGTAACTTAATTTAATCATACTACATTCTAATTGATATATCTGTTATTTATTTATTGTGCACACCTACCACAGTGTTGTTTCTTTTAACCCACAGGTTGACGACTGGTAGAGAATGCCTTATTGCATTAAATCCGCCTATGTACCACTACTGTAGATGAAGTTTAAATAAATAAATAATATTAGAGTAGATCAAGAGGCCCTACCACCAGCTCTTAACGCGATCCATTTTACGACCTGAACTGAATTGTTAAAAGGATGGAGTTATACAGGGTGTAAAGTTCCATCCCTTTTTCTCACTAGCACGGCTGACATTTTAATAACACGGCTTGGTAAGACCCCAGAAAATTTCGATTTAGGTACTTATTTTGTAATAAAGACATGGGCCTCACATAGATCTGCGGCCGCGTAGTCTCGCAACGGTTAAGGCCGCCACTAATTAACATACATACTTCAATCAAAGTGAAATTGTACACATGTCATTAATGACATCTTGTGACGTAACTGCTCCCGAATGTAAGGTGCTACGGTCATCAGGTGGCGCGTGGGAATTCTAATGCGAACGTTTCTAAATGTGTGAGAGTTCGGTCTCACTGTTAGCGGAAAATTCGTTGTGTCTCACAAAATAAATCTTGCCTACTTCATCATCATTCCAACTAATAAACGCCCACTTCTGGATAAAAGCTTACTATGCGTTTTATATCCATCGACACCAGGTCACCAGTCTACCTTGCTTACTTACCGGAAAGTAATTGCAACCGCTCTTGTGTTGGAATAACACTTCTGGTACTCGTATATGATTGTTAATTTTTTGCTATCTAAACTAATTTGTGAGTGAGTATAAAGAGCTCAAAGTTTAATCAAGTTATTATAGTCTATTTTAAATTTCCTATCCCATTTATACATACTGTGTTTACATTTCTCGCCCTACTATCTAGTTGCAAGTCTGCTGGAAGAAATTTCCTATTTCCATTTATATACACTTTGTCGAGATCCCTCGCGCTGCTATTCAGTTGCAAGTCTGTTGGAAGAAATTTCCTATTTCCATTTATACACACTGTGTCTACATCTCTCGCTCTACTCTCCAGTTGCAAGTCTACTGAAGGAATTTTTTTGATAGGCTCGCATTTGACCACTATCTCACCTAATTGTAAGTGTTTAGCGGTCCTCATGCCCCATCCGCCAGGATCTCGATCCCAATTTTCGGCCACCGTAGGCGCGGGCTTGTGGACGGCGAGCAATGGGTAGCTCGCCGACCGATCGTCTAGTAACCGTCCGGACCGACACCAAGTCGTCGACGGCGCGTAGTGTTCCACGCGCGCCTCAAGGAAATGTCAGCAAATCCAGCGGGGCCGAAGCCTATTGGGGCCGATCTCCCGATCTGCCCAAGAGCGGGGCATGTCATTGGATAACTTTCCCACGTAAAAAAAGCGTTGATGTTTTTCTTGACTTAAAGATCCTTAGGCTGTAGCTATCACGAAACGGAGAATTTCGACTGGGAATTTCGCTCATTAAATGTGTATATTCACACTGGCGAAAAAAGGCACCTCATGAAGCCAAAGTAAATCATATTTTTGACATCTAAAAACTCATATAAGTATTTTCTTTTTCAAATGTAATTTGTGGCGAAAATGACGACACGAAAAAATTTACAAGCAGATTTTTGAAATTATAAACTCAAAAAAATATTCAACGCTAACGGCTCGTTCACGTCCTTGTCGCTGTGAGCGATAGCTAAGCGCGGGGCGGCGAGTGATCTTTGACATTTCAAAAGTACGAAAATGTTTGTTACCGATGCCGCTCCGCTCGCCGCGCCGCTCGCCGCTAAGACCGAAGTCGTGACCAGGCCGTTAACACTGGGGCCTGACCCCAGTCGTGCACAACGCGGTTAAACTGGTCATTATTACCACATACCTACCTAAATGCTCCATTGACACTGCCACAGATAACCAAGGTCTTTGACAACGCCCGATTGAACCTACCCGGTCACTTTCAGGTAATGAGCAAGAAATATGTTTATTTTGTTACTTATAAGGTATAGATAAACATTTATACAGTGTTAAATAGGCTCTTATAGAACTTTAGATGCATTTTTTTTACTAGTAACACCTGGTACTTTGTGTTTAATTTACCAACTTAGTGACGATTTTTCAATAGTTAAATATCTTTCAACTAAAGAAGAAATATTACGGTGGTTTGATATATTTTCAGACCAAAATGAAAATATTCGTAGAGGAACCAAGGTTATTGACATAATCTGCAGAATTGCCGAACTTAAGTAGCAGTGATGGTTGATGGGGTCAAACGGTTCTAGGGTGGCGACCACGTACGCACCGGAAGACGCAACAGTGGAAGTCCTACCACAAGGTGGAGCGACGACCTGGTGAGAGCCACGGGAAACCGATGATTGAGAGACGCATAGGACCAGCCGTTGTGGTGACAGTTGGGGAGGCCATTTCCAGCAGTAGGCATCTTTCGACTGAAATAATCATAATGATGATGACATATTTTTCCTATAACAGCTGTGAGGGTGAGAAATCATTAAATATCAGGGAGTGTCAGACTTTCACTAACTATATAAAACCCATCAGTGTTCCTTCAGTTGCCCTTTGTTTTCCAGAAAGGTAATTAACTCTTTCGAACAATTGCGCAGTCCTGCCAGGATATAAACGCTATTTTTCTGCCATTTTTATTCCTCACATCAAAGTTATCAGACTATTGAAAAATCAGTCTTAAATCTGAAGGAGGAGAGTTTATATTAGGTTCATAAGTAGCGTTGTATCAATCAAAAAATGAATTATGAGACCTTACTTTTTAAAATCGTTCAATTAATAAAATCACCTGTATTGCTCTTGACAAAAATGTAATTGAATTTTGATCAATTTTTAAATAGATATTTGAATATTAAAATTTATTGTTTTAATGGCCCACGTAATTTATTATAAGTTATTAAAGAGAATGCAATAAATGTACGTTATTAAATTTTAACTACCTGACCCAATAGACGTTTTTTGTCTTAGCTATGAACTATCAATCGCGTGATGATTAAAAAATCTTCATAGTTTACTGAATTTTTTCAATTATCTTAAAGTTTTTTCCCCTAAGAACCTTTTCCAAAGTATTAATAATCTGAAAAGAAAAGATGAATAAAGTCGGTTAAATAGTTTTCAAGCTATGGCGGGATCAAGGGAAATAGGGATTAATTTTTATATACCTAAACAGAATTTTAGATAATAAAACATTGATTTATCTATTTATCGTTTAAAAGGAGCAGTAAGTTTTGTTACTTTTATATTCTATTCTATTCTATTCTATTCTCTTTTATTCTATTCTATACTTAGTCGTTCCTAGGAAGTTCGTCGCCACAACATAAGTATTTCACACTTGACTATATTTGTTTCACAACCCACTGCTGTTGTACTACGGGTACACTTTGGTTTCCTTTCTGTCATATTATTTCTGGTTCTGCCTGTCCAAATGTTCCCGCATCTTTGACAATATGACTGTGCCGTAGTATTAAACAAAGCATTTTTTTGGTATGGGCATAGAAACTGGGTTTAGTTTTTGATTAAAAAAAATAACTTACACGATAAAATGTGAATTTTTCAATTCTTAATATTATATTTACTTTTTTAAGTTGATCTAGGACATTACTGTCACTCTGTGCCTCGGGAAGCACGTAAAAGCGTTGGTACCTGTTATCATTTGTAGATCTTTGGCAGTCGTTACAGGTAGTCAGACGCCATAAAGTCTGACCATCAGTCTATTTAAGGAGTATCATGTTGCCCAGTAACTGGATTGTGGAGGTCTGATAGGCAGTCCCTCCATTTAAAACACGGGATTTCTTATATTATTATTATACTAGCTTCTACCAGCGGCTTCGCTCGTGTGACAATAAGATTTCAATACAAACTTTAAACACCTGTTTCATCCTCTTAAAGGCTGAATTTAGAAAAATCCTTTCTTAGTGATCGCCTACTACATGAAAGGAACTCTTGTACAAAATTTCAAGCTCATAGTTCCAGTAGTTTCGGCTGTGCGTTGAAATGTCAGTCAGTCAGTTTCTTTTATCTTATATAAGCATTAGCAGCTTCGCCCGCGCAAAAGATGGTTTCTCCATACAAAGTTTCTCCAACACCTGTTTTACCCACTTAGGGGTTATATAAAATCCGTTCTTAGCAGATGTCTACACCCTATAAGTAACCTACCTGCCAAATTTTAAGTTTGTAGGTGTTATAGTTTTGGAGATTTCGTGATTATTCAGTAACTGGTATTTCGCTTTTATATATATAGACTGGAGGCGGCGATCTCTCGCGTCGGGCCTTGGTACAGGCCATGGTCCGAAGCGAGGAAGAGTGGCAAGCGGCCACCTCCTTCTGCGAAGTAGTAATGCTAGCTAAGGCGGAGGCCGCACGTGCACGCGCGAGGGAGCTGCACTCACGCCCCAGCCTCCGGGATCTCGATTCCGATTTCTGGCGCCACCGTAGGCGCGAGCTTGCGGACGGCAAGTAATGGGTAGCTTGCCGCCCGATCGTCCGGTAACCGTCCTGACCGAACCCAAGTCGTTGATGGCGCGTATTGTTCCACGCGCGCCTCAAGGAGAACGTCAGCAAACCGTAGGGGCCGAGCATTGTCGAAGCCTACTGAGGCCATGGGCAGAGTGAAAGTGAAATCCGGGGCCCTGGGATGAAAGCAAAGAAGGAACAGAAGGGGGTTTTTATTCACTAAAAGTCTGACCCAGATTCGCGCTCCGCCTAAGAGCGCAAAATGTCATTAGATGATATTCCCAACTCAAAAAAAAAACCGGTTAGAAGACTGAAAGCCGACCCTAAGGAAGTTGGGGAAAGGTTAGTAAGATGATAATGACTTACATTTATGTCAAGAACGTTTAAACAATTAAGCTAAAATAAGATAATAATAAAAACCCTGAACTAAATAAAACTAATAAATTAAAGTAATCTAGAATATAACACGACAAATTCCTCCACACCGCTGTTTTTTTTTTTTGTTTTTTTTTCGGTGGTAGAATCGTCCCTGACGGCTGGTACCTGATGTGCTCAAACAGCTGGCAACTTGCCACGCTGTATGGCAATGCTTATCCCCTGTCCAAGGAACAAGTCCAACCCTTGGGCCATGCTAAGTGTCAACAAGATATTTAGACAGATCTTTATAATAGTTTGTGAGACCTTGGACCCCACGATCAGAGAGTTTCAAAAATGTTACCAGTTATTAGGGTATTATGTTTCTGCCGCTTCAAGTTCACCGCAGTCGCAGTGGCAGCACCAGCACAGCACGACGAGTTAGGAAGATGGGATGGCGCAAGAGTATCGACACAAACAAAGTGAACTATAGGTTAGTTATGTTCTGAGTTCCTGGCAAAATAACCTTCACCTAATTCACAAGGGGAGCAATGGTGGCCGAGTGGTAATGGCCTCGACTTGCGAGTTGTAGGTTGCGGGTTCAAACCCAGCCAGGCGCCTTACTTTGTGTTATTTATTTCATCACCACTGCTCTCAAAATGGTGACGGAAAACATCGTGAGGAAACCGGCATATCCTAGAACCAAACATTCGAAGACATGTGACATCCACCAACCCGCACTGGGTCCGCATGGTGGATTAAGGCGCATTCCCTCTCCTAGAGAGGAGGCCTGAGTCCCAACAGTGGGAACATTATAAGGCCGACTATGCTGTGCTAATTCACAAGGAACCAGAAACAAGGCCATTTAATTTGCACCCAGCGAAGTATATCTGCTCTAGAGTCGATCGCGTTTGGTGTCCTTTCATGCGAATACCTTTCTATTTAAATAAATCATTTCCATTCACGACAAGCTCTATTGAGTCTTTAGTTAAAACTAAACCCCGCAATTGCTAGTTTCAAACTAAATTATAAATTGAATGTCTACAAATGAATTTAGTGTTAGTTGAAACAATCTAGTATATCCTGAATTTATTCATGTTTGCATTCACTAGCCGATTATTCTAAACTTTATTGGTGGTTTTATTTTTAAAACGGCCAGACCTTGGTGGTTTGACTTATCTAAAGAAACTATAGATATATTTTTTTTAAGATGCAAAGAAAACCTTCCAACCAACCAAGGTGGCCCACATAGCACGAAGAATCGCTAAACTTAAGTGGCAATGGGCAGGGAACATTGCTCGCAGAACAGATGGCCGTTGGGGCCGAAAGGTTCTGAAGTGGCGACCGCGTACCGGATGACGCAGTGTTGGAAGGCCCCCTACAAGTTGGACCAATGACCTGGTGAAGGTTGCAGGAATACGATGGATGCGAGATGCGCAGGACCGTTCTTTGTGGCGACATTTGGGGGAGGCCTATGTCCAGCAGTGGACGTCTATCGGCTGAAATGATGATGATGATGATGAAAGAAAATCTTTGTAAAAGATGGACCGATGACCTGGAGAGGGGCGTGGAAATCCGATGGATGCGACACCCACAGGACCGGTCGTTATGGTGACGCTTGGGGGAGGCCTATGTCCAACAGTGGACATCTTTCGGCTGAAATGATGATTAGTTATTTTACCCATCCAGAAAACATAAATAATTTGACTGTCCTATGCCTTATACACCAATAAAACTTGTGTACAAAACCAGTTACAAGATAGGTGGTCTAATTAAACGCGACAACTGACAACCGTGGTAATTGTTGATATACGCACAAACACACCAATTTTCTAGTCGTATATCGATTTTATAACATCTATAAAACTTACATAATAATATCAGTCAATCCGATCGGGATTTATGTTATGTGTGTGCATACAGAAGTCCGTGAATCAAGAGCAACATATGGTTAAATACGATGCAAAAAGTATTTAAAAATCTGTTAAGTTCGTGTCTCATTGCAGATAGTAAAGGTTCCGCACTATTAATGTGAATTGATTTGTACCAATACTTTTTTTTTAGGTGGGAAAATCATCTTATGACAAATCCTGCCCTTGGGCGGAGCGGGAGATAGAGTCAGACTTTTACTGACTAAAAACCCACTCCTGTTCCTTCTTTGCCTTCATCCTAGGGGCCCGGGTTTCACTTTCACCCTTTTTTTACCTATACTCACATTTTAGTGAAGGAGATGTCCATACGCGTGAGGAAATAGACATCCTTACGCCCCAGCCGCTAAAACCCCGATCCCGACTACCAGCCACCGTAGGCGTGCACTTGCTGACGACGGGCAATGGGTAGGTCGCCGTCCAGCTGTCCGCTAGCAATCCTGACCGAGCCCAAGTCGTCGCGGCGCGTAGTATTTTATACGTGCCTCAAAGACATGTCAGCAAAACTGTAAGGACCCAGCAGGGCCGAAGCCTACTAGGGCCTTGGGTCAACTTCTGAAAAGGCGACTCGTGCCCCTAGAACACAACGGAACATAGGAACGTAGGTTAGTCATTAAAAGTCTAACATGCTTTCACGCTTTGCCCTAGAGAGAAAGAAGTCATTAGATGATTTAACAGCTATACTTACTTTTATTGTAAGACTTGACAATTGTGAATCATCCGTCACATCATCAAGTTATATAACATCGATTATAACATCTAGGTAAAATAAAATTGATCGATCAATTGTAATTCTATCTTGCTATGTACGAGTAGGTATAAATAAAAATGAGTGGCTAAATGTGTTTCTAAGCGCAAAATTCGAGAATGACTGGTATAATAATTGAAATAAACTTTTATAAAACTATTTGTTGAAGTCTCAAGAAGGTTCTTATGAAGAGGAAATTGGTAACACTGCACAAGAAAACGTAAAAAAGACATTTATCTTTACTACTCTAAAGCTGTTTCTAGTTGTTAATATTACAAAGACTGCAGAATTTTTTGAAAGAATTAACGTGGCCCTGAAACGCTGAGAGTAATTGAAGGAACACAGGTGGATTTTAGTCAGTAAAAATCTGACACTCCCTTTTGCCTCTTCACTCAGAGCAAGAGTTTTTTTTTTTAAAAGCATACCAAAAAACAAGTAGATTTTGGCAGAACGATATCTGTTGGGGTCAGCTAATGTATTTTAATAATTTGTACGTTAGTTGCATAAGCGTAGCATAATTAGCATTTTAATGTTCCCACTGCTGGGACTCAGGCCTCCTCTCAGGAAAGGACGATATTATTATTGGTCGTATAAAATGAGAAACTGACTGACATATCAACACACAGACGAAACAAGAGGCCCAGCCCCCCTAGCCAAGTTACAACCGTTTCGTTTTGATTCTCTTTTCGTTGATCGACTCGAGTCGGCTACGCCTCCTATTCCTTTGCTCTGACCACGTGACTGACCGTTGAGATGACGTCAGAATAAAGGAATCAGAGGCGTGGCCTACTCGAGGTGATCGACGAAAAGAGAATCGAAACGAAACGGTTGTAACTTGGCTAGGGGGGCATGAGCGTGAAATTTTGCACAAGGCTTTCTTTTACGTAGGTGAACACTAAGAGAGGATTCTCCAAAATTTACTCCCTAAGGTTATGAAACGGGATTCTAAAGTTTATAAGGAGGATCCGTATTTCATGCGAGGGAAGCAGCTGGCAGAAGCTAATATTGTATATTCCACAACTATCACACATAGCCTAGTCCCAAACTAAGCAGAGCTTGTATTGTGAGTACTAGACAACTAATAAACACACTTAGGTATATATATTTCTAAATAAATACATATTATATATAAATTAGACCCAGATACAGAACAAATGATCGTGCTTATCACACAAACATTTGTCTTTGGTACAGTAGTCAGGGCCAATAACCACTAGACCAACAGGACAAACTACGAAGGAAACTATATTTTCGCTATCTTTTTGGATTCGTGCCCGAATTACGGAACTCTAAAGTACAAATTCAACTGTAGTATTTTAGATTTATCAGGTCGTTCTTGAAATAGTTTAGGTCTAAGTTAGTATATTTAAAGGATTGGTGATTTAACGATACAATGCTAATCAGAGTGTAAAAGGCTGTGGTATTGAATATTTATATTTTTAGGTGCACTTTTTAAGTTTTTTGGTGTCTTTTTTTGTTTATCGCATTATTTTTCATTGAAGGGGAAACTCGGTCATTGCATGATATGCATGAATCAGTTTTTGTATGGCATACATTTTGTAAGAATGTTGACTATAAGAATGTTTTAATGACACTTCTAATTTATTACTATTCAACACTATTTTATGAAATATTCTTATTAGTATATAATATATATATATCTTATTAGTATATAATATATAATATGTTGGATCGTTCGGTTCCCTTCGGAATGGTTGAGCTGAGTGGTGCTAGTATTGGCGTCGTGTCCGTGAACGGGCGCTGTCAGTTGAGGCTGGTCATCTCTTAGCTGCCAGTTGCTATTTTAATATCTATATTTAGTTTTTATTTTTATTTACATTGTTCTCACATGATAGCGACAAGAGACATGTAACAGAGATATTTGTAATTACAAAATATGATTGAAAAGAGTGTCCATGGAGTTTCTTGCACATTCTTCTCCATAGAGATCTACGCTTTGGAATGTGCAATTAGCATCATTTATTTTTATTTTTCTGACTGACTGACTTCTTGACGTTTCAAAAGTGCCTGTAAATGGTTTATTTGGAATAAATGCTATTTTGATTTTGATTGATTTTTTGATTTTGAATACAAGATCAATCTCTATAACATTTACTTTTTAAAAATTTTAATTTTCATTCAGGTAAAATTCAATATAGTTACCTAATTCTCCAGATCATAGGCTAAATCATTTGATAAGGAGTGTTATAAACATTTTTAACCGACTTCTAAAAAAAAGGAGGAGGTTCTTAAGTAGGATATTTGTATTTTTTTAATATATGAACAGTATTGCAGACATCAAAAAAAAAAAAAACAAAACCAATAATAACTTATGACCTTTTTAAAACGAATTTATTCAACTTGATTTACTCATTTTTATTTTTCGTTCTATATATACCCTTTTTTGAGGCTATAAAGTCATCAAATCACCTCTGCCGCTCTGGGTAGAGCGAGAGTGTTTTACTTTTACTGACTAAAATCTACCCGTGTTCCTACAGTTTCTTCTTACGGACAATCACGCTGCCCAGACTGGTTGTCATATCTAATACATGCGAAAAACGGGCCTCAACCACTTGTCCGTCTCACATCTGCGTGTCGTCCTCGTTCTGCGCGTCTCACATCCATCGGATACCATCAACCCTCGCCAGATCATCGAACCACCTTCTGGGACGCGTACCAACTTTGCATCAGTACGCGGTCGCCACTCCAGAACTGATTGCTGTATATATCATAATATTATAACAAATTATACTCTTAACAAAACGATCTGTAAATTCGATAACATCTGAGTAATATCTACTAATAAAATAAGACAAATAACATGAATTTGGAATAAGTAAACAACACATTTGCCTCGGGCCGCGTAAATGATAAATTGATATGCCGTCAGCGGGCTCCTAGAGGTAGATTATTAAGATAGTATTAATTGCAAGCGATTGTTAGATAAGCGGGTACTTTTAACACATTTAGTGTCGCTGTACTCAACTGAGTACAGAAAAACAATTGAGAACAGCTGTTGGAAACATTGTTAATATTTTGAGCAACAGATGGCGTTGTTGCGTGAGCGCCGATTTCTAAATCGCGGTGTTAAAATTTTTCGAACTGTAACTAGGCTCGCGACGATTGTAATTTAAATTAGTACTGAATATACATACAGTTAATGAAAAAGTGAAGTGATTGTACTGTCTTTTAATCACATTTGTTACGGTCGTGAGAGTTGTAGAAAACAGAAACAGTGTGAGATAGTGAATGAGTGTTCAACAGTTGAAATTTTAAAAACTTTAAATGTTAATATTATGACTGTATATTGATATAAAGAACCATTTGGAAGTATTCCCATGTTTGAGCAGCATTTAGTCCAAACGCGGTCGATGTCCTTTGACTTTTTGTACGATATTTGCGAGTAATTTAGCATTGCACAGTACTGGTTTACAATAAATTTCTATGGAAAACTTAAATGGTGATCAAATTAACGTCTAATAATAAAAATTAATTATATAGTAAATTTCGTCAGACTAATATGGCTTTGATAGGTTGCTGTACTCAATTGAGCACAGGTCTGTAAGAGTGGAGTCTCACCCCCAATCCTAACTCGCCCGGTTCGTATAGAGATATAAGGACCAGGCATAGGCTATATTTTATGTGCGGGGGCGAAGCCGCAGGCAAATCTAGTATGGTGTAATAGGCGAATTAATTAGTACTACATGTATCTACTTTGCGTTTTTCTCACTACTGTTCAAACAATTTTGTTGATTTGTACTTCCGATGTTCCAAGCTCCGCATCTAGACTAAGCTAGGCATTTACAAATACTTTTATCCGAATCAACCAAGCCTAACAGGCGGCGCTTAACACTTTAGTAAATCTTAACTCTAGATAACCTTTCACTTCACTTTTTGTTTTACTCTTTTTGTTCTTATACAAGTATCTCTTTCCTTTTAAAAGTTTTAATAAAAATACAACAACAAAATATTACGATACTTTTCTGCAGCTAATTGAATCTTATGTTCTGCCAATTTTATATATGGGAAAGTCTGTATGATGGAATATTTTGTAAAGTAAACACATATTTATGACTGAGCGGGTTTAGATGAAACTTGACATAGGAGTTACTAGAACATAAACTGTCTCAAAGAGATGTCAGTAAAACTGAAGAATAGAATTATATAGAATAGAATAAACTTTATTGTACACCTAAACACCCCCCCCCCCGGTTTTTTGTACCTTGTATAGTGTGCTGTACACATATCTGTTTAGTATATTTTTAGTTTTAAGTTAGATTTAATTTATGTATTAAATTTTTGTTGTACATTTAAAGTTGAAAAAATATGTAAAATTTCTTTCTAACACATATGGTTTACTGTAAGAAAACCCAGTTGTGGGTTAAGCGCGCCTATGTACATCAACTGTCCTATTTTATTGATTATATAAAATTGTGTGTAATTAATAAAGAGTAAGGCCGATGCCTGCTAAGGCTGCAGGAATGTTTGAAAAAG
Source organism: Mythimna vitellina (assembly GCA_949316375.1). Lineage (NCBI taxonomy): Eukaryota > Metazoa > Arthropoda > Insecta > Lepidoptera > Noctuidae > Mythimna > Mythimna vitellina. The sequence continues at coordinate 7,691,877 of OX438694.1, read as the reverse complement.
TTACCATGGCCCTGAAATGCACACGACAACTGAAATAACACAAGTGGATTTTAATCAGTAAAAGTCTAACACGCCCTCTTGCTCCACCCAGAGCGAGAGAAGGTATTTGATGATTTCCCACCTTAAGGGTGTTTTTAATATCGTGCGGATTTAATCACGCATGCGGAATTGCTCCATATGCGGGGCTGCTGTCCGATATCACGCCCCGCATCTCGCGTGCGTATTCCACACATTACAATCAATACTTGTATAAAAAGGAAATTTGCAGGGGCTACGCGTGCGGAGCAATCCCGCATGTGTGATGAAATCCGCACGACATTACACCCTCAAAAACAAAGGGTAGGACAAGAACTAAATTAAGTCATATTAACCTAAATTAAGTAATTATGTTAGTGACATATTTTTGACTCTCAAGCGGGCGGAGCTACAGACTGAAGCTATTTAGTTGTTCTAGCTCACGAAGGAGGGTTACCATAATCAGGTTTTACAATGTGCCCATTGCTGGGACTCAGGCCTCCTATTTAGAAAATGGTTTGCGTCATAATCTTTGACAAGCCTTTTGGTCTAGTAGTCAGTGAACTTTACTGTTATGCCGAAGGTCGTTGATTCAATTCCCACCCAGGACAAATTATTGATGTGATGAGCACGATCATTTGTTCTGTGTCTGGGTGCAATCTATCTACTTATAATATGTATCTATTTAGAAATATATAAGTATGTTTATCAGTTGTCTCTCTCTCATACCACAAGCTCTGCTTAGTTTGGGACTAGATGGCGTTGTGTGAAAGTTTGTGGAATATTATTATTATTATGAAATCTACCACACGGGCTAGATCGGATTTGTATATCACGTCATGTCTTCAAAGTTTTGGTTCTAGGTTTTCACGATATTTTCCTTCACCGTTTTGAGAGCAATAATGACGAAATAAATTCAATTCAAAGCGCCTGTCTAGGTTTGAGCTCACGATTTACTACTCGTAAGTCGGGGCTGTTACCACTCGGCTATACGTGCTCTAAGAAGGCGGGTTGTTCAAGGGAAAATGTATCAGTTTTTTATTTATTTAGGTACAGTAATTGTTTTGTCTCATGACAGCGTGTTGGTACTGGTTGTGCGAGTCTACACACAGACTCACGTGCACATTGTTTATGTGTGAATTAACCATTATTTATTTAATTTGTATGTATGTATAAAAATCTTTATATGTGTAATTTTTCTGTTCGTGTGTTTGTCACCTAACTCCTCCTAAATAGTTCGATTGATTTGGATGAAATTTTGTGTCTATATTTAAGTGGGTCCCTGGATGTTTCAAAAACACAATCGAACCCGGTAAGTGGCGCTGCAATTGAATTTCAAGTTTTTTTTGACGAAGAACCAGCTTTCGGGGAGACAACTTCGGCCGGGACTGCTAGTGTTTAAACGATATCGTGCTTATTTCTTTTCTGTTTGTCTTTCTAATGAATTCCTTTTTTGAGATGAAAATTTATCAAATTAGTGTTCCCACTCTACATAGAGCGGGAAGGCGTATCAGGCAACAACTGACCTAAAAAAAATCCACCTGTGTTCCTTCAGTTGCTCTTTCCGTTTTATGGCTACGGTAACTCAATCGAACATTTCCGCGGCTCAATAATAATTACCTTAAAGTCTCTATGGTCACCCTGCACCACAATGTCGACTCTAGGTGTCACCACTGTGTGAACCGCCTAGAGGTGGAGGTAAACTCCGCTTAGGCGGAGCACCACCGTGTCCTCATCGAGGCGATCGGCAGCAGCGACCTCTAACGCCAGGCCCTGGTTCAGGTCCGGAGTGAGGAAGAATGGCTGGCGGTAGCATCCTGCGAATCTAGCGAAGGAGACAGCCGCTCGTGTCCCGATCCCAACTATCAGCTATGGTAGATGCGGGCTTACGGTTGATTAGCAAGGGGTAGCTCGCCAAGTCGTCCAGAGCGCATAGTGTTCTACACGCTCCTCAAAGAGATGATAGCAAACGTAGGGGCCCTGCAGAACCGATGCCCGCTAAGACCGTGGGCATTTTCTGAAAAGGAAACCCGTGGAAACCATTCTAAGAGAATGCAAAGAGCAACAATAAGATAAATGTGTGGTTTTAGTCAGTAAAAGTCTGACTCGCTGACTCGCTCTCGCCGCTCCACCCAGAGCGGGAGAACTCATTGGATGATTTCCCACCTGAAAAAAAAAACCACAAGGCCGACTGGTAGAAAATGCCTAAAGCATTCAGTCCGTCTTTGTGCAGTGTTTTTTACTAGAACATAAAAATTTAATAAATAAATAAAAAGAACAATAACTGTACCTGAATAAATAAAATCAATACATTTTTGTTTCACAACCGCTCGTCACACTTATCTACGAACGGTTAAGGCGTTTAGTCCCTTGAACATCTGGCCGGAGTTAAATGCATACTTACTCGTACTGCATGCCGCCTGCGCCTGCATAGTGCCACGCTGACCTGCTGATTGATTCACGTATTATTTATACTATGTACATTCTGAAGAACACGAACCAGCAATTTTTTTGTGTAAACATATTTTTGAAGATCAGATCCGTTTGAAAGGAGTAGAGAAAACAAGCGCAAAAGCATTTGTTGATAAATGTTACTGACAATTTTTTAATCTAGACATTTTTTTTTTTTCAAATCTATTAACCCAGTTGTTACCGAGGAATAGGTTTCAGAAGGTCACTGTTTTATGGAAAGAAAGAAAAAAGAATTTATTTGGTCCAGCACAAGGCACAAACACAATATTAGGTAACACGAAACACAAAAATAAAATTAAAAAAAAATATATAAAAAAACAAACAGTAGCAAAAAAAATATAGTTGTGTGCCTCACGGCTGCACCAAAATAGGTCCAGTTCAGCATAAATGCCAGGCAACTAGTGCCTGACGCTGGTATGTATGGGAGCAAGGGCCTTAATAAAAACTGCATCTAAACTAAGTCGAGTAACAATCGTAGGTAATTGTTGGTACCACGGCCTTAGCCTGTTAGACTCAATTTAAATAATATCATTCGCACTTAATTGTAGTTATATTTCACTAACTTTTGCCGTCTATATTATTTAAGATGTTGAAACGGTTCGGTAAAAAGTTACTAATATAAATAGACTGGCTTAATTAATTTGTTTGTTGAACTAAAAGTTACAACAATCGTGTCTATGATTAATATTCTGTTGCTAGTGTCTGCCAGCGAGTTTGCTCGTATGAGAGTTAGAAATTAGCATAAGGGAATGTACTTACAACTGAGATTGAACCGGGAGTTTCCTACAAAGTTCGATGATGAGGGGACCTTCAAAAGACACCTGGGTTTTTGGAAAAAAGACCAGGCAAGAAAGGGTTTTTACGTCATTAAAACCACTCCGGTAATCACCATCAGCACATGGACTTCCTACTGGGGCCACGGGTAGTTTGAAAGCGAAGTCCGAGGCCCCGGATGAAGGCAAAGAAGGAACAGGAGTGGGTTTTTAGTCAGCAAAAGTCTGACACTATCTCTCGCTCCGCCCAAGAGTGGGATTTGTCATCAGATAAGTTTTCCAACTTAAAAAAAAAGCATCAGCAGCAAGTGTATGAAAATTTGCCAGAACAGGTTTAGCGGTTTAGGTTAAAACGGCGTAAAAGTAATAAATAAACTAACAGTGACTTGGACTTCCGGACGGCGAGCAAAGTCAATAGGTAGCTCAGCGCCCTATAAGGACCAGGTTCGAGTCTACGGCATGTTATGTTTCACGACCGCCTCAAACAGATGTCAGCATTGTTGACGGGACCCTTTTGGGCCCATACCTACCAGAACTGCGGAATGTTTCGAAAAAGACACTGCAGACCTGAAATACAAAAGGCAACTAAAGGAACACAGGTGAGTTTAATCAGTAAAATACTAACACTCTCTGTTGCTCCACCCAGAGCGAGAGAAGCTATTTATTAATTTAATGACTTTCGAAACTTTTTTTAAATTTAATTTAATATTGCATGAACTATAATTATGTGAATTTGCAAATTATATACTCATTTAATATTTCTACACCGGCAAAGGTAGTATATGTGATTCCGTCTAATATTAAGATCTTCATATACCGTGTACTCAGAAATAAACGATTCTATTCTATTCTAAAAAAAGGGATAGAGTGACTTTCGCAAATGTAATTATTAGGATAGGTACTTAGCTGTTTCTGAACATTTATATTCCTAACCTAACACATTAGGTGCTAAAACAATGGTCAGATGTAGAGGCATGCAGGTATTTTTTTGTTTGTATCTTTCAACATGAGAATGTAATTGTGTAATATATGCAAAGCACAGGCGTTTGCTCCTTCGCTTTGTTTCATCAGAAACAAAGCGAAGAATTTATATTCCTTTAATCAATCATCGTAATTGTTTTTGATCTAAATGTAATTGACTGTTGTAACTTTTACTCACGATTTCAAATCTAATGATATTTGTTTAATTATGTTTGTTGTTTTGATTATCAATAAATAAGACGTTAATTATTTAAATAAAAAATCTATTCGATTAAGCTGTATATATACTAATAATTTGTATATATACCTATTAGGTATATATACAAATTGAAAATAATAATATGTACAAACGGGTAGGAAAAGAACTCATAGGGCATCAAAAAATTCATCCACATCGATGGCAGTGCCAAAAATGCTGGCAACATTGCCATGTTGGATAGCAATGCTTCCCCCCTAGCCAAGTTACAATCATTTCTTCCTTTATTCTGACGTCATCTCAACGCACTGAGCGTTGAGTTGACGTCAGAATAAAGGAATAGGAGGCGTGACCGACTCGAGGCATCAACGAAAACAGAATCGAAACGAAACGGTTGTAACTTGGCTAGGGGGGCTGATAATAAATATCTAATTACAACAATTCAACGAAGAAAAAAAAAGTAGAAACCTAGCTTTGTATCTGCATTATTAATTTTACAAAAAAAAAAAAAAATATACAAATTAAGGTAGTAGATTTATGAAGTAACATTTGTTCGATACTAGATTTTCAATCAATAGACAGCCCAATTACAAAAGAACTCGGAATCAAATATAATTTTGTACGAAACAAATTAACCTAAAATTGGAGCTGGTGTTATAATATTCAATAACAAAGTTACACAAAATCGTGATATACGGAACCAATGTTACATAAAATTGCGTAACAGTAATGAGTTCATAAAATGCATACACGATTTCAATTTCCATTTCAGCCAATATTGCAAATGTCAAATACTACAGGGCATTATAAGCGAGAAATTGACTCCATGGTATAAAATTAGAGTGAATTCTTGGACAGTTTTAGAATCGATAATGTAATATAATACATTCATATTTTACCAACAATATACGACGTTAAGTTCTTGGGTTTAATGGACTGTATTATCGCTGTGATGATTTAAACGTCTTAATTCAAATACTGCTTTTATTCTTCACTGATTTCAGTTAGCAATACACACAATGCGCCATATTTGGCGAGTCAACAGCTCATAGACCAATATTTTTACATAGATTAAAAAACCTTTTGTGTTGCCATCATGAGTAGTAGTTGCTGAGTGGTAACGGCCCCCTGATTTAGGAGTTTTAGGTCTCAGATTCAAGACCAACCAGGCACATAACTTTGTGTAATTTATGTCATCACCAATGTTCTCAAAACGGAACGAAAAAACTAACATGCCCTAGAACCAAAAATTCGAAGACAAGAGACATCCACCAACCCGCACTGGACCTGCGTGGTGGATTACGGCCCAGACCTGAGTCTTAGCAGTGGGAATATTAAAAGGCAAATTATGCTATGCTTATGCTAAGTTCTTGGGTTTAATGAACTTCCAATGCTGTATCTTCCGGTACGTAGTCGCCACTCCAGAACCTTTCAGCTCCATCGATCATCTCTTCTGTGAGCAATGTGCCGTGCACACTGTCATTTAAGCTATTTTTTTTTTTGCAATAAATGTAGCTGTTTACTTATGTGATACAATTTGTAAAATGTGTTTATGTTCAAATAAAGATGTGTAGAAATATATAAGACAAACATCCTCTGTGTTCCTTCATTTCCTTATTAGTTTTTTATCTACATTATTACGATGTTGAGGCGCGCGTGGAACTCATACGCACTGTCGACGACTTGGACTTGGTCCGGACGGTTACCGGACAATCGGACGGCGAGCTATCCATTGTTCGCCGTCGGCAAGCCCGCGCCTACGGTGGCCGGAAATCGGGATCGGAATCCCGGCGGCTGGGGCGCGAGGGCCATTGCCTCGCACGTTCACGTGCGGCCTCCTCCTTTACTAGCATTACTGCTTCGCAGAAAGAGGCAGGCTCAGCTTTAGGACAGTAACAAGAAAAAAAATTGAATCTGTATTATAATAATATGTAGGCTTGTTTGTTAGTTTCCTGTAACATAATGAAATGAATTCAGCAAACGATTTAGGCATAATTGTTGACTAATATATGTAGGTAATTTATCGTAATATACAAGTTTCTCGTTGCACCATTTGTAAGTATCGTGATGCGAATACAACACTAAGTACATTATTAGTAGGTTATCTGTAACTCTTCCGCGTTCTATTTTGTTTAATAAGCGGGTTCCAAGTCACGCATGCTGGTATGTAGTTGCAGGCAGCATGCCTTTGAGCATTACTATCTGTATATTGTTCTCAATGATCTAATCTTTATCTTGTGTTCTTGTTTAGCAAACGTAGTACTAAACCCAATGGGCTAATGAGCCTATTACGAGCGTCCTTTCCGAGGACAATTTCATACAACCGTTATTACACATCTTTCTCTAGATGTTTTGGAAACACAGAAATCTTGTGGATATTAGGTATCTAGGTTTCTATTGATATCAAATCATAAATATCTAAAAAGAATCTGCAATTTCACATGAAAATTACGTCATGAAGGACCAAACCCTTCATGATGCACTCATAAATTAATAAAATAAAGAAAATATAACTACAGATATTTTTCCAAAGCCTTTAAGGCTTTTTTTTTAAATAAACTCTTGTGAAATATTCGAGCGAATGACGGAATTACCGAATGCCAATAGACCATTCAGATGTTATCTTTTTTTTCGCGATGCCTCTTTGTCAATATTAGCAATTGCCCGCGGCTTCGCCCGCATGTATAAAATGTAGCCTATATCACTCAGGAATAAAGTCGTTTTCTATCGGTGATAATTTTTTTTATGAATTTTAAGAAAAAAAATTTGCAGTTGGATCAGTACTTTCAGAGATTACATCCTACAAAAAAAAAAAACATAAAAACAAACTTTAGCTCTTTATAAAGTTAAAGTGTAGATTGCAATGAATTGCGTTGAATGAACCAACAAGCTTTTAAACCATGCTCCGGTCGACGATAAATGGAAATGTAATTTTTTTTAAGTGGGAAATCATCCAATGACTTCTCTCGCTCTAGGACGGGGCGCGAGGGCGTGTCAGACATTAATAACCGACTAAAACCCACTCCCATGTTCCTTATTTGCCTTGCGTCCCAGGACCCTGTGCTTGCCTTTCAGATAACCTATAGCCCTAGAAGGCTTCGGCCTTGCTGCGCCCCAACGGTTTTGCTGACATCTCTTTGAGGCGCGCATTGAGCACTCGGGTTCGGGCCGGAAGGCCGATCGGATGGCGAACGAGGATAGCGAGAGGGTGTGTTAAAATTTAACTGACTAAAAGTAACCTGTATTGTTTCAATTTATTTATTATAATATCCTTTACCTTTTGTTTTCCTTTTTTTTTTCTTTTTTTTTTCTGCCGTTGTAATTGCTTTCCAGGGCCACGGTTACTCTTTCAAACATTCCCGCAAAATATACCTCAACCTGGTATTAAATAATATCATCCGCAACATAAATCTGATTCAAACCAATCTGTATATTCTAATTATCAAGCTATCAACGGAACACTAAATTTAAACTAGGAAACGCTGTTGCAATTGAATTAAAGCAAATGAATATAAGCGTATCAAATAACGCGATGAAATGTTGGAAATTATGTTTTGTAATTAACCAATTTAAATCATTTGGTATTCGTACCACGTTGGTCGGAGGCGTCAAAGCACATTTTATAGAATTTCCACATTTCCTCAGTTGATAGAGTCACAAATCGTTCTATATATGGTGGACAGATATCGTAATCAGCAAGACTAGTTACGGCACTGGTCGCGGTGTAAGATGAAAAGTGGAATGAGAAGACATTTATATTATGAAAATTAGTTTTAGTTTTCACTTTTTAGTCATATTTATGAGACGAAACCAAATTATAATTATTATACCTATTTATATTCTATTTTTAAATGAAATAACGGAAATATAATTAACTATAATTATTGTAAAAAAATGTAGATATTATATAATCACCTGAAACTGTTTCGGCAGCTCAGCAGTTACGCTTAAAATAAATCATTTTTAATTCATAGCCAAATAGTTAGGTAAAAACTCATTTAATAGCTCTTAATATGTACTGCATTTTTTTTTGTGAAGCAGTAAGTTTGCGTGAAAAGAGGCTAGTGTTAACTGCTGCTAGCGTGGGGAAATATTTCGTAAAAAAACATTAGTAACATCAATAATTATGTGCATACGGCTGCAGCACCCAGATAATAATCAGCATTTACACTTTATTGCAGCGTTTTTGTAGGAACATTGCCGCATTAAGTGTTTATAGTCTGGTTTCAACAAGTCTATTGAAATAAAAAATATTTTCTTTGTAAGACTGGACGCTACTGTGATGAATATTTATGGTTTTAATTACACATTATTAATTACTGATAGGTGTTTATTAAGCACTTAAAATCAACGCTGTCTTTACGTCAATCAGAAATATTGGCACTGACAATAAAATGTAACTTTAATGTAAAGTCGCGCCAGAAGTCGTAGAATACGTGCTTTAATTAGAACTAACCGCAGCATAGATAGAATTATATATTAAAAAACAATTCAGAAATCTAACATGACATTGTGCAAAAAAAACACCACACTCTCTTGTGTGATAATCATATAATACCTATATATATATATAATGTATTTGTTTTTATTTTTTCAAAAAAAATTTATTTCACATAGGCCTACATGGGCACTTATAAAACGTCAGAAGCTAGTGAACGGTTCCAAATTGGTCGTTTCCTATGGAGAAGAACCGGAAAGAAACTCCATGGTTACTCTTTTAAAAAAATTGTTTTTCTTACAATATTTCCAGTTCTTATATTAGTGTATAAGTATCTATTTATTAGTTTTATTTAAGATTTCACAAACTCTTCTTTGCATATTTCTACACACTATAGTCTACATCTCTTCTAATCTCTTCTTTCGCAGGACTGCTGGAAGAAATTTCTTTTTGAAATAAGCAGTACCTTTTTTTATAATAACATACCTATCTTCTTTTGTATATCTGTGTGCACATAAATAATAAAATAAATAAATGAACACGTTTGTATCTCGAAAATAGATCGGTGATTATTATTGTCATCATTTTGTCAAATTACATCTATAACCGGTTTTGTTTTACTGCAAATCTCATTCTAACAAAAGCACAGATTTAACGCAATGTTTACTTCTATCAATATTATCTTGGTAAATACTATTAGATACTATCAAACACATATGGACATGTAATTACAATGAAAGAATTAACTGTATTACAAAATTAAGTTTAATAGTTCAATAGTAATAGTGTACTAAAAGTATCAATTAAATGTAAACGAGCGATTTGTTTAATAATGGAACTGTAACATGAATGATCTCTTACTCAGATATTTTTGCCTACCCCTTCTGTGAAACAGTAATGCGATTGAAGAAGCTTGCAGAAAGCATGAGAGAGAAGCAATTTTAATGCTCCATCAGCTGCCGCAGCAGACGTTCCGGGTATCGGGAGTAGCTGGTCAATTTCCAGCCACCGCAAGCGTGGGCTTGCGAACGGCAGGCAATGTGTAGCTCGCCGTTTTATAAGGCCGGCCGATGCCTGCCAAAGCTGAGCCATGGCCCTGAATCGCATAGGGCAACTGAAGGAATACAGTCAATAAAAGTTTGGCACATCTTTTCACTCTACCCAGAGCGAGAGGAGTTATTTGATGATTGCTTGACCTCAAAAAAAGGAGTCGCTGACGATTCGGACACATATTATTTTGACAGTGTCCAAATCCATTTTAATTTCAATATTTTTCACCAAATTTATTGTAACTTTTTAGTACAGTCGTATGAGAAAACGTTTTAAAAAATAATATTGAAAAAAATATTACCCGAAGTTGCCGCCTTAAATCCAGCCTAAAATACTTTTGGTAACGCTTTTTTGCCCCTTTTATCTGACTGTACTAAACTTCTTATCTGACCAGTACTAAACAGTTTATGTCGGAATCATCAGTGAAAAAAATATTTTAATAAAAATGTGTTTATTCGGACATTGTGTCCGAATATATTGTGTCATTTGGACACAATATATTCGGACGTCGTCTCTATAAGCAACTCTATAAAATATACTTTGCACCATTAATTTTAATTACGTTATGAACTACATAACTAGCTAATCGGATTAAGGACCTGACCACCATATACATACCCTACCTACTCTAACTTGACAGACATTCTGTGTTTATAAGGTAAAACTCATAAACCAGGAATGTTACTAACATTGCTAGCACTAAATACCTTTAAAGAAAAACAATTTTATGACAGTTTTGAAGCGCTTTTACAAAATAATCAATCAATCAATGTTTCGTTGGTTTATTCTTCTCTACGTAGATATTTATCACAATATTAAATATTAAAAATAAAACTCATAAAAACATTAATTTTGGATAGAAAACTAGCAGCTAATAGAGAATTTACCCGCGTCATAGTAGAAATTTTTTAAAAGGATTCTATTGCAGGACAAAGTCTACCCATGTTTCGAGTTTAGTCGAAACGCGTTCAGCCGTTTGAGCGTGAAGAAGTAACAAATTTTCGGCTTTATATGAGTGTGATAACAGTCCGCTGGTCCCGGAGCGGGTCTAAGCTACCGGTGGTTAGGGAGATAGGAACCTCCTAACAATGCGAGCCATATCGAGGATTACTGCCTACCTTCTGTATCAAAGCAGATGGTCGTCGAAACTTTTGACCATCAGACAGCAGTAACGACAATAGCACAATGACAGCCGAGAGCCACATTCCATACGTCGACAAGCTGGTGTGCTAAGTCGAAATATTTATATCAATCAAACTCCAACTTCATCCACGGGTAGTGTGAAAGCGGAACCCGGGGCCCTGGGACGAAGGCAACGAAGGAACAGGAGTGGGTTTTTAGTCAGTAAGAGTCTGACACTATCTCCCGCTCCGCCCAAGAGCGGGGATGTCATTAGGATGATTTTCACACCCAATAAAAAAAAAAAAACCCCAACTTCATTAAAGTATCTCTTAAATTAACTCTTGCAATTTTATTCGGACTTCTGTTTTAACCTAACATTTTACTAAATACAGAGCACTAATTGGATGAAACAGCAATAAACCACAAGAGCTAAATAACCCAAAATTAACCGTAGATTAACCTATAACCTTTAGTTAACCGCAACCTATAGAGACATTTTCAACAATCTTACATTAGTTTACGGCCTGCTGCTTATTAAAAACCAAAGGTATAGTTAGCTAGTGTATTCGATGCTATTTAATCTGAAGCTTGCTTGAGCAGTGGTAACGGCCCCGAATTACGTGTTGTAGGTGGCGGGTTAAAACCCAACCAGGCGCATTACTTTGTGTAATTTATTTCATCGCCACTGCTCTTAAAATAGTTACTTAAAGAAAAGAATTATGAGAATACATGTGGATGGATGGAGAGGGAGAGGGAGGCCAAAGAAAAGATGGATGGATTGTGTGAAGAGTGATATGAAAGAAAAGGAAGTTTGACAGGGCAGAATGGAAGAAAAAAACATGTGTGCCGACTCCAAATAACAAGTAACAAGGGCAGGAAAATGATGATGCTCTCAAAATGGTGAAGGATGTTTATCTTGAGGAAATCGGCATGTTCTAGAACCAAACATTCGAAGACATGTGACATTCACCATCCCGCACTGGGCCCGCGTGGTGGATTACGGCCCATTCCCTCTCCTTGAGAGGAGGCTTGAGTCCCAGCAGGGGGAACATTAAAAAAGCTGATTGTGCTATTTAATCTGGCATAGTTTTAGATTTGAGAAAAGTTTCAATATTTGGATATGATTATAAGTATGATTAATTTTTTTGCAGTATTATGAACATAAGCACTTTTGATTGATAAGATAAGGTCTATAGTTGATATTCTTTAATGCTTATGAATAAGTAGTTCCTCTTCATTAATGGAGTTTGTTAGTTATATACGCAGAATCATGTAGATGAAGATATATATAAATATGTATCCAAATACAGATGGATTATTTGTTTCTTTTTTGTACCAGATGTTACACCACCAACATCCAAATCTAGATTTTTACTGAGATATTCTAGTGGTAAAACCCAATAACTTCCATGAAATGGAATCCAAGACCCCGTTCAATATGTTTTTGTAACTGTGAGACCATACAAAAGAAAGTTGATTTTCATTTCAGTGATTATGTACATAAATCGCTGCTTCAAATGACACAATATAAATTTTAAAACTATATTTTTAGGTATAGTTATGATGTTCTACAGTTAGTAAATAAGGCTTTACGTGAGTGCGCATGCGCAAGCCGACGGTAGCTAGTCGTGCATAGCCGTGCGCGTGCAGCTGCTAACGGTCCATTGATCGTATGTTGTTAATTGATTTGTAAACTGTCGTCAACGACGTGGTGGATACAGACGCCAGGGGTCTAAAGTGAAAGAAAACATTGTTTGTTTTTTGGCAAAAGATTAGGTATTTGCAGTCAGAAATATGAATGTTTTTTTTTTATTATGACTAATAATAAAATACCATTTTTTTAAACAAATAAAAATTAACTATTTTGAACAAATATTATCTTGTCTTCTTTCATCCTTCTTGACGTCAGAGTCCATGTCGAACTTCGAAGCTTTATGACTGAGGATGAAAAATATTTTTTTACACCACCTGCTCGAAAATGCTCTTTTATATGTCATACAACCATCACTTAAGTCATTATGTCCCTAGAAAGATAATGCGGTATGGGCGATCTCTAGGGAATAATGAGATTTGAATTTGGAACGTCAAAATCCATCAACATGTGAATTAAAACTACGTGCATCAAACAAGTTTATTCAAAATTCAAACTGGCCACTAACAAAAAAAAATCTACAAAACGTGGTTACTAATGAGTCTCTGAAAAAAAAAGAAATGAAAGAGCGGGAGCGTTAATTTTGTTTATTTCTAAATCCTAAAACATGTTAAGTGATAGTTATGATTAGTTAAATGTCTCTATTAAATGATTTATTTTACTAAACTGACTTTTAATTATCCCACAGATGGTGTAAAAAGTAGAGTATCCAACACGGAGATAAAACTGTCTTGGTCTTGGGCGGCTTGAGTTCCTCACTTCACTCAGGTTTCTTTATTAACTCTCTCGCAATGCTCGGGAGTTAGTAATATAAATTAGCAATCTTCGGTTCGTTCGGAATTTAACATACCGCCCGCGATTTAAACACACTGCTTTATTCCTTAGTCACATAATCTGCTATTAAATAATTACCAGATTATATTGTATTGGTTTACCAGAGATAATAAGTATTTTATAAAAAAAAAAATACCCTACTTTGTTTGAAATTTGAAAAAAGATATTAAATTAAGAGAAATTACAGTCACACAATTATCTTTATTGTCCACCATACCGCTATTTGTCAAATTATTAAAATCAGTCTAGTAGTTTTTGAATCTATTCATTACAAATAAAAATAGCATATCATACAAATAGCATAACATACAAATCTTTCCTTTTATATTATATATTTGGTATTAAAAAAACTAGAGGTATTCAATAGTGTGTAATAAATGGATGATTAATCTACCAGTAGTTTAACATTTTACTTGATATTATGTTGCAAACATTCTGGTTTTTAAACGTTCAGAAAATCAATCATACATGATCTCATAGATTCCTTCGAAACAATGACCTAAAAATGTTTAAAAAATTACAAAACAATGTGGGCCTTGTCACATACAATAATAAAACAATTCATCAGGGCATTCTTATTTTTAGTTTAGTATTACACCAAGTTTCTGAAATGCTACGCATTAAAGGCCAAACAATCAAAATTCAAATGAATCTTTTATCGGAACCTAGATCTCTCTCAATCAATTTATTTCTTACAAACTGTATCTCGCGACTTCATCCGTGTCCAATAAAAAAAAAACTAGGTTATATTAATACTTTTTAAAAATAAAAGTAACCTTAGTTTCTCCTTATAACATCATCTATCTACCAGTGAAAGTCCCGTCAAAATTAGGCCAGCCGTTTTGAAGATTAATAGGAAAAGACAGGCAACAACTCGTTTTTTTTTTGTTATTATATAAGTTTTACCTCCATATAATAATGCATTTGGTAAAAAGCTGAGAGACATTTCAATTGTATTTATTGGCATAGCAAGCATAGTCGGCCTTATAATGATCCCACTGTTGGGACTCAGGCCTCCTCTCTAGGAGAGGGTATGGGCTGTAATCCACCACGCGGGCCCAGTGCCTGTTGGTGGATGTCACATGTCTTCGAATTTTTGGTTCTAGGTCATACCGGTTTCCGGGTTTTTTTTTATTGCATTTATTAATATGTAGGAAATAATATGTACATATGTAAATATACTTGCCTAGACGTTAGAAAATCGTAGGGGCCCAGCAAGGTCGAAGCCTACTGGGGCCACGGGTAGTGTGAAAGTGAAACCCGGGGCCCTGGGACGAAGGCAAAGAAGGAACAGAAGTGGGTTTTTAGTCAGTAAAAGTCTGACACTATCTCACGCTTCGCCCAAGAGCGGGATTTGTCATAAGATGATTTTCCCATAAAATAAAAAATAAAAAACGTTAGACGTTACAATTTATTCTTTAGTTCTTGAAAGCAATGTGTTTGCCGTCAATATTATTTCTCTACATAATCTAAAACGAATAAAAACTTGAGGAATAAATGTAGTGAAAGGCACAAGTGATCCGATTTGAGAGTTGTAATGTATTGTTAACTTCGAAATCTATTAATACTTGAATTCTGGTGTTACGTAGCCGCCATGTGATGTTTAAAAATAAAGATTTTTGTAACGGATTTTTTAGAATATCCACTGGAGTATTTCTAAGTACAGATCCAATTACGTAGGTAACGAAACATCTTGAATTTCTTTTCTATTTGAGTCAAGAATTAAATAAGAGCAGTGGTGGCCGAGTGGTAACGGCCCCGACTTACGAGTTGTAGGTTGCGGATTCAAACCCAGCCAGGCGCATTACCTTGTGTAATTTATTTTATCACCAGTGCTCACAGAACGGTAAAGGAAAACATCGTGAGGAAACCGGCATGTCCTAGAACCAAAAATTCAAAGACATGTTACATCCACCAACCCGCACTGGGCCTGCATGGTGAATTACGGCCCATACCCTTTCCTAGAGAAGAGGCCTGAGTCCCAGCAGTGATTACATTATAAGGCCAACTACGCTATGCTATGCAAGAATTAAATGTAGTTTAACTAGCTTCTGTCAATGGCTTCATCTGCGTGAAAGTAGAATATACTACCGGAATGATAAGTGATTATATGTGACATTCCAGGATATGATCTATCCGTGTCCCAAATTTAATTCATCAAATCCGTTCAGCCGTTTGAGCGTGTAGGAGTAACAAACATAATATACACACACACATATACAAACGTTCACTTGTATATTAGTGTGATTCTGATGGTCAGAGGAACCCCACCTGTTACTTTAACTACTTCTGCTTGTTCTTAACACATGGGGAATGCTGCACTCACACCCTCTTTTTCCAAAGTCGTCGATGCGATGGCGCGTACTGTTCCACGCGCGCCTCAAGGAGATGTCAGCAAACCGTAGGAGCCTTGCAGGGTCGAAGCCTACTGGGGTCAAGGGTCTGCTTCTAAAAGGAAGACTCGGTCCTGGTACGAAAGGCAACGAAGGAACAGGAGTGGGTTTTTAATCAGTAAAAGTCAGACGCCGTCTCGCTCTGCCCAATAGCAAGGGATGTCATTGGATGATTTTTCCACAAACAAAAGAAAAAACTTTTTACAAAACGATAATGACCAACCTTCATTAAAAAAAAAACACTAAAAAGATCAAAATAACTTTTTATTTCGGAAGTCAGTGTTAAATAAGAAACAAACAATACCAAGAAACACCGACTTTCGAAATTAAAGTTATCTTAATGATCCTTTTAAAGTTTTTTTTTTTTAATATCCGACCTTAAAAATAAAGGGTTATTCCCTGAGTATCCCGATCTGAGTATACTAGCTGAGCATATCTACCCCAATTTTATCGTATTCAGTGTCTTCCGGGACGGAAGCCTCGGTCCTAATATAAATTGCGTACGCTGCACGCACCTTTCTTTTTTACACCTTTGGTAAGTCCCAAGGGTCATTACTCCCAGCTGTTAATCTGAATGAAGTCACAACGTCATGTGGTGAGCTTGGAACACGTTCGCATCAACCGTTTCTAATTAATTTGCTTCCCACCGCAGGGCCTTGATTATTTTATGATAGACTTTTTCCTGCTATCACTTTTGTTTTCTTGTATGACTTTTCTCGGCATAAACTGCAAACAACTTTATGTCAATTAATGGTTATGCACATATGGTGTAGTAGGGCGGCAGGAGTGTTCGTCAACAACAGAACGTGCAACAGAAGAAACACAGGTTTGACCCATGACTTCTTTCGTTCTGAAGTGAAGCGAGAAGCCGTACTACTTTTACAAACTAAAACCACACCTATGTCCTTCAGTTGCCCTTTGCGTACTAGGACCACGGGTGTCTTATTCAGAAAATCCCCGTGGCCCTAGTGGATTTCAAGGACCCTACGGGCGAGCGTGAAACCTTAAGTGCCGTCAACAACTCGGGCTAGGACGGCTAGGACCTTACCGGACGGCTGGACGTCGAGGTACTCATTGCTCAACGTCCACAAGCTCGCACCTATTGTGACTGGGGATCACTTTGCGTTTCCGATTCTAGGGGTGTGTCCTGTGGCGGCGGCTGGGGCGTGAGGATATCTGTTTCCTCACGTATGCGGCCATCTCTTTCGCTGGCATTATTGCTTCGCAGACTCATACTATCAATTTTACTTTCTGTGCATTTATTAAATTTCGGAAGAAACGCCCAGATGTCACTATTCCGTGGATCGCCTGGAGGACACAGTGGAGCATAGCATAGTGTTAGAGGTGTGCTCCGCTTAGGCAAAGCAGCCCCGTGTCCTCATGGAGGCGATCGGCGGCAACGATCTATCGCGCCGCCGGGCCCTGGTACAGGCCATGATCCAGAGCGAAGGGGAATGGCAGGCGGACGTCTCCTTCTGTAAAGCAGTAATGCTACCAAAAGAGTCGGCCACACGGGCGAGGGAACTGCCATCACGCCCCAACCCCTGGGATGCCGACCCCGATTTCCAGCCACCGTAGGCGTAGGCTTGACGTCCGGTAACCATCCGGACCGAGCGTAAGTCGTCGACGGCGCGTAGTGTAGGTACTACGCGCGCCTCAAAGAGATGTCAGCAATCGTAGGCGCCCAACAGGGTCGAAGCCTATTGGGGCCTTGGGCTAAGTAAAAGTGAACCGCGGGGGCCTGGAACGAAGGCAAAGAAGGAACAGAAGTGAGGTTTAGTCAGTAAAACCACCATAAAAAAACCCCGACAAGACTAGTTCGTAGGTACCAACCAAACAATTCTGTCTGTACATAATGTGACGAAAATGTTCACCACTATCATACTCTAGCCGATTCGACAAACTAAAATTTTGTCCTCTCTATATCCTATTTCCATTAGCGCCGACCATTAAAAAAACAGGGCCTTATATAACAATTCTCATAAAATTATACAACTTATAACTACTACAAGAGTTATTACCGTTGTGATGTATTTACAAGAATACTCAATTATTTTCCGTTTAACGTTAAACTATTTTAATACTACATAAACTGACTGCTTTAGTTAATACGACAACTATTACTTTGTCGCAAATAAGGGGTTATGTAAATAAAATATGCACAATAAGTTAGGTGAATACATGTCGCAATATTGTAATACTTTTTAAAAGGTGTGGTTTCTAACGGATTCTTTGAAATTGTTAAGGTGAAGCCTGCCCCCCTAGCCAAGTTACAATCGTTTCGTTTCGATTCTCTTTCTCGTTGATCGCCTCGAGTCGGCCACGCTTCCTATTCCTGTGTTCTGACACGTGAATGAGCGTTGAGATGACGTCAGAACAAAGGAATCGGAGGCGTAGCCGACTCGAGGCGATTGACAAAAAGAAAATCGAAACGAAACGGTTGTAACTTGGCAAGGGAGGCTGATGACGTTTATTTTAAAAATCTGATTATTTAAAATGAAATGCAATTTTGATTCGTAGATGTATTATTATTTTTAACTGCCTACTAATCAAGATGACTAAGAAATAAAGCAATAAGTTCAATTAAAACGTATAAAACGTTTTGAGGACATTTTTATATGGTGTCTGCTTTTTTATTGAGGGTGGATATATTATCATCGTTAGTGATATCTAAGGACACCAACACGATAACCTTGCCCCAGAACACCACATCTCTCGTCGTGAGGGCTCCTACAGGCCTGATGGCGTGCACCGTGAAGCGCCCCCTACGGAAGCCAAACTGGCTGTTCGTAAGATCTGAACCCACCCGCGCTAGATGCGCAAAGAGGCGGTATGCAATAACTCTGAAGTCTGTGTTTCCAGATAACTACAAACTAGACCCCTTAAGTCAAAAGTGAATAGGCAAAAATGGAACACGCTTGCCTAGAATTAAGGTAATCGTGTTCCATTTTTGTCCACTTAATTGCTTACCAACTCATCATTAGGATAGGTAACAGGTGATTCTATGAAAAAAAAATTGTCGTCATTATCTTGTCTTAAAAGTTCTAGGACAAGAAAAAATAAATAAAAAAATAAGTTAAAAAATAAGTATCTCCGTAAAAGGTTAAAAAATATGAAACTGAAGCTTCCCTTTAACATTTAATACGTAAATTACGTGTAAGTTACGATACGATGTGGGTGGCACACGCGGCGTCCACATCTCGGCCCATTTGGTAATCACCTCACGAGTACCACGAGCCAAGCCGCTTGGATTGCGATATGATTGAACATAATTGATCCGCCAAATGATAGTTCTAGAGCAAACATCGCTTCCCCATATGGTATAACTGTGTTATCATACAATAATGGTTATGCCCGCGGCTCTGCTCAATTTTTTTGTAGATTAGATTTGAGTATCGTGATTTTGGATCTATTGTTGAATTTTAGTAACAAAGATAAATATGTGCCCTGGAGGCTATTTGGACATATTGTGTCTCATTATAATTCCCAAATACACTGCATTGGCAATATCTACTTTCGTTTTTGTGTGAACATTTGGTCTCTTGCTAAAATTTCATAGTTTACCATACTATTTTTGGCTTTTAATTAATACCTAAATTATGTTAGGCGAACTAATTTCATACTATGATTTCAATATTATACGACAAATAAATGATGAATGATATTAATCTTGCAAATAGGTCATTTATAGACACGTAAATTTTTTTGGGTAGGTAAATGGGAAGGAAGCTTCGCCTTAAATATACAAAAACTCACTGCCAGATCATAAACACGTCCCATGTCAGTTAGATCGTTGTTTATTATCTCCAAACGCATCTCGCGTAGAGGAAACATATCTCATAACTTGACGTAACTTGCAATCAGTTCACCGCATTACTTAGTAAGCTCATTTGGTCATGATTGTCGGTCGATTTGATTACTTATTCATTGCGTCGTTGAACTGTGAAGTTCTTACCTTTGATAGATGTTTTCCTTATGTTTAGATCTCAGTCAAATGACGCTTCCGTTGTTATGCCAGTTCGATGTTGACATGGAAACGATTAGAGGGTCTAGACCAACTTCCTATCAGCGCTAGCGATTGTTAAAAAAAAAATTCGAAACGCCCAATGCTACTCAGGTTCCTTCATGATGCATCAAGAAATTGTATTGTTGTTGTTGTGTTGTTGTTGTTGTTGGAATTGTATTGTTGTGTCTTTTATAAGTTGGGTTGTTGTTAAGTAAAATACAATTTGTTTTTTTTTTTTTAGATAAAAATCATTAATCAAACCGACCAGAAGGGTGTTGTGTCTGTTCGATTTAACTGACTGATACTTCACACAAGAACAAGAGTTTTCTGCGCGATTAGAACATATAAAACAGTACAAAATGAACTATCGGGCATTATAAGAATAGCGTGATGCAGGATTTTGACTTTTAGTTCTTACGTGTCGTCATAGATGTCGTTACAAGTTGACTAAAAACCACCTGTTTTTCTTCAGCTGACCTCTTTCACTCTGACACTCTTTCGAAGCCATCGGCCCTAGCGTACGCTGACATCTCTTTAAGGCGCGCTCCGTTGACCCGGACCTGTTCCTTACTTATTTACTTTTCGCTACCACTAATAGAATGACACTTCGTCAAGATAAGATTCAAACTCTATGATTTCCGAATGGACCTTACCAGAAGGCTTAAAGTCACCTAAAAGGCACTGGAGAGAGCAATGCTCCTAGCGTGATCGGCTCAAAAATGAAGACTTGCGGGAGATCCAAAGTTACCGACATGGCCCGAAGAAATGGGAAACTTAAAAGTCGCAGTGGGCAGTGTACATTGTTCAGACAACAGACGATCGATGAGACCAAAAGGTTTTTGAGTGAATCGCCACTCTAAAGCATTCCGGCCCTTTCACCATCCCGCTGTTGGGTAAAATTATGATAACGATAATAATTTCGAATGAATTAAGATCTAACTGGCATGGTTTTTTTTTCGGTGGCAAAATCATCCAATGACATCCCCCGCTTTTGGGCGGAGCGGGAGATAGTGTCAGGCTTTTACTGACTAAAAACCCATTCCTATTCTTTCGTTGCCTTTCGTACCAGGGCCGAGTCTTCCTTTCAGAAGCACCCTTGGCCCAAGTAGGCTTCGACGCTGCTGGGCCCCTACGGTTTACTGACTTATTGCTCGCCGTCCGCAAGCCCGTGCAATTAATTATCATTCTCGACTTTTATATAGTAGGCAGCAAAAAGCTTCGAAAATTGGTAACCTTTAAGACATTAGGATCATATATATTCTAAAGAGATATCAACTGAAGCCAAGCTTTTGAATTCAACAGTTGAATTTAACACCGTTGCTCCATGGTTAATTATCATATACATTACTATTACTTTATATCTGAGGCGTAGTAAATAGCTAATAGAGCTAATAAATTTCTATATTTCAATGTTATTAACAGGTGGTTTTAAAAGATTAGCCGCTAATGCAGATTGATTGACTTATTAGACATTCAAATCACAGACTTGCATTGCATATTAAAAAGTTTCTTTGTATGTGTGTGTGATTAACAATACAAGAAACACTTTGTATGTGTATTCTACAATACTGTCAGTTACAACATTTTAATTAGTTTTAGAATTCATTGAGCACGGATTTTCCGACGCAAGAAGGATTGATTTCTAAAGAAGTTTTAGTAAAATGATTTATGTTTTTTGAGATTATTGTTTTCTGCTTCTTCTTCTTCTTTTGTCTGGCGTGACCAGGTTACTTCTAGGCAAGTATGCTCCATTCTCGACCACACCATCACTGACCATGAGATAAGATAGTTGTCAAGTTTAAGCTTATAAATAGTTTAAAAAAAAATTGTAATTAAAACTATACAAATTTAATGTCGAGCAAAATTAATTATATGTCTATTATTATTTCATCCATTAGGCATTAAATTTTATTACAATCACTTCCTAGATAAATTAATTAAATAAAACAAACAGACAGAAAAAAATATTATTAAGCATACAAGTCTAAAATTGATTGGTTAAAAAATATAGTTATCTAGTGCCGCAATAAAAACTAGACTAGATTTGTCGTAAACATATTCGTAAGTACATAGATCGTAATATACCATTAGGTTATTTTTTCATCATGGCCGCCAACTTACTTGTGAATTAAAAAAAAGAAATCATTAAAAACGTTATTGCAACATAACAGTGTATGGTTTACTTTTTATATACGGCCTTGTTTAAATTTTAATGTAAAAGTCGCATTCTTGTTATAATGAGAGTTTAATAGTATGTTGCAGGGATATTGCAAGGACGGCGATTTGATATAAACATGCTTTAAGAGCAGTTTTAACCTAAACTTATAAAATCTCATGAAGGAAGTCGTATTTCTTGTCTGTACTTAAGACGGAATTATTCAAGTTACCTGATTACGGAAAACAGATTATAGTTTTTTGCGACGTGACTGATTCGGATAAATCTATTTTATTATATTTAATTGTCATCGTGTCATCATCATCATCATTCCAGCCGAAAGCCGTCCACTGTTGGACATAGGCCTCCCCCAAATGTCGCCACAATGACCGGTCCTGTGCGTCTCGCATCCATCGGATTCCCGCGACCCTCACTAGGTCATCGGTCCACCTTGTGGGAAGCCTTTCAACGCTGCGTCTTCCGGTACGTGGTCGCCATTTCGGAACCTTTCCCCTTTTGTCTATCGGTAAATATTTGAGAAATTTTATATTTATATATACATATATTTTTTATTTTGCTTTTTTTTAATTAGAACCAGAAGTTTCACACAAATAAACTTTACAGCTTTATAATATTATATTCTAGCGACTCGCCGCAGCTGCAGACAGGTGTTAGGAATTTTTGAGTTCTCGAATTTAATTCTATTCTATAATAACAGATCTCCTCCAGGTCAGGTCCTTCAGGTCTCCTGTCGCAGGTCTGCTGGAAGAAATTTCATATGAAACCATTATCATTATTTCACCCAAAAGACGTCCACTGTTGGACACAGGCCTCCCCCAAATGTCGCCACAATAACCGGTCCTGTGCGTCTCGCATCTATCGGATTCCCGCAACACTCACCAGGCCATCGGTGTACCTTGTGGGAGGCCGTCTAATGCTGCGTCTTCCGGTACGTGGTTGCCATTTCAGAACCTGTCATCCCCATCGACCATCTGTTCTACGAGCAATGCCGTCCGTATGGTGTTCGGACGTAAAGAATGGCACATGCCATATCTTCCCGTGAGGTTCGTAAGAGGCGACTACCAGAGAATGGGCAGCAGTATTCTCTGTGCATTATAACAACCACACTGCGATCGCCAACCAGCTTGCCAACTGTGGCGATTACGGCAAACCCCCCAAAAAATGATAAGCAAAACATTTGAAATAAGCAGTACCTTTGTGATCTTCTATCTGCTTTTGTTCTTTTAATTTTTTAGTCTTTATGTGTACATAAGTAAATACAGAATAGAAAATTGTGTATGTAGAAAAGTTTCTCATAAATCACTGTGTCTATTGGTGAAAACCGCATTAGCATCCGTTCTGTAGTTTTCAGTTTTGACTTTGTTTTATAATACATATGCAAGAATATATACCTGTATAAAATATAATAATAAAGTGTTTTGGGGCGGGTGTGTTGTAATTGATACTGATGTAAGAACCACACTCATTAAGAGCAGCGTACTTGCACCGTCAAAACAATCGTAACTAATTATATCTTCCGTTGCCATGCCCGTAACCCTGACATGAAATCAATTTCATTTATAAATATGGACAGGTATTTTGTAACCACATAATAGTTATAAGTATCCGGTTAATCTCAATTATCTATCTAAATGGTTGTTGCCAAAAATTGATGAATAATAGTCGATACAATAATCAGTTCAAGGTTCGAATGCGCGTGCGCCGCCCACGTGATAATCACACCATAATAATAATTGTGAAAGTAAATCTGCCCCTTTGTACGTATGTTTGTTTGTGACGGTGTCATGCTTAAAACACTGAACCAATAGGGAAGATCCCTTGGACACGCCATAATTATGGCGGTAAGGCCTCTCTTTGAGGACTGGCAGGAAAGACAACACGGCGTTCTTACCTTCCACATGACGCAGGTCCTCACCGGACATGGTATGTTCGAGAGTTTCCTACACTGGATTCGTGTGGAAGAAACGGCCGAGTGTCACCATTGTGTGGACCGCCCGGAGAACACGGTTGAGCATAAGGTAGAGGTGTGTCCCGGGGCGGTTGGCGGCAGCGATCTCTCACGCCGGGCCTTGGTACAGGCAATAGTCCGGAGCGAGGGGCAGTGGCAGGTGGTCACCTCCTTCTGCGAAGCAGTAATGCTAGCAAAAGAGGTGACCGCACGTACAAGAGAACGGCCCTCACGCCCCAGCCGCCGTTATTCCGATCCCAATTTCCAGCCACCGTAGGCGTTGGCTAGCGGACGGCGAGCAATGGGTAGCTCACCGTCCAACCGTTCGGACTGAGTCCAAGTCGTCGACGGCGCGTAATGTTGATATGTCAAGTTATGTACTGGAGCCATGGGTTATGCGAAGGAGAAACCTGGGGCCCTGGAACGAAGGCAAAGAAAGAACTGGAGCGGGTTTTAGTCAGTAAAAGTCTAACACGCTAACGCTAACCTTCCGCTCCGCCCAAAGGAGGCAGACGACATTGGATGATTTCCCAACTAAAAAAAAAATAGGGTACATTCCACACAAAGGGCAACCAAAGGAATAGAATTGAGTTTTAGTCATTAAAAGTTTGACACTCCGTCTCGCTCCACTCAGAGAGCGAGGGTTATTTTCAAAAATATTGTTTCCAAAAAAAGAAACGATACAGTGCGTCGATAAAATAGAAATTTGCGTGAGGTCACTATTACGTAATAAGTGCACCACTGTTTTCCTAGAAGTGACGTAAACAAGCTCCCCACTCTTCAACTATGCGTCATATCTTTCGTCAATTTTTATTGATCATAAAGAAAATCAGTGTCTAATATTTTTGAATTATTTATCTAATAAACTAATTATAATTAATTATAAAAAGGGTTCAAACCCAGCCAGGCGCATTACTTTGTGTAATTTATTTCATCACTACTACTCTCAAAACGGTGAAGAAAAACATCGTGAGGAAACCGGCATGTCTTAGAACCAAAATTTCGAAGGCATGTGACATCCACCAACCCGCACTGGGCCCGCGTGGTGGATTACGGCCCATTCCCTCTCCTAGAGAGGAGGCCTGAGTCCCAACAGTGGGAACATTATAAGGCCGACTATGCTATGCTATGCTATAAAAAGTGGCGCCAGTGACTGAAAAGTTGAAAGGGAATCGTTTATCTTGGTATGGTCATGTGAAGAGGAGGGATGAAACGCATGTTACTAAAAGAGTTATGAGTTTACATGTGGATGGATGGAGAGGGAGAGGGAGACCAAAAGAAAAGATGGATGGATTGTGTGAAGAGTGATATGAAAGAAAAGGAAGTTAGTGATAGCATGACGAGAAACAGGGCAGAGTGGAAGAAAAAAACGTGTTGCGCCGACCCCAAATAACACGGGACAAGGGCAGGAAGATGATGATCTAATAAACTAATTAGAGTTTTTTTTTTTATCAAGAATGCATTCCCATATTGTGATGATTTTGTGCAAATATAGATTGAACCTTGGAGAAAGACTTACAATACCTACTTTTTATCTCGTGAGTATAAGCTACCCTATTTGCCTAGAGATGTAGTGCTGGAGGAGAATGCTCGGAGTATCGTAGACTGAATGCCGTACCAATGAGTCAATACCGAGAACTCGGCATGAAACAGCGTTTATCATCTTTGGTACAGTCTCGTATTCTCACCTTTTTGGTCACGTATGCCACCGAGGCGAAGTGGCTATTCAGCGACTTGTGATCCAGGGAAAGGTTGAGGGTACCAGGCCATGAGGAAGATCGCCTATGAGGTGGACTGACCAGATTAAATCGGCAGTAAATGGCTTATCATCACTGCAAGTATGCACAAAGAAGGCGGCCACCAGAGAGGAGTGGCGGCGTGTTGTGAAGCTTACCACCAACACCTGAAGTGATGACCACGACCAATCTGTCAAGAGTGATACCGACAAGGAAGAAGATGTCGTGAGTAGTATCCCTATATAGGGATATATAGTAAATAGTATAGTATCCGACTATCACACGGGCAAAGTCACTGGCAAAATCTAAGCGCTGCGGAGAGCATTCCATTGGTAAATTCATTTGTTGGTTATAGTAACGATAATATCGGTTGTATTATGGTGATTGAAGATCGAATAAGATTTTGATCGTTAATTAAATAAAACATAATTGAATTGTTTCTTTTTCACCTTTTTATTTGATGGAATTGCTGTAAGTGGTGTCAACAGAATAATAATAATTCATGCAAATCGAAGAAAATGAAATATCCCTACATACACTCATTCTTCATCTTCAATGCAACATACTACATTGACTTGGCTTGACCCGTTAATGTAGCTTAAAACTAGTCTAGAGCTAAGCAAAAAAACAATAGGTTTTCTCAAAATAATAATATTATCCCATAGTTCAATATTCCATAACTATCACACAACGCCATCTAGTTCCAAACTAAACAGAGCTTGTGGTATGAGTACCAGACACCTGTTTATCAGTTGTTTAGTAGTACCTAGTAGTTTCTGGGCATCTGATGCCTGAAAATAAAATGTTTATTACTATTATTTCTACTATATTACATATTACACGAACATTTGTCTTAGGCGGGAACTGAACCCAAACCTCCGGCATAGCAGCAGGGCCACTAGACCAATAGGCCAGTTTTCGTGTACTAATTGTTTCTTTTTTCACTTTTTTATTTGATGAAACTGCTGTAAGTGGCGTCAAGAAATATGCTGGAATTAATCTTCAGATCTTAAAGAAACTTATAAACAAATCTAGTTTTACGGAAAGCTCGGCTTTGTGGAGGAGGCAAAAGTTCTTCCCGTCGAGAGTGTTTTTACATTGTTGTTGTAGTGGGGCTTGCGTATCTTATTGATCTTGGGTCTTCGCCGGCCAGGGCAGTGAAGACAAAAACGCTAGCCTCTGTGCTCCGTGACACAAAATAGATAGGTAGAGAAGTAAATCTACATACAAAGCGCTCGAGCAACGCACACACAGACACCGATCACGGACACGGCATCTCAGCCCGGTTGGAACCAGTGTGAGCGCGAGTGCCATCGGTTTGAGAAACACGTCTGTGAAGTTTTTTGTGCAATAATGGAGCACCAAATAAAGTTATAGTGGACGGTTGTTTAAATTCAATATTTATTGGTAAATTATTGTTTTTTAAGCTACCAGTTGTTTCAGAGAGGTAAGTAAGTATTTGCTTGTATTTTGATGATTTGTTTTAACGCAACGCAGAACAGTTAGGTGGGTAAGTACCTCAGTGTCCACAGTCCCGGGCCGAGAAAAAAAAGCGAATAAGTCTTTGTGGCCATGTAATATCTTTACAATTTATATTAGATATTAATCACCGCACCCGAGCGCGCTTGGACGGAGATAAACTGAACTGAGAGAAACTGAAAGAGATGAAGTTATATAAGGTGTATAGCTCTATCTCTCTTTCTCGCTTGCACGCCTGACTTTTTAACAGGTCATGGAAAGGCCCCTGGTCGCATTCTCAGTACAATAGAAGCTGATCACAGACGCAAAATAGATAGCTACAGAAGTCAATATCATGTATGTACTTCACTTTTCATACCTACGCTCGACGCCGCCGGCGTTGACAATAGTGCGACCGTCGAGCGTAGGTTCACCATGGCGGCGCAACTAGTCGCACCGCCATGGTGTCCTGGGGAAATAAAGCCCTAAGAATAAGAAGAAGACCAAGTTGGGCACTTGTCTGATAATTCATAGTAAAAATTGTACATATTTTTGAGTACTTTTGCCAGCAGAAAGTTTGCGTATAAATCAAAAGTTACCCTGAAACTATGTAACATGGTCTTTTTTAAGTTTTATATGTTGATATGCTGCTCCCAGCGGCTTCACCTGCGTGATAGTAGAAAAAGAAACTTACTCCCAGGATTAAAGTATCTTATATGCTATTCCAAGACATGGTTTACCCTT
Source organism: Mythimna vitellina (assembly GCA_949316375.1). Taxonomy (NCBI): domain Eukaryota; kingdom Metazoa; phylum Arthropoda; class Insecta; order Lepidoptera; family Noctuidae; genus Mythimna; species Mythimna vitellina. The sequence continues at coordinate 7,663,884 of OX438694.1, read as the reverse complement.
GTACCAAGATACATCGGAATCCGTTCAGCCGTTCGAGCGTAAAGAAGTTACAAACACACTCGTTCACAAAATTTCGCTTTTATAATATTAGTGTGAATTGTTATTGCATATCCAGGAACTTTACCTGAAGTCACTGTGATTATGCTAGTTTGGCCAGAGAAATACATCATTCTCTTAACGTTCGTAATACAAAATAGTTGTAATACAAAATTGGGTCAGTGGGTAACCTTGGGCGTTGAACCAGTTTACGTTTAAAACGTGACAGAACTGACAGCTTATCTTACATCAGCCGAATGTAGAATGTAAATAGTCTCCCGAGAGTATGAGAGTTTAGTGACATGTCAGCGGGGTGGTATCTAATCTAATACAACGTGATTAATTAGACGTAGCTGAGCTTTAAGCTTTATATAAACTGTCTAATGTAACTCCTTTTTCTTGTTAACTCAAAAAAAAAATACTTTATTGATACAATTCTTCCAAACCATGGTTTACCTTCCTATTCAAATTTCTTCAGCCGTTAAGACTTAATTATTTGTTTTCCTCTTTTTGAAAACGGCGTGTTCGCAAGACAGACAAATATATAAACACTTATTAACCGACTTCTAAAAAAGGAGGAGGTTCTCAATTCGGATGTTTGTATTTTTTTTTATGTTTGTTCGCGCATAACTTCGTTGCTTGCCAACCGATTTAAAAAATTCTTTGTTTGTTGGAAAGGGTATACTTCCCAAATGGTCCCATAGTCACCCAGTTGGGATCTGATGATGGAATCTTGGCGAAATCGAGGGAATTCCTCAAATATTATAGGCAACTATATAGTGATTTTGGTATTTTCATCGAGAACTTAAGTATTTACAGTCAAAAAGTAACATTTGATGAAGTGGAACTGATGAAGAAGACCAGAAATAGTCAACGGAACTTCTTACTCGTATAGATATCACAATGAAGATAGTTAAGCGACTATGACAATACAAATAAATGAATGGTTCTGAATAGTTACGTTGAAAATGGTATCATCGAAGTGATCTGATGATGATGATGGAGCCGGAAGGTAGGCACTGGAACTCCGTAATTAATCAATGTAACCTAGCCGTGTTTGGGCTTATTAGAATTGTCATGAGATGCACTTTGGCTATAAGGTACTATCAAACTGATCTGATGATGGTGCCGGAAGGTGGAAAGTAGACACAGGAACTTCATAATAACACAATGTAACCTAGCAGTGTTTGGGTTAATTGGAATTATCATGAGAAATAAGCACTCTGTTTATAAGTGTATCGCGACTAAAAAGTGTGAAATAAAAAACTTTTTACAAAAAAAGAATAACCGACTTCACTAAAAAAAAATACTAAAAGGATCAAAATAACTTTAATTTCGGAAGTCGGTGTTAAATAAGATACAAATAATACCGAAAAACACCGAATTCCGAAATTAAAGTTATTTTGATCCTTTTAGTATTTTTTTTTTAGTGAAGTCGGTTATTCTTTTTTTGTAAAAGGCTTTATACTAGCTTTTGCCCGCGACTTCGTCCGCGTAGAAGTCAAAAATGGTTTTATTAAGTTTTTTGAGATACGAAAATATGAAATATTATTTATTATCGTCATCGTGTGTGATTGAATCAAGTGAGTTGTGTCCATTGAATTGTATGGCGAGCGATATTGTATCTTAAGATAAAATATCTTATCGTTGTTGTATCTTAGCCGTGTGCAGCGCCCCTTAGTGAACTCCACTGCGGGTGACGTAAGCTACGGCAAACATATTATTTTCGGTTGGTACAGTAATCGGGTCTAGGGATCGAACCGCAAAATTAAGTTTTTTTTTTTTTTTAATGGGTGGGAAAATCAACTTATGACAAAACCCGCTCTTGGGCGGAGCGGGAGATAGTGTCAGACTTTTACTGACTAAAGCCACCCATTGCTCGCCGACCGCAAGCCCGCGCCTACGGTGGCCGGAAATCGGGATCGGAATCCCGGCGGCGGTGGTTGGAGCGTAAGGACCGTTGCCTCACGCGATCGGCCGCCTCCTTCGTAAGCATTACGGCTTCGCAGAAGGAGGCGACCGCCTGCCACTCCTCCTCGCTCCGGAGCATGGCCTGAACCAAGGCCCCGCGCGAGAGATCGCCGCCGCCGATTGCCCCCACGAGGACACGGCGTTGCTCTGCCCAAGTGGGGCACACCTCCACCGTGTGCTCTACCGTGTCCTCCGGGCGGTCCACACAGTGGCGACACCCGGGCGTCGTTTCCGCACGAATCCGGTGCAGAAACCTCCCGAACTTACCGTGTCCGGTGAGAACCACACACCGCAAAATTAAGTTTGTTTTTTTATTGTATATACTTTTCCGGGATAAAAAGTACCCAGTTCGGTGCCCAGAATATTACAGAATAATTATACCAAGTTTCATCGTAATCGAACCGGTAGGTTTTGCGTGATGCTTAAACAAACGGACAGACAGACAAAAAATTTTTTAATCACATTTTTGGGTTCGGTGTCGGTCTAGTAACACCCCATTTATTTTTTTGATATTTTCAATGTACAGAATCTTCACTTCTACAGATTTATTATAAGTATAGATAATTGTTTTAGTCCGTTTGTTTTTTGATCACTTTTAATTATATTTTCACTTTTAGTGTTGTCTTCTATATATTCCATATTGCCAACTAAATCAATTTGTCCCACGTGGATTTTGTAAGTTTCTTTTATCAAAGAAAAGAGCTTTTTTCAAATACCTTGCCTAGCCTTAGCCTAGCGCAAAATCTAAGTAAATTTTGCGCTAGGCTAAGTCTCTAGTGTTAAGAACTACGTACGAGTACCTTTTAAAATTGCATCTACACAAGCAGCTTATGGTACATAATATCAAGATCTTGATATAATATAGGTACATTATACTGACTAAAGGTCTCCAGGACCACGGTTATAAGTCTCCATAAGACATTTTTTTTAAATTTATATAAACTAGTGCTTGACTGCGATCCCACCTGATGGTAAGTAGTGTTACAATCGTTGATGGTGAGGCGCACTAGTTTATTAAGAGCCTATTCACTCTAGCCTTGAAGACAAATCACAGTGAATTATTACAAAAAATAGTAATCCAGAGATAAACCATGTTTTAAGGAAAAAAGTAATTTTACTGTAGACTTATTAAAAAAAATAAAGGTACTGTTGTACAAGTAACCCAAAAATTTATCAATGCTATTGCATTGACAACGCTTGCGCAACTGATGATTGAAACAAGGTGGGCGGCCTACGTTTGACAGAATATACCCTTAAGCAGGTGCAAAGTGAACATAACTTTAAGTGTGTCGTGCTCATATCTCACACTTAATAGCTCTTATACTGAATAAATATTATTAAAATCACCAGTGAGGCTTAATGCATCTAATTGAATTATCAAGTGGGCGTGTAAGCATTACTTTTGATCGTTACTGTACTCGCGTGAGTGAATTTAGCTACCTGGATTTTTATTGTCCGTTATTACCTCCCATAGTTTCAGATAAATAATTTTAAGTAAATTAAGGAATGTTAAACAAATCGTTGATTTCATTTCTTCTCAATAAAGACGGCAAGATTGGCGCAGTGGTTGAGCAATAAGCTGCTGCGCTGCGTGTCACAGGTTCTATTCCCGCATAGAACAAATATTAGTATGGCCTACAGCTTTTTTAAAAAAAGTTCGGTAATCATCTAATGGCTTCTCGCGCTCTGGGCGAAGCGGAAGGGCGTGTCAGACTTTTACTAGCTAAAACCACACCTGTGTCTTTCAGTTGCCCTTTGTGGTCTAGGACTACGGGTTTCCTTTTCAGAAATTCTCCGCGATCCTAGTTAGCGAGCTTCGGCCCTGCTGAGGCCATATATCCCCATGCTGACATCTCCTTAAGGAATGCGTGGATCACTACGCGCTGTTGACGACTGGGCTCGGTTCGATCAATTATGAGACGGCCGGACGGTAAACTACCCATTGCTCGACGTCCGCTAGCCCGCGTCTACCGTGGCTGGTAGTCGGAAGTCAGAATCTCGACGACTGGGGCTTGAGGACACTCGTTCCCTCACGCATTGCTATGCAGAATTTTGTCGTTTTTTAGGGTTCCGTAACTCAAAAGGAAAAAACGAAACCCTTATATGATCACTTTGTTGTCCGTCCGTCTGTCTGTCTGTCTGTCGATTCCTTTTATCACAAGAACACGTAGAGGCATCGAAATGAAATTATACTCAGGTTTGTGTTTCCTTGAAACTGTGAAAAAATCGATTTCTAAGTTAACGAAAAAAAAAGATACTTCTGGTATATATCGCAAAAAGCGTATATTTCGACACTCCCAAGGGAATCAAAATTCATAGGGTAGAATAGAATGGAATAAACTTTATTGTAAACCAAAATAGTAACAAAAACTTTTACACTTACTTAAATCGGGGTACTTCCCGTTGACCCAGAATCCTGAAATTTGGCATGTAGTAATAGCCAGGTCTCATAGCACAAGTATAGGTTAAAATCTAAAAACTGTAAATTTATAGTTAGGTCACAAAAAAATCTTTTTTTTTTAATTCGGAAAAATCTTCGAAACTCCATTCGGGAATTGAAATATTTACACAGATAAAATTGTACGGAACCCTCAGTGTGCGAGTCCACCTCGCCCAGTTTTTTTTATAGTTTCAATGTTGCATGACTTCTCACACAATCTCTCCATCTTATCTTAGGCGGATGCCATCCCTCTCCAGCCATCCACATCTATACTCATAATTCTGCATACTTGTTATATTCAAGCCTTAAAAGGCACATACATTAAGCAGCTACGAAAAAAAAAACAAAGGTTTATTTAAAACTAGCTTCTGCCAGCGGCTTCGCCCGCGTGAAAGTAGGTTTCTCCTAACAAACTTTGGTAGATATTTATAAGATCCACAATTAATTAGAAAATTTTATGGTTCTATCTTTTATAGTTTAGGCAGCGTAAGCAAAATAAGTAACTTTTCTGGTTGACTTTTTACACCTTGTGTCCGAAAAACTCAAATATCTTACGGAACCCTATTTTTTTCCAAAATAAAATATAGCCTATGTTACTCGTGGATAATGTAGCTTTCGAATGGTGAAAAAATTTTTAAAATCGGTCCAGTACTTTTTGAGCCTATTCATTACAAACAAACAAACAAAGTTTTCCTCTTTATAATATTAGTGTAGATGATAGTAAGCTAAATTAAAACAAACTCCACTTTTGGCAATTAAAAATAAAGAACTCAAGTGGGTGACGTTCAATATAACAATACACTTATCATTCGAATCTGACTCACATAACGCATTTTTGACCCAAAACTAAAAAATTAAACTTAATTTAATAATAGTTATGAATTTAACAATCGTTACTATTGTTATGTAGGCCTATGTTATGTAAAAATTAATTCTGATTCTCAAGTTGATTGATCATGGTACCTATCACAATGGGTGATATATCATATCTAAGAGTGTCAATGTCAGTGACCCACGGATGGTAACACGTGTATTGTTGTTACCATAACAGAGAGACATAAGAATAGGCACTTGTTCGGGTCAAGGTTCAACATCATTGAGAAGCTCTTCAGGAGAACTCTTTTTAGACATTCAAGAATTACGAAGAACATTTATTTCAAATAAACCATTTATCCAGAGGCACTTTTGAATTATCAAGTAGTCAGTCAGTCAGAAAAATGTTGGTAATCGCAAATTTCAAAGCGTAGAGCGTTTTTTGTTTTTTTGGGTGGGAAAATCATCTTATGACAAATCTCGCTCTTAGGCGGAAAGGTAGATAATGTCAGACTTTTACTGACTAAAAACCTACTCCTGTTCCTTCGTTGCCTTCGTCCCAGGGCTCCGGGTTTCGTTTTCACACAACCCATGGCTCCAGTAGGCTTCGACCCTGCTGGACCAAGAATTACGAAGAACATTTATTTCAAATGAACCATTTACCTTCAGGCATTTTTGAATTATCAAGAAGTCAGTCAGTCAGAAAAATGTTGCTGCTTGCACATTTCAAAGCGTAGAGCGTAGATTTCTATGGAAAAGAATGGGCAAGAAACTCCATGGGCACTCTTTTGAATCATGTTACGTATTACAAATATCTCGGTTACATATTTCTTGTCGCTACTATTATGTGACAATGATGTAAATAAACAAAAAAAAAAATAACAGCAACATTGACAACAACTAACCCATATACAAAGCTTGACTAATGACATTGCACTTCTTGAAGTAGTATGTTCAGAATCGGTTATTGAATCGATTTCAGCTGTTTCTAAATTAGGTAAAATTTTATATTAAAAAAATGTTCTAAGAATTATTTTAGGATATAATCTCCTACCCACCAATTTTGATACATTCTTGATAGATCGTGATTGCGTTTCTGACTTGTTTGTGTGTACTTGCGTATATAGTAGGTAGTGCAGCTTCAAGTAGTCAAGTTGTAGAAACATTTAATAAGTTGCCGTCTGATTTAAAGAGCTTGATTTATAAACATCCACTTGTTAGCAAAATTAAAAAGAAAATATATTAGAAAAATGTTTTTATAACACATCGGAAAATCGGAGAGCAGTGGTCGCCGAGTGGTAACGGCCCCGACTTACGAGTTGTAGGTCGCGGGTTCAAACCTAACCAGGCGCATTACTTTGTGTAATTTATTACATCACCACTGCTCTCAAAACGGTGAAGGAAAACATCGTGAGAAAACCGGCATGTCCTAGAACCAAAAAATTCGAAGACAACATTCACCAACCCGCACTAAGCCCATTCCTTCTCCTAGAGAGGAGGCCTGAGTCCTAGCAGTGGGAACATTAAAAGGATGATTATGCTTATGCTTAACACATCGAAATTAAGGTCTCACAATAATAAATGAAATGTATTTTATTTTTTACCCGACTGCATGAAGGGTTATTAATCATTTGACATTATATAATTTAGAATTATATTTCGACATTTAATTTATCTATTGACATTATATATATTTACAATCATGCTTCGATATTTTATATATATTTGACATTATGATTAATACTGTACGACATTATTTTAGATCGCTTGACACTATATTTGTAACTGTTTGAAACCTTATTTGAATGTTACCAATAACTCAAATATGTATCTTGTTTTTTCTTTATTCTTTATATTGTATGCTAACAATGCAAATTGTTTATGAATAAAAAAAATAAAAATGAAAGTTTCTTCTTAATAGCATCTTCTTAATAATTTTAACAAAAATAATAATTTTGACAAAAGGCAAAAGCAATTGATAGTAGGCAAATTTAAAAATTTTCGAAGTCAATAAGCAAGAAATATTATCTAGTATATTAATATTTGTGCACGTGTGTGTGTTTGTCAGGTACTCTTTAGCGCTCAAACGGGTGAATGTTTTAGATGAAAATTAACAGTAATTTAGCTCAAACACCAGAATAACCTACAGGCCAAATTTGTAATGGAGAGAATTACTAAAAATACATGGGCGAAGCCACTGGCATGAGTTATTGAAATATAAAAACAGCAGAACTACATAAATTTGTTGTCAGAGTCAAGGTTTCTAAGTATAAAGGCCGTCACACACGATGAAGATGTATTATATTTCATATTAACCAAAAATATTATATTATCTTAATATAATACAAACAGTTAACACACGATAATATATAAAATGTTCTCAGTCTCACTATAATTAGATCATAACAGATGGCATATTTATCCATATTAAGATAGCAAATTAACATTAATTTTCGTTTGTTAACTTTTTTTTTTTATTTGATATAAACTAGTGCTTGACTGCGATCCCACCTGATGGTAAGACCGACCACGTGGAAGTGGTAGTGGTGGTATTTTAAGTTGCGGAAAGAAGAAAGAGCAAAGTTGCTTAAAATGTACTAGGTTTTCCATACAAACTTTAGAACCCCGAAATTCATACTCGTATGTCATCAAAAAAAACCTTGTGCAAAATTTCACATTCCTAGTCCTAATAGTTTTGGCTGTGCGTTGATATGTCAGTCAGTCAGTTTCTTCTTTTATACATAGATTATAATCTTCAACGTGTATTTTTTCTTCATGCAATCGTCTGCCTGGCGGTAATTTGAAATATATACTTATCGACATCGTGTGTGACGGCCTTAATACTATTATGTTGATACAAGATTTATCTGCTAAGTAAACAAATATTGACGTTAAGATTAATGGTAGTATTAGACAACAGATTTTAAAGGTTACATGTTTTACATAATTTGGGCTTTTTTAAAGGTCATTCAATGACTTCTCCCGTTCTTCTTCGTCTGACACGCCCTCCCCAAGAGGGCGTGTCAGACTTTTACTGATCAAAATCATACCTGTGTCCTTTAGTTGCCCTTTGTCTTCTAAGACCACAGGTTTCCTTTTCAGAAGATCCCTGCAGCCCTAGCGGGCACCGGCCCTGCTGGGCCCCTACGGTTTGCTGACATTTTCTTGAGGAGTTCGTGGAGCACTACACGCTGTCGACAATAACGATGGGCTCAGTCCGGACGATTACCTACCGTACGGCTGGATGGCGAACTATTGCTCGGCGTCGACGGCGAACTACACGTTGCTGGCTGATAAGTACCTACTTTCTCGGAGGGTGGGTCGCAGGGCCTGGGGAGTAAAGATGTCCGTTCCCTCACGCGTGTGGCTGCCTCCTGTTATTACTCCTCGCTTCGGCCCATGACTTGAACCTGGTCCAGAGCTCGCCGCCGCTGATCGCCTCCACGAGGAATCATTGCTCCGTCCAAACTAAATCCAATATCTCCATTATATACTCCATCTTGCCCTCCGGGCGGTTCACATAATTTTATATAATTATATCTCTTTATCTAAGTAGCGTTCCTAATCTGAAATACGTGTAATTTAATACTTCCAACACTAACGGTCAACACGGCATGCCTTAGTTATGCAAAGATGACCTCATTATATTTAGTAAGTAAGCTGGCCTTAATTAATTACGTATATCAACCGATAAAAGAAATGGAGCAATCAGTGTAATCTAGTCTTCCTATACTAAGAAATTAATCAAATCTCCAATTAGCAAATCTGTCAATGATTGGTTGACCAAACCAGTCACATACAGCAAAATATGTAATATAGACATTTATCAAAGATTAGATATTAAAGATAAGCTTTCTAGTAACTGGTTATATAATATTCCACATATTGAATCAATTATTCATGCAGGCAACGTAAAAAGTTGTTAGCTCGGAAAATGAGATTGAGGTATGCAAGTTGGAATGTCGGAACTATGACTGGAAGGGCCAGAGAGTTAGCGGATGTATTGAAAAGAAGACGGATAAATATAACACGCTTGCAGAAAACTTGCGAGTGAGAAAGAGGTATGCAGCTATATATCCTATGTAGCTCCATCTCTTTAACCTAGGGGCCTTTAAGTCAAGAGTTAATAGGTTATTTCTAGCCAAACTTGCTCCATTGTCGGTCATATCATCTCTTACCATCCGGTGAGTAAATCACGAGCCCATCCAAAATGAAAATAAAAACAATTTAGGTCGTCAAATGAGTTAAAAAGTCGTTAAAGACTTATGGTAGGGCCTCAGGAAATAGTTTAATCGTGTGCCAAATGTTATCTAAATCCATTAAAGCCCTAGCGCCCGAGCAGTGCCATAAAACAAGAACATTCTGAAGCCTACTTCTCAGTAAAATCTAGGTCAAAAGATTTATTTAAAAAAAAAAAAATATTATAAACTCATGTACAATATTATTAAGATATGATTTCTTCGTATGACTAATATTGTTGCCAAAAATAATAATTAAAGACATGATATTTTTTCACTTGTTGTCCCTATAGTACGTGTATTACCATTTGACTACGGCCAGATGTTCAAGGGACTAATACGCCTTAATCCGTTTGAGCGTGAAGGTGTAACAAACATATGCACACATACATACAAACTTTCGCATAAATTAATGCGATCCACAGTCAATTTAACGACTATCAATCAACAGCGCAGCGCCCTGATAGTTAATCGAACACCATAATATCCTTGTAGCACAATAAAAAGTATCAAATAGACACATTTGACATCAGAAGTCAGTCAGAGAAAGTAGATTTGATAGATGGGTTACTTATGTACGCTTCTAAAAAATGTTTTTTTTTTTCTGAAAGTTTACAACGAAAAAAAAAATTGTATGTATGCTTCAAACCAACAATTTTGACCAATAGTTTATATGGTACAAAAGTTGCAGGATTAGGTACCTAGTAACGTTGTACAAGTTCCATGTTTTTCATTTTTTCATCAAATCTATTGATATCATCATTGTAGTCTTTAGTTATAGCATATTTCTCATAATTTTATGTTTCTCTGTCCTTTCAGAAATCAATAAATGTATGACAATGACGAATCACCGAACGTGTATATCTTGGCTGAGAGTAATCCTATAATTTCATATTAACAACTGCTCCAAATGACTAGTTTTAACCATACAAGCTATTGTCGTTGGCCTTTCAGAAAATGCCCACATGAAATGTATGAAGCCAGAATGATATCCTTTTGTTATTTTTGTAACTATTGTAGGTAATTGGCGGATAAATGCAGGTAGCATTTGACCACCAATTACTGATCAAAGATTTTGATATTTTTTTGATTTATAGTGGGTATTACGATGTAAAATTGATATAGTTTTACACGTAATTAGCTTCTGCCAGCGGCTTCGCCTGCGTTAAAGTAGTTTCCTCCATACGAATTTCCAACTACCGTTTTACCCCCTTAGAAGTGGAGTTTCATAATATCCTTCATAAGCGGATATCTACATAAGGAATCTACCTGCCAAATTTTAAATTTGTAGGTGTTATCATCATTTCAGCCGAAAGAAGTCCACTGCTGGACATAGGCCTCCCCCAAGCGACGCCACAACGATCGATCCTGTGCATCTCGCATCTACCGCACTCCCACAACTCTCACCAGGTCGTCGGTCCACCTTGTGGGAGGCCTTCCAACCCTGCGTTTTCCGGTGCGCGATCGCCACTCTAGAACCTCTCGGCCCATCGACCGTCCGTTCTACGAGCAATGTGCCCTGCCCACTGCCACTTCAGTTTGGCGATTCTTCGGGCTATGTCGGCGACCTTGGTTCTCCTGCGGATATCTTCATTCTCTATGCGATCACGCAAGGAAATTCCGAGCATAACCCTTTCCATTGCCCTTTGGGTGACTGTAAGCCTTCTAATGAGTCCTATTGTAAGCGACCATGTTTCAGTACCATATGTCATCACTGGCAACACGCACTCATCAAAGACTTTCGTCTTGAGACACTGTGGTATGTTGGACGAGAAGATACCGCGCAGCTTCCCGAACGCTGCCCAGCCGAATCGGATTCGACGATTGACCTCTTTCTCAAAGTTAGACCTACCCAACTGGATTGTCTGTCCCAGGTAAACGTAATCGTCAACAACTTTGAGTGCAGAGTCTCCGATCTTGATCAGAGTGGGTGCTACATGGTTATTTACCATGACTTTGGTTTTTTCCATGTTCATTTTAAGACCCACTCTTTCGAAAGTTCAACTAAGGTCATCGAGCATTGTACTGAGCTCCTCCGTAGTCTCAGCCATGACTACTATATCATCAGCAAACCGAAGATGAGTGATATCAGTCCATTGCTGCGGTAAACAGTTTTGGAGAAATGAGGTCTCCCTGCCTGATACCCCGCTGCAGAAGGATAGGTTTCGAGGTCCGGTCCTGAAGTCGGACTGACATAGTGGCGTTCTCGTACAAACACTTCAACACTTCGATGTACCGATAATCAATCTGGCTCCGTTGGAGAGACTGCAGTACAGCCCAAGTCTCGATCGAATCAAAAGCTTTCTCGTAGTCCACGAACGCTAAGCATAGAGGTAGGTTATACTTCTCGGTCTTCTGTATAACCTGCCGGAGCATATGCATGTGGTCTATGGTGCTGAAGCCTTTTCGGAATCCAGCTTGTTCGGGAGGCTGGAAGTCGTCAAACCTGCGCGCGAGACGATTCGTGATGACTCTGGAAAAAAGCTTGTAGACATGGCTCAGAAGTGAGATGGGCCTGTAATTCTTAAGCAGTGCATTGTCGCCCTTCTTAAAGAAAAGAACCACCAAACCCCTGCTCCATACCTGTGGCGTCTTTCCCTCAAGTATGACGGAATCGAACAACCTCTGAAGGGCCTTCAGGACCGGTTTTCCACCCGCCTTCAGGAGTTCGGCTGTAATTCCGTCGTCACCCGACGCCTTGTTGTTTTAAAGCTGATTCAGAGTCATCCTAATCTCGTACAGGCTGACGTCCGGGATATCTTCGGTATAGTGCCGGGTTAATCTAGCTCTTGGGTTGTTTGCTAGATTCGTTGTGGGTTTTGTGACAGACGTGTACCGCTGTCCATAGAATGTCTCAATCTGTCCCAGAAGCTCCGATTTAGCGGATATGATTCTGCCACCGTCGGTCTTCAGTTTCGTGAGCTGGTTCTGCCCTATAGACAGATCTCTTGCAAAAACCTTTCAGCCCTTATTTCGCTCAATCACGTCCTTAATCCGTTCGGTATTAAAGAGGCGGAGATGGCGTTTTAAGGACTTTGAGATCCGTCTATTGTGCTGCCGGTAGATGCACGCATGGTCTGAAGACTGCAGAATCATCTCATGCCTCTCTTTCAAGAGTTCGAGAGTTTGATCAGAGAGCCTTTTCTTCTTTGTACGACGAGTCTTAAAAAACTTAGACCCGACCGTATGGACAGTTTCCACGAACCCATCGTTGTATTCGTCCACGGAGCCACCTATGCACTCGAAACGATTGTGAAGTTCGAGCTGAAAGCTTTCGGAGTTTTGAATCTGGATCTGTGCTGGATAGAGCGTAGACTTCATCATACTTTTTCGTAAGCTTGATATTGACATTCAATGTGCCTCTTACCATGCGGTGATCACTTCCAGTTTTCACCGCGTTGATCACAGAGACATCATTGAATATTTGCTTCTTCGTCGACATGATGAAGTCAATCTCATTTCTGGTCGCACCACCAGGGCTTTGTCAGGTCCACTTCCTACGCTCACGTTTTTTGAAGAAGGAATTCATCAAATAGAGGCGGAGGGCCTTCTCCATAAAACCAGACAATAGGTGTCCCCGGCGGTTCCGATGTCCAAATCCAAATTGCCCCACTCATCACCGTCTCGTTTGCCCAGTTTCGCGTTAAAGTCCCCCATGACCACGGTGAAGTGAGTCTTAGAACCATGCATGGCTCTGGATATATCCTCATACATGGACTCTACTTCGTCGTGGGGGTGTGTCGAGGTCGGGGCGTAAACCTGTATGATCTTCAGCGAATATCTTGATGATATTCTGAGTATAAGGTACGCCACCTTTCACCACATTGTTCACAAGAGACCTGTGGACGATAAACCCGACACCACCTTGGGACTGCTGGTCACCCTCCCGGAAATAAAGCAGGTTACCGGATTTGAGAATTATCGTGTCCTCCCCCTGTCTTCGGACTTCCGATAATCCCACTACACTTCATCGTAACCTGCTCAATTCTTCTTCAAGTTCGGTGATCTTCTCGTCAGACGTACACTCCGTACGTGTGTTGTAAGTTGCCAGGTCCAGTCGTCGTTTTCTAAAGGGGTAGCCGGATTCCATCCGGAGATTCTTCGCACCCCTAGCCTCGCCGTAACCTTGACCGCTACCGGAGTCAAGGGAGAATCATTGAATCAGGCATAATCTTTTGACTATAAGATAGCCAAAAATGCTGAATCGATCTATTTTCTGCAAAAACATTAGAATTTGTTACAGTCGCATTTGAATGGAAACCAAAGTATTATGTATTCATTCAAAAACTAAATACTTTCTAAACTTTGCACTAACTAAATGCGAGCGAAACTAAAAAAAAAAACATAACAGGTAAAAGTAACAGATAGATAAGTAATTATTTATCAGAGAACCACTTAGAACCAATCAGAATAAATTTTATACCATTAAGTGTTAAACATTTCAGTTAAACACTCAATGATTTGCAATTTATTCTGCACTCTGCTCAATTTATCTTTTTTTCCACCAATCAGTGGCCCTCTAGAAGACCTATCAAAATTCCAATCAGTAAATTGTAGTTTCATTTTTGGAACCCTATTGTGATTGGTTGGCCAAGATACTAAGAACCAATCAAATTCAGCACAATAGAGATAACGTTAGATTAGATTACAATCTCAGATAAGGAAGATTAGATAAGCTATCTGGAAACTGGTACACCTCATCTCATCATTCGTAGATATCGCTTTGATATTAATCAATTAGTTTAGGCTAGATTAATGTAATAGGTATATTACCTATACTTACCTATTTATTTGATTACTAGCTAACCCGTCGAACTTCGTACCGCCTAAAAGTCAATTAATGTAGTGGTTACCTTTTAGTTAATCTTATTGACCGAATGATTGCATGATTGAGACCTTATTACAGACCTTACATTAGAGATGTATTTGCCAGTTGCTGTCATTTTTGAATGTATTTGTTTTTTTTTTTCAGTTTGTTCTTTTTTACCAGATTTTTATCGATATTTTAATATTTTTTCTGCTATATTAGGTAGAGACGAATCTAATAAAGCAAAGTTCATCCAAAATCGGTCCAGCCATTCTTGAGTTATAAATGGTGTAACTAACACGACTTTGTTTTATTTATATAGATTTATTCATGAAGCCCATACATACTAACATAATATCCCTTAAGACCTTAGATGGCTCTGAGATTGGTTGAAAGAGTCACCGCGCTTCCTGAACAAAAAAGGTAACTGAAAGAACACGTATGGGCACTGAAAGTCTAATGCTCCCTCTCGCTCTACCTAAAGCGAGAAAATTATTTGATGATTTCCCACCCTTAAAAAAAGACCTTCGAAAAAGGCTAATAAAAATACCAGAAAAGAACAAAATTTAAATATATGCCAAATTATACTTCAGATCGTAGGAAATCCATTACATTTTCAACAATTTGTCAAATACGTAGGTAGAAGCCAGTTTCAAACTTTTGTTACAAGCAGTATCAAACTGTCCGATTTAAAAAAACAAACGAGTCGTCACTTACTTGTAGGTGGATCCAATAAAGTAAGTGTTCAATAATGAATAAAAGGAAATTCTGTTCTATAAATGGCCACAGTCATCGTTGTCGTGAAAAAATATAGCAAAACGCAAAATATTAAGTAAAAGATAAAACTAAAAAAAAGCAACCACCTTTAAAATAAAAACACAAAACAGTGAAAAATAAAGAACTATTTACAAAAAAAAATATTGTTTTTTAACACCACATAGAATTTAGGACTATTAGTGTTTTTTGTCTACGTTAGTCCTTGAACGGGCTTTCCCTTTACAGTAGATCAAATGAAATAGTAAAATAGTATAAAATTAATGGCTTATAAAAGTTATAAAACTGCATTTGAATTTTAACACAGTTCAACACCATTATTGCTTCGAACCACAATGTTACCTCAAAGCATTGCCGTTAATATCAATATTTATTCATCAAAGTACCTTAACGGACACAATCTGGCTTAATGGCCATTTAGTTGATACAATTATTTTAGATTGACGCTTTATTTTATTAAGAAACTGTTAATTCTGCCCTTAAGCGTCTCGTCAGTGTTAGAGTTACGGTTTGTGTCGATTTTTATTACCCAAAAGCGCCTCGGGCGGTACTCAACATGGTGCGTGTGTGGTAATTGAAAACCTTTTGCTTGTTGAAGTTCACTTGATGGTGTTGTGCCAATGAACTGCGTGTTTGTTTGAAATAGTCACTCCGACCCTGAAATGCAAAGTTTAGGTAAACTAAAGGGATATTTTAGTCAGTAATATTCTGATAAAAAAAGTCTAGGTCCATCCAGAGTTCTCCCACTCATCCATTTATAAAATAACTTGTTATTTAATGATTTCTCATCCAACAAAAATAATAGGTAGTATCAAACAGTGCCGTAGGCACAACGCCTGTGGTATTAGTTGCTACCAGTGATATAAAAAAGATAGTAATGGAATACACGTTAATTAAGTGTTACGGTTGGTATCTATCTATATACCTAACGTGTGACATTGGCTTTTCTTTTTGTTCTGGTCTTGTTTCTCCAGTAACCTTGTTTATTTTAGCATGCTGAAAATCTTGTTTTATACTGTTTCAGCGTCGTTTTTTTTTCTTTTGTATTATTTAAACTATTTTGGTGTCATTGACATCGAACTTTTTGACCGCTTGAGGGTGCCACATTGAATTTTGATGATATTTTTATAACTACAAGTAAAGCCCTTTTAAATGATAACAAACACGGTGTATTTATCTTTAACGTTTTTATTTAACACATGACTTTTTGTCCGCTAGAGGGCGCCATATTGAGTTTTGTGAGAAGACGGTTCTAACGACACCTTATTTGTCTAGTTCCGGTAAGTAGTTTAGGAGCTATGAGGGAACAGATGAACATACACACATACATAGCCTGTCAAAATCATAAGCCTCCTTTGGGTTTGCCGTAATCGGGTAAAAAGAGAGTCCGTAAATGACCGAGAAATTGGTGAACGAACGAAAAACAAATATACATACAGTCAAACCTAATCTCCTTTTTGAAGTATGAAAAAGGGCCTTTATTTATTTAATTCTTTATACACACAAGAGTACAGAGGCGGACTTAATGCCTTAAGGTATTTTCTACCAGTCGATCTTTGGGAGATGCAGTGATACAATTTTTTTTTTAGCAGCGATTTTTTACTTATCCATAGGATCTTATGCATATATTTTGCACTTCTGCTACAAACAGTGTTCTTGAATAGGGTATATAACTATACACTATTTTCTAAAGATCATATTTTCGAAAAGTGAAATCAATATTCCAATAATTTTGTCATCACTCATCAATCAATTCTACATTAAAATTTACTTGTTTCTTCTAACCATTTTGCCTTTCAATAAATAATTATCATTCTGTCTATATTATTCATGATTGCAATGCGACCCCTGTTAAACTCGACTAGTACTTAGGCAAAGTCATTGATTTTATGCATTGCATCATTGACCAATTGGTCGAAATAATGACAGGTTGTATTTAACTGCTCAGGGGCATAAGTCAATTGGTTGGCCATTTTACTCAATCTCTTTTTTAATTTGCGTGGGAAGTCAAGTGTAGTACTACTGTCTATAATTGGCTATCAGTTGTCTACCTACTGGTGTTAATTAATTGATTCGTTATGTTTATATTTCTTTTTAGGATAGTTGGGTAATCGGAAACTGAGCCTTCTGGCAAGATAGTGCAGTGGTCACGTAGCGTCGTACACAGCGAGGCTCAGAGAAGGCCATTTTACGGTCTCCCTAAATATTCTTTTTCTTTTTTTATTGGTGTAAATAAGTGATTGACTGCGATCCCACCCGATGGTAAGCAGTGATGCAATCGTTGATGGTGAGGTGAACTAGTTTTTTAAAAGTCTATTACACCATATTATACACCTAAATTATAATTGGACGGGAAGACCGCAGCAGGCAAATTGTTCCAGTCTTTCGATGTACGCGATATAAACAACGAAGCGAAACGCTTAGTCCGAACCGTAGAAGTTTCAACAACATAAGGGAGGTACGCGCCGTAAGTTGGATTGTCCTATAGTAGAAAGGAGATGGCAGAATCAAGTCATACAATTCCCACGCACACTCCAAAATGCATCCTGTCAAACATCGAAAAGCTGGCTACTCTACGCCTGTGCGTCAATTTGGATCACCAATTAGCGTCTTCGCACGCCTTTTCACAGAGTCCAAAGCTGCTAGATGACATTTTGCAGCACCAGCCCATATGTGGCTGCAGTATTCGACACACGATCGGACCTGTGCTTTGTATAATGTTAGAACCTGTCCTGGTATAAAGTACCGCTGGACCTTTGCAAGAACGCCTAGTTTCCTAGCTTAGTTTTGAACTCAATGAACCGCCCAAAATTAATGTCTGAGGAAATTTCAACTCCCAAGAGCTGAAGGCGGAAATTCTTCAAAGAGGCATTGCATAGCGTTAGTTTCGGGGTCGTATTTAAGAAGTCTCTGAGATTTATATATTTCCATATATTATGTGGATGGTGACCACATTTCCCACCCGCAGTGTTCCTTGAGTTACCTACCTTTTTTAAGAGGGCTATGAGGGACTTCTTCGAACTACCCGCAGCCTTGGCAGGTGTCGGCCTTAACTAGTCTATGTAGATGGTGACCAGGCAACGAAGGAACAGGAGAGGGTTTTTAGTCAATGAAAGGCTGAAACTATCTCCTGCTCCGCCCAAAAGCGAGGATGTCATAAGATGATATTCCCGACAAAAAAAATACCAATGGGGTGGTTTTAGTGATGGAAAAAATCCATACTGCATATTACTGCCTGGGGTCCAAGTCTGCTATTTTTATAAATTCGTCATTCCAACACGATTCCATTGTCAGTTTGCTAAAAGTTCGTAATCGGCTAATTCATAATGATTGATTATTGACCGGTCAATGGTCTCGTAATAGAGTTGAGGTAGAAAGACAATATCGAGCTTATTAAAAGCAATGACTGCACAATGACGTTCTAATGGTACCTACCATTACTGATCAAAAGAACTGTCAAAATTTTAACAGATTACCGCATAAGTCAGATATTCATTCGTCAGTATGTACAAGATTACGATTGTATGACACTTCTTCCAATGGAGTTTCAGTGGTTGACCATTGAAACGTCATAATGACTCCATTATATTAGTAGATTACCAAACTTGTCAAAATCAACAATTATGAAATCAATGATAGACCATTCTGACCCTATTGTAATAGCAGACTTGAGGCCCGGGTCTGTTCCTTAAAAGTCCAGGCACTTTTTGAAGGTTTCCTCCGAAAATAAAGAAGGGGCAAGATAGCTGCCATAATATGTTTGTTTATATTTGTTTTATATAATTTCAGTTTTCTCTTTATTTTACAGGGTGACGTTTAATTTGGGGGGAAATTACATATGAATATTTTTTTTTAGGGTTCCGTACACCAAAAAGAAAAAATGGAACCCTTATTCTCACTTTGTTGTCCTTCAAGACCCTTTATCTCAAAAACGCATGGAGGTATCGAGTTGAAATTAAAACCATATACTCAGGTTTGCAGTCCTTTGAAGCTGTGAAAAAATCAAACATCCGAGTTATCGAAAGAAAAAATATGTCGCAAAAAATGTATATTTCGACACTCCCAAGGGGGTTATAATTCATAAGGTACTTAACGTTGACCTAGAATCCTGAAATTTGGCATGAAGCAAGGTCTCATAGCACAACTGTAGGAAAAAATCTGAAAACTGTAAATTTGTAGTTACGTTACAAAAAAAAAAACTATTTGCGATTTGGAAAAATCTTCGTAACTCATTCGGGAAATGAACTGTTTTAATAGCTTATGCTTTATACGTAATCCTCAGTGTGCGAGTCCCACTCGCACTTACCTGGCTTTTTTCCCTTGGAAGCATCTATAAAATTTGAAAAAGAGCAGTTATTCATTACATTCATATTCGACTAGACATTTTGGGAACAGCTTATGTCTTATATTGCGATTTTAACGTCCATTCCACAGTAAAAGTTTAACCCTCTAAAACATATAATAGTCAGTGGTCAACATACATTAAAAAGCATGAGCTGGTGTAACAAAACATCACATAGTATTTTATGTCCTTATCTTTTATTTGGTAATTTTGCTGTTTATAAAATCAATAAACTTTAATGAATTGTATTTTACATAATTTAATCAATTGTCTAATTTAATAAATCACTATTTTATCATTTTATTTTTATATGTTAATCGATGTAAATTATGTGTCTAATGATTTTTTATGGTAATTATTGTAGATAGCATTAATTCAATAAAAGATGTCGATGTACTTAATTTATTTATTAACTATTTAATATATAATTTTATTTGTATTGAATTGATTTTAGTTAATTAACTCATTTTATTTTGTTTCGTAATATTTGTGTGGAATAAAGCTTTATTATTATTACATTTGAGAGAATCGAACAGAAACTAATTATTTAAAAAAGGTGAGACCCAAGTTAGAGATAATGAAAAGTAAGAGCAAAATTTGTTTTAAACATCAATAACTCTGTAGTATCAGTTTATTAAATTAAGTAAATCCAATCAGCACTTTATGAATAAACAATCGGCTATATTAATGTCTTGTTGTTGATTTCTATGTATAAATTGTAATTAATTTCCTCCTAAGTGCGGGTTTGAGGTTCAATTATTAGTTCCAACATATAAATCAATAGTTATTAATATTGACAAGATACTAATATAACTAATTCTATTATATAAGAACACGTCAGCTGGCATGAATATGTTTGCCACGTCTGCGAGATCGTTTGAAAGGGTCACCGCGGACCTGCGAAAATTAAAAAAAAAAGAAACCCGTGGTTTTAGAACTCAAAGGGCAAATGAAAGACAGGTGTGGTTTTAGTCAGTAAAAGTCTGACACGCCCTCTTGCTTCACCCAGAGCGGTAGAAGTCACTGGACGATTTCCCACCAACAAAAAGGCCCTGGAACACAAAGGGCCACTACAAGAACACAGATGCGTTTTAGTCAATTAAATACTGACACTCCATATTACTCCACTCAGAGCAATCAGCCTTTTAATGATCCCACTGCTGGGATGTAAATCGCCACGTGGGCCTAGTGCGAATTGATAGAGGTCATATTAGCATAGCATAGTCGGCCTTATAATGTTCCTACTGCTGGGACTCAGGCCTCCTCTTTAGGGGAGGTCATATTATTATCTTTGAATTTTTGGTTCAAGGATACGCCACTTTTCTCACGATGTTTTCCTTCGCCGTTTTGATAGCAGTGGTGACAAAATGACACAAAGTAATGCGCCCGGCTCGATTTGAACTCACGACTTAAAGCTCGTAAGTCGGGGCCGTTACCACTGGGCTACCATAGCCTACCAAAAGAGAAGTTATTTAAAATATGGTGGCTTCAGTTATAGAGACCCAGTTATATCCGCAGACGATTAAATTCCTCTGTATACCTCTAATTATCTCGTTTTTGAAGAAATAGAAATTAAAATAAAATGTTGGAACAGTAATATTATCAACTAGCTTTTGCCGCGACTTCGTCCGCGTAGAAGTCGAAAATGGTTTTATTTGGTTTTTTGAGATACAAAAATATTATTTATTATCTTCGTCGTGTGTGATAGTCCATTGAAGCGTATTGCGAGCGGTATTGTATCTTAAGATAAAATAGTATCTTAGCCGTGTGCAGCGTGTAGTGAACTCCACTGCGGATGACGTTACCTACGACAAACTTATTATTTGCGGTTGGTACAGTAATCGGGTCTAACCACAAAATTATGTTTGTTTTTTATTGTTTATACTTTTCCGAGATAAAAAAGTACCCAGTGTGGTGCCCAGGATATTAAAGAATAATTATAGCAAGTTTCATCGTAATCGAACCGGTAGTTTTTGCGTGATGCCTGAACAAACAGACAGACAGACAAACATTTTTTTAATCACATTTTTGGGTTCGGTGTCGGTCTAGTAACAGTGCCATTGTTTGTTTTAATATTTTCAATGTACAGAATTTTCACTTCTACAGATTTATTATAAGTATAGATGTTGAGCTTAAAATCATTCCGCTTTTAAATAGCTAATCAGACTCAACCGTGGTGACCTCAGAAATTGTAACCCAAACTTTCTTCAGATGACAGACTTGCTCCGGATGTAGGTACATCAAACATGCCTCGCTAGTTATGTGATCAATTAGATGCAAATTTAAACTATAACACCTTATACAACACTGCGTAAAGAAAGTGACACTTATCTCTTAAAACTGTCGTATAGATTACAAATGATTACTTGTTGTTTTTTCATTTAACCAGTCCGACGCAAAAAGTTAAACTCTGCCAAATCGATTTTTGCCGCATTCATCCGAGTGAGTAACCACGGTTAAAGTAATCTTATTACTCGATTGCGTATCTAACTTGTTAAAAAAAAGGAAGAACTAAATTGTAAATTCAAATAGAAGTATAGATGGGAATTAGGTATATTGGTACAGGTACAGGTAAATTGACCCACTTCAATATTTTCAATTTTAGAACCAGCCATATTATGCAGCTTCGACTCAATGTGACGCTCGTGAGATAGTATGGATTTAACACTCATTACCATATTTCATTTGAATCGGTCGAAAAGTGCTACAGACAAACTTTCAAAACCACTTTGTATTAAAAATATATTTTTTGGAAAAAAAAACTGAGTTTAAACTATAATGATTCGTAAATTGTTTCCGATAAACATTTTTCTATAGGATTTTGAAGTAAAGTTAATGCCCATTAAGTGTAAGATCCGTACCACAGTTAACAAACGAGCTGTAGACCTTAAACACCTGGACACGTCAGCTTTCAAACAAAAAAACCGCATCAAAATCGGTCCATTCGTTTGGGAGCTACGATGCCACGGACAGACACACAGACACGTCAAACTTATAACACCCCTCTTTTCCGTCGGGGGTTAAAAATTGATAAAAACCATCTTTGTTGTTTAGCAATTAATTAACTTTTCAATTTAACCCCTCAGATTGTTTTGATCATGGTCGAGCATGGGTTTGACGGATATATATAGCGGCGGCAAAGCTTAAATTCGAACTGCATATTGCTCAAGCGTAACAGTTATGAGGAGGAATGGATTCAATGCCTAAGTTGTAATTGATGGGCTCATAAAACCTGAGGTCAGACCTGGACGTAAAATTCCTGAGAAATCAGTCCGTCCGGCTAATAGTTGATAGCTGCGTCTGTCCGGCCACTTGTACATTAATGCCAGGTGCAATCGTGTTGATAACCGATCATCTTGATCTTCTTGGTGTTATGTTATACTTCTTTGATTTTTGTCTTCCAGTTGTGATTAAGACAATCTATTTAATCTATTTAAGGCTGAAATTTTGCAAAAAGGTTTCAGCGTTTTTAATTTCAGCGTTCTAGGTACAAGGGTTTAGGCTGTGTAATGAGTCAGAGAGAGAGTCAGGACTTTGTCTTGTACTTTGACTTTGTTTTTTTTTTTAAATTGATATAAACCAGTGCTTGACTGCGATCCCACCTGATGGTAAGCGGAGATGCAATCATTGATGGTCAGGCGCACTAGTTTATTAAGAGCCTATTCACTCTAGCCTTGAAGACACGTAAATTATAGTTGGACGGGAAGACCGCAGCAGGCAAATTGTTCCAGTCCTTCGATGTACGCGGTATAAACGACGAAGCGAAACGCTTAGTCCGGACCGTTGAAGTTTCAACAACGTAAGGATGGATACTCGCCGTTCATCGGGTTGTCCGATGGTAGAAAGGAGATTATTTTCCACTTGACAAAAAAAACTCATCTTATGTAGTATTGTTGTTGTGTCAAATACGATTTGCTCATGCAGCAGAATCAAATTAACTGACTGATGCCCAGGTCTGTGACGAAAACGTATCACAATAGGAAGTTTCATTACTGTATCTAAATTGTAACGCTCTGTCCAGCTGAAGACTGCAACTGTTTTGAACGGAAGATCTCACGACATGGGGCAAAAGCTTTTGTCTCGGCTAGAGGTAGGAGCAATGCTACTTGTCTTTTGGGTACAATTCCAGTCGACAATTGTATGGAGGAATTTTGAAGTCTTTTCCTAAAATATTTAGATCGTTTTTGTTTTAAGTGTGTCTTATGTATAGTTAGATATATTTTATTTTATTTATATGTATAAAATTTATTTATATAAAATAAATTATTGAGGTTAAAAAAACTTAGTGCAACATCATCATCTTCTTGCCCTTATCCCATCTTATTTGGGGTCAGCGCAACACGTTTTTTTCTTCCATTCTATCCTGTCAACCGTCATACAATCACTAACTTCCTTTTCTTTCATATCACTGTTCACACAATCCATCCATCTTTTCTTTGGCGTCCCTCTCCACCCATCCACTTGTACTTAGTGCAACATGGAAAAGTATTTTGCATGTTGCAATAACTTTTAATCATGTGAGAAATAATGCACTAAAATGTGTTCGATACGACAATGTAACATAATAAAGACACATCCTGAAAATTGTTTGTTCAGATTCGGCCACTGAATTGATTTCAGTTTACTGTAGGCAAAATATCCTAAAATAATCAAGAATTATTTTAGGATAAAAATGTTACCGGTTGTTGAAATTCTTGATAAATCTTGATTACGTTACTAGCGTATTTGTGTCTGCATTCGCATGCGCTTATACTGAAGCTCTACCAATGTAGTGCATCAATTCCCAAATTATTTGCCCACTATTTAGAATATATAATTTCTTAAAAAACACTACCTTAGTTCATAAGTCAAAGTCAAAGATATAAAACGTCAGAAGCTAGTGCACGGTTCCAAATTGGTCGTTTCCTATGGAGAAGAACCGGCAAAAAACTCCATGGTTACTCTTTTAAAAAAGAATTTGTTGTTACAATATTTCCATTTTACAGCTTATGTAGATATTATGTAAGGACAGTGTAGACTGGTCAATATTGTACTATAAAGTACAATAAAAATAATCATAATAAAAAGGAACCTAAGAATTCGCGGAGTCTACAGTGTTCTCACATATACGGTGAAACGACTTGTTTCTTTGAAAGGCAGGATGTCTTGTCGCGTGCAAACCTTGTTATAAACCTATTCCAAGAGTGTTAACTACTGAACGATCTCCGATACATTTTATAACGTTGTTTTACGTGATACTTAATTGCTATACGATTTAATTCTTCCGCAATATTGCGATAGGAATGCAGGTTCTAGAGATTGATCTATTAATTATACTAATAAACACTGTCTTTGGTCTATGCTAAAGAGTTACGTAATAAGGTACAGCTTTTACTTTCAGGTTATCTGGAGCAATAGAGGAGAAGGTGGGGATCAGGCTCACTACTTTGTTTTCAAAGCTTTATGTCCATGAGACTTAGAAATCTAGTAAATACGTTATTGGACTTCTTATTCATTTGCCTTAAAGTAATATGGAAGTCATGAGACATACAAAAATCAAAAACATAATGTTTTCTTAAAGAGTCTTAGCAACATGGGATCAAACGATGGTTACATGGCACCTTCAGGATCAAAATTAAATAGATTCATAGATAGATATGGAATCTATCAATACATAAAACACTTAACATATAGACTCTAACTTATATATACACTTAAATAAAAAATCTAAAAGCTAAAATATGGCGTCAAAAAAATCCTCCGCATCGCTGTCGACTGGAAGTGTGCCCAAAAGGCTGGCGGCATTGCCACGTTATATGGCAATGCTTAATCTCTGACCAAGGTAAAAGCCAGCCCTTGGGTCACGCGAAGTGTCTACTAAGCGTTTGGATAGTTCTTTGAACAGCTTATGAGCACTCGGACCCCACGGCCCAAGAGTTTCAACCCCAAACGGCTCAAAAATATAACTGCCGACGAGGTTGTTATATTTCCGCCACTTGAGGTTCTCCGCAGCAGCAGCGGCAGCACCAGCACAGCACGAAGAGCTAGGAAGATGGGATGGCGCAAGAGTGTCGACACAGGTAGATAGATTAAATAGATTGTCTTAATCACAATCGAAAGACAAAAATCAAAGAAGTATAACATAACACCAAGAAGATCAAGATGTTCTGTTATCTACACTATTGCACCTGGCATTAATATCCAAATGGCCGGACCGCAGCCATCAACTATTAGCCGGATGGACGGATTTCTCAGGAAGTTTACATCCAGATCTGACCTCAGGTTTTATGAGCCCATCAATTACAACTTAGGCATTGAATCCATTCCTCCTCATATCTGACCTCCTTATCTAGACTTCTAGACTAATATTATAAAGAGGACATGTTTGTTATTATGTTTATAGGAGGTAATGTCTGAAAGTACGATTGCGAAAATTTTGGCATAAATTTTCACCGATAGAAAGCTTCTTTATTCCTGAGTGACATAGGATGGCCCCTACAATTGCTGACATCTCCTTGAGGTGCGCGTGAAACAGTACGCGCCGTTGACTACTTGGGCTCGGTCCGGACGGTTACCGGACGGTCGGACGGCGAACCACCCATTGCTCGCCGTCCGCAAGCCCGCGCCTACGGTGGCCGGAAATCGGGATCGGAGTCTCGGCGGCGGTTGGGGCGTGAGGACCGTTGCCTCACGCGATCGGCCGCCTCCTTTGCTAGCATTACTGCTTCGTAGAAGGAGGCGACCGCCTGCCACTCCTCCACGCTCCGGACCATGGCCTGTACCAAGGCCCGACGCGAGAGATCGCCGTGCCGATTGCCCCCAAGAGGACACGGCGTTGCTATGCCCAAGCGGGGCAGGCGAAGCCGTAGCCGTAGGATTTGTGAAGTTAGAGTTGGTAGAGTTAGGCCGTGTAGATTCAGAAGCTTGGCTCTACATGAGATCAATCTGCTATATACAATCTTCGCCACTGCGATTCTCTAAGGGAACTGTTTAAGGATATTACGATAAGTCATGACGGTACCTTGTCAATACATTTATGAAAACAACATGTACGTAAGAAAAAAAATTCATTTATTTGGCAAAAGAAGCGATAGACATAATTATGTTACAAGAAATAGGGACCAATTAGTTCAACCAAGTTTCAGATTGGCTAAAGTGGCCTCTTCTTTCTTTCATGTTTGAAATGTTATAATAAAATACCTCCATAAATATTAGAACTCAATGAAACGAAATTTAAATCTTGTATTAAAAGCATACTATGCAGGCAAGCATATTATACGAGTAAGTTGGAGGATTATATTCAAGATAAAAATGCTTGGCTCAATGGTGATCCAGCTCCACTACCACCGGGGAGTACAAATTAATAAGTTTTTGAAATTATTATTATATATATATTTTTTAATGTCTTTTTTTTATTGTAAAATATTATTGCAGTTAGTATTGTATAATGTAGAAGCATTATTTCAAAGTTTGTAAATGTGAGTACCATGGAGCTTTTTTTTTGGTTTTTAGGTTACCATTGGACTTGTTTGACATAAATGAGCATGCCAGTTGAGAGTTTGTCATGCTCACTCAAATGTCTCACTGATGGTGGCGCGTGTGTTGGATCAATCGGTTCCCTTCAAAATGGTTGAGCTAAGTGGTGCTAATATTCGCGTCATGTCCGTGAACGGGCGCTGTCAGTTGAGACTGGTCATCTCTCAGCTGCCAGTTGCTATTTTAATATCTATATTTAGTTTTTAATTTATTTACATTGTTCTCACATGATAGCGACAAGAAACATGTAACAGATATATTTGTAATTACAAAACATGATTGAAAAGAGTGTCCATGGAGTTTCTGGCACATTCTTCTCCATAGAGATCTACGCTTTGGAATGTGCAATTAACATCATTTTTTCTGACTCACTGATTTCTTGACATTTCAAAAGTGCCTGTAAATGGTTTATTTGAAATGAAATGCTTTGAATTTGACTTTGATCTGATATCTTTTTCACAGGGCAAATCTTATGTGATCGTCTTGGCAACATTTTACATGAAATGTTTTTGGTGGGATATTATTATTATTATTCTATAATTCTAGTTAAATTTTGAAAAAGTGATTCAACGCCAGTGTTTAGATAAGAATGAAACTTGTTTAACATCACTCTCTTATCCATAACAAATTGAGCCGTCATTCAGTAACACGGTGTCTTACTTATCACTTAAGATATCCTATATCATTCGCCTATCGTTAACATCGAGCATGGTTTAAAAGCTTGTTACTTCACCTAACGCAATTGTACAACCACCCCTTTATTAAGGGGTGGTTGTACATTAACACAGATTAGAATTTTTTCTTGTCTCGTTACCCCTCACTGTGGCCAAGACACCTTTAGCCATCTCTGATCAGTCCTGTGAGTCTGTTGGACTAGCAGTGAGTTTACCCTTCACCCTCACCTGGAATTCCTAACCACTATCCGTCTGTTACCTTAGGACTCTTGGTGCAGACATCCTGTACTTATTTATATATTTATTTATTACAAATTATATGGTAGGTTAGGGCTGTAGGGCTTATAGGACTTAGGGTCGTAGGGACTGTAGGCCTTATAGGTCTTAGTTTAGGTTTTTTTAATTTACCATATATTCATGTACAGCCGCAACCTTTATTAAGGGGTGGTTGTGCAGCAATGATGGACGAAAAGGCAACGCGAAAAAAGAGAGATAACGCCTGAAAACTCTGTTAGTATTCGGTAATTCCGTGATTTTCTCGAATATTTTATAATACTTGTTTTTTTTTTAATGTTATAAACTAGTGCTTGACTGCGATCCCACCTGTGTGTGTGTGATAGTTGTGCAATATTATTTAAAAAATAGTATGTGAAACCTGGTGTAAAATCCCGCAAAACTCCATTAAAAAAGAAGAAACTTCAGATCAAACGGGTGTTTTGTTTTGTCGTAACTCTAAAACTCGAGTTTCGAATTTTAGTTCCTATGTTGTTGCGTTATAGATGTTGCTACACTCTTTTTCTTTTCTTTCACTTAAATTTGCTGTACTTATCATTCATCAGACTATTTTATGCCAGTAAGGCGTGCAAAGAGGCTAATTGGGGATCCAGATTTGGTTAAGTCCAATCTACAAAGCCAGCCTATCGGTATTTTACAGGTTGCATTTTGGAGAGTGTGCGCGGGAATTGCATGACTTGATTCCGCTATCTCCTTCCTACCATCGGACAACCCGACCTACGGCAAGTATCCACCCTTACGTTGTTAAAACTTCAACGGTCCGGGCTAAGCGTTTCACTCCGTCGTTTATACCGCGTACATAGAAGGATTGGAACAATTTTCCTGCTGCGGTCTTCCCGTCCAAATATAATTTAGGTGTCTTCAAGACTAGAGTGAATAGGCTCTTAATAAACTAGTGCGGCTCATCATCAATGTTTTCATCACTGCTTACCATCAGATGGTATCGCAGTCAATCACTGGTTTATAAAATTAAAAAAAAAAAAATAGTTGTGATAACTTGTGCTGAACAATAAAATAGTATTTAAGTTCTTTTTAAATACGGGAAATAATTAATAATTATTTTTATTCCTTGTACAGTTTGTAGTCACGTAAATGTCGGAAATTATAAACTAATAGAAAGTTATAACGTGTAATAAGCGAATGTTGCATACTTATAAGTAATTTTTATTACGAATTATTTCTCGATACGTAATTACATAGTAACGACGTGTTTAATAATTCTCGTCTACATAATTATTTCTCCTATTAAATATATTAACTGCTAAATTATAAATGTGTCTAGAATGGCTGTCAATGTCAATGCACTTTTTATAGTGTTAGAGTTCCATATTCGAAAAATATTTTTTCTTCAACGTTTGTAACTGTCATATTTAAATATTAGTGGCCATTTAAAACCAGAAGCACATAATTTTATGAATAAAATATTTCCGATTTTATAACTTCTGTAGAAATAATTACTTCCCCTTTATGATTTATTTCACAGTTTTGTTACTATTATGCTTAAAAATGTGGAGGTAATCCCGGCATCACATCAATGTTGCAATGGTCAAATGGTATAAAGCTCGACCTGTACCTATGTAGTAGGTACTAAGTTCCAGTAAATTATGTAAATCGCAACACAATGAATATTATTTCATTGTGTTGCGATTCATCGTGCATGAGCACACGTACATAGAGGGTACACATAGAGGGTACGGTATTCGAACACAATAATAAATAACCTAAATAGTTAAAATAAAAATATGCAAAGTAACTACTAAGACCGTGCGCGCACAAGTGACTTTTGTCACCGTGACTTTAAAGTGTTTGTCACTGTCACGTCACGTTTCCAAAGTGGAGTGCGCTCACGAAGAGAGACAAAACTTTTGAAATCGAAGCGTCATTTGCCGATATGGATTTCGAAGAGACGGTCGTTCTCAGGAAATTCATGAAACTTAGGAGAAAAAGAAAGCAAAGATAATACTGGGTACACTCCCATTGGAGTGACAGGCTACTAAGTGGAAAGTTCTGTACTATGTATTATAAATTTCGACAGCATCCAAATAATTTTTTTAGATATTTCCGAATGAGTATTAGAAGCTTTGATGAATTAATTCGCACTTTAGGACCTGCATTAATATATGAAAATACAAATGGCGAACGACCAACGAGGAGAGTGACAATTTTGTCACCGGCGTACACAAATGTCACCCAGCTGTCACGTCGTAACGTGCGCGCATCTCCATACATATCCATGGACTTGATAAGAGTGACGAAACAGTCACGGTGACAAAAGTCACCAGTGCGCGCACCGTCTTACGGAACTAAACTAGTTCCTAAATTGGCAGGTGTCTGCAACATGATCACAAATATTCACAGCTAAGCATTTCATGCACATATTTTACCAGTCGAAGGTAATTGCTTAAATTATTCAAGTTACACCATCGGGTCGTGTATAAAAACGAATAAATTAGTTAAAATTAATGTCTCTGAGAAAATTATGAACGATCTGATATGTCAAGCAATTTCGTTCTGCTGTTTTCATCATGTATTTGATCTGATTGAATGAATAATTTTACTTGATGAATTACAATCAATTTGTTCATTGATTTTATGAGTAATAAAAACAGGTTGCATTTTGGAGAGCGCGCTGGAAATGCATGACTTGATTCTGCCATATCTTTTCTACCGTCGAACGATCCGATGTATGGCGAGTATGCACCCTTAGATTACGTTATTGAACTCTCTACGGTCTGAACTAAGCGTTTCGCCTCGTCATTTGTGCCGCGTACATCGAAGGGACCAAAGTGCCTGCTGCGGTCTTCCCATTCGATTATAATTAAGATGTCTTCAAGGCTAGAGTAACTAGGCTCTTAATAAACTAGCGCGCCTCACCATCAACGATTGCATCACTGCTTACCATCAGGTGGGATTGCAGTCAAGCACTAGTTTAAATCAATTAAAAAACACACAGCCTGATTGGAATGTGTTGTAAAAAACTTTAAATCAACACTTCTCATTTAGGAACCGCAATTAGCTGCAAAGGAATTCGATTCAACATTTCTGGTAGGAAGTAGTTGGAATTGCGAATATTTCACTGAACAAACTGCTAAAATACCTTTTATGGGGAACTGATCTACATAAGAATCTAGCAGTGTAACAGAAATACACGGGTAGTCGCGCTGTCGAAACAAAATTGACCCAATAAATATCACAATCGTAGCTGGACCTGTCTTCATTGAAACTTCAATTTATAGTGAGTCATTTTGCATAGAATCCGCGATTGCAGATAATTTTGCCAAGTTAGGTAATCGCAGCAATTAGGGACTTTGCATTTATCAAAGATGCCAAATGCTCCAAAGAAGCTCTTGTCTAGGTAGCTTGGGTAAATTTGCCATAAACACTTGTACCTATCACGCTAAAATTAAGAGAAGGCGGATGGTGGTAGGTGATGCTCTTCCCAAAGCTTTATTCTTTCTTTAGGTGGCGGGTCGCTCACAATAGGCCTCATCAGAAGGCTCAAAGTCACTCCAAGGGCAATGGAAAGGGTTATGCTCGGAGTTTCCTTGCGTGATCGAATCAGAAATGAGGATATCCGCAGGAGAACCAAGGTTGCCGACATAGCACGAAGAATCGCCAAAATGAAGTGGCAATGGGCAGGGCATTGCTCGCAGAACAGATGGCCGTTGGGGCCGAAAGGTTCTGGAGTGGCGACCGCGTACCGGAAGACGCAGTGTTGGAAGGCCCCCTACAAGGTGGACCGATGACCTGGTGAAGGTTGCGGGAATCCGATGGATGCAGGACGCACAGGACCGTTCTTTGTGGTGACATTTGGGGGAGGCCTATGTCCAGTAGTGGACGTCTATCGGCTGAAATGATGATGATGATGATGAGGTGGCGGGTTATCGATAGCCTGTGTGCTGCGCAGAAAGCTCTTCCTGCTCTTAAGCCTACGTGGGGCTGTATTGTGTTCGAAGAGGGGATGTCGGGAATCGGATTCTTGAATTTTCTTTTCAATCGCGCATGTGTCATCCCTACGTATATAAGGTGGAGCAACTTCTTAAAACCCCAAGAACATCTCCCACCTGGGCGTGATTTGTAGTGGCCTATCTAGAAAGCACTAAATCGGTTGCGCACCCAGGCAGGCCGCTGCAAACACATTTTGGCCAAATGGGGTTTTATAGACCCGTCGGATACTCAATGTGAGTGCGATGTTCCTGTTCAAAACATGAACCACACATTGGAATGCCCCAAGTGCCCAAACACTTGCACTTTGGAGAATTTGATGAGTACTACCGATGCTGCTATTAATGTAGCCACCTATTGGGCCCAAAAAGCTTGAAGAGTTTACCATCGAATCGAAAACAAGAAAAAGACGCTAAAATAATAAAAGGAAAAGTTTGTATGTGTGTATGTTTGTTACTCCTTCACACTCAAACAACTGACGAAATTTTGATAAAAGAACAGAATTAAAACGCAGGTATACCATGTTTTACAATAAATGGGCTACCTTCCGAAAGGGAACCCCGTGGTCCTGGAACGCAAGGCAAAGAAAAAACATAGGTGTGGTTTTCTGTCACCCTCGCGCTCCGCTCTGAAGCGTAAGAGGTCATTTTATGGTTTCCCACTTTTAAAAAAGCATGTCCTAGAACAGGGTTTATGATACTTTTCATGAATGCACAGTTGCTTGCTGATACTAATTCTCAATCATCTCGATTATTTGAAACATTGCCAGGTGCTTCATTTCCTTATAATCTTTATCATCCTGTGCTTGAAATTGACGTTTCAACTTACAACACTACTATGTATAAATCGAGTGCATTGCGCACTCTGTAGCAAATGCATCAGTCAATCCCCTTTACCCACAACGCGATGACTTGATAACATTATGCAAAGTACCATTTACATCCAGGTTTACGTATACTTAGGATGTTACAAACAAGCAAGCGGATGGCATGCTCAATAAAATCCTACAACCGGCTCTTACGACATCCATCGCAAGATGGAAAAGCATATTCAAACGAACAACTGACGTTTATCTAACATAGAATTACACAAATATTTACATAACTTTCCCATCACACCGGTTAACGATATCAGCCTGAGGGCATACAAAATAACTGTCTTGGGATCACAGCATGTTACAAATTCTACATCAAACTCCCATTGAAACGTCGCCACACAAATGGCTAGCGATAACATCATAAAACCTGTTTGTAAATAGACGAAGCTTGCAGCGCTCAAACACTGCCAATTAGCAGTATTAAGTCTACAGATTTCAAAGTCAAGATTACAAGTTTAGGGTATTTGGTTAAGCCTGCTAGGGCTGCGATATTGTTCGGGAGAGTTACCCTGAAATGAAAGAAAGAAAGAAAGAAAGAAAGAAAGAAAGAAAGAAAGAAAGAAAGAACGAAAGAAAGAAAGAAAGAAAAAGAATTTATTTGGTATAGCACAAGGCACAGACACATAATTAGGTAACACGAAACAAAAATAAAAAAAGAAGCATAAAAAAATATAGTTTTGTGCGTCCAAGCTGCACCAAAATAGGTCCAGTTCAGCATGAATGTCAGACAACTAATGCATGACGCTGGTTTTCAACTGAACTTGTGCTTGTGACGCAATGGACGCAAAACAGTTTTGGAGTGTAATATATATATATATATGTATCGGTGATGACAAACTAGTGTTGTGTTAATTATAATAAAACGAATAAAACAAAAATGTAACAAGAGAAAAAAACGGTAGGTATC
Source organism: Mythimna vitellina (assembly GCA_949316375.1). Classification (NCBI taxonomy): domain Eukaryota; kingdom Metazoa; phylum Arthropoda; class Insecta; order Lepidoptera; family Noctuidae; genus Mythimna; species Mythimna vitellina. Next base: position 7,630,251 of record OX438694.1, on the reverse strand, counting down.
CAAATAAATTTTGTTTTCAGACAATTCCTATTCACTTTTCTTTTGCTTCTGTTTTTTTTTTATGATAGAGCGTTTTCTATAGCTACACGGCCTATGATTCCTACAAACGGCAGATAGCCATATCCAGCACAGAAGTTTCCGACCGTCCGGTAACCATCCGGACCGAGCCCAAGTCGTCGACGGCGCATACTGTTCCACGCTCGCCTCAAGGAGATGTCAGCAAACCATAGGGGCCCAGCAGGGTCGAAGCCTACTGGGGCCAAGGGGCTGCTTCTGAAAGAAAGACTAGGCCCTTTTTTTTTTTTTCCTGTGGGAAAATCATCTTATGACATCCCCCGCTCTTGGGCGGGGCGGGAGATAGTGTCAGACTTTTACTGACTAAAAACCCACTCCTGTTCCCTCGTTGCCTTACGTACTGGGGCCGAGTCTTCCTTTCAGAATCAGACCCTTGGCCCAAGTAGGCTTCGACCCTGCTGGGCCCCTACAGTTGCAGACTAGGCCCTGGTATGAAAGGTAACGAAGGAACGGGAGTGGGTTTTAAATCAGTAATAAACTATACCTAAAATATACCTACTTTTTTTAGGCTAAAGGTAAGACAAGGAGCTGCAAACTAAACTGGTTTACTGACCGCTCCAGGTTCCGAATTAATATACGCAAACACATTTGAAAGACAGAAAATGCTACGAGTATATTTGAGTATAATAAAAGTAATTATGTCATGTAAAAAAAAAAGTTGTCAGTGTCAAAAAACTTTTTAGTAAGATTCGGTGCAATAATGGGTGAAAATTTCATTTCAATTAAAGATGCAACGCCATCAACAGCATCAGACTACTTAAACTAACTTGTTATTTCTTACATTTTAATCCTTTTGAAAACGCAAACACGACAAACTAAAGATCAAGTGCGAACGATCTGCTTTTCTCTAATTCGAGACGGGAAATGACAAACTAAACCAACCGTAGTCAGCTAGAAACAAACCGGCCTCATTTAGCTTAAACTGACGAAAAAAATGATGTGTAAAAGGGTCCGTAAAGCCTATTTGCAAAATAAATTCCATTTGTTGTTTCCTCTCAAACTTAAAGATCATCTTCATAAACTTTGATAAAATATGGTTCTGAAATGCAGTCACTCACAATGGGCCTCATCAGAATGCTTTTAAAGTCACCCAAAGGGTGATGGAAGGGGCTATGCTTGAAGTTTTCTTGCGTGATCACATCATAAATGAAGATATCCGCAGGAGGATCAAGGTTGCCGACATAGCCCGAAAAATTACATAGTATAATAGGCAGGACACATTGCTCGCAAAATAGCGGCGCGAGACATCGCCGATGCCGATCGCCCCCACGAGGACACGGCATTGCTCTTCCCAAGCGGGGCACACCTCCATCTTGTCCTCCGGGGGCCTATAGGTGCTGGAGTGACGAATATTGGAAGACGCAGCGTTGAAAGGTCTTCTACAAGGTGGACCGATGACCTGGTGAGGGTCGCGGGAATGGAATGGATGAGAGACGCACAAGACCGGTCGTTATGCTAACATTTAGGGGAGGCCTATGTCCAACAGTCGACATCTTTCGGCTGAAATGATGATGATGATCACCTGAATAGATGGTATTAAACAATTCATTCTTTATTATTTATGTAACAGTAGATTATATTTAACTATCATTCTATTTGAACACTAACTTTTCGTGAGCCTAATAATTATGGTCACGTAATAATTTATGCACGTGTTCGCTCTCACGCAAGTTGAAACCACTATTTAAATCACAATAATGAAAGCAAACTATTTCTTAACCCTAGAGCTATAAATGGTTTAATAACCCTTCAATGCCGACTTCAAATACGCTCTTGATCTTGTCATATTAGGTATCTTATCTGGTTTCCTTTACACTTAAATAGTGACTTAATCGGGAGGTTTTGAAATTCTCGCCATAATTATCACACGAATATTATAATGACGGAAGTGTCTGAGTGAGCGTGTGTATGTTTCTTAGTAACTCTTGACGTGCAAACGGCTGAACGGATTTCGATGAAATTTTGTACACGTGTAGACCATGTCTCATCTCAGGAGTAATGTTCCCTTTGAACAATTTATTACTTTCACGAGGGTGAAGCCATTGGCAGCAGTTGTTTTAATAAAAATCAGATCTGAAAATTTAATTGCACCACATTGAATTCCAAGCCTAATAGATAAAATAGAAGAATAATAATACGATCTCTCTGTCCCTCAAATGATTGCTGGGAGAAAACTTATTGTTGAGTTAAACTCACCTATGTACATGAATTGTCAAATCACATCATATCGAATAATCGAATAATTGTCAGTGTTTTAGTTTATTAAGCTTTGTGTGCTATAAAGAAACAAAGAAGAATAATATTTTTTGAAAAATCAACAACAACGCAAAGGGACAACAGAAGTAACACTGGTGAATTTTAATCAATAAAACTGTAATACTCCCTCTCGCTCAACCTAGAGCAGGAGAAGTTATTATTTTGATGATTTATCACCTCAAACAAAGGTACTTGCATTTAATGGCAAAGTTGTGATCATAATTAACAGGCTGTAGAGCGTAGGAGAGTTAGGAGCCCCCCCTGCCTCACCTCGCATTCCAACCCTTACTCCCGTACAGCGAATCTGCCCATTTCACACAATCCCTCTGGTTGTTACAAGTAATAAAAAAAGCGTAAAAACAAATTATTTAGGCCTAACTAGATTTTAAGCAATGCGTACGTGAGTGAATTTGTCCACGGTTACAAAATACGTCATTAGTAGTATACTTACGGTTTCCGTTTCCGCAACATACCTGATCATTAGGCCATGGAAACTGTCACTGTGAAGGCAATCAATGTGAATAGTAATGACTCATAATGTTGAAAGTTATGTTTACACAAATGTTTTTAATTAATATTGCTTCCGATTGCAGCAGACTCACATGTATCTACCTGATTACTGAGAGACTATATGTACATTGACTTTCTAACAAGAGTTTACTCAATGTGTAACATGATATTACTTCAACTGAGGCATTAACTTCCACAGTTCTAGCAGGGACGATGTTCGATAGAATTTAAAGTGATCTATCGATTTTTCCATAGTCATTGCAATGTTATTACTGCTTCGCAGAAGGAGGTGGCTGCTTTCCATTCCCTGTCTCTCCGTATCAGGTCTGGCGTTTCTTTCCACTGAATCCGAAACAGGTACCTTCCGAATCAACCACGACTGGTGATTCGCCCTGGTGCCTCTCTCACCACGCCTCATATAGACTTATCGCCGCGATTACGGCGTGCCCATTTTTTTTTTAGTTTTGTTTTTTATAGGTAATATTTTTTTTTACTTTGTAAGAAATGCCCTGCAACTCCAAGACACTTCTAATAAAAAAAAAACAGTATTTGCTTGTTACATATTGACATTAATCGAGGTCGATTTCCGTCCTCCTGTGTTTCAGTTCCTGCTTCTCTAAAATGTTGCTGGGTACCTATTTATAATTACCTAATATACCTGATGGCTACAACCCGGAATCTTAGGTCAAGAGTGAATAGGTTACTTCTAGGTAAGCGCGTTCCATCGTCGACCACATCGTCGCTTTCCATCAGGTAAGATAGCGGTCGAACGCGAACCTATCAAAAATAAAAAATAAAAAACATTAACTCCCATGTTTTTTTTTTTCGGGTAGGAAAATCATCTAATAACATCCCCGCTCTTGGGCGGAGCAGGGGATAGTGTCAGACTTTTACTGAATAAAAACCCGCTCCTGTTCCTTCTCTGCCATTTTTTTTCCAGGGCCCCGGGGATCTCTTTCGCATCACCCATGGCCCCAGTAGGCTTCGACCCTGCTGGGCCCCTACGGTTGCTGACATCTCCTTGAGGCACGCGTGGAATAGTACGCGCCGTCGATGACTTGGGCCCGGTCCGGACAGTTACCGGACGATCTGACGGCGAGCTACCCATTGCTCGCCGTCCGCAAGCCCGCGCCTACGGTGGCCGAAAATCGGAATCGCAATCCCGGCGGTGATTGGGGCGTGAGGACCTTTGCCTCACGAACGCCGCCGCCTCCTTAGGAGTAACTCCCATGTAACTGTCATGTTGATGAAGTTTTCCAAATCTCCTAACTGCAATTTTAATAGCGTACTAACACAAACACAACAAGCTCTCTATACATTATTATTGAAGGTTGAATGTCTATTAACAGAATAATGGTCGAAAATGGCCTAAACTTACACGCCCGTTGCTTTACAAACGACTTATTAAGAACATCCAATTAGGAAAGGTACTGTTGTTTATAATGTCAACTGTTGTATACTAAATTCTAGTTTATGAGCATCCAGTCTGAGTAAAACACAAAAGTTGGAGACTTTATTGCTTACTTCCTTATGGCTTAAGTCCACGTTTCTGTCTTTATGAGCTTGTTAAAGTGACATTAAAATCCTTTTTCCAACTGTATTGGATTCGAATTCTAGTTGAACTAATTGGATTATCAGTATTTTACGACTGCTTATCTGACCTACAAAACTCAGTTATTGGGTAACATGATAGCCCTTGTACTGGACCTTTTTTGCGCTAGCGTGAGACACATGTTAGTTTTTCTGTTTTCTAAGTTTCAACATGTTTTTCTATATTGTGTGTATCTGTATGTGCGCCAAATAGAATAATTTTCTTTCTTTCTTTTTTCTTTCTTTCTTGCTTTCTTTCTTTTTTTTTCTTTCTTTCTTTCCTTGTCAAGACTGGTTTCAGATTTTCTGGCTTCTGGTTTCCGTAACGACAGTCGTAAACCTACTTTTGACAGCCTGGACCAACAGCTTAATGTTGGAGTACTTCCCAAGGTATGGAGGAAACTCGGTTCGTTGAGATCACCTATCCCGACCTGTGCGATTGATATTACTTAGTTACGAGCTAATAACTAATCACATTTAAATTAGCTAATCACAATGCCAATTATTTATCTACTTTTTTTTCAGTAATTTTGACATCTTTCTTCTCCCTGTATTATATTTCCATCCCATCATGTTGTATTTAATTTTAGGACTGAATGCGTCCAAAAGTGCTTAAATAAATCGACTTTGAAATAACCTATATACTTAACCTAAACCCATAATTAAACGTTATCAACACGGTTTTGAACAAAGCGGTATTTGCCTAATTCGGAACACTTACACAAAACAAGCAACGATTAAGTATTTATCAGATATTACTTAAGATAAGCTTAAATTTATGAGAAGGTAAGATAATAAGTAGGTACTGAAATAACGAGTTTCCTGTTAATTACAACAAACTTTATCAGTTACTTATTAAGTATTGACTAAGTACTTGCAAGCTTATTAACCGTGACGTAATTGTAAAAATTTGAAAGCCAAGTTGCTAACCCTAGCCACCTCTCGCGCTAGGCCCTGGTTTAGGCCATAGTTCGGAGTCAGGAGGAATAACAGGCAGCCGCCTCCTCCTGCGGAGCAGTAATGCTGGGGCGGCGCACACGGAGGAGGCCGCACACGTTAAGGAATGGACGTCGTCAAGCCCCAGCCACCGGGACCCCGAACCCAATTTACAGTCACCGCTTCACCGCTTGCGGATGACGAGCAATGGGTCGTCTAGTTATTTTTTAGGTGTCAAATTATCGAATGACTTCTCCAGCTCTAGGGGGTAGCGAGAAGGTGTGTCATACTTTTACTGACTAAAATCATATCTGTTTTCTTCAGTGGCACTTTGTGTTCTAGGACTACGGGTTTCATTTTCATAAATTCCTCGTGGCTTTCTTGTATTTTTTTTTGCATGTAACTGTTTTGGCTTTAAGCAATAAAATAAAAAGTCGTAATGAGAAATCAACGGGAAGCCCTGTCATTCGTTTTTCCATTGCACCAACTGACGATTCTATCACAACAATCGGACAGTGCGCCCATCTTGTGAAACAAAGAACAAATGAATTGTGAAAATAAAGTAATCTATGGCATTTTAGTTTTTTTTAGGACTACGGTATCTGTGCCGTAAAATTGCGAATTTACATTTTCGTTTGTAGGTCAAATAGTTTAATGCTGCAGTTGTAGTGTTAGGTGTTGGCAATTTTATATTGAATCGAAAAAAAAAATTGCCTAATTTGCCTATTGAATAAATCTTGGAAACAAACTTAGCTATTATATCCAGGGGCTGCGGAATTGTTCGAAGAAATCACAGTGGCTTTAGAACGCAACGAGCAGCTAAAGGATCACTGGTAGGTCTTGGCCAATTGTGAGTTAAGCTCGCCTGCGTACTTTAGCTGTCCTATTTTTATTGTTTCATATAAGTTGTGTCTATCAAGGTCATTGACATAGTACGAAGAATCGCCAAACTTAAGTGACAATGAGCAGGACATATTGCTCGCAGAAGGGATGGCCATTGGGACCGAAAGGTTCTGGAATGGCGACCACGCACCGGAAGACGTAGCGTAAAAAGGCCTCCTACAAGGTGAACCGATGACTTGGTAACGGTTGCGGGAGTCCGATGGATGCTATAGGCACAGGGCCGTTCATTGTGGCAACACTTGGGGGAGGCCTATGTCCAGCAGTGGACGTCTTTCGGCTGCAAATGATGATGATGATGATGATGATAAGTTGTGTGTACAATAAAGAATTAAGAAAGAAAGAAAAGTGTGACAGTCACTCTCGCTCCACCAAAACGAGACAGGTTCTTTAATGATATAAAGGCACGGTGGGAGCAGTGATTGAGGAATTGACCTCATGATGTTTTCCTTCGCCATTTTGAGAGCAGTGGTGATGAAATAAACTACACAAAGTAATGCACCTGGCTGGGTTTGAACCCGCGACCTACAACTCGTAAGTCAGGGCCGTTACCACTCGGCCGGTCGGGTGCTCGATATATTATTTAATACATTAAAGATAGAAAATACTTTTCATTCATTAAACAGATGGGTGAAGGTGGACACGCTACAATTATGGCGGTAAGTCCCCTCTTTGAGGCGTGTTTGGAAAGACCACACGGCGGCCTCACCTTCCACACGTCGCAGGTTCTCACTGGACACGGTAAGTTCGGGAGATTCCTGCACCGGATTCGTGCGGAAACGACGCCCGGGTGTCGCCACTGTGTGGACCGCCCGGAGGACACGGTAGAGCACACGGTGGAGGTGTGCCCCGCTTGGGCAGAGCAACGCCGTGTCCTCGTGGGGGCAGTCGGCGGCGGCGATCTCTCGCGCCGGGACTTGGTTCAGGCCGTGGTCCGGAGCGAGGAGGACGCTCCAACCGCCGTCGGGATTCCAATCCCGATTTCCGGCCACCGTAGGCGCGGGCTTGCGGACAGCGTCAGCGACAGTAACAGGGCAGAGTGGAAGAAAAAAACGTGTTGCGCCGACCCCAAATAACACGGGATAAGGGCAGGAAGATGATGATGTAGGCGCGGGCTTGCGGACAGCGAGCAATGGGTGGCTCGCCGTCCGACCGTCCGGTAACCGTCCGGACCGATCCCAAGTCGTCGACGGCGCGTACTGTTCCACACGCGCCTCAAGCAGATGTCAGCAAATCGTAGGGGCCCAGCAGGGTCGAAGCCTACTGGCACCACGGGTAGTGTGAAAGCGAAACTGGGGACCCTAGGTCGAAGGCAACGAAGGAACAGGAGTGGGTTTTTAGTCAGTAAAAGTCTGACACTATTTCCCGTCCCGCCCAAGAGCGGGACTTGTCATAAGATGATATTCCCCCCTAATAAAAAAAAAAAACGAGCGACCTTCACCCAGAAGGTCGTGCTTAATCGTATCCACTACTAAAATATTTGTATGGCCTACAGATAGCTGTTCCGTGTCTGGTTGTGTTTTGCATGTGATTCTACATGTTTGTGAACGCACCCACGATACAGGAGTCATTTCTAGTGTGGGGTAATAACGTGTTTTCTTTTAAAAAGAAATATCCTAAATAAAAATAAAACTTTTCAAAAGCCTTTGGAGGTAGGCGGAACAGAGTGTAAAGCCCCACATACCTCCGTTGAAAAGAGAGGATCCTCCGGTCAGATTGGTGTTATATCTGGTGGGCAACTGCCCGATTGATGATTTCGGTACTGTTCTATATGTTCTAATCGCGCGGAGAACTTTGATTGCGCGATGCAGAATTAGTTCTTATGTGACGCCATAGATGTCGCTACAAGCCATTCAGAAAAGCAGATGGCCGATTATTATAAAATTATACATCGATTCGTAAATAAGGAAGCAAGGAGACAGAATAACAGAAGGGAATGACGTCTTTCACTTTCGAGAGGTCTAGAGCCAGAAACAATGGAAGAAATCGAGACAGACTTTTGCTGTAGGACAGTCTGGGCAAGAAGAGGAAACGGATCTACAGGACCCCTACGGTTTTGCTGATGCAGACGACGACTCGGGCTGGGTCGGTCCTTACCAGACGGTCAGATGGCGAGCTACCTATTGCTCGTCGTCCGTAAGCCCGTGCCTATGATGACCGGGGATCGTCCTACGACTCCCGATGCCCGGGGTGTTATATGAACACTAAGACACTGTGTGTATAAGAACACTAAGACACTGTTCCTTTATTATCAAAATACATAACATCAACGTTGCTATCGAACCATATGCTTGAAATTCAATCCACGTTTTGATCACGATACTCCAACAGCATTAATTGACAGCAGATTTAAGTAGCTACGTGTCTACAATTTAAAATAAACATTCAAATAATCAACATAGACAATCACTAATGTCTCAACAACCCTGGGAAAGTTCAAAACTAATGGTAGCAGACTGTTCCTATTTATGTGGCTGAAAAATAATCTCCAGTATCTTCTTCCACCCTAGGTGGAGCGAGAAAGCGTGTCAGACTTTTACTAACTAAAATCACTCGGGTTTCTTCAGCCGTCCTTTGTATTTCAGCGTGGTTACTCTTTAAAAAAATCTCGACTATTTCAGGATACTCATAGAGACTAAGGGAACCCTGAAACTCATCAGTCACCACCCACTACTTAGTACTCGTATTATGATCATCATAATTTTTTCGAACCTATCATAATAAATTTGGGGTCAGCGCATCATGCCTACTTTTTCCTTACATCTTCATCCTATTTTCTAGCAAATAAAGAGAAATTATTCTGACATAAAAAAGCAACAAAAAAAAAAAACAACTTCAGTACCTACAATAATGATGCCGCATTCTCGTCACCTTTCATTACTGACATTAAAATTTCATCTGCGAATATCGGTCGGCAATTTGCAATAAAAAGTATTGACACTGTTTCAATCGTGTTATGTTGAATCTTATCAAAAAGAGAGCTACCTCAATATAAATTTGGTCCAATACTGGTCTCCATTGCACTTTATTAGTTAATTCAAGATACCACGCACCTTTCTAGCAAAGATAGGTTATAATATATATACCATATTAGAGCCCATGATCACAATTCATAGTTACACAGATAACAATCAACGTTGCCGGAACCGGTCGAGACCCGGAACTCATAGGCCATACAAATATTCCTACCTACTCACCTTCTATTACTGTTTTTAATATTATCTCTAAAAAACTTAATTTTGCCTTTTCCATGTATTATTATTTTTACTGAACTGCTTTTATTTATTTTATTGTCTTTATCTATTTTAAATTGTCACGTAGCGCTAGCAAGCCACATAATTATTATGAACTTGGTGTAATGGTTGGGTCACCAAGATACAGGCTGCGCCAAGTTTGGGACCCATTGCTATTTTTATATGGTCATTATTTAGTTTTAATGTGTCATATTAATGCAATTAATGTATAAATAACTGTGTTTGTTTAATAAATTATTATTTCTATTAAATAAATGTTTGCTTCATGCGAGAATCGAAACTACAATACGCAGTACTGCAGCCAACTGTGCCGTCTTTCATGAAACCAACCAAAAAACAGATTATCTACTTTTAGATTTATTACACAAGAAGCAGGGCACATTTCTCGCAGAACATACGGTCCGGTCCGGTTCTGGATTGGCGACCGCATACTGGAAGACGCGGAGTCACGGGAATCCCATGGATGCGAAACGCACAGGACCAGTCGCTATGGCGCTACTTGAGGGAGGTTCAGTCCAACAGTGTGTGCGGGAAGATTCCGCCATCGCCTTTCCACCGTCGGACAGCCAGTCTTACGGCGAGCGTCCATCCTTACATTGTTGACAGCTCTACAGTTCTGACTAAACGTTTTGCGTCGTCGTTAATACCGCGCACATCGAAGGACTGGAACAATTTGCTGCGGTCTTCCAAACCAATTATAATTAAGGTGTCTTCAAGGCTAGAGTGAAAAGGGTCTTAATAAACCAGTGCGTTTCATCATCAACGATTGCATCACTGCTTACCATCAAGTGGGATCAGAATCAAGAACTAGTTTGTATCATTAAAAAAAAGTTATCTAGTTTCTAATTGATGTCTCGTGTCTGATTGAACATTGAAAACGTGTACCATTTCATATGAAATTGAACTTTCACGATATTATGATTACAACGTCAATCACAAATGTTAATTACTGATAACTCTAAGTTATTAATAAATTGTAATTTGCTGCCGATCCAATTTCGCTGCGAATATTGTTTTGCGACCAGTAAACACATTTTTATTGAAAGTATATTAACAGACTTATTGTTATGTTTCGTTTGAATAAACTATAATTATTATACTCATAAATTATTTTGTATTTAATTGCTATTCACTTAATGGGTCACGTCATAGTCGCATGCACATTGACCTCTGGGCAAGAGTCTCCACAAAGTGAATACCTACCTGAGGATGGGTTTTGTTTTTATTGGGTTGGAAAATCATTATAATATGACAAATCTCGCTCTTGGGCCGAACGAGAGATAGTGTCAGACTTTTACTAAATAAAAACCCACTCCTGTTCCTTCGTTGCCTTCGTCCCAGGGTCCCGGGTTTTGTTTTCTCACTATCCATGGCCCCAGCTACCCATGGATGGGTAACACCAACGAGGCTGACCTCGGAAAAGGTAATGAGGTGACCTGGATGTCTATCACAAGGACTGGTTCAAGGTGGTTTGAGAAGAGAATAGCCGGAAAAAAAAAAATAAAAAAACCGCACGGAAAAAAACGAAAAAAAACTTGATCGATAATTTAATTAAATATTTTTCAGTGGGTCACATTGGCAACAAAAGCTAGCTAAAAGGTTGTGTCTAGCAGTCTTGAAATGACCAACTATCAATAAACCGACAGGATAGCTGTGGTAAGAGGTGTCTATCGGTGAAAGTGTAAACTGTCTAAAAGGTACCGACCAACTAAACGTAATTTTTAAATTCATCCAAGGTCATTCATTGCTACCCTTACAAAAAGAAGAATTTTATATTGATTAAATTTTAATTAAAATTAATCTTATCAGAAATATTCTATTTATTGGAAACCATTATCTTGTAGTCTAATGTGTGAATAGCCTGTAATTGATTTCTTTACCTTTTTGCATTTATGAGGTTTTTCGCTCTAAACTCTCATGTAAGTTGTATAGATACGCCTGCGCGCATCTACATCCTTTTGAATGTTTAATATAAAAGATATCTGTAGACAAATTGTTGGATTGCCATATTATTAACATAAAATAAATACAAAAACCGGCTAAGCACGAGTCGGTCTCGCGGACAAAGAGTTGCGTACCGTCTGTCGCAAAAAAAAATGACAACAAAGAAACACGTTTGTTGTATAGGAATCCACCCCACTTAAATATTCAATTTATTCAGTTTTTAGTAAAAATGAAAACTTTTACTGTCTAGCTATCACGGTTCAAGAGATACAGCTTGGTGACAGACGGACCGACCGACAGACAGATCGGCGGACGGACAGCGGAGTCTTGTAATAGGGTCCCGATTTAACCTTTGTGTTACCATAAAAAAGAAGTGATAAATAATATTAGTAAAAGTAATTTAGGCCTACCTAATTCCTATTACATTAAACCACACCACACACACTCACTTAGCTTCGCAGAAAATATAAAGGTGACACATAAATCAGGTCTCAAGTATCGTGTGGCATAACAATTTGTTACGCGTGCGCTCACGTGCCGAACGCGTTCCATCTACACTTCGGCACTCATCGGCATTCATCGGGTACCGTGGGAAAAAAACGGCGCTGCGTATGTAAAGTTTTTAGATATTTGGAAAGTGATTTGTTTAAAGTTGCATTTATTTGAATAAATTCACTTTTTTATATAGTTTTTTTTTAATATGAAATATAAGTCATAATATTGTTTGAACTCAGCTAGAAAAATACTAAGTTGTCAGTATTTATCTTGCGATTAGTAATCGGATTATATTTGTCAGTGTTATAAATTTATCTTGAACACATAATGTTACAAAATAAAAATGAATGGCTAAATATGTTTGCTAATCGCATAACTCGAGAATGACGAAACTTTAAATGAAAAAAAGTCATCCAAATTATGAAAACTTCAAACCATTTGATGCAGTCTCAAAAAGATGCAATTTAGGTATTTCAATCAAACAGTTCCTATCTGTAAATTCTTACTTATTAACTACTGAACAATTTTAATCAAGTCTAACTATATTCCATTTACGTCTGCATTCGACAAAAGAGATTCATAGAAGCAGGTGTGCACAACATTTATTTTTCGAGATAAATTCAAACAATTTTAATAAATAATTGTTTTAATAAAAAAAAATATCATTGCCTACTTAGATAAATTTAATTATTGTAAGGTAAGTTAAACATACAAACGTAACGTATATTTCACTTGATAGGTAAATGAAATGGTTTTTTTTTTAATAAACATAACTTTGTTCCAAACTATTTTACATTTTTTTTTAATGGCGTATCAACAAGTTTTCTCCATAAAAAACTTATGAATTGTACACAATAGAAGGCAACAAGATAATCATTTAACATTCATACAAATAGAAATAATTAATATCATATATTATAATAAAAAATGTTTCAGGTACTGACAACCCCTGCTTCTTTTAGGTTTTTAACATGGACACTAGTAGTATAAATAAGAACTAAATAATTTATTTAATTAAAAGCCTCATAAATTCAGAAAATGGATAGTTCAAATTAATTCATTTAAGTATAACAGTTGGTATATAAGTTGATTATAATAAATTCAGCATCAATCTTAACTGTAATAAAGCACAATATACATATATTGTACTTTTATTACAAAGTGTACCCTAAAAACAACCTTTTTATCTTCTGTCTAATACTATTGCGAATAGAGTAGGTATAGTATAAATTAAAAATATAACGACACAGTGGTATCTATCTATGTAGTTTCTCATTTATACAAGAATGGATTTCACTTACGAATGATGGTTGTACTTCAATTTAATTATATAAAGTACTTATATAAATGACACAATGTTTTTTACGGATTCCCAATTAAATCAGGTAGCTTTCAATTCGATTTCACGTCACTACCCATAATTATATACGAGTACATTATACTAAAAAAATATTTCGCAATAACTAATTTCACACTTGTTATCTAGAATAATAGTCCTACTTTTTCAAAAATAAAGACTTCTCATTTGGTTATGTACACGGTTTAATAAAGACCTCAAAGCGTACGTTGCGGCACACTCGCAAAATCAATAAACTACCTTCATGTTATAGATTGCATGATTTTCTATTTGGTTACACATTACATTGCATTATATATAAGAAAGTGTTTTTTTTTAAATTGGTATAAACCGGTGCTTGACTGCGATCCCACCTGATGGTACAGATAGCGACAGGAATCTTGAGCGCTCGGGGATCGGGGATCGCTTTGCGCATCGTACACTTAGGCGAGCCAATCACTGTACAAGGATTGCACTCCCGCATCTTTTCATACCACTAAAGAGACCCGATATTTCACTTCTGCGTGCTTCTTTGCAAGTAGAACTGTAGAAGTCAGCGCTCAAGATCCGTGACGGTATCTATAAGCAGTGATGCAATCATTGATAGTGAGGCGCACTAGTCTGTTAAGAGCCGAATCACTCTAGCCTTGAAGACACCTAAATTATAGTTGGACGGGAAGACCGCAGCAGGCAAATTGTTCCAGTCTCTCGATGTACGCGGTATAAATGGTAAAGCGAAACACAGTCCGAACCGTTGAAGTTTTAACAACGTAAGGGTGGATACTCGCCGTAATTTGGGTTGTCCGATGGTGAATAGAAAGGAGATGGCGGAATCAAGTCATTCAATTCCCGCGCACATTCTCCAGAATGCATCCTGTAAAATACGGAAAGGCTGGCTACCCCGCACCTGTACTAGAAACTTTGTAGATTGAACTTAACCAAATCTGGATCCCCAATTAGCCTCTTCATACGCCTTTCCACTGAGTCCAAATCTACTAGTGTAAACCTAGCAACACGGATAAAAAACAAATTTTAAACAGTTCGAAAGAGTTACCGTGGCTCTAGAACGCAAAAAGCAACTCAAGGAAGACGGGTGAGTTTTACTCGGTAAACACCCTCTTTGGCTCCACCAGGAGAAGTTATTTTAAACTTTATTTTTATTTTAAATTTTAATAGTCTATTTAACGTCCGTGAGTGTGTCCGTGGCGTCACAGCGGGTCATAACAGAATACCAGCGCTGCGTTATTTATCGTTTTAAATAACGCAGTATATGCTGAGTTAGGCGCCTTTTTGGCCTCGCATTAATTATAACTTTTTTTTATTGTATATATATGGTAAATGCGATTGTGTAAGGCACGTACAAACGTTTTTTATTTCTTTATTTTTATAAACTTGATTGTAGTTCCAAATCCAGCCTAGACAAAAATGTCAATATTTTATTTAAATATCAAAAGCTCTTTTACTATTCATCAGTATTTTAATTCACAGATATGAGTTTTCAAAGGACATCAGGTTTTTTTTTAAATACCATTGAAGTTCCCATAAACTAGAGCAAAAATTAACAATAGAATTATGTGAGCAAAACCTTGATATCCATTTTAAGTTCACGAAAATATGAACAATATTAAAAATGAAGCCCATTATTTTTTGTTGCTATCATAATTAATGTAACACCATTGTAAGCGAAACCGTGTAATTATGTCAAGAGCGAAACTTAACCGACCCTGCCAACAATAAATAATGGTGAAAAACTATGCGTTGCACAATGGTGATGACAATTGTTGACGAGACGTCGACACCGGTCGTTGGCTCACAAGGCTCACGAACGCGCGCCTTCGTTGGATTGTTCGATTTTTGAATATTTCCAGATACAGCTACAGTGATCATTGGTTATTTTTAAATAAACTTAAATTGTTTTTATTATAGGTCGCTTTGTTATTGTATTTTACCCAGAAGAGTGCACTAGCTCCAGTCCCACAAGTAAATCAACTCACAGATGGAGTATTGAGTATCTTAGGCACTTTTCATGGAACGTGGTACCAACCAACGATTATTATCATTTTACGCGCTATGCTAGTGCCAAAAAGACAACCCCCGGTTGCTGAGAACCGATTGCAATATATGGAAAACCAAGATATAAGGCTATGGTTTTGGGAGGCTTAAGTAGATCGGTTACCAAGACCTATGTTGAGACTATGGTCCCATTATTATTATAAATCGTCATCATTTCAGCCCGATAGTCGTCCGCTGTTGGACAAAGGGCTCCCCCAAGTGTCGCCACAATGAACGATCCTATGCGTCTTGCATCCATCGGATTTTCGATACTATTATTATTTTAAAATTAAATTATTTGTACCTAATAGTAACAGTTAAAATTGGAAACCAAATAATTTAAAAATTACTGGCTTGCCTCATGTTGTTTATTTCCTTATTAGTAGATTCTAGATATCTCGATCTGTATCAGATAGTCCTAGTTCTTAGGTAGATTTATTGGAAAGTTGCTTAAAATCTTGCAATTTCGTTGCGGGCCATGACATGGCAAAGCTCCTACATAACATTTAAAAATTATCTATAATTTTTCAATGTACCAATCTATGACGCACGATCTAAATAAATATGCATTATGCACTTGAGAAATTAGGTACTTGCATCTTAATTTAATCTATTAGCAAAATAATCGATACAACAAATATTGCAAAATGATCGGTTTTATCGATCGCAAATAAATTATTTGAGTATAACGTGATCGTGGCCACGAAAAATGAGTTGTAAGTGGGCCATTGACTTCCGGGCATTCGTGTTTGGTCACGAAACAGGCTTGCAACACTGCACTCGGATAGGGCTGCTGCCGTCCCGTAAGATTGTTCCCGTTTCAGCTATTCATTTATTTATTTATTTATTTAACACTTCATGCACATAAAGGTACAGAGGCGGATTTAATGCCTTAGGCATTTACTACCAGTCAACCTTTGGGTGATGCAGAGAAGAATTATAGTGGTAGGTGCAATAAAAGAGAGAGAGAAAAAAAAAAAGGTTATTATAAAAAGATATACAAATTAATCACTGATACAATACAATAAATATAATATATATTACATAATATATACTTAATTTAATGAACTAAATATATATATATATAAATAAAAAAACAAAAATTGGTCCAAATCGACAAACAGAGAAACATTAACGTTGTGATGATACTACTGCCAACTTCTTACGAATATGCTCGCGAACCTCAATCTTGAATCTTAATCGGTTTGTAACCATCCTGACCTCTTGGCGGATTCATTGAAACACTGAGCCCATAGTCAGATTTTATAAAAATAGAAACCCATTTCATTTTTGTATTAAAAAAGTTGTTTCATTTCAAACAATTTTGTTTGGAATTACTTCTAATTAGAATGTGATTTATTAGAATCAGGCACTACAGTAGGCAACAACACAAAAAAAGTACAGATTTAGATAAGTACAGATCGGAAGAAACCGAATGGACTTAAGTCCATTATCGAATTACAAAGATAAGAAATACCAAACCTTGGACACTATTGACTTATTATTAAGGAAATCATCTCGGGGACAGTTTTCTAAACTTTGCAAAAAACAACATAATGGCACAATAACGGTCCAGTAATTTTTAAGTTTTGACAACCAAAACAATATTCGTTCCTCTTTATAATATTAATATAGAAGTAAAGGCACTTATAGATAACTTTATCATACAATATCTGAAATAGAAAGAATTTTTAAAATCTGTTATAAAATAAGTGACCTATGAAATTTTGTGGAAGAGGGGAAACTGTTGCATGATAGAAAAAGGATATACACACGGAAATGTGACATCACGTGAAGTTACGCGAGAAAAAAAAACCGAGATATTTCCAACATGCCCCCAGTCTTCTTTATAGCTATGTATGAATTGCTAAAATTATCGCCTATTAACCAATTTCTATACTGTTTTCAGAAAAACATTTCGTTCTTGCATTATTTGTTGTTTTCTATATAATATTGTCAGAGTGAGATCAAAAAAAGACTTGAGCAAACGTCAATTGCTCAAGTTTATTCCTAGAATGCACTACTTTTTTACGTTACTTTTAAAAACACTATATCCGCCTAGCAGCTTGACAGCCGGCCTAACTCATCTGACTTTTAAAAACAACTCCTTCCTTCCTTTCCTATAAAATTCAAACACCTACTCTATATAAAGCATAAACTTAAAAAAAGTAATAATATAGTAGTAATATAATTGTCTTTCCAGTTTGCAAGTTAATAAGGGCAGATGCGATCTCTTTCGATATCAAAATATTGTGCAAAAATAAACACAGAAGGCTATACAATTCAAGCAAGTCCTTCTTCTCCTCGATTCGTATTCTTCATTAATGAGAGTCGTGAAGTTCTCGCTGGATTAACTTCTTATTGATGGTGTCTCGCCCCCTATGATGGTTCTTGGCGTCATGAAGTGCGACGTGCCAGTGCCATCTTACCATCTTTTTGGGCTGCGGCCTCTGCAAGTACGTAAGTTAAATTTAATTTAAAAATTGCAGTCATAGCAAACTTTGTTATTATCTGAGGCATTGTAAAATTTAGACCTTATCAGCCCTAGATGCAATTGTCGGGCTCAAGCTATCAGAGTCCTGACTGCACCTTATGTCATCGATTTCATAAAACTAGGCCAATTTGTACCGCAGGCCAGCTATCGGCTCGTTGTTTTTCCTTTCGATACAATGATTGAAAAGGCTGCTAATAAACAAGATTAAGTAGTATTATTGTTAGATGAAAATATCATTGCAAAATTAATTTAAACTAGAAATTACAAAACGACAAAACCTGACCATTCTTTGTCAATATTCTGAAAAAAGATTCATTATTGAATTTGAGCACGTACAAAATGGCTTTTAGATCCTCACATT
This sequence comes from Mythimna vitellina, assembly GCA_949316375.1. Taxonomy (NCBI): domain Eukaryota; kingdom Metazoa; phylum Arthropoda; class Insecta; order Lepidoptera; family Noctuidae; genus Mythimna; species Mythimna vitellina. The sequence continues at coordinate 7,612,048 of OX438694.1, read as the reverse complement.
GCAGCATTATCAATAAACTCGAGTCTTTGGTTAAGTTTCTTTTTTTTTTATTCTCTCTTATATAATAATTCTTCACCTGTATTTTCCGAAGATTTAGTAGAGACGTTCTTTAGTGATCTCTCATTTACTCGTTATATTTAAGTAATTGGACTTTGACTTACATCAATAAGTCCAAAGTTAAGGTCTACCAACGACCTATGGAGCACAACATACTATGTGTTAAATTAAGACTACTTTCGAAACAATACACTGCGCTCCAAAACGCAAATCGTTGATGTGGCTTAAAAGGCTGCCCAACTTAAATAGGACAAGACATGTTTGCCGCATGTGTGACGAGCTATGTGCCCGTAAAACACAGGATTGGTGCCTGAACACAGCGACGTGGAGCAGCGGCAAGCCACGAAGTAGATGGCAGGAAGACCTGGCTGTCTTCCTTAAGAATTGGAAAGAGAAAGCGAGGAACCGTGATCGTGGGAAAGACTGTAGAAAAACCTATACCTAGCAGTGGTACAATACTAGCTAGCTGTAATAACTGAAGTAGTTCATGAGCTCTTTGCCAAAAACTGAGCACCAATTTTGACTTCATGGTGTGATAATGAGGATTTCATTTCAATCACACTAATATCTTAGAGGTGAAACTTTATATATATATAGTGTGTGTTTTGGTAGGTAAAATAAAATGACGTCCCATTTTTCTAACTCATACTCGTAATTAAAACGATAAAGGATAATACAAACTATCAATTTTAAACTACGCGTAATGGACCCGGCAGTATCATTCATGGTTGTCTTGGACTTAAACAATATATAATCCATCACCGTACCGGTGTGCGGTGATCTTGTACGCTTGTAACCAACTTATAGCACAGTCTTATAGCTTCCACTTTCTCCCATCATCGCATTATGCACGCGTGTAATGAAATCTTAATCAGTTTGATCGAAGAAAGTAAATACTCCTTATTATGTCGGGTAGCGAGTCGCCATTAGTCGCGGAATGCAAATGATTACACGAATTAAGTATTCGATGAGTGAGTCGTTACTCGATAGGAGATATTGAACAGTTTAGCTTAGTTGTTATGTAAATTGTTCATGCTTCATCTGTGTTCCGTCACCATCATCATCATCATCATTTCGAGAAGAAAAAAGTCTGCTACAACGATTGTTCCTGTATGTCTCATATACGTCGGATTCCTGTGACCTTCAGCAGGTCATCGGTCCATCTTGTGGGAACCTGCGCAACGCTTACACCACCGTAGAACCTTTCGGCCACATCTACCATCGGTTCTGCTATACCCGATTTTTTTTACTTGATATAAACCAGTGCTTGACTGCGATCCCACCTGATGGTAAGCAGTGATGCAATCATTGATGGTGAGGCGCACTAGTTTATTAAGAGCCTATTCACTCTAGCCTTGAAGACACCTAAATTATAGTTAGACGGGAAGACGGCAGCAGGCTAATTGTTCCAGTCCTTCGATGCATGCGGTATAAACGACGAAACGAAACGCTTAGTCCGGACCGTTGAAGTTTCAAAAACGCAAGGGTGGATACTCACCGTTCGTCGGTTTGTCCAATGGTAGAAATGAGATGGTGGAATCAAGTCATGCAATTCCCGCGCACACTCTCCAAAATGCATCCTGTAAAACACCGAAGGGCTGGCTATCCTATGCCTGTGCTCAAGGCTTTGTAGATTGGACTTGACCACGCCTTTTCACCGAGTTCAAAGCTGCAGCATTTTGCAGCACCAGCCCATATGTGGCTGCAGTACTCCACACAAAAACGGACCAGTGTTTTTTATAACATTAAAAGCTGTCCTGGTATTAAGTAAAACCGGACCTTTGCAAATACGCCGAGTTTCCTAGCAGATACCTTGGCTTTGGACTCAATGAACCGCCCAAAGTTGAGGTCTGAGGAAATTTCAACTCCAAAGAGCTGAAGGCGGTCGGTGTACTCCAGAGACACATTCTGAAAACAAGCAGGACCAAGATGAACGGGCTCCTTTTAGCGGTGAACATACACGCTTGTGTTTTGAAATGAAGCCATGTTTTAAAATTTGTTCTACCATCATCATCTTCCTGCCCTTGTCCCATCTTATTTGGGGTCGGCGCAATACGTTTTTTTCTTCCATTCTATCCTGTCAACCGTCATACTATCACTAACTTCTTTTTCTTTCATATCACTGTTCACACAATCCATCCATCTTTTCTCTCAAAATTCCATTTTTTCTTTCAAAATTTGTTCTACCGAATGATAAAATATAATATTCCACAACTATCACACCACTATGTTTTTATAGACTTTTTTGATTATTTTTTAAAGCTCCTAGCTTGTTTATTTTGCTTTTATTATGATTCAATATGATTAAGATTTGAGTATTATTGATAGATTGTTATGAAAGCTTAATTTGAAATGATTTCTTTTTATAAATTATATATAAAAAATGAATATTTTTGTTATTTTCTGTAAACTAGGCGATCTCCCCTGTGGACTTAGATTATTAAAAATGTGATTTTTATTGAAAATAATGAACATGTTCTGATATTTTTGTAAGGCTGACGACGGTTTGTATTAACGATTACTTTTAAATAAATACCAAATTTCGAACCGTGAAAACGAAACCCGGGGCCCTGGGACGAAGGCAGGCAGCGAAGGAACAGGAGTAGGTTTTTACTCAGTAAAAGTCTGACACTATCTCTCGCACCGCCCAAGAGCGGAATTTGTCATAAGATGATTTTCCCAACTAAAAAAAAACTGCTGGCTTTTTTTTTACTTTCTGGGACTCCATATTGTGTATAACCCAATAATATTTTTCAGACATTTTATCCATAACTAAATATTTAATTTTGAAAGCACTAAATCAAGTTGGATTAAAATAGAAAGAGAATAAATCGCATGAATTAGAAACTGAATGAAACACAATAGCCACTTAGTGCATAAGAGTAACAAAAAACAGATTCACTGAACCGATAATCCGGAAGCCATCATGAATTTTTGGAAGTGATCGATTACTTAGTTATCATTACGCCCTTCTCTCTTTTTTATGCGCATACGCAAGGAATTATTTTTTTCTGGTTGAATAGAATATGAAGCGTGGATATAGTTACGATAACATGTAAACTACAGCTAGTTAACTTGTCAATTAAGCATGATAGCTTTGGTTACGGCTATTCCTTATGTTATGTCTAGATCTCTGTCTCTAATATGTACAGTAAATACTTATTATCTGTGGCGTGGATATCAAGCAGCATGGGACAAGGACGTCAAATATTTAAAACATAATTAGTCTCTATGTTGGGGTTTCTTACTGTTTCGTTACTTTCTAAATACAAATCGTCGATTTTCGTACTTTTCTCGTTTTGTCTTAATTCGATTTTTGTACAGTACAGTCAGCATTTTTTCTCAATTTCTTTTTGATTCTTTTTTTGGGTTTCCGTACTTAAAAAGGAAAAAACGGAACCCTTATAGGATCACTTTGTTGTCCGTCTGTCTGTCTGTCAAGACCCTTTATCTGTAAAACGCGCGGTATCGGGTTGAAATTAAAACCATATACTCAAATAAAAAATCAAACTTCTAAGTTAACGAAAAAAAAAGACAACCGTTTATGTAGCAAAAAACATATGTTTCGATACTCTCAAAAGAATCAAAATTCATAGGGTACCTACTTCTCGTTGACTTATAACCCTGAAATTTGGCTTGAAGTAAGGTCTTATAGCACAAATATAGGAATAAATATGAAAACTGAAAATTTGTAGTCTCGTCACAAAAAAAAACTTTTTTCTTTTTGGAAAAATCTTCGAGACGCGATTCAGGAATTGAACTATTTACATAAGTTAGTTTGTACGGAACCCCTTAGTGTGCGAGTCTGACTCACACTTGTAGTTTTTTATTTTATTAATTGACTGCCCCAGAAGTTTATGTCTGAGATGGCAAATCATCCAACGACTACTCTCACTTTAGGGTGGAGCAAAGGTTGTATTATATTTTTATAGACTTAAGACCACCTGTGTCCTTCAGTTGCCCTTTGTGTTTCAGGACCATCGTATCTCTTTAATATTTTTCAAGTGTATGTACACAGTATATCGATATTATGCGCATTACACGCGCGCGACGCGTACACACACCCTGCAATATATCATAACATTCGACTTGACATCCTAAGTACAACAGTCTCTACTACTGATTTTGTAATCAAGACAGCGACCATTGTTAAGTGATGTGTATTTTTTGTGACATGAACATTTGGGCTATCAAAATAAAGAACTTTTGGTCAATATTCCAAAACTCACTATTTGACATGTCGTGTTTAGCTGTTCTTTTTTTTTTGAATTTTGTTGTGGTTTCATATCTGGAATGTAACGAAACAAAAAGCAGCCATCTATTGCTGTAATACTCTTCCGTGGCTTTACACACCTACTTAACCTTTCACCTTTTTTACTTTACTTTTCTTCTTTATTTTCATTCTAATTCTTAAAAAAAGTACAATGTACAACTTACTAGCATTTCCTTCCAGTTTTATCTTTGGACCAAAACTAACACAGTCAATGTAATATCTAAAGGAGGACGCCCACGAGCAACTTAGTTGCCCAGAAACGTTTTTATCCCTGTCCTTGTCTCTTCGATGAGTTCACGGGGTGACAACGACAAGACTTTTTCGTTAAAAAAATCGGCAGGGTGATTATTGCGTCACTGATCAGTCGCAAAACCCGCGAACAAAAAAAAAATCCAAGCTGTCGCGTCGCTACATGCGCGCCCTTTCATACAACCCCATAGACTTGATGGGAGAAACAAATTAGGTCTACTGTTCACGGACGCGTTGATAAATAGAGGCGTATTCGTTATTATACACTTGATGTAAGTACGCCTGCTCACAGCGTCCATACAAAAATATGAAGTGTCGAAGCGGCAACGACCCAGTTTCAGAGGTTTGTATGTAAGCTGTGAGCCGGCGTACATCAAGCGTATAATGATGAATACGCGTCTATGAAGCTACGCGTCTATGAAGCTACGCGTCCATGGACAGTTGGCCTTAGTCGCGGAGACTAAAGCTGCTCGTGCGTGCTAGCTCTAAATGGCTAACTGGCCATTGTAATTCTGACTATTTCTGTGTACCCACAGTCTAGCTTGACCTATATCTCCATAACAATAAGGTCGTTAGTCTTTCACAATATCACAATATCCTGTGAACAAATAATTTGATCTCACAAATGCACAGGTTGACTGAGTTTAACAATGATGCTGGTTAATCGAAAATGAGTTTTGTTGTAACGACTTACAGTTGTTTTTTAAGCAAATACATTTTTGGATACAATGAGAGCATATATTTTAAATTTGAAGTGTGAAGGTGTGTAAACGTGATCAGCGTTGTCAATTGAGTAAGCTAACGATCGGCCTGTTGATTTATGTGGCATTCATTGAATTAGTTTCTTATTTTATGTTAATCAATGGTTCGAATACTGTGTGGATGTCAACTTCCCGGATGTTAGTCATTTGAGCACTTAATTTTATTTAAAAATATGTTGTGCCTAGATTTTGTTTATTACCTTAATTTTTTGTAGTATTTTTTAGACAAGCTACTATTTTAGTTTCTATTTTAGGAAGCTAGTTATAAATCTATTGCATACTAGCTTTTGCCCGCGGTTTTGTCCGCGTATAAGACGAAAATGGTTTTATTAGGTTTTTTGAGATACGAAAATATGAAATATTATTTATTATCTTCGTCGTGTGTGATAGACCATTCAATTGTATGGCGGGCGATATTGTATCTTAAGATAAAATATTATAGTATCTTAGCCGTGTGCAGCGCCCCATAGTGAGCTCCACTGCGAGTGACGTAACCTACGACAAACTTATTATTTTCGGTTGGTACAGTAATCGGGTCTAGGGATCGAACCGCAAAATTAAGTTTGTTTTTTATTGTATATACTTTTCCGGGATAAAAAATACCCAGTGTGGTGCGCAGGATATTAAAGAATAATTATACCCAGTTTCATCGTAATCGCAAAAACGGAACAAACAGACAGCCAAAAATTTTTAATCACATTTTTGGTTTCGGTGTCGGTCTAGTAACACCCCCTGCCATTTATTTTTTTGATATTTCCAATGTACAGAATTTTCACTTCTACAGATTTATTATAAGTATAGAGTATAGATGTCTTAAAATTTTGTTTGAGCTCAAATATCTTTTTAAATACTTTTTTGTACTTTTTTCGTTGTGCCTTTATTTAATACGTGACTATCATAATGGATATTTACATAAATGTCAAGTCTTATAATCATCACGATTCTGGAATAAGAAAGAGACGGAGCTATATTACTTTCTCACTTTCAATTTATGATGATTGCAAGACGATTTGGTGTCTTACAGAAAGATAGAATCGTATGCGTTGAATATTAAATAAAAGAATACTTTATTGCACACAAACCATATTTGTTTTTATCACAACTATCTCAGTAGGTACTCATAAGCCTGTTCACATTATCTGATGGCAACTCCACTTCTTATGTCCTTGTACTCCATTGCAATACGTGGGAATGATGGTGTTACAGTTTAAATTCCTGATTAGATCAGCCTCCCTAGCCAAGTTACGATCGTTTCGTTTCGTCGAACGCCTCGAGTAGGCCACGCCTCCGATTCTTTTGCTATGGCGTCATCTCAACGCTCATTTACGTGGTCAGAACAAAAGAATCGGAGGCGTGGCCTACTCGAGGCGTTCGAAGCAAGAGAATCGAAACGAAACGGTCGTAACTGGGCTAGGGGGGCTGGTCAGTGAGCTGTCAGAACCACTGATTATTCTAAATAAGGATTTACTGTCACTTCGATTCTAAATTATTTAATTACGAAACTCTTAGCTGACTGCTACAAAGTTGTAGACACCACAGCATCTCCGAAAGGTGACAGTTATCGAATACTAATTAAGTATATTTATCATCTTACGCAAGCGTGCTGTCTCTTTATGTTTGTTGTTTGATAATTCCAATTGATTAATGTTAATTAGCATCACTATTTACACACTTACCTTAACAGTGTTCTGTTATGTAAGTAATAATAATATGTTTTACGACGCCATAATATTTCTGTTTGTTATGACTTTTCAAAAATTCGTTGGGAAAGTTAAAGTAAATTCAAAATATTAAATTGATGGATTGGTTATGTAAAAGATAATGTGTTTAGAAATAAGAAATATATTAGGATTATGGCCAGGCTAACTTTAAAACAGTTGAACTGAAAACGACACGATGCTCATTTTTGTAGACCAATAAAACGTATAAGCCTAAACTAGCTTCTGCCAGCGACTTCACCTGCGTGAAAGTATGTTTGTATGGTCAAAAGGTTCTGGCGACCGCGTACTGGAAGACGTAGCGTTGTGAAGCCTCCCACAAGGTGAACAGGTAAGGGTCGAGGGAATTTGAAGGATGCAAGACGTACGGTACCATTCGTTGTGGATGTCTTTCAGCCGAAATGATGATAATGTCAGTTATGTTGTCACCATTTTTCCTGGCTATGTGGACAATAGTCTTGCACTCTGCGTATACAGGTAATTGACAGTCTAGTTTTGATGATTAGTTCGCATAAGATTGACATGTTTGTGCGATAAGCAGTTCAGGGAATGCTTATACAACAAATAAATTCAGTTTGAATCAAAACCGTAAAGGTGTTTTTTTTTTTTTTTCAATTATGTAAGTTAAACTGGCTGCTGTCGCCCTGTCAGTCATAAAATACTTAATTTAAATCATTAATTGAAGTAGCGACATGATAAACTGTCAAAAATTAAGTATACTCGTAATATGACTTTTTAAGTGTTACTTTTGATGTTGAAATAAGAAGCTTGTTTAACAAAACTTGCCTAATTAAATACAATTTTATTTATAGCATATTTCTTATTTTAAGTCGTCTCTCTAAAGGTGATGTAATTTTGACATAAATCCTGTAATTTTGACATTTACATTTATATAGTATTGCTGACATTTATATTGTAAATTTGACATTTATATTGTTATTTTGACACTCATATTTGTAATTATGACAGTTGTATTGTTATTTTAACATTTTATATTTTAATTTTGACATTTATATTGTAGTTTTGACATATTAATCCCATTTTTTGAATATTGACATCCATGTTGCAAATTTGACATAAATCTTCTAATTTTGACATATATTGTGTGGTTTTGACATTATTCTTGTATTTGTTTTAAATTACAATTTTTAATTAATTTTGAATGTTGACATGATAAGATAAAAATAACGTCGCATTGAAATTATAAATTTTGTAATTGAAATCCTACGTAATTTTTTTATGTGAAGATGTATTAATTATTTATTAGTGAAATTTTCAATAAATATTTGTACGCCGATACTTACGGCTAAACATGACTGGACTCAAATAATGAATATCTTGATACTCGAACCTCGGCTGCGGGCTGCGGATACAGCACATGCGGCGGCTACACGAAGCCGGCTGCGACTGCACGACTAGTTTTCTATGTAGTAGTATGGATTTCTGTGAAAACATCCCGGTCGCGACCGTGGCTGCAGGTCGTGGCAGCACTCGTAGCCGAGGCTCGGCAGCACGTGCAGCCGTAGCCGAGGCTCAGCAGCACGTGCAGCCGTAGCCGCGTTTCGCGAGGTAGGTCCGCGTTACGGTTGAAAAATGTAACGAATAAATATTAACAAATAGCACCCAGACCCTTGATAAAAAGCATAACAAAGGCGCTTTATAATCGGTCTTCATACTATTCAGGTTATGTTTTCCAATTTGCAAATTCAGGGCTGTCATGCGTCAGAAAATTGATTTCAATTTTAAATCTTTATTTATAGTATAAGGAAGTAGTACATAAGTGCAAATATGATGTTACATAATTATTAAAACAAGGGCAAAAAAGTGTTTAAATATGTAGATAAAATAAACAATGGTATTTATATAAATACATATATTTATATAAATTAAAAGAAAGCTAAATTATCCCATGAAAAATGGGTTCCTCTTTATTAAAAAAAACAGTACGAAAGCGGACTTAATGGTCCAGGCATTTTCTACCAGACAACCTTTGGGTGATACAGAGATAAATAGTGGTAGATGCAATATTAAAAGAAAACAAAAAGTGGATAAAAAGATAACAAAAAATATAAGTTCCTCTCTCATTTAATGACTGCTGAAAAACGTTACTAGAACATAATCTGTTGTAATATAACGAAAAAAAAAGAACACACTATTTTGTAGACTTGAGCTGAAAAACAGTTATTATACTACACTTAGGAGCAGCGTTTAAAAAACATAACAAAATCGTAAAATTAAGAAACGTTTTTCATCACTGCCCAATTATTTCAGTTGCTATCTTTAGTAACCCTATTGTCGTTTCGTAACATCACCTTGTCTCGTACAATGGTCTCTTGACTTGAGCTTAACGCTCTGTATACATTTCATTGTTAATAGCTTTGTAACGGCATTTTCTGGCTCGGTAAGTTAAATCTATAAGGCATTATAGACATATTCTGTGCTCTCGATTACTACTGAAATGATTTCGATAGATCAGATATTATAGCGATTTATTGCGAATTCAATATTTGTAATAAATATTGTTTAAAATCGAGCTGGATTAATATTTTCTAGTTTATTTTTTGGACTTTGTCGGAGTAGGTTAATAGAGTTTATATTTTTAAAAGCAGAACAAATATTTTTATGAATATAATTTTCAAGTTAGAAAGTGTTGATTTATGTTGTAATTTTAGATACTGAACAGAAGAACAGAAACTTTACTGTTTTATTAAATGTATACATATAATAAAACAGTAAAGTTGTAGACCGTTGGTTTAATTGGCGAAAAAACTACTGAACCAATCCCGTTCAAATTTTGCATACATAACCCTTATAGGCCAGGTCAACTGTTAGGCTATAAATTATCACGCTATTTGCTATGGGGGGTGAGCAATAATGTAAAATGTTGGTATTGAACGACATTTGCCGTGAGTTCGATCCCCAGCTACAGTTTAAAATTTAAAATAAATGTGATTAAGATTTATAGTTTACAGAGTGTTACTACCACTGTTGTTCTTTGGATTCTTATTATGACTGGCCTGTTGGTCCAGTGGTTTGTGGCCCTGACTGCTATGCCAGAGGTCGTTGATTCGATTCCCACCCAGGACAAACGTTTGTGTAATGAGCACAATCATTTGTTCTGTGTCTGGGTGTAATTTATCTATAATAATTATGTATGTATTTAGAAATATATAAGTAAGTTTATCAGTTGTCTAGTACTCATAACACAAGCTCTGCTTAGCTTGAGACTAGACGGCGTTGTGTGACAGTTGTGTGAATATTATTTTATTATTATATATCATTAATTAAGTCAAGGCACAATTTTTTTCTGTATTATGTAAATCACTTGATCTAGAATTAAATATTGCAAAAAAATTGCTTACATACTTTTTATGTTCTCCACTATAATCATTACAAATTATTCATTCATAAATAAACACCCCACCTGACTAAAATGTGTCATGTCACAAGACACAGATAAGTCAAACTTAGTCTTGTCTACAAGTCAGATAAGATCTGCCGGGTCGTGGCTACTACTTAGTCAGTTTGCCATTATAAACTAGCTATGCTCACGACTTTGCTCGTTCCCAGTTCCTTATACGTCTAATATCAATTGCTCAGTCACAGGGGCTTGCTTTATTCGAGATAACATCGATTGTGGTAACCCTACTGTTGTGTTACATAAGTTGAACATTATAATTAAGTATGTTACACGTTTGCCTTGAGAAAGGTAATTTATTTTAAGTATATTTTTTTTTCATGTGAATGTGCGGAGCCAGTGCATTTTATATACTATGAACATACAAGGATACTAATAAAGACCCAAGCAGCCGTAGAGAAATCACTTTTTTTTTTAATTTTTATTAACTAGGGCTTGACCGCGATCCATCGTGATAGTAATTAGTGATGCAATCGTTGATGGTGAGGCGCACTAGTTTATTAAGAGCCTATTCACTCTAGCCTTTAAGACAAATAAAATGATAATCGGACGGGAAGACCGCAGCAGGCAAGTTGTTCCAGTCCCTCGATGTACGCGGTATAAACGACGAGGTGAAATGCTAGGTCCGGGCCCTACGGTCCGGGCTTCAAAAACTTAAGGCTGGATATTCGCCGTTCGTCGGGTTGTCCAATGGTAGAAATGAGATGCTGGAATCAAGTCATGCAATTCCCGCGCACACTCCAAAATGCATCCTGTAAAACGCCGAAAGGCTGGCTACCCTACACTTGTGCTCAAGGCTTTGTAGATTGGACTTAACCAGACTTCATCACATAACTGTCGCTTAAATGAGGTCGCTCCTCATTAGAAAGACAGCCACCTGCAGTCATATATTTCATATAGTTCAGAGAGCTTCCTGCAGCCAACTTTTCTTACTAGTTGATGTTACGATTGAGATAACCACCTGCAGTCCACTCTTCCTCCTTCCTACCTCTAACCCAGTTACCTAAGTTTGTTTAATTTGACTGGACTGGCCTTATGGTCTAGAGGCCAGTGGCCCTGACTGCTATGCCGGTGGTTGTGGGTTCGATTCCTACCCGGAACAAATGTGTGGTGAGCACGATCGTTTGTTCTTTATCTGGGTGTAATTTATCTAAGAAATATATAAGTATGTTTATCAGTTCTAGTACGCATACCACAAGCTCTGCTTAGTTTAGGACTAGATGGCGTTTTGTGAAAGTTGTGAAAAAAATAATTGTAATTGTATGATCGTTATACAATATAAGTTATTGTACCATCATTGCCGTTTGACTCCCACCTTCTACATCTATCAAGGATACTAACTAAATCCCTGTAGGAGTCTGCTTCTTGATAGCACCAACCTGGGGGTCTTTAAGTCTAAAGTAAATGGCAACATATAGGTAAGCGTGCTCCATCATTGACCACATCGTCACTTTCCATCAGGTGAGAAAGTGCTTAAGTCATCATCATCATCATCATTTCAGCCGAAAGACGTCCACTGCTGGACATAGGCCTCCCCCAAGTGCCGCCATAATGAACGGTCCTGTGCGTCTCGCATCCATCGTACTCCCGCAACCGCCACCAGGTCATCGGTCCACCTTGTAGGAGGCCTTTCAACGCTACGTCTTCCAGGATCGGACCTTGAAACCCCTAGCTTCCTTCCTTCGGACCTTTCGCGGTTCTTCTTCGTGCTTAAGTGCGAGCCTATTAATAGTAAAACAAATCTCTTTAGTTGTTAAGGAGATTTTACTATTCAAATAGATATTGTTATAAAATATTTATAACAAATTCTTACAATGGCCTATCACTGATCTAAGGTCTCTTTTAGCTACAGATTTATTTGATATCATTCCAATGCGGGCCTACCTTATTACAACACCATGTAGATATACTGATATACCCAGATAGCTCGGTCGGTAAAAAGCATGAGATTTTTGATCTCAAGGTCGTAGATTCAAGCCTCATATGAAGTGAAACGTTTTGCAATACACGCCATTTTTCAGTCACTCAAAACTCTAGACACTGGTCACATACTATATCTGACTATCTCATGGGCATGCCATAATAATGGTGGTAAATCCCTTTTTTGAGGAGTGGCTGGAGAGGCGTCACGGTGTTTTCTTCTTCCACATGACGCTGGTCTTCACCGGACATGGTAAATTCCTGGGATGTCCTTCTAGCGTAGTTCTAAAATGAAAAGTGCAACTGAAGGACACAGGTGTGATTCAGTAAAAGTCTGATATGCTCCTCCTGCTCCACCCTAGAGCGAGAGAAGTCTTTGAATGATTTCTCACCTTAAAAAAAAACTGACTACCTCAGAAAAAAGACTTAACACCTAAAATCTATTTCCTATTTTAATGTTACAAACATAAATATTTGCGCACTGATTTTGTACTGCATAGTGAAATGTACGCAAAAAGTGCAATGTCACGCTTTTTTTGCGAAAAAGTGATTGCTCTTGGCCGACAACGACCTTCGAGTTATCGTTGAGCCGAAAAGGTCAACGATTGAGGTGTTTGATCTAGAAAAATATGATTTTTGAAGTACTCGTTGATTTGATTGTAATATCTGAAACGTGGGAAAAAGGCAATGCTACTTATAACAAGAGACCTGTAATTTCTCGTTCTGTCGTTTTAAAGGAGCACATCCGTCATGAACTGGGAATACCACGGCGTAACGGCTGGTTGGTACGGATGTTGGACTGCTGCATCGCAGACTATCCCTTATCTACATTCTTGCTTTCTACAACATATAATTATATATCTATACTAGCGGTCTTGGCAGACGTTCCTCGTGTCCTTTCTGAATACTGGTTTTCCGCAAAAAAATTATAATTGAAAACTAGATTACCGCACCACCTCCCGTTTTCAATTGTATTTTTAAACCAAATAGTAACCCACTTAAATATGAACACAAAATTTCATCCAAATCAGTCAAGCCGTTTAGGAGGAGTTAGCAAACACACGTACCTACAGAAGAATTATATATGTATAAAGATACTTACTTTCTTGCAAATTTCGGCTACGGTGGCTAATTTCTGATATCACTGCAACTACGGGTTGCGATCATGTGTTTTACATATAATGTAGCTAACATATCTTTTCAGTAAAGTGGCAGACAAGTCAAAATACCATTGATATACAAGTACAGGTTGTTGTATTGGTGTATAGGTAATAGATGCTGGAGGGTGGATTATTTTTTAGGTTCCCTCGCCTGACGTTGAGATCTGTCTGAGAGAAATTGGCGCTGATTATGCAGTGTTTGGCAGGGGCACGCCATAATTATGTCGGTAAGTCCCCTCTTTGAAGAGTGGCTGGAAAGGCAACACGGCGTCTTTACCTTCTGCATGACGCAGTTCCTCACCGGACATGTTAAGTTCGAAAGGTTCCTGCACCGAATCCGTGCGGAAGAAACGCCCGGGTGTTACAGCCTGGGCAGGGCACCGCCATATCCTCGTGGGAGCGATTGGCGGCAGCGATCTCTCGCGCCGGGCCTTGGTACAGGCCATGGTCCGGAGCCAGGAGGAGTGACAGGCGGTCGCTTCCTTCTGCGAAGCAGTAATGCTAGCAAACGAGGTTGCCGCACGTGCATGCGCGAGGCAATGGCCCCCGCGCCCCCGCCGCCGGAATTCCAATCCTGATTTTCGGCCACCATAGGCGCGGACTTGCGGACGGCGAGCAATGGGTAGCTCGCCGTCCGAACATCCGGTAACTATCCGGACCGAGCCCAAGTCGCCAACGGCGCGTAGTGTTCCACACGCGCCTCAAGGAGATGTCAGCAACTGTAGGGACCCAACAGGATCTCCGCCTACTGAGGCCAAGGGTCTGATTCTGAAACTCACGCTCCACCCAAGAGCAGGGGATGTCGTTGGATGATTTTTCCACCGAAAAAAAGAGCAGTGTTTGGCAGACCTTTATAGTGGTGAAGTTATATTATTGTCGATACAAAGAAAAGTATGAGACCACATTTAAGAAAAAAGAATAAAGTAGTACACACTGTAAACAGCTGTCTTTGTGGAAGCGATACACAGCGATAAACTCTCGCGATTGGCCCTATTCCATGGATCTAGGCCATGGTACGGAGTGAGGAAAGGAAACAGTCGCCTCCTTCTGCAAAATTTTAGTCACCACGACCTTGAACGTAAAGTGCAACTGATGGAATATGGGTTTTTTTTTGCGGTGGGAAAAACATCCAATGAAATCCCCAGATCTTGAGCAGAGCGAGAGATAGTGTCAGACATTTATTGACTAAAAACCCACTCACAGGACTGGATTTTTAGTCAAGAAGACTCGCCCCTGGTACGAAATGCAACAAAGGAACAGTTCTTCTTTTCCTTTCGTACTAGACCGAGTCTTCCTTTCAGAAGCAGTGCCTTAGCCCCAGTAGGCTTCGACCCATGGAACATGAACACTCCACCTTGAGCGCGAAAAGTTATATGATGATATCGTTTACCCAAAAAATAAAACATTGTTGTTTGACAATAATTTATGATCATTTATTTATTCATATCTACAACAACACATCTATTACCAAATACAGTAGAACTTTACTATTCAATAAAATTAACAATAAATTAAGTCTAAATTCCACAACACGAATTGCCTTACCAAGTTCATTAAAATATTATATTATCCGTGGTAAATAAAAGTTATTATAATTTATGATTTTATGATAATATTTATGCATACAGGTATCGTGTTTCACACCTTTGTTTTTATTATTTCTTACCCGGATTAACAGAAATACAAACAAACACATTTAATGGTATAATTACTACGACAATAATAATAATATAACATAATAATTGATATGATTTATGATGTATTGGCATTAATGTAATCCCAGATAAACTCTTTTGCGATATATCGTGATCACTTTACTAATTGTCTGAACCTGCTAATCTTAGAAACTACTGGTTCGAATTGAAAACATAGTTTATATATTTTTTTTAATTAAAAAGAAAAATGTTTTTCAATTAATAAAATAGGCTATCATCATCATCATTTCAGCCGCAAGACGTTCACTGTTGGACATAGGCCTCCCCCAAATGTCACCACAATGAACGGTCCTGTGCGTCTCGCATCCATCGGACTCCCGCAACCGTTACCAGGTCATCGGTCCACATTGTAGGAGATCTTCCAACGCTACGTCTTCCGGTACGTGGTCGCCATTCCAGAACCTTTTGGTCCCAACGGCCATCCGTTCTGCGAGCAATGTGCCCTGCCCATTGCCACTTAAGTTTGGCAATTCTTCGTGCTATGTCGGTGACCTTGGTTCTCCTGCGGATATCCTCATTCCTGATTCGATCACGCAAGGAAACTCCGAGCATAGCCCTTTCCATTGCCCGTGAAATAAGCTATGATTCACGGGAAAGGAGCAATAACCAAAGACGGGTGTAACTTCGGGAGATAGGTACCTACTGTAAGAAAGAATGAACTTCAAAACACAAAAACGCCATACATAATCAATTTAGCCAAAAAACGTCTACTGCTCGGCTGTCCTGAAGCTATAATACCATTACCGAATCACATTTTGAGTTCGCACAAAAAGCAGCGTTAGTTGAATAATAAGGTTCAGTTGAAAACCAGCGTCAGGCAACTACCACTGATTGCCATGTAGTTGTCTGGCATTTTTGCTGAACTGGACCTATTTGGCGCAGCCGTAAAACACACATTGTGCCAATGTTTTTTTCTTAGTTTTCTTAAATTTTGTTTTTACAGTATGTGTATCCATGCGTGCCAAATAAAATATTTTTCTTTCTTTCTTTCTAACAACCTAGAAGTCAAGGGAACTTAAAAGTTTTAATCAAATATAAAAATATCCTCTTACTTCAGCTTAATACTAGATATAGGCTATCTCGGTCATTACATTATTCATAATGAAACCAAATGTTTGCGCGGTTCAAGCGAACCATTACGAACTATTTGAAATTTGGCTGGTTGCGGTGTGGCACTTGATGTGCTGTGATAGAAAAATGGATAGAATAGACACTTAAGAATAGAAGGAAGGTTTGCACAGTAGGTACCTGGGAAGTCCCGGGCACAACATACACAATGGCACAGTTTTTAAAACACAAACTCATATTAAGATCCAAGTCAAAGCCTACTGGGGCCAAGGGTCTGATTCTGAAAGGAAGACTCGGCCCTGGTATGAAAAGCAACGAAGGAACAGGAGTGGGTTTTTAGTCAGTAAAAGTCTACACACACACACACACACATCACACACGGCGGGCTGTGGGAGATAATGTCCCACCCCGCCCAGGAGTGGGGGATGTCATTGGATGATTTTCTCACCGAAAAAAAAAACCTGGGGCCCCAAGGGGGAGCGTCACAAGCACACAGGTATTCAAAGTACATGAGACGCTACTGAGAACCTAAGGTTTCATCCATGTGAAAATGAGTTACGTCAGATCTCTCGCTCTGGGAACTTGGACTATCACAACTTTCACACGATTTTCGATTTTCGAATGCGGACGAAATACTTCACAGTTCAGTCAAAACACCACAAATATGTCAAAGTTTGACATATCTGTGCAAAACTCCATTGATTTAGACACCGCCATTTCCTTCAAAATAATTCTAATTCTACTGATAATTCCATAAATAAATCCGTTGTAATTCCTTTTAGACTTAGATTCTACACAATGAATGTGCTCGGAGCGTTGATCTAGGTCAAAGGTGACCTCGCAACATTGACTCCACCACACTTGACTCTCTACAATGAACTCATTCATAATTTCGTTATAAAGAATGCATAATATTGCATTTGCATTTTTTTGTTATGCTTCTTTATTTGTGAATGAAAATGCAAATAGTTGAGGTAGGTCGTCATTGTTACGTAGTGTTTAATAGATGAGCGATTCTATTCGATCAGCGGTTAGCCATTCATAAAACTATAGACTATTTGCACGTATTATCTGAGTACAATTACATTTAGTTCCATTGAGTTGAACTTAACCATTGAGTTAAACTTAAAGTTGTTTAGGTAAATAGAAGGATTTTAGTAAAATTATTAGGTGAATTATGATCGCTGAAAGCCCAGAGTGAGATAGGTTAATAAAACTGTATGTTCTATAAACTATTTATTTTTTCTATATTATGTTTGATAAATATTATGTTTATTGTGTTTTGAAATGATTTATTTTAATTTAATTTCTTGTGAACTAATCAGAAATCATAAATTTGAAACTTTTATTTCAAATAGACTAATTACAGGCACTTTTGAAATGACAAAACGTCGGTCAGTCAAAAAAAAAGTGAAGCTAAATTACACGTTCCAAAGCGTAGATCTCTATGGAGATGAATGTGCAAGAAACTCCATGGACACTCTTTTAAATCATATTATGAATTACATAAATAAATTTTTAACTACATAATAAATTAATTGACTGATTTAATGATTTTCGAATATTATACTAACGTAGTTTTAAGTTTCAGTCACTAACATAATATGGACATTGAAATTAGTCTGAAATAAATTTATTTTATTTCATTTTATTGTTATTAAATTTGGCTTCAGTATTTATCAAACAGAGATTACCCTTACATATTACAAAAGAAAATCTCTAATCCTGTCTGTTTGTCTGTACAAACGTGATAAACTCAAAAACTGCTGAATGCATTTTCATGAGAAAAGTTCTGGTGCGTATTACAGTAGATATAGTAGATAAAAGCCGAAAATGTTAAAGATTTAAATTCTTAACACCCGTACAAAGTACCTATATAAAAAAAGAAAACCATTTTTTCTAAAACACATGGCAAGAGTACCTTGTGATCAACTTTATGTGTAACTAGCTGACTCGGCGAACTTCGTACCGCCTAATAATGTGATAAATGAAGAACCGCCCGACCGATTTTATACAAACTTCACATAAACCATCCACTAAATAGTCCGAACAAAGTCTAAACATATGGTTTGGATAGGTGAGCCCGTTCTTGAGTTATAAAATTACAACGAAAAGTGGCATTGATTTTTATATATATAGATAATTGAAGGCTAAACGAAACTATTTGTTCTTATTTTACTCCCAGATCAGCAATCAACTACAAAAGCACTTAAAAAATACTTCAAATTGTCCATTATTAAACTTATTATTAATAAACTACTCTCATCTACTAAAAGCACGGAAGGTAGAACAACGTACCTACAAATTATTTTCAACAATTTCCTACATCCGCCAAGAACCCTTTCCATTACAAAATGACTGATTAGCACCATGAACCACATACATGCCTGCCGACCATACATTATGTCTAATCTGATCTCATACAAATCATTCATACCCACTGGTCTAATAAACTTGTCAGGCCAAATTAAGTCACCAAAATTATGGGAATATAGATCTTATTTCGTTAACAATAAGACGTGTGTGATCTAACCTTGTCAGGGCATGGTCATGTCATGCTGACAGCTTATATCGGCCTATCGAACGACCTTCGACTTGGCCTCACGCAGGTATATACCTTAAATGCTCGCCTTTGTTCTTTTCGGGGTTCAATTTTGCTATTAATCATGTTGAGTGTCAATTATATTATGAACTAGTTGAAGCCCGTGACTTCACCCGCGTCAAACCCGTCAAACCGCACAATGGCTTTTGGTTAGTTATGGAATTTATTTTTTTGCACGGATTCCAATTTTTTTTTTAGTATAATAGGAGCCTAAGTTACTCCTTATAATAGCAATAATCTACCAGTGAAAGTTCTATTAAAAATTGGTCTAGCCGTTTCGGAGAATAGTCGGAATAAACAGACAGACGAATGGATAGACCAAAATATTATAATTCGCATTTTTGTTATAGGTATCGAATATTTTCTTTAACATGCATTTCGTCAAAAAAAGTTAGTATGATATTACTGACATGGACACTTCAATTTATTTATATGTATAGAAATATATAGAAACTGTATGACGTGGATGTTATTGAGAATTCTTTAAAACCATTTTATTGTTACAGAATATGCTACGTAACATCGACCACAAGAACTGATGATTAAGGAATCCGTTTGGCATAGCTGATTAATTGAATTCTAATAACTTATCTACTCGCTGTAAGAGATACCCTTAACTAATACATTAAATATGAAACTGAGTTTGTTTGTTTGTTACGCTTTCATGCATTAACGGCTGAATGGATTGGAAACCCAAAAGATACTTTAAATCTTAGAAGTATTTTTTTTTTGTATGTGAGAAAATCATCTAATGACAACCCCGCTCTAGGGCGGAGCGAGAAAGCGTGTCAGACTTTTACTCACTAAAAACCCACTCCAGTTCCTTCGTTGAATTTCGTACCAGGGCTGAGTCTTCCTTTCAGAATCAGACCCTTGGCCCCAGTAGGCTTCCACCCTGCTGGGCCCCTACGGTTTGCTGACATCTCCTTGAGGCGCGCATGGAACAGTACGCGCCGTCGACGACTTAGGAAATCCAAGAAGTATAGTATCTATATTAGGATAATGTAGTTAATTATAGGTAGCCTAGTATATCCTCGCGAGCGAATCCGCTAGCATAAACTAAAGAAACCCTTCATACTTCGTCTTTATTTTTGCCAGTGTTTGAAACAAGCAGATTACCCTCTTGATAGAATAGAATAGAATATAATAAACTTTATTGTACACCAAAATAGTAACAAAACTATTACACTAACTTAAATCTATGGGTACTAAGGCGGTCTTATCGCTGACAGCGATATCTACCAGACAACCTTAGGATGGAATGTAAGAACTTGAAATAGAAAAAGAGGGGTAATCTGCGGTGTCATCATCATCATCATCATTTCAGCCGAAAGACGTCCACTGCTGGACATAGGCCTCCCCCAAGTGCCGCCACAATGAACGGTCCTGTGCGTCTCGCATCCATCGTACTCCTGCAACCGTTACCAGGTCATCAGTCCACCTTGTAGGAGGCCTTACAACGCTACGTCTTCCGGTACTGCGGTCTGCGGTGTACTGAAAATTAATAACGTAAATATTAGATTAAAATTATTTACTAGACTGTACATAGATGTCTTGATGTAACGTTCAATTCCTGAATTGATTTACAAACATTTTTCCGAATCGCAAAAAAAGGTTTTTTTTTGTGACGTAACTACAAATTTACAGTTTTCACATTTTTTCCTATATTTGTGCTATGAGACCAAGGTCAAACAGTCAACGGGAAATACCTTATTAATTTTGATTCCCTTGAGAGTGTCGAAATATACGTTTTTTACGTATCTTTTTTTCGTTAACTTAAAAGTTTGTTTTTTTCACAGTTGAAGGCACCACATACCTGAGTATATAATTTTAATTTCAACTCAATACCTCCACGCGTTTCCAAGATAAAGGGTCTTGACAGACTGACAGACGGAAAGCGAAGTGATACTATAAGGTTTCCGTTTTTCCAATTGAGGTACAGAATCCTAAAAAGAACACAGGTGTGGTTTTAGTCATTTAAAGTCTGATCCCTCCGGCTCCACTCTAGAGCAGGAGAAGCCCACCTCAAAAAAAAAACATACATATAACTAGGTACTACACGCATAATTCTACGTGAATACTAGAACGCGAAAAGCCATAGGTGAATTCCCACGTGACTCACTAAATATAAAAAAAAAACTCTTTCCATAAGTCCGCCACGTGTAGGTCACAAGCAATTATCCCTTCAACATAATGACGGCATATCCTTGCAGGTGGGGTTTCCTTGAAAAGAAAACAGTTAACTTACCTACCGACCTTTTATAATCAGATCCGTAAACGTGAATTCATATAATAGGCGAGTCGTTATCAATGCTTTTAGAATTAATTACGGCATACAATATTACATGACGGTGGGTTTTTGAACCGGAACACGAAGTAATTAATAAAACGCTGAATGCTGACAATACCAGATTTATTCTGATCATTTTTTAATGATTTAATGACGACTTGCTGAAATTGCCAGTCACGTGCAGTGTTTTGATTTGATTAATTTAATATTCCTTTTAAGTCTTTACGGCATTTCATATAAATTGGCAATTTCTTATACTTGAATATGAATAAAATAAAAATGGATGAAACTTGGTACATAGATGTAAAGTAGGTACTGAAAAAGAGCTTAGAAATACGATAAGGATTGAGGATAAAGGTTTTTTTTTTAAAGGTAGGAAATCACCCAATGACGTCTCTCGCTATAGGGTGGAACGAGGAGTGTCAGACTTTTACTGACTAAAACCCACTCCTATACTCCTTATTTACCTTGCGTTCTAGGACCCCAGCCCCCCTGGCCAAGTTACAACCGTTTCAAAACAAAGGAATCGAAGGCGTGGCCTACTCAAGGCGTCCGAGCAAGAGAATCGAAACGAAAAGGTCGTAACTTGTCTAAGGGGGCTGGTTTTCCTTGCAGATGCGATCCCATGGCCCCACTAGGCTTCGACTCTGCTGAGCCCCTACGGTTTTGCTGACATCTCCTTGAGGC
This sequence comes from Mythimna vitellina, assembly GCA_949316375.1. Classification (NCBI taxonomy): domain Eukaryota; kingdom Metazoa; phylum Arthropoda; class Insecta; order Lepidoptera; family Noctuidae; genus Mythimna; species Mythimna vitellina. Next base: position 7,590,130 of record OX438694.1, on the reverse strand, counting down.
GTGCGTAGAATACTACGGGCCGTTGACGACTTGGCCTCGGTCCAGACGGTTACCGAACACTCGGACGGCGAGCTACCCATTGCTCGCTGTCCGCCTGCCCTAGTACATAGATTTAAAGTACCGAAAAAGAGTTTAGAGATACAGTGAAAGGTAATTTAAATATCCTACATTAGGTTAGAATTCACTCTATGCTCCCTAAACTCTTTAGTTGACTGGTTCGAGCTGGTGCTCATATAGCTCAAAATCACCTTTTTGGTTTCGCACGGTTTGTGCATTTAGCCAGTGTCAAGATTGGAAAGTTTTTAGAAAATGTTTTTTCAGTATTTGGTAGCAGAGGAGCAAACGTATTGAGTCATCCGTCTTGGCAAGCTTCGCTGCTCAGGTAGTCGATAATTACTACAATAAAATCTTCACCTCCATTGTACTGATTCCACGTAATATTATCCGGTTATGTAGACACTTAAGATACAAAATTCACCAGCTAACTTTCTGAGATTCTTTCATTCCACTTTACTTTTAAAAAATGTCAATCAAATCAATCTGCTTAGTTTGTTCCCAACTGTTTTGTGGTTGGCCTGCAGACCAACCGGATACAGACGAGGAACAGAAGCCCTTTTTTTTTCGATGGGAAAATCATCCAATGACGTCCCCCACTCTTGGGCGGGGCGGGACGGTGTGTCAGACTTTTACTGACTAAAAATCCACTTCTGTTCCTTCGTTGCCTTTCATACCAGGAGCAGACCCTTGGCCCCAGTAGGCTTTGACCCTGCTGGGCCCCGACGGTTTACTGACATTTCCTTGAGGCGCGCGTGGAACAGTACGCGCCATCGACGACTTGGGCTCGGCCCGGACGATTACCAGACGATCGGACGGCGAGCTACCCATTGCTCGCCATCCGCAAGCCCGCGCCTGCGGTGGCTGGAAATCGAGATCGGGATCCCGGCAACTGGGGCGTGAGGGCCGCACCCTCGCGCGTGCACTTGCGTCCTCTTCCTATGCTAGCATTACTGCTTCACAGAAGAAGGCGGCCGCCTGCCACTCCTCGTCGCTTCGGAACATGGCTTGTACCAAAGCCCGGCGCAAGACATCGTTGCCACCGATCTCCCCCACGAGACTAAAAGTCCTACCGAGGACCAGAGGACGTCTACGACCTAAACTGAACTATTGATTGATTAAGCATCAATCAATCAATAGTTCAGTTTTAAGGAATGGAGCTATATAGGCAGTATAGCTCCATCCCTTTCTCGCACACATACTTGACATTTTAACACATCATGGGTAAGGCTCTTGTACGTATTTACAAAAATGACAATACTATATAATATATAGTATCGACATTTTTTATTTTATTTTACCTATAAGTATTGTCTAAATAAAAGTACGAAAATAAAAAGTTTATTTAAATTGATATTTCCCCAAGACTAATTTACCACTACACATAGCCAAGAAGAAAATGTAAACAAAAAAACTAGTACTGTAAACGACCTAATGTCCTTGCAATTTCTTAGAATGTCTGGACCTGTTGGCGACATTTTTGTTGGTGTGCAAAATTTTTAACATGGTAATTATTGTCTTTGAGGAAAACCTTAAAATATACCTAAGCATTTAGTGTCACAGGGCGATCGGCGGTGGCGATCTCTCGCGCCGGTCCTTGGTACAGGCCATGGTCCGGAGCGAGGAGGAGTGGCAGGCGGTCGCCTGCTTCTATTAAGCAGTAATTCTAGCAAAAGAAGCGGCCGCACACCCCAACCGCCGCCGGGATTCCGATCCCGATTTCCGGCCACCATAGCTTGCCCTCCGATCGTCCGGTAACCGTCCGGACCGAGCCCAAGTCATCGACGGAGGGTACTGTTCCACGCGCGCCTCAAGGAGATGTCAGCAAGCCGTAGGGACCCAGCAGAGTCGAAAACTACTGGGGCCACGGGTAGCGTGAAAGTGAAACCGGTAGATTAATTATAATTCTGTAATATACGTATGACTCTGGCCAATTATATTTTAATCGTAAAATTTAATTTTAGTTGGTTTCTGCACCGAATAGAATAGCCTTTTTTATGTATATTTTCTACTTTCGAGCATGTGGCACTCACGGGCTGCAACTGAAAATCAGCGCCTTGTGTTGGCATTATGCTGAGCTGAGGCCCTTTTGGCATTATTCAGTGTACTTTTAGGTTTATTTGAGGTGTTCCCTTTTTTATAACGACATTAAACCCAATTTTCTTAATAAAAAGAAAGATTAATTAACGTACAACTTGACACTAACCTACAAAATGCATCCATTCTAATACCACTTGTTTGAAATCATTACTTTCCATTCCAAACGAATATCAACAACGTTTGGCTAACTTTAAGCATCCTCCTTAAATTGGATAATAATGTTTGACTTTTGTTAAATTAGCGTAACAAAGTGAACGAAATACACTTCCGTCACACTTATTTGTACTGATTGATTCTCGATAGAAACGAAGACGTTTCGAAACACATAATAATAAAATGCTTTAAATTCGATATCACACTTCCGAGTAAACAACCTCCTAAGTGTCCATTAACTGGTTTAACTGTAGCTAATGCATTCTCAATATAGATATTTGTAATAGTTAAACACTCGTTATAGTTGAATAGTTACAAGCCAGTTGCAGTCACAGATTATTTTGTAGGTACTGGCCCGGGTCTATGTCGACTTCGCAGCCCCGTAACAGCGATTTTATTTTTATTAAAAAAAAAATGAGCAAGTACGAGTCGGACTCGCGCACTGAGGACTTCCGTGCAGACTTACCTATGTAAACGGTTCAATTCCCGAATGGAATTTCAAAGATTTTTCCGAATCGCAATTTTTTTTTGTTACTTAACAAAAAATTTACTGTTTTCAGATTTATTCCTATACCTTATAATACCCTTAAGACCTTGCTTTATGCCAAATTTCAGGATTATGGGTCAACGGGAAGTACCCTATGAATTTGGATTTTCTTGACAATGTCTTTTGCGACTTTCGGTACCTCGGGTCGCTTATCCAAGGAGATGGCGAGGTAGATCGAGACGTATCACATCGGATCAATACAGGATGGATGAAATGGCGACAGGTCACTGGAACAATTTATGGCCCACGGATGCCCCCCAAGTTGAAGGGTAAAATCTAAAAGTTCGTGATAAGACCTGTCATACTGTATGGATCAGAATGTTGGGCTGTGAAAAAGACGGATGAAAAAAGATTGCATGTAGCGGAGATGAGAATGTTGAGATGGATGTGTGTTGTGACGAGAATGGATAAAGTGAGAAATGAGTATATTAGAGGAAGTTTGAAAGTGGCGCCAGTGACCGAAAAGTTGAAGCGGAATCGTTTGTTTTGGTCATATAAAGAGGAGAGATGAAACGCATGTTGCTAAAAGAGTTATGAGTATACATGTGGATGGGTGGAGAGGGAGAGGGAGGCCAAAGAAAAGATGGATGGATTGTGTGAACTGTGATATGAAAGAAAAGGAAGTTAGTGATAGCATGACGGTTGACAGGGTAGAATGGCAGAAAAAAACGTGTTTCGCCGACCCCAAGATGGGACAAGGGCAGGAAGATGATGATGTCTTGTGCGACATTAATGACCGTATTTTTTTATTCGTTAACTTAGAACTTTAATTTTTCACAGCTTCAAGGGACCGCAGATTTGAGTATATAGTTTTAATTTCAACTCGATAGCTCCACGCGTTCCCGAGATAAAGGGTCTTAGCAGCCAGATAGACGGACGGACAACAAAGTGATCCTATAAGGGTTTTGTTTTTTCCTTTTGAGGTATGGAACTCTAAAAACATAGTAACTTAACTATTCAAGTTTTTTTTTTGACAGACCTTTATGTACAAGCCTTGTTATTTTTTCCTTTTATAACTTTCAAATATTTCCGTGATATAATCTCGTACATATAGGTACACGTTTGAAATCGTAAGTTAGGGTCATATTCGACTTTTTTTATCAAGCCAACAAATTTAATGTTTTAATTTTTACCCAGCGGTTGATCACAAGGTCAATTAAAAAAAAAAAAGTTTTCATGGTTTTCTTTTTTATATTTGTGGATTTGCAGAAGTACAGAAAAATTCTAAATTAGTGCAACCTTGCCTTAAACACTTGTTATAGTCGAACAGTTAAATCTCAAGCTTTGCGACATGTTTTTACTAAACTATTTCTTCTACTATCAATTACCAACAAGGCCTACTAATTCGATACCAGTTTAATATTAGTTTGCTTCATATTTCAATACAACAAACTTGCATGTTAATTACAACAGATGACAGGGTCCAGTTATCTGGTTTGTCTTAAGCCCACCAGCGTAACTAGGCGTGGGCGAAGCGGCCCCTAGCCGACGGCCTCGCATCCTAAGGGGCCTCGCGCATGCGGGCGGTCTTTTAAAACAAGGGTATTTTTATAACTGATAAGCTAGTGTTAGACCACTATTTCAGCTGATGGAAAGCGACGAAGTGATTGAACACTGAGTTGTGACAGTCGCTGTCCCCTTTTTCGTTTTTGTAAAAGAAAAAAACCTCGCTGATGCGCCTTCACCCATGTCTAAATTAGTCCAAGCTACGCCTCTGAAGCCCACGATAAATCATGGCGCACTATTAAGTCAACGGACATTTCCAAAGATTCCAGTCCTGTGCTCATGCGCAGACGAATTGCATCAGTAAAGAATTTAGAATTTATTAGAATAAATATTTGTTCAAGTCATGTGGTTTCTTGGGCAATACAATTGAAGCAATAAACTCTAATTAAAATTAGAAATTATTTGCTTAAGTGTTTTGCATAGTTGTGCATAAGATATGTTGTTACTTCATTAAAATATCCTTAGCCTGGTTTAAAGCTAAGAAATATTACATCCTGGATTTGACTATGAATGTATTTGATGACTACCTCGTTGGTCTCGTAGTGCCAAGCGCGACTGGTGAGCGTGGTTGGATACCCAGGTAGAATAAAAAGTGACCTTAGGTTTATGTATTAAGAATGATTCAGTCCGGAGTTTGGAAGTTGATGATGTGATACTCTGTGCCTCGGAAAGTGCATGGCGCGAATAGCGACAGAATCTTTGTTGAATATTAATATAGAAAAAAAAAACTACATAACAATTAAAATAATAATCAAAATCCAGCATCGCAGTAGGTATTAGAGTTCTTCACGCGATTAAAATATACGATAGTCTAAAACATCGGACAGTTTGCCGGATCAGACACAACACCGGTCGGGTTGGAGGATCCTCCCTTTTCAAGGGACACCTTGTTCCACACACTTCTAAACATGTAAAGCCGTTAGTTAGGCCCAAGAGCTTGACGTGAACTGTTGATCCTGATCGCCTGGTCGTGTCATATTGCCTTCCTATTGGATTCGATGTTTAAAAATAAAAATTAGATTCTTCCCATGAAACATTTGTTCTGTGTCTGGGTGTAATTTATCTATTATATGTATGTATTTAGAAATTCACCAATCCGCACTGGGCCCGCGTGGTGGATTACAGCCCATTCCCTATCCTAAAGAGGAGACCTGAGTCCCAGCAATGGGAACATTAAAAGCTGATTATGTATACGCTTATTTATAATGTATGTGTAAGTTGTCTAGTACGCTTGGGACTAGACGGCGTTGTGTGATAGTTGTGAGAAAAAAATAAAAATATATCTTCTGCGTACTTTGTTTATATGCATTGAAATCGGCCACCGTGAACGAAATTATTTGGTCAGTAGAATTATATTATACTGGTTTCTGTCAGCAGCTTCGCTCGCGAGAAAGTAGGTCTCTCCATAAGAATTTTGAACGCTCTTTCATAGCCTTAGACCTCACCGAAATTCTGTTCGCCATGTGAATTTTGAAAAATTCTCTCTCAGTACTCGCCTACATCATAAAAGGTAATTTCGGATGTGCGCTGCCATGTCAGTCAGTCAGAGTTTCTTATTATAAATAGATGTTATGCTATGCCTTTCTACTAAAACATCTCTACTAATGTGTATATGTTCATAATTTAATGTACGTAATGTAATTTAGTTAATTGTACTACAGTTAAAGTAAATTAAAACAAAGTATTTTGCATCCTAAAAACATGACTCAAGTTCTTTCAGATTAATTTTCAGAACCGCTAACGAGAAAACCGTAATGAATCAATTTCAATGACTCAAAAAACATAAATCAGCTAATAATACAAAACTTTTTATAATAGAGAATTAGATTGACACAATTATTATCACAGTTTTACGACTTAAATAGTCAGTAACCTTGAATTTATCTTTTAAAATTGTTTAGTTATTTATTGCAAACAATTATTATAATTATTAATAACATTAAATCAACGTGCAGTTATTGGGACACGATTAATAGAAATATAATAATAGAACTTGTTTTTATCTCAATGCATTGATAAACTGAAATGGATAGGTACTCTGGAGTAATTATGTTACAGTCACGAATTTAGTAAAGAATGCTATTCTCTTAGGACACTGTAGGTAAGGTAGCATATACCTACTAGTCTAAAACTTATTATATCTAGACTGGTAATTGAGATAGTGTCGACTGATTCAAGATAAAAACAATAAGAACGACAACTTAAATTTGCAACAGACAATACGTTTATTATTTGAGTTGTGAAAACATCAAATATTATCAGATCAGAAATGCAACCAATACAATTGTAGCAAATTTTGGAATTTTACCAAGTAAAAATCAATTACCCGTGTACTGCAATACTTGTAAATGATCAATTAAGATTATTATTTTTATGTGTCAATATATCTCAGAACCCTGAGATCCTGGAACTTTGGAAGGCGTACGACGAGGAGCCGAAACCAACTCGCAGAGGCCCTTTAGACACTTTTAATGGAACGTGGTACCAACCGACGATTATCCCTGTATGCGCTATGCTAGCTTGGTGAAAAACTATACTAAGATATAGGGCTATGGTCTTTGGAGTCATCGAGCTCTGACTAGAGTGAGAGGGAATTTCATCACTTTAATGATTAAACTCACCCATGTTCCTTCAAACTATCCCGTAGCACTGGGGCCTTACCATGACATGTTAAAATGTCAAGTGTGCGAGTGAGAAAGAGGGATGGTGCTGTGCACCCCATACAGCTCCATTCCTTTAACAGTTCAGTTTAGGTCGTCAAATCAATTGCATGAAGAGCTTGGGGTAGAGCTTCTGGTGGCCCCAGTAGGCCTCGTCACTTATGATCATATTTCATTTAGGCGTGCGTGGAACACAATGCGTTGTGGACTCAGACGTGGTCAAACCGGACGTCGCTGCATTGGGCTGCTGAAAGCCTGCAGTCGAGAATCGTACTCTTAATTCCAGAGCGGTGTCTGCAGCGTGAAGATGGCCAATAGGAGATACCTAGCGGTTCAATTAATTTAATTTAATAATTGCGGCGCAAGTTTTCATATTTGCAGGAACTACACGTATTTTTTTTCTTTTTTTTTAATCAAGATTTTATTTAGGGACTTTTGTGCAAAAAGTATATGTCAGCCCCATCGTGCCTTATAACAATTACTTCACATAACTACACGTATTTCAAACTAACATCGTCGCACCGCGTAAGTAATTTTTTGTCAAAATTCGTTATGTAAGTCATTCGACAGGAAATGAAACAACGCAGCGTTTCACGGATCAAACACGAAGATTTGAAACAACGATGACGCGACATTTACCTTAAAAAAACAATACCTGTACTTAAATAGAACGTCAACGTTGAACGGAAAAGCTACAGAAAAACACCCATACATCCCTTAGCTAACAACACAGCATAAGTCATTTTTACCAACTTTACAGGAAACGAAAAAAAACTGTGCGGTGTTGAGAGGCCAGCCGACTTGCACGCTATCACTACTTTTCGAATTATGGCTTCTGACTGGCTGAAATCTATATCATGTGACCAATGGTTAGAAGCGCAATGAGCAGCTCCATCTAAAGGCATTCAAATGTGAAAACCACTAATTTTCGACTTGAGCGGGACGCATAGCAACAATGCGCAACTGAGTTTTATTTAAAAATCGAGTCACGTGCTACTAAACAGTTTATTTGCTCTCTTGAAAGTTCCCGACTTTGACTTGTGCGGTGTTAGAACATATGTAAATTTCTTATTACTATAAATCTCTACCATAATACTAAGTATAAAACAACAAGTATCATTAGCCCAACTTTATATGACTAAACAACGTTACTTAAAAAGAATTACAACCTGACCTTAATCAAGTTACGACCTTAAACATGCATAACCACATATTCATTACAACTTAATCTGTAAAGTTACATGAACAATTTGTTCTGAACGCAATTTCCGTCTTGAAATATCAATCACGCGAGCTCATTCAGAAGCAGGAAGAAATCTACTGAGATAGGGCCTGGACCGCAAAGAGGCCCTAATATATGCCGCTCGTTGAAGCTAATGAAGCATTCATCTTGTTGGACTTTCGTTCCTTCGCTCTTGTGTTTTGCAATTTGCGCTTAGATAGAACTGGTTGATAGTCTTATTTTACTTTATGATCTATACTTATAATAAATCTGTAGAAGTGAAAATTCTTTACATTGAAATGAAAAAAAAAACATATGGCAGGGGGTGTTACTAGACCGATACCAAATAGAAAAAGGTGATTAAAAAATTTTTTGTCTGTCTGTCTGTTTGTTCAAGCATCACGCAAAAACTACCGGTTCGATTACGATGAAACTTGGTATAAATATTCTTTAATAACCTGGGCACCACACTGGGTACTTTTTATCCCGTAAAAGTATATACAATAAAAAACAAATTTAATTTTGCGGTTCGATCCCTAGACCCGATTATTGTACAAACCGCAAATAATAGATTTGTCGTAGGTTACGTCACCCACAGTGAAGTTCACTAAGGGAGTTCGCTGCACACGGCTAAGATACTATAATATTTTATTTTAGGTATCGCTCGCCATACAATTCAATGAACACACGATGATGATAATAAACAATATTTCATATTTTCGTATCTCAAAACCTAATAAAACCATTTTCGACTTCTACGCGGACGAAGTCGCAGGCAAAAGCTAGTTTATTAATATAAACACACAGACGACTTATTTACAAAAACAATCATAATTTTACAAATTATCAAGTGTGAAATTGTGATTTGACTTTTATTCTTTCGCTTTTACGTTTTGCAATTTGCGTATAGACGGTTGATTGTCTTTTTTATTTTATTTATATTTACTAAATAAAACACACAGACGACTTATTAACAAAACAATCACAATTTTTGCAATCTATCACGATTGTAAAATTGTGTTGAACAAAAAGCTTATTTTTTTTATTTAAATAATTACGTCTAAATTGACAGCTGCTGATACGTCTAGATCATGAAATGTTTTACTAACTACTGGTTACTGGTTACAAATATAAAAAAAACAAAACCACAAAAAGTGTTCTACAGCATATTAAAAGCTGAAAGTGTTGTAGAAAAAATTTTGATCGTATAAGTAGATGTATTTTTATAATGAGCTCCATTAAAAAAAACTGTACCTACCTTTAAGTCTATTTTCCAAATTTTTTATGTTATAGTTACGGCAAGAGATCAGTTAGAAAATGTAACAACACAACTCAATATTTGCTGTAACAATACGTAATAGAACATTACACTAGTGAAAACACTAAATTCCAATACTACAGGCACTAAAAACGAAATACCATATCTACGTGAATGAGGACAACTACAAACTATTTGTTTCTCTTTTTATCTATTTAAGATACAACTACTCACGCCTAAATTGTCACGTACGTAGCAATAGTAAGCAATTGGTCATTTGCAATTATGATGCAAATGAGATCAAAAGTAGACGTTGCTCTACTTACCTTTAAATTTCCAGCAGTAGTTTCTTTTAGTTTTATTTAGAGCGATTTATGTGGTGGATTCAAACTCAGGCAGGCACATGACCTGTACCATGACGTTTAAAGTAAGATTGTTTCATTTTTATTTCCAGTGCGGGGAAGAGATGGCGCTAGACAACCTGTACCTATAGCTCTGTCTCTTACCCATACTGAAATAAGAATGAAACAATCTTACTTTGAACTTCATGGTAACTCCGTTTGTCTAATTTATTTCATCATCACTGCTCTCAAAATAATAAAGAACACCATGAGGAAAGATATGCCTTTCCTCATGATGTTTTCTTAGAACTACAAATTTGAAGATTGGACCATTCACTAATCTATTATGGCCTAGAGAGGAGGCCTGAATGCCAGCAGTGGGAATATTATAAATCCGATTATACTTGGTTTTATGTTTTGTGGTGGATCTCCAGGTAGACAACAACGGTCAAATCCAACAATTGCCAAATATTTACACATAAGATTATCAAGAAAGTTGGCAACTGATTTGACAGTTGTTGTCTACTTATATATATGAGAAAGTATGATTCCACTACCAAACAATGGTCTCTCCAGTATTTTTCTTTAATTATTGATAGGCTTGTGCTTGACCAGTACCTGAGGGAGAGTGATGACGTATCGACGATGGAGCACTCTTGCCCAGAAGTAACCTATTCACTCTTGACTTAAAGATCCCTAGATTGTAGTAAGGAAATTCAGACTCCAGCAGAGAATACCACTACTTAGCTGTACGCACAATGAATGTGTTCCCAAAACGTTTCGTGCTTATAGATGGGCAATCCACCATGTACCGGTGACGCGTCGTCGTTCGTCCGGAGTTCCGATGATGGAATGGGTTTGGTGGAATTATTTTTATGCAATTCCGGCGTACTCTTCAAATACAATCGGTAGAAAACCGACAGGCTAACTTGCTCATCTTCCCCTTGTCTGTCTAGAGCTGTCAAGTATCACTCTTTGATAAAATATATCAGCTTCTCCTACTAGTATTATTATTATAAGAAGTATTATTATTAAGTTTAGCACTTACTGTCCCACCGCTGGTCAAAGACCTCCCTTTGAGTTTTTCAATGTTTCCGGCTCTGAGTTGCTTGATGCCATTACCTAAGGAAGACATGTAAGTCTTCCCGCCACGTTCTTCGTGGTTTACGATTACGGGGAACCAATTTTGTATTTTGCAAGCTTACACAGCATATCCAGCCCAGTCTCGCATAATCTGGACAGCCTTCTGATCAAATGATTTGTTTTCGAGCTTAGTATAGTATTTCGAACGCGATCTGTTAGTTTAACACTAAGCATACTGCGCTCGATAGCATATTTACGAACCTTGAGTTTGCACTTTTGGATGTTAGTCATAAAACCAGTATGTGAACCATAAGATAAAAAGGGAAGAATACATATGTCACTGCTTACGTTTAAATGATAATAAAGTGCCATTTGCTGTATGGCACTTTATTTCTTTCTCAAGCCTTGCCAAAATTAGAAATATTTGGCCCAAGTAGAGATATTCTTGGCCTTGTGTGTAATAATAATATTATAAACTAGCATTTTCCCGCGGCTTCACCCGCGTACATAAAATATAGCTTATGTCACTCAGGAATGAAGCAGCTTTCTATCGGTGAAAAATTTTTAGCAATCGGACCAGTACTTAAAAAAAAAACAACTTATCCGACAAAAAAAAAAAAGAACAATCTTTGCCTCTTTATAATATTAGTGTAGATAATTGTGACAGTTGTTATGGTGTCAAAAATGCAGGGCCTTTCCTTCATGCTTAATTAATGAGATATGTTTAAGTTTCCCTTCATTATTCTCGAGATAGAGGTCGGCTTCATATTGTGAAATAAATTATACAAAACAAACAGTTTAATAGTTTCTGTTATAATTAACCTGGTCCCATCGGTCTTCCTGGTGTCGTCAGAATCATTAACTATAAGCATTAAACAATCTGAGTTTTGAAATAAAGTTATGGAAACATCGTATTCATTATTATAATTCACTATCCATGAGTGTCAATATGTTTGCAAGACACTCGTGTAATCTTAAATGACGTTTATACATACCTTCAGGCTATTAAATTAGGTCAATTTGGTCCTACTAGTACCTATGGACTGACCTTTTTAATGCCCTACGGCTGACACGACCTCTATAGCCTCACACGACAGCGGAACTTGTTTTCGGGCCAAAGTGGGAGTCAACTGTCAATGTGTCATCTAGATTGCCAAGAATTCAATTGGATGCTATATACGTCAGTATGCCTGTATGTACTCTACCTGAACATTATTTTTAGATGTTAAATCAATAATTATAAAAAGATATTGAATTTAATAACCATGATAATGCTGATGTTTACAATATCAATCGTACGATTTCCAATCTATGCGCGTACGCATAATGGTATAACTTACAGTAAAAGTGTAAATTATTAGAATGTGGAAACGTCTAAATGAGGGGATAATAGCGACACTTGTAAGCATTACAGTTATTGCCTCAGTGTCGTAAAACTAAACAACAAAAGTAAAAGCATTGCATCAGAATGTTATACAATTAGTGAAGAAATTCTACCAAGTTACGTTGTGTTATTCCGATCTAACACTTTTGTCAATAAGTATCTAACTTAATATTGTTTAGAAAATAGAATTCGTCATGGAGTTCTATTCTTCTTTGAACAATGATTCAATTTTAGTTTACACCGATTAAAGCCGTCTAAAAAAAAATTTGGAGCCAGTAACATTGTGATAAATTTTCGCTATCTTGAATGTGTTTTTATTAGATTCGTAACAGGCTTTTTTTGGTCAAATCTATAACAGTATAGCTTTTTTTTTGTGTATAGGAACTGTCCTACATCAAAATTTAACATAATGATTCTATTTCTCTATCCCAAAAACGACTTTTATGGTATTTAAATGTATTCTTTCAAAAAAGCTAAATTTTAGTGTAGCATTTGAAACTACTACATAAAGTCGTTTCAAAGTTAGTAAGATCTTCATCATAAATATTTACAACTATTTTTTTTTCCCACGACATATGTTGGTGTGATGAGCACAATCATTTGTTATATGTCTGGGTGTAATTTATCTATAATATGTATGTATTTAGAAATATTTAAGTAGGTTTGTCAGTTGTCTAGTACTCATAACACAAGCCCTGCTTAGCTTGGACTAGACGGCGTTTTGTGATAGTTATGTGAAAATTATTACTATGAAGTATTATTATGAAGAGCTTCAAATTTTTGGGGCTAGAGTTTAAGCGGATACCACAGGAGCTTTGGTGCATAGAGAAGTGTAAAATTCGGTTTATGCACTGTTTTTTTTTATCTTCAAATGACCGGCTCTGGGTGGCGTGAGAGGGACCTTTACATATTAAATCCCACAGTGTTCTATCATTGTAACTCTTTCGAAAAATCCGCAGTCGCGGCAGGCATCGACCTTACGGGCCCCGACAATCTTGCTAACATCTCTTTGAAGTGCGAGTTGGTATAAGTTTTCATTCTGATACGTACTGCCATCTAGTAGCTATCATACCTATCACAATGAAACGTTAGAGTTCCGTAGTTCCACATTCAACCACCAGGTGGCGCTTTTAACAGTAGCTAGGTGTGTTTAAAAATAAAACAAAAATTTTATATGATTATAAAATTTATTTTATTAAAAAAACTGCGCGCAGTTATTTTAAACCTAAGTTAGCTTATTTTATTAAACTTAAATTCTTTGGTTTTATGAAACATACAAATTCTCCAGGGCCTTCGTTCATGGTGTTTTCATAGCAAATTTTCCTTATATTTATTTTTAATTTGTTAAAATATCCTATAGTTACAATTCAGGTGCTTTTATTCTCCAGTCATTACTTCTAGGAATTCTGAAACAGGATAAATATTGTTATGGTTTGAGTCAAGAGTTAGGGGAGGCTTGAGTACACTCAACATCGGTCGGGTTGATGAAGAGTCCCAAGTTTGAACAAGAGTGTCCCAAATTTTAATTATTTCAATATAATTTATAGCTAAAGAAAATATTGTATTATTGCTGTATTATCCGTTTCTTTGAAACTGAAAATCGATTTACTTTTTCTGGCAGCCATATTAATGTCTACAAATTCTTTCTACTGAAAATAATTTTATTTGGTAGGATAGTGCTTATCTGGTTACTAATAATTAGATAATAGCTCTTAGTGTTCATATCTTAGTGCTGTCCGCGAGCCCTTGATTTATTTAAGGTATGAGTATTTTAATTTATTTAAAACGTCTGCCCCACATTTGGGTGCGGACAGCTCTATCAACTGGCTACCCGTTTTTGGAGTTCCGGACCCAAAGGGTAAAAACGGGACCCTATTGCAAAGACTCCACTGTCCGTCTGTCTGTTTATAACCAGGCTGTATCTCGTGAACTCTATGATAAACTATATGATGTGATAACTAGATATTTGAAATTATCACAAATTATCTATTTTTGTTGCCGTAGCTAGCGGCAATAAAAAAAAATCTAAAAACTAAAAAAAACGTTCTAATACAGTGTCTTAACGCTGTATCTTATACAGCAATAAGACACTATATTAGAATAATCACACTATAGAGATAAAGGTATGGATCCCTTTGTGTATGAGTCCGACTCGCACTGGGCTGGTTTTTCTAAGGTACTTTAATGTGAGAGGGGTACCCAACGCATGTGAGCATGTGATTGACTGCAAAGGTGTCAATGATACTCGCATACGAATACGCCTAGGATCCCCGAATTCCCTTACAGACGTCCTGAAAAACCTATGAATCTTGATCTGGTTTCGGAGAGAGGTGGGCCGGATGGAATAAGCCCGCCGAAAAATGGCCGCCATGCCACGCACAATGTGGTCCACATAGAATCAAGTTCGAAAAGAGGGCTTAGCCAAGTTGATAATCTACAATCCTTTAACGCTAGTAAAAAACTTCAAATGTATGGGAATAACATCATCTCAACGTTAAGTCTCGTGTCAGAACAAAGGAATCGGAGGCGTTACTGACTGTAGAAAGAAATTCGAAACGAAACGTTCGTAACTTGGCTAGGCCTGCTGACTCCAATAGATAGAAGAGTACCCAATTGATGTAGACAGGTGTCTATACTGAGACCCTACCACGAGCTCCTTACGCGATCCAGTTGACGACCTAAACTGAAATGTTAAAAGGATGGAGCTATATAGAATGTAGGGTACCTAAACCAAGCGTACGTGCCCCAGTCGGAAATATGCAAAACTAAGACACACATTTAAAATTACATAAACTACCAAGTTAAACATGCATTGTATAGTATATCAACATCATACTTATAAACTAACCAGATCGGCTCAAATAAGCACCAAATTTTAAATGCGTGTCTTAAGCAAGAACTACATTAGACCGACGCACACGTGTAACACGCCTGATTTGTACTTAGAACGACGTCGCGTGGCGTGGATCAAGTGTAGCTCTACAAGTCTAGTTTCCATATAAAATGCAAGTGAGGCACATTGAACTATATGGTAAACATACCAACTGGGGTATGTTTACCGTATAGTTCCATTCCTCTTTCTCACTCGCACGCTTGACATTTTGCAGGACAGCGAGCTACCCATTACTCGTTGCACGCAATGCATCGAGTAATGGGTAGCTCGCTGTCCGGACCTAGTCCAAGACCTGTACCATAACGTTTAAAGTAAGATTGTTTCATTCTTATTTCCAGTGTGCGTAAGAGATGGCGCTAGACAACCTGTATAGCTCTATCTCTTACCGACACTGAAAAAAGGATGAAACAATCTTACTTTGAACGTCATGGTAACCCCGCAAGTCATCGACGGCGCGTAGTGTTCGCGCGCGCCTCAAGGAGATGTCAGCAAAACTGATGCGGCCCAGCAAGGTCGTAGCCCACTGGGGCCATGGGTTGTGCGAAAGAGAACCCCAGGGCCATGGAACGAAGGCAAAGAAAGAACAAGAGTGGGTATTAGTCAGTAAAAGTCTGACACACCCTAGCATGATGCCATTGGATGATTTTCTCCCCCCCCCCCCCGACCCCTGCAGGCCTAGCCAAGTTACGATCGTTTCGTTTCGAATCTCTTTCGACAGTCGGTAACGCCTCCTATTTCTTAGTTCTGACCACGTGACCTAACGTTGAGATGATGTCATTCCCATACATTTGAAGTTTTCTACTAGCGTTAACGATTGTAGATAATCAACTTGGCTAAGCCATCTGATCCTCATGCGATATCGTTGTTTGTGTTTATTAAATTCGTGGTCTTTGTTTTTAAATAATATATATTTAGTTATGCTTACCATCAAAGTCCACGGTCCCTGAGCCGTCAGAGTCAATTTCATCTATCATGGTGTCCAAGTCTTCAGGTGTGATAGTATTGTCTAGCTCCCTGAAGATTTCTTTTAGTACATCCGTTGTTATGTAACCATTTCCTGGAGAAGAGAAGGAAAGTTGATCAGTAACTTAGGTACCTGAATATCTGGTTATATTAATTAAGAAGTTACATATCTAATTATGGACCCGTTAATTATGACAGTCAATTTGATAATATGAAAAGATAAAATCTACCTTGATAATATACCTATTAACGTTTTTTATTTTTTATTTTAAGTAATGGTAAAGGTAACTTATTAAGTGACAATTTTAATAATGCCTACCTAAATATTTATATCTTAATAAAATTGTCTCTGGATTATGTATTTTGTATGTAGGTACTGACCTTCCTTGTCATATAACCGAAAGGCTTCTCTAAGTTCCTGGATCATAGTCTCGTCATCTTCTTCTTCTGTCAAGAATTTAGCTGCTAACGCGCAGAAATCCTGGAATTGTAGTTCGCCAGTTCCTGTAAAGATCGATGACGTCACTACAGTTTATTAAAAATGTTCGATGCTGAAACTGGTACATAATTTCAACTTCGTATCACATGTCTCGGTAGCCGTGATCGTCTAGTGGTTAGGACCCTACGTTGTGGCCGTAGTAACCCAGGTTCGAATCCTGGTCACGGCAATGTGCAAACATTGTCACGGTGAGACTTAATTTTTGTTTTAAATTGTGGATTTTTTCTTTTTATTAATGTTGAACTAATTAATGAAATTAGATCTGAATTGGCTGTATAACCCTAAAAGTTGCCTACAATTAAATTATTTCTTCCAAATTTTTTAACATAAATATTGTTTTTTTCATTAATATTCTAAATAAAATCATTTAGATTAGTTGATTAATTGCCAATTAATACTTATTAAATTCTCAAAGTTTATTTATAACTTTGGTTATAGCGCCACCTAGCGGCAACATTTTGTACTTCACAACGAGATAGCTAACTGCCGACGTCACAACTAGCGCCATCTAACGTATAAATCATAAGTCACATATGAAAGAAAACCAAAGAAAAAACATTTGAAAGTCATGAAAATATACATTAGTAATTGAAAAAAGTTTACATATTTATTATTACGTTACTGAGTAAATTCAGTGCAATCATGAAGAAATCAAACAACCTCTAAGCAATGATAGAATATCGCGTTTGATTAAAGAACAACTTTGAGTAGACCAACTGAATTTAGGTTTTAATACCAGTCTGTATTATTTTTATACAATCTACACTAATCTAAACTAATATTGTTGTTTTTTTGTTTGTAGAAGGTAATCTCTGAAAGTGCTGATCCGATTGCGAAAAATGTTTCACCGAAAGAAAGCTATTTTATTCCTGAGTGACATAGGCTATATTACATGTATGCGGGCGAAGCCGCGGGCAAAAACTTGTATTTTATATGAAACAGAAATTAATACTAAAAAGAAATCTTTTTCTGAAAACAGCATCAATATTGATAATTAAGTAAATTAAGCAGAAAGAAAAGCATTTTATTTGGCGGAACAAAGCACAAATTTAGAACTGAACAAATTGAAAAATATGCGCTACATCCGCGCAAAACGGCCGAACGCTCAGCATAATGCCGTGACCGCACGCAAAATGTGACGAGTCAACGGCACTGCTTTTCAGCGTGGGCCGGTAACGGTATCGACTTATAGACGTCGGCACGGTATTGTGTGCAAAAAAATTTTTTTTTGCGGGAAAAATAAAAAAACAAGGAATAAATATTGGTCTGAGAAATAGTAGGTAGATGGGCAAGGTAGGAACATCGACCTATTCCTGTTGTACACGCACAAATCTGATGGCTTTGTTGATGTCATAAGATACTTTGTGACTTTTTTCTGTTACTTTACAGTTTTTATATCCTTCCACCAAATTCGAAAGGTTTCTAATTCCATTTTCATCATCATTCATCATCATCATCATCATTTCAGCCGAAGTAAGTCCACTGTTGGACATAGGCCTACCCCAAATGTCGCCACAATGACCGGTCCTGTGCGTCTCGCATCCATCGAATTCCCGCGACGCTCACCAGGTCATCGGTCCACCTTGTGGGAGGCCTTCCAACGCTGCGTTTTCCGGTACGTGGTCGA
Organism: Mythimna vitellina; assembly: GCA_949316375.1. Lineage (NCBI taxonomy): Eukaryota > Metazoa > Arthropoda > Insecta > Lepidoptera > Noctuidae > Mythimna > Mythimna vitellina. The sequence goes on along the minus strand of OX438694.1, from coordinate 7,571,840 downwards.
CATTCCAGAACCTTTCGTCCCCATCGACCATCTGTTTCCAATTCCATTTTAATTGAATTAAAAAAAAATAAGTTTTTTTTCTTATTTTCGATCTTAGATCGAGTTAGGTACTTATAAAAACAAATGATAAAAATAGTCAACTGTCCTATTTATTTACCTACATAGTTTTTTATTAATTAATTTAATACTTTATGCACACAAAAGTACAGAGGTGGACTTAAAAAAGAAAAAGAAAGTAAATAATACAGAGTTAAAATTGTTTTTTTTTTTTGTACAATATTTGTTAATACTAATCTGCTTGCACTAGCTTCCTAGACGTTTTATAAGTGCCTGTATTATAGGCTTGTGTGAAATAACATATTTTGATCTGAATTGTGTTTCTAGAAGTAAGTAGTACTTACTGAGCCGATTGTAAAGATTATCTCACTGATAGGATACTTCCCAGTTACTGAATGTTATTTCGATTCTTGGTCCCAAAGTCTTAAGCAAGTATAATTGGATAAGGGCTGATTTATTTTCACTAAGCATTCAATTAATTTTAACTGAATATTGTAACATTACCCATTTTTTTAAAAAGAGTAACCATGGAGTTTCATGCCGGTTTTTCTTCATAGGAAACAATCAATTTGGAACCGTGCACTAGCTTCTGACGTTTTAGATGAAATAAAACTTTTTGAATTTTGAAGTATTTGAACTTAAGTATAAATAATAGGTAGTTGTTTGACATACATTCTATACCTATAAATAAAAATTATTCCATACGTAAAATCTGGTAAGAATTATTGAAAAATTGGCCTTAAGGGGATGCAATCCGACATACATTTTTGCTCTTAGGCGAATATGAAGTTATTACACATTTTTCATTAGATATTTTGGAAACACAGCATCTTGTGGATATTATCTAAGCTTCTATTGAAATCAATTCATAAATTTGTGTCAAACTAATCCAGTAAAGACCTCTGAAAATCTGCTTTTTTGCATGAACTTTGAATAAAAAAAAAAACACGTATTTTCTGGAACAAGTTTTATAAAATATTCGAGCAAATCATAGAACTACCGAACGCTGACATAATTATCAGGCGTTATCTCTCTTTTTTTCGCTTTGCTTTTTTGTCAAACATCGCGTTGCATTGCGTTAGATGAAGTAACAAGCTTTTAAACCACGCTTGATGTTGACGATAGGCGAGTGGAAAAGGATCCTTTTCAAATAATGCCCTAAGGTAACCCGCAAAATTTATCCTATTGTATGGCTATTTCATGAAAAAAGTCATTCAATTGGACAAGACAAGCTGAGAAAGTTGTATTGATAATTTTAATGATTATAATTCCGTAAATAGGTACATATTTTAATAAGGTAGTATACAACTTGACTTTAACCTGCAACATGCAAAAAAAACTGGGCATATGCGAGTCAGACTCGCGCATTGAGGGTTCCGTACAAACTCACCTATGAAAACAGTTCAATTCCCGAATTGAGTTACGAAGATTTTTTCGAATCGCAAAAAGTTTGCGATTGCTGAGTTAAGCTCGCCTTTGTACAAGAACTGTCTATATCTCAATATTTTATGTTATGTATTTGTGTACAATAAAGAATTAAAGAAGTTTTTTTTTGTGACTTAACTACAAATTTACAGTTTTCAGATTTTTTCCTATACTTGTGCTATGAGACCTTGCTTCATGCCAAATTTTAGGATTCTAGGTCAACGGGAAGTACTCTATGAATTTTGTTTTCCTTAAGAGTGACGGCCCTATCTTTATTTTTCGTTAACTCAGAAGTGTCAATTTTTCACAGCTCCAAGGGACCGCGTATGGTTTTAATTTCAACTCCACGCGTTCTTGAGATAAAGGGTCTTGACAGACAGACAGACAGACGGACGGACAACAAAGTGATCATATAGGAGTTCCGGTTTTTCCTTTTGAAGTACGGAACCCTAAAAATGAATTTTGCGAGCTATCTTGGAGCTTTTAACTTAAGAAATTTAAAACTGTATAGTTAATATTTACCATTGACATCAACCTCAGCGATGATTTCTTTCAAACTATCGTCATCGACTTCGTGCCCCAACATCTCTAAGATTGTACCAATGAAATCTGTGCTGATGACTCCTTTCTTCTCCTGGTCGAATGCGTCGAAGGCATTCTGTAGAACTGCACATAACAAAAAATATACCAATGTAAAAGAGGAAAATGCAACTATACGGTGTCTGGCCGGTTAGAATTTTTTATATAAATAAAAAAAAATGTAAGAAAAATAATAAGCTTCGACGACCATCTGTCGAAGTTGTCGTTGCGCGGTTGGATCAAGGGCGTGATACAGAAGTAAGTAAGTACTCCTCAATACGGCTTGCATTGTGAGGAGGTTCCTGTCTCTGGAGCCCTTACCACCGGTAGCTTGAACTCTGCTCCCGACACCGGTGGACTATCTACTATTTTTTATATTTTTAAATGTTTTTTCATTATAATTTTTTTAGAAATATTTAAAAATTGAAATAATATGTGCATATGATAAATAAAGAAATAAAAATAAAATAATAACAATAAATAAATGTAACCAATTAACATTTGAAGTTGATTGACTTGATTTCATTTAATTTAATAACATAATTATAAAAATTTCACAACTTATTTTCACCAAGCAGATTTTAAGGCCGTAAAGAAATATGTAAACTGTTCATCAATATATATAATAACTTACGTATAATCTGATCCTTTTCAAGTTCGTCCTGTGAGCCACGCATGAAAGAAAAGAAAAGAATTAGTAAATAATAACTAATTAACCACATTTTGGACACACATCAACTTATCGAAATCCACATAGACACTGCACGCACCATCTTATTTCCTTGTCACAAACGCACTAAAAGTCTTACAGGTAATGTTACAGGAATTGATTTCAGTCTATCTAGACATTGTCCGTTTATATAAGTCCGGTGTGACTTAGTTCCGCCTATGTGGAATAGTTCAGGGATCGCCAATCTTTCTAGTGCCAACTGAGTTAGTTATTAATTTTGGGATTATGTCAAAGTCAAAGTCAAAAGTTTTTTATTTCACATAGGCCTACATGGGCACTTATAAAACGTCAGAAGCTAGTGCACGATTCCAAATTGGTCGTTTCCTATGGAGAAGAACCGGCAAGAAACTCCATGTTTACTCTTTTAAAAAAAAATTGTTGTTCTTACAATATTTCCATATTACAGCATAAGTAGATATTGTGTAAGGACAGTGTAGACTGGTCAATATTGTACTAAAAAGTACAATAAAAATAATCATAATAAAAAGTAACCTAAGAATTCGCGGAGTCTACAGTGTTCACATTATAAAAAAGAGGCTATATAAATAAAAGCAAGTAAAATGCGTATGCGTATTAAAGGGAGACAAATCAAATGTTACATAATAATAATAATAACACCGCGTGACACGGTTTTTTTACTCATTTCACTGATAGTTGAAATGAATAACCGATAGATCATTGAGAAAAAAGCCCAAACGTTTGTGGTATCCTTCACGTCTAGTTTTTGAAGTATAAGCCGATATATTTTCAACTATCGTCACTTTACGCATATTTAAAAAATATTTGATATTTTTAGTTTTATTTTTTGTTTAATAACTAAAATAAACCTAATTAGTTAAAAAATTGTACTAAATTATTTTTTTAATAAAATTCTATATTTGTTTTTTTTTATATATTTTGCGTTATTTAGTACTTTCTCAGGTTTATTTGTATAAACATCCTTATGATGTTAATGAGACTTTGACTCTAGAGGAAGATATATATCTTTTGGCGTCCTTCACCCTCTCCATTCAACCACATTTCTATTCGTAACTGTTTTGTTAACTTAAGAAAAGGTAATCAAACGTCAAGTGTACACGATAAAACGATTTACTATTTGGATTAATTTGACCTACTCATAAATATATCTACTTAAACTTGACCGGGGTTGTTTTAAGGGTACCGTAGAAAAGAAAAAAAAAACGGAACCCTTATAGGATCACTTTGTTATCCGTCTGTCTGTCCAAACCCTTTATATCGGGAATGCGTGTAGGTATCGAGTTGAAATTAATAAACATATACTCAAGTCTGCGGAGTCATGAAGCTGTAAAAAAATCAAACTTGTAAGTTAACGAGAAAAAAAGATACCTACTTCAGTTTATGTGGCAAAAAACGTACATTTTGACACTCTCGAGGAAACCAAAATTCATAGGGTACTTCACGTTGACTCAGAATTCTGAAATTGGGCACAAAGCAAGGTTTATAGCAAAAATATGGGAATAAATCTGAAAATTGTAAATTTGTTAACAGGTCGCATTTTTTTTGCGATTTTAAAAAACCTTCCGAAGCTCCATTCCGGAATTGAACTATTTACATAGGTAAGTTTGTACGGAACCTCAGGGTGCGAGTCCAACTCGCACTTTCCCAATTTTTTTTTAGTTAAGTCGGTATTTTTTCAAGTTTTTTTTTTACATAATTAAATTCAATAGAAAACTAACATCATACAAACTAGGTAATGTATATTTTTGCAATATGAATAGAACAAAGGTTGTAAATAATTTTATATGTAGGAGATTAAAACTTTTCAATATAATTATAGGTACCTAGTATGTATTGTTATAATTTAATATTGTTTTTCACGTTTATCATTGTTTGATTTAAACATAGTTAACACAACAATTACATTAAATTTGCTAACCTCAACAGGCATGTGAATAATATGCCAGAATGCTGAGGAAAAGCCAAAATATTTGTAGAAGCAATCCTCCGTCTGTCTGTCCGGACGTCCAAGCCCCTTTTCCTCGAAGACAGTTTGACATGACAGATGATTTCTATGTAAGTGCGTGCCATGCATACAGTTTGTTACCACAAAAAGGCACTTACACCTATTTCTTTTGAAGGATATAAGCTATACATGCGAAGAATTTTTAGTGTCTGTCTCGAGGATGAGAAACTCACTTAGATAGATAGATAAAAACAATAAGTTGATTACTAAAATTGAAACGTAAGATCATTTCATTATGACACCTCTTTCTTGACTTGGAAAGTCATCAAATACTTCTCTCACTCTGGGTTGAGCTGATGTCCTTTAGTTGCTTTATTTAGCTCTCGAAAACAGTAGCTCCTTGCAACAATCCGCAGCCTTGGCAGGTATACGGTGGAGCACACAATGGAGGCGTGCCCCGCCTGGGCAGAGCAACACCGCCCGTGTCCTCGTGGGGGCGATCGGCAGCGGTGATCTCTCGCGCCGGGCCTTGGTACAGTCCATGGTCTGGAGCGAGGAAGAGTGGCAGGCGTGAGGCAACGGTCCTAACGCCCCAACCGCCACCGGGATTTCGATCCCAATTTCCGGCCCAGTAGGCGCGGGCTTGCGGACGACGAGCAATGGGTAGCTCGCCGTCCGACCGTCCGGTAACTGTTCCACACGCGCCTCAAAGAGATGCCAACAACCGTATGGGCCCAGTAAGGTCTGCTTCTGAAAGGAAGACTCGGCCCTGGTACGAAAGGCAACGAAAGAACAGGAGTGGGTTTTTAGTCAGTAAAAGTCTAACACTAACTTCCGCTCCACCCAAGAGCCGGGATGTCATTCGATGATTTTCCAACTGAAAAAAAAGCCCTGCCAGGTATCGGCCCAAACTGGCCCCGTCAATTTTGCTGACATCTCTTTGAGTCGTGCGTAGAACAGAACGTGCCGTTGACCTGAGATTGGTCCTTACCAGACGGCTGGACGGTGAGCTACTTTTTGCTCGCTATCTACAAACCCGTGCCCACGGTGGCCAGAAACCCGGGGCATCTCCGGTGGGTATCAGAGCGCTTGTCTCATGGTAACACCTGCTCGGAGAGTTGCGAACTTTGGCGGGAGACGCATAGACTTCCTGATGATTATCCGCTTATTACCCCATCGAGCCGTTGGAGAGCCTTCCGGTGCGTATTGATATGGCCGACCAGAAAAACTTTAAGCCGACTCTGAAGTAGGTCGCAACAAATAGAAATTCCACTGTAGGGGTTTTAGACGATTACGACCTTTATGGTCCATGCGGTGTCACTCTGTACTACATGTCCACATAAGGATCTATTTAGAGCGTCAGCAGACGGCCTTACCGCTGTCGAATACAGCTGAGACAGGCAAAAAACACCGACTTCCGAAATTAAAGTTATTATGCACTTTTTAAGGTTTTCTACACTAAAAACAGTTGTTTTTTTTTGTAATACTGTTTTTTATTTTACACTTTTGAGATATGGTACCTAAAAAGTATCCTTTAGTCAAATTTAAATACAATAACGCCAGAGTGCATCTCATAACAATTCTAATAAATCCAAGTACGGTTAGATTACATTATTTTACATTCCGGCTTCATCATCAGATCAGTTCAATATATCACCTCCCCTTTTTCTTTCAATCAATCATCGACTACACGTATAAACAAAGCAACCTGTCTTGTTACGACAGTTCTGCTGTGATCCTATGAAGACTTCTACTGGGTTACCATGACGTTTAAAGTAAGATTGTTTTATTCGCATTCCATTGTGGGTAAAAGATGGTGCTAGACAACCTGTATAGCTCTGTTTCTTACCCACACTGAAATAATCTTACTTTGAACGTCATGGTAACCCACCTGTTCACATAAACAAAAAAAAAAAATAAATCAGCTGAACATAGAACCTCCTTCTTTCTGAAGTCGGTTAATAAGTGACTATTTTGTAAACTACTATGGGTAAACTTAAAGAATTCACGTTTTATTGAGTTAAGCATTGTAAGTGAAGTGCTAGATGTATCATTAGTCGTGTACATTAGAAGCTGGTTTTCGAATTGAGAATTTGTAGTAAAAACATTTTTAAATTCATCTTTATTGTAATAATAATATAATAATATTCACACAACTATCACACAACGCCGTCTAGTCCCAAGCTAAGCAGAGCTTGTATTATGGGTACTAGACAACTGATAAACATACTTAAATATTTTTAAATACATACATATTATAGATAAATTACACCCAGACACAGAACTAATGATCGTGCTCATCACACAAACATTTGTCCTGGGTGGGAATCGAACCCACGACCTCCGGCATAGCAGTCAGGGCCACTAACCACTAGACCAACAGGCCAGTCAATTCTTTATTGTGAAAGTTAAGTATTTAGGATAGAGTTTACAAAAATACGACTTCGATCGATTCGAAAACCGGCTAATATCTCGAAAGAGAGTAAACGTTTATTTGGGACTCGCACAAATACAAACAACAGAATAAAATATAACAAATTTTAATTAGTACATATAGTACCTAACTAACATAAAACAAATTGGGCAAGTGGACTTTGAGTCGGACTCGCGCCCTGAAATTTCCATACAAACTAACCTATGTAAACAGTTCAATTCCCGAATTTCTAAGATTCCGAATTCTCTAAGATTTTCCGAAACGCATTTTTTTTTTGTTGTGACGTATCAACAAATTTGCAGTTTACGGATTTATCCAAGGTTCAAAGGGTTCAAGTTCAAGGTTTTTTATCTGTGATATCTGTGATATAAAACCTTTCTTTAAAAGTCCATAGGGCTAACTATGGACTTTTATTTCTTAGAGAGTGTCGAAATACACTTTTTTTGTGATATAAACGGCCGTATCTTTTTTTTCGCTAACGAAAGTTAACGGTAAGTAAGTTTCAAAGGACCGCAGACTTGAGTATATGGTTTTAATTTCAACTCGATACCTCCACGCGTTCCCGAGATAAAGGGTCTTGACAGACCGACAGATAGACGGACGCACAAAAAAGTGATCCTATAAGGGTACTGTTTTTTCCTTTTGAGGTGCGGAACCCTTTTTTTGTTTTTACAATCACAACAAAATTTAAAAAGAACACAAAAGACCTGTGCGGGTCCAAAAATTTTCCTTCCTCAGCATATGCAAATAAAAAGATTATTTATTAAATAGCTTAATACTTAGTACCAATCTATCTTAAATCTTAATCATTCTACAATCCTCCACTCAAATATTTCAAGCGCCTGTGTACCTACTAACGACCACCAATAATGACCAATGAATTAGCTACAGCTCTCTGCTGCAGCAACGACTCTAATTAGCCACCGACTGCCCCTCACATTTATCATTCCGTACCGATGAGATACGTAGCTACAGTCTCGGCTTAGATGGATGACTTAATGGCCAACATCTGCTAAATGCGAACTATTTTCTGTCTACCTGAATATCGAATAGGATTTAAAAATGTTTTGCTTGGTACATTAACAAATGACTTTTCTCGCTCTGGGTGAAGCGGGATGGTGTTAGACTTTTACCGCCTAAAACCCACAGAGTTCCTTCAATTGGCCTTTATTGCGAGAGGATCTAACAATCGTTCTGACATATTTTTAGTGTAATTCTATTTTTTTTTAAATAACATAAAAATAGGAGCCTTTTTAGCCTCATGCATGTCTTTAGTTTATTTTTTATTTTTCTCTGTTGTTGGTCCGGACTAAGCATTTCGCTTCGTCGTCGTTTATACCGCGTAAATTGGAGGACTGGAACAATTTAGCTATTGAGGTCTTTCCATCCGATTATAATTTGGGTGTCTTCAAGGCAAGAATGAATAAAAAAGAAAAAGAAAGAGAGGCTCTTAATAAACTAGTACCCCTCACCATCAACGAAAGCATCACTGCTTATCATCAGGTGGAATCGCAGTCAAGCACTAGTTTATATCAAATAAAAATAAAAATATATTTCTCTAAAATATTTTCTTAATAAACAAGTCTTGAAACTATTCGACAACGTTAATTGATATAAAACAGTATGAGAAAAAACTTTTTGCCGAGCTTTTCCGAATTATGTTGGAGTTCCCTTCCATGTCTAACTGAATGCAACTGAAAACTAGTGTTTTACATGGAGGGACTGCTTATCTGACTACCACAACCCAGTAATAGTGGAACACGTTCTAGGTGGTAAAGTACCGCTTCGAACAGCTGGTACCAGTTACTCAAACTTCTGACTACCCGTTAAGACTGTCCAAGATCTACAAATGATAGCCGGGTTCAAAAGCTCAACGTGCTTTTTTTTTAGGTACAATGCAGTGGATTTTTGGTATGCAGTATATGGTTGATGGAAACAGCTCCAAACATAGGGTTGAAGTAGATGCGCAGAAAATACATTATATCGATGAGTATGATTATCTACTTTGGAACCTCATGGCCTGGCACGCGACGATGGTAAGAGACCGGGCGGTATGTCTTTATTTCCGTGGAAGATGGGTAGGCCTTTAGTGTGGGACGCTACCTGTGTCGACACTCTTGCGCCATCCCATCTTCCTAGCTCTTCGTGCTGTGCTGGTGCCGCCGCTGCTGCTGCGGAGAACCTCAAGCGGCGGAAATATAACAACCTCGTCGGCAGTTATATTTTTGAGCCGTTTGGGGTTGAAACTCTTGGGCCGTGGGGTCCGAGTGCTCATAAGCTGTTCAAAGAACTATCCAAACGCTTAGTAGACACTTCACGTGACCCAAGGGCTGGCTTTTACCTCGGACAGAGATTAAGCATTGCCATACAACGTGGCAATGCCTCCAGCCTTTTGGGTACACTTCCAGTCGACAGCGATGCGGAGGAGTTTTTTGACGCCATATTTTAGCTAGCAGTTTTTGATTTAAGTGTTTATATAGTTTTAATTAGTTAAGTGTTTTATGTATTAATTTTTTAAGGCTTAGTTGTTGAATATGACAAATAAAGTCTTGAGCCAGTTAGTATATTTAGAAAACAGACAGGAAATCGGTCGGCATATCCAGAACGCCTGGAAAAACTATTGATCCATGAAGACGCTAATGAAAAATGATCTTCTACCCATCCTAACCTACGGTGCTCAGACTCGGTCACTCACTGAGTTTCGCCTTGGAGTTTACCAGAGAGCCATAGAGCGCAGCATTCTGGGCGTATAAAAAACAGATCGAATACGGAAACGTGGGCAAAACGCTGATAGGCAAAAATTGGGATTGGGCGGGTCACGTCAGCCGCATGCACAGTGATCGCTGGGCAAGCGTCGGTTCGTAATGGGCTCCTGCAGACAGTGCCGTCGATGCCGCCGGCCTACAAAAAAATGGCGTGATAATCTAGACGTGTAGCATGAGAACTGGTTCGAGACGGCGCGGGAGAAGAATGTCCCTGTAGCCACATCTATGGCATTCACATAAGAACTAATCCTGCATCGCGCCATCAAAGTTAGAGATAAGAACATATAGAACAGCCCGAAAATCATCTATCGGGTTTGTTGCCCACCAGACATAACACCCGTCTGATCGGAAGATCCTCCCTTTTCAACGGAGGTTTGCGGTTATTTTCCGCCTGCCTCCAAAAGTGACATCCTTACGGCTAGGGGCTAAAAAATGGTCGGTAACCTACCACGGACTAAGCTCAGAAAAGGGAGCAGACCTTGAATACCGAGTGCTTGTTTTTATTTATTTTTCTTTTTAATCGTTTAGTTTTTACATGATACCAAAAAAAAAATTCTTCTTTCTTTTTTTGTCTTTCTATTTTTCCGCATGCCTCTCTTCCAGGAACCCTTCTTCCAGTATTTGTATAATATTATAATTAAATGGAATCGTAGCAATATCGTAGCAATGTCGTTAGTCAAATCATAGTTGATTCTGTATTTTCTATAACCTTAGTTAAAGTTATTTTCGCTACGACCTTTTAATTAACTATAAGTGAAGAATATCTTTCAACTAACGATCGTATTCAGTTTTCTCTGAAATATGATGGAAATTTATAATTTTCTTATTTAAATTAATTGGTTGGACGCTAACTTACCTATGAAAACAGTTCAATATCCGAATCGAGTTACGAAGATTTTTCCGAATCGCAAAGATTTATTTTTTGTGTCTCAACTACAAATTTATTTTTTGCTCGCAGAACAGATGGCCATTGGGGCCGAAAAGTTCTGGAGTGGCGACCGCGTACCGAAAGACGCAGTGTTGGAAGGCCCCCTACAAGGTGGACCGATGACCTGGTGAAGGTTGCAGGAATCCGATGGATGCGAGACGCACAGGACCGTTCATTGTAGCGACATTTGGGGGAGGCCTATGTCCAGCAGTGGACGTCTATCGGCTGAAATTATGATGATGATGATGAACTACAAATTTAAAGTTTTCTGATTTTTTCCTATTCTTGTGCTATGAGACCTTGCTTCAAGCGACTTTTCAGGATCAACGAGAAGTACCCTATGAATTTTGATTCCCATGAGAGTATCGAAATACGCGTTTTTTTTTTGCTATATAAACGACCGTATCTTTTTTAACTCAGAAGTTTGATTTTCAGTCTCAAGGGACCACAGACTTTAGTAAATGGTTTTAATTTCAACTCGATACTTCTACGCCTTCCCGACGTAATGGGTCTTGACAGACAGATGAACAACAAAGTGATCCTATGAGGGTGCCGTTTTTTCCTTTTCAATTCAAGTCAAGTCAAAAGTTTTATATTTCACATAGGCCTACATGGGCACTTATAAAACGTCAGAAGCTAGTGCACAGTTCCAAATTGGTCGTTTCCTATGGAGAAGAACCGGCAAGAAACTCCAGGGTTACGGAACCATAAAAATATTATTACACTTACACGGGCAAATGTATGTGAGTATGGAATATGTTTGTAAGTGTGTATTATGTTTGTTACTTCTTCACGTTCGAACCGGTGAACGAATTTCAATGAAACTTAGCACACGGGTAGATAATGTCCTGGAATAGCACAAAAAATACTTACTCTTCATTTCGGGAGTATCTATGTCTCCTTGGGATAATTTTCTACTAAGCATATTATCAGGTGAGATAGTAGTCGAATGCGAGCCTAGGCGAAATAAAAAAAAAACACACGTGCGGACCCCTTGAAAACCACAGCAGTCAAGTTTTATACAATTAAGTATAAAATCTAACTGAACTGCTGAACTGCTGTACATCTCATAACCACACAGGATAAATATTGATAATAATAAGAGTATAATAGGTGGTCTTATCGAACAGACAACCTTGCCTGGCAGGTTTACAGGCTAAAGTAGAGTTTGGTAAACATTTAGGGACTAACTAAACGGCACATTCATAATTCAAGATTTGGTGGTGTTCATTAAAAGCCTAACACCACACCGATTATGTATGTTTCTCACACCCCAACCACCACGACCCCAACCCCGACTACCAACCACTTTAGGCGCTAGGTTGCAGCGACCACTGGGTGGCTCGCCGCCCGTCCGTCCGGTAACCGTCCAGACCGAGCCCAAGTCGTCGACTGTGTGTATTGTTCATGTCATGATGTCAGCAAATCGTAGGAGCCCAGCAGGGTGGAAGCCTACTGGGGCCATGGGTAGTGTGAAAACGAAACCCGGGGCCCTGGGACGAAGGCAACGTAGGAACAGAGGAACAGGACTGGGTTTTTAGTCAGTAAAAGTCTGACTCTAACTCCCGCTCCGCTCAGGAGCGCGATTTGTCATAAGATGATTTTCCCACTTAAAAAAAACAAAACTACCGGTACCTAGCTTACTGTTCGGTAACCGTCCAGACTGAGCCCAAGTCTTCGACGGCACGTAGTGTTTTGTCCGCTCCGTAAAAATATTTCAGCAAACCGTAGGGGCCTAGCAGGACCAATGTCATGTAACTGAAAGACACAGTCAGTAAAAGTCTGATACGCTTTCCAGCTTCACCCTAGAGCCGAAGAAGTCATTGAATGATGTACCACCTCAAAAAAGGCCTTTTTCTTGACAGGTAGTAAAAAAAAAACAGCAATAAATATTCGCTAATTAACTACCTGAGTTGTTAGCCCCTGCCTGTCACGACGGCGTGATGCTTGGAATACCTGGACCGTGACGACCAATGTTAACGACAGGGCCGCCCAGCGAGTCTAATAATAAATCATTATAGTAAACACTACATTGACACTTACACTACATCAAATTGTAAACATTTTTGGGTAATGTTTTTTTTATCTAATTGTATCCATGTGTATTTTGAGGTTCGATTTGTTGAAGTACTCATAAACGATATCAATAAAAACTATACAGTTAACAATGTTGAAAGCTGACTAACCATAACCAAAATCTATAGACATTATGATACTAGGTCGATTATGTTTCCATTTGACTGGCCTGTTGGTCTAGTAGTTAGTGACCCTGACTATGCCAGAGGTCGTGATTTCGATTCCCACCCATTACAAATTATTGTGCGATGAGCACGATCATTTGTTACATGTCTGGGTGTAATTTATCTATAAAATGTATGTATTTAGAAATATATAAGTATATTTATCAGTTGTCTAGTACACATAACACAAGCTCTGCTTAGTTTGGGACTAGACGGCGTTGTGTGGTGTGGTTATGAATTATTATTATTATAAAGATAAACTCGTTATAAATTTTGTAATACAGTGACAACTAGACGACTATATCTGCCATAGATCTCAACTTCAATTTCAACTCTTCATTAATGGCATTTGTGGAAGATTAATAGATCTGCGAACTATTAATAGACCATCAAACGCTGGAGAATACTTAGCGAGTATTAACAGTAATTTAATAAAAAATATTTAAGTTAAAAATAGAAGAATCTCTTCGCAGAATCAGACTGATAATGACTACATGACAAAAACTCGTGATAAAACAAGGAAAGAAAAAAAATCTTATTCAAACAGTTACAACTATTAAAATAAAAAAAAAACAATATGTTATAACTTAATTAATTTATTAATATATCCCGGCCGTAAACCTTTTTTTTTCGTTAATATACAAGTTTGATTTTAGGCAGTAAAGTAAAGTTAAAGTTAAGTTTTCCAAATTAAAGTCAAATTCTACTTTTGTTCACTGATAATATAACGCATTCCCTCTTGCCAGTTAGGCGTACGTACGAGTCTGTTGAAAAAAAATTACTCTTTTGGCAAACCGTTGGCACCAAAATCGACTTTTTAAAAATTGCTTCCAAATTCAAATCACCGTTTCTGCTTCATAACAAAAATATTTTCATACAACTTAAATAAATAATCGAGCATAAAATCTCATAGAATTCTGATCAGTATTGACGCGGTATGATATGTTTGCGTTCGACGCAAACGAAACGATCCTAACTTTGCTAGGGGGGCAGATATCTATTAAGGTAGAATTACACTACGCACACGTGTGCTACGTACACCGATCTGGACGCGTTGGTCTCCATACATTTTATATGGTAACTAGACTTGTAGAGCTACATTAGATCCACGCCACGCGACGTCGTTCTACTTATAAATCAGGCGTTCTAATGCAGTTCTAACTTTGTGCTCGCAGAATAGATGGTAGATGGGGTCAAAAAGCTTTGAAGACGCAGCGTTGAAAGTTGGTGATGATGAATAGCTTGATCAGTCACATTAGGCAGGTTATACTTAGGTTTAATTTATAAATACTGGTTTTATTCGTTGATATTATTAGGTAGTAGTTACCCTTCTATAATTGCATATTCGGATGTTTATTAAGTTTCTGTCATAGTTTTGTTTTGGATTTACTAAGTAAACTTGCTTCGCAGAATGACAGCTGGCCCATGGGTTATCCAAAAGGGAACCCCAGAGTCCTGGGAGGTAAGGTAAAGAAGGAACATAGGAGTAGGTATAAGTTAGTAAGAAATTGAGATTAACGTCGTACGATCGGAGTGTACTGTCTTAGGGCCCGTGCGTGCACATCACGTTTTTTAAACACGCCGTCGATGCATGATTGTAGCAATGCAGACGCGATACACACGCGAGTCAGACGCAGCCTGTAGACGTACGTTTCTAAAACGCGCTTCAACGGCGCGTTTTGCACAGGCCCTTAGCAGTACCTACACTAAACCAATATATTAAATGTGGTCATTTTGGAGAGTGTGCGCGGGTATTGTACGACTTGATTCCGCTATCTCCTTTCTACCATCAGACAATCCGACGTACCGCAAGTTTTACCCTTACGATGTTGAAACTTCAACGGTCTGGACTAAGCGTTTCACTTCGTCGTTTATACCGCGTACATCAAAGGACTGCAACAATTTACCTGCTGCGGTCTTCCCGTCCAACTATAATTTAGGTCTTCAAGGCTAGAATGAATAGGCCGTCCACCATCAATGATTGCATCACTGACTACGATCAGGTGGGATTGCAGGATCGCAGTCAAGCACTGGTTTAAATCAATATAAAAAAACCGTCTGTACGAGCCAATAAAGCTCATAAAGCAAAATACGGTATGCCTATTAAACGTAATAATTTAATTCAGTCGTAACTACACCGTCACGCGGTAATGTGTTTGCAATAAATAAGTGCGGCTCTATACATAACTTTATTGTATTTACCAATAAACATTTTAACGTGTTACTAAGTGGTTTGGTGTTACTTTATTCACAACCTACAACAACTGCTGGAGAATCGTCAACGGCGAAATGCTCCAACACCCTCCACAGTGACATCTTAAAATCAACATCATCCAGTGTCATTAGACCCGTACAATCTTATCACTAGATGGATGCTTCCACAACCATGACCTTGCCTTCTAAACTATAAAACACGTCCAAGCTAAAATAAACCGGAAATACTAATGTTTTCTTAAGAGACGGTGCCAAGTTCCTATAAAAAAGTATCACATAGTCATCTGTAACCGACTATAATGGCTACTGCTTGTGTACTTTGAATGACATACATAGTTGGCTGACACTCCCTGCGTCCCTCAGAATATGACGTTAGTGGGATTTCCTCGTAAAGAAAAACAGTGCGCTGACTGCGAGTTGTGTTTGTTAATGGTGATCGAAATGTTTAGGCCACAACACGAATTCGGCGGGCAGCGGAGCGACAGCGACGCCGCGCACCGGTGCGGGCGCGGCGCGTTCCAATGCATTTCATATGAAACTGGCTAAGAAGGCAGCGGCGCGGGAGCGGCGCCGGCGCAGAGGACGGCGTTCGAGCGGTGTCCACGTTTGGCGTAGTGTTGTGCTGTACATTTTATTGTTAACTTTTTTACGACTGACGATTCATAATGCAAGCGGTTGCGGTGAAGTAAAACTATTTCGATGCTCTTTGATAGGACACCGTTTTGGAACAGCAAAGATGTAAACCATACATAGTATGGGGGAAATAAAAAAGTGGGCAAGTGCGATTCAGACTCGCGCAGTGAGGGTTCCGTACAAACTTACCTATGTAAATAGTTGAATTTCCGAATGGAGTCATTAGTTGTCCTCATTGCTACAATCTAAAAGTCTTTTCTAGGCAAGGTTGCTCCATAGTCAGCCACTGTGCCACATCACCGCTTATCATTAGATGAGATAGTGGTCTTAATAAAAAAAAAAACTCAAAGATTTTCCGAAGCGCAATTTTTTTTTTTTTTATCTATTCCTTAATTGAACTATTTACATAGGTAAGTTTGTACGGAACCCTCAGGGCGCGAGTCCACTTGCCCAGATATTTTTTTTTAAATTTGGTTTCGTTAAATAACCTTAGGTCTGGGTAGAGCGAGAGGTAGAGTTAGATTTTTATTGACTAAAACCCAGCACTGCCGGGTTACCATGACGTTTAAAGTAAGATTGTATTATTCTTAATCCATTGTGTGTAAGAGATGGCGCTAGACAACCTGTATAGTTCTGTCTCTTGCCCACACTGAAATAAGAAAGAAAAAATCTTACTTTTAAAGTCATGGTAACCACCTGGTGGATCTTTCGAGAACTCCTGCAGCACCGTTATATTATTATGACTAGTTATGCTATTATGGTAGGTATTGCTAAGCGGTCATAGCAAAAGTATTTAATTAAATTGAAGTGTCATAATTATTGGTAGGTATTATTAGCCGATGACTGATTTATACGTAAGCAATCTTCGAAAATGCCTTGCATATTCCACGGGCCGCATGATAAGGCGGGCCACAGATTCACTTCATGCACTGTTTGAATTCAAATCAAGACAGTATTGGTCGGTGACGTTTTATTCTGCTAATTTTATCTGTTTGACATTCAGTTAGACCACTGTAGGCTATACAAATGTTTGTTCCGTACGGGAACGCGCACACGGTGGACGCCAGTGGCCGCCACATGCTACAAATCGTTGCCGTTTGCCGATACAAAACGCCACCGCACGCTATTCGCGCATTTAAACTTTCTTCGACAGAGTCTATTATGATACTGCACAAATGGGTAAAAAAAGTAGCAGCCACTGGCCACAAGTGGCTTGTGGCCGCTTCTAGCTTCTGGTGGCGGCATTTGTGGCTGTGGTATGTAGCCCATATGCGGCGACACTAACTCACGTATCACACTGTGTAACTTTATCGGTCGTCTACTCGTAGCCTGTGCAACAGCGATGTGATTGTGATGTAACACGCACTAGAGCTGCGCATTTGGCACGTGTCAATCGACAAATTAGTAGTCAGAATAGTTGATCTCAATTAGGGGTTAATAAATTCACATATCCACGAGTGGAAACTGCATCAAGTAGAAAAAATTATCACATGCACACGAGATTTAGGTACCTTCACGACAACTTTGTTTGAATGCTATTTCTGCTCACTCGTTCTCACCCTTCATCATCATTATTTCAGCCGAAAGACGTCCACTGTTGGACAGAGGCCTCCCCCAAGCGTCGCCACAACGACCGGTCCTGTGCGTCTCGCATCCATCGGATTCCCGCGACCCTGACCAGATTATTGATCCACCTTGTGGGAGGCCTTCCAACGCTGCGTCTTCCGGTACGTGGTCGCCACTCCAAAACCTTTCACCTCCATAGACCATCTGTTCTGCGTGCAATGTGCCCTGCTCTTTGTAACTTAAGTTTGGCGATGCTTCGATCTATGTCGGTAACCTTGGTTCTCCTGCGAATATCTTCATATTTGATGTGATCACGCAAGGAAACTCCGAGCATAGCTCTTTCCATTGCCATTTGGGTGACTTTGAGTCTTTTTATGAGGTCCATTGTAAACGACCACGTTTCGGAGCCAATTATGGTCATCACTGGCAACATGCACTGGTCATCCACTTTCGTCCCAGGTAAACGTAGTCAGTCGTCTACAACTTCGAGTGTAGAGTCTCCGATCTTGATAGGAGTGGGTGCTACATGGATGTTAACCCTTCTTACCCTTGACGCCGTGAAGTCTTTTCAGTCACTTACCAAAGACAGGACTTACCGCCATAATTATGGTGTGCCCAGTCCTATGTTACTTGGGATTGGCGCAATATGTTTTCTTCTTCCATTATGTCCTCTTACCCGTCACACTATCGCGAACTCCCTTTTTTTTCATATCACTCCTCACACGATCCATCCACCTTTTCTTTGGCCTCCCTCTCTTTCTCCATCCAGCCACATGTATACTCATAACTCTTTTGGTGACATGCGTTATAAAAAGGATTTTTCAATCAACGTCGTCACAATCAACAATAACCTTTTGAAATAACGGTTTATTTTTTTAATTATAATTACTATTACACAAGGAACTGGTAAAAATTCCCTCACACTGGACGCACATTACAATTACTAATACATTACAAGGCCAAACTATAATAATCCATAAAAAAAATATAATTTTCAATTATATAACCGGTAATGAGCTAACTAACGTAGTTTCCAAGATATCGTCGTTTTAATCAGAAGAAACCGAAATCGCGCGCGATCACTCCAGAATTTCCATAGAAGATACGCTGACATAGGTATTAAGGCGCATTAAGGCCACCAAAGACGGGATATACCTACTCATTTCTCACTATATCCATTCTCGTCACATCACACTTCTATTTCAACATTCAATTATTTGTTCAACTATTTCAGATCACTGTTTAAATAAAGCCTATTTTTCAGGATATCGTTTTTTGCAGTTGTTCCTTATAAATATTTCTTTTCTAAAGGAAACTGGACCTTAAGATTTTTGTTAGAGGAAATTTATCCAGATGATCACAATCCAATCACGATCACAGAGATCCAATGCCAGATTTTTACAGAATAAATCCAACTGTGTTATTTCAGTTGCCCTTTGCGTTCCAGAGTCATGGTACCATACCATAATATTATTATTGCTGCCTAGTAGCATGCACACTGTGTAATAATAGAGACATGATGAGCGATGTTTTCTTTGGGATTGCAGTAGATAATTTCTTCAGTACCTAATTATTGCAGATGTTAGTTTAAAAAATATATTCTAAAACCATTTAGATTTTCTATTGTTCCCAACTCTGGGCCTCTTCTGGTTAATTCCTAAGGAAGACATCAAAGTTATCCTTCTCCTTCGTGGTCTGCAGCGACCCGGTCTCGTGAATCGTGTTCAAAACAACATACAGTGCTCCAAAACACAGAACGTTGAGGTCAACTATCTGTATTTTGGTGGCATAGTATGAACTTTCTGAGCTAGGTGGCTCAGAAAACTTAACACCCAGCTTAACGGCCTGTCCACGACTTGGGTCTTAGCGACAAGTTACATTTTCATACTTTTGTTCTCCCCGCTCGTCGCTCCGCGCTTTGCTACCGCTCACAGCGGCAAGGTCGTGAACGGGCCGAAACTGGTACTACGCTGGGTATGTCTGGTGCATGTCGATCGAGAGGTGGGCTCGTAAAACAAAAAATTGGTGCCCAATAAACAAAAACATGTAAATAAGAAATGCATCACACAAAATACCACGCTAAAGTACAACAAGCAACTCTAGATATTATCAGGGGGCACGGCAGTGCCATCGCCAAGGCGAGCAAAGCGGCGCGGCCTTACCATCCTTTTCTCGAAACAGTTAAGACCATAATTTACTTACAATAACTGTATTGTATTCAGTCGAACACCCCCTCAGACAAAAGGTCAAACTCTCCATTAATAACACAACTTCGATTCGATTAGTCTAATTTTGCCACCCGACCTTAACCAATTTGCACACCAAGACTGTAATTATGGGTCAATGGGATGGTCGGAAACGAAGGGCAACGAGGCCATGATGTAATTTCCGTTGCCGCCTCAATCTGTACTCTATGGAAGAAGGCGAGGAAGTAGCCAAACTCGATAATCGATGGTAATGGGTTGGGGTTACAATCAAAATGACCCGATGGTAATAACACGTTGATAGGTCAAGGAACGTCTTTTATTATTCTAAGAGCGTGTGACCTGCGTAATCAAGATAAAAATTATGTGATCGAGGTAAGCTTATAATTTTTGGTACCTGTGATATCGAAAGAGATCACATATATTATATTATACATATATTTATTTACCTCACATTCTCGCGCCGGGCCTTGGTTCAGGCCATGGTCCGAAGCGAGGAGTGGCAGGCGGTCGCCTCCTTCTGCGAAGCAGTAATGCTAGCAAAGGAGGCGGCCGATCGCGTGAGGCAACGGTCCTTACGCTACAACCGCCGCCGGAACTCCGATCCCGATTTCTGGCCACCGTAGGCGCGGGCTTGCGGACGGCGAGCAATGGGTGGCTCGCCGTCCGACTGTCCGGTAACCGTCCGGACGGAGCCCAAATCGTCGACGGCGCGTACTGTTTCACGCGCGCCTCAAGGAGATGTCAGCAAATCGTAGGGGCCCAGCAGGGTCGAAGCCTACTGGGGCCACGGGTAGTGTGAAAGCGGAACCCGGGGCCCTGGGACGAAGGCAACGAAGGAACAGGAGTGGGTTTTTAGTCAGTAAAAGTCTGAAACTATCTCCCGCTGCGCCCAAGAGCGAGATTTGTCATAAGATGATTTTCCAACCCAATAAGAAAAAAAAAGAAGGTTCAGTTGAAAACCAGCGTCAGGCAACTGCTACATAGTGGCCTGGCCTTATGCTGAACTGGACCTATTTGGCGCAGCCGTGAGACACAAAATGTTGATGTATTTTTTATGTTTTAGTATTTAAGTTTCTATATTATAATTTTTACCTCATTGTGTGTACCTGTGTTCCAAATAAACGTGTTTTCTTTCTTTCTTTTTCTTTTAGATCGCGTAAAAAATAACTCTTCACGGACTGGCTAGACCGTTATACTTTTAAATATAGAATAGGTTTTGAATTTGATTAAAACAAAAAAGAATTGACTTTAAGTCAGATAAAGTTTTTTTTTTTTTATTGTGTGGGAAAATCATCTTAAAGATAAAGTTTAGGAAAGCAGTTTAGCCGGTAGGCGAGTTTCTAGGAATAAACTCAATAATTTAATGCACATAAGTTTTTGATTACATTTATGAAGACGCACGATTTTTCAAACTATGGATGAGTGATTATAATTTATAATAAGTAATAATTTTATTCGCTAGAATTTAGGTTTTTATATGGTTTATATGGTAAAAATAATAATAACAAATAATAACAACATTTTTTTCAACTATAAGATCCATACGAACAGATAAAAAGAAAAAAAAATACGTTAAAAATAAAAAACAAAAAAAAAGACTAATCAGAACAGACATTGAAAAAAAAAATCAGAGATAAATTAGATTTTCAAAAAAAAGTTAGCTTATGACAGTATATTTAACGTCACACTATATTCGATTTTGTAGTCGTTCAAATATTGATTTACTATAACAAACAATGTAAATAAAAAAGGAGGAAGTTTCATAATTTCAAATATAAGTATTTTTAGATTAATTAAATGTTTCTGTTTCATGTCTACCGCTATCTGTATTTTTGTATTTTTATCAGATAGCTTATTTACATTTCATTTCATTTTGTTCCGTATCTACATTAAACGGTACTATAATAACCTAATGTAATCAAGAAAATTCTCATCCCAGACTTATTTAACGGTCGGAGAAATCTCATTTACCTACTCCGCGAATAGATCTTCTATAAGGCAGCTAGTACAAACCAAATTCTCCCAAATTAGATTACTGATAGTTAGCTTAAGTCTGTTCCAATCAGATTACGTGGAAGCTTCAATAATTTATTAGGCGGAGTTCCAACTCTATGGCAATGTCGTATATTGGATACATTTTCGCCAACATAAACTCTGTTCATGATATTGTGTCATATCAAGCTGGTTGATTCTATATTAAGTGGTTGATTGTCAAGTTTTATTTATAACAAATTTTGAACACAATATACTTTTACATAACTATCATCATCATCATCTTCCTACCCTTGTCCCGTGTTATTTGGGGTCGGCACATCACGTTTTTTTCTTCCACTCTGCCCTATCACTCGTCATGCTATCACTAACTTCCTTTTCTTTCATATCACTCTTCACACAATCCATCCATCTTTTCAACTTTTACATAACTAAACTAATAAATTACTTAATAGGTATATTACCTACTAGCTTTTGCCCGCAGATTCGCCCGCGTACATAAAATATAGCCTATGTCACTCAGGAGTAATGCAGCTTTCTATCGGTGAAAAAATTTTAGCAATCGAAAACAAAAAAAATAAAACAAACTTTACCTCTTTATAACACATTTGAAAATAATAATATGGTATTCAAATAATGAATCGGTTATCAAAGTGTTTGCTTTATAACTAGCGCACCTACTAATATACTATACATCTTTTGCGCGGACAAAGCCTCTGTCAGAAGCTAGTTCGTAATATTTTTCCAATTTAAACCAGTAGTTCCTAAGATTAGCGCGTTTAACGAAACGAATAAACTCTTCAGCTTTATATTATTAGTATATATTTAAGGATAGGGAATAACGGAAAGGTTTGCTTATACCTGCACTGCACTGATTATAAAAATTTTTTTATTGTGTATCTTTAGTTTATACGATTGTGTGAGTCACGACTAAACGTTTTTTCTTTCTTATTTTCAATATTTACAGACTACTATATGAGGAACTTTTTATTTACGTTCGTAGATAAATACTCTGTAAAAAAAAAAACGCTAATCTATGCCGACGCCGGTGTTCGCTTGGGGTTTGAGTAGACCCACAAAATGTAAGTAACAATCATGAATAGAGAGAAATGAATTAATGTTTGTTGTTATTTATCTCCCAAACCTTTTTTTCAACTAGCTTAAGATTAGTTTTCAGTCTAACCAGGTACGACTGAATACCTGTGTTTTTATTTATTTTATTTTTATTAGTACAGTGACAGACTACAGATTAAGACAATCAGCACAGTTGACACAACATAAAGTACATAAATCTGAAGTCCAAACATTACTGTACACAGCATTCAAAGTTATGCTTCAGAAATAGAAAAGACACAGTAAAGGTGAAGTATTTTGGAGAAGTTAATAAATTACACATGTAATTACATTTTATACAAAAAAAAATCTAAATTCATTAAAAGTTTTCAAGAACCAGTCTAACTTAGGGCATATTATATTATATTCATTGCACATTCTATATAACGGGTTATACATGGAGTGATTGCCTATTGGACCTCCATAATCCAATGACCGGGCAACACGATACTCCTTGGATAGACTGATAGTCAGAGGTCGGAATTAGGTAGAGGCAAACATATACTTACAACGATTTCATACAGCGAAAGAATAAAGTAGATATGCCTCAAATCCCGAGATTAATTTTAAAGTGCAGATTTTTTTATGACTCTGTCAGAAATATAGCAGAAAACATTTCTTCCTACATTAATGACGAGGAGGAGGAAGTGTATAAATTTGTTAGCCTTACCTCAGTAGCTGTAGAGAGAGATCTTTTTCAATGAAAAATGCTAATAAAAACTTATCTATCTCTGAGGTTTTTATAATTATTTATTTTTAATATTTTTGGGGATTTTTCATTAGAAATCCCGGGAAGATCCATATAAATATCAACATTCGATTCAAGTACATGAATAACTCTACCCAATTCCGACCCCTGCTGATAGTCAGAGATTCTAGCGTCTGTCGTTACAGTTTTGTAATGAATTAATCTACGAAAGACAACTGAGACCAACGGCTCTAAGGTGCATTCCGAGGCACCGGGCGTTGTTAGTACCTAATGTCCTAGATAAACTTAGAAAAGTTTGTTTCAATGTTTGTAGTTCGTCATCATCATTATCATTTCAGCCAAAAGACTTCCACTGTTGGACATAGGCCTCCCCTAAGTGTCGCCATAATGATTGGTCCTGTGCATCTCGCATCCGTCTGATTCCCCGACCGTCACCAGGTCATCGGTCCATCTTGTGGGAGGCCTTCCAATGCTGCATCTTCCGGTACGTGGTCACCATTCCAGAACCTTTCGTCCCCATAGACCATCTATTCTGCGAGCAATGTGTCCTGCCCATTGCCACTTAAGTTTGGCGATACTCCGGGCTATGTCTGTTACCTTGGTTCTCCTACGGATATCTTCACTTCTGATACTATCACGCAAGGAAACTCCGAGCATAGCCTTTTCCATTGCCCTTTGAGAGACTTGTGTTAACGACTGGTTGTGTTAACGACTTGTTGTGTTAACGACTTGTTGTTGTGTTGGCGACTTGTGTTTGTAGTTATAAAATCGAATAAAAATGACCTACATCGAATAAACGGTTGAACATCTGTTCTTTTCACGTGATTCCTTGCCTGTTGCATGCAAGAAATTGAAGCAACGATAAAGTTTTATTGGGTCACAAAAACACTGCTCCAATTCTCGAGACCCATTAGTTTCGTGAGTGTTCCTATCATAGACATCGATAGTCGCCTTTACGGCACCCAAGAATCGGAAAAGGATGGCTTATTATTTACAAGAAAATAATAAAAACGCCATGTTTTATTTAGCCACTGTGATTACTATCTGAAAAAAAATTCAAACAGAGCGATTGATTTATCTTAAAAAGCACTTATTGGTGTGTCGATTTTGACACACCAATAAGTGCTTTTTAAGATAAAATTTAACATTTTTACAACAGGTTACACGTTTTAGGTGGGGAAGGGTTGGGGGAAGAATGAAGATATCCGAAGGAGAACCAAGGTCGCCGACATAGCCCGAAGAATCGCCAAACTAAAGTGGCACATTGCTCGTAGAAGGGACGGTCGATGGGGCCGAAAGGTTCTCAGTGGCGACCGCGCACCGGAAAACGCAGCGTTGGAAGGCCTCCCACAAGGTGGACCGACGACCTGGTGAGAGTCGCGGGAGTGCGGTGGATGCGAGACGCACAGGATCGGTCATTGTGGCGTCGCTTGGGGGAGGCCTATGTCCAACAGTGGACTTCTTTCGGCTGAAATGACGATGATGATGATGATGAGGGTAGGATATTATATAGGTCTCTATATTAATACATAAAAAAATCACACACTCATCTCACAGAACTCCAGACATACTGATTTGATAGTCTTCCATTCGTCCGCAAACACAGAGTCAGTTAGGGAGCGTGTCCAAAAGAGTGTTGAGCGCAGAAAGAGTGCGAGGGGCAGGATACTGGGCTCGCGCAACAGTGTGACTCGCAGGCGCAGTGAACAAACTATGTCTCCTTATGCAGCTTTACTTAACTAGGGCACAAAGTTGAGACAGCTCGGCATGCAGCTTTGGAGTCTCAGTTTCATATATCGACGGTGAAGTGCCTATAGTGCCAATACCTTCTAACTGATGTTTTTCGAAATAATTACTTTTTAGCGCTCTTAATTGAAATGTGTGTTTCTGCATGTTTTTGTGAAATCTCTTGAAGCGAATATTAGTTGCTACTGCATCAAATTAAATTGTGGAAACACCTCTTAACTAAACCAGCATGTTAATTCATAGTATTACCTCCTGACGTTTTTAAGACAGAAGATTTTTGACTTCGACAGTTAGGAGTTATTGGCACTTCACCGTCGATATAGTACTGTTGTTCGTTGTTCTACCAAAGGTACAATAGTAAGTAGGTATACATGTTGGATCCCGTAAATATTTTTTTCTTTATCATTTCTCATAACTTAGATAAAAGCAGATTGAATTTTAAAATTAATATTGTAAGGAACTAGCTAATGATGAAAAGTGCTTGCACAAAGAAATTACTTACAAACAAGATTAATAATAACTCAATTTTGTTTGCTTCAAAGAATGCAGAATAACCTACATCTCTCGTATTTACTTAGAGTAGCGCTTCGCTCACATCTTAACAAGATTATTGCTGTTTATAACATGATCTGGTTATTGATATGAATAACATGTAATTGAAAAACAGATCCGCGGCAGATCGCGGGAATCCGATGGATGCGAGACGCACAGGACCGGTCATTGTGGCGGCATTTGGGGGAGGCCTATGTCCAACAGTGGACGTCTTTCGGCTGAAATGATGATGATGAAAAACAGATCGCTAAATGCACGCAGAATAGAAAAGTTAAAAATTAACGTGAGAATAAACTCAAGACGGAAGCAACGTAGATAGGTACCTAAAAGTAATAAAGATTTCGCTTTTTTTACGGGTATTGAATAACCAATCAATTATGAACTTAATTTATGCCGACCGAGTTTGTACATATTCGGGCAACATGTCACATGCATTTATCAAAATATTGATTGACTGATGTAAATTTTATAGCAGTCAGTAAAATATGTGTAAATAAGTAGGTGCAGTGTTGTGTTTGCAAATTTCTTTTGCAACTTGCAATACATAAACTTACTAGTTCTAAACCAGCTGCAGTTTAGGCTTCTCGTTTTTTATCAGAGAATTTATTTCTCTTACAACGAATACATCAATATACTTAACTAAAACTAATTAAAACCAACTTACAAAATAAAAATAAAAGCCCTAAAGAACAAAAAAACAATCTAAAGTACGGCGTTGAAAATCTCCTCCGCATCGCTGTCGACTGGTAATGTACCTAAATGACTGGCGGCATTGCCACGCTGAATGGCAATGCTTCAGCTTTGCCTGGATTTAAAGCTATTTGAGAATTTATAAATTTAAGATTTTTATTAAGTTAACTTTAGAAAAAAATACATCTTTGAATGGACTTTAAATGAAAAAAAAAAACAAAAATACTACAAAGAAGTCTTTGTTATTTCTTCTCTGTCTTTGCTTTTTTTTTTAACAATACACGCTCTAGATATCGGATACTTGTAAGTTGATATTGATCATCTGATTCCATTGTATCAAATCGCAAAGCAGACAACGAATTTCAAATCTTTCACAAATTTTGAGAAAAAGTAGGTAAGGAACAACGAATTCTAAGCAACAACATGATAATTATATGTTGAAGTAGCTAATTAACCCAGTTTTATATATTACGCAACTCAGGTTTAGGAGTAAGTAAGCTGAGTAAAACGTTTATTGCAACGCTCATTTTACACTGATTGCGTATTTCCCACAAATGTCAGTATTTCTTTCTTTCTTTCTTTAGTTCTTTCTTTCATTATCGTTTTAAATAATGCAGCAAATGCTGAGTTAGGTGCCTTTTTGGTCTCGCACTGATTATACCTTTCTTTTTTTTTGTGTATCTTTAGTTTATACGATTGTGTGAGTCACGAATAAACGTATTTTCTTTCTTCTTTCTTTCTTTTTTTTTCTTCTTTCCTTCTTTCTTTCTTTATTCTTTCTTTCTTTCTTTCTCCAGTAACGTTCGCCTCCATCCCACACACGAAATTCCAACTAGAATTCTAAAAATTCCCCCAAGCTTGAAAGTTGCAACATGTTGGCATCATTAATATCGTTCCTTTAGAGTGAACATTCTGCAACATCTGTAATATTTATAGCCCATTGCGCCCATTTGCAGACTTG
Organism: Mythimna vitellina; assembly: GCA_949316375.1. Lineage (NCBI taxonomy): Eukaryota > Metazoa > Arthropoda > Insecta > Lepidoptera > Noctuidae > Mythimna > Mythimna vitellina. Next base: position 7,544,375 of record OX438694.1, on the reverse strand, counting down.
TCATAATTGCTTCCCGTAGAGACGTCCCATCTGCGCGCCGCCTCCTCGGAAACTAACCATTACCAAGAAACCTTCAAACAATATTCTGTAGAAATATCTGTATTCGCATCCATCGCTGTTTCTTTACCAGAATTGTTAACGATGTTGAACTGATTTTGCAATGTATGTAACAGACGATACCTTTGTGTAACCTCTATATTTTTTGTGGGAATTTATGTAACAATATCAGGCTTGGTATTTATTAATATTTTTTTATGTCTTTTTACTAAATTAGCGGGCTAGTATTATAGTTTGATACTTGAAATTGTAGGTAATATTCGTTTATGTACTATTCTAATTATGTCAAGTTTTAATGGTGAACTACCGTCATCGTTCATACAACCATGGTTTCTCACACAAAAATCTCACATCGCTGATATCAGATCAACAAATCAAATTAACAAATAGATAAATAAAATTCAAACTTAGAACCCATTTAAAAAATCAAATTGATTAATAAATTAAAATCAAATGGGTTTTATTTTTTCAGTGTACTTTTTCATAAGTATTTCAATATTACAGATAAAAATCATTGTATACTACATTACTATGTCGTTAAAACATACTTATACATGCGGATTCGAATAACAATAATAAATGTTCCTCAGAACGGTGTGGTTCTTTCTTCAAAAGACCATTACATATTTCCTGTATGAACTTTAAAATAGACTTTGAGACTTTGAGTTTGTTTCGGTGTTTCTTCTCAGGTTAGTCAACTAGGAAACACCGACTTCATCTAGTATAAATTGATAAAAAAATTGACATGTAAAAGTATTTTTTAAAAACCTATTTGCAAAATAAATATCATTTATCATTTTACCTATATATATAATAGCATAGCATAGTCGGCCTTATAATGTTCCCACTGTTGGGACTCAGGCCTCCTCTCTAGGAGAGGGAATGGGCCGTAATCCACCACGCGGGCCCAGTGCGGGTTGGTGGATGTCACATGTCTTCGAATTTTTGGTTCTAAGACATGCCGGTTTCCTCACGATGTTTTCCTTCACCGTTTTGAGAGCAGTGGTGATGAAATAGATTACACAAAGTAATGCGCCTGGCTGGGTTTGAACCCGCAACCTACAACTCGTAAGTCGGGGCCGTTACCACTCGGCCACCACTGCTCCTATACTTTACTATTACTATATATATAATAAAAGGGTTAATTTAAACATACATCTTAACTATTAAATATTATAACTTAAAAAGTATTTAAACAAACGGAAAATAAAGCGATTGCTCATCGAGTTGTTCGGGATATCAGCTATCGGGTCGAGTCTTTAAGTGACCAGAGGGCTGGGCTTTTCTTCGGTCAACGAATAAGTATTGCCATCCCGTGTGGCAATGCTGCCAGCGTTTTGGTCATTTTATCCATTGACATCGATGTGGACGAATTTTTTAATGCCCTATAAGTTCTTTTTCTACCCGTTTGAACATATTATTGTAAAAGAGTTGATTTATCACAATATCAAAAATCAAAATTGGTGCCCTGAAATTGCACGATGGGATCGAGGCAGACCATGAAGGAAATAGTGGGACGACTTAGATGTCTTCCTCAGGAATTGGTAAGAAGTGGTTTAAAGCCAGGAAAAATAGAAAGAATGGAGGGAGGCTTTTACCCAGCAGTAGGACAGTACAGGCTAGATATAATAACAGCATATAAAATGGAGCGTCTGCATATTTTACGTCTACAGCCCAATATTAAATAATTGGGTAACACTATACTCATCGGCAAATGGCTCGTGTCACATTTCCTGATTTCTTTCTGAATGCACGTTAACGTCATTATGGAATGACGTTAACGTGCATTCCGAGGCACGTAGGAATCATCATAATCATCATTTCAGTCAAAAGACGTCCACTGTTGGACATAGGCCTCCCCCAACTGTCGCCATAATGACCGGTCCTATGCGTCTCGCATAAATCGGATTCCCGCGACCCTCATCAGGTCATCGGTCCACCGTGTGGGAGGTCTTCCGGTACGCGGTCGCGTCGAATCTAATATTAAGAATTAAGATGGTCACTCATCCACAAACCGACCCCGGTAATTGTTGCTTGATCTTCAAAATATACCTTTTTTATTCCGTCCTTGGGCGGTGCGGGAGGGCATGTGAGACTTTTACTGACTAAAACCACACCTGTGTCCTTCAGTTGCCCTTTGGGTCCTAGGACTACGGGTTTCCCCTTCAACATTCCCCGCGGTCCTAACTAGTGCGCATCGGCCCCGCTGGGCCCCTACGGTTTGCTGACATCATTTTGAGGAGCGCGTGGATCATTACGTGCTGTTAATTGGTCGATTGGACTTGATCCGGTTAATTACCGGACTCTGGCCGTCCGGCGAGCTACCCATTGCTCGACATCTGCAAGCCCGCATCTACCGTGACTGTTATTATTCTAATTTGTAATATCTAAGGATATTATTTATATGCTTGTAGGTAAATAAATGTGTGTACTTCACTGAGTTTATTAATGGTTGAGAAAATGTAGTGGCCCATAAAATTGATGAATTAATACGGCTCTTGCATTTAATTAATATTACGATACTAGTAAGTATAAATGAGTTTCTTGCAGATAAATATTTTCAGAAAACCCGTACAAGATAGGTTCGGTAGTTAATTTATTATATATTTATTTTATTAGAACTATCGCGTACTCATCGCGCGACCAGTGGTTTAAGTACGTAAATAAGCTAAGCACTTAGGTATAAAGTACTTAGGTACTCATTAGTTAATTGGAAATTTAAACTGTGCTTCACAAATTTACTATCTGCTCTATCTGTATCTTTTCTACTAATCTATACTAGAATATATAAGGTCCCATTAAAATAGTGGGACAAATTTTAACACAGCGTTCAGTACGTCTAACCAAACATATTTAAGAAAAAAAATCAGTGATTAAAGTATTTTTATTTTGACCTATATAAAATAATAAATGGCACTCAAGAATAAACACATCCAATAAGGGTAGGTACTTAAACTCGCGCCTCGCGCCGCGAGTCGCGCGCTTGGTTCATTGAACCCCGAGCGAACGTCTAATTACCTACGCTACTCAATCGTAATAGTTACTTTCAGTTGTCTACACACCGCATTTTTAGGATAGTGTTGCTAGTCTGGGTAAGTAGAAGATAGTAAGTACGCGCAACTCAAGAACAGGCTACCATCGAGTGTGTATAAACTTTCCTCGAACACACATGATTATGAACCGGTGCCTCTAGGTGCCTAAGAAAAGATTCTAATTTCCCAACACACTTTACCAGGCTTTGGACTGTCTAATTGCGTGCTGAACTGTTATCAAGGTATCAAAGCTATTGCAGTATGTAAGTTGTACATAAACAAGCGCGCAGTGGAAACAGTGTACTGATATGAATCATTTTTGATTATTTTAAAGTTCGATAACAGTTAAACACTGATTCAGGCGTGTTTAAAAATCAGAATCAGCCCTATTTACAGTAATTAATTGAAATACTACTTACTCTACGCCGGTAGGTTTAGATTAATTGTTGAACATGCCTACTCTTTTGTTCAATGCACTTGCGGGCGCGTTTAATTATGTGTCTTTTCACTTTTAAAAGAGTGTCTTCACTTTTAGTTCCTGCACACGAGTGTAATGATAGCACACGAGTGTAATGATACGGGTGGAGGCCTTCATCACGAAGGAGTTTCCACACGTAAAAATCACTGACATTGAATACACTACCAGCATCGGCCGTGCTCGCCGTGGGGTGTCGTCTAAAGTCTAAAATGTCTTCTTCAAGATGCACTGCATAGCGCGGTCTTCCTGCGTCAACCGCTGGTGACATGAAGGTGCTTTAATCACGATGGCGCTGTACTGCTCCCAGGATTGTCTCAAGGCTCGGCCGCCTTCCAAATCTTTCATGGTAAAGGATTTGGGCTTGTCTTATGCTATTTCCAAGTATTCTTGATTGGTGTACGCGTAATAAGGCATTGTTGTCGATTGTGATAACTATCTAGGTACGTAATAACACTCACACACTTACATTCGACGTTCGCGAAACATGTTACCGTCTCGGTAGCACGACGAAAACTGAAATTGCGTCATCATTGTCATTTACGGCAAGCGCGCGACGCGGGCGCCTGCGAAAGGCTATGTTAGACTGAGAAGGCACGAATTGATCAATGAACGCGGCGGCCGGTGACGTCGCGTAGGTATTTTGTAGTATTATGAGATGTGTTTATGCATCGGGTAACCAACATTTTTAGTAAATTTTCGTTAGCTGTTTTTTTTTTCATTGTAAGTATGTACAGTTTATTTTTTTTTTACGATTGTCTTTATTTTGGTGGTCTGAATGATTTCTAAAAGTTTGTTCATCTATTTTAATGGGACCTATATAGGTCAAAATAAAAATACTTTAATCACTATTTTTTTCTCTTGAATATCTTTGGTTAGACGTACTGAACGCTGTGTTAAAATTTGTCCCACTATTTTAATGGGACCTTATATATAAAAAGAAAAAGCAAAAATAACGAATTAAAAAATGCATGAAAAATTTATGATGATGATTTGTGTTTTATAAATTATATTTATAAAACACAAATCTAATTATTATATTAATTTTTATAAGGAACACAGTGCGTGTGGTCAAAATCAAAGGCCCAGGACAAACTATATGACACACTGGACAGTCCTGCAGGCCAAAAAGAGCTATACCGGCTTACTAGAATAAGAGAGAGAAAGGCGAGGGATGTTTGTCAGGTAAGGTGTATAAGAGATGAAACTGGAATAGTTCTATCGGATGATGAAAAAATCAAAAAGAGGTGGAAGGAATATTTTGAAAAACTGATGAATGAGGAAAATAATTGGAGTGGGGTGTTAGAGAATAAACCAGTGAATGTGGGATTAGTGCGAATTGTTAATATGGATGAAGTCAGAATAGCAGTAAATGGAATGAAGAATGGTAAAGCTCAATAGCTTTACCAATGTCCAGATGGAATACCAGTTGAAGTGTGGAAGTTATTGCGAGTGGATGGATGGACGTGGTTAGCTTTGTTCTTCAATAAGTTGTTGCTGGAAGAAGCCATACCTGATGAGTGGTGCAATAGATCTCTGGTGCCGATTTTTAAAAACAAAGGTGATGTGCTTGAGTGCAACAATTATAGAGGAATAAAGCTAATGTCACATACTATGAAAGACTGGGAGAAAGTTATTGAAAGGAGGCTGAGAGAAGAGAGTGAAATTTCACAGACCCAATTCGGTTTTATGCCTGGTCGGGGTACAACGGATGCCATTTTTGCTATAGGCCAGCTGTGTGAGAAATATAGAGGTGCGCATAAAAACTTGCACATGGTATTCATTGACCTCGAAAAGGCATACGACCGGGTACCTCGTGAGGTTCTGTGGTGGGCCCTTAAGGAGAAAGGTGTGCCTGGGAAGTATGTGCAGTTGATCCGAGCGATGTACAGTCGATGCAGTACCCAAGTCCGGTCTACAGTGGGCACCACTGGCAGCTTCAATGTGGCAGTCGGCTTACATCAAGGCTCGGCTCTCAGCCCTTACCTCTTCCTGATGATAATGGACGCTCTGACGTCGGACATTCAGGAAGAGGCTCCTTGGTGTATGTTGTTTGCCGATGATATTGTGTTGGTTGCCGAGAGTGGCCTAGAGGTCCAGAACAGATTGGAGGTGTGGTGGCACAGACTGGAGAGTTGGCCTGAAATTGAGTAGAACCAAAACGGAATACTTGTTCTGCGATTTCTCCAATCTCCAATCCAGTGCCTTTAGCTCTAGCTGGAACGCCCATACCGATCTGCTCTGACTTTCGGTACCTCGGGTCACTCATCCAAGGGGATGGTGAGGTAGACCGGGACGTAACACATCGGATCAACGCAGGATGGATGAAATGGAGACAGGTCACGGGAACAACTTGTGACCCACGGATGCCCCTCAAGTTGAAGGGTAAAATCTACAAGTCCGTGATAAGGCCTGTCATACTGTATGGATCAGAATGTTGGGCTGTGAAAACGACGGATGAAAAAAGATTGCATGTAGCGGAGATGAGAATGTTAAGATGGGTGTGTGGTGTGACGAGAATGGATAAAGTGAGAAATGAATATATTAGGGGAAGTTTGAAAGTGGCGCCAGTGACTGAAAAGTTGAAAGGGAATCGTGTGTCTTGGTATGGTCATGTGAAGAGGAGGGATGAAACGCATGTTACTAAAAGAGTTATGAGTTTACATGTGGATGGATGGAGAGGGAGACCAAAGAAAAGATGGATGGATTGTGTGAAGAGTGATATGAAAGAAAAGGAAGTTAGTGATAGCATGACGAGTGACAGGGCAGAGTGGAAGAAAAAAACGTGTTGCGCCGACCCCAAATAACACGGGATAAGGGCAGGAAGATGTTGGCAGTGCGTGTGGTTGGTGTAAAACTTATACAATTTTATACGGTGGTTCGTGTACAAACCCATTATACACAAAAAATAAATAAATATTTACTGTATGAAAACCAAGTTACATTATTTTATTTGTTACATAATGTTTGGTAATTGCTGGCGTTAACATCAATATTGTTTAACGTTTTCCATCGTTAGAGTAGGTACTTAGTGTGTATCATTTACATTAGTATCCATAGGTATTATGAACGAGATAAACTCAAACTATGGAACGGAATTACATGCAGTTCAACTATAGACAGAGTCGTTTATGACAAAAATTTAGGCCTATATAACATGCATATTACATTTAAGAAAGCCGATAATTAAAGTTGGTATTAAAAAAATAGATAATAAATAGAAACAGAATTATGAATTTATTAACAAAATCATTTATTATAATATAAATAACTTATTAAATAAATGGAGGTGTTTAAGGTTCACATTGGATAAAGGTAACTTGCGAAGACATGTCAAATGATAATTTGGTATCATGTCGATCAATATCCGTGAAGATATTCTTTAATATTCTGGGAGCAGAACCCTTCGGTGGTGTTTCAGTATCTTAGTCGTCCCCGCCGGTCATGACTTCCATGAATTCTGTAAATAAAGAGATTAGTAGTTATAACAACTAAAAAAAGCAAACATTTTCATCAACAATACGATCTCTTAGATATTAATTTGCATAGCTCTCAGACCTCCCTGGCTCTCGAATATTAACTAACTTATTTATAATTGTATTGTTATATAAAACAGTAATATAGTAAACGCACGTATTAAAGTAGTATATTTAGAATCGGCTACTAAACTGTTTTTAGCAGTTTTCAAAGTAGGTAATTCAATTTTTTTTTAACGATTTTGCTAAATTCTTGGTAAAATTTGATATCATCACTATCTTGCTTGTGTGTGTCGTGTGTAAATGTGTCCAATACCGATGCATTACTAATGTTTCCCATTTTAGTTGCCCAAAATTAAGATAAATATTTTCTTAAAAAAACACTGCCAAGCAATGATTATTCTAGTTACATATTTTGTAAGAAACATTTATTCTTTTCTTCTCTCACCATTTCCTCTCTAAATTTTTACCTCCTATTACGTAACATTACGTATGTTCATTGGCGTCCAAACCCTCAATTAAAAACTGCACGGGAGAAAAAATGAATATCATTTTTTTGTGTAAATCTGATTAAACCATCTGTTAACTCTTGTTGTATTCATCAATCATTAAATTTGTATCTACTATCCAATGCAAGAAACATAATGAATATTTTGTGAATTTGAAAATCAGCATGTACATTTTTTTTTAACATAACTTTAAAATATTGAAACTGTGTTTTTTTTTTTGGCATTAATTAATCCCGTTATTTTTGAGGAGTCGAATTTGTTCCGGTACGGTCAAGAAAACAAAAAGTCACATGATAATGGATATGAAATTAACTTAAAAATAGTATATTTCATTTTCTTTTTATTCCAATGGTACGTTCTCGTGGCATAATTTACGATTTTAACACGAACAAAGACGCTAGTAGTAATTCAAATACGTATTTCTAGGTATAACATTATTTTGGTTCAGTTTACTGGTAAAATAATTTATAGACTTAAGATAAACTACACAGAACACGCGATTTCTAGATCGTAAATTAGTTGGCTGTAATCAATTTATCTACAAACCGGCTGAACTTCTACTCTGTAACGCGAATGTTGCGGTAATAGCCGCCTATCTTTAGATTTGGCTTAGAATCTGTCACTAACCTTACCTCCGGGGCTAAATTTATATCTACGTTTAATAGATACATTTTATCAAGATAAATGTAAAGACCTAGATGTATAAGATATTCCAAATGTTTTTTTTTTTTATTGATTTAAGCCAGTGCTTGACTGCGATCCCACCTGATGGTAAGCGGAGAAGCAATCATTGATGGTCAGGCGCACTAGTTTATTAAGAGCCTATTCACTATGTTACAAAAAAAAGATGATTTAAGTATTGTGTACTGTTTGTTAGTTGTGCTGCTTGTGTAGTTTATTTTAGATCTGTTCTGTTTTTTTAACTTAGATTTTTGTTGTGCATTTGTTTCAGTTGTCCTCATAAATAAAATTTCTTAGAAATATATTTTAGGTTTGCTGTAAGAAAACCCAATTGTGGGTTAAGCTCGCCTTTGTACATCAGCTGTCTATTTTTAATAATTTGTTATTTTATGTACAATAAAGAATATATTTATATATACAGATAGCAAAATCTTTAGAGCAATTTGTCCTATATTATGTCAAAACTAGTTCGTACTAGCGGCTTCGCTCACGTGAAAGTAGGTTACTCAACATAAACTTTGGAACCCTTTTTCTTCCCCTGAGGGGGTTAATTTTGGAAAAATCCTTTCTAATTTTTTTTTGTATATTTTATCACTTAAAAAAAAAACCTTCGTACAAAGTTTCAGTGTCCTAAGTCCACGGGCTTTGACAGGGCGTTGATGAGTTAGAGTTAGTGAGTTAGGACTTTGCCTTTTATATAAGTACAGAAGATATCACCAAACATAACGCGGTGGACACTTCTCCGTAGTAAACGTTACGAGCTAATATAACGCTAAAATGATAACTAAAATTATTGAACCGTTTCTTACAATATTACCTCTGAGAGCCAATTTTATGTAAATAGATAAGGGCTCCATTTTATCCTACAACCTGGCTGAATTATTTTAGAGCGGCTGGCTAACGGAGCAGGTAAATATTTTATAAGTAAATTAAAATCAGGAAAAAGTGGGGTGGTAGAAAATTTCAATATTATAGTATTACACCTTCAGAAAATTAAATATTATAGTAACGAAGTCTTTGAGCCCACTAATCGGCAACAACATATTAAGGATAAATCAAAAAATAAAATGGTATAGAAGGTAATCCATTTTAACTTAAATACTTAATTGGAAAATCTACTTAAACATGAAGATAAAGAATTGTATCTACCAAATAATTCCAACTAATCCAGGAAAATCCGAAAGATTTTTTGTGATTCGCAAATGATTTGTCTTTTAAAATATAAGTACCTTTATGCTCATCTATTTGTATTTGTTTTTTTCGGTTTAAGTGTCTGTGTATTTGTGTATGTAATAAATAAAATTAATGTTAAGGATTTCTAAAAGGTACAATTTTGAAGTGAATTTGTTTTGATACCATCTCAAAATATGGCTGGTACCGAATAATTTTGAAAAACGTTAAAGTTGTTAATAAGTCAAATAGTCTAATACTACTCGTACACATTTTTTTTTATATTTTATAAAAGTAACGTACCATCGAAGTCAACAGTTCCGGAACCGTCAGAGTCAATTTCTTCAATCATCATATCTAATTCCTCTGCACTGATCTTGTCATCCAGCTCTCTGAGGATCTCTCTTAATACGCCTGTTGTGATGTAGCCGTTTCCTGTAATACAAAGAATAATACAATAAATATTAAACATATGTACATAATTTAAACTTTTATTGCTGGGAATCAGACCAGGGCCTCAAGTCTGTTATTACAATAGTGTCAGAATTGTCTATCATTGTTTTCATAATTGTTGATTTTTACAAGTCTGGTAATCTACCAATATAATGGCCTCATTATTACTTGACTGACCAATGGTCAACCACTGTCACTCCATTGAAAGAAATGGCATTGAATGGTAATCTCGTAAATATTGTCAAAAGAATAGAATAGATTAAAACTTTATTGTACACCAAAATAGTAACAAAAACTCAAAAAAAAACTTTTTGTGACGTAACTACAAATTTTCAGTTTTTAGAATTTTTCCTATATTTGTGCTGAAACCTTATTTCATGCCAAATTTCAGGATTCTAAGTCAACGGGAACTACCCTATGAAATTTAATTCCCTTGAGAGCGTCGAAGTGTACGTTTTTTGCGACATAAACGGCCATGTCTTTTTTTTCGTTAATTTAGAAGTTAGATTTTTCCACAGCTTTAAGGGACCGCAGACCTGACTATATAGTTTTAATTTCAACTCGATACCTTCACGCGTTCCCGAAATAAAAGGGTCTTGACAGACAGACAGAGATGGACGGACAACAAAGTAATCCTATAAGGGTTCCATTTTTTCCTTTTGAGGTACGGAACCCTAAAAAGTAATTGAATGTTGTGTAAAAATAACTCGTCATTAATGGCTGAATTGTTCTGGTCGGTTAGTAAAAAACAAACGATGAAGTTAGTTGTCTATTCCAAAGCGTAGATCTCTATGCAGAAGAACGAACAAGTAATTCTTTCAATATATCTATTGAGAGAGACAATCGTTCATAACTATTGTTAAAAACTTATGTTTACATCGTTAATGTTGAAATTACATGTTCATGTGAGAGAACGTAACATAATATAAAAGACATGATACGATCAGTCTTAACTGACAGCATCTGTTTCCGAAAAACAGTCATGCGCTGGCACCATTAAGCTCAACAATTTTGAAGAAAACCGACTTATGCGCCACCATCAACAAGATATTTGAATGAGTATGATATTGCTTACCGCCAGAGCATAATGTAATTTATGAAATTGAAAATGGGGTCAGTTTTAAATTATTAAAGGACGATGCATCAAAACGTCCCCCCTCTTACATCAATCATCCCAATCGAAAGATGAGAGTAAGGTGAGATTTTTTATTATATTATGGTGACATTTCCCAAAAGTTCGGAGTAAAACGAAAAAATCATATATTAATATTATTAATTTTTTTATACCGAATAACACCAACAGATTTGTAATGTATCTCAATGGGAAGATCGTAGTAAGGTGAGAATCTTTTACTATGGCGGCATCTCTCAAAAGTGCGGGATTTGACGACGAAATCATTTTTTAATATTATTATTTTTTGGTACAAAATAACACCACCAGATTTGAAATGTCTCAATCGAAAGATCTTAGTAACGTGAGAATTTTTTATGATAGCGACATCTCTCAAAAGTACGGGATATAGGTTTTTTTTTTTTTTTTTTTTTTTCGGTGGGAAAATCATCCTAATGACATCCCCGCTCTTGGGCGGAGCGGGAGATAGTGTCAGACTCTTACTGACTAAAAACCCACTCCTGTTCCTTCGTTGCCTTCGTCCCAGGGCCCCGGGTTCCGCTTTCACACACGGGATATAGGTTAGATTACGGTAAAATAAAAATATTTTATAAATCCTTAACCCTACTTTTGAAGTATGTCGCCATAATAATAAAAGAAATATTCATCTAGAAGCCTTAAATGACACCAGTTTCAAATCTGTTGGTGAGTACCAACAGATTTGAAACAGGTGTCATTTTTGGTGACAGTTTTACGCAATTCAGTTTGTCAAATATTTTTGTAGTATCGAACTCAGCGAACCCTAAAGATTCGCTGAGCCGCATTCAAAAATGTATGACAGAATTATGTTAAGAGTATATTTAAGGTCTGAGTGGGTTTTTAGTCAGTAAAAGTCTGACACTATCTCTCGTTCCGCCCAAGAGCGGGATTTGTTATAAGATGATTTTCCCACCCAATAAAATAAAAAATAAAAAACAGGTCTAATGGTTAGGTTTGGTTGAGTTAAAGTAAAAATATTTTATAAAACATAAACCCCATACTTTTGAGGTATGTTGCCATAATAAAAAAAAACCCTATTCAACTAGACGCTTCGAATGACACCGGTTTTTTAATCTGTTGGTATCTGTTGGATAGGGGGGACGGGTCTCATACAGAGATCATCGTTCTTCAATAGATTCACATCTTTGATTAGTTGACTGTGTTTTCAATTCTGTCAGAAAACTACATCATTACGAATCCATTAATAGTACACCACATAAGCGTAAAATTGTCAGGATCATAACGACGTACAAATTGATGTAAGACCCACAAATCTATTCGAATATTCGTGTACTAAATGCTCTTAAAACACAATTTGTATCCCTAATGACCGAAAGGGTTAACTATAGAAATAAATTGGACAAACTATTCGATTACTTAAAAGGAAGCAATTCCAATCCTTATGTACATGTAATAAAGTTCACTTCATATCAGAAACTGATTTATGTGGCCATGAAATAAAAATACATTTCTGGGTAAATTAATTTCATATTTATAACGTATCGCCGAAGTCTTGACCCTGGGTTGGTCGGTTCCGACCTTACTTGAATTTTATATGATAGGTAGGTATCTAAGGATATCCACCTGAACACAGAATTTTGAAACCAATTAATAATAGATCTATAGACGATCGTCGTGGTCATAAATACATGCTTATGGAAAATAAATGTTCAAAGCTCTTCGTGGTACCTTCAAATCATTAGGCGAACGCACATAGGTGTTGTAGTGCCAGAAACAATCTTCTGTTCCAATTTAGATATCGTAAATAAATATCCTAGTGAGATATTATCATCCTACCTACATGAGCTGCCCTGATTCCACCACTGTGTGGCTGCCCGTAGGACACGGTGAACCATACGGTAGAGGTGTGCGCTTGGGCAGAGCACCCCCGTGTCCTCGTGGGAGCCATCGGCGGCAACGATATCTTGCGTCGGGCCTTGTTACAGGCGATGGTCCGAAGCGTGGAGGAGTGACAGGCGGTCACCTCCTTCTGCGAAGCAGTAATGCTAGCAAAGGAGGAAACCGCACGTGCACGCGCGAGGGAGCGGCCCTCACGCCCCAGCCGCCGGGATTCCTCTCCAGATTTCAGGCCACCGTAGGCGCGGGCATACAGACGGCGAACAAAGGGTAGCTCGCCGTCCGACCCGTCCGGTAACCGTTCAGATCGAGCCCAAGTCCTCGACGGCGCGTACTGTTCCACGCGCGCCTCAAGGAGATGTCAGCAAATCGTAAGGGCCCAGCAGGGTCGAAGCCTAATGGGGCCAAGGGTTTGCTTCTAAAAGAAAAACTCGGCCCAGGTATGAAAGGCAACGAAGGAATAGGAGTGGGTTTTTAGTAAATAAAAGTCTGACGCTCAATCATTGGATGAATTTCCCACCTAAAAAAACCTACATGAGCGAATGAGCATAAAAATGAATTTATGGAAAAGGTAACACCATCCTACTCATAGAATCATCCGAAGCATATGAAACAATGGAAAAACTGTTTATTGTTACTGCCAAGTCGGGTAAAATATAATCGTCGTACACGCGAGAATAGGCAAATGTATTTATAAGCTCGTAAACATAAATATTAGCAGCAAGAACACCAAGGACTTTAATCAAGAAATACAAGAATATTCTAGTTGTAATCTAATAGGTATACTAATATTATAAAGAGGAAAAATTTGTACTAAAGCTCAATTCAGGACTACTAAGGAGCTCAATGACTTGACGAACAATACCAAGGTAAGGTGTTTCTCGGTATTGTTTGTTTCTTATTTAACAGCGACTTCCGAAATTAAAGTTATTTTGATCCTTTTAGTGTTTTTTTAGGAAAGTCGTTTATTTTCTTTTTTGGTAAAAGTTTTTTATTTCACACTTTTTAGTTGAACACACACTTATAACCAGAGCGCCTATTTCTCATGACAATTCGAATAAACCCAAACACGGCTAGGTTACATTGATTAGTTTGTATATAAAACTAAAAAACAATTGGACCGATATTTTTAATTCTTTCACTAGGAGAATGTTAATTTATTACTGAGTGTCATAGGTTATAACATTTGCTACTTTCATACGCATAATGGCTAAATACGGCTGCTGGAAGAAGCTAGTTAAGTAATAATCAAATACCAGCCCCCCTAGCCAAGTTACGATCGTTTCGTTTGCGTCGAATGCCTCGAGTAGGCCATGCCTCCGATTTCTTTATTTTGACGTCATCTCAACGCTCAGTCACGTGGTCAGAACAAAGTAATCGGAGGCGTGGCCTACTCGAGACGTTCGACGCAAACAAAACGATCGTAACTTGGCTAGGGGGGCTGAGCTAGTAACAGCAAAACTGAACGATAACTATCTGAAATATTTTGTAAGCATGACACATATGTGGATAAATTCATAAATTTTATATAGTTACTTGTATCGTTCAATTTCAGTATTGAGATGGAAAATTTTACAAAATGAAAACGATATTTACGGTTAGTACGTAAGTTATTTCGATATTAATTACATTTTAAAATTTTTGGGTCCTTAAGAATTAAATATTACAATTTTATAATAAAGCCGTCTCGGTACTGTCTCATGGGAATTTTTTGAAATTTCCTAATGAACGTGATATTTTAGCTAGCAGGTATTCGGTTGTAACTATAATCGAGGTTATGAAATAACGCAAATTTTACGCAAATTCATCTGTTTCCAACACTTCCTAAAAGTTATTAGACCCTAAATTATAACAATAGCCAGTTATTTATAGAAAACAAAGTCTGGCTGACCTGATACTGACACGAGTGTTAACCATATGATTAATGACATATCGTCTGCAGATCTAACAGACATTGCCAAATCGTGTAATGGTATTTAAAATAACAAAACGATGGTATATGCTTCATTATTGTTTACCTTGCTTGTCACACACGTGTGATCTATTGTTCGATTGATCATGACATTATGAATTCTTGGCTTGTGAATGAAATTAGAATGCTTTTCGGCCAAATACGTAGTCACTTCTACTTTTAATGTTTTTTTTTAAACTAACTTCTGCCAGTTGCTTTGCCCGCGTGAATGTAGGTTTCTTATACAAACTTTGCACCCCCGTTTCATTCACTTAGGGGGTGTATTTTGAAAAATCTCTTAGTGCTCATATACGTCATAAAAGGAAACTGTGCTAAATTTCACGCTCCTAGTCCTAGTAGTTTTGGCTGTGTGTTGATATTTCAGTCAGTCAGTTTCTCCTTTTATATATAGGTTAGCTTCTGGCAGCGGCTTTGCCCGCGCGGAAGCATGTTTCTTCCCCTTAGAAAATGAATGAATTTGGAAAGAGCGAATTTCGGAAAGTCCTCTCTTAGTCCTCGCCTACATCATGGAAGGAAACCTCGTGCAAGATTTCACCCTTCTACTCCCAATAGTTTCGGCTGTGCCAATATCTCAGTCAGTCAGTTTCTCCTTTTATATATGTGTGTACATTGTTGTCAAAACTTATTTCAAGATAATGTATTATATTAAGTACCTTAAGCATATTTTCATAAAACACGGTTCCAATGACTGGCAACGCTCTCTCGTCTCAGGACAAATGAAGCACGCTTCAAATAGAAGTCTGAAAGTCGTTCTAATCTTCATAACGATCTTAATCTTAAAAGAAATTGCTCACTAAATTCTGTTTCAGTTCATTGAATCTTATCGTTGAAAAGCTAGTCTTGTTTGATCCTCTTACAAACGAGATATCTCACTTAAAAAAAATACGTCGATATTTTTTTCACTCCATTTGTAAAGAGTCTATTTTTATTTGTATTTATCCCTGTATTGATATGACGTGTTTTAATATTCTTCAAAGACTTACAGCTGCAGAGTGATTTTTCTTTGTTCAATTTTGAATACAGAAAAATCGGTAAATTCCTACCTTTACAGCATGAGCTATCCATGCCAGGAAAAGCTTCCTTTGAACAAAATTCAATTTCATTGTAATCATCGTTTTTGAACGCGAGAATGCGTGACAAACGAGAAAATGAAAAATAAATCTGTTGAAAACTTCAAAGCATTTATCATTTTATATTAAAAGGCAAAATATTTTATAAATAAGAATATTATTAAGAGAACATGATGGCCCAGTGGTAACGGCCCCGACTTATAAGCTGTAAGTTGCGGGTTCAAATGCAGTCAAGCACATTACTTTGCGTAATTTGTTTCAAAGCTATTGGTTTCAAAACGTTGAAGGAAAACATCGTGTGGAAACTGGCATGTCCTAGAACCAAAAAATTCGAAGATATGTGACATCCATCGAACTGCACTGGGCGCGCTAGGTGGATTAAGACCCATTCCCTCTTTTAGAGAGGAAGCCTGAGTCCCAGCAGGGGGAACATTATAAGGCTGATTATGCTGAAATATTATTATCATTTCTACGCCCACCGACAAATTACTCAACCACCTTCTGACTGACCCGATTTTACCACCACCTGCTATGCTCTTGTCATTTGAACTTGTCTCATATTCGTATCAGCAAAATAAATGGTCATTTTATTTCTCGCCACCTCATTCCTGACCAATGCAAATCATGAACGTCAGAATCAACAGTGGCAAACTCTAAAAACAAGACAAAGCAATGCAGCTCGATTGATCTCACAGTGAAATTAGGAGTAAAGGAACTAATTTGAAAATTATATTTCAAATGGTATTATTTTAGTCGATGTAGCGTTCATCATCATCATTATCCACATCCTGATACTACCTACTGTTGAGCGTGCAGAAACGTGAGAATGCACAAGAAAAGAGAGGGTTATTCTCTCTTTTGTGCATTCTCACGTTTCTGTGCCAGTCTCATCCAGGTTACCAACATCCACGATGTCAACAATATCAGCTACCCATTTCACATTATATATACTCACATCTATATGTGTATAGAGCTTATTGTATAACATGTAAGTACCTTCTTTGTCGTATAACCGGAATGCCTCTTTAAGTTCCTGTTGCATCGCCTCGGCGTCTTCCTCAACCATGAACCTGGACGCCAGGGTCACGAACTCCTCAAACTCCAACTCACCAGAGCCTGAAATTTTAAGTGACCGAGATCTTAGCTTTGGAGACTTAACAGAACATAGTTGAACAACTGTTCAACAGCGTGTTCTGTTTAAGTTAGTTTTTTTATGCTGATAGAAACTATAAAGCTTTTTAATTTATTCAGAAAGTTTGTGCTTATCGTTATTGATAGTCAATTCTTTTTTGAGCTGATTTTTAAGCATATTTTTGTTTTAAAGTTAGAATTTGAAAGTTAGAACTTTTTAATAAAAAATATAATTTCTAAATTTATGGTAAGTTTAGTTTTCATGGTAAACAATTTTATATTTTTTTTCAACAAACAGAAAACAAAGTAACGATTCTCAAACAAACTGTAACAAATGTAAGCCGACTGAAATAAAGGCAATTCGCATAAATTCCTACAAATCATCCTCTCCACGTAACGAGTTTTGTTCAAGTTTCCCCTTTTGTTTGGAAAGGCTCAAGTTTGGGCTGAACACAAACGGTCCGTTTGATGAATGAAATGTTTAGTAAACATTAAGAAGAAAAATTAAAAGTTTTAACAATGATTTCTGAAAGCTATTTACGAAAAATAAAAACAAGAAGTTTAAGCAACAGTTGACTTTTCTCGTGACCAGTTTGGCTTCCATCAAAATAACAATGCTCACTTTCCTGTTATGCGACGTCGACAGGTACGATTTTTTTTTTGCCCTTTGTGTCGTTTTTTTTGCTTCAGTACCAGAAAAGCCGACCCCGTTTAAATGGAAGTAGCGAGGTGGAAAAATAAGGCATAAATATTAGGAACTATAAAAATTATTAGTATTACATAAAATAACATAAAAAAAAACCGAACAAGTGCGAATCGAACTTGCAGAGGAAGGATTACGTACCGTCTGTAGCAAAAATGGCAAAAAATCAAGCTTGTTGTATGGAAGCCAGAATAAAATAAATATTTAAGTGGTCAATCCTTATTTTATTCTGTTTTAGTATTTGTTGTTATAGCGGTAACAGAAATACCTGTGAAAATTTCAACTGTTTAGCTGTCACGGTTCATGATATACAGCCTGGTAACGGATAGACGGACAGCGGAGTGTTAGCAATAGGGTCCCGTTTATACGCTTTGAGTTCGGAACCTTAAAAACCATTTTACTATTGTATAAAAAGTACTGGTTTTGTACTACTAATAGTGCTTGTCCGATTGCTAAAATTTTTTCACCGGTAGAAAGCTGCTTTATTAGTGAGTGACATAGGCTATATTTTATGTATGCGGGCGAACCTGCGTGTAAAAGCTAGTTTTAAATAAAAAATAAAATATATTTATTTTAGGAATCATTACTGCACGTGACGTTAAAATTATTGACTAACAGAAGATCATTCCACTTTCTCAACTGTCTTATAGTGGATCGCAAATGGAAAGATAATGGTATCTGAAAAAGAACAATTTATTAACTATTAAATTAAGATGTTTTCCTGATTAAGAGAGCCAACTATGTTGTAAATTGGCGTCTGTAGCTCTCTGTTTCCTAATACTTTAACTGATAAAATCTGATTCAACATTTATCTAAAATTAGTTTACTCGTAAAATTAATTTTACTTCGCATTTTTTTTCTTGATTTCGTTAGAGTTATTAAAATAGTAATGATTCGTCATTATCATCATCATCATTTCAGTCGAAAGACGTCCACTGCTGGACATAGGCCTCCCCCAAGTGTCGCCACAATTAACGGTCCTGTTCGTCTCGCATCCATCGGACTCCCGCAACCGTTACCAAGTCATCGATCCAACTTGTCGGAAGCCTTCCAACGCTACGTCTTCCGGTACGTGGGCGCCATTCCAGAACCTTTCGGCCCCAACGGCCATCCGTTCTGCGAGCAATGTGCTCTGCCCATTGCCACTAAACACACAAAATTAAGTATTTTATAAATTTAATTTCAAATCTAAAATTTATACCTACAAAACATTTTTTTTTACATATAAAATATAAACCAGTGCTTGACTGCGATCCCACCTGATGGTAAGCAGAGATTACGCACTAGTTTATTAAGAGCCTATTCACTCTAGCCTTGAAGACACCTAAATTATACTTGGATGGGAAGACCGCAGCAGGCAAATTGTTCCAGTTATCGATGTACGCGGTATAAACAACGAAGCGAAACGCTTAGTCCGGGCCGTTGAAATTTCAACAACATGGTTTTGTTCCACATGTAGTAGCGTGGTACGCTGGTTTATAGATTAGAACAAGTATTATAACTGAAGTACCAGTTTCCATCTTGAAATAGAAATGTAGGTGAGATACTGAACGTATCAGCTGCAATGTTTCCCACGCAAATCATGTTGACTGAAGGGTAAAGGTTAGTGTATTCCTAGACACACGAGCATTAACATACACGTCATATTTAGATAAACGTCTATTTTGAATATTACTGTAAATTCCTTCAAATATTGAAACAGGGTTTTTAAGTATATACCCTCCATTATAAAATAATGCAAGTGGATGTATTCATGAAAACAATTGCAGCTTTTCTTGTTTTAGGTGTATTATAGTAAATATCGATTATTTTTTAACTTGGAATTATAAAAAAAAAATCGAAATAAACAAAGAAAATGCCAAAATGAAAGGATACCGGACACTCTTGTGGTTGTGTTACTATTGATTCAAATTAAATGTAGAAAAAGGGGAAAAGATAACATTGCCATTGTTTTATAATTTTTTTTTACAACGTAACATTAAATTTTATGAGGTCTAACATAATGACGCTTTAGGCAACATTTGAATTGACCATCATATTTGAAGTATCTGTTATGAAAATTAACTGGAGAGATTCAATATTTTCCATCCCCGGAAGCCTATTAGATATTCAATTTATATTATCTAATCTTAAATATTGAGAACTGAATAATATACCAACATTAAACATTTGAATAAACGTTACAACGCTTGTGATTCCAGGAGAATATGCGGAGGCGTATACAAGAAACACCCACAAGAATCTAGGTTCCAAATAAATAAATGAAATAGCTATCGAAATAAATAAAGTGGTAAACGTATCAATTGAGGAAGGCTGGAGTGATTTGATTACTTTTTTATTGTTAGTTACAGTCCGTTTTAAGAAAAAGAAAAATTAGAGAATTTTCTTTGAAAGCTGGAAAATATAGGATGATTTGAAAGTTGTCTATAGAATTTATTTATTAAAACTTCATGCAACACAAAGATACAAAGGCTGACGTAATGCCTAATTAAGGAAAGTCTGGTTAATTAGTTAGTCCTTTATGCATAGTTAAGTTTTATTTTGCTTAATTTGTATAAACTATTTTAATATACACAAAAGGTCTGCCCGTTTACCGAAACAGCTCAAATTTTACCTAAGATTAATCATGTATCTACATGATCCCAAGTAGTGCCCCGGTTATTATTAAATTGCCCTCAAAATATAAGAAATTTGAATAAAAAAGGTAAGGACTGGTAATCCCTAAAGCTTATTGAAAAATAATAGAGTAAAAAAACTGACCATCCTCGTCGACCTCATCGATGATCTCTTTGAGCGCCTCGTCGCTGACCTGGTGGCCCAACATACCGAGGATCGTGCCCACCATCACTGTACCGATGCATCCCTTTTTCTCCTGGTCGAAAGCCTCGAAAGCCTTCTTGAGAACTGGAAGCAGATTATGTGCGTTGTATGTTTCATGGCAAAATATGAATTCAAATATTACATTAATGAAGAAACAAAAACATTTGAAAAAACTGTGTAAATACTTTAACAAAAAATACTCACTGCTGATCTGTTCCTGAGGAAGTTCGTCCTGAAATCACCAGAAAATTTTAAAATTAATTCACGAATTAATAGAAACTATTCACAATTAAACAAAAAAAAAACCACTTATTTCACTTCACTAAAATCACATTCACAAAAAATAAATCCTCTCACCATTGCGGCGGTTCGCGGGTTCTAGCTAAAGGAATTGCACGATGGTGTACGCTATAGTGAACCACAGTAGGAGGAACACGATCCCTTTTATCTGAATAGAATGACCGACTGTGCGGAGGCGCACGAAAATATCACCCAGGTTGAAACAGTCAGTGCCTTCGCTCTCTAGCCCGTACCCCGAGTAACGAGTCACGCAGATTTGGCTTCGCAAAATGCTTTTAACCAATGTCTGTAAGGTCATCATACATTAACACAGTTGCCGGATGCACACTGCACAGTGCAACGTGCACAATATGCCAAATGCGTATTTCGCTATCAACGAATCGATTCCGTTTGGTTATTAATTACAGATTAATTAAAATATCACCCTCATTGGATGGTTGCCACGCCATTTGTAGAATACTTTTCTCATTATAAACAATAGTAATGAGAGTAGGTACCTACTAATAACAGGAATAGAATTGTGTGGTAAATAAGCTATATTATTTCCTATGTGAGGATATTTTAATATGTACAGGTATCATACATTACGCTAAAGGCCACCCTTCCTACCCAACCAAAATTCACTTCTGCTTATCAATAGCGATACATCATTCTTATTATTTAAATTTATTCAAAAGTCATTCAAAAGGCAATGGAAAGGGCTATGCTCGGAGTTTCCTTGCGTGATCGCAACAGAAAGGAAGATATCTGCAGGAGAACCAAGGTTGCTGTCAAAGCAAGTAGAATCGCCAAACTTAAGTGTCAGTGGGTAGAGCACATTGCTCTCAGAACAGATGGTTCTGGTGTGGCAACCGCGCTCCGGAAGACGCAGCGTTGGAAGGCCTCCCACTAGGTGGACCGATGACCTGGTGACGGTCGCGGGAGTCCAATGGATGCGAGATACTCAGGACCTTTTGTTGTGGCTATACTTGTGGTAAGCTTATGTCTAGCAGTGGACGTCTTTTGGTTGAACTGATGATGGTGAGTGATGATGATAGTTAAGTGTAAAAATAAAACCATATGTCATACAAAACCTAAAATTGAAGTTCATTATTATGAATTAACTAACATAGCTGCAATTATTAAGCCTAACGTACAAACGAGCTCATTGTGCGTTGATTTTGTTTCATTGATTAATTTGGATTCCCGTTTATAATTTCACTCTAGTGCTGTTCGCAAAATTGCAAATAGCTCATCAAACAGAACAGGAGTAATTATCTACTGTGGCACCTATAGGTTTAATGTTATAAAGATATATTTATTACCAATATCCGTATTTACTAATGTCAAACTTTTATTCATTGGCACCATTTTAATCGTCATCTTCATGCCATTGTCCTATGTTAGGTGCTTGGGGTCGGGGCAAAACGTTTTCTACTTTTATTCGTCCCTGTGAAGTAAGGGCTAGTAAGGAGCTAATCCGGTTCGAAAGAGAGGCCATGGTAGAGCGTACGAATGTCGTACTTCATGCAGTCTCCAAGCGGGGTAAAGCCAATCTGGTGAGATTCAACGCCGCCAAAACACAAGCACCTTGGCCTCTGAGTACACCGACCGCCTTCAGCTCTTTGGAGTTTTAATTTCCTCAGACCTTAACTTTGAACGGTTCATTGAGACCAAAGCCAACGTCGCTGTAGCTGTTAGGAAACTCGGCGATCTTGCAAAGGTACGGCGTTACTTCACAACGGGACAGCTTTTAATGTTAAAAACAAAGCGTAGATCCGTTCGTGTGTGGAGTGGCACATAGAGGCTGGTGCTCCAAAATGCCACCTAGCTGCTTTGGACACAGTAGAATGGAATGCGAAGAGGCTAATTGGTGATCCAGAACTGGTTAAGTCCAATCTACAAAATCTTGAGCACAGGCGTAGGGTAGCCAGCCTTTCGGTGTTTACAGGATGCATTTTGGATAGTGTGCGCGGGAATTCCATGACTTGATTCCACCATCTCATTCTACCATCGGAAAACCCGACGAACGGCGAATATACTCCCTTATGTTGTTGAAACCTCTACGGTCCGGACCAAGTATTTCACCTCATCGTTTATACTGCGAACATCGAGGGACTGGAACAGCTTGCCTGCTGCGGTCTTCCCATCCGATTATAATTTAGGTGTCTTCAAGGCTAGAGTGAGTAAACTAAAGCGCCTCACCATCAAAGATTGCATCATTACTTACCATCAGGTGGGATCGCAATCAAGCACTAGTTTATATAAATTTAAAAAAAGAAACTTGGGGGTTGCCATACAAAAAAGAGCCATTATGCTCAGCAGTGGGTGAAGTCAGGCTGAGGATGATGATAATGGAATAAATTCATAATTAATAGTAGCATCGCCATTATATCGCACATGCAACGGTGTAAATAAAAGCGAAGCAATGATCTAAACGCGGAGAGCGCGGGATTGAGAGAGGTAGGCGAGGTCAGGTGCGCCTGTTTGCAGACAGTGACATATTTTGTTGCTCTCGGAGCTGCCAAATGCAGTGAAAGGCTAATGATACCTTACATGAATCGAATATTTTTTGCTAGCTAGGTTAATTCAGTTTCTAAATTGAGGATTTGAATGTTTTTCAAAATTTCCTTCAGTCTGAAAACATGTCGAACTATAGATGTAGTCGAATGGACAAGAAAAACCGATAGAAAGCTGCTTTATTCCTGATATAGACTATACTGAGATAGACTATATTTTATGTACGCATGGGAAGCTGCGGGCAAAAGCTAGTATTCAATATAAATTAATCTAATTTTCGTCCAGCACACTGTACCTTAAAAGAGGCCCGACTACATAGAGCAGTGTTACCTTGCATAATTCCTCTATGCCCAAAATTCTTTCGATTTGTTATGTATCTTTTTAATAAAGTTTGTTTTTAGAATTGATAAAAAATTGATTTTTGTTTTCAAAAAAAAAAGAGAGAGTCTTCAAATAGGGTCCATGACAGTCAAAAGTATTTTTTTTTTTCGATAAAAATCGTTTTTATTTTCGATTTGTTGGATTAAAAGTGGAATTTCTGCTTAAATTGATACGTTATATTTATGAAAGAGCAGTAAATCTATTTCTCAGTATGCAATACCAACGTGAGTCATTTGTTCTAACAAAAAAGTGACTTTTTCTTATTCTGGTACTATTGTTTCCAATACTCCTATATTGCTGTCTTCATATTTTTTTCCTGTTTGACTTAATTAGTCCTCTGCTGGCTATCGGTTCATATATTTTTATTTTCCCTAGGTATAAAGACCAGTTGGCAGGGCCATCTTTTTCTGTTTGGGCCTTGCCTCCTATACGATCGTATATCCATCGGGGTAAGTCCTTGTCTTTGTCTGAGCTAAGCGGTCCATGAATAGAGGCAGGTTTGATCGAAGCTGCGTTCCAGATCTACCACTGCCACTACCAATATTGCTACTTCGTGACGGCCAACTGCCAGCCGCTCACAACATTCTTTTTTTTTTAAAGCCAACGACAAATTCCCATTTCGATTTTAAGTATTTTTTTTATAACCGCGACTATGACACCTATCTTTTGGCAAATTACATTGTACATTTATTTATATATTTGAAGCGACGATATATATTAGGGTTCAATTTAAAATATATTTGTCCTTTAGGGGCCATTGCAATAGCTTTTAGGTTTTTAATCGTCTATATTCGTAATCCAAAATTAACGCTAACACTAGCGCAGCACTCATACTATTTTGGCTTCCTTGTTCGGACGGCAGATTACTTTTGTTTTCTATTACAATTATCTTTCATATCGTGTTATTCGTATTATCTTTTGAAAATAACGAGAAAATTATACGTTTAGTGATGAAAAGGACCTTGTTTTTTATTTTCCGCTACAATAGGCATTTAATATAAATTAAATTTTCGTCCAACAAACTGTAATAAGTTTATAAAAGGACCGACTAAACTTTTTAATAAGTACTTTGATCAGTCAAAGTATGTACCTCATACTACATCTGTGTGAGAGCTTTTTTTTACAAACTTCCAAGATTTTATATAAGATTATCTTTTAACGTACTTAGATTGTAATACATTGTCAAATCACTGAGACTTGAATTTTAGTCATAAACAATTGTTATTATTAAATTTACTTTTGTTATTATTAAATCATATACAATTGTTATTATTAAATCTACTACTTATTTATGACTACAACAAAAAATATTTCAGGGTATAAAATTGTATCAAACTGCATATAATTTGTAGTGCACTGAGTAAACACTGCAAATTGAAAGGTACAACACAATAATAACGTGTGCCAGTAATTTTACTAGCTCGTAAACAGTTTACATTAGCGAGAACAGATTACCACGCTGTTAAATATATATTAAAAGCCATAAATAATGCACATTTTGTACCTGACATGTTGAACAGAATACATGAAGAAACGACTCGTTTTGTTGCAGAAGCAATATTATTTTATTATAGCATTTTTTAAACATGTCTTTTGAATATTGACAACTAGATTCTAGCAGCGACTTCACCCGTGTGGAACCGATACTTTGCTTTATTATAAATTATAACTTATATATTATTTCGATTTATAAGTTCTTCATTCATTTTACTGTTGAACGTTTTGGGAACACATTCATTGTGCGTACAGCTAAGGAGTGGAATTCCTAGCCGGAATCTGTGTTTTCTGATAGCTACAACCCGGAAATCTTTAAGTCAAGAGTGATTAGGTTACTTCTAGGTAAGCGCGTTCCATCGTCGACCGCATCGTCGCTTTCCATCAGGTGAGATAGCGGTCAAGCGCGAACCTATCAAGAATTAAAAAAAAAACTGTAAAGTTTCATCTGAATTTGTTTTGCCGTTTGAGCATTAGAGTAACAAACATATACGTAGATACATATAAACGTTAACCTTTATTATATTGGTTTCATATAGCACAACAAAATTAATAATCAAATTCAAATAACTCTATACTTTTTGTTGTTTTGTATATTTAACCTCAGATAACAAAAGGACAAAATGTAGCCCAACATGACATGCAACGCTCAATTTACGTGACATTGCAACGTTGCAACGTTGCCTATAGTCCCGCAACTTGTCCTCCAACATTTTGCGAAGCATTCACGAGACGTGAGACATGTTGTTGGACAATTTGACAGCGTTGCGTGCGTTACTGAATTTGCAATCCATAATATCTAGACAGATAGGCTTACTATTTTTTGTATCAATGTAATTGTTTCTCTTAAAATCCATGATCAATTTTTTTTCTATTTTGTCAGATTTTACATCGGCAATGCCTTTTTGCATTAAAATTTAATTTATTCTTTATATTTTGTCAGATTTAGCATCTGCATCGTCGGAAAAGTTAAAGATTGTCTACTATTTAGACCACTTCAGACCACGACCGTAACACAAGCCAATTATAATTATCAATACAAAGGTATTAAAACTATGCTCTTAATCACCTTAAATTAACTCGGCTAATTGCTTCTACCTGATTAATTATAAGAAAGAATGACAAGACTACTTTATAGCTATGCAGAGTGAATGGTTACAAAAATAAATACAGTTCCTTGCAAACGATATTAAAAACTATCGAGCTGCCAGAAAAGTTTCAAGTTCCTCAAGTTTCTTAGTGAAATCTGACCATCTCATATGCTTTTATGACCGACAGAAATATCCTACTAAGTCGTGATAATTAGAACTGACGAGAATAGCTGCGGCTCTTTCTTATGACATCGTTTTGACTTCTGGTGTAAGACAAGTGTCTTATTTATTTGCACACGTGGTAGGATTAATCCATATACTTTTCTCACTCTAGGGTGGAAGGAGAGAGTGTGTCAGACTTTTACTGACTAATACCCACCTATATACAAAGAAATATATTATTATTATATCCTTTAATTGCCATTTGCATTCTAGGGCCCCGGTCACTGTTTTAAACGTTCTCGCAGCTGTATAAGGCATCGGTCCTCCTGGGCCCCTGCAGTTGTACTGATATCTCTTGCATGTGCGCGTGGAACACTGCGCATCTTCATCTCGCATCTGGTTCTTACCGGATGGGTGGGCTACGAGCTTCCCATTGCTTGTCATGCGTACACCATAAAGATTATTTTTCCTTAATAGCAAACACAAATCGAAATAAAACAAAACAAGGCTCTTAGTATTCTCCGATTTTTAGCGACAGTAACGACAAACGCGCTGTAGGTCAGTTTCTCACTATCCCGGCTTCTCAATATTAACAAAGGAACCACCATCAGCCTCCGAAGCGGCTGAAGCTCTCTTTGATGACAGGCAAAGCATCAACACTGTATCTGATAAATTGAAGTAATATTAAAAACCGACTAAGTCTCAGCAGTCGACGTATTAACGATTTTATATGGAAAAATCTAGACCGCTCAAGAACTCCCGACTGAAACAAGAGGACTTTTATTAAGCATGTCCAAGAAAGGTGATCTCAGTAATTGTGATAACTGGAAAGGCTTTACGTTAATGTCGCTTCCGTCTAAAATATTCTACAAGATAATCCTAGACAGGCTGGCGAATGCCGTGGTACTGCTTCTACGCAAAGATCATATTGGTTCGAGTCCCTCATGCAAAGATTAGATCAATATGATCCGTTTCGTATTCTGAAGTAATCCAGCATCTGGTTCTACCTTTTGGACATTGGACTGCTACCGAATATGGTCTACCTACTGGAAAGCATCTACAAGAAATATTCTTGTACCTTGACTCATGAGTGTCTTAGGGAATGGGTACACTGTCGCTTATTGGCACAGAGGTAGCACCTATAGGTATCACGCCTCCTTCTGCAAGGCAGTCATGCTAGGCGGCCGCACTCGTAAAGGAACGAACTTCCTTACGCCCCAGCCGCTGAGACGCCGACCTCGATTTCCAGTCACCATAGGCGTGCTAACGGACGACGAGTAATGGTTAGTTCGCCATCCAGCTGTCCAGTAACCATTTAGACAAAGCCGGAGTCGTGGACGGCGCGTAGTATTCCACGTGCGACTTAAAAAGATTTCAGCAAAACCGTAGGTGCCCAGCAGGTCCGAAGCCTACTGGTGCCATGGGTGGTCTGAAAAGGAATCCCGATGTTCTGGAACGCAAGGCAGTGAAGGAAAATAGGTGTGGTTTTAATTAGTAAAAGTTTGACACGCCCTTTCCCTCCACTCTAGAGCGAGAAAATGATTTACCACCTTAAAAAAGCACCTATAGGTGTCATTTGTAATTTTATTCACATAAGCCTTCATAATATCGTATTTTACCTTACAAAAGTCATCAGGTTAAAAATAAATTAGTGCTACCCGTGCGCAACTGAGGCAGGTCACAAGTTAAATAAAAAAATCTATTTTATCTACACGTTCCTGAAAAGTATTAATAAAAAAAGTGTAGCAACATAAATCAATTT
Organism: Mythimna vitellina; assembly: GCA_949316375.1. Lineage (NCBI taxonomy): Eukaryota > Metazoa > Arthropoda > Insecta > Lepidoptera > Noctuidae > Mythimna > Mythimna vitellina. The sequence continues at coordinate 7,516,130 of OX438694.1, read as the reverse complement.
TTATTAAAGTTATTTCACTAAGTATTTCCGTGTACTTTATTGTAATGCTGACGTCACATGCGTCGCCTGGGCGAGTTGGCATGCGCTTGCGCAGCGGGCCGGCCACATCCAATTAATGCTTCATCTAGTCGTGCCCTAATCACAGTTACAGGTGTTCCGTAATTAATAGACTGAATATATTCAGGATTATTTATAGCCTGTTCGGTCTTGGTTGTTGACTGTGGCAACATAGTTAGTTCTATTAAATAAATACGATATAAATATTTGCGTTACATGTTTATCGTTTAAGACTATTAAATTAATTTGGTATGTTATTAAAATGTTTGTTTAGTATTATTATGACTATCTCTTATGGATATTTTATTGTAATAGTTGTATGCCAGAGTGGCAACACGTTCTTGTCACTCTCAAAATTCTGTTGTGATTTGAATGTCAAATCTCGTGTATTTTTTGATTTTTTAAACTATAGAATATTTAAAATTGTTTCTTAATCATCGATTCTGCTGTTTATTAAGACCACGCGCGCCTCTAGGAGATGTCAGCAAATCGTAGGCGCCCAGCAGGATCGAAGCCTACTGGGGCCACGGGTAGTGTGAAAGTGAAACCAGGGGCCCTGGGACGAAGGCAACGAAGGAACAGGAGTGGGTTTTTAGTCAATAAACGTCTGAAACTATCTCGCGTTCCGCCTAAGAGCGGGATTTGTCATAAGATGATTTTCCCAAGCATTAAAAAAAAAACTATTGCAATTAAAGTAAACCCCATTAATTAAAACTAACTAAAAATAAATTAAATTATGGTTTCAATATACTCCTCCACATCGCTGTCGACTGGTAATGTCCCCAAAAGACTGTCGGCACTGCCACGCTGTCCAAAATATGATCTGTAATAAAATTTATCAGCATAAAACCTTGCCTTTTTTTTAAAGTTCCGTACCTCAAAAGGAAAAAATGGAAGCCTTATAGGATCATTTTGTTGTCCGTCCGTCTGTCTGACTGTCGCTCAAGATGCTTTATCTCAGGAACGCGTTGAGGTATTGAGTTAAAATTAAGATCACTTATGTTTGCGATTTATTGAAGCTGTGAAAAAATCGAATTTCTAAGTTAACGAAAAAAAAAATACGGCCGTTTATGTCCCCCAAAAACCGTATATTTTGACACTCGAGGAAATGGGGTGCTACGACAGAAAACCTCCACGAGTGCCCGCAGGCTGTAGTTCCCTTGCGGATACGTCCGAGGTGAAGGCCAGTCTGCGGGACGGTGCACCCTGGGAGGCGGGCAATGACTCCCCTTGGGTACTTTTACCTAAGGGGTCCTGATGTCCGCCTGCGAATATTCTGTCTGAAGGATCACTTCAACGCGTGTCCCTCTGCTATAGCAGAGGGCACAGTGGCGAAGTAAGAGCGGGCTCGGTGTGCACTCACCCTGCCACCGGGCAGGCAGGAGGAAGACTTGCTCCTCCTTCTGCCACCGTTAGTCTCGTAGCCCCAGAGATTGTCCAAGGTCATGTTTCTGACTTTTGATGGGGGTCGAGGGTCTTGGCTTAACTGCCTGGGCCGCGAGGAAGACAACCTCTATAAAAAATTACCCCAAACCTCCAAGCGGCGGCGCACCGTGAGGGAGGTTGTTAGCTTGACTAATGGGTAGCTAAATTAGTCTCTAGTGCGAACCACTATCTTGAGCCAGTACCCGAAGTTAATACTCGTGGGAACCAAAATGGAATCTAAATTTTTCGTAAAAAAAAACCCAAAGGAGAGCGATGCGCGGTCGGAGTCCGACGCGGCATCCGAAAGGAGCTCGGAGGGCTCGGAGGTTGAGGAGGTGGCGGGCGTCTCCGGTAGGAACGTGAGTGCCTACCGGAAGCGCTCTAGATCGGGGGACAAATCGTCCTCCGATGGAGAGATGGGCTCGGCCCGAAAAATCCCCACCAGCGGGCGGGGTGCGGGTCGAGCAAGCGGAAGAGGGAGGGGCCTCACTGCCCACGAGTCGGCTAAGCGAGCCAACCGACTTGCCGCGGAGGGGCGTCACCCCGGTGTGGCCAGCGCCCAGGTGGACCTCTCGGGACCGTCTGGCAGCAAGCGGGATGCCAGGGAGGACTCCGCCGAGGAGTCCCGTAGATCCCTAGGGAAGCTGGTCGTCGCCGCGCTTCGGGACATGGGCCGGAAGAGGGAGAGGACCTCTAAGGAGAAGACGGTCCACCGGCATGCCGCCTCTATCGAGGAGGCTATCGAAGCCTCTCTCGAAAAGAGGGTGGCAAAACTCCGGGATGAGCTCCGGGCCGAGCTTCAGGCCGAGCTCGCGGGAGCCCAGAAAGTTAGCGGCTGCCCGGAGCCGGCTGGAGAGGGACGCAAGCAAGGGCAGGGGCAAAGTCAGCCCCAGCCACACCCAGAGCCGGAGGGCCAGTTGCTGACGCTGGTGCAGCGGGAGCTGGCTGCTCTTCAGCAGCAGCTGCAACAGCAGCAGCAACAGTTTCAGCTGCGGATCCAGCAGCAGCTGTCCCTGCTGGAGGGCATAGTGCTGCGCCCCCCATTAGCGGGCTCCGGCCAGCGAAAGGCGGCGTCTTACGCTGCTGCCGCGGCCACGGCAGCTGCGCCCAAGGCGGGCCCATCGGGGCAAGCTGGGCGCGGGGCCGTGGCATTGGAGCCCGCGAGGCCGGCCCCGGCCGCCAAACAACAACAGCGGCAGAAGGGCAGGGCGGCGCCTGCCAGTAAACCGGCGGGACCTCCTGCGGCGGCAGCGACTAGGCCGCGCCTGCCGCCTCCCCTGCCCGAAGAACCCTCGGCTGGCGCCGAATGGACGGTTGTTGGCGCCAGCAAGAAGGCGGGCAAGGCGGCTAGGGCGGCCAAAAAGCGCGCGCGGCGACAGCAGCGCAAAAAGCGGGCCATGGCGGCCAGACTTCGCGCCCCGAAATCCGAGGCTGTAGTCATAACGCTACAGCCAGATGCGGTAAAAAAGGGCGTGACATACGACGCCGTCATGGAGAAGGCAAAGCAGGCGGTGTTGCCCCACCTTGACGAGCTCGGAGCCTCTGGGAGCTTCCGTATGAGGCGCACCGTAACCGGGGCCCGAATACTGGAGGTCCCTGGTGCGGCCAGTGGCCCCGCCGCGGATGCCCTGGCCGCAAGGATCAGGGCGTCCCTGGATGCGGAAGAGGCCCGAGTGTCCAGGCCCACCAAGTGTATTGATATGCGCATCATGGGCTTGGACCACTCCGTCAAGGTGGACGAGGTGGTGGCCGCCATCGTCAGGGCGGGTGGGTGCACTACCGAGCAGGTTCGGGCGGGCACTATCCGAGCTGACAGCACGGGCATGCGAGCCATGACGGTAAGCTGCCCCGTGTCGGCGGCCAAGACCATCACCGGGGAGGGCCGACGGCTTTTGGTGGGCTGGGTCTCCGCCCAAGTGAAACTGTTGGAGCCCAGACCTCTGCGGTGCTATCGCTGCCACGTGGGGCACCACGTGGGGGCCAGTTGTGCCGCGGAGGTGGACCGCAGCGACCGCTGCTTCCAGTGCGGTCAGCCTGGTCACAGGGCGGTTGAATGCAGAGCGACGCCGCACTGCTACGCATGTGCGGCGGCAGGCAAGCCGGCCGACCACCGGGCTGGGAGCAGGTCCTGCGACCCCCCCACCAAGGCCAAGGGCAAGGTCAGGAGGCCCATCCCCGCCGATGTCCTCACCACCGCTGCCTCCTCTTTGGCAGCTGCTGCTGTCGCCGCCGCAACCATCGCGGCAGGGCCCTCACGGGGGGCTCGAGAGGAGACTGTGATGGACTGCCAATAACGGCTCCATTACGTCTCCTCCAGGCGAACATCAACCACTGCGCCCCCGCTCAGGATCTGTTGCTCCAGAGCATGGCGCAGTGGTCGATCAATATCGCCGTGGTCTCCGAGCCGTACAATGTCCTGCCCATTGACTGGGAGACTGGGTGCGGGACCTGGACGGCTCGGTGACCCTAATTTCGTCGGCCGCCGCCGGCACCCCGACCCTCGAGGCCGTCACGAGGGGACGGGGTTGCGTGGCAGCACGGTTCGGGGACATTGCAGTGGTAGGCGTCTACCTGTCCCCGAGCAGATCTCTCGGCGATCTCCACATCTCCCTAATGGAGCTGAAAGCCGTCGTCGCTGGGTTTGGTTCCCTCCCCGTGGTCGTTTGCGGGGACTTCAATGCCAAGAACTTGGCTTGGGGTTCCCGGTTCACGAACCAGCGGGGTCGGATGGTGGAGGACTGGGCTCTGGAGACAGGCTTGGTCGTCCTAAACCGGGGTTCTGTCCCCACGTGTGTGCGGATGCGGGGCGACTCAGTGGTGGACATCTCGTTTGCCAGCCCCGCTCTGTCGCCGCGTGTCTTCGACTGGCGCGTTATGGAGGGGGTGGAGACGTTCTCAGACCACCGGTACATCCGGTTTGACGTCTCCGCCCAAACCTCGACTGCGCCGGTCCGACAGAACCCTTGTGGTCCGCGGTGGGCGCTGAGGCAGATGGACCGGGAGCTCCTCCTGGAAGCCGCGACGGTACAGGCCTGGGTGCAAGCACCGGTCGAGGCAGAGTGGTTCCGGGAGGCCATGTCGCAAATTTGCGACGCGGCAATGCCCCGAGTCCCTCCAGGACGTGCTCAGCGCCAGGTATACTGGTGGTCGCCGGAGATTGCGGCACTGCGCAACGCGTGCAATGCCGCGCGACGCCGGTATGCCAGATACCGCAGGCGCCGCATCCGTCCACCGGATGCGGAGGCCAGAGAGGCGGAGCTGTACGAGGGATACAGAGCGGCAAAGCGCACCCTCCGAGCGGAGATAAGGCGGGCCAAACTTGAGGCCCGCAACGTGTGACTGGGGACTCTGAATGGGGACCCATGGGGACGCCCGTACAAATTGGTACGGGACAAACTCCGCCCCTGGGCTCCCCCGCTGACGCAGAGTCTCCGGCCCCAGCTCGTGGAGGGTGTGGTGAGCACTCTGTTCCCCACGCGAGGGGAACACTCTCCCCCGCCCATGGCTCCGCCACCAGCGGTGTCCGACGCGGACCACGATGGCGACGACGACGACAACGCTCCAGAGGTGACCGAGGTAGAGCTGAGAGTGGCGGTACGAAGGCTGAGTGCCAAAAATGCCGCCCCAGGACCCGACGGCTTGCCTGGGAAGGCATGGGTCCTGGCCATGGAGGCTCTCGGGCCTCGACTAAGAGGGCTCTTCAGCGCATGCTTGGAGAGGGGCCAGTTTCCACTTCGCTGGAAGACGGGGAAACTGGTCCTCATCGCGAAGCTGGGGCGCCCTGCGGACTCTCCGTCCGCGTACCGGCCCATTGTGCTGCTCGACGAGGTGGGCAAGCTCTTTGAAAGAGTAATTGCAGACCGCCTCGTCGCACACCTAACACGGGTGGGGCCGGATCTGGCGGACGGCCAGTTCGGCTTTCGCAGGAGGCGCTCTACGGTGGACGCCATCATGTGCGTGCGAGCTCTCACGACGGGGGATGCAGTGGCCCAGGGCAGGTGTGTCGTGGCGGTGTCTTTGGACATCGCCAACGCCTTCAACTCCCTGCCTTGGAGTAGCATTGGGAGGGCACTCCGGTATCACCGGATGCCCGACTACCTCTAACGTGTGGTCGAGGCGTACCTGTCAGACAGGTACATCACCTACCCTGGTCACCAGGGGGAGTGGGAACGTCGAGAGATGTCGTGCGGTGTTCCGCAGGGATCGGTACTAGGGCCGCCCTTGTGGAACATCGGCTACGACTACGTGCTGCGCGGCGACCTCCCTGGCGGGGTCAGCGTGGTCTGCTACGCAGACGATACGCTGGTCCTGGCGCAGGGAGAGTCGTACCAGGCGGCGGTCGAACTAGCGACACGCGGGGTCGCGACAGTCGTTGGCAGGATCCAGGAGCTGGGACTCGAGGTGGCATTGCACAAGTCCGAGGCCATGTGCTTTCACGGCCCTCGGAACGCGCCACCACCGGGTTCCCAGCTAACGGTGGGAGGAGTCCACATCGGCGTCGGGTCAACGATGAAGTACCTGGGACTCGTTCTCGACAGCCGATGGGATTTCGACGAGCACTTCCGACGTCTGGCTCCCAAACTAAATCGGACTGGGGCTACCCTCTCGCGGCTCCTGCCCAACCTTGGGGGTCCAGACGCCTCCTGCCGGAGGCTCTACGCGGGGATCGTTCGGTCCATGGCCCTTTATGGCGCGCCGGTGTGGGCGCCGGGGCTGCGGAAGCAGCCGGCGGCCCGGCTGAACGCGTGCCAAAGGGTCATGGCCATACGGATGGTACGAGGATACCGGACGATTTCCCGCGAAGCGGCGAGCCTCCTTGCTGGCCAGCGACCATGGGATCTGGAGGCAACAGTCCTTGCACTCATGCACGAACGGCGCATGGAGATGCAACGCCGGGGCGAAACTCCGCTGCCGCGACAAGTCGCAGCATGGCGGACAGAGCTCCGGCGAGTTCTCATGGAGAAATGGCGACAGCGACTGTCGCGACCCCGTGCTGGGCACGCCACAATTATGGCGGTAAGTCCCCTCTTTGAGGCGTGGTTGGAAAGACCTCACGGCGTCCTCACATTCCGCATGACGCAGGTTCTCACCGGACACGGTAAGTTCGGGAGGTTCCTGCACCGAATTCGTGCGGAAACGACGCCCGGGTGTCGCCACTGTGTGGCCCACCCGGAGGACACGGTAGAGCACACGGTGGAGGTGTGCCCCGCTTGGGCAGAGCAACGCCGTGTCCTCGTGGGGGCAATCGGCGGCGGCGATCTCTCGCGCCGGGCCTTGGTTCAGGCCATGCTCCGGAGCGAGGAGGAGTGGCAGGCGGTCGCCTCCTTCTGCGAAGCAGTAATGCTAGCTAAGGAGGCGGCCGATCGCGTGAGGCAACGGTCCTTACGCTCCAACCGCCGCCGGGATTCCGATCCCGATTTCCGGCCACCGTAGGCGCGGGCTTGTAGACGGCGAGCAATGGGTGGCTCGCCGTCTGACCGTCCGGTAACCGCCCGGACCGAGCCCAAGTCGTCGACGGCGCGTATTGTTCCACGCGCGCCTCAAGGAGATGTCAGCAAATCGTAGGGGCCCAGCAGGGTCGAAGCCTACTGGGGCCACGGGTAGTGTGAAAGCGAAACCCGGGGCCCTGGGACGAAGGCAACGAAGGAACAGGAGTGGGTTTTTAGTCAGTAAGAGTCTGACACTATCTCGCGCTCCGCCCAAGAGCGGGGATGTCATTAGGATGATTTTCCCACCCAAAAAAAAAAAAAAAAAAAAAAAAACACTCGAGGAAATCAAAATTCATAGAGTACTTCCCGTTGACCCAGAATCCTGAAATTTTGCATAAAGCAAGGTTTTATAGCACAGATATAAGAATAAATATGAAAACTGTAAATTTGTTGTTACTTGATAACAAAAAAAAAACATTTTTGCGATTCGGAAAAATCTTCGACACTCCATTCGGGAATTGAACTATTTACATAGGTAAGTTTGTACGGAACCCTCGGGCGCGAGTCCGACTCACACTTGCCCAGTTTATTTACCTACAGTTTTATATTTTCTAGGTAAAATACAGAATAACAGTTTAGCATGAATAAATTTTACGAAGATTCTCCATCTGTAAAGTTCTCATAAATGTTACAAAATTCCCAATATTGAGGCCCCCAGGGTACCCTAGATATCTGTGTCTGCTACGATACTTAAATAGGGCTCCTGTAACACTTTAAGTTTTATTACTTAAACCCCTAAGGGTGCTGTTAAATTCTACTTTAAAAGATGAACTCAGTATTTCATGAAATAACTTTGTGTTGAAGAAAATTATACACTGCGAAGTAGGTAAAATATACCTACCTATCTTAGATGAGATTAGATAATATGTACATTTTATTTAACAGAAAACTACAAAAGAGCTTATATTTTAATAGGATTAAACAATGGGCGGTTTTTATCTTTAAAAGCAATATTTTTTTTTATAGTCAACCTTAGGTAGTAGGTACTCTGTATTGTTCTATATTGAACTATTGATATTTAAATATAAATATACTTGGCGGTGAGACACAGTTATAGTTCACCCTGGAATGCTTAAGGCAACTGAAGGAACACAGGCGAGTTTGGTCTGTAGAAGTCTGACAATCGTGCTCTACTCAGAGCAGACGTTGTTAAATTATATAAACTAGTGTTTGACTTTTTTTTTTTTTATTGGGTGGGAAAATCATCCTTATGACATCCCCGCTCTTGGGCGGAACGGGAGGTAGTGTCAGACTCTTACTGACTAAAAACCCACTCCTGTTCCTTCGTTGCCTTCGTGCCAGGGCCCCGGGTTCCGCTTTCACACTACCCGTGGCCCCAGTAGGCTTCGACCCTGCTGGGCCCCTACGATTTGCTGACATCTCCTTGAGGCGCGCGTGGAACAGTACGCGCCGTCAACGACTTGGACTCGGTCCGGACGGTTACCGGACGGTCGGACGGCGAGCCACCCATTGCTCGCCGTCTGCAAGCCCGCGCCTACGGTGGCCGGAAATCGGGATCGGAATCCCGGCGGCGGTTGGAGCGTAAGGACCGCTGCCTCACGCGATCGGCCGCCTCCTTTGCTAGCATTACTGCTTCGCAGAAGGAGGCGACCGCCTGCCACTCCTCCTCGCTCCGGACCATGGCCTGAACCAAGGCCCGGCGCGAGAGATCGCCGCCGCCGATTGCCCCCACGAGGACACGGCGTTGCTCTGCCCAAGCGGCATAGCCCTCAAGGTCACAGAGACACGCAAGCCCCACCGACCCCACGACAACAACGTGGGAACACGGTCGGTGGGGAAACTAGTGCTTGACTGTGATACCACCTGATGGTAAGTAGTAATGCAATCGTTGATGATGAATCGCACTAGTTTATTAAATGCCTATTCACTATTGTTCCAATAATTCGATGTACGCGGGTTAGAAGTTGTTAAATAGAAAATGGTTGGCCTCTAAGTTTGAAACTCGACGATTTTTCTATTGCTCATAATGTACATTGTACATAGTTATGAAGTTTCCGCCCCATGTATTTTATGAAGGCGTTTCTGGCATGTATTTGCCATGCTTTTGTCTGAAGTTTCAAAAGTCTTTTCTTTAGACGAAGCAACGTAGGCAGCTCGCTTTATGTTTTCAAAATTCTAAATTAAACCAGCAAAATAAACTCATCAAAGCATTAACTAAGTTTTTTTTTTTTTAATTGATATAAACCACTGCTTGGCTGCGATACCGCCTGAAGTTTTGCGAATAATATTTTAGGAACCAAAATAGACATACTAGGGTCCCACTATTTATTTTAATCAATAATGGTACCTATTCCACAAACGTTAATATGTTTTTTTTCCTATTATAATACTAACGTAAAAAGCTATAAAACTGACTTGATTTATGATAGCACTGGCTGAAAAAGAACCATTTTAAAAGTAAAAGAAATATTCTCTGCGTAAAAGTTTCATCTGCCGAGTATGAAAAGTTAGCAAACATTATAGTTAGAAACTGTGTTATAAGGACTCTTGAGATTTCAAAATTTGTAGAGTTGTTACCGAAGCATTCTCAAGTCTAAGCATTTATTTTAAATTTAGATCTTAGTTGAGATCTGTAATTTTTTAATGCCCTCGAGTCATTTGATGTACTGTGAATGAAATACATCAAAGACGAATAATTAGAGAAGAATAATTTTGAGACTTTTCAAACCATTTTGCTAATAAAATGATTTTGTTAGACGCAAATGAAGTTACATGAAACAAACCCTATTTATTTGCAAAGTATTTTCTTGAAAAGTCAAGGTTTAACTTTTTAAATTTCGCGTGATATCGCCTTAGGTTCATATCTAAAGGCGTTTTGGGATAAGTATTTTAGAATCAATTTTTATTGTATACTAATAATTGAACACAATTTTTCCATCGAGAATTCCACCCAGACGGAGGAACAGAGCTTTCAATTCGATTTTGTTTGTTCTGAACAACCAAAAAGATCAAAACATAGATTGACAACCATCAACGATTCAAATCTCAACAAAAAGAAAATTTGACAACGTTAATCGTCACTCGCACCAGACCATCTCTCACAAGTGATAGATGATCACTAGGTGACGATGTCATTATACCAGCTGCCAAAGAAGACAATGTCACTGCCAAGTGCATTGTTCTTGCACTAGGAAAACAATTGCTGCCAGCAGTCTAACCCGTTTCGCTTAGTGAGCTATTGTTAGCGACCGTGATATCATTTATAAAAGTGATATGTTCAATGGTTTGTTTCAGTTTCAGTCAGAGATGTGTAACCGATTGTAATGGGCACTTCCTGATGCAATTTGAGGTCAGTGGACCTTGCTGCTAATGAGAGACGGGCGGCACTGTTAAATCATTTGTTGGTCTTTAAGAAGGTTAGAATAGGATCAGATTTTTGTTCACAATGACGAATGAGTGTAATAATAATATAATAATATTATACAACTATCACACATCACATACATAACGCCATCTAGTCTCAAACTAAGCAGAGCTTGTGCTACGAGTACTTGAAAACTGATAAACATACAGTTATTTCTAAATACTAAATTATAATATTATAGATAGATTACACCCAAACACAGAACAAAATGTGGGTGGGAAACCTCCGGCATAGCAGTTAGGGCTACTAACCACTAGACCAACAGGCCATGTCACAATGACGAATGAGGGTAACAAAAATGACACATGGTGATTTTTGTTGTGCCAGGGGGTTCTGCCCCCCTTGCCAAGTTACAATCGTTTCGTTCGCGTCGAACGCATTGAGAAGGCGTCGTCTCAACGCTCAGCCACGTAGTCAGAACATAGGAATTGGAGGCGTGGCCTACTTGAGGCGTTCGACGCAAACGAAACGATCGTAACTTGGCTAGGGGGGCTGGTTATTATAACTAACCTAGCTCCAAGATACAAGATTGTAGACAGTTTCCTGAGCTTTCGAGGTCTTACACATACCCGTTGAGATGCTTGTTGAGGTTCCGAGGACTTATGCACACTGGGAAAGTTCGATGTCACATTAAAGGATGCCATAGGCTACTGATTAGCTGATGGCGACGTCGGTAAACCAAAGGCGTCCACTGCTAGACGTTGCCCTCTTGTGTATCTCGCGTGCATCGAATTCCCACGATCCTTACCAGGTCTTCAGTCTACATTGTGGAAGGCCTTCCAATACTGTGTCTTTGCCCCATCTGCCACTTAAGTTTGGTGATTCGTAATTCGTAAAGTTCTTCTGCAGATATCTACAATTCTGTTCCAATTAAGCAAGAAAACTCTGAGCATAATCCTCTTCATTACCCTTTAAGTGACTAAGCCTTCTGAACGACTACGTTTTGGAGCCGAATCTTTGGGATTTTTGAAGGGACATCATCCTTCAGCTTTATCTTTCAAATTGTTGTTTGCAGCAATACGTGTTCCAAATTGCATGCAAAATCAAATTAGGCTGTATGTAATATGACCGATAAGCTGAATTGTCCACAAACGTAAGCTAGTCCTTTTAAAACATTAAGATAACTACATGAGCAGTTTTTGTCATTAAACAAAATAATATTCAACTTTCATTCCATTACTAGAGTTTCAAAACGAAATCAATTAAAATAATCATATACTCTAGCCCTAGCTCTAGTAAATTCGAGATACACGTGTTGGACATGAACTTTAATATACACGTGCTAGTTAATAACTTTAGAATCGTAACAATGCAAAACAAATAACAATGCAGAATGGCTCGGAGCGACGAAGAGATTAAAGTTCGAAATAAAAGTAAAACAAATTCATATTTTTTAATCATAACTGAAATTATTTCGTGGAATACTCATTTAGTTGGATTTTAATGTAATTATACATTTAAGTGTAAATGTAAAAACATTTTTTCAGAAATTTGATTGTATACAACTTGATAATGCCTCGGGAGTCTGTTGCATGCAAAAAGTACCAGGTCTTGGTGATAAGGCAACGGTACGGTTAGGGTAGCCTATGCCCAGCTATGAATTACTGAAATGATGACGTTGACTACTTTTTTTAACCCCCGACGCAAAAAATGTTATGGGTTTGACGTGTCTGTCTGTCTATGTAACCAGTGGTGCAACTGTGTGATGAAAAGATTTTGAAATAGTTCTATTTTATGAAGAACTAATCAGATGCAGGAACAATTTTATTTTTTTAATTGATATGATTTTTCACCAACAGCTTATAGCTTAGTTAGCAATAGAAGGTCAAAGTGGCAGAGGTCGGCCACCTACTATCTGGAGGCGACCATCCAGAACGACCTACTGACAATGGGCCTAACGCCAGAAATGACACAAAATCGCTTAGAATGGCGTAACAGTATCAGGCGGATTGACTTCAAATAGGGAACAAGCCAGGGGATTGATTAATTTATATGATATTGAACCAACCCCTGTGTAACGGAGCAGTGGTGGCCGATTAGTAACGGCCCCGACTTACGAGTTGTAGGTCGCGGGTTCAAACCCAACCAGGCGCATTACTTTGTGCAATTTATTTCATCACCACTGCTCTGAAAACGGTGAAAGAAAACATCGTAAAGTAACCGGCATGTCCTAGAACCAAACATTCGAAGACATTTGACATTCACCAACCCGCACTGGGCCCGCGTGGTGGATTATGGCCCATTCCCTCTCCTAGAGAGGAGGCCTGAGTCCCAACAGTGGGAACATTAAAAGGCTGATTATACTATTATATTGTGTAATATAGTCCAGTTGTTTAACTCAATTTCTTGAAATTGCTCCAGCCACCTCTTAAAGCTGTAGAATAAATTCTCCTTGCTCGATTATATATTTGATATTATTTATGATTTTTTGTACACTGACGGCCCCAAATCTATCTCCATTCGTTCAGTACATCCTAAGTTTGTCTATAAGAGATTGCCCTGTGCGATAAGACCGCCCTTTGTACACTTTGTTTTTGTATAATTATGTTTATCCTGTCTACATTATGAGGTTTACAATAAAGTGTTTAATAAATAACAAAATTAAATGTATCAAAACTCAAGTTTGGATTATCTAAGTGAATTTTAACCTACTTTCGCATTATATACTAACATCAAGAACAAAATAATATTCTAAATATTAAGGTACGTAGTTTGCTTGGCAAAATACTAGACTTGCATTGTCTTTTGGAATACAATAGAAAAGAGGTACGACCTAGGATGGAAGGATAAAGTAAGGGAGATAGTAGAACATCTCTCAGAGTATCTCTCTATTATTTTATTCTACTATATTATTATACTATTCTTTTTTTACTAACGAATTTCTAAGGATTTTTTATAATACAAGTCTTAGTTCATTTCATTTTAAGAATTCATTTTCCATCATCATATCATTTTTTTTTCTGTGGGAAAATCATCCAATGACATACCCCGCTCTTGGGCGGAGCAGAAAATAGTGTCAGACTTTTACTGTCTAAAAACCCACTCCTGTTCTTCCTTTCAGAAGCAGACCCTTGGCTTCGACCCTGCTGAGCCCCGACGGTTTGCTGACATCTCCTTGAGACGTGCGTGGAAAAAACAGGCCATGATCCGTTTTCCAAATTCATTCAATCTTAGTTTTTATCTTCGTCATTATCTTTTGAGTCGAAATACGACCACTGTTAGACATGGCCTCTCCCAAATGTCGCCACAATTAATGGTCCTGCGCGTCTCGTATCCATCGGAATCCCGCGAGCCTCTTCAGGTCATCGGTCACTTTATGGGAGGCCTTTCTAACGCTTCTTCCAAAACGCGGTCGCCACTCCAGAACCAAGGTATTATACTAGTATATGTTTGTCTTTTATATCATGTGAAGAGGGATGAAATGCATTTTACTAAAAAGTTTTGAGTATAGATGCATGGAGAGGGAGAGGGAGGCCAAAGAAAAGATGGATGTATTTGTGACGATAGTGTGACGGATGACAGGACAGAATGGAAGAAAAAAACGTGTTGCGTCAACCCCAAATAATATGGGATAAGGGCAGAAGAAGAAGAATTATGTTACACAACTGTAATACCCAAGCAGTTCCTGTAGATTGCACTCTGGCATCAAACCGGGCAAACGTTAAGATACAGTCATTATAATCGTAATATTCAATTTATTAAATTAATAGTGTACAATGATTTTCACGGGTATGCATCTAGATATTAATTATCTAGCCACTTAAAATAGTGTTGCAGTAGTCATGAAATTACAGTCATAGTTTAAAATAATATCACAAACTATTTATATTTAGAATATCTTTATTGATCATCGAAGACTATAAAATTAACTTACAACTAAATCTTAAAAACTAAGAAATGAAAGATTCAATACAACATCAAAAAATTATATCTATAAAGGAACTCGATGTTTTTATTTAAAGAAATATGGAGTTGCGAAAAGACAGCAATAGTGTAATTCCCAAAAAAAATGGGTATTTATTGACGTAAGATTCTAACACATCGCTTTTATTCGATACGTCAGAAGTACCAAGGTCATTTGACGTATGCTTCGTAATTCGTGATTGTTAATTGATTTTCTCTTCTCTAGGCCTACATATCTACAGTTGCTTTTAAACGCGGCTGGGAATAGAACAAGCGTCCAATGGGCAAGACAATACACGTCTCGCTCCGTACCGGCGCGGGCGCAAAGTCAGAAACAGCTGTAACAAATTGATTCATAGCGAGGACACTCTCTCTGACGGCTACCCGATACACTGTGGCTTCATTTTAGTTGTTCGGTGAACTAGAATGATGAATTAGAGAAACTGCGCTAGTTTCGTGTAAAGAAAGAATATAGTTTATTAAAAAAAAAAACAATAATTTACGTAGGCACATATATATTTTAAAATAAATTTAAAATTGTTTTACAATTCTAAATCATTTACCCTCCGTTCATAAAAAGGTATTTCACAGATTTTTAGCGAATTACTAACCTTAAATATTTTTATATTGAAGGAAATCGCATGAAAAATAGCTTTAATTAACTTAAGCTAGATCTATCAAAAAAAGGCCTATCCTTAACCATCCGAATACTATAACAATATTTAATACTTACGTCTAATAATATTGTTAGTATCAGAATCTAAAAAATTTAGAAAAATACTTAAGTAATTTCCACTGAAACTCATGCTAATATCTATTAAACAGCAATAGAAATTAGCTCAAAGGAAATGAACACTAATGGACATATAAATGGAATGCCTAAACGACTCCATGATAAATGATAGCTGACATGTGACGTGATAAATGTAAAATATTTCCTGTTACAACTGTCATAAATCAACTAATTTAAAGTTTCGTAGATTCTGTAGTTATCAACGTCGATGGAATGGTACAGACCATCGTCGCTGGAAACCCAAGAATAAGTAGAAATTTCCGAAGGATTTGAAGTAAGCGACATATCATTATTGAAATGATGCCTTATACGCCATTCAGCTAGCTGATCCTCCGTAGGCTGGAGAGCAGAAATGTAACTAGGTGCACCACTTCTACTACTTCTTCTTGATATCGTCCTATTGAATCTATTTGGAATATGATTTGAAGGCATTGTGAATATTTTCTTTTGATTAAAATGTGGCGTTGACTCTGGATTTACCCAGTCATTTCTCAAAGGAACTTTTGGAGGCAATACTAAAGCGTCAACTGATTTATGCTTGACAAACACAATTCTTTTACTGCCTTTCAAAAGATTAGGGTATTTTCTAATAATAGCATAAACGCATAGAGCTCCAAAAACTAAACATATAGCTCCAATACCAAAATATAATAAAATATGAAGTTTTTTATACGCTTCTTCGTAATCAAATATTTCACTTTGGTAAAAAACGCAGCTCTCATGATCAACTTGTCCCGTAGTTAGTAATATTGGACAAAATACATATTGAGCTGACAAGTTTCTATTGTAAATCCTAAAAACTGTAGGAACATCAGTAACACAGTTTACCTCATTTGGACAATTAGTTTGATACCATAAAAGACCATACTCATTAGGTTCTAAAGCACCTATTTCAACCATGGAATAGTTATTGGTTTTCAAGAAATATGTTAACTTTATCCAATCTTTTTTAGGCATTTTTTCTTCAATTGTACGTTTAGTAAAAATAGGTAGCGAATAGAAGCCTGTAATTTCATTTTGTGGACATATGTGTCCATATACCGGTGAAAACATCCTCATAGACGAATTCATGACCGTATAACCATTGCGACAGTCATTACTCAAATAAACAATTGCACAAATATTATCATCATTCAATTCTTTCAATTCATCCCACGGATCATACCTTAGTCCACTCTTATCTGTTGTATTAGTTTTAGAATGTTTCTGTTCTTGAGAACAGTAGGTTTCAAGATCTTCAAAAGTTTTGCCTTTAAATTCTTCTGGGTTATCACAATACGGGTTAATAAGCAATAAACCTTTGCTTGTTAACTGTCTGATATCATTCGCTTCGCAATCGCAATGCCACAAGTTATCCTGTAGATTAATTCTAGGCTTAGGATAAGTAATGGCCATAATATTTGTAAACAATCCTGCAGGTATTGTGATAAGAAAGTTATTATGCAAGAAAATCGTTTCAATTCTATGTAAATTATCGAATGCTCCCTCACCAATTGCAGTAATTCCACAAGAATTTAAATACAAATCCCTACATTTTTTAAGTCCAGTAAAGCTATTTCGCCCTAATATATCTTTAAAGGAGTTTAAAGAAAAATCTACGATTGTTAATCTTTCAAGTGTTGTTGAACCTGTTACGTTTGTTGGATCCCAATGATTACTTCTAGTTATTGTTAGACTTTGCAGGGTATCATCAACTGATCTTAAAGCATCTCTTGGTACATTACGGATAGTGCTATTTCTGATATAAAGTGTTTGTAAACTCGAAAGTCCAACGAGACTATTTGACGTCCAACTCCTCAGCTCTAAATTTGTGAACTCTAATACTCGTATGCTTGCAGAATATTGGCTCATAAAGGCATCGCAGGGAACATGCCGAAGATTCCCGTTCATGATGGTCAATTCGTGGATATTAGTCCGGAGTCTATCAAGCCATTGTGGTGGCATTGTGCTGTCGTTGAACATAGGTTTGTTCAATGTTAGAGAAACGGATTTGCAGCTCACATCTACTTCCTGTAATAAAACGATAGTGAATTTACAATTCATGTTGAATTCCTTATGTTTTGTCTAAATCAGTATCAATGGAAGTTGCTTAATTCAATGATTGACGAAGATTAAAAGAAATGATTATTTAAATCTCTGTCTTACCGTCATTCCATGAATGATGTCTTCGTCGTATTCTCCGAAATATGGAGCCTCACGGCATACGACTCTGCAGCCATTTGCGGTGCATCGAGATTCTTGATCTAGGTGCTTCGGTGGCGGCCAATTTGGGATAGCCATGTGGAGTATAAGGATGAAACTGGCTACCGTTACAACAGCGAATATGCTTTGGACCATAAGTCGCAACCATCCTCGACTGCACGATGCGCTTCTATGAAAAAAAAAACTGTTATATATCTATTTTTACATATTTTCTGATGAAAATTGTAACTAAGTGATACTAAAGTTACGCTACATTGCGTCACCCTAGTGTTTGAATGGCCAACCAACCAATTTTAGCAAAATTGACTTTTTTATTTCAAAGTATAGCAACTAATCTCTACAGTGTATATTATTTAAATTATTATTCAGATATATAAATAGAAATACTACATGATTCTTTTGTGTGAAAAATTTTACTGAACTTCTGATTATATATATAGACTAGGTGTCTCTCGCAGTTTCACCCGCGCCTTTAGTTGCTGCTCCGTTCCTGTGAGTTGTTGCATAATGTTATGTAGTTTATAGCCTTTCTCGATAAATGGGCTCTCCAACACTAAAATATTTTCTAACCAGCATTTCCTGAGATTAGCGCGTTCTAGCAAACAAATTCTTGAGCTTTACAATATTATAAGGAGTGTTTTCAGTGAACACCCACGTGTCGGTCAATATAATCGGTCATAAGAACAGATCTGGAACCATGACATAAATAGAGAACACGAAATTCATGGAATAATAAAGTTTACGCCTTAACCATTTAAAGAATCAGTTCTTTATCAGCAATATTAGTTCAGATTACCGAAATTTTTTTTTAATGAAATGCCTCTACTTTTCTTACTGTTTAATCGAAGACACTGTATCTCAGAAATACCTATTTTGTGGTGCTTAAATTAATTTTTTAATAAAAAAAAATAAAACAATTATTGTGACATAACTATAAACGTTAGACATATGGTATCGTGAAAAAAAATAAAGAAAATCGTAGTACATTATTTGGTTCTATCATCAATAGTTTTCGCAGCGCACGCGATGAAAGGAAATTTATAGGTCATTTATTTACACTTTGGTTTACCTTATTGGAGTTTTAGTAGGGATCCCTATTGATTTATTAAATAAAATATAGCCTTTGTTAGTACGTGATAAAGTAGCTTTCCACAGGTGAAAGAATTTTTAAAATCGGTTTAGTAATTATGAGTTTATTTATTACAAACAAAAATTCAAAAATTAATGAAAAAACTCAAGCGCTAGGGCAGCGATTGATACATAACAATGATGATTTATCTAAGTATTATATTGCGAGGTATGAAGCCCCCTGTAGAAGTAAAAACTTTTCACTCTGAATTTGTATACTAAACCTCCGATTATGTGTTTTATCGATATGATTTCTAAGAAATCTAATGTAGAAGGTTTTCAAGACTTCACCACTAAATTCTTTATTATCCAAGACTTACCTCGCAGCTGAAGTTATTATGTTTGATTTCTGCGCCAAGGAACCAGGCCGGACCAACTGCAGTCCTCTCATTGGGATAACCAAAAACGAACGGAATTTTGATTGCAATGAAACAGGGTCCACCAGTGACCAAATCAAGCGTCCGTACTGTGCTCCTTGCATTACCAATACAGATTTAACCTTTTCACCACGGCTTAAGCTCGTTGAAGATTCTCAGACACCCATCCCGAACAATCACAAACTAAACTGCGTTACTCATTCTAACCGAGGCTATAATAGTTTGATAGCTAATCCGTACAGATAAGTATTATCGAGACAATGTTGATACTTTATCGGCCCATTAGCCATTTCCCCGATATACTTGGTAAACAGAAAGTGATCGAACGGGGTAATTTCATGGGCAAGGGTGTTTATTGCTGATTAATGAGTGAGACTGATTGATGGGTTTTGTATGGATGTATGGACATATTGTGTGATGCAAGCAGAGGGGATTTTTCATGGATTACGAAGTAGGTTTAAAAAGGATCAAGATTATATTGTTTGATGATAAAACTGTCCTGAATTGCGACGCCATCACAATGTATTTTTATTTTATTTATAATAATTGAACACCTGTTTTCTTAATAATCATTACTTTTTTGATGCGCCTGCCATGTTTTCTCTTCACTACCCTTTTTTTGTAGGTAGGAAAATTATCCAATGATTTCCCCCCGCTCTTGGGCGTAGCGAAAGGGTTTTTAATCAGTAAAAGTCTGACACGACTTTTACTGACTAAAAACCCACTCCTGTTCCTTCATTGCCCTTCGTACCAGAGCCGAGTCTTCCTTTTAGAATCAGACCCTTGGTCCCAGTAGGCTTCGACCCTGCTGGGCCTACGGTTAGTTGACATCTTCTTGAGGCGCGCGTGGAACATTACGCGCCGTCGACGACTTGGGCTTGGTCCGGACGGTTACCAGACGGTTGGACGGCGAGTTACCCAATGCTCTTCACTCCACACTACCCTTGGTTGTCTGGTAGAGAACGCCTAAGTTAAGTCCGTATGCAACACCTTTGTATTGTATGAAATTTTAATACATAAATTGATTTTGTAAACCGGGTTCATAAAAAAGAGGACTGTGAGTTCGACTGTTTTTAATTATAAAAAAAAAAAACTAAAACGTTTACTGTGACTATTCACATCATCGATGACACAATAGACTAACGAAACAAAGGTCGGGGCTCTTTGAGTTACAAACTAATGAATAAACTATTTTTAATTTAATTCACCTATAATTTAACCAATCCATATATAACTTTTACTTTGCATTTTCAACAACACTTTAAATTATGACGCAACAAAAATAGCATTTTAAAAGCGTTGTTTAAAAAGACTTTATAATAAGCTTCTATGATTTAAGCTTAGATTATGAGAAAAGCGAATAAAAAATGCTTGCTCGACACGCCACGTTAAGAGCCTTGCATTAAAAGTCTGGTGTACAAGCCGATTACTTTCACACGCGATCTTGCCGCTCCTTAATATGTCACAGAAATATATTAAAAAAAAAACAGGCCAAGTGCGAGTCGTACTCGCGCACGAAGGATTCCTTACCATCCGTACTTAGCAAAAAACGGCAAAAAAACACGTTTGTTGTTTGAAAGCCCCTTATTTTATTCTGTATTTGTTGTTATAGCAGCAACATAAATACGTCGTCTGTGAAAATTTCAACTGTCTAGCTACCACGGTTCTTGAGATACAGCCTGGTGACAGATACTCGGACAGCGGAGTCTTAGCAATAGGGTTCCATTTTTACCGTGCGTACCGTGTACGGAACCCTAAAAAAGTGGTACTTTCTATAAACCTACTAGCTGTTTCCCACCTACTTCAAAGTCTTGTAAATTGTTTCTGGAATGAAAAGTACTTAAAAGATTAAAGACTTTTTCCGAGATTCGCGCTAACTCTGAAAATCTTGAAAAAGTTGCGAAAGCTTTGGTTTCGCTGGGTATCTTGACAGTCTTACCCAAATAGTAAAATTAAAATTAAATTAAATTTCATACTGTTTGCACCGTAGAGTTGATACAATTTTTAATTTTATAATAAGTTAGCACCTTTTTGAGCTGGGAAATCATCAAATGACTTCTCACGCTGTAGGGTCAAGAGCAAGGGCGTGTCAGACTTTTACTTACTAAAACATATTTGTATCCCTCAGTTGAAATATACGTTCCAGAAACACAGTAACTCTTTCGAAAATTACTGCGGCCCTAGTGGGTATCGGCCCTACGGTTTCATTGACATTACGCTCCGTGACACGCATTGAACATAACGCGCCGTTGACGACTAGGGCTCGGTCCTTACTTACCCTTTGCTCACGGTTCCTTAATTTATCTATCTTTTGACAACAGTTTATATTTCTGCTACACTTATATGAATACCTATATAATCTATATATTATATATTAAAGGAGAAACTGACATGTCAACGCACAGCCAAAACTACTGGACTAGGAACATGAAATACTACACAAGGTTTCCTTTTATGACGTAGGCGAGCACTAAGAGAGGATTTCCCAAAATTCCCCTCCTGATGGAGGATTCCCCTCCTGGATGAAATGTGGGTTCAAAGTATGTATAGAAAAACCTATTTCCACGTGGGAAAAGCTGCTGGCAGAAGGTAGTAAAACTCAATTATATTTTCAAATCATCCAGGCACCCACTAAAATATACACACAGAATTTCCTCCAAATCGGTCAAACCGTTTAGGAAGAGCTAGGTGACAAAAACACGTACAAAAAATCTAAATTATATATGTAAAGATAATATAAAACTGAAGAATTTGTTTGAACGCGCTAATATCAGACTACTGTTTCGAATTATAAAAAAATATTTCAGTGTTGGATTTCCATTTATCGAGAAGTCAAATTCAAAAGTTTTTTATTTCACATAGGCCTACATGGTCACTTATAAAACGTCAGAAGCTAGTGCACGGTTTCAAATTGGTCATTTCCTATGGAGAAGAACCGGCAAGAAACTCTATAAAGAAGGGCTATATAACATCAAGCTACAATCCACAGAAGGGGAGCAGTAACCAGAAACGCAGATGACACCACGGGGGAGAGCTATTCGTAGTACCTAATATGAGGAAGTAACAATAAATTAGGTATGTGACCTTTGGACACATCATGCTTACAAGGAAATAAATTTTATCAGCTGTGTACTATACCATACTACTTCGGAAAATGAGATAGTAAAATACGTAAGTACTCTGCAATTATGGACTAACTCATACAGTATGGTCAAAGAGAATTAGTCATTGAGTATGACAAACTTTAATTAAACTCAACTTGATTTCTTTATTATAACTACCTATTTGAAAACAATATTTTAAAGTGTAATAAATAATAATGGTGACAAGAAAAAAAATAAACAGAATAGTGTGTAATTGTGAGTACGGTACAAATAATTTTTAAACCATATCAAAATAGGAGGATACATAAAAAGACTCCAATGAATGAAACCTGCATTCATCGGAGTAGGAGAGTATTTTATTTTAAGTAAGATCCCCGATTACTTGAAGGCGGCTAGACCGATTTGGAAACAGAACATTTTGCTAGGAGCTGTTGCATTGAAACCAACTTTTTTCGGACTTATTACTTTTATCTGTGCAGAACTATTTCTTACGAGCACCCCTAGCCAAGTTGATAATCTGCAATCGTTAACGCTAGTCGAAAACGAATCAAATGTATAGGAATGATATCATCTACACGTAAAGTCACGTGCTCAGAACAAACGAATAGAAAATTCATAGCCAACTGCACATCGTTCAAAATGATAGAATGAATTGTTATCGTTTCTACAATGTTCAACGTTTCCTTTGTTATACAAACGCTACATTGTAGAACGAGCGGCCGACTCAGGCGCGTCAACATGGCTACCAACTTATCGTTTTCTACAATTGCTGACACTGAGGTGTTACCGATTGGTGAACTGAATTCGACACGAAACTGTTGTGTCTTGGCTAGGGGGGCAGGTTGACAATTGAATACCCTCCGCGAATGCAGGAAACAAATGGGGAACGAATGTAACATGCTACCTCAGCGAAAATGATAGACTATTCATTGAAATAATTACATATCGGATACAAGCAAAACAATTCTAATAAGAATATAAATCTCTAAGAAATTTATTTTAATGCTATATATATAATACAGAAAGTAATAAGTGCATGACTTTAAACGTAACATCAATATTTAATAAATCGGTTCGATTGTAAACACATTAAAACTAGCGCCATCTAGTGGTATAAGGCGACAGCTACTTCAAATGTCAAAATGACTGTCGTCACATCCCAATACTCAGATATCTGACTTAAATATTGTCAAGTAGAGATACTAATTTGATACAAAAGCAATAAAAAATATTTTTTAAACATACTACTATAATACTATGTACTTTTTTTTCTTCTCAATGTACTTTAACTTCAAAAAAAGGTGGCAACCCTAGTCGTAACAGTGATATAAAGAAACAAGTATAATGAGCAGATTGTTCAATTCTTCATCGTCATCATCATCAATTCCGCCGACGCGGCGTCACAGCGTCCGGTCTCACATCTATTGGATTCTCGTGACACTCACTAGGTTATTTGTTTACCTTTTAGAAGACCTCCCAAAAGGTAAAAAAATCGGTCCCCACTCCAAAACCTTTCAACTCCATCGAAAATAGGTTTCGCGAGCACTATCCACCGCCACTTAAGTTTAGCGATTCATTGAACCTTACTTTTCCTACTGATTGTTAAATTACTCATTCATAAAATTTTGCAGTATTACATATAGGGACAGTCAAAAGCAAGACAATATACACTATATCCCCGAGGTACGCGCGCGCCATTGCTGCGAGCATTATGCATACGTCATAATTATCGACGATATTTCCGATCGGTCGCGTTCAATTCCCCTGTGGCTTTTAATGCAGGGCCCACAGATCTAGATAATGTTAGATAACGCCCGTTTATGAAACTGTTGTGGAATTTGGGTCCAGTATTTTACTTATAATTGCAGAAAGTAATTATGACTGTTTATTGGGAGGACCAGAATAATATTTGGTTACCAGTTTGAAAATATTGCTATTTGGTTTCAGAGAAAAAGTCACTACTTTTGAAATAAAGAAAGAAAAAGAAAAAAATAAATAATTTGTACTCTTATCAGCACGTGCAGCCGCAACCGCGTTTGGGATGGTTTTCACAAAAATCCATATTACTATATAGAAAACCAGTCGTGCAGCTGCCGCATGTACTGCCTGCATCCGCAGCCTACAGCCAAGGTTCGAATAGCACCTTTACTCGTTTTGAAGCCCTATGAAAATTCCAGTGAAAAAAATATACATAAACTTTTCTCAGGTTATAGCAAAGCTTCCTCTATTCATCTTCCTCCATCTATAGCAGTAACACTGAATACTGATAGCGATGTACTCGATACACAGTTTCCTGTGAAAACTACTCACACTAGTGCAAAGCGATTGGTAGTCGATGGAGCATACAAATGGCCTGTTACTACACTGCGAACCACATATTTTTCTATATTCTGAGTTTTATTTCACTCGTTAATCTACAATTTCCCACTGGGTTTCCCGGAGTTATGTTTTAGATTTTCCAGAGAAATTATCGTTGTAAATTTTTCCATTGCACTTTATTGTATTTTTTTCTTGCCTTTGATATTGTATTAAGTGCCTTTAGGCCTATAGTAATAATTAAAGAAACCATTATTTAAATGCCATGACTATTATTTGTGACTATATCATGTAAAACTACTTTTTCACAAGTTTGGAACAATTTTAATATTTGTATTTCATTTATGTCTTGGATAAGCCGTTCTGTAGAATGGAATAATAAAACTTATACTTCTACTACTCTTCTTCTTCTTCAAATTTGAAGTTTTATTAACTTCAAATGCAGGCAGGTACTAATTTTTTTTTTTATTTATATACATTTCCATCGTTTTAAACCGTACCGTACCGTTTTAACGGTGAAGGAAAACATCGTGAGGAAACCGGCATGTCATGTGTGACATGTGACATTCACCCTATTCGTCACGTCTATTCCCTCTCCTAGAGAGGAGGCCTGAGTCCCAACAGTGGGAACATTATAAGGCCGACTATGCTATGCTATACAGTTCCAACAAAAGCAAACCCAGTTTCACTAATGAAATATTGTACATTTTGTAATTGTTTAAATAAATACTAAAGTCAAAGTTATTGTTGAAATAACCACTATCTTAGAGCAGATTTCCAAGATGCCAAAGTTTAATTAGGAAGCTGTCAGTTCCATTGGCATTAATTGGCCAGCCAGGGAGCTCCCCAGTCGGCAACTTGGTATCGCAGATCAAAACTTACGATATCCGAACTTACCCTTTGTCTCGGTTGGGTAAACAAGGATGGCAGGCTACACTGCTTGGCTATTACGGAACGTGTATACAAAGTTGAGAAGCGTATTGGTTGTTAAATAGAAATAGAGTTACTTGAAAATAGAAACTACCTCACCAGGGATGTGCCCGAATAGGCATTGTATAGGGGTTTTGGGGTGGTGTTTAAGAGGTGATGAAACCCTTGTTATAATAATATGTTTAATGAATTATAATTATGTTTCTAGAATTAGAATAAACTTTATTTTACACCAAAACAGTAACAAAACTTTAATTATTTGATTGAATACATATTTGATTTACATAAATATTTATAAAAAAAGCTTAAACTAGCGGTACACGTGCTATAATTGCGTTCTACCTGAACTAGGTATTATAAACCTGTACCTATCGCTGCAGGTCACCTTCATCATCATCATCATTTCGGCCGAAAGACGTCCCCTGTTGGACATAGGCCTCCCCCAAGCGTCGCCACAATGACCGATCCTGTGCGTCTCGCATCCACCGCACTCCCGCGACTCTCACTAGGTCATCGGTTCACCTTATGGGAGGCCTTCCGACGCTGCGTTTTCGGGTGCGTGGTCGCCACTTTAGAACCTGTCTCTCTGCAGGTAACTTATTTAAACCCTTTCATGTGTAGATGATGATCACCAGGATAGTTTTAATGAAATGAGAATAGAGAAACAAATCTAGAAGATCATCGGCGGTGATGCACTTGTCGAGTTAAAACTCCAAAGTCTTGTCCTGTCGGAGACTTACAAAGGCGTTGATGCTCACTTAGATTTTAAGGAGTAAGCCTTAGGGTTGCACCCGTTGCATCATCGGACCACCAGATTTACGGGGTTGCGCCACCGGTATATGCTGGACCACCCATACTCACAAAACGTTTTGGAAAAACATTAATTATATGTAGCTATACCTTAAGAGTAGAATTTCCTGCAGGAGTCTGAGTTTCCTGATGCCTACAACCTAGGGGTTTTTATGTTCAGAGTCAATAGGTTATTTCTAGGTAAGCGTGCTCTATTGTCGACCATATTATTGCTTACGATCAGCTGAAATAGTTGTAAAAGCCAGCCTATCAATAATAAAAAAATAAAATATAAATCCCAAACTTGACACTTGGTCTTTTCCTCATAAGTCTTGATAAAAATAAAAAGAAAAGGCGTAGCCCTACTATGTCTATGCCTTACACACAGAGCCTATTGTTGATACTCAGCCACTATTGGCTAATTATCAACAATGGGCTCTGTACAAAATGGCAGTCTGTCAGCGATCATCATCATCATCATCATCATTTCAGCCGATAGACGTCCACTGCTGGACATAGGCCTCCCCCAAATGTCGCCACAAAGAACGGTCCTGCGCGTTTCGCATCCATCGGATTCCCGCAACCTCAGCGATACTGATTATATAATGACAAAAAATATTTGATATGGAACACGGCTTAGATGTTTCGATGTCTCCCTTAGGCATTGTCAAGAAATGGCCCAGAGCCGGGAACAAAGGATGGAAGCCTTTGCTCAGCCGTGGAGCTGTACAAGCTGGATGTAATAGTATTAATTTAGCAAATGGTAGATTGAAGGCGGATGTCAATGCCATCCATTGCAAACGTTTGGATAATTGTTGTGTACTGAGTGAGTAGAGCTTAGTACTCACTCAGTACCGTAAAATGGGGTGAATAGAAACGAAGGGGTGAATAGAAACAAAACTTTGGGCTAGTTTTTCACTTTGATACCATGTTATCGGCTTCTAACAAAGCATCTGACAAAGACTTTTTAGAATAAGAATTAATTAATTTATTTTGTATAGTTATAAGTTAGGTTTAAGTTATAATGCTGCAAAAAATATTCAAATATCGTGAAAATACCCTTTGAAGTTTTGATTCTATTTACCCCTGAGTTTCTATTCACCCCATTTGACTGTATGTTATTTATCTTATGTTTAAATGTAAAAACAAACAAATCCTACGTTTTAAATGAACAAATTCAAAAATCAGAGGGAAACAGTTCTTCGTTCCAACAAAAAAAAGGTCGACCCAAGATAAAAATAATGGCGGGGCAGCGCTAATGCGTATGCCTAGCTATAGCTCATTAATTTATTGTTTCCTGGCGCGCGATCAAACCCTCATTTATTTCCTCTCGTTTTATTTCCATACCATGCCGATTTTTTTGGTCACTTTGGACCCAAAACGTGGTAAAATATTAGAAGAAAGATAAGATTAGATTAGATTTGAAGATTCATTTGAGGTTTAATTAGAAGTTTATTTACTGTAGTAAAAATATTAGCATTTATAGATAGATAGATATATTCTTTATTGTACACCAAAAATACAGATAACATTAGGAACTTAAAATTAATAGGGTGTCACAATGGGCGGTCTTATCGCTAAAAGCAATTTTTTACAGACAACCTTTAGACAGATTCTATTTTTACTAGTGGACGTCTAGTAGACAAAATTCAACCGTAATTCCTTAATCAAATTAAAAGAAAAATTACTTTGTCAAATCTCATAACAATAGATTTTAATAAAAAAAAACGTAGAATAAAAAAAATACGATCTTAAATCTCACACAACAATATGAATAAAAAAAATACTTGAATAGTTTTACAAAGTAACAATAGGTATAAATAATATTCATTAGCAAATTTAAAAGCACCTTACAGACTTGTGCCTCCTCCTTTCAAGCAGTAATGCCCTAGCCGCCGGGACCCCGACCCTGATTTCCAGCCACCGTAGGCGTAGGCTTGCGGACGACGAGCAATGTGTAGCTCGCCGTCCGGCAGTCCGGTAGCAGTCTGGACAAAGCCCGAGTCATCGACGGTGCGTAGTGTTCCACGCGCGCCTCAAAGAGATGTCAGCAAAACCGTAGGGGCCCAGCAGGGCCGCAGCCTACTGGCGCAGTGAGTTGACTTCCGAAATAGAAATTCGGGGTCTTGGAACGCAAATCTAAGAAGAAACATAGGTGTGTATTTAGTGACACGCCCTCGCACTCCGCCCCAGAGCGAGAGAAGTCATTGGATGATTTCACATCTTAAAAAAATCCTACCGACTTGTACTGTAACTAACTGAATTAAATTTTACTGAAACATTATGAAAGTGCATAATTTGGATCTGGTCGGATGCTCGTTATTTATGAATACCTGCAGCTGTTAATGTAAAGCTTTAACAGACTTACGAGTAAATTTTTCTGCTGTAACTGCTCTTATTCCCTGAAATTGTCCTATTACATAGCCTTTTTTACTCATTATGTGTCCGACAATATCTGCGATTCCTTCACGATATATTGTTATCAAAGTTGCCCAAGATTGACTCAAGTATCGCATTGTAATCTTACATTGATGTCACCGTTCTCCATAACTACCTACCTAGTTATAGAAAAAAACAGAATGAATGAATATTCAATTCAATTCTATATCTTTATTTTCAGACTAATGTTCATATGGTGTTAGTAAAAATACATAAAAAAGAAACTTAAGGATACAACAATAAGTTTGTACAAGTTTGCTCTAATACATACATATTGCAATATATTATTTTTTTAGATGAATTTGTATCCACTGCTTCCAATATAGGACTATCCAATTTACAAGCAATTACCCTCAGGTAGCTGTTGGAACTGTCCCTCACCCTGCGCATCAGCGATGGCGTCCCCTTGCAGATTATGGTATGGAAGCCATCCACTTGTGCATCCGCAAAAATCGCTGACGCGCTGCAATAGCGAGGCAGTCTCATCAGCAACCTGAAAGCATTGCGGTACCAGACCCGTAGGGCGCTGACGACTCGCTGCGTATAGGTGACCCACAGGCTACAGGTGTAATAGGATTTGCAGTAGGCCCTAAATAACGTCTAAAATGAATAGGATGATAAACCTATATTATCATCATTTTCTTGCCCTTGACGCAACACGTATTTTTCTTCCATTCTATTTGTCTTTCATATCACTACTCGTCTCACACAGTCCATCCATCTTTTATTTGACCTTCGTCTCGCTTTCTATCCATTCACATGCATACTCTTACTCTGTTAGTTGCATACGTTTAATCCCTTCTCTTCACATGACCATGCTGAGAAAAACTATTTCCTTTTAAATTTTCTAACATTGGCACCACTTTCTAACTTCTTCAATATAACTAGGTATATCGGCAAAGTTTTTTTTTTTTAATATGCTAAATATATTACTTACTATTTATAGAAAGCAAACATTCCAAAAACAAAATTATCTAATTATGGAATCACATAATTAAATACGGCAAAGTTGAAACAGTATTTTAATATTTATTAGCAATCTTATCAGGCCTGTATGGTGTTAAAACAGTGTCAGGACGGAAGAAAACGCTGAATAAAATGTTTTTAAAGAGAAAAAATATTCATATCAGAGCACAGAGTGAATAAATGTGAAAGCCATTAGTTATATCGCAAGGAGACGCCATTTTAGTCTTTTGAGAGAAAGAAATTTTTTATTCTGTTCGTTGAAGAAATTGTTTAGTGAGCGAGCTAAATAGACTAGAGATTTATTATAAAGGTGGGCAATACTTCGTTGTCAGTATAATTTTAAGTTACTACGTAAATGCATCAGCAAGCGTATTACATACCTACTTTAATATGCCGAATCTTTTTACGCAAAGCTGGCTAGGTAAATCAAATAAAATATTGAACAAAATTTCGATCATGGTGGCCATTCTCAACGGAGATTAGAAAAATATCACCATCATCTTCCTAGCATTTTTCCAACTCGTAGCTTGAAGTTGACTTTCAGTCTAGTCGAATGTGGATGAATACCGGTGTTTTACATGAAGCGACTGCCTATCAGACCTTCACAACCCAGATACTGGGCAACACGATACTCTTTGGATAGACTGATGGTAAGATTTTTGGTGTCTGATTACATGTAACGACTGTCAAAGATCTACGAATGACCACCGA
Source organism: Mythimna vitellina (assembly GCA_949316375.1). Lineage (NCBI taxonomy): Eukaryota > Metazoa > Arthropoda > Insecta > Lepidoptera > Noctuidae > Mythimna > Mythimna vitellina. The sequence goes on along the minus strand of OX438694.1, from coordinate 7,486,116 downwards.
GACCAATGGGGTGTCAGTAATGACCTAGATAAAATTATAAAAGTACATAACTATTAATTGAAAAATTCGTATTGGTACTTGCCCGACGTGCTTCACGTTGATACTTGCAGTTGAATCAATTACAACATAAAGAAAACAGATTCAGATGATAGAAACCATGTAGCAATTTCAAGGACCAAGCAGTCGCACTTTCAACCATAAGATTACCGAGACAGATAAATCAAATACAATAAACAAGAAAACAAAATCAGATGATACTACAACCGAATTAAAAGACGAAGATAAAAACCTGTGACATATTCTAGGACAAAGCAGTCGTGTTTCCGACCATGAGAACAACGAGGCAGTTAAATTAAATACAACAGCAAGAAAACAGAATCAGATAATACTACAACGGAATTGAAGGACGAACATAGAAACCTTGTGGCAATTTCAAGGATCAAGTAGTCGCACTTCCAACCATGAGATTTACAAGGCAGCTGAAACAAATACAACAGCAAGAAAACAGAATCACATGATACTACAACAAAATTGAAGGACGAACATAGAAACCTTGTGGCATTTTCAAGGACCAAGTAGTCGCACTTCCAACCATGAGATTAACAAGGCAGCTGAACCAAATACTGTGACAAGAAATCAGAATCACATGATACTACAACTGAATTGAAAAATGAAAATAAAAACCTGTGGCATATTCAAGGACCAAGCACTTGTTGTTCACATAGTCGCGTTTTCGACTATGAGAATAACAAGGCAGTTAAACCAAATACAACAGCAAGAAAATAGAATCAGATGGCACTCTACAACCGAATCAAAAGACGAAGATGGAAAACCTGTGGCAATTTCAAGGATCAACACTTGTTATTTGCCATAACCTTTGAAACCGCTTACCGTTCTTCAAATTCATAACAATTTTCTTTCAATACTGCTATTACGAGCGACCTACCCTACCTGACTGGCTTCAAACATTTTCAGTTTAGATCGCCTAACCATTAGCCTAGTTACATTCTAATTGATTTAAAAAGCTGTTAACAAGTTCGATGACGCTATAATAGTATCAAATGGTTCTTCGGTTCTTTCCTTCGTTGTTAGAAAGGAATATTTGAAAAATAGCATAGACGTATCACGTTTTGTAGGTATCTATTGAATATCCGACAAAGTAATTTTGTATATCGTAAATTGAAATTGTGTGTCGATTAGTAAAGAATTATCATCATTATTTCAGCCGAAAGACGTCTACTCCTTGAACATAAGCCTCCCACAAGTGTGCAGTCCTGTACGTCTCCCATCAATCGGGTTCTCATGACCCTCGCCAAGTCATTCGTCCATCTTTTGCTACAAAACTGCTTCTTCCAGTACGCGGTCGCTACTACAAAAATATAAAAAAAAAACATTCGACCGCATAGACCATTTATTCTGAGAGCAATGTGCATTGCCCATTGCCACTTTGGCGATTCTTTGGGCTTAATCTATTGCCGGGATCTTTCAAGACTTTGTAGTCCCGATCCCGTAAAGATTTGTGTTAAAAAATTACAAAGGTCGTCAAAAAATCTATAAAATTTTAGTTAATTTCGGTATTTCGCTTTTGCCAAAAAACTGGTCCTCTCTCTACCAAAAACAGATAAAACATCTTTCAACTTGTTTGGTTGGGACAAAAACAGTCGATGGGACCACATTTTCTTTGATCCCCTAAAATAACTTGAACGGAGCAAATTGTATTCAGAAAAACTATTTATATGCAAATAAGGTTTTATATAAACCAGCTTCGTTGGAAGAGAAACATTTAAAAAATACCAAGGTGTTTTGTTTTCTACGTGTTAGCACGGAAATTAAATCGTAGAAGTCAATTTCTGCAAAGTGGGAAATTCCGTCACAAAACTACAGTTAGTTATTCGTGAAAATGCTGGAAATACCGACTGGGCGTCCGGGAGCCATGATTGCAATATTCCCTCCGTCCGGCGTCACGCGCGCCCGCTTCTGATGAAAAATATGTTCCTGGTTATGTATTTTTTGTACTTTTTTTTCAATTGCCCCGACTCTGGCTCGAAGCGATGAGGTCATATTTTATGTTGCTTAGTTTGGTCGCCTTTTCTCTGCTATACGTACTGTGTTGTTATAGAAATATTCGATATATTAAGAACAGGAGACGGCGGGATATCAGCGTAAATTCAATTTGACGTCGGCTGTAAGATATACGTTATATACAAATCTATGTTCGTGATATAATCTCTATGTGCTTAGGCATGAATATAGTTTGAGGGTGAGGTTAGAATCTCCAAAAAATAATAATATTATGGTTGGCAATATTGAAATTCAATTGGATATTGATTAACCTAAACGAATGACTGAATAAGCAAAGTGGAGACTTTTATCTTCCAAATTATCTTACAAATCATATCGTTATTTTACTTTTTATTAAATATTGCATATGCTGATATAGGAGCATTTTTGGCTTCACACGGGTCTTTTATTTTTATCTTTTAATATTGTTTTCTTTTATTTTAAGTATTTATAGATTAAATATTAACTTTTTAGTTTTATTGTTGTTTGTCCTGTGCGAGTCTCAAATAAATGTTTCTTTCTTTCTTACTTACTTATACTTTCATTTAGTAGTAAACAGTACGTAGAATAATAACTTTAAAATATGAATTCTCCCTTGTCATGCAAAATATAACTCTATAACAATTGAACAAGTTAATACTAGTATTAACTGCTGAAAAAATATATTAAATGTATATTTCAGAGTAACAATGTCAAGAATATTCGAAAACCAATAAAAAATACAAGCACACAAAACCTTAGTTCTAACTAGTCTCAATTACGCTCACACCATGCGGTTGCGTCCCCCCGAGCCAGCGTCACGCCAGCAGAGGAAACACGATAAATCAACTGTCACCGCGAGATATTGCCTGCTTGCTTTACATTAAATTATTGCTCTATTCGTACAGCCAGCAATGTATTGCGAACTGCCGGTTTCCGACAATAACGCAAGCTATTGACTTCAATCGGCTTTGGTGCCTATGTAAACGATCTACATTGGAACCGTTGACTAGCTGTTCAATAGGAGTTTAGATTTGTTAGTTTACCTTTTTTTGAATTTATACATTCAAATTAAGCTTCATTTATTTTTTATTTATTACATACAACTATCATGAAAAATGAATGGATGGATGAAAAGAAAAAAATAAAAAATGGATGGATTGTGTGAACAGTGATATGAAAGAAAAGGAAGTTAGTGATAGTATGACGGTTGACAGGATAGAATGGAAGAAAAAAACGTGTTGCGCCGACCCCAAATAAGATGGGACAGGGGCAGGAAGATGATGATGACATACAACTATCATGACTAAAAACCCAATGCGATATTAAAAAATAACATCTCGATGCGAACTGTTTTCTCTCTGGTCCATTTCTCTGAAAAACTTATTTAACTAAAAAAAGTTTTTTTTTTTTTCTAAAGGTGGTTATTTCTTTTTTATTCATGACTTTGTTTTTTGTATTTTATATAATTTTATATCTATGTATAGTCTAATATAATTTTTTAATGTAAAATTTGTTTTACAGTACACGGCAGACTACCCTTGTCTAGTAGATAATGCTGTTAGCGATAAGACCGCCATTATACCCATAGATTAAGTTAGTATAAAAGTTAATATTTTGGTGTATAATAAAGTTTTATTCTATTCTATGCTATTGCTCGCAGAACAGATGGTTGATGGGGACGAAAGGTTCTGGAATGCCGACCACGTACCGGAACACGTAGCGTTGAAAGGCCAGACCGATGACTAGGTGAGGGTCGCGGGAATCCGATGGATGCGAAATGCACAGGGCCTGTCATTATGGTGACACTTGGAGGAGGCCTATGTCCAACATTGGATGTCTTTTGGCTGAAAAAATGAGGATATTTAAATAATAGTTATGTTCCAATGCCCTACCATGAGCTCTTAACGCGATCCATATTAAGACCTAAACTGAACTGTTATAGGGATAGACCTATATAGGGTGTATAGTTCCTTCCCTCTTTTCCCTCGCACGCCTGATATTTTAGCACGCCTTGGTAAGGCCTCAGTGCTTAGATATCAGCTGAACTTAACAATTATTTGAGTTAGTAACTTGATTGTTCAACTTTTTAGTTAGTGCTCTTGTTACTTTTTCTAACTTGAATAATATTTTTATTTTACTTGAAGAACAAGTACGATAGAACACTTAATTCTTCATAGATATATTATTGTTATTCCAAAAGTTTTCTTTGTTCAAAAACTAGCTTTGACTTTTTAACTTAAAAAAAAAAAATTTTCAAGATGCTTACTACAGAGAGCTGCAAAAACAATCGGACACGTAGAAAAACTGCATTATCCTCCAGAATAATGTATGTACTCGTATGTACGTAAATTACATATAAGAATAAAGTTTTATGTAGTATGAGTCATCATCATCTCCCATGTAGCTTGAGGTCGGCTTCTAGTCTAACCGAATGCGGCTGAAGAACTATGTCTTATATAGAGCGACTACCAATTTCTTTTTATCATCTAATGACATCCCCCACTCTTAGGCGGAGTGGGAGATAGTGTCAGACTTTTACTGACTAAAAACCTACTCCTATTCCTTCGTTGCCTTTCGTACGAAGGCCGAGTCTTCCTTTTAGAAGCAGACCCTTGGCCCCAGTAGGCTTTGACCCTGCTGGGCCCCTACGATTTGCTAACATCTCCTTGAGGCGCGTGTGGAACAGTACGCGCCGTCGTCTTGGGCTCGGTCCGGACGGTTACCGGACTGTCGGACGGCGAGCTACACATTGCTCGCCGTCTGCAAGCCCGCGCCTACGGAACGACTACCTATCAGACCTTCACAAACCAGTTACTTGGCAACACGACACTTCTTGGATAGGCAGATGGTCAGACTTTCTGGCGTCTGACTACCTATAACGTCTGTCAAAGATTAGCAAATAACAACCGCGATCGCAAGGAACCGCTTTACGTGTCTTCCGAGGCAGAGGCTGTCAGTAAAGTCCCAGAAAATGAAAGAGGTTTCATTTATATATGTAGGTTACGGGTTAAAAACAAATTATATTTAAGAAAAAAAAATCAATATATATTGTGTTCTGTTTTTTTGTCAAACCAGCTTGGTTTTAATACAATATCATTAGAAACAATATATTGTATTGATCCTAATCCTAGTATTCAGTGCAGCATTATGTTGCTAACACCTGAATACACATATACACATATACACATATACACGAATTAACAGCATATTACAAGAAGGGAGAAGTCAGTATAGTATTGCTTGAACAGTATGAGGTTTAATGATTGTAATTATTTATTTTACTTGCTTTTATTTATATAGCCTCTTTTTTATAAATGTGAATGTAAGAACACTGTAGACTCAGCGAATTCTTAGATTACTTTTTATTATGATTCTTTTTATTGTACTTTTTAGTACAATATTGACCAGTCTACACTGTCCTTACATATTATCTACTTATGCTGTAATATGGAAATATTGTAACAACAATTTGTTTTTTAAAAGAGTAGCCATGGAGTTTCGTGCCGGTTCTTTTCCATAGGAAATGACCAATTTGGAACCGTGCACTAACTACTGTCGTTTTATAAGTGCCCATGTAGGCTTATGTGAAATAAAAAACTTTTGACTTTGACTTTGAGTATCTATGTCTACGGTCCAAAGTACTCCAACAATTTCAATAAACCGACATGGACATCAAAAGATCAGGAAACAGCATGCGGCAGGTCGAGGTGCACAACTGCACAAAGACCGATTTATCGTAAGCATTATGCTAACAAATCGACATCTCACAGCTGTTCAAGTTCGAAACAGCTTTCAAGATGTTCTTCAGAACATTGATTGACTGATTGAGCATTGTGACACCATCGTACGACGTGTGAGATCAGATGACTAGTTCGAAGCCATTTGCTTGGCTCAGAAAACATTGGATAGGCCATTTTTTTTAAATTGTGTTTGTTGATAAGCTCGCGTTTGACCACTGACTGACCTGAAACATTCCAGGTTTGTTTTCCCATGAGTCCGGATTTATTTGGTTTATTTACAAACAGTGCGAGACAAATAGTATTTAGGCGATTAAAATAATGGTAAAGTGAAAAAAGTTGTCATTAGTTGAAGATAAATAGACTAAACAATAAAAATAAAAAGACTAAAAATTTATTTATTAAAACTTCATGCAACACAAAAGTACAAAGGCGGACTTAATGCCTTAGGCATACTCTACCAGTCTAAAAAATAAACATGCATTTATAATTTAATATAATATATACATATATGTATTTATATAAAGTAAAAGAAAGGGGTTATTGAGACGACTTCACTATTTGTGCAGAAAATAATTTCGCAACATCCGCTTTTATGCATAATATAGACTGGTGGCCGTCCTGATCTCGAGAGGAAGCGCATTGGTAAAAAGCGCGAATTTATGTTAATACGTATGTGTTGGAAATATTTATAAAAATGCAATAAATAATAAACCATAGACCTCCTAACCCCCACCTGACCTGACGCCGCGCTCCAAATTAATTTGTCAAAACCATAGACAAACTGACAAACGCGAGCGCACGGTTCACGGATATTAGAGTGTATAATCTATTGATATTAGTGTTCTGTGGCGCGATCTATCGACTGTCAGAAGAAAAAGTTGCTGGATCTTTATCATACAAATAAGGATATTTTTTGGCGGGATTTCTTCGATTGAAGTTCAGTGGCTGTTTTAATTATTCGCAAATTGATGGAGTGGATATTGTGATGTAATATTGGTGTAGTTTTGTATCTCAAGTGTCTGCACAACTGAAATAATATGTGGAATTATTGAAATAGGCGCGATCTCGGTAAAATGGAGCTGAGAATTTTATTGTAGTTTTAGCTACCTCAGCGAAGTTTGCTGAGAAGGCTTAATCGATACACTTCCTGCCAAATACTTCAAAAACATTGGAATGTGTTATACCCGTATTCTGATGTAAAAAAAAAGAAACTACTATGATATTTGAATACGGAAGACTTATTACGCAAGAAAACATGGACAAAAGACTAGGCGGTATGGTCGAACGACTATAGCCTCCCCTAAGGGGTAAACAGAAAAAAAAATAAACAAATAAACTTACTTTGTGTACGTGCTCTGAAAAATCAATAATTTCCTTCAAGCTTCATCGATTTAATATAAGAGGTAGTAGGTACAATTACAATCATTACTTATTAAAATTGACATGGTTTTCAGTGACAAGCCCACTGACCTCCAAAATATCAAGTACCTTCCTAATCAATAGCATATTCATAAATTGACTAGTCAAATTAAAACTTGGGTCACGTGTACAATCTCTCTATCTCTCTCTAATAATATTGAATGAGACAGTGAAGGCATATATGTTAAAAAAATATAAACAGACTAGTCATGAGAACTTTCATAATGTTGAAAGTATCTTTGAACGTTTTATTTTTATAAAGCAAGTTTTTGTTAGTTTTTCAAGATACTTTAGATAGATGTAAGTGTGTATGCGTAGATAAATTATATTTTCCGAATCAAAATGTTCATTTCTGCAACATAAGTACATCTACACAGGTACAGGTAGGTAGTGTATTAATTCATCATCATCATCATCATCATTTCAGCTGAAAGATGTCCACTGCTGGACATAGGCCTCCCCCAAGCGACGCCACAACGACCGATCCTGTGCGTCTCGCATCCACCGCACTCCCGCGACTCCCATCAGGTCGTCGGTCCACCACGGTCGCCACTCTAGAACCTTTCGGCCCCATCGACCATCCGTTCTACGAGCAATGTGCCCTGCCCACTGCCACTTCAGTTTGTTGATTCTTCGGGCTATGTCGGCGACCTTGGTTCTCCTGCGGATATCTTCATTCTTTATGCGATCACGCAAGGAAACTCCGAGCATAGCCCTTTCCATTGCCCTTTGGGTGATTGTAAGCCTTCTGATGAGGCCCATTGTAAGCGACCATGTTTCAGTACCATATGTCATCACTGGCAACATGCACTGGTCATAGACTTTCGTCTTGAGACACTGTGGTATGTTGGACGAGAAGATACCGCGCAGCTTCCCGAACGCTGCCCAGCCGAGTCGGATTCGACGATTGACCTCTTTCTCAAAGTATTAATTAATTATTACTTTGTGTATTAATTATTAATTAATTATTACTATAAAGTTCCTAGATTATATGGGTACTATGTTTTACCATGAAAGCGTACAAATATTGAAATAAATAAAAATCATAGAAAAGAACTAAGAGAAAATACTACGACAAAAATAATACTTCGACTATGAATGTTCAACATTTCTTTTAATTTCTCATTTAGTGTGTACCTAAATAGTAAATAAACTTTTTACAAAAAAAAAAAATAACCGACTTCGCTCAAAAAAAAAACACTAAAAGGATCAAAATAACTTTTATTTTGGAAGTTGGTGTTTCTCAGTATTGTTTGTTTCTTATTTAACACCGACTTCCGAAATTAAAGTTATTTTGATCCCTTAAGTGTTTTCTTTTTTTAGCGAAGTTAGTTTTTTTTTGTAAAAATTTCTTTGTTTCATACTTTTTTGTTGCGATAAACTTATATATAACCAGAGTGCATATTTCTCATGATAATTCTAATTAACCCAAACACTGCTAGGTTACATTATTTTATTATGAAGTTCCTGTGTCTACCTTCCACCTTCCGGCTCCATCATCAGTTCAGTTCGATAGTACCTACCTGGATTTCATGGCAATTCTAATAAGCCCCAACACGGCTAGGATACATTGATTAATTACAGAGTTCCGGTGCCTATCTTCCGGCTTCATGATCATCGTCAGGTCACTTCGATGTTACCATTTTCAATATAACTATTCAGGACCATTTATTTATTTGTATTGTCTGATTCTCGATGAAAATACCAGAATCACTATGTAGTTGCCTATAAATTTGAGGAGTTCTCTCAATTCCTCATGGATCCAATCATCAAAACTGGATTCTGAAAAAAAATGGTACCAATTGGAAAGCCTAAAAAAAATATTTGCAAATCGGTCCATAAACAACGAGATTTGAGGTAACACATATAAACAGGTAAAAAAACGCAACCGAATTGATAACCTCCTCCTTTTTTTTTGAAGTCGGTTAAAAATAAATGAATAATAAAAAAAAAACAAAACTAAACTACAAGAGTAAAAACAAGAACTTACAAGAGTATTTTAAAGAACTATCTTTATAAAATTCATGCAATAAATAACTATATGTTTAAAATTTATTACAATTAATTTACATGTTTACTGCAGAAAAAAAAATTAAAAATACCATTTATAAAATCTACCGCATAATAACATTTCCATTTTCAAAGAACCTATAAAAGTCAAATGATAACACAGCTCACAACGAACTCGATGTTGTTACTGAATAAATGAATTGTAAAAACAAATGCTTCGAGCACTCATGGGAATCCATTATGTTCTACCAATCAGTATCAGATACGACCCATTGTGCTTTTGAAACAATTCTCTAACAAACTGAAGTCGCTATAAACAAGCACTGCTTTTTTTTTATTCAACAATATTTTTCACGTGCTAATTCTACCTGAAAAGGAAAATTAAAAAATACCTATCAGAAATAAAAATTCAGTTACATTATTATTTATTATTTTTATTATTTTATTAGACATACATACAGCTATCATTACAGACTAATCCAATGCGATAGTGTAGTCAAAAATATAAATTACAATTATGTTGTCATGTCAATTTGATCCAATTCATAACATTAAATTAAATTAGTCAATATATCAAAAATAAATTAGTCAATATAATAAAAATTAAAAATCAATATAACATACAATTAAAATACAATATAAGGCAATTAATTATCAGTACACAAATTATTTAATTCAATTAATTATTTATTATTATATATTTTCATTATAACATAAAAAATGTAATGCAACTTTTGCGAACTCGCTCAGTGAACATGTGAATATATCAACTCTATCAGCCACCAGGTTTAGTGTGCGCATTGCCCTCGAGAATGGGACGTTGGTCACCAGTTTGGTGCGACCGCGAGGCAGTGCGAACAAATCCGGCCGTCTGCGACGTTGAACGTACCCATCGGGTACGCATAATCCCATCTCCTGCAACACACCCGGATTGTTTGTGTAGCCCCGAAACACTCCCAGAATATACGATACCAACGCTAGATCCCTTCTTGTCTCCAACCTGTTGTATCCTACCATGCCCAAAACGAACAAGGTTGGATACATCAAGGGATAGAAGGGGTATACCCCATAAAGTCGTAGGTACAGGTATCGCGTATATTTATTTTGTATGCGCTCCAACATGAGAGTGTATTTCGCCTCATTTGGAGCCCATATAGCTGCATTACTCTCTAACTGACTCCTAATTAGCGAGTCGTACAATGCCAAAATAGCGTTAATATTGTTGAACTCTGCTGCTCTGCGAAGCACGAATCCCAGCCGCTTGTAAGTCTTTTTACAAACAATGACGATGTGATCCTGGAATCTCAGCTGTGTATCCATATGGACACCAAGGTCTCGCACTACTTCCTCTCTTTTCAGAGGCGTATCGTTCAGTTTGTAGTTGTAGTGAAGTGGTAATCTTGCACGGCTGAATGTTAGAACTGAACATGATTCCATAAAGGTTGTAACCTCGGCTGCAGGGTGCGGATGCAGGCTGCGAATGCAGGTAGCACATGCATTATACGCAGCCGTTGCCGGCATCCGTAGCGCGTAGCCGGGAGTAATTCAGAGGCTGGCTGCACGTTCTGCCAGTCGCAAATCTACGATTCAATCCAATATGAGCGCTATCGGCTCCGAATAGCGACTATCTCGGGTTTGTCTAAACAGGTTGAAGAGATTTAACAACATGCGCATCGACTTGCGGCCGCAGCACTACTGGTCTACGATCGGCAGCGGCTGCAGACGCGGCAGCATTTGCAGCGGAAGCTCGGCAGCACGTGCGGCCCCAGCAGTGTTCAGAATGATTTTCACCAAAATTCATACTATTACATAGAAAACCAGTCGTGCAGCTGCAGCCGGTTTCGTGCAGCCTGCAGCCGAGGTTCAAATTGCACCTTTACGTTAAAAATTGCAGTACGCTTGGACCACCCGTAGCGAATTTAATAAGACCTCAAACAAAAGCGACAATTAAGCAGTCTGGCCATAAACTATGAACGGTTTAGCTACTTTAATTACCATTTTTAATGTGGCAACATCAGTGTTATGACGACGAAGTATTATTTCTAACATTTGTTCTGAGATTCTCAAGTTTATATAGAGAACCCAAAATAAAAAATATTTATTGCAATAATTATGGCTAATTTTGCCAGAGAGGGTTGAATTAAGTGCCATATAAATTGCCCTTGTTAGCTTCGGATTAAATTAAAGTATCCTTTGTACAAAATATACTTTATTTTTGACTGCCAAAGAGCTGCGATAATTACATAAGTGCCCAGAGGCATGTCATCAAATAACATTCATAATTAGTTGTTTCAATCAATTCAATCACTAATAATATTAAATCCAGATCTGTACCAAAGGTTCATGGAAATAAAATTAATTAATGTATATTTGATAAAAACATTCAAGATAATTATCAAATTTTCGCACTATAACTAATTAATGACAAAGTTTAAAATTTGTAGCTACCCTTACTTCTGTAGGACCTTTTTAATATAAATCGTTATATCAAAATTAACTTAAAAAACCCACTATTAAAGTTGAAATTTGAGTACGTGGTGATGAAACAAAATTATCTCGAATTGTTAATTTAAATATAGTTAACATTATGCATAAAATACTTTTAGTTCCACAAACACCTCGATTCTCATAAAAAGTCATATTTAAAAATAAAGAAAGATACGATTGCCCCAAACGAAGAAGTATATTATGTACCAAATAAATTAAAAACTCTTGACATATCCCAGCATAAAAAAAAAAAACAGATCGCCAAAAAAAAGAACAAGTTTGAGAATTTCTGCCACAGACGCAACACTATTAATCAGTGTCGGAAACACTGTGAGGCGATCTCATAAACCACGCTGATCATGCAGTAAAATATTCACTTTATTATCGTCGTACATTATTTTCGAGGAACCTTCCACCATGAGCCACTCTAATTGCCTATCGATCCGGCTAATGCTCGCGGTCACGCTGATTAATATTTAAACTTAATAATATGTTCAACATTATGAGGCATTTCCCTTAATAGGAGACCAACAGGCTGGAAAAATAATCTGTTTTTTGACCCAGTTTGTTGCTGTGTTTAAAAAAAATCCTTATAATCGGTTTAGTTTTTTGGAACGTGTTTTGACGTGTGTTGTCGGATTCCCGTGACGTTCGACCGTTTTGCGCGGATGTGACGCACATCTTATCTATCAATTGATTATGTTTGTTATCTAGTTTTAAGATTGCGTCATTTCGCGCGAATAAACCGTTTTTCTTTCTTTTTCTTTACTTACCAGGTCTTCGGTCTACCTTGTGGAAGGCTTTCCAATACCGTTTTAGATATTCAGATTGTATACCTAGTTAGACACTTCCATACATAGGTATTTATGGAAGTGACATATTTCATATTCTGTAGTGCAAAGTAAATATCAAAAGTAAACGCTTGGTAAATACTGTTTTTTAGATGAAAAATCATTATCATGACTTCCCACGCTCTTGTCTGGGGTGAGAGGTCGTATCTGACTTTTAGTGACTAAAACCACTTATGTATGTTTCTTCATTTGTTCTTTGCGTTCAAGGCTCACACGGTAAGTCTTTTACTCTTTTACTATTCTCGCAGCTTTAGCAGGCGGGTTCTGGAACTCTTCAGTTTTGCTGACTTCTCTTTGAAGCGCTAGTGGAACACTACGAGCCGTCGATACGCAAGCCTTTGTAAAAATGGGCTGTGGATTTGTTTAAAAGCCACTGCAGCCCTAGAACACAACCCTTAGCGTGTGGCAACTGTAGGAACATGGTTAGGTTTCATCCACTCACACTCCCTCTCGCTTTACCCTGAGCGAGAAAGTCATTTATTGATTAGCAACCCAAAAATAATGATATATATAAAGCGTACTAATATACTTACTGCCAAATAAAATTAGCTCCAGAATACTGATTTGGAGTTTCCCAAATTATTTACCTACTTATTCTAAAAACAGAAAGCTTAGAAAAATAGAAGATATTATCGAATTGGACTTAATTTAATCCTCTTAATGAGATATCCCTGTTTGGTTGGGAACGATAATTCCTTGAGACAACAGGAAAATGTTCCTTCCATACAAACATATCCATCCCTACACAAATATTCATAATATTAACCAAGAATTTCAATGAACAAATCTGATTTATTGAAAATTTTATCAATAACATCTCTTGTCGACTATAAGGATCTACGGAACTCTTGCTTTGAAAGTCTAGACAACACGGTCTCTACGGAGCGAGAAGACTATGTATATGTATGATTTAGGCCGTAGGCTCGGGGAGGCAACGGGTGACTCCCGGTCCGGGTCGTTCTTGGTGCAAAGGATGGCCATCGCTATCCAGCGAGGTAATGCGGCCAGTATTATGGGCACTTTTGCGCCGGGAACGATCAGGGGCGGGTTGTATATTGACGTGTGACGTTTTAGACATATGTTGCGCTATTTATTATGTTAGTTATTAGTTTCTATTTTGTAATATCATTGTGTGTACCTGTGTGCCAAATAATACATATAATTTTATTTTAGTTTTTCTTTTAGATTTTTCTTCCAATAAATGTATATGTATTATATTAAATATATATGTATGTGCATTTTAATTATATGTATATTTTTTTATGCTCTTGTTTTTCGTGTAAAATTTTCTTTTTATGCACCTACCATATTGTCTCTTCACCACCCTAGGTTGACTGGTAGAGAATGCCTAAGGCATTAAGTCCGCCTTTGTACTTTATGTTGCATGAATTTTAATAAATAAATAAATATAAAGACATGAACAGCGGTCACTTCTTTCTGAAATTAGTAATACAAGTGAAAAAAAAAAACGTAGGCGACAGAAAACGTGAGGGAGAGGCATTCCCATTCCTTATATCACGGGCGCTACTGGACACGCCCTGGGGGTCTGGAGTCCCAGGATAATTTTCGACCACCGTACGTACAGATTTGCATACAATAAAGAACGGGCCCCGGGTTCAAACCTCATTGTGTTGACATGGTAGAAAAACAAGCATTTTTAATCTTTAAGAGGAAAATGAAATAGCGCCTTTTTTATCAATTGACATAATTGGTATTTAATTAGTATAGGATCTCTCTCTGACACTCAAAACTTTGCTGGAAACTCATTGTTGAGTTAAGCTTGCCTTTGTACTAACTTGCTTGCTTGTAACTAACTTTGTCCGTATGTTTACAACAGAGTAAATAAAATCTTACATATATACGAATTTACTAAATATAAATGTAAAATAACAGTAGGGAACTGGCTCCTTGATTTGGACTATGAAGACACAGAAGGTATCATCAAAATCATAAAGTTAATTTAATCACATTCATTATAAACACACACACACACACACACACATACATTATACACTACATACATTTCACTTAAAATGACACTTTTCCTTTACACTAAACATGTCATTTTATAAATTTCTCCTGCCTATAATCTTACAAACATAAGATTCTCTTTATTTGCCGCAAAATGCGATTATGATTAAAAGGGTGTGAGCCTGGAGATCTGTCATACAGGTCTCGAACCTAGTTCAGACTCCAGCTCTCACAAAGGTTTTTAGCCATCAGGCAAAATTTGTAAAATATACTTGTTACAATGTACCTCCTTTATGAAAGAAATAAATGATATTTATTATTATTATTATTGTCAACGCACTGCAGTCTTAATATTTTGTGTGTAAAAAAAATCATAAGCAGTACATATAAATATTACGTACACAAATCCTACTAAAAGAAAATACGCACTGGTTATAAACTTTTTTTGCAATTGAATTGAAAGAACTTTATAGAATCATCCAATAGCAGACGAGACTTTGACTTGTCCGTCAAAACATTGAAAGAAACTCTCCCATTAATCTGTTGGGACGGTCCGCGTCCCTTTTTCTCGGAAAAAGTTACCAGAACTTGTGATGTCAAATTAAATGTAAAGTACGAGCTTGGTATTTAGGTTGACTTTCCGCATAGTAATTCGAACCTTTCCAGAAAATTTTCCGTTTGATGTTCATTAAATAATTGGTATCAGTTACGATATTATTAAAATATGCTAGGTTTATTTTTAATGGTTACATAAATAATTTGCGGATCAAAACGCTGTATATACCTACTTGCTAAGAAGAAGAAAGAAAGAAAACATGTTTACTGCCCGAATAGGCGCACGAATAATTACAAAAAAAAAACAAAAAGAATAGCATTACATAATCCCACCTACCACTATTTATCTCTGCATCACCCTAAGTTTGACTGGTAGAAAATGCCTAAGGCATTAAGTCCGCCGCTGTACGTTTGTGCATAAAGTATTAAATAAATAAATAATCAGCCTTTTTAATGTTCTCACTGCTGGGCTTCTGGATTCCTCTTTAGGAGAGGGAATGAACCGTAACCCACTACACAGGCCCAGTGCGGATTGGTGGATGTATACACACACAAATCTTCTTATATATTCACATACGTATCTTCTTTTTAGTCCTAGGACATGTCAGTTTCCTCACGATGTTTTCTTTAGTAATTGCAGACCGCTTCGTCGTGCACCTAGCATGGGTGGGGCCGGATCTGGCGGAGGGCTAGTTCGGCTTTCGCAGGAGGCGCTCCACGGTGGACGCCATCATGTGCGTGCGGGCCCTCACGACGAAGGATGCGGTGTCCCAGGGCAGGTGTGTCGTGGTGGTGTCTTTGGATATCACCAACGCCTTCAATTCCCTGCCCTGGAGTAGCATTAGGTGGGCACTCCGGTATATTTAAAAATTTCTCTATGCTTTATTCCTTGTTCCTCTCCTTATTTGAAAAACGTCCACTCATGGTTATAAAATCCCCAAACGCCATCACAACATCAATCCTGTACTTCTTAAGTTCAATCTTTCCTTAATTTTTTGAAATGACGTAGTTGAAAAGAAAGATGAGCCTAGTTTATACCAAAAAGTACAGTATGGATATAAATAGTATTAGTGTACCGATGCACGATGTGTACAGTTTTAAAAAAGAGTTCATTGTATACAAATGTATTGTATTCCTGTACTCTTTTTATGGGCCTCATCAGAAAACTCAAAGTCACCCAAAGGGCAATGGAAAGGGCTATGCTCGGAGTTTCCTTGCGTGATCGAATCAGGAATGAGGATATCCGCAGGAGAACCAAGGTCACCGACATAGCACGACGAATCGCCAAACTTAAGTGGCAATGGGCAGGGCACATTGCTCGCAGAACGGATGGCCGTTGGGGCCGAAAGGTTCTGGAATGGCGACCACGTACCGGAAGACGTAGCGTTGGAAGGCCTCCTGCAAGGTGGACCGATGACCTGGTAACGGTTGCGGGAGTACGATGGATGCGAGACGCACAGGACCGTTCATTGTGGCGACACTTGGGGGAGGCCTATGTCCAGCAGTGGACGTCTTTCGGCTGAAATGATGATGATGATGATGACTCTTTTTATTATTTTGTATTGTTGACGTTGTATTCTATACATCGAATAAATTCTATTCTAATAACTGTAGATGTCATCATCATCATCTTCCTGCCCTTATCCCGTTTAATTTGGGTTCGGCGCAACACGTTTTTTTCTTCCATTCTGTCCTGTCACCCATCACGCAATCACTAACTTCTTTTTACATTACTGGACCTATTTGGCGCAGGCGCGAGACACATAATGTTAGTTATTATTTTTTATCTTAAGCGTTTACATGTTGTTTCTACATTTTGTGTATTTGTGTACGTGTGCCAAATAAAATATTTTTCTTTCTTCTTTCTTTCCTTTTCTTCCATATTACTTCTCTCATAATCCACACATCCACACGTACACTCATTATTCTTTACATGCGTGTCATCCGTCCTTTTTACATGGCCATACCAAGACAAACAATTCCCTTTCAGTCTAATAACTGGGGAAGTATATTACTATTATAAAGTTAAAATAGAACTTTTGGAAGCCTACAAACCATCATATTCCATTATTGAAGCAAACTTTTCAATACTTCAGAACCAGTGCAAACTTTTCAAATATTCAGAAGGAATATTTTTTGTAATGGCCTCTGACGATATATAAGCCTTTTATTAGGGCACGGCCGTTCACAATACCGTCTCAAAGTTAAGAATCTGGTATAAAAACAGAGCTTTAGTTTCACTTTGCAATCTGCGTTAAAATATGACTGAAATAATATAGCCAAGTACGTACTGGAAAATACCTACGTGTTCTTTTTTTCTTTTCAGTGATTTTTGTAGTCTTCTTTATATGTAGTACTCATATATATACCGTTTTACAGAGTTTTTAGTTAGGATTACACTTTGGGAAGTAATAATATACAGCAAACTAATATCTATCGGCATGGTTACAACAAATATTTGTATTTCTTTTTTTTTAGGTAGGAAATCATCTAATTATATGTTTCGCCCTTTCGTGTCAGACTATTACTGACTGAAACTCACTTCTTTGCCTTCGTTCCAAGGCCGCGGGGTTCTCTTTCGCATAACCCATAGCCCCAGTAAGTTTTGACGCGGCTGGGCCGCCCCTCCGGTTTGCTGACATTTCCTTGAGGCGCGCCGTCGACGACTCGTTCGGACCGGATGGTTACCGAAAGGTCGCACGGCGAGTTACCCATTGCCCGCCGTCCGCAAGCCCGTGTCTACGGTGGCTGGAAATTGGGGTTGAAATCCCGGCAGCTGGGGCGTGAGGGGCGTTCCCTCACGCGTGCGGCCACCTGCCACTCCTCCTCGCTCCGGACCATAGCCTACCGTACCAAGGCTCGGCGCGAGAGAAACTTACCATGTCCGGTGAGGACCTGCGTCTTGCGGAAGGTAAGGACGCTGTGAGGTCTTTCTAGCCACTCATCACTCGCTCAAAGAGGTGACTTACCGCTATAATTGTGGCGTGCCTAGCACTGGGTTCCGACAGTCTCTATCGCCAGTCCACCATGAGAAATTTTTGTATGGCCTACAGACAAGTGTTCTGGATCTGAGTGTCTTGTGTATACGAGTCCAACTTGTCACTGCAGGGTAAATGTGTAGAGTGTAACTGATATAATGTACCTATATATTACGTATCTTTGTATATGTACTCATCAAACCTATATAATATCATGTGTTATCCTAAAATACAGAGAGTATTATTCGAGTAGCCAGTGGTATAATTTCTCTTCCAATACCATCGTCCTTATAAGGCGACCCTGCCAGGATACACGGTTACATGATTTCCATGTAACCGTGTATCCTGGCAGGGTCGCCTTTCGTCCAACAGTTAGATGTAGCCAGGGGCGCCGACTCCGTGGGTGCTCGGGGGCTCGAGCACCCATGAGAAATAAACAGTGGGTGCCGAGCACCCCTGTGAATAGAGATCAAGATACAGATCAGTAATCGCCTTTTAGGTTACGTATAAATCATAATATTTATTGATACTAAAAACTAGTTTCATTTTTATATAATGGTTTCATTTTATATTTTTAACAAACATATAGGACATTTATTTATTTGTTGGTCGATCAGTTTTTTTTTTATTGGGTGGGTAAATCATCTGTGAGTCCATCAAATGAGCATGAGCACCCATGAGGTTTTCTAAATCCGGCGCCCCTGGATGTAGCTAAGGACCGAGAAAAGTGGCAGAAAGAAAAGAAAGCCTATGCTGAAGAAGAGACTCACAATAATATATTAATAATAATTTACATAAATAATCGTAAGCTCTGCTTAATTTTAAAAGAGAAAATAAAAACACGTAATCATAGTTAAATTTTTATTTAAACCGAAATTAAATAAATACACCTTTACAGCAAAATTTAAATATTAGATTTAAATTACCTACATTTTATATTTAATTTAAATAATAAATGTGACTATAAACGGTCGGGTATTATAAACTGGTTTAACATGGATCCAACAGTATTATATTACAGTGATTACAGAGATATCGATTAAATTGATTATTGCTGAACATAATACCAAACATTTAACATCAAATGTAAATTCAACTTACGTACTAAGGTACACAGAGTATATTACAAGCGATATCCATCCGTACAACAGTGAAAGTTTAACAATGAATATACGTTTATATAAACAACACACATATATTATATAACAGTGGATATATATTAAAATTACGTTGACTTAAACCTATATTGATATGCAAGGTCAGTGGTGCCCAAGTTGAATACATTGCCACCACTTCCACGATATGTGTATATGCTGGTTCTTTTTTTAAATGTTTAGTGAATATATATTTTTAAAACATATGGATTTTTTTAAAATTTAGAATGATTAGCTACAGTTTGAGACGACAAGCTTTAATGTATGTGATTATAATCTGAAACGTGATAGTTGACAATAAATATTATACTTTTATTATGAAAAATACACATGAAGAACACTTAAATTATAATAAGTTAGTAGAATATTAAGTATAATTTATGAATAAAATATATCTATCCTTTGAGACACTTACAGAAATAATGTTTGTTCCTTTTATACCTCGATCGCCTAATGATTTAGGTAGGCACTTGATGATGTAGAGCAACGTGATGTTAAAGATACAATATATCACAAAATATAATATTCCCAAAAGTATCTCAAAGTAAAGCACGAGTGATTCTTAATATTAACTTGCGTCGGATCTCATAGAAAGCGTTAAAAGACAATAGAATATTTGAATACAGTGCAACACGACATATATAACATCAAAAATGTATACAATGAGATAAATATATTGAATAAACATGAGACGGTCCGCAAAATCCCTTAAATTTAATCAGGTTTTCTCGACTCTGATCATGATTAACTTTCAAGTGTATATTTAAGTGCATTACTGGTATATAAAGTGCACAAACCGCTAAATACGTGAACAGTGATAATGACATTAAACATTCAAGCATCAACATGAACACTACATTATTTTTAAAATGGGTTATCACCAAAATGTGCCAATATTATGTAAATCAGGTACAATAAGTACCCAATCTCGCGTCTTACATAATTAACACATTTTTTTTATGAATATTTAGGTGCATTAAATGTTAATTTTTAAATATACCATATTAAGTATAATGTATCGTTTAAAAGAATCACAACTTGTGGGCTAAATAATAAATATTTGGTCATCCAAAGATATCGCAGGCCCCTGGATATTATCACAAATGTGTTCATGATTGTTTTTTTTTTTTGTTTTCAATAATTATTTCTGAGATAATTTTAAATCCAATATATGTCGAACATTAATCATGAACAATAAAATTAAAAGGTAATACAAGAATATTTCCACATATTTTTTTTATCCAGTTCACTGTATATTTCTCTTCAGCTTCCCAAAATAGTTTCAAATCTCAAGTTGAATTTACCAACCTTCTACCAAATTTGAAACACAAAGGGCACTTGAAATTCGAATATCGCGGCGATATGTCTGCGATAACACGAAATGTAAGAATTTTAAAATTTCGAGTTTCGAATTTTCACAGTGACTCCAGTGACTTTCACTTCAACTTTTGCTGGCCAAAAGTTTAGGTCTCATTTTTTTTCTTATTTGAATATATTCAATTTAAACATTGTATATTATAAACATTCTTATATTTAGTAATTCAGACTAAAGGATATGTTTTTGGTTACAATTTTATCACTTGATAATGATTTTTGATACGCTTCGTACATTGATCACAGGGCTCAAGACATTTTATTTTCTTTTTTTGTTGGGATTATATATTTTTTTTAAATACGTAAGGTTAAGTTACTACCAAGCAAAGAAAACGTGTCCAAAGTCACATTTATTACTCCACTATACTAACGATAAACTTTAACATCAAGTATTAACCCAACATAAAATAATTTAAAGTTATATATAAGGTTAAAAAATATGTGTCAAACAGCCTACCAACTTATAAATTATTTAGAAAAAATCATAATTCAGTAAACTTAAGTTAACTTAAATCAATATTAACCTAACTCTATATTTACGAACCAAATTAGGAATTGGTTAAATGCTACAAATTCACAAAATATAAACAGCGTTGATTTTACCGAATCTCATCTAACACTTATTTGTCTACTTATTACTAAATCTACATCAAATAGAACATTTATTTTATGGGCTCTAACTATGTAATATAATAATCAAGATAACATATTCGTACCATTTCGAAAGCTAACATAACTGCCTGTAAACGATACTCAGCGTACATGTATTGAGGAGATCGTTTACCTCTGCTGTATAATTAGAGAGGTATAAATGTACGTAATGTGAGGTAAATTACTCGTACCTCGAGCCCTCCAACACGTACCGTAGAATAATATCGTAATAGTCAACATTGTAAATACGTAAAAGCTTACTAATAGGTTATATTGTAAGGCTGGGGTAAACGATAAAAAATATTAGAAATTCTCCTTCAAATTTACAGGGAATTGTAAAGTTACAAATCAAATTGTTCTTTGCTAATGATTGTGTAAAAGTTCTAGCTCATTGTGAAATCACATTTTTGAAAATTTTGTTTAAGTTTTCTCCATGCTAAGAGCATGCTACGACCATAAAGATATGAAACACACCCTTAGTGATACCTACTAATACTAGAATGCCTGGTGTTAAAACGTGTAGTTTCCTACATTCTGGTACATTACTATTAGTAAGGCATACCGTAAGAGGTTTTTACTACATTGTAAAAATACTGTACCTCTAACTTACCGCTCTTGAAAAACGACCATCTTCACTTACCAAGCTACCGCTCCATATATATTACTAAATTTTGTTTATCAGCCCAAAATTGATATGTATCGTAGTTTATTGCACAAATTCATCACGTTACAAGTTTTGAACGGAAAATACAAACGTTGCGAAGAGGTACGCGTCGAGCCATCCGGCCACAGCTGGCCCGAGGGTAACCCTTCGAGAAATTAAATTAGGATTAACTTATAAAAAAATAATGTTATGATTATTCTAGAGCCACCTGGCTGCTGCGACGAACAGTACGTTGGTTGCAAAGCAGATATCGGAGCGAGTGGACGGCGCCCCGGATGTGCGGCCGTACGCCGGTTTTCGTTTGCAGTTCATCTTTTCGAGCGGCATCTTGGCGACACTGTACTCCCTGTGCTCGTTCACCATGGTGCAAACGGTACGTTTCTTCTGCATCATCTCATCATCTCTATCGCGCAAGCCCGCGAGCCAGGCCTCGTACCAAGCCAGCTCGCAGTCGCATATCAGAGGGTTATCTGCACCAAAAGGTAAACATTGAACATTGTGGAGTCATAATTTATAAATATGGCACCAAAGAATAATAATAAAAGGCAAGTTTGATTTTATCATAGGATTATGAAATCTAACTTACATTTAATCATCATTCAATATTCAAAAATTGTTTTTTTTTCTGTAATCTATTTTTATTAAAGTTTAAATAAATAAAACAAACCCATAATGTCAACCACTCGAAGTGTATCCAAAATTGGCTCCATGATTTCCTCCGGAATATGCTGCAGCTTATTGTTCTGCAGATTTAAAGTCTCCAAGGAGTTCAAGTTGTCGAAGCCCATAGTCGGCAGTTGGTGGATCCTGTTACAACAAAGTTCTTAGATTTAACTTAAGTGGCTTAAGTTGTGAGAACGAAGTTAGTGCAACACGCGATATAGGAAGCAGTTCAGTGCTAACTACTGTGTAATCTGTACTGTGTGGCGTGGACATGAAACATGACCTGTGATATCCCTCGAGAATTTGGAGCAAGAATTAACTAGACTGTGGACTGAAATAATAAAGATGTTTCAACACATTTACTTTATTCTAAATACAAGTTACACATTCTTTATTACAAACACCTGTACTTATCTTACGTTTGTTCAATTTGGAACCGTTCACTAGCTTCTGACGTTTTATAAGTGCCCGTGTAGGCCTATGTGAAATAAAAAACTTTTGACTTTTGACTTTGACTTTGGACTGCGCCAAACGTAAGATAAGTACGAGTGTTTTTTATAAAACTATTTGCAATACAATGCAGGGTACAATATGTAATTATTTATCTATATAATATACAAAAGGAAAAACTGACTGACATATCAACGCACAGCCGAAACTACTGAGACTAGGAGTGCGAAATTTTGCACAAGGTTTTATGACGCAGGCTAGTACAAAGACAGTATTTTTCAAAATTTTCCCCTAATTTGATGAAAGGGGGTCCAAAGTTTGTATGGAGAAACCTACTTTCACGCGGACAAAGCCGCTGGTAGAAACTAGTTAAATTAACAGTATAATCAATTATAAAAATAGTAGTGACCCGCCCCGGCTTACTTTATACCACCACAACCGCTATGTCCCTACATTTTAAATCTGTTATATCCCCGAAAATATTCATTTAAATAACATGGTGTAAATGACCATATTAATCTATATTAAATGCTCAATCTATTTAAGGTACTTAATTGGATAAAGATTAATGGTGTATTGCTTAATTAATTAAATCTCAAGCAAACGCCAGCGTTCGCTCTATCATTGTCTTTCTATTGTGTCTCTAATTACGGTATTCGAAAGGTTAAAATGACTTCGTAAATAAACCATTATTTCTCGTAAAAAGTAAAGGATAAAAAATTGTTATTAATGTGAGTTATCCCTAAGAGATAGACATATACCATCGCGGACTTTTTTGTAGATCTTTTTAAGATTTACATTACTGTAGTATATTATTTTGATCTCGTAGGGTTCAACCAGCGTTTGCAATGTAAGTGCAAAAAAATGTGCTTATTTACGACATCATATTAGAAACCTCTAAATTATCAGTGTTCTAAATTATGCATGTATTATACAAATTAACCTTCCTCTTGCATCATTCTATCTATTAAAAAAAAACGCATCAAAATCCGTTGCGTTGTTTTAAAGATCTAAGAATACATAGGGACTGAAAGCGGGAAGTAACTTTGTTTTATACTATGTAATGAAGTGTATAACAGGTAGTCACATAAAGCAATCATCATCATCATCGTCATTTCAGCCGATAAACGTCCACTGCTGGACATAGGCCTCCCCCAAATGTCGCCACAAAGAACGGTCCTGTGCGTCTTGCATCCATCGGATTCCCGCAACCTTCACCAGGTCATCGGTCCACCTTGTAGGGGGTCTTCCAACACTGCGTCTTCCGGTACGCGTAAAGCAATCACTCAGGGCAATTATTATTATTTCCTATTTAAAGTTTCTCAACAAGAAGAGCGCCTGCCGCATGTTTATAATACGCTACTAACATCGCATTCTACTAAGTTCAGTGATAAATTGTTCACGGTCCAAGCAGTGCGATTGTGAAAAACGTTGCCGGTGCCAATTATGCAAGCCCAGTCACTAGCTTCTTTCAAAAATCTAGTCAAAGATCATTTCCTTTCACTCTAATTGCTATCCTGCCTCTACCTAAATTCAGTTCTTCCGTCACTAACTCACCTTATTGTTCTTTTCTTTTTCTCAATGTTCTTGTCTTTTATATATAATAGCTATATTACATCTATGTATAGTCTAGTATATAATTTTAATCTAATATTTACATTATTAATTTGCAGTACACCGCAGACTACCCCCCTTTTTCTAGACAGAAAAATCATCTAATGACAAATCCCGCTCTTGGGCGGAGCGGGAGATAGTGTCTGTCCTAGACTTTTAATGACTAAAAACCCACTCCTGTTTCTTCTTTGCCTTCATCCCGGGGCCCCGGGCTTCGCTTTCACACTACCGGTGTTGTCTGATAGATATCGCTGCCAGCGATAAGACCACCTTTGTACCCATAGATTTAAGTTAGTGTAAAAGTTTTGTTACTATTTTGGTGTACAATAAAATTTATTCTATTCTATTCTATGCTACATTCATCGCTAACGTATTAGATGTATTTAATCAATTCACTAGATGTGTCGTGTCTGTATCATTGTGTAATAATATGAAAGTCCTATAATAATATAATCATGAATACCGACACGAAACAGACATCAAGATAATTAAAAAAAACAAAATTGAAGCACTCGTCAATAATGAAAGTGAATTAATTCAAATTAGTTCCTTATTTCAGCACGCTGTGTAATGAAAATATTAATCTCACGAAAATGAAATACACCACAGTTGAGTACTAATCAAATGCAAATATGAAATGAAAAATATTTATTATCGTTAAGTCGAAATAAGTTTTAATCAAAATTATGGCTTCGACACAGAATATTAAGTTAATCAATAAAGAGAATTCCGTATTTAACATTGCTTGAATTACTTACTGGAGCTGTTTTATTTTTATAGTCCTTCTAGGCTTTTGGGATTACAGACGGATGGGCTAATAAAAAGTGTTTTCCTTTAACTCTCTAATACTTTATTCATGTTTCAGTGAATATTTATGTATTGAATATTGAATAAGTGCTAACACAAACACTTTACTTTTTACTCTAGGTTCCTCAGCGGCGATAAAACTATGAATATTCAAAGATTTGATAGTTACTTTTCTAACAAAAAATGGTAAATCCACATGTGGAGGTTTTTTTTTGATTGGGTGGGAAAATCATCTTATGACAAATCTCGCTTTTGGGTGGAGTGGGAGATAGTGTCAGACTTTTATTGACTAAAAACCCAGTCCTGTTCCTTCTTTGCCTTCGTCCCAGGGCCCGGGGTTTCATTTTCACACTAACCGTGGCCCCAGCAGGCTTCGACCCTGCTGGCCCCTTACGATTTGCTGCTATCTCCTTGAGTCGCGCGCGGAACAGAACGCGCCGTCGACGACTTGGGCTCAGTCCGGACGATTACCGGACGGTCGGACGGCGAGCCACCCATTGCTCGCCGTCCGCAAGCCCGCGCTTACGGTGGCCAGAAACCGGGATCGGAATCCCGACATGTGGAGGTTAAGTTTTATGAATATGATCTTCAAGTATTTTTACTGTTGATTTTTTCCCTAACCGACTTAAATTTCCTTTTTTTCCTATTACCTATATAAACAAAAGTAATTTAACGAACCATGCATTGAACTATTCAGTCTACCCTATAAATATAATCCGAAATAAAATGTGGTAATTAAACCCCGACACCATCAATAATAAATAAATGTTGGTTGTGTATCTAAAAATTGTTTGCACGGAAGACGCAGCGTTGGAAGGCCTCTTACAAGGTGGAAAGCAGGGGCGGCTGTACGTTAAGTGCACTCGTGCGCCGAACTACCAGGTTCAGAAAAATCATAAAATTCATAATGTACCTATCTGTTTAACTTTCTGTTCATTATTCTAAAAAAGCAAAATTATGACGAAACCATTACTGTAAGTGTTAAGGTTTATTTTTGCAGTAAAGAAAATTTCTCGTGCGCTAGGCAAAGCGCAAGGCGACCGCTCATACAACTTCTATGAAACACGAACTAAGACGCCTGGCGCGTGAGACAGAGATAGTTTAGTAGAAAATGTACTGCAAAATATTCCCGCTCCCGTGCGCCGCCCGAGCGAGCCGAAGGTTACCGAGAGCACACGAGGTGTTACGAAATTCGCCCGAGCCGGCCGGCTCACTCACTGCCATATCGCGATAGGGTTGCCATTTTTTAATAAAAATAACGTATCATATTTTTTAGTAGGAAAAATGTATTTGAATGGAAGTATTTTTCAAAATTTTATTTATGTATTGGTTTTTTCTCTTAAAAAAATAATGTATGTACTGCTTAAATACACTAACAGTTTTCCATGAGGTATTTTTACATTTTTGGAAACGTACTCTTGTTTCAAGCTAGAAGCCTCGATAAATAGTTCAGTAAATATTCATATTAGTGTTTCTTTTTATGTATTACAGTATAGATTTTAAATAGAGTATTCTCATAAACTTTATTTTTATTTAAAAGTATAAAATATATTTACCAAAAATAAAGTAAAATACGTAATTATGAAGTATGGTTGGCAACCCATCATCGCAGACGCGCGTGTTTTTGTTTGTAATTTTGTGTTTGTTTACATTTTACGTATTACTGTGTTGTGGTAGTGTGTAATAAATAAAAATCAGATTTTAAATTGGTGGGGCCACCTAGGCCATGTCTTAATTTGAAACAGGAGTGTAAATCCAAAAACAAAACATTTACGCGGAGTTTTAAAAGTGAAATGTACATTAGAAAGAAATGACTGTGTGGATGTGAGCAGCTCAGTACTTTGTTTTGTTTTCCCTGTATTGTTTTTGGCGGTGAATTGATTTGGACGAAATCAGGAATTAGTGATTTGACGCAAGTAAGTGAATAAAAAAAATACATGATGCATCGCAAGTACATCTACAAAATTTGTTTGTGTTGGGCACCGTACATATTCGTAACCAATTAGATTCTGTTTACAGAACCAATATAATAAAATTTAACGAATAAGCTAATAAAGGTTTCACGCAATTATCTGATTAACTAATTTCGCAAATACAGTCTTCATAACCACATTAGTAGGTATATTGCGCATCCATAATGCTTTTTTTTGGACCTGTGAATTCGAATACTTAATAAGCTGGTAAAGTGCACCACCACTTCTAAGACCCACCAGCCGCCACTGGTGGAAAGATGACCTGGTGAGAGTCCTGAAAATGCGATGGATACAAGATGCACAAGACAGTTCGTTATGGCGACACTTGGGGAGACCTATGTTTAACAGTGAACGTCTTTCGGCTGAAATGATGGTGATTATGATGATGAGAAATCTTATTGGGTGACGACCTGTCATTACTAAGAAAAAAGTGTGATTTATGTGTTTATGGAAGCCATTGGAACATTTTACATAAAATCACACCTTTTCCCTAGACTTATGTCATTACATAAAATACTAATTAAAAAGATGATAAAGCTGAGACACGATAGTGATAAGAGTATATCGACGAGTGAAACCAACTTACATATTCTTTTGCATGTTCAAGAATGTGATGGAGTCTCCATAGCCGGTGAAGGCGTCCTCGCTGATATACGTAATGTTATTGGAGCGAAGGTCCAAGTGACGCAGGCGATGAAGCGGACGAAGAGCTTCCGAAGGAATTTCATGCAGACGGTTGTCTCCAAGGCGCAGGTATTGAAGGTTTTCTACAAAACATCGTTTATGAATACAACGTCAATAAAAAAGAACATAAACAAGAAATAACGGAATTCATGAAAAGTTATTACGTCACATTCGTAAGTAAGCCTTGAAAATATTTAATGTTAAACCCCATTTCGCTTTCTCAACTTTTACCGTGTATTTCTTCTTCATCCTTATTTAAAAGCCATCTAAATTTATATTTACCTTCTAGTCCAGCGAAAGCCTTTTCATCAATCCTTTGGATTAAATTGCCTTCCAACTCCAAAGAGTTTAAGAATGTCAGGTGCGAGAATACCTGGGCGGGTACTTCGCGGAGCTGATTGTGAGCCAAGCCTAGGGAGTCTAGGCTTCGCAGACCTACAAAAAGTAAAAAAAAACACATTTATACATTATTACTGTCCATGTCAAGCAAGTCATCTACCGCGCATAAAACCTTCTTTATTCAGGGGATGATAACCATAATCAAAAGTGAGTAATATTGCCCAACCCGTGCTGTAATCCTTTAGATGCCTTTTATGACACCCAAGGGAAGTGTCGGGACAGCCCCCTTCGTAAAACAGGCAGACAACATCCCCCTTACACAAAAACATACGACTATATAGATCAGTGTAAGCAAGATAAGAAAAACATTACCTGCAAAATCTCCTTCAGTAATAGTAGCAATACGATTTTCCTGCATTTCAAGTTTTTTCAAGTTCTCTAGCAAAGCAAGAGCTTTTTGTGGCACCGCTGTCAAGTCGTTACCGCCAAGATTTAGACGTTTCAGCTTTCTAAAACAAAGTAATTTTATATTCTTTTCCATATGGGCTATTTTTGTGGTATAATTTGTACACGCTTTGAAGAGGAAAGAAAATAGTAAGTTAAAACGAGACGTAGTTTTTTGTTTTATGTATTGCAGGTAATTATGTCTGTCAATCTACTTTTAAAGTCGATCGAATAAAAAGCATGTCTGTCAATCTACTTTTAAAGTCGATCGAATAAAAAGTCTGTCAATCGACTTTTAAAGTCGATCGAATAAAAAAAGCATACTGTAAATTTAAACAAATGTCGATCAAAACTATTCTGTGAAATTTTTATCTAACTAGTGACAGGCAAACGGTTAAGGAACAACTGAATACTTCTTTTTTTGAATAATAAATGCAGCATTACAACGTTTTAATTGTGTTAATCAACACTTTCTGATGTTCTCATTATGCAGAACCAATATAATTGTTGAAATATAGAAGTAGATTTATATCATAGTTGGTGGTTAGTGATTTCAGAATAAATGAAAACGCTGACCACTGAAATTAATTGAGTGCGTGAGATTAAAAGTAGGTTATAATTATGAAATTATATCATATTAAAATATTTGTAGGTTAATTAAAATATGTGTAAGTATAAAAAATATGTATGCGAGTTTTCAAATTGAATCGCAACCGAAGTTTACAATGGTATCACACAAATGTGTTTACTTGCTAACTTTGAGTATGGCTAATCTAATCAAAAATTTTATTCAAAATATCGTAAGCATAGCATCGAAAAAGTACCGCCAATTTAATAAATATAAATTAAGCTACTATATATAATGTAAAAACAAAGCCAGTCCAAAACTATAGTGCGCAAATAATTGAATAATTTTCTATAGGTATGTCCCAAAAAAAAGATTTATTTAATGTGCATTTTTGTTACCTATTTTTCGAATAAAGTCACTGTAACTTTCTAATTGAGTACCTAATTTAATTGTTTTATTTAAAACCTATGATTGAAAACTTTATGGTCAAACTATACTTTAATAACAAGAAGTTATTTAAAAAACACAGGCAAGTGCGAGTCGGACTCGCGAACTGAGGGTTCCTTACAAATTTGCAATGTTAATGTCTTTGACAAGGTACGTTTGCGTGTTTTATGTGAAAACTATCATAACATAAGTAATATTCATTATTGCGAGAGGCACCAGTCGCTGCGTAGTTTAACTTACTTACCCACATTTATCTTACCTAAATCTAATAATGTTTACGGAACACGGACGTGGGAATGCATGCTACCATGTTATATGAACGATTTACCTCTGGAAATTAGTAAGGTAATAAATATAAAGAACTGCTCAAGAATGTTGAAGAGATACTTTCTAGATTATAATGCGATCTAGAAAGTATCTTTTGAATAATGATCTATGTATACCTAATGTTCGCCTAAAAGTATGTTTTTGCGCAGAGTTTGTCGCTTCTGACATACCGCTGTTAAACCCGCGATGGTTTGTCCTGGTATGTAAATACGTTATCATGAATGTATTAAAGTTGTTGTTAAATAAACATATGGAAACAGTTCAATTCCCGAATTGAGTTACGAAGATTTTTCTGAATCGCAATAACTTTTTTTTGTGACGTAACTACAAATTTACATTTTTCAGAATTTTCCTATACTTGTGCTATGAGACCTTGCTTCGTGCCGAATTTGGAAGTACCCTATGAATATTGATTTCCTTGGGAGTGTCGAAATATACGTTTTTTGCGACATAAACGGCCGTATCTTTATTTTCGTTAACTTAGAAGTTTGATTTTTTCACAGCTTCAAGGAACCGCAGATTTAAATATATGGTTTTAATTTCAACTCGATACCTCCACGCTTTCCCGAAATAAACGGTCTTGACAAAGAGATAGACAGACAGACAGACAACAAAGTGATCCTATAAGGTTTCCGTTTTTTCCTTTTGAACAAACAAGCCTACAAAAATGAAATAGTAGAAAAAAATATGTATTTAAAATTTAATCCCTATTTCCTTTGACTAAAATGACTATACAGAATTCATTCAGATTTTTTTACAGTTTTCTAATAATTACTTTATAGAAAGTTTTCTCGGAAAAAAAAGTCGAGAATATTGAGCAGGTAATTGGAAAAAAAATCATAAAACTTAAGAACGATTTAACTTTCGAGCATTTGACAGTTCTCAGCTAGGACTGAACCGCATAAGTCATTGTCATGAATAAAGAGTTGACTTATTACGGTTTCATAAAATAGAAGTTCATTTTATTTTTGAAAATGGAAATAAATACGGTCATCTTTTTGGTAGAATACGTGCATTGCGTTGAGGTAAACAGAGGAAATTTAAAAAAGAAATTGGCGCAAACTCTTTAAAATTTTTCTCTAATTACAAATCGAATTAGTGACAACGTAATTTATTTTACAATAGTGAAAATGTATCATTTAGTAAGGATGTAGACCCTAATTTGGAAGAGAGAGGAAAAAAATAACTTATTTAATATTGTATTGTATTATTTTATTTCCTCGCAATCTTAGTGAAAAGTAGAGTGTGTAACACACACCACTAAAAAACTCATTATAACTTGGTTTCTATTTACTACCTCGCTAAAGCTCAGGAATAAAACTACCTCGTATATTCAGGTGTTATTTTAGAATCTTGACGTAACTTGATATAATCTACTATTATAATTTTGTAAAAATGAAAGTGTGTTTGTGTTATAAAATATCATTTTAAATTTATTACAGTTGTTCGTGGACACAGTCTGTTATTACTTTTTATTTCATGACTGGAAGTTTACAGTAGATTAACAAACACACGGAAAATACACTTAATTTAAGTATTTTGTAACATTAACACAGTTTGCTTTAACTGTAGATTAAAATCTCTTGTTATTTAATATTAATAGCTGCAATTAACATTTATTATTAGGTTTGAATAATGAACAGTATATACATAACTAAAACTGAATTGGCCAAAAGTTTAGGCAATTCATACTTAAACTAGAACTAAAATAGCTATTCCAAACCGGCTATTTCTAAAGCAATTTGCGAGAGTTCATCGACTAGAAAATGGATTTTAATTTGAAAACTGTGGAGTTTTCAAATTTGCAGCAGGAAAACCATTTTATACTTTTCAGTAATATTCCATTTGTTAAATCCATTAACACTAACTATATCAATACTCACAAAATCCCTCATTTATACCTACTAATAAACAGAAATCAAATAGGAATAGAAATATTGAAATCTTAAGAAATACAATTTAATTACAGTGATTTAATTGCTAGATTTATCAATTTAGAAATTAAATCACTGGTTCTCGAGTCCCCCTAGCCAAGTTAAAACTGTTTCGTGACGAATTCTGTTCTCCAATCGGTAACGCCTCGGTGTCAGCAATTGTATAATACGATAAGTTGGTAGCCATGTTGACGCGCCTGAGTCAGCCGCTCGTTCTACAATAACAAAGGGATGTAGCGTTCAACATTGTAGAATCGATAACAATTCATAATATTATTCTGAACGATGTAAAATTGGCTACGAATTTTTTATTCGTTTGTTCTGACTACGTGACTTAACGTTGAAATGATGTCATTTCCATACATTTGATTAGTTTTCGACTAGCGTTAACGATTGCAGGTTATCAACTTGGCTAGGGGTGCAGGGATATTTTACCTAACCCTGTTATGTTCCAATCAATTCCATTTAGGTAAGCACGACTTTATATATCCCTCCTTGCCTTACTCTAAAAATCTTCTTACAGAAACTACTACTACTTAAATCTACTAGTACAGACATACAACTTACTTCTCGAGTCCCTTGAAAGCCTCTCCGTCGACGACAGATATCCTATTCTCATACAACGTGAGTATCTCCAGTGTGTCCAGGCCCATGAATGCCCTGTTGTGTACCGCTGTCACCTATAAACATGTGCTCCTGACATTATCCATACAAGGGTATTTTTATTCTCACGCGATGACTGCGAGGTCAAAAATAAGTGAGTATTTTGTAGCAGTGTCAAAATTGTTGACTGAATTTTTAACCAACATAGGACTATTCTTAATTTATTATTTGACTGATTATGCTACTTTTACATAATTTGACTGACACACAACAATGTTTACTGCGATAGCTTTTTCAATACACTTATTCGAAATCCGCTCTTATCCTTACCGCTTTTTGGCACGCAATTTACTGTTTTCCGCACTCGTGCAAAAAAGTGCCCGAACTTGCCCCCACTACAATTTATTGTATTTATTGTATCAAGCTGGACACTAAGCAACCCCCACGAGTCGCCGGTGAGAGCCCATTATTTATTTCTTCGTAAGTGTATTGGAAAACGTCGTTTGATACACGTGGAAGTTTGTCACTGCAGCATTCGGCTCCATAACACTCTCGCCTGCGACTCGGGTGAATTCTGCCTTGGTCGCAATGACAAACTTACATCAAAATGTACTAGCCTTCAGTATTTTACTACAACGTGTAAATATTCATCTATATGGTCTAATGGCAACTTTGGTTCGTCTAACATTTAAAATCAATTCATTGATCTGCTCATGTGATCATATTCAGTATTTAATTGATTTTCATGTATGACACTAGTAACAATCTACATCGTACAATATGTGCAATGTAAAAGTACTTAACAATCATGTCTTGTCAAAGGAAAACATGGCTTGTTGATCACAAATTGAAATCAAAACAAACAAAGAAATATCGATACTGTACAGTCAACAAAGTCTTCAAAAGACAAAAACATACGTTCCAAGTTCTTACCTTATTATGGTT
The DNA here is from genome assembly GCA_949316375.1 of Mythimna vitellina. Classification (NCBI taxonomy): domain Eukaryota; kingdom Metazoa; phylum Arthropoda; class Insecta; order Lepidoptera; family Noctuidae; genus Mythimna; species Mythimna vitellina. The sequence goes on along the minus strand of OX438694.1, from coordinate 7,452,421 downwards.
CATGTTGAGAATGAGCAGATGGTTGAGATGTGTGAACGACGAGGTTGGTATTGTTGCTAGACTGTTCTGCGACACGTCAAGTTGCGTCAACTTGTTACCTGAAGAAGACCTGTCTTTAAATTTGTGTCAGAGAAGCAGAAGCATACACACACACAACACACACAACACAAGATACACACACATACACACACGACATGGACATTTTATCTTACACGTGAAAGTTTCGAATTTCAAGGCCTTGGGTGGGTTTGAATGTGTTACTTATTTCGATATTGGAACTAAGTAACAATTTTAACGGCAGATGAAGTCTTTGTAAGAGGTGTTACATTAACAAGGGTATATATTTACAAATTGGGTTTGATGCCTACGTGAATTCTGAATATAATTCTGAAAACCTTCTTTCGAAAACATAGTGCTTTTTTAAAGAGAAATTATTTTTTAACACAAGACAGATTTTATTTTGTTTCTATTACCAAAAATAACTAAGAGCGCAGTATTGTATTGTACACAAAGAGTACATACATGTAATACTCTTCGGGTACAATGCGTTCCGGGCCATGCATAATCTGCACTAGTGTTGAAGCGCGTCTGGCATATTTGCCGAGAACAGAGGTGATAGAGAATATTTCATGCAAGACCCATGAATTGTAAACACAACACCGAGACTACGATTTTCTAAACCGTTGAAAAGACTTCTAAGTACTTTATTGTAAATAACATTTTATTATTTAGTTTTTGAGACTTTAATTTTAACTGAATTGAACTTGACATTGTTATTGTTATAATATTTTTAATTAGAATCAATTGCTACTTTCTGTTCTTTTTTCATAATCAAATTGTTAATGAAATGTAATAAAGTAAGAGCCCGAGGCTGCCGAACCTTCGTTATTTTATAAAAGTTGAAAGTTTGTCTGCGCATGTTCCCAACATAGTTAGAAACGATGCCCTACTATAAAGTTTCAGTTGTGTTGGCTTTGGCAGGTAAAAGGTAACAAAGGTTTGTAATATAGCAACCTAAAGTCGTTCAAGTATTAAGTTCAATTTTTTATATGTTCTTCTGGATGCTATTAGTTATAATCATTGTCATCCATTGCCAGACACTTAGTGTGGTGGCAACCCTAGCAGCCACAGGCTCTTAGAGCTATATTTCACCGGGACACCATGGCAGCGCGACCAATTGCGCCGCCATGGTGTCCGTAAGCTACCAAACTTGACACCATACTGACACCAGAGTCGCCACACCATGAGAGACAGTATCAAAATGAACCTTAAATGCACGCGTCCGAGTTGGTCGCGCCGCCAAATAGGTTGCGCAACCAAACAGACACCATGTGAGTAACTCTCTATAGAGCTGTATATATGTATACGTTTTGTTGGTAGTGGCGACTGGTCGCGCCACCGTGGTGTCCCAGTAAAAGGTCCTTAGGCTAAGGCTGTATAAGGGTAGCCCTTAGGCTATAAGAAATGTAATTTAATCTTATTTTTATTTTACTGTAGATAAATTAAGCTCGAAATAAATGAATTTACTGTTAATATTAAAGCTTTACTAGCATTGTTCTATTTCTGTCGAGAAAAAATTTATAAGTAACTTTAGACATACCGATAGAACTCAGTGAGGAGTCTTCTATGACAGCCAGACTGCTGTTGTGAACGGTCAAGTGACGGATGTCCAGGCCCAGAAATATGTACGAAGGCAACTTGGCCAGGTTGTTGTGTCGCAATTTCAGGTAGAAGATGATCATCGGCTTGGAGCGTAGTGTGTTCATTGCCTGTAAAAAAATATATAATTAAAGAATGTTCTGCAAATATTTGGCATCCTAACATTTTTCTCCCATTTTAAGTTTATGTAGCGTAAGGTAATAAGTTAGATAAGATTTTAGTATGTTATGCTTAAAGATAAGATGATGATGATATGCTTAAGGATGGATTGTGTGAAGAGTTATATGAAAGAAAAGAAAGTGAGTTATAGCATGACGAGTGACAGGGCAGAATGGAAGAAAAAACGGGTTGCGGAAAAAACCTATCCCAAATAACACGGGACAAGGGCAGGAAGATGTTGATGCTTGATTCCACAATGTAAACCGATATAACTGTTTTGTAGCCATTCTTACTTGTCCATCAGTAACGTCAAGATTTTCATGAAGTTTAACACCATTCACCATGTGGTTATCATGTTTTGAGAGCCGTATGCTTTTGAAGCTACTGGACAGCGTGTCGATTTTATCAGAAATGGAGTCCTGGAGCACTAAAATAGCATAGCAATAGACTAGGAAAATAACACAGAACGAACTAAGCTGTTTTATGTATTCAATCCATATTCGATCAACTACAAAACTTGGCAAACACTGAATCACCTTTATCTAAAGAGGATTTTCTAAATATTTGTTAAACTGTCAATGTAATTTATTATTACGGAATATAAAATGGCTCTTTATTTTATTTATTTTTACATATTCTAACATCTAGGTACAACGAAGACCGTGGCAAGGTGGACAGAGTTCCGGGATCTTATGGTAGAATGGCGACAGCGACTGTTGCAACCCAGTGCCACAATCATGGCGGTAAGTCCTCTCTTTTCCGTACATTCCGCATGAGGTAGGTCCTCACCGGACATGGTAAGTTTAGGAGGTTCCTGCACCGGATTCGTGCGGTAGAAACGCCCGGGTGTCACTATTGTGTGGAAAATACGGTAGACCAATGTGCCCCGCAAGAGCAGAGCAACGCCGTGTCCTTGTGGGGGTGTTCAGCGGCAGCGATCTCTCACGCCGGGCCTTGGTACAGGCCATGGCCTGGAGCGAGGAGGAGTGGCAGGCGGTCGCCTCCTACTACGAAGTAGTAATTCTAGCAAAGGAGGCGGCCGCATGTGCGAGTGAACGCCCTCACGCCCCAGCCGCTAGGGTCCCGATCCCGATTTCCAACCAATGCAAGCGCGGGATTGCGGACGGTGAGCAATGCCGTCCGACCGCCCGGTAACCGTCCGGAACGAGCCCAAGTCGTCGACGGCGCGTAGCAGCAGGGTCGAAGCCCACTGGGGCCATGGGTTGTGCGAAAGAGAACCCCAGGGCCCTGGAACGAAGGCAAAGAAGGAACAGGAGTGAGTTTTAGTCAGTAAAAATCTTTTCTCTTGCTCCAACCAAGAGTGGGAAATGTCATTAGATGATTTACCAACTAAAAACTGAAAACTAAAATCTTATCAAACTTATTACCTTACGTTACATAAACTTATAATAGAAGAAAAATGGCACGATGCCAAACATTTTCTAGCATGATCAAGTAAACATTATTCGAATACGTGACTACAATTTTTAGAACACCCAAATATTCATCAGCATTACCTATTCTTATATGCAGCTACTGTCAAGATCCTTTTGCAAAGCGAACATGTACTGAACATATTGCATATTAGGTAAAGATAGTATAAAGAGACAGTGACAGTGTCAATATATTCAGTACAAGTTCAGGCATTGTAACGTAACTTAAAAGAGTGGTTGCGGTCAATTAATAAATTTTGTTCACAGATTCTCCCTTACAGACTACATACACCTGCGAGGCGATATGTACAGTTACAGATGTAGAATCGAATAGAATAAACTTCATTGTACACCAAAAAAATAACATACAACTTATAGTACAATGGCGGTCTTATTTCTGACAGCAATATTTACCAGAAAACCTTAAGATGGATCGTCAGAACTTAAAATAACATAGGGAATATTCTGGAGATATTTTAGAAGCTACAAAATATTTAAAATAAATTGACTCTTGAAAGCATATCGATCACCTAGTAAAATATTGGCACATCTTCAATAAATGCGAAATTGAGTTTTAACGGCCCAAGTGTTTAAAAGTGGTTAATTTATATCATTAAATATCTATTAAGGTCTACTCTAAACTAGTAGCTAACAATATATATTATAATAAAATGAAGTCAAATCTTCGTTTCAAATATTTGTAGTTAATATTTATGTAATCTTTGACCCTAGTATCTGTAAAATATGAAAAATGTAGATGTGTCAATATATTTTTAGGTGAGCGATATGATCAGATGGATTCAACTGGCTGCCCTAACAAAATGAAATTTAGTTGTTAAATTCGCAGAGGACTTCGAGGCCGTTTTTGTTGGCGGAACAGATGCAAGGAGTGATGGTATTATAGACAGTTATATATATTGCTAGTAAAGAGTACAAGATACCTTCTGTACAGTACTCTCGCAGAGACCTACTCTACGAGATTACTAAGCAGGCAAGGCAGTTCTTCTTGGCGATGCAACTGCAGGGAGTATTGGTATTGTGCACAATGTCCACTCCTCATATGTATTTTAGAGTAGAATGTAAGATAATTATATCTTCTGTATATGTTTCTGTTTAACACATTCAATGAGGAACGAGGTCTAATTCACCTCGTATGTGTCTTGCTCTCGGTACGGCTAAGAAAAACATAGGCTTCTCTGCCGTGCGGAAGCCGTAACTTCTATTTGGTTTAGTTTAGGTGAGAGATGAATACACAGTAAGTTTATATTAGATGCCCTATTAAAACCGAAGTGCATTGTGAAGTGGTGTATCTACTAAAATACGGGGTAACTTTGACCTCGTACCGCACTTACCCAAAATTTTTTTTAGTTTATTAAAAGCTACGGGGTCTAATAAGTCTTTTACCGCCCGCCATAATGATAGTTTTCAAACGAGATCTTTAACACTCCGGACCGCAGGAATGGAGATATCAACGTGTTAATAAACTAGCAGAGCCGTTCTTTTTGACGATGTAGTTGCTAGGAATGATGGCGCTAAGCACTGTTACTGCTAGTGTCAACTTTAAGATACGTTTTGTATGTAGGATAAAAGCCGGATAGTTGCCTCAGTTGGATACTAAACCCGGTTTTGAAAACACTACGTTAGGGACGTTAGTGGCGTTAGTGCTGTATCATAATTTTAAGTTCACCTCCAGCAGATTTGCCTTTTTGTTTATGCCAAGGACTGTCATAAGCGGCTTAGATTGATTGAACCTCGTGAGCGTGAACGTTGCGCTGATAGCTTTTGTGATGACCGTGGTCACAGGCGTGTTCAAGATACGCTTTACTAGGATATTGTGACTGCCCTCCGTGATGCGGCAGTGGTGAGTCGGGGAAGTACGAGGAAGGGTGGGGGTGGCCCGCGCGTGGCGGTTTGAAACAAACATGTCAGTGAAGCTTACAGGGTGTCCCGACGTAAGTTCAAAGATTAGCTGTTGTGTGGTAGGCCAAAGTCGGGTTTTCTTTCTGAAAAAATGTGCGATAGCAGAAGGGAGTTCAAGTCATGTTTAAAATGGTGCCAAAATAATCAGGACCAAATAAAAATTGCCGCTATGGCTATGAAACATAGCAAAGGAGATTTTCGCGGCTTTTGTCAGAGTACTAATAAAGTAAATATTCGATCCATAATTCTTCCTGTGGGCGTCAAAGGTGTGAACGTCCCAAAGGAGATTGCGAACTCGTTTAAGAACTGTTTTTCTGGGAAGCCTCCATTGGGTCTGCGGGGGAGTTGTTCAACGCTGGCGTCAACAGTCAGGAGGTAGGGACTACCTTCTTGGCGAAAGATATAACGAAAGCCATAAAGCTTATATCGAGGGGCAAGTCGCCGGGGCATGATGGACTCAGCATTAAGCACCTCTAGCACGTGAGCCCATACATCGCTAGGGTCTTGGCTATATTTTCCTCATTGTGTGTGAGCCATTCCTACTTACCAGATGATTTAATAAAACACTGGCAGTGCCTGTAGTGAAGAATGAAACTGGTGACCTTACTGATAAGAGTAACTACAGGCCTATTTCTCTAGCCACTCTTACTGCCAAAGTGCTCGTTGGCTAGCTTAATGCAAAGTTAAATAAGTATGTAGAACTGTTCAGTTCAACAGTTCGGGTTTCGTCTAAAGCTGTCCACCGAAAGTTCTATACTGTGCCTTAAACATACCATCAAATACTACACTGATCGTAAGACGCCCTTGTATGCGTGTTTCCTTGACTTATCCAAGGCGTTTGACCTAGTGGTGCATGACCGGCTGTGGGATAAGTTGAGAAGCATAGACTTGCCCCCGGAACCTATCAACGTGTTCCGGTACTGGTATGCGCACCAGTTCAATAGTGTCAGATGGTCGGGGGCAATGTCGAATCCGTATCAGCTCGAGTGTGGAGTTCGACAGGGTAGTTTAACTTCTCCTACACTGTTTAATTTATATTTGAACGGGCTGTTTGTCGCGCTGAGCAATTAGCATGTCGGCTGCCACATAGATAGATGGTGTGTGTGTGTGTCAATAATCAAGTTATGCGTACGACATGGTGCTGTTGAGCGCGTCGGTCTGCGGTCTTAGAAAGCTGATATAGACATGCGAGGAATATTCTTGTAGCCACAGATTATTGTACAATCTGAAAATGAGCTAGTGGGTGATCTTTGCGACCGCCATTGCAAAGTGCTCTAAGAAGATATCTCCATTTTTACTGAAAGGGTTGAGCAATTCAAATATCTAGGGCATGTTTTGACTGGCGACCTCAGGGATCAGGAGAGCGAATATGATAGTTCGCAGATTTGCGCGATGCTCTAATGAGGTAAAGGTTACGCTCTTTGAGCGTACTGCACATGGCTCTACTCGTGCAGTTTGTAGGCTCACTACTCAGCTAGAAGCTATAATGCCATCCGCATCCAGTATAAAAACGCGTTCAGGGCGATGTTGGGGCCGCCTAAAACCCGATTTACTCAAAACTATTATTAATTATGTCCAGCAAAATAGGCTACTATAATAGCTCAAAGACCTATATTCAAAACATAGGTTTTAGATCTATTATAGTACAACGAGTTGCATTTTTCTTATTAAGTACATATATTTTTATAATAGAACTTTTTTGAAAAGTAGGGCACCTATCCGGCTTTTACCCTATAGCTGTTTAAATAGCTGGTAAATAATGTTCAAGGGCCTAAGCACTATTACTACTAGTGTAAACGTTAAGATACCTCTTGTATGTATTGCTATTTAATGCAGGATAGGGCTGTTTTTTTACCGATAGTATAGACATTACGTTACCTTCTGTATATGTTGCTGTTCAGTAAACTCGCAGAGGATGTCGAGGCCATTCTTCTTGACGGTGCAGCTGCAAGGAGTGATGGTGTTGGGCGCAGGACACTGCTGCGCGCCCTGGGGATATGCCGGCCGCGCGCACAGCACCACGCAGCACACCAGCAACCAACGCGGCACCATTGTTTATGACCTGCATAACAATATGACCTTTAAAATAACTTAACTACTATACTGTATATATAAAAGTAGAAACTGATTGACTAACACCTCAACGGCCAGCCGAAGCTATTGAGACTAGGAGCGTGAAATTTTGCACAAGGTTTCCTTTTATGTCGTAGGCGAGCACTAAGAGAGGATTTCCCAAAATTCACGCGGAAATGAAATGGGGGTCCAAAGTTTGTTTAGACTACCCTACTTTCACGCGGGCGAAGCCGCTAGTAGAACTTAGTTCGTAATAAAGGGATGTGAATTTCCGCCATAGTTTAAAATATTTGTTTTAAGTTACAATGCTATAAAAAAAAAATTACTTGTTAGAAGTGATGGAAACTGAGATTAATGATTTTTGATAGGTATTTTTTTTATTCTTCCTTCTATAGATACAGATTATCAAACCAAAGTCCCCCACTGCATTTATCTGTCTGTTCGAGATAAATTCAAAAACTACTAAACAGATTTTTATGCGGTCTTCACCATTAGACAGAGTATTTCACGAGGAAGGTCTATTTATGTGTATACTACTTACATGCTATACTGCATGTTATACTGTTATGCGAGTGACAGGGCAGAGTGGAAGAAAAAAACGTGTTGCGCCGACCCCAAATAACACGGGACAAGGGCAGGAAGATGATGATGACTACTTACATGCTATAGTAGATAACGATCGAAAAGTACAAATATTTGTAACACCCATGAGAAGCTGGGCAGGTTTAATTGTTATGAAACTAAAATAAGAATCTTTATTTTCACTGAAGGTTTAGATTTCAAATTGGGAGCAGTTTTGTACAAAGCATACCTGAGATATTTATAAACCTAGGTATGCTTTGCGCAATAACAGATATTTCACGTAATAATAAAATTAAACTTAGAGCTAACAGGAGAACCAATTTCTGTTAACTGAAAGACCCAAATTATCTTACAAGTAGCTTTAAAACTTACGTAAAACACATATTCATGTCATAATAAAATATAATATCGGGTAAGCACAGTCAACTTTCCCCAAATTCTAAGCAAAACTAATTCATTACCACTAACTCAAAGGAAACAAATTACGACAAATGTGGAAGTTCATAACTCGACAAAGTATTATAGTAGCCGGCCCTAAGCACCTCGTTAAAAAGACAATTCTGCAATACTGAATATTTTGTAGTAATAAGAAAATACGATCCTTCAAGCGAATGTTAGAGAAAACTACTTTGTATTTATTTTGTAGAACTTTGATGTTGTGGTAGTTTTTCAAGACTATACACAAGACAGTTAGGATAGATTGAAAATTACAACATATATTTGACGCAACACATTGAAAAATAGTAGTACAATAATTATAATAATATTGTATTTTCATAAAACTAGAAAAAAGAAATAATACAATATATAAGCTTAGCATATAGCGTAGCATAAATAGCTTTATAATGTTCAAATATAGAAAAAAAAATATCTGAATGCTTACAGTTTTCAGATTTTTTTTCCTATACTTGGCTATGAGACCTTCCTTCGTGCCGAATTTTAGGATTCTATGTCATCGGGAAGTACCCTTTGATTCCCTTGAGAGTGTCGAAAAATACGTTTTGACACTTAACGGCCGTATCTTTTTGTTTTTCGTAACTCATAAGATTAATTTTTCACAGTTTCAGTAAATCTCAGATTTGAGTATATGGTTTTAATTTCAACTCGATACCTCCACGTGTTCCCGAGATTAAGGGTCTTGACAGACAGACACATAGATGAACAACAAAGTGATCCTATAAAGGTTTCGTTTCTTCCTTTTAAAATTGGATACAATCACAAAAATACTCAGTATAAAATAAATTTATCAGAAAAAGACAAGTTAAAAGCAAAGAACTGGAAAATATGATACAGGAAAATACTTAGTGAAAGAAAGTTTGATCCAAATAAGAAAAACTCTCCTCAAGGTCGCAACAAAGAGTGATGGCAGATTTTCGAACAAAATTTTGCTGGCATATTTTTTTATGCGTCAAGGTATGAAAAATATACATTAAATATGTAGTTTTTTTTTTTTTATTGATATAAACAAGTGCTTGACTGTGATCCCACCTGATGGTAAGCGGAGATGCAATCATTGATGGTCAGGCGCACTAGTTTATTAAGAGCCTATTCACGCTAGCCTTGAAGACACCTAAATTATAGTTGGACGGGAAGACAAATTGTTCCAGTCCTTCGATGTACGCGGTATAAACAACGAAGCGAAACGCTTAGTCCGGACCGTTGAAATTTCAACAACGTAAGGGTGGACACTACAAGATTTAATATAGATTAAATATTAAAGAGAAAATGTTATATATAAAGTTGATAAGATTCCGTATGTTATGTCAATAATAGCTACGTACCTTATCATCAATTTTAAAAATCAACAAACTTTTTAGAACGAAAGATGTCTTGTCTTAATGCCATGCTTTTTATCTGGTGATGTTGCTATACTCGAATTGCACTAACATCTCATATGTGTCATTAAAATCACTATATTCTAAGCACAAACAGTTATTTTTATATTTACTATCTATTGCAAAAATGTATTTCCTAAGCATATTAATGCAATACATAAAGCAAAACATATTATGTTACTAGACTAAGATTTATATCAGTGGCAACTTTAAAAGTTTAGCCTAACCAAAAGTCAAGAAGTAAAGCCTGCAAAAAAAAATAAGCTATGATTATTTAGTATCGTTAAAAATCTAGTCAATTCAGTTGCCAATTATGACGATTTTTTGCGAAACTTAGACTGACCATTAGCTTGATTTGATTAAACCTTAGTAAATTATTTCGCCGGTATACACCACTAATTCTTAATTAGTAAACTAACAGAAGAACAACTTTCTGTTAACCGAAAGTCCCAAATTATCTTACAAGGAGCTTTAGGAACTTAAGGGGCTTATTAGAAAAGGTCTTGTTATTATTTAAGTAAAGTCTCAATAAATAATATTTATAAACAGCAAAGTTATTAGCGTTTGTTTATATCCTAAAATGTCAATCAATTTGTGGAAATATTTTACAGGTTTGATTTGATTATGAATGAATGAATGACGATCAAAATGAAAAAACACTGCGCGTAGTATTTTTTGCCAATTAATGATTGATTACATTATCGGTTTACCAATTAAGACAAATTTTCATGGACAATATTGGTATTACATTTTTTTTCTTTTGACTACAAAAATATGATCAGCAACGGCTACGAATAAAGCCCCATTTTTTTGCACTAATTAAAAAATAGGGGTGTATATATAACCACTAAATAATTTGCCGTTGTTATTTGAGCCCAACTTAGCACAATATCAGGCCAATTTGTCTACCTCTGATCAGTGTCTTAATGTCATTGAAAAATTTCATTGTAAAATAATGTCTTGATAATTACCAATATATCTTAACTATAACACAAAACATACAGATAGGTAATCATTGCACATTGCAAAATGGACACGTTAAGCCATTCCGTGGAAGTTCAAAGACTGCTTTATAAAAAACCTCCCGAAAAAGAGCTTAAAAACTAAAGCATTAATATTCAGGCATTCAAAACTAAATACAACAAAATTAACAATCGGCTTTACAAGTTAAGCCATTAATATACATTAGGTACTATTTCATAGGCATAACTTTCATGACGTAGGTATCCTTGACCTTACCGAAGTAGAAACTTACTGCGCACTAGCTTAAAGATCAAGTTTTACCCTCCAATAAACAATCACTGAACTAGCTTAATTTTGGATCCCTAAATCACGTTTCTAATCTTCTCTTTGAATTGTTATTATTATTAGTATTTATCGTTTATTGCAGTCATTATAACCCATAGAAAAATTATTAAATTAAATTCAATTGTTATGGCATTAGATAAATTAAATAAATTAGATTAGATAAATTATTGAATTTAATTTAATAATATTAACTAACGTCTAAGAAGGCACTGTGGCACTCTGCAACGGTTAACTTGAGGGATTAGACTTTTGTTTCAATTAAATACTTTATCTCGTATAAAAACTTTGTATTTTCCTTCAAGAATTCAATATCAGCATATCCTGTTACAATCGTTATGTCCGAACTCAATTAAACTGGACATTTCTTTGTTTGTTCTACTCAATTTTTTTTCCTAGAACAACAATATCCTTAAAAGTATATTTTACTTGCCAGTTCGTTAACCTAACTCATGCGATCTCCTTTCGATATCACAGTACACACGGCGGAGTTCTTCAGACACTATCTTATTGTTAAACAGGATCAGTTGAGTCTTCTCAGGAGCCCGTAAATATCAGTAATTCTGTTCTCAACGAACATGCCAGTCGCACTACACTATCAGAAGACGTTATCAGTATTTCATGCTTAGTGAGTGACCTTTAACCCCCAGAACCAAACAGATGTCTGATACCGTCGAGACTAGTTGTGACGTGTCTTAGAAGCAGCTGACTACATGTGACGACTGTCATGTGTTTTATGACAGCCACATCTGACGGCTTTACGTGTTCTCCGTGTTCTCTAAGGCACTGAGGAGTTTTTGAGCTGTCAATCTTCACTGTCATCAGAAAACGGAAAAAAACATTTGTTCGTGCGTGTATTTTTCTTCAAAATCTCTTTGCAAAGCTCAACATTCCTGGAAGATACACTGTTAAAACTTTAAAGAAGGAAAAATCTCTAGTCTTCTTTTGTCTCAAGTTCTTTTTAGTTTTAAAATGAGGCTTCGCAGGTACAACAAGGATGTAGCAATTGTACATTTGCAAGTTTTTGTTTTAAAAAATCCTTGAGATAGAAAATATTCAAGAAATGTTTTCTTAAAAGAATTCTTGTGTAAAGATTCTGAATTAGTTTTTCTCTTTCGTACTTGGTTTTATGCTTGTTGCTTAAATAATTTTTAGGTTTTATGATTTGAAACTTGGGTCAAGAATAAAATTCAAAGAAGTGCCTTGAAAAATCCCCTGTATTATTCAGAATTATACTCAGAAATCGACATCAAAGTAATTTTCTTAGACTTTTAGCCTTGGTTATGAAATCTAAGTCATAATTTTTAAAGGGTTATATTAGATTGAGAGCAGAAAAGAAATATTTATTTAGGTTATGTTCAGAGAGTAAATTATCCTTATGATTTCAGCCGAAAAACGTCCACTGCTGGACATAGGCATCCCCGAATCATCACCACAATGTCCAGTGCTACGCGACTTGCATCGATTGGCATCCCGCAACCCTCACCACGTTGGACAGGCTACAATTATGACGGTAAGTCCCCTCTTTGAGGCGTGGTTGGAAAGACCTCACGGCGTCCACACCTTTCGCATGACGCAGGTTCTCACCGAACACGGTAAGTTCGGGAAGTTCCTGCACCGGATTCGTGTGGAAGACACGCGCGGGTGTCGCCAATGTGTGGACCACCCGGAGGACACGGTGGAGCACACGGTGGAGGTGTGCCTCGCTTGGGCAGAGCAACGCCGTGTCCTCGTGGGGGTGAACGGCGGCAATCTCTCGCGCCGGGCCTTGGTACAAGTCATAGTCAGGAGCGAGAAGGATTGGCAAGCGGTCGCCTCCTTCTGCAAAGCAGTAATGCTAGCAAAGGAGGCGGCCGATCGCGTGAGGCAATGGTCTTCACGCCCCAACCGCCGCCGGGATTCCGATCCCGATTTCCGGCCACCGTAGGCACGGGCTTGCAGATGGCGAGCAATGGGTGGCTCGCCGTCCGACCGTCCGGTAACCGTCCGGACCGAGCCCAAGTCGTCGACGGCGCGTACTGTTCCACGCATGCCTCAGAGACATGTCAGCAAATCGTAGGGGCCCAGCAGAGTCGAAACTGAAAGTGAAAGTGAAACCCGGAGCCCTGGGACGAAGGCAAAGAAGGAACAGGAGTGGGTTTTTAGTCAGTAAAAGTCTGACACTATCTCCCACTCCGCCCAAGAGCGAGATTTGTCATAAGATGATTTTTCCACCCAATAAAAAAAAAACTCTCATCACGTTATCGGTCCAGAAAGTAAATATAAAGAGATATTAAGAAAACACATTTGCTGTAATTTCAGGATTGTACCCTTTTTTTGACGTAGAAAATCATCCAATGATTTATCGTGCTCTAAAATGGAATGGAGTGGGCGTGGCAGACTTTTACTGACTAGAACCACATCTGCGTCCTTCAGTTGTCAGAACAACTGCGCAACAACGCACAGATGCGTTTTGGGACCTTTTTAAATATTCCCCGTGGCCCCAGTGGGTATTAGCCCCGCTTGGACCCTAAGGTTTTACCGACATCTTTTTGAAGTTTGCGTCGGCACTTCGCGCCGTCGCCGATTTGGGCTCGAACCGGACGGTTATCGGACAGCCGAACGGCAAGTTAAGATGGTACACATGCTACTTAAAAATTCTTAGCAGCAAAATTGATAAGACCCGACAAATAAGTACCCGGTATGTGGGTTAAAAGGTCGAAACAAAGTCGTACGTGAGCTGAATAAAGAAAAGTTAATTACAGCACATAATTCTATTTCGGTCCCTATAAATCTGCAACCCTTTATTACAGCTTGAGGCACGTATCAAAAAATAATGTTCGTATACATTTAGATTGAAGTACGTTCCGTACATATTGGTGAGCTGAATATTCTATCGGCGGTGGACGGGGCTGGAATACTAATACAGGGGACCGGGCACGCTTCTTGACGTGAAGGTTTATTTCAGAAATTGTTTAACATCCCCACTGGTGCCCACTGCTACCTGTAATACTCTTTTTTACTTGCCAGGCTAACGAATAGTCGACCGCCCACTTTATTGAAAGTGGTTACCCTTAGACAGCTGTCATCAAAGGTTTTCAATATCTAAAAGGTTAACAAATTAGCATGCTTATGTACTTCGTACAGCGAGGTGCTTTATTATAAAGTTAGATTAAGTTAACTATTCTGTATATATTGACTGACTGACATAAACGCACAGCCGAAACAATATAAGGGCCTAGGAGCGTGCAATTTTGCACAAAGTTTCCTTTTATGTTGTAAGCGAGCACTAAGAGCAGTTTTTCCAAAATTCGTAAAGAGATACCCTTTTTCACGAGCTTTCGCTGGCAGATTCTAGTTTTATACAACATTATTTTTAGGTTATTCAACACCTGAATACAGTTTGTTCAGAATCAGTAACTGAATGGATTCCAATAGTTTTTAAGCATGTTATATTTTTTCGTAAAAATATTTAAAAAGGTCAGAAGTTGGACACCACCGAAAATAAGTACAACTCATGTCACGGCAGGTCATAGCGCAAAACAACCCCTCAGCCGCCTGGATGACCCGGTGACTATGTATTTTTGCTGACATAACAGCTTATATCTCTGTGATTTTTCATGATACTGTTATAAAAAGGTTTCACATATACTAAATATATAGGTCTGGAGTATTTAAGTCAAGAGTTTTTTTGGTTACTTCCAGGCGTGCTCCATAGTACCGTCATTATTTATTATTTTATTTCGATAGACTACTTAACGTCCGTACGTGTGTTCGTGGCATCACAGCGGGCCCTTACAGAATACCAGCGCTGCGTTATTTGTCGTTTTAAATAACACAGCATATGCTGAGTTAGGTGCCTTTTTGGTCTCGCACTGATTATACCTCTTTTTTATTATTTTTTTATTGTGTATCTTTAGTTTATACGATTGTGTGAGTCACAAATAAACGGTTTTTTCTCTCTTTCTTTCTTTTCTTGGACCAAATCCTCCCAAAACATCAGGAAAAATGTAGTCAAACGCGATAACCCTAGCTTATTTCACAATCACACTTCAAACTAATATTATCAAGGCAAAAATTTAAGTGTAGGTATATTTGGATATTTGTTACTTTTTAACGTTCAAACAGCTGAACAGATTTCGACGAAAATTGGCACACGGAAAGATCATGTGGAATATGATCTTATTATGGGCAGTATGTTTCTTTGAGATAATTTTATATTATCATGCGAGTGCGTTGGCTGAAAATAGTGTCATAAAGACGAAGGTTCGTGTGTGTGTATCTATAACTCCTTCAAGCTAGAACTACATTAAACCGACGCACACATGGACCACGCCTGATTTGTACGTAGAACGACGTCACGTGGTGTGGATCTAGTGTAGCTCTACAAGTCTGGTTTCCATATAAAATGAGTGGACACCGACGCGTCAGATTGGCGTGTAGTGTGGCACACGTGTGCGCAGTGTAGTTCTGCCTTCATGCTTGAATCATCATCATCATTTCAGCCGAAAGACGTCCACTGCTGGACATAGGCCTCCCCCAAGTGCCGCCACAATGAACGGTCCTGTCATGCTTGAATGCCTTAACGGATTTGTACACAATTTAGGACACGGGTAGGACTGGAACAGCACATAGGATACGAATGGAGAGTACGTTTCCTTGGCATCATTTTCTAGTTTCACACCATCGAAGCAGCTGGCAGAAGCCAGTTCTTCAAAAAAATAAAATATAATTTCTAGTTAGGCATTGTATCCCAGTGAGAATTGTCGATCCATTAGGCCAACTTAAAATTAATGGTCTCGGTGACAGCCATAGTTGATATTTATGGTGTTATTCCTTACTAATGACTAATGAGGTTCTGTATAAAAAACACATCGCATTATTATATGAGCAGACTTTATGAAAAAACAACTTGTTGACTTTCACTTTACGTAGACATTTGTGTGATTGGATACTATGATTGGAAAATAGGAGTAGGTTCTTTTGTTTATTTGTTTTCCCTGTTAATCTATATATATAAAAGGAGAATCTGACTGACTAACATATCAAAGCACAGCCGAAACTGCTGGGACTAGGAGCGTGAAATTTTGCAAAAGGGTTCCTTTTATGACGTAGGCGAGCATTAAGAGAAAAATGCCTAAGGCATTAAGTCCGCCTCTGTACCTTTATGTGCATGAAGTATGAATAAATAAATAAATAAATAAGAGAGGATTTTCCGAAATTCGCCCCCTAACTGCTCGAAACGGGGGTCCAAAAGTTTGTGTGGAGAAACCTACTTTCACGCGGGCGAAGCCGCTTGCAGAAGCTAGTACAACATATTTTCCTAGGGTGCATGGGCATGGGAATCAGTCATCCATTTATAAAAAGCTGTAATGCGAGCAAAAGAGGTGGCAAAAAGCTTACACGAGAATTGCTTCTCCCTCAGGTTAAGGGTCGTCGAGAGTCACAAAGTGAATCCCCGCTACCGGGTTTGTGGACAGCAAGCTACACATTCCTCGATAGGGGTCAGGGTTATTAATAGTATAATATTGCAGAGGCAGGAGAGCAGTGGTGGCCTCGTGGTAACGACCTCGACTTACGATATGTAGGTCGCAGGTTCAAACCCAGCCAGGCGCATTACTTTGTGTAATTTATTTCATCACCACTGCTCTCAAAACGGTTGAGTCCCAGCAATGGGAACATTAAAAGGCTGATTATACTATGCCACAACTATCACACATCGCCGTTTAGTCCCAAACTAAGCACAGCTTGTGTTATGGATACTAGACAACCGATAAACATACTTATATATTTCTAAATACATACATATATAGATAAATTACACCCAGACATAGAACAAATGATCTTATTCTCATAACATGGGACTTTTATGGTATCTGATTATGTAAAATGATACTTTTAATTCATCAAGGTTTGTTTCCTTACAAAACAGTTTGACGTTATAAAACTTCTGAAAAACGAAAACGTTTTTATCAAACTCGTTTTTGTTCGTGCTTCCTTGCGTTTAATTTGATTCTAAATACACTAAACAGAATAACGACCAAGGTACTGTTTATTTTATAAAGAAGTACAGCCTAAATTAACTTTGGTTAGCTTTTTTGTTCAAAGTTAAGTCACTTAAGCGTGTCAAGCATCTTATAAAGTGGTCAGCTTTTATTTAGTAAACTTTTTTGACGGAAAATTGAGCTGGCTTAATTGTAGGAGAGTACGGTCTATTCAACATTTGCCAAAATCTACTTTGCCGTAATGATTACATCAGGCGTTTGCGAATAGCGTTGAGAGAGTGACACTTAGATTGATTTTATGTTTGCTGTTAGGTGGTTGAATGAAGGCGAATTTTAAGCAGATGTCTATAATGCAAATTTCGCGAAAGAGCTCAAGGCACCAAGCGCGTGGTACAGGTGGGTTTCACTGACTAAAACCCACCATGGTCACGGTAAATCTTTCAAGCGTTCCCGCAGCCCTAGCGGCTATCGTCCCTACGGGTGCCTTCGATTAAGTTCCTGAATCTCTCATGGAATACTACACGCCATCGACTCTAGCTCGGACCTTACCAGAAGGCGTGTCAGCGAGCTGATCCAAAGAACCTTGGACTTACTTATATAATGATAATATTAATTTTAACTTGATAGCTGCACTCGTTCCTGAGAAAATGGTCTCGAGTGACGGACAGACATGGAGTATGAAGTGATCCTATCAAAGTTCCGTTTATTTCCTTTTGTAGTACAGAACCTTGAAAATTTTGAATTAGGAACTCCTCTTTTTTGAAATTGACAAAACTTGGTCAACAATAATAAGGGTAAATTTCTGAATTAAGTATTTTAAGAACTTCTAAAACCCTGCTTTTATAACAGACAGGTTTTCAGACTAAAGTAGAGTATGAGAAATACTCAACTTCAAGTGCTTAAATCAGAAACCGGAGGTTTGAAAATTGGAATTTTATTTGAACAAAACAATATTGCGATAAAAAATAGATACCTTAAATTACAATCATTATAACATCTTAATCCTGAGACCAGCTCTCCTTGAGACGACGTGCCTAAAGGGCTCCTTATACGGTACGATTCGTCTGTACAATCCGTCGCTTCAGACCGATCGTAACAACAAAGCAATAGTGTTTGTTAAGTTAAATAGTTAACGATCTTAACATACACTATCGATTCGTCGCTTACAATCGCATCGTACAGACAAATCGTACCGTGTATGGGGCCTTTAAAGGCGCGCGCTGCTAGCGCTTTAATATTTTATTTACGGTAATTTAATTTTAAGATAACTCTAAAGTTAAACATCTAAATTAAATGAATTTGACGGCAATATTGCTCTAAATTAAACACTCAAGATGGTTAAGATATTTATTTAGATAAAGATTATTATCTAGGTACAATATCGGTGAAAACACCTTCACAAATAAAGCAGTTTTTTTATATCAAATCTGAAAATCATAAAAATGAATATTATTAGTAAACCTTGGGAAAAAGTGATGGTATTGAGGACTTGTTTGACAGAAACCTTTCCGCCATACATTATTTTCGCGTATCTTGAATTATTTGTGCAGCGCGCTCCGTTGAAGCTCTAAAAATACTTTTAATCTGAATTAGTTAATAGGTATCTTTTTATATACATCGAGTATACGTAATGCCTACATAATTTTTTGATTAAAAATTATTCAAGTAGTGCTTTTGTTTCAGAGATTACCTTACACGTAAGAACAAACTCACAAAACTCACTCTCTTTTATGTTGTTCGAAAAAATGTTTTCTACTCGGGTTTTCTCCTGTTGGTTTTTCCTCCCTCCCTAAGGCTCTCAGAAAAAAGGAGATTCTGATCACCTGCTTAGTAGTAACAGATATTGTATCTCCCAGTACTTTGTTTATAATGCCAATTCCAACTCTCTGTCAATATAGAGCTAGATTACTTTTTTCCTTTTTCTTGATTTGTATCCCTCTCTTTCATCCTAACAATTAAATTTAACCGATATTATCTTTTAACAGCCAGCTATTTTGCTGTGAATAACGTTGTTAGTAGTATATATGTTACTTCTATTGACTAAGGGCCGATATTATTGTATTGTATACTGCTGTTTGTTGTCGCTAAAAAAAATAAAAATAAAATAAACTCTATAAATGGCTATTTGTTTTTGTATTAGGTAAATTATTTCATGTCTGAATCCAAACATCTTTCAACGATCCCAGGCCTTAGGAAAGCATGGCAGGGACTGAAGCCAACTAGCTAAGACCCTGTTGGAGATAATTACATAAATTAAATGTAAAAATGATAATAATATATTGTATTATCAAAAATTACTTCTTAATAATAAAAATAATGTTAATTAATTGCTTGTTATTTATGGTTTGTAATTTGTTTTTTCTTTCTTTTTGTTGTTTTGTATCTTTTTAGGTATAATTTTTATGTTATTATTTCATGTTTTATTTTTTTTAATTATTTGTTTTTGGATTTGTACCTTATAATATGTGATTTTAAATGTTTTTTTTTTTATTACATTGAAATATAATAATTAATGACTCCCTGCATTTGTTGGTTTAGACTGTTAGTGAACAGAGCACCTGTTATAAAATAAATGAATAAACAAATAAACAAAAATATTTAACAAAACGCCGTAAGGACGAATGTGAAAACTCTTAATTAAGAATGTACAAGATTCCATACTAACACTTAACCTAAATTAAACTTAAACAAAACTCAAAGACAGTCGTGTTCTCCATGTACTCATTCCATCACGTGACGCGTCACGTCACGATTACATACGATATACTTACTTGTGTGTCTGTGTGCGTGTCCGGCGAGCGATTATGGTGTGGGGGCGAGGGGTGTGCCGATGTCATGGGGCACTAGGTCATGTTCACCGGAGTCGTCCGTGGCCCGTCCCTGCCGGAGATTACATCAATTTAGAACGTGGAAACAGACGCTAAACATTCGGCATTCGTCATTCAGTTCAAACGGACCAAGCCACAGAACCAATTCTTTTATTAACTAGCTAAACGTAACTACGGATATCTTTTTCTTTGTTTGCATTATAAAACCAGAAAAGGACAAAAATAATAGGGAAGTCACTAGGCGAACTGGCCTGCGGGCACGCCAACGGCCCTTGTCTGCCAGTATTCACTACTGTACGAGTAAGTTTGTCGTAAGTCTGTCTGTTTAGTGTGTGATAGACGCCCACTAGGGCCGATGCCTGCCAAAATTACGGGGTTTTTTGAAAGAGGCCACGGTTAGCTTTGGAACGCAAAGAGCAACTGAAGGAACACAGAAGGGTTTTAGTCAATAAAATTCTGAAACGATCTCAGTTCAACCAGAGCGGGAAAAGTTATATGATAATATAGCTTAAAAAAAAGTGTGCAACCAGCTAATGTCAAGGGATAAACTAATTAAAAATCTCTACCCTTATTTTTTGTCAGGGTCCTTATCTCGAGGAGCAATTCTTTATTATTTTAAGTTCTTACGATTCATCCAAAGGTTGTCTGGTAGATTTCGCTGCCACTAACTTCCATGTAGTTGCCTGGCATTTTTTCTGAACTGCACCTATTGGCGCAGCCGTTCATGAGACACATAAATTATGTCAGTGTTTTTCTTCTTCTTTTTTATCTTAAGTTGTCAAAAAAAATATTTTTATAGCGTGTGTATCCATGCGTGCCAAATAAAATATTTTTCTTTCGATAAAACCATCACTCCCGATTTCCCGATAGATTTGAATTTGTGTAAAAGTTATGTTACTATTTTAGTGTACAATAAAATTTAATCTATTATATGTATTAGGTACCTATAATTTATAAGCATAGTATGTATTTGTTTAGAAATATATATTAGAAATTAAAAAATATTTATTTAGAAATATGTATTTAATTAGAAATATATAAGTATGTTTATCAGTTGTCTAGTACTCGTAACACAAACTCTGTTTAGCTTGGGACTAGGCGGCGTTGTCTGATGGTTGTGGAATATTATTATTCTATCATTCTTTTTGAACAAGTGATTCAATACCAGTGCTTAGATTAGAATAAAACTTATTTAACATCACTCTCTTATCCATAACTAATTGAGCCGTTATTCAGTAACACGGTGTCTTACTTGTCACTTAAGAGGGTCCTTTTTCACTCGCTTATCGTAAATATCGAGCTAATAATGATAGACGAAAAGGCAACGCGAAAAAAGAGAGATAACGCCTGAAAACTTTGTAAGTATTCGGTAATTCCGTGATTTACTCGAATATTTTACAAACTTGTTTTTTTTTTATTGTAATAAACTAGTGCTTAACTGCGATCCCACTTGATGGTAAATAGTGATGCAATCGTTGATGGTGAGGCACACTAGTTTATTAAAAACCTATTCAATCTAGGCTGTTCCAGGAAATACGTGTCTTTTAAACCCTTAAAAGTTTTGAGTAAATTTTGAAGTGTCAAATTTCATGCAAAATATCAGATTTTTAGAGGTCTTTATTGGAATAGTTAAACAAAAATGTATAAATTGATTTCAATAGAAGCCTAAATATTATCCAAAAGACTGTGTCTCCAAAATATCAAATGAAAAATGTGTAATAAAGCCATAATCTCATAAGAGTGGTTGTATGAAAAACAATGAAAATGTGTGTCGATTTGCATCCCTTTAATGCGTAAGCTAATGGACACGTGAATTCTACCCATTCTGACCTATGCAGCACAGACTTCGTCTTTGACTAACATCCAAAATCCAAACTTAAGATTTGCCAACGTGCAGTTTTGCTATGGAGCGCAGTATGTTAGGTGTTAAATTAACAAAGAGCGTTTACTGTTTAAAGGCTCCAGGGACACAGTAACTCTTTCAAAAATTCCTGCAATCCAAGGTAATTGAGCTAACGACAGTATGTTTCCATTGCTAACTGTACTTTAAATAAATCTCATGGGCCCGTTGGGAATTCATGTAGGAACATTTAAAACACAGTTAAAAGAATTTCATGGACCCGTTGGGAAAAGAAGGACAATAGAATAATGGACCTCTGGAAATAACCCAATTTAGTATGTTCAAGCTCTGTTTGGCCAAGCATAAACTACTCATACTTTGATACCGTAGTTTTTATATAAGACTTTCCTATTCATGAGCTGTCTGTCACTAGAGAGGTCAATTCACTAATTTTACTTTAATTTATGGACAAGATGACGCCGACAACAAAGTTTGTTCAGGTTCACCCTCTTCACTGAAATGTTCTGGCACTAATTTGTTAACATACGTCCTGTGATTGTGGAGTCCTTTGTTAATTTTCTGTGGGAATCTACAGGACTTGATCTATTATACATAGATTTAAACGTTCTTGGAATAAGGTCACCTTTGCTTTGTAAAATTCTGTGTGTCTACTACAGAAATCGGTTTCGAAGTAATATCTTGTCTACTCCTGGTACTTATTAGGAATCGAAGATTCATTATGTAGCTTTACTTGTTTCTTTTTTAAAACAATGTTAGCTTATATATAAATGTAAGCGTCTTTGTGGTTCGTTCATTATAATATTCTTAAATGGAATCTTAAAAAAACATTTAACAACGTTAATATTGTATTATAATTATAATATTCCATAACTATCACACAACGGCATCTAGTAACTAAGCAAAGCTTGTGCTATGAGTACTAGGCCACTAATATACAAACTTATATATTTCTAAATATAAGAATATATTATAGATAAATTACACCCAGATATGATCATGCTCATAACATTAAGTTTAATATAATCAATACCATTAGGTCTAACACACTCGTATCTATTGTAGGTATATTCTTTTGGAATTTGTTTTTACTTATGAGTATACAAATGATACAATATGTTATTTAAATCAGATTTTACTTTAAAGCAAAAGATCTATCATAATTAATTACAATTTTCGTCACTTTCAAAGATACCTACGTGCTACAGTTGTTGGGTGATAATATTTCAAATTTCTATTGGTCTATGACCAGTGCGTGTTGCCAGTGATGACATATGCTCCGAAACGTGGTCGCTTACAATGGGCCTCATCAGAAGACTTAAAGTCACCCAAAGAGCAATGGAAAGGGCTATGCTCGGAATTTTCTTGCGTGATCGAATCAGGAATGAGGATATCCGCAGGAGAACCAAGGTTACCGACATAGCACGAAGAATCGCCAAACTTAAGTGTTAATGGGCAGGGCACATTGCTCGCAGAATGGATGAACGTTGGGGCCGAAAGATTCTGGAATGGCGACTAAGTACCGGAAGACGTATCGTTGGAAGGCCTCCTACAAGGTGGGCCGATGACCTAGTAGGGTTGCGGGAATCCGATGGATGCGAGACGTACAGGACCGTCCATTGTGGCGACACTTGGGGGAGGTTTATGTCCAAAAGTGGACGTCTTTTGGCAGAAATGATGATGATGATTTCAAATTTTGTAGAACATTATAAACCAACCCTAAATCCGAGAGGATTAGGCCATACGCCACAATGTTTAGTCTAATAAACTGCCACTATGTAGGATTGAATCCTACAGTTAAAAGCTTATAGCCCATTTCATATCTAATCTTCAATACTAACAGGACTATAAAAGTACGTGAAGATAGAGATTTTACACTGAGAATTTTATGGACTCTTTAAGGAAACTCCAAAAATGCTAATTACTTGTCAGTCACAGCCAAATGCATATTGCCTTGATTCATAACAAAGATGAAGTGACATACCGTAAAGCGGGGTGAATAGAAACAAAACTTTGATGGGGAATGTCACGTTAGCGACTGTATGTTAAACAGTGAAAATATATGTCAAGTTACATCCCCTTAAATTGAACCTTACAACAAATTAACGCAATTAAAGCCAATATGGCGTTGATTTGCTCAGTAAAAACGTGCAGGCGTTTGGTGATAATTCGAAGCCAAGCTCGATTAATACCACAATTACGAAAATAAGTCCCCTCTTTGAGGAGTGGTTAGAAAGGCGCCAAAGTATCTTTATTTTCTTCCTGACACGTTTGTTTTGAGAGGTTCCTTTTCAGATCCTGCGTGAAGAAACTGAGTGTTGCCATTGTGTGAATCTTTGCCTGACTGCACCGCTTAGGTGCAGTATTGCTGTGAAGGCGAGGCAATCGGCGACGGTCTAGCCTGGCGTCTGGCCTTAGTCCAGGCCACGGTACACAGAGAGTGGGCTGGAGAGCATAACTTTTTTCTACGAAGCAGAAGGAGGTGGCGGAAAGCGTGTGGGAGAGGCGGTCCTCACGTCCCAGCCACCGTAGGAGACGCTCTGGGCGTGAATCGTTTTTTCCATTTTTTTTTCAAAACGACATCACGCACTAATTTTATATGCGGCGCACATTTACAGCAGATTACGCACTAATTATACGTTCCACTAATTTCTCTCTACGTGAAACTTTCCTGTTGGGGTAACGTACACGCTCTGGGCATCGGGATTTGCTGGACGATTTCCAGGCACGGTATAGACGCGGGCTTTTCTACAGCGAGTAATGGGTAGATTAACGATCTATAAGTACAACGTGAGGATCGACGGCGCGTTGTATTCCACGCCTACCTCATTTAATAAAATCATGTCCGATGCTAGCGATGCAGGATAGTTCAACAGTTACCGTGGCCTTAGAAAGTAAAGAGCTACTGAAGGAACAAAAGTGAGTTTTAGTCAGTTAAAGTCTGACACTCCCTTACGCTCCATCCAGACCGGAGGAAATTTTTTGATGAGTTTCCACCACAAATAACAAAAAGGGACTTTACATTGTACAGACTGAGCAGAAATATTTTTCTAATTTTCAAATATAGGTATGTAGAATTGGTTTGAAATTGTAAACGTATTGGTTGTTTATTATGCGGCATAACTTGAGCTGCAAAATAACAAGTTAGGTACGTAGAAGAACTGCGATACTTTCCAAAGTTATGTACATATAGATTGCTCATATTATGTAAGCCCGGTCGTTGTATAAACCATATTTATAGCATAAACCAGTCGTATTTAATATTTGAGCAGTGGTGGCCAAGTGGTAACGGCCCCGACTTGTAGGTTGCGGGTTCAAACCCAACCAGGCGCATTAATTTGCGTAATTTATTTCATCACCACTGTTCTCATAACGGTGAAGGAAAACATCGTGAGGAAACCGGTATGTACAAGAACCAAAAATTCGAAGACATGTGACATCCACCAACACGCACTGGGCCCGCGTGGTGGATTATGGCCCATACCCTTTCCTAGAGAGAAGGCCTGAGTCCCAACAGTGGGAACATTATAAGGCCGACTATGCTATGCTATTTAATATTTATGTAAATCAACTTTGCTTTAATATTTGATGGCTAATTTCATTTAAACCCACAATTTATTTTTACAATAGTCTTTAAAGGTGAACTATTGTAATGTACTATATTTCATATACTAAACCATTCTACTTCGTAAAAACAACTAAAGGCTTTCAATTTTTGTGGAAACCAAACAAACAAAACTTGAAGCTAATATAACAATATTTACTTCAAGTTTTCTTTGTTTGGTTCCAAGATCCATTTCCATGAACAACTGGTTCATAGAAATGGAAATTTTTTGGTTAGGAAATCATCAATAACTTCTCCCATTCAAGGTGGAGCCAGACGGCGGGACAGACTTTTACTGAATAAAACCAAGGTCGCCGACATAGCCCGAAGAATCGTCAAACTTAAGTGGCAGTGGGCAGGGCACATTGCTTGTAGAACGGATGGTCGATGGGGCCGAAAGGTTCTAGAGCGACCGCGCACCGGAAAACGCAGCGTTGAAAAGCCTCCCACAAGGTGGACCGAGGACCTGGTGAGAGTCGTGGAAATGCGGTGTAAGACGCACAGGACTGTTATTTGTGGCAACACTTGGGAGAGGTCTATGTCAAACAGTGGACGTTTTGCGGCTGAAATGATGATAATGATGGTTCTTCAGTCGCTCTTTGCACTCCAAGGCCACGGTGGCCAATGGAAAGAGGTCTTACAATCGGGTCTTCACAGTCAATTAACAAAGGCAACGCAATGAAAAAGGCAATATTTTTTATATGAAACAAAATTATATCAAAAAGAATGTATTCCTCTCCTATGGGACATTTAAAATGCTCTGATTCGATTATCTCGCTCTCGCATGAACCAATTTGAATGCTCCTATTGCTAAAAATAGTCCGTTTGTAATAGTCAAGGTCATACTAATATTCTAGCTGGAAACATCAAATTATTATTGAAATTTAATCATTGTGATTTTGTTTTTTTTTTATTGTGATTTCAATTTTAATTTTAGATTTGATTTGAATGATTTATTTATGATGATTTTACTGTTTTTATTTTGGTTTTTATTTTATTTTATCCCGTTTTTAACTGTGATTGTTATTTTAATTCTTATTTTATTTTGTTTTAATAATCTTGTTTTTTTTACTATATGGACTTTGATAATAAATGATTTTTATTTTATTACACTCTAAATTAAGTTAAAAGTTAGATTTATTGTAGCTTCCTCACAATTACATACTTATCCTTCCATGACATCCTTAAACGTTATCCTTAAATATAATAAAACAAAGTACCCCACAGCGCTTGTCTGTCTGTATGAATGCGATAAACACAAAAGCTACTGGACCGATTTTCAACAATAGACAGAGTGATTCACAAGAAAGGCTTACATGTATAAAACGGGCATTTTATAGTAGAAAAAATGTGAGTATTTCAAAGATTTCTAAAATCCGTGTAAAACTGGGGCAGGTCGCTAGATTTATATGAAACAAAATTCCACACCGCGTCCTGTCTGTTCGCAATAAATTTCAAAACTATTAAACAGATAGTCATGAAGTTTTTATCGATAGACAGAGTGATGTATGAGGAAAGTTTATATGTACCTATAATACATGTGTTAAATTTATAGTAGAGACTGAGAATTTCAAAGATTTGTAACACCAGTGTGGAGTTGGAACGGTACGCCAAAGTTAACAGGATAAAATCAAATTTAAAAAAAAAAAAAAACATAAAAAATTATACTTACCTACGTATAATTTTTTACATGTTTTTTTTTTCTTCTAAATGAGCAATTCATCCTCTGATCCTGTGCCTTTAGCTTTGGCCGCAACGGTACGCCGATACCGATCTGCCCCCTAGTCAAGTTACAACCGTTTTGTTTCAATTCTCTTTTTTTCTTTTAACTTGGCTAAGGAGGCTGCTCTGACTTTCAGCACCACGGGTCGCTCGTTCAAGGGGATGGTGAGGTAGACCGAGACGTAACACATCAACTCAGGATGGATGAAATGGCGACCGGTCACGGGAACAAC
This sequence comes from Mythimna vitellina, assembly GCA_949316375.1. Taxonomy (NCBI): domain Eukaryota; kingdom Metazoa; phylum Arthropoda; class Insecta; order Lepidoptera; family Noctuidae; genus Mythimna; species Mythimna vitellina. Next base: position 7,425,226 of record OX438694.1, on the reverse strand, counting down.
TTGCGACCGACGGATGCCCCTCAAGTTGAAGGGTAAAATTTACAAGTCCGTGATAAGACCTGTCATACTGTATGGATCAGATTGTTGGGCTGTGAAAAAGATGGATGAAAAAATCTGTATAGATGCATGTAGTGGAATTAAGAATGTTGAGATAGATGTGTGGTGTGACAAGAATGAATAAAGTGCGAAATTAGTATATTAGACGAAGTTTGAAAGTGGTGCCAGTGACTGAAAAGTTGAAAGGAAATCGATTGTCTTGGTTGGTCATGTGAAGAGGAGCGATAAAACGCACATGCGTTTACTAGACGAGTTCTGAGTATACATATAGATGGATGGAGAGGAAGAGGGAGGCCAAAGAAAAGATGGATGGATTATGTGCCGGGTGACAAGACAGATTGCAAAAAAAAAACGTGATGCGCCGACTCCAAGTAATATGGGTAGGAAGAAGAATAAGAAGAAGAGAATGTAAAAAACCGAAGCAGGCTTCCCTAAGTTTCTGCCAACTTCTAAACGAAAGAAACACAAGTGTATGTATAGTCTTTCCGTCCGATTATAATCCAGGTACCTTCAAAGCTACAGTGAATAAGCTCTTAATAAACTAGTGCGCTTCACTATCAACGATTGCATCACTGCTTACCTTGACGTGAGATCGCATTCAAACACTAGTCCATATCATATACAACAAAAAATTGCTTACAAGAAACCTACGAAATTACAACGTTAACCAAACCCAATGGTTAGCGTTAACTCAAGTTTTAACGAACGTGTAGCAGTTGCCAGTAAACTAACGTTATTTCTACTGAAGCTTGTTAGCGCCGTGTTTTACATTGTCATAGAAAAGCTTGTACAACCTGCCTTTTTAAAATCCCATCTAAAAAAGCCGAACATGTCACAGGAGACATGTATACTACAAATTTTATCTGAAACTAGTACGAACGACGAGTATTCACCCTTACGTTGTTGAGACCTCTACGGTCCGGACTAAGCGTTACGCCACGTACATCGACGGACTGGAACAATTTGCCTGCTACGGTCTTCCCGTCCGATTATAATTTAGGTGTCTTCAAGTCTAGAGAGACTAGGCTCTTAATAAACTAGTTCGCCTCACCATCAACGATTGCATCACTACTTACCATCAGGTGGTATCGCAGTTAACCCCTCGGGCGCCCCGGGGGTATTATTAATACGCAATTGCGCGTTTTTACGTAAATCACAAAAAAAAATAATAAAATAAAACTTTTCCTGTATTTTTCTAGGAAAAAAAAGATATAGGAACTAAAATTTTGGCCTAAAAAAATTTCGTACAAACATGTGTACAAAACGACAATTAAGCGTTTTTCAAGGTCATTCAAGTTCTACAGACGTATGTACAATCGGCCTTTGAGGGGTGTACTAGTTTATATCAATAAAAAAAAACTCCGTTTTTACCTAACTAGCTTCAGCCAGCGACTTCGCCCGCATGAAAATAGAAAATAAATGGCCTATGTTACTCAATGAAGATGTAGCTTTGTATTGGTGACAGGATTTTTGAAATCTTTGAGCTTTGTATTAAATCGTAGCATACAAACAAACAAAAAATCAAATCATTTCCATAAATAAACATCGCGTATAAATACCACAAGCCTGTATGTACTGGTAGATAAAAAATATTCCCACCCACATAACAGCATATATAGCCTCAGCCGCCAGGACATGGACACACCCCGAGTGTTGAGAATCGCAGAGAGATCTCCGGCCACCGTAGGCGTGGTCTTGCGGACGACGAGCAATGGGTAATTCACCGTCCGCTCGTTCTATAAGGACCGAGCTAGAGTCATCTACGGTGAGTAGTGTTTCTCGTACGCCTCAAAGAGACGTTAGCAAACCGCAGGAAGAATATGAAAGGGATAATCATAGTCCTAGACTATAAAAGGCAAATGAAGAAAAATAGCTGTAGATTTAGTCAGTAAAAGTCTGACACGCCATCCCGATTCACCCTAGAACGGGAGAAGTCATTAGATGATATCCCACTCAAAAAAAAATCCCACATTACAGAAATAGAGGAGCTATTTGTACTAGTTGAGGTGCTACGACTGCCTACGAGATATTTTTCGTAGCCCGTAGCAGCTACGCCGTAGACCCACTACAGAATGTGAAAAAAAAACAATCCTACTATTGTCATTTTTTTATTTCTAAAGGTAATTTATGTTTTCCATCTGCAAAAATTATGACAAAAATGAAATACTAAAGAGGCCAAAAATTGTTGCGTAAAATGGAGTGTAAAGAATCAGAACAAATCAGGCTTTGTTCTGATTCCACAGTTTGAATGGTTATATTTATTTATAAACTTTGTAAGCTAACAAAGCCAGCTAAAAATAACCAATGCCTTAGGAAAAAACCAAGTAAACATCCAGCGCCAAAGGTCCTACAAATTACTTTAGGGCGAAAAAATAACACATATACCTCGAGAAAAACATACACATATGAGTATGTAAAACGAATACGTAGCTATTTACGTACATTCGTCCGTGACCATTCAAGGACGAATTAGTATTCTTTGTCCATACAAAAGATACTAATTCGTCTGAGACGAGTGAGACGGGAAAGTGAATAGCGAGACGTTCGTTATTAAGGTCAGGATATTATTATAAAGGATATTCGGCTGACCTCTTCGGGACAAATATAACTAGACATTTTCTTGTTTTCTTATTTTTTTCCCTTTATTTTTGTTTCGGTTATTACACGACTATCACTTAACTGTTATGACACATTGAGAAGGCCGTAACTGTGAACGGATATCCTCACACCCCGGCCGCCGCCGCAGGCGCGTGACGCCACGGGTGTCGGGAGTCGCAGGACAATATCTGGCTTGCGGCCGACTAGTTATGGGGTGCTCGTTGTCCGGGCGTGTTGTAAGCCGAACTGATTAAAGAGATGTCAGCCAAACCGTAGCGCCAAGGAGGACATTTTTTTAGGTCATCCAATGATATCTCGCGCCCTTGGGCGGAGTGGGAGGGTGTGTCGGACTTTTACTGACTAAAACCCACTCCTGTTCCTTATTTACCTTTATTCCAGGGTCCCGGGGTTCACTTTCGCACGACCCATGGAGGGGGCCCAGTAGGATTGATATCCGATAGGGAAACAGAAACGTTATTTCAAAGAATTACCATGGCTCTGGAACGCAAAGACCAACTGAAAGACACAGGTTAGTTTAAGTCAGTAAAAGTCTGACACGTGTCCCTTCACCCTAATGTGAAAAAAAACATTTGATAATTCTCACCTCAAAAAAAAATCTGTTATGAAAAAGTCACACTAATAAAAAAAAAAATTGGAATGAATGTATAAAATTTCTTTATAAATGTACAATACCTGAACTTTGCTGTAAGAAACCTAATTGTGGGTTAAGCTCGCATGTGTAGATCACATGTCCTATTTTTTATTTTCAATAAAAGGAAGGAGGTAAAGTAGGACCACGTATATTTGGCATCAAAGTTTATCTGGTAAAGAACTGGAAAATGAGGAATAGAATATTTTATACCAACCTATATTTATAGAGTCCGCCGCATAAGCATGATCAGCCTTATAATATCGAGGTACAGTAGAAACAGTGCTGGGAGTCAGGCTTCCTCTTTAAGAGAGGGACTGGGCCGTAATGCATACGAGCCCGGTATGGGTTGATGGATGTCACATAACTATCTTCGATCTATTTGCAGGTTACCTCACGATATTTATCTTCACCGTTTTGAGAACATTGGTTACTCAAATCAATCAAATCAAAAATATTTTCACTTCACATAGGCCTATATGGGCACTTATAAAACATCAGAAATTAGTGCACGGTTCCAAATTGGTCGTTTCCTATGGAGAAGAGCCAGCAAGAAACTCCACGATTACTCTTTTAAAAAAAGTGCTTGATTTTACAATATTTTCATATTACAGTATAAACCCCAAGCGAACGCCAGCGTTCACTCTCTCATTTATTTATTACATACTTCATGTACATAAAGGTACAGAGGCGGACTTAATGCCATTGCTCATTGTCTTTTTATTATGTCTCTAATTACGGTATTCGAAAGGTATATGTATGTATGTATTAAATAAATTATAGTATTAATATTATTTGTATTAAATAAATAAATAAATATATTTTATTTATTAATATGCAAGAAGTTTAGGTTATAAAATAAATTACACAACTTATAAGTACGGGCCTATACTGCTGGACTACCACTGCTCATAAACTTACCCATTAACTTACTTGCGATTATAATTTTAGTCCTACTTATATTAACCCAAGTTTAATTATGACAGATGTTATCCTGCGTACCCTAGGTACCGAAAATGTGTAGGTAATGTGTAGGTGCAGGGGTATATAGTGCATCGAAATTTTGCCAGTTATATTACTATTGTTTTTCTCTTCTTTTGACAGTCGATTCACCGTACGCTCACGTTCTTCCGTTTCTCTACGGTAATGACTAATGATATATTTATTTATTAAATGCTTTATGCATACAAAAGTACAGAGGTGTGCGAGAATTGCATGACTTGATTCCGCCATCTCCTTTCTACCATGGGACAACCCGACGAACGGCGAGTATCCACCCTTACGTTATTGAAACTTCAACGGTCCGGATTAAGCGTTTCGCTTCGTCGTTTATACCACGTACATCGAAGGATTGGAACAATTTGCAAGCTGCGATCTCCCGTCTAACTATAATTTAGGTGTCTTCAAGGCTAGAGTGAATAGGCTCTTAATGAACTAGTGCGCCGACCATCAATGATTTCATGTCCGTTTACCATCAGGTGGGATCGCAGTCAAGCACTGGTTTATATAAATTTAAAAAAAGGTGGACTTAATTCTTTAGGCATTTTCTACCAGTCAACCTTTGGGTGATGCAGAGAAAAATAGTGAATAGTGTGTGTTGGAGCGTCAAGCGTCGGTAGATGGTTTATTATTTATTCTTGTATGCACTATTTTTTAATATCAATTTTTATCAAAAATATCTTCATTATTTATTATTTTATTTCGATAGACTATTTAACGTCCGTAAGTGTGTTCATGGCGTCACAGCGGGCCATAACAGAATACCAGCGCTGCGTTATTTGTCGTTTTAAATAACGCAGCATATGCTGAGTTAGGTGCCTTTTGGCCTCGCACTGATTATACCTTTCTAAAAATTTATTCATAATAATAAAATACATAATTATATACCTATGCTAAAATTATAAACTAATAAATACTATGAAAAATATCAAATCATTAAGCAAACTTAATAACAATTCTGACGAAGACCGAACTAAGGTTGAGAGGACTTAAAGTAGTAGTTCCGAATTGTTTTGTCTTGGGTGGGATTCGAACTCATGACCGCCTTCCAACCACTAAACCAACAAACCTGTCAATAATGAATGTTACTTCTAGCAGCAGCCGCCATCTTTGTAATCTAATCTACAAGAAGCAGCTTGCGTCATTTCCCGCAAATAAAATGTTTTTCATTCTTTCTTTCTTGTGACGTCATGTTCGTTTCGTAACAAAACCTATCGCAACGAATGTTTACGAAACATATTCACGAAGCAAATGCTTGCGGTTGAATGAGCACGATCCTTGCTATGACGCACCTGTATCATGTACACACAAACTAGAAATAAATAGTTAACCGAACGTCAGGAGTGTTGGATATTTGAACTTGATGTATTGCACCAATCGTTCACGCCCGTGGAAAAGTATCGCTACGTTAAACTGCATTGTTAGTTTGTTTAGAAATAACAGGGTTGCTAACTCCGATAAATAAAACGTTAAATTGCTAATAATATATATAAAATTATGAAAAAGTATATAGTTATATATACTTTTTCATAATTTTAAATTTTAGGCAATGAAGGCAAACTCAATCCTCCTCTTTACGAAAGGTGGACCGTAATCCAGCTCGCGGGCCCAGTGTGGATTGGTGGTTGTCACATGTCTTTGAATTGTTGGTGGTTCAAGGACCTGCTGGTTTCCTCACGATGTTTTCCTTCATAGTTTTAAGAGCAGTGGTGATAAAATAAATAATGCAAATTCATAAGTTTAAGTGATCAACTCTTTGACTTAACCCAAAAAAAAAACATGATCTGTCGATTCTTCATTGAAGTTAGGTCATTTCATTCTTTACCGAAAACGTTGATCAAAACTTATAGCTAATACTTTGATTATAACTTAAAACGAATCAAAATTGAAACTCTAAACTAAAAAATGAATATCAAACAATAGCAAAAATTGACCTGGTAGCAAAAAAGTTGTATACATCGGAGTTAGTTACCCAATATTTTATGTTTAGTTATTTGGTGTAAACTACTAAGTCATCTTATGTATGTTGAAGGTGACTTTGTTGTTAATAAAGGAATAATAGTCAGACAATTTCGTTTAATTATGACAAAAGTATACCAAACTCCGTCTACAGTGTTAAAAAAACACAAAAGACTTAGAATACCGTGGTTCTAAAACTAGGTCAGGCTGTTGACTTGAAGACTAGAAGTCAGTGACCCGTAAAAATTATAAACATAACAAGCATTTTCGATCAATCATATTAAATATAAACTATCGATGTTCAAATATATAACATCAAATACAAATATATTTTTCATTTTTTTAGGTTGGAAATCATTTAATGACTCATCTATTGCTGACATCTCTTTGAGGAATACTAAGAATACTACGCGCTTTCGACGACTTGGGCTCGGTCCGGATTACCACACGGCCGGACGGCGAGCTACCCTTTGCTCGACGTTTGCAAGCCCGCGCCTACAAAACATTGTCTGTAACTAATTTAGACTGCATGTATCCATTTTCATGTATTATGCAACGTAACCTTTGCCACTTTAGCCGACCCCCAGGTTTACAAATAGACTACGCCTACGCCGTTTAATTCAAACCACACTCAGTTACCAATACTGTTCGGAATGCTATCTCATCGGTCTGTAATTCCTATTCTCTTTACAGATCCACCTTCTAACCTTTCAAAAGCTAGCTTCCTATTGGCTGCCTAGCTGTGCAATAACCGAAAACTGCCGAATATCTCCGAGTATATTCGATTAGCTTTTCACCACGGTCCTCCTAAGCAATCAGTAGAAAGCCGAGTACCGTGCTTGCAGCCTGAAAGCTATTATTCAAAATAGTATCGAACGCTGACACAAGCTTACTCATCGGCAAACTATTTTGTTTATTTAGCCTTAGTTATCAGAGTCGGTCCATATTATGCTAAAATGGTTGCAGTTAACTAAAATTTATTGGTGTTACCTATCTGTACAACATGTAAAATTATAAATACACATCCTTCAAGTAGTATGTTTAGAATCGGCTACTGAATAGAGGTCAGCTTTTTTTAAATAGGTATTTTTTGGCTATTTTCGATTGCGTCACTGAAATGTGTGTTGATACCATACTATACACTACATTATCATAAGACCTTTAGACTTCATAATTTCAGGAAATAACTTCCTTTAACATTTTCAAAAAAACATAAGTCATTTCAGTTTTTTTGCCAGTGAAAAAGCTCCCCAACTCTATCATTCCTCGGTAAATCTTAAGCGTCTGAACTTTTGCCTTACACAATATATTGTACACAAAAGCTTTCAGATGGCTTTTACAGTTGATTTTTTTGTGTTAACGCGAATGTGTAGGATGTCAGAACCACGATTTTAATGTAACTGAATGCCAGACGAACTGGCTGGAATCTGGTTTTTAGATTTACCGAGAAAAATCGTTTCGAATGTTGAACCGGTTTTATCGCGTTGTTTTTATAAAAGCGTCTGATTGTAATAGAGGTAGGCTATATAATATTTAGATACCTACTTTTTCATTTATACTATAATATATACATTGCTAGCTTCTACCAGCGACTTCGCCCGCGTGAACATAGATTTCTCCATACAAAATTCCAAACTCCGTTTTACCCCCTTAGGGATAGAGTTTCGTAAAATCCGTTCTTAGCGGATGTTTACAGCCTATAAGGAACCTAATGGCCAAATTTTAAGTTTGTAGCTGTTATAGTTTCTGAGATTTCGTCATAAATCAGTGAGTGATATTTCGCTTTTATAAATATAGATTATAAAGAGGAAAGATTTGTATTTTTATTTGTAATTAATAATTCAAAAACTACTGGATTGATTTTAAATATTCTACTCCGAGTGACAGAGGCTATATATTTCCTACTTTCGCGAGCGACGCCGCTGGCAGAAATACCTTTCTTTTGGATTCGCATGGTTTTTAAAATCAAGTGTTAAATTGAAAATATAATCTCTCTAAGAAACTCAAAACGGTGAAGGAAAACATCATGAGAAAACGAAAATGTCCTCGAACCAAAAAATTCGAAAACATGCGATATTCACCAACCCGCACTGACGATTTATGTTATTTTAATTGTTTATTTTGTGTAAACAAACATCGCTAATAAAATGGTGCGTTTAGTTTTTACGTACTTATTTCGATGAAGATAAATGTTATCTTCCCTATTAAAACTACGAAAAGTAAAAGCTTGCCAATCCAACTTTCCTTTAATTCCTTAAAGCGTTATACCTATGAAAATATATGTAAAGAATAGAATTATACATTATACTAGCCCGCGGCTTCATCTACGTACATAAAATATAGCCTAGGTCACTCAGGAATAAAACAGCTTTCTATCAGCGAAAATATTTTAGAAATCGGACTAGCACTTTCAGAGATTACCTCCTACAAACAAAAAAACAAACTTTACCTCTTTATATTACCTACATACTGTAGATGTAGATAAAGCGGCAATATGGTGCCATAAAATAAAACCAAAGATTTTACCCGAAAAGCTGCTACTCATACGTGAGATCGGGTTGGACATGTCTGCCGCATGCCAGATAAGCTGAGGGCTAAAAGAGCTACTTATAGGACCCCATTAAACGCAAGACAACCTCGCAGCAGACCAAAGCGAAGGTCGGCTCGCAATGGCAATAGGTAAACGTGCGTCGAAAAGAGAGAGGGCAGCCGTCGCCCAACAGTGGGACATAACAAACTAATCTATATAAAAAAGACAAACTGACTGACTGATATATGAACGCACGGCCGATACAACTGGGACTAGGATCGTAAAATTTTGCACAACGTTTGTGGTTTTCTTTTATGACGTAGGCAAGCACTAGAGGATTTTCCAAAATTGACCCCTATTTCATCCCCTTAATTGATGAATTTTTTTTCAAAGTTTTGGAGAAACCTAATAAGACAGAAGCTAATTAGATATAAAGAGGATATATTGATAGTTTAAATGCCCCCTTAATTATTAAGAGGGTCCAATAACGTCATAATCACGTAAGAGCGGTTGTACGAATAGGAAGCTCTGAAGAAGGAATAATCATAGAATTTGTTCACAAGTTTGGTTACGCGTTTCCTACTGAAAACATAATCGAATCTATTAGCAAGACTACTATTATCAACACCGTTCATATACTCTCTAAATACAAGCAATGTTATCGTATTACATTATTCCAGTCAAAGAAGTTTCGTTATTTCTAAGTTCCCCTTACGAAAACTTTGTTATGTGATACTCTATGTCATGGAACTCATTCAGAAACGGCGTGGGGTCGAATCGATAAATGTTCACATACCTTTCTACCTGGCTTAATTTGTATGGTGCCAAGATTTGTTTGTTTTGTTTAGTGAACTCTTTAGAGATATGTAACATTTTTAGCATGGAATTATGTATGATAAAACGAAGTCCTCCTTCGCGTTTATTCATTTGTGTGTTCACGGTAGCCATTAAAAGGATTTTCGTGCAGTTTTCACCAATACAAAGAATGTTTCAAAGGAGAGTTTAATTGTTTGATCATCATCATCATTTCAGCCGAAAGGCGTCCACTGTTGGACATAGGCCTCCCCCAAGCGTCTCCACAACGACCGATCCTGTGCGTCTCGCATCCACCACATTCCCGCGACTTTCACCAGGTCGTCGATCCACCTTGTGGGAGGCCTTTCAACGCTGCGTTTTCCGGTGCGCGGTCGCCACTAGAACCTTTCGGCCCCATCGACCATCCGTTCTACGAGCAATGTGCCCTGCCCACTGCCACTTTAGTTTGGCGATCTTCGGGCTATGTCGGTGACCTTAGTTCTCCTGCGGATATCTTTATTCTTTATGCGATCTTGCAAGGAAACTCTGAGCATAGCCCATTTCATTGCCCTTTGGGTGACTGTAAACCTTCTGATGAAGCCCATTGTAAGCGACCAAATTTCAGTGCCATATGTCATCACTGGCAACACGCACGCTGCGGGTCGCGGGTTCGTTTCTACAGTTAGTTAGTTGCCTACAGATATGTGTTTTGGGTCGTGCTATCTTGTGTATGTGAGTTTATATGTTTGTGAATACACCCACGTTACAGGAGTGATTCCTAATGTAGGGCAGTGTTTTTTTTTTAGGGTTCTATACAATCAAAAGGAAAAATCAGAACCCTTATAGTACCCCTCACTTTGATGTCCGTGTGTCTGTCTGCCTGTATGTCTGTCTGCCTGTCAAGATCGTTTATCTAGGGAACGCGTAAAGGTATCGAAAATCGGTTGAAATTAAAAGTATATACTCAAATCTGCGATCCCTTGATGATGTGATAAAATCAAATTTCTGAGTTAACGAAAAAAAAAAGATACGGCCGTTTATGTCGCAAAAAACGTGTATTTCCATACTCTCAAGGGAATCCAAATTCATAGGGTACTTTCCGTTGACCTAGAATCCTGAAATTTGGTATGAAGCAAAGTCTAACAGTACAAGTATAGGAAAAAATCTGAAAAGTGTAAATTTGTAGTTACGTCACAAAAAAAAATGTTTTTTGCGATTCGGAAAAATCTTCGTAATTCAATTTGGGAATCAAACTGTCTTCATAGATAAATTTGAGAAAAGAAAGACAATAAGAATTAGGTATTTATGTATTTGTATAGGTTCTCCACAAATAGACGAACCAAGCAAGTGCATACATGTCTGTGGACCGTACGACGATCTGTTTCACGTACGATTGGATTCTAGCTCTCTCAGTAAGCCAAAGAAATTACTAATGATGTAATTTATATGCGAATGTAAACGTAATTATACTTTCGTTTTCCGACTACGAGGTTTTATAATTAATTATTTAAGTATTCCGTTTCCATTTTCTATAAAATTGTAATATTATTTATATCCGATGTATGTATAATTAGTAGTCGTATTTTTGTTTCCTATTCCATTTAATGCTTACATCGGTGTATATTTTTTTTCTATTAATATTGCACAGAATTTTTTGATTCAGCATCACCCAAAGGCTGATTGATGATGAAAGAAGTGAACTCCAACGCACATAGGAAGAGGCTACGCAAATTAATCATCATTACCTTTGGATCATCAGACCACCCAAAGTTAATTGCTTGTTATTGATGGTTTGTAATTAATTTTTTCGTTCCTTTTGTTCTTTCATTTGTTTTTATAATTTTTATGTTGATATTTCATTTTTTAAATTATTATTTTTCGGATTTGTTTGTACCTATAATATAAATGAGATGTGATTTATGTTTTTTTTTTTTATTACATTGTAATATAATCATTAATGACTCTCTGCACGTGTTGGTTTTGACTGTTAGTGCAGAGAGTACCTGTTATAAAATAAATAAGGCTGAGTGGTAGAAAATGCCTAAGACCTAAATATGTGTAATAAACAAATAAATACAGTTTCATAAACGGTAATAACTCTTATTTGCAGCACTGAACACGAACAGATTATCATAAAGCACGACCTTCGTAAAGTCCCATTAAAAAACTTTGATTTAACGTCCCTACCCATCATAAACCCTTGGTAGTTATAAAACAGGTTTAAGCGTCCGTCATTAAGTCATTACACACCAAACTGTAATAAAAGAAGGATACGATAAATCGTGTTCTGTCGCCAAGGACACAAACAAGCACATGGCAATTAGGAAACAATTATATAGAATAGGAAATGTTTTAATTGCTCCGCTCAAAACATATTTAAGTTGTTGATTTTGTAAACTTTTGATACTTGAATCGCTTTTGTGAATATTATTTATTTATATATAGGGTGATGGTAATTAGTGACCGATAGTTAAACACGTGATTGTACTTATGATCACAAACAACTTTCCCAAAGAAACTTTTTTTTACACTCATTAGTTTTATGACAATAACAAAACAGCTGTTTGAAATTCGTGTGCGAGCCTGCGAATCCTGAAGATAACTATCAGGTACTTTTTTGATGGACAGCTTTCACTGTCAATCAACATTCTACGCATGATATATATATCATCGTGTCTAGAACATTCTACGTGGCTCTACATAAGATCTTAAAATTTTTGATAGCGAATGAGTGCGAGACTTGGCACTATTTTGCATATCACTATGTATATAAAAAGAGAAACTGACTGACATATCAAAACTACTGAGCCAAGGAACGTGAAATTTTACACAAGGCTTTCTTTTATGTCGTAGGCGAGCACTAAGGAGTTTTGAAAATTCAACTTTAAAGTGAGTGAAAATAGTTTCTATGCAAAATTTTATTCCTTGGGCACATACATTTGAAACTTAGTTTAAATAGTAACTCAAGTAAATAAAAAAGGCTTTCATTATTCTTTTATCAAAACTACCCCTATAAAATAATTAAGGGGGTGTTAAAGGTTGTGTTAAAGTCACTCAAAGGGCTATGGACAGGGCTATGCTCGGAGTTTCCTTGCGTGATCGCGACAGAAATGAGGATATCCGCAGGAGAACCGAGGTTACAGATATAGCCCGAAGAATCGCCAAACTTAAGTGGCAGTGGGCAGGGCACATTGCTCGCAGAACAGATTGTCAATAGGGACGAAAGGTTCTAGAATGGCGACCACGTACCGGAAGACGCAGCGTTGGAAGGCCTCTCACAAGGTGGATCGGTGACCTGGTGAGGGTCGCGGGAATCCGATGGATGCGAGACGTACAGGAATGGTCATTGTGGTGACATTTGGGGGAGGCCTATGTCCAACAGTGGACGCCTTTCGGCTGAAATGATGATGATGAAAGGTTGTGTGGCAGAATCTTATTCCTTAGTTAAATAACCTTGAAACTTCGCACTGATTCTAATTAAATTGAAGAATGTCATTATTAGTGTTTCAAATCTACCTTCAAATACAGTTTAAGGGGTGTTAGTTTTTATGAAAACATTCTCGAAAACGAAGTCGCTTGTAAAATGCTAGTTATGCATAAAATGTTTTTTGGATACGATATACACGAGAATACTGTACTGTATCTCAACAAACAAAGCATGAATGAAATACAATAGGTAAATCCATAGTCACGCTTAAATCCATCAAGAAATAGAAACGTGGAAACAGCTCGCTCCAATCGCCAAACATTCTCGATACATACAAATAACACTACTGAAATGGAAAGCACACACTCTCACTCCCCAGTATTTTTCTTTCATTCGGCAAATCTGAATGTAAATCAACATACATACGAGTACAATGTCTGTAGGTACAGTCAAATAAAAAGACGAGTGTCCTGGTAGGTGCCTTACTTGCTTGCTTCATTTTTATATAGTGACAAATGAGTTCTGAGATGTCCAAAGAGCTATTTAATTTTTTAGATATGCAATACGCCTTTTTGGTTTATTTTGTATGTATGTATAGCATAGCATAGCATAGTCGGCCTTATAATGTGTTCCCACTGTTGGGACTCAGGCCTCCTCTCTAGGAGAGGGAATGGGCCGTAATCCACCACGCTGGCCCAGTGCGAGTTGGTGGATGTCACATGCCTTCGAATTTTTGGTTCTAGGACATGCCGGTTTCCTCACGATGTTTTCCTTCACCGTTTTGAGAGCAGTAGTAATGAAATAAATTACACAAAGTAATGCGCCTGGCTGGGTTTGAACCCGCGACCTACAACTTGTAAGTCGGGGCCGTTACCACTCGGCCACCACTGCTCCACACTCGGCCACCACTGCTCCACTATGTATGTATAGTTGTGTTTATTTTAGTATTAAGTATGTATGAAGTTTTGTTTACTTTTATATTTGCACCAAGTGCAACCTCATTTTGTATCCAACCAATCACTATACATTCTGAGTTGCCTGGAAGAAATCGCCGAGTGCGATAAGGCCGCCAAATGTATGTTTTTTTTTTGTATTATTAGGTTTCCATTTGTAATCTTGGTATGCAATAAGATATATATAAATAAATAAATAAGGAAAATATAAAATATTTTATCAATTTACTCAAAAATGGATTAAGTTTTTAAAAAATTAAAACAACGAAGGCTAGTCAGCATATAGTTTTAGATTAGTCAATCTAAAACTATATGTAAATAACAAATAATAATAATCAATCAAACCTTGTAATATGGGTTTTTGAAAGGTCAAAGCTAGAGGCAAGTTTGACGATAAGTTGTACCGTTTTTTGTTTTAAAAAACATGTTTTCATTTTGGAATATAGTCAAGATTAACACGTTTTTTTTTTCACAGCATCAAACTAATTACATTTTTATTCGGCTAAAAAGGTTTTTGTGAATGACAGCGTGATAAACTAGTGTAGTGGAAAGAATTAAATGATAGTCTGGATCCCTGACACTTTGGTTGACTGTACATAAGTGCTTACTTTAAGCCGGAGGGAATAAAACACGTTGAACGTTTACTTAGGACAGCATGAAGTAAGTTATTTTGTATTTACTTATAGGCTCAGTCGTAGTCCTTGTCACACCCATGCTCTATTAAGAAATGCTAACAAAGACATGTTTTCTGGGTACTTCTGGCATTTCTGTGTTTTGTTGCTCAGATAACTGTTTGATGTTGTAAAACTGTCGTAGTCAATGTTTATTTATGATTATGGGCAATTTACTAACGAATAACTTGGGAAGCATTATATCTTAGTGGATAGTAAAAATGTAGTTATATTGTATTGTAAGTAATTGTTTATTTAGGATTTATTCAAAAGATAAAGCAATATTCCTTGTACCACAAAATACCGGTCTTGAAAAGAAGTGTCAATGTAAACGTTTCATAAATTTCAGTGCCTTCATACTTGCTTCCACAAGTGGCTTTGCCCACTTGAAAGTAAATTTCTCTATTTAAACTTCGAAAAAAAAAGAAAAGATTTTCTAAAATGCACTCCTGAAATGATGAAATGGGGGTCATCATTTCAGGAGTGCATTTTAGAAAATCTTTTCTTTTTTTTATGGTAAACCAGGTCTAAGGAGGATTTGGCCAAGAGAGCCCCAGGGCCCTGGAACGAAGGCAAAGAAGGAACGGGAGTGGGTTTTAGTCAGTAAAAGTCTGACACGTCCACCCGCCCCGCCCAAAGGCGGGAGATGTCGTTGGATGATTTCCCACCTTAAAGAAAGGAGTTTGGCCAATTCGTTAATGCGTCAGTGAGGGAGCCAGGACTTTGTTTTTATTTAGTAAATAGTAATTTTTAGAGGTCTTACATATTACCTTGTAGGTACGTATATTAGACTAGACGCATTTTTTCCATTTAACTGAACGAAACTACAGAAATTCTGCTTTGATCCTTAGTTATCATGTACTCCCCTGTGCTTTGGTTACAACTTCGTTCAGTAAAAATACGAATAAATTTATTAAACCATTGTTACAAGTGTATTACATTAAGCACGCCATAATTATGGCGGTAAGTCTTCTTACAGCGGAGTCTTTGAGGAGTGGCTGGAAAGAAAGCACGGCGTCCTTAACTTCCACATGACGCAGGTCCTCACCGGACATGGTAAGTTTAGGAGGTTCGTGCACCGGATTCGTGCGGAAGAAACGCCCGGGTGCCACCATTTTATGGACCGCCCGGAGATACGTAGAGGTGTGCCCCGCCTGAGCAGAGCACCGCCTTCTCCTCGTAGGAGCGATAAGGGGGTTACAGGCCATGTTCCGGAGCGAGGAGGAATGGCAGGCGTTCGATTCCTACTGCGAAGCATTAATGCTAGCAACGGTGGAGGCCGCACGTGCAAGTGCGAGGCAATGGCCCTCACCCCCAGCCGCCGGGATTCCGATCCCGATTTCCAGCCACCGTAGGCGCGGGCTTGCGGACAGCGAACAATGAGTAGCTCGCCGTCCGATCATCCGGTAACCGTCCGTCCGGACTGAGTCCGAACGAGAGAACAGGTGGTCGATGGGGATGAAAGGTTCTGGAATGGCGACCACGTACCGGAAGACGCAGTGTTGGAAGGCCGTCCACAAGGTGGACCGATGACCTAGTGAGGGTCGCGGGAATCCGATGGATGCGAGACGCACAGGACCGGTCATTGTGGCGACATTTGGGAAAGGCCTATGTCCAACAGTGGACGTATTTCGGCTAAAATGATGATGATGATAATGATGAAAAAGTTAAAGCAGGGGAAAAAAAATTAGGCGGTGGCTTTATCTTAGTGGCTGGAGTCAACCAGTACCCAAAACAATACACCAAACAACATTACACACAGCCGTCTAGACTTATCACTAAGTGATTGATCTCGAAATGCCGAGAGGCTCTTGTGAGTTGCTTACTCGAGGCTTAGTGAAGCCACACAGACGTTGGGTAAACAAGTTGTTAGATTCGGAGGGAATGATTAATTTAGTGCTCTGAATAAATTGTTTTGCCCAAAGTAAACAGTTCAACGAGGTACGACTTAGTTGGTACAGAGAAAAGGCATCTTCTTGACACGCTCGTTCCATAGTATTAGTCCATTTCCATTGCTTTTAATCATGGACCATAAGATAGGCTAAGAAATAGGTATAATAATAATAAATATCTTTATTTTCCCCAAAACATAGAGATAATTTATATCTTATGTTTTCAATTTTTCAACTTCATTGTATAGGAAAAATTACATAACACATTTAGATGCTGCAGAAATCTGTACACAATAAATTAAAATCTGTCCCTTAAACTAGGTTATCCAGTATCTTAATAGACAAAGCTTATCGATTCATATTAAAAACAAAGCCCAGTTTTTTCCTCACAATTCTATGGTCGACTCTAATCCGATGAAGATACCAGGAGTTATTTTATATATATATGACATTTTTTAGTCATAAATATGAATGACCTCCTCTCCTTTCTTCTTATCTTATCAGCACAACCCAGTTACTGGTATGTAGTCAACTGTGACCCGACTGCCTGGGGTTTAATGGGAACTCCTGACCCGAAATAAAATAGGATAGGGAAATATTAAAAAAGCACCATTGAATACCTTATAAGATTTATTACAAATCACATAATATGTGAGTACCTAAACTAAAAGGGTTACAAAAATCCCTAAATCTGAACCTTAGCTTCTCTAGCTCACCTTCTTTCCGTACCAAAATTTGCTAGGAAAGTAAGCGTTTGAACAGAACATACGAACTCAGAATGACTTGTGAAGGATCCCTAAGATGAACCGTTGGCACACCATACCCATAAATGGTACGAGTAGATGTTTAAATAGAACATTGCCTACCAAAACTTATAGAAAGAAAAAGAAAGAAAGAAAAAATTTTCACGGAAAAACCCCGTCGATTTCTCGGTAACATTCCAATCACCAAACTATAATTTACAATGTACACATAAGGACGTAATTCAGCTTTAGTCAATTACGTCCCACTAACGTCCAACGTCTACATTGTACCAGGATTTATTTCTTGGAAACTGTACCAATTTGGGTCCAAATTGGACAAACGGCTGAAGAAATAATAACGTTAATTAACGGGGCAAACAAAGGAAACGATCCTTTCCGTCGTAGCCTGAACTTTATGAGTGTAACTGTACATACATACATACATACTCGTATGTTGGAAATGTTCACGTGTTTTTGTTATTTCTACGGTTGTAATGGTAAGAATTTACGCGTTGTGTATACAGAAAGGTTGTCATTACTTTGTAGGAATATCCCATTATATCCGACTTCAAAAAAAATAGGTTAACATTTCATTTGTAAATGGGATTTTTTATGTTTGTTACCTCAGGACTTTGTCATTTAAAATCGATTTTGAAAATTCTATTTATTGGCATGAATATACTTTCAGAATGGTCCCATTTTCATCAAAATGTAGGTTTAATTTTATTAGGTCTATGAAGATTAGAGGAAACTATTCACTAACATTATAAATTTGCTATTTTCATCGAGCGTTTTCATTTAAAAATATATCAATTAATGAAGTAGAAGTGATGAAGAAGACTATAGATCGCTAAGGGATCTTCAGAAACCCACAGACATCTGTATCGATGTTAAATAACAATGAAATAAAACTAAAAACATAGGCTTTCGATATTTTTCCGTAAATTTTTGTAGTTTTTAGGGTTCCGTACAACAAAAGGAAAAAACGGAACTCCGGAACACGGAAACTTTAAAAAACTACGAATATTTAATTTACACACATCTGTCGGGCCAGCTAGTTAAATATAACTTTTATATTGTACTTTTATTGAAGTCGGTTCTATTTTTTAAAAACACAACAATCAAAATTTTAATTTGTTCAATAGATACAGTAAAGTTGCATATGACACAATGATAAAGTAACTTTCTATGCCTTGTATGTGATAGACACAATGCCACGTAGGAATCTGTGACTCTAGATAGCGATAAGCATAAGTCAAGAGTGAATAGGTTACTTCTTAGAATCGTACTTCCTCATCAACCAAAAGATCGCTTACCATCAAGTGAAATAGCGATCAAGTGTGTAAACTAGTGCGCCTGACCATCAATGATTGCATCTCCGCTTACCATCAGGTGGGGTCGCAGTCAAGCACTGGTTTATATCAATTTAAAAAAAAAAGTGCGAGCATATCTATAATAATCTACATATAATATAGGTATACTAAACTGTATACAATAATCTGTGTCAAATTTATAACACAGATTCCTTTATATTCAACTGCAACGGTTGTGCCCGGTCCTCAGTTGAACTGTCAAGGAAACTGGTTTTTGTAATTATTTATCGTCGTCGCGTCTGTTGGGGCAGAATAAACAAGTTTTCTTTCTTTCTTCTTTCAATAAGCAAATTTTCAAAAAACTAATTTTGACAAACTGTAAACGTAAGCAATGCCTTGCAATGAATCTGTCATAAGTCAAACAATTTTGTTTAATACTACTTTTTTTTTCCAAAAACTTAAATATTGTATTGCACATTTTAAAATCCGATCGTATGTTAATATCTCAGTTCGCGATAGTAACCTATTATTAGCCATAGAATACTGTAAAGCACCTACTCCCTTGCATGTTTTATGTATCCCTGTGGATTACCTAAACATATAAAATAAAATTGAATTCTTACAAAAAAAATTCCCTATTTCTCTTGGTCACGCTATGACTTGAGAACGACTTTACCGATTTCATTCACCTTTTTTCTATTTTCCTATACTTCATAAAAGGTTTTTACGGAAAGAAAAATTAAGAAAATTGCGCAGATAAATAATTAGTCATTATTTTACTTCTACCCGTAATCTAAAAAACTCTTCTAATTCTTCTATCACTTTGTATTTCTATCACGCTTTGCAAAGTAAATCCAGAGAGCTTCAATTTGTCGTCAAATATATTGTAAAATATTTCGCTACAGTATAAAGTCACCGTCCTACATCTACAGGTATATAAATCCATCGCAGACGAACGCGAATCGATAGAAACCGTATTTGACAAAATCGGGAATGGTACGATGCTGAACAGAACATCCATACATACACACATACCTACCTTAACAGATGTATTGGTACCACATTTACTAATGGACAGTGTCTGTGAAAAAAGGATGATTTCATTTGAGACAGATAGATAGATATTCTTTATTGTACACAAAAAATACGAATTACATTAGGAACTTAAAATTAATAGTGTGTCACAATGAAAAGAGAAAATTCAGAAAGACATCCATTCATTCTCATCATTCATTTCATTCATTTTCATTTGAGACTCATGAAAATTATAAGTCTGATGAGATTTATGATCATACTTATCTAACGAGAATAAAGTAACAGAGTGTGAAGAAAATAAGGATACTATTCCACTAATTCATACATTTTATAGAACAATATCACGTACCGCGTCCATCTGTATGAACGCATTAAATTCAAAAATTACTGAACGGTATTTCATGCAATTTTTCACTAATATACAGATTAATGAGAAAGATTTAGATGTATAATCTGCTAGATTTTGCTCGCAGCTTCGTCCGCATACATAAAATATAACCTATGTCGCTCAGTAATAAAACAGCTTTCTATCGGTGAAAAAAATTTGTCAATCGGATCAGTACTTTCAGAGATTACCTCCTACAAACAAAAAAACAAACTTTACCTTATTATAATATTAGTATATAAATAAAAAGAGAAACTGACTGACTGATGTACAAACTATTGGGACATTTTGTGAAATTTTGTACAAAGTTTTATTGTGACGTAAGCGGGAGAGGATTTTCCAAAATTCACTACCTATGAAACTGGGGTCCAAAGTGACTACTTTTATACGAGTGAAGCTGCTGGTAGGAGCTTATTCTTATATATTATAAAATCAAGTCCCCTACCTCGTCTGTCTGTGTAAACGCAATAAAAAAATTACTGAACGGATGCCTGTAATTTTTCACCATTATACTGAATGATTCATAGAAAATTTGAATGTACCTACTATTATAGTAGAGAAAAGCCGAGAATGTCAAAAATTCCTCACAACCATGCAAAGCTGGGGCGCCTCTATTATACATGTGAAAGCCCAAAAGCTAAATGAATGTTGAAAACGGATAGATCATGACCTGTTTTTTTTTTTAAGAAACCCTCAAATGACTGCATTTGAGGAATTCTAAAAAAAAACAGACCATGACCACTCCGCTCTACGTAGAGCGAGAGAGAGTGTCAGAATTTTACTGACTAATACCTACCTGTGTTCCTTCAGTCATGCATGAAGCATGGTTCAGAATTTAGAGTACTTTTTATACCAGTAGCATTTTTCCGCAATCTTTTACTTTCACGAAGACTAAGCACTACACACTAGCATAGACTTTACTGTATTGTACACTAACCATCGAACCGTACCGTTGTAATTTTGTAGGTAACTACATAAACAAAAGGCGACCTTTACCTAAAAACGCTTTTTGCTAATTAAAAACGTAAATAAGGCTTGGACACAAAGGTGTGAAGGTTACTCTGATAATGGCAAAGATAAGGGGTACTAACCAATAACGATCGGTAGTTTATTGTGACCCAGCAGGGAAGGGAAGTGACCTCAGAAAGGTTCTCTGTGTAAAGTTATGAGCTCGCATGGGGCTCGTTCATGTTCATTGCCAATCAGCCTATGCTTACCCCTTAGTTTTGTATATAGAGCTATTACATGAAACCATAGTCCATAAATTGTGGCCACTGGAGTGCGTAATTAATTGCATGAGTGTATTCAACTATACATGTAGTAATAGGAGGATATTATAGTGTCCTAGCTTCTGCTAGCGGTTTCGCTCGCGTGATAGTAGAAAATATATAGCCAATGTCATTTATATAATAGGGATTAAAGTATGACATTGCCGTTTTTTAAAACGGATTGCTTTATACTCTTAATGAAAATGAAAAATCGAGAAAGAGGAATGAAAAATAATTTCGAAGTGTCGCTTTTATAGACTAAAGCCTGCCATGTTCCTAAAGTTGCTCTTCGCGTTTCAGGGTCCACGGTGACTTTCAAACGATCCTGCAGTCAAGATAGCCTTTATAATATTAGTGTAATAACCGTGATTTGGGTACAAAAACAGAAACAATATTTGTCCAAGTTGTTCTATTTCTAGGATTATTGTGAACGAATCAGTCTCGCGTAAACAAATCTACAGAACAACTTTAAAGTTTCTGTTGCTACAGACAGCCTCATCAAATGGTTCCCCTTTCCAAGATATTTTAAAGTAAGAGGGGTACCCAATTGAGCTGCTGTCTGTACGACATCCTGTGTAGCACGGGCCATGTTACTTTTTAAGAAAAAAGAAAACTTGAACTATTTTTCGAATATATTTAAAAACTCCCGTATGTAAAATACAACAATACACTTTGTAATTTCAACAAATTTTGGTACGACAAAATAACTGGAGCGTAATAATTCATTCGTAGTCAATTTAAATAAAAATGATTGAGCACAGAATTACGGGAACATCCTGAATGCATGAATAAAATTCGTGTAAAATCAGATTCACAATAATATGCATTATTACGTGGAATCTTTGGTTTCATTAATATATTGCTGCATATGTATCGAGTGTGATCATTTTTTTAGTTTTGTCGTGAAATCTGAACAGTTATTTGATTATAATGCAGTATTATTAGTCTGGTAGTTTCCTGTGTCTGGGTTACCGTGTAAGAATTACCGCGGCTCTATAATGCAAAGGGCAGTTGAAAGAACACAGGTGGGTTTTAGTCCATTTCCTCTTGATTCACTCAGAGCGAGAAGAGTTATCTGATTTAAAAATATCCTTGTTTCTGTGATCGTATTGTTTTAACCAGTTGATTCGGTTGATTATTGTAAATTTGCCACATTTTCGATTCGTTACAGAAATAAGTGTAAACTCGTCACAATTTTATTTTATATGAATTCTATACATTCGACGATGTATGTATAGAATTTATAAAAGTATGACGTATCTACAATGTGGCAAGTTTACAATAACTCAATTCAGAGTAGTGAATGAACTAAGCTTTGTGTGGCAAATTTTAGTTTTCACAATTCTTGCTATTTTCAAACCCTATGAAAAAACAAAGAAAATAAAGTTACGAGTCAACAACAAAGTCTTTGAAAACATCCAACCAATGTAAAACAAACTTTATAATAATGCGAATATAATTTTAGTATAAGGAAACAATGCATTAAATATAATAAATAAATACAAATTTCCTTTTTTTCAACAAATAAACAAAATATACGTTTTGCTTTTTGGGTTATTTTTAACTGTGCACCCTTACAATTATTAGGAGAATCGGGTACCTCGACTCGGTAAGATTAGGTTAGAAGGGGATGGCGGGGTTTAGTAAGCGAGCAAAGCGAGTAAACACAGACTCCGTCATCCCTTTCATACTGCCACCAAGGACCGTAACCACCAAGAAGAGCATGTTTTAGTGCATAATTAGTTGTTTTTAGTGGAAAAAAAGCATATTTTGTAGTACAAAACAGTAATAAATTGATGAATAGTTAAATACTACCCCTTTTTTAGCGTAGAAGCACATGCCAGGTATCCGCTGTTCTATATAAATCGATTACAATAAAACAAACGTTCGATAGGCAATAATACATAATTCTTATCGGATTACGAGTAGGTAATCTTAAAAACGTCGAAACGATTCGTTAATAATTCATACTTACCGCGACATTATTGTGAAATATGGATTTTGACAATACCTAGCCCGTGAATGCTCATAAATATTCAATTTGTTGGAACAGAAGGTAAAGTTACAAAGTTCTCTTAGAATGATCATTACGAAATGGTGTCTTTACACTAAAACAGTCCTTAAGTGATAAAATTTTACTTACAACTACAAAGTTAGAAGCACATGTAGATATAAATATTGCAGCAGGCCTAGCTAAGTTACGACCGTTTCGTTTCGAATCTCTTTCTACAGTCGATAACGCCTCCGATTCCTTTGTTCTGACCACGTGACTTAACGTTGAGATGATGTAATTTCCATATATTTGAAGTTTTCTAATAGCGTTAACGATTGTAGATTATTAACTTGGCTAAGCCCTCAGCCAAGCCAAGTTAGAACCGTTTCGTTTCCATTATCTTTTCGTCGATCGCTTTGAGTCGGCCACGCCTCCGATTCCTTTTTTCTGACGTCATCTCAACGCTCAGTCACGTGGTCAGAACTAAGAAATAGGAGGCGTGGCCGACTCGAGGCGATCAACGAAAAGACATTCAAAACGAAACGGTTGTAACTTGCCTTGCCTGTAGAAAAGGCTATATTCTTCTTCAGTTGTATAAGAGCCAATTAAATTCGGTTAAATTATTATACTTTTATTTTTATGTCCTGGATATATGTCACAAAAAGTGGAGATTTCAGAAAATAAAAATGGGCTAGAAGATATAACTCGCCGCCATTGTTCTCAATAGGAAAAGACAGTATAAATGTCTTATTGTGTACAATCAAGTGTATAAAACTTTGATTCTGCCAAATAAACGTCGTATATCATCCAGTGGTCTATTATCTCATCGGTACCAATGCAGATACACCCCTCACCATCCTCTAGCCTTTTCCCAACTAGCTTGGGAAATGTGGCTAAAGAGCTGTTTTTTACATGAAGTGACGATCTGTCACATCCCAGCTGCTGGGTAAAGCGCTACCTCTTGAATAGACTGAAGGTCAGTATTTGTGGCGTCTCACCACCTGTAACGCATGTCAAAGATCTACGAAGGACATTTGGGTCCATCGTTTTTTTTTTTTTTTTTTTTTTTTTTTTTTTTTATTCTGGATAGGTTCGCGCTTGACCGTATTTTCCGAGGCACGGGTGTCAGTAATGTCCTAGATAAACTTAGAAAAGTACGTATGGATTAAAAAAACACATTGGTGCTTGCCCGGTTTCGGACCCGTCACCACATTTTTGCAGACACTTCCCTACAATGTTGTAATTTAAATAAATCAATGCTTTGTCATGAACTAACAGCCTGGTATTAAAGCAAAAATCTCATCAAAACTTTGTCCCTATTCACGCATGCATCCCTATTCACCTGTTTGACGGTTCTTCAACATTCATAGTAAATTTACAGTCACTAATTTTCATGAAATGAATGGAAGGAAGGAAGCTCTTCTACCGTGCTGTAGGTATAGCATCTGACTTTTTATTTTTAAGTTCCATTAAATAATTTTGGCACGCTGGACCCTACATGATTGTCTCAATTGCTACGGATGGCCCTGTAGACGTTATATACGTATTTGGACTCGTAAATATGGTATACAAAGAGTATCCTAATTGGAAGTATCAGTAGATATGTTTGTTGATTTTATATGTACCTACCATTTTAGTTGGAATTCATTTTTACATGCTAAACCTACCACGCAAGTTACAAGTAAGCCAGAAAGTTAGCAAGGATGTTTTTTAGACTTATTAATAGACTAGTCGAAGTACTAAACAAATGTAAAAAAAAAATCAAGTTACCGTGCGCCAGACGAAGGAAAACCTCCCAGAGTCTGTTCAAAGTGTCACTAATCCACTGTAACACACAGCCCGCACACAAATTACTGCTAAGTAAAGTACACTGCATACGCCCAATAAAATTGTCAGCAAATTTCTATCACACACACCTATCATATCACTCTGCACATTATTACGTAACACTCTCTCTAAAAGCACTTTTACGTGGAACAGCGGAAAAATCAACCATTATATTTTATAGCGAAATGCACTCTCGGATCGCGAAAACGTAACAAAGAGTATCAAGTTTTTTTCGAATGTCAAATATATCTGCGCAGAACGTCGCACGACTGTCCAGGCCCCTTCGTTTGATCATATTCTATTATCATTTGATAGGCTACCTCCGTTTACGACCGAGTCGTTGTGCGAGGAAGTGTAGGATCGTTTTGTCGTTGATAGCTCGATTCACGTGTCGGCAGGAAATTATGCCCATTCAATGTGTGAGTCGGTGAACTCGTCATTAAACAGTATTGACGTAAAACATTTGCAACTAAAACAAAGTTACTAAGCACCCGGAGCAAGTTAATTTATCTTACCCACGTCTTGACCTTTCTTTCACTTAAGACTTTCTCATCACCCACATCCTTATTGTTCCTGTTACACGCATTTATGATATAATTGCTAGCATAATTCCATTGCGCGTTTTCTACGATGCAATATGTGTTCGATTCAAATAGGTGGTGGATTGAATCACGTATCCGATCATGACTACAGATGTTTGCTACTCAAACACGCGCGTGTGTGCGTTTTGCAATCGTTGTAATTAGCTAACATTGCTAAGGAAATATGCAGTTCTATCATCACTATTTTGTAGCAAAGTATGCAGGCATTTATTACCTTATTTATCTCATCGTGAAAGCATTTGTAAGCACTGGAGAAAGATAAGGTTACTTGCATTTAGCATTTCGAAATGTTCCAACAAATTGATGTACGATCTAACTAGTAACTTAGTAGCAGTTATGTACGCAAAAGCAAAACGTATATATAATCTAAGTTTTCCTTTGTATCAACATTACAAACGTATAATTAATGTAGGTAGTGGTACTTACAACAAAGCTGGAAACTTACAAAACTGATTACTATACAGTGAATATTTCAAAGTATGACCTATCTAATGCCTTAATGCTATTGTTTCCATTATTTCTAGAACAAAATAATCGTGAAAGGTAAAATTACAAATTAATGTAAATCTTACACATGGGTATCTTTCTGGGACCTTTACAACGTTACATAAAATTAGATGGGCACTCAGAGAGCCATTGTCCCTCGTAGCTAGAACAACCACATCAGATTCTTGACGATACTTGACAAAGAAAAATTGGAACCTTTATAATGCAATTAGAAAATGAACTTAAAGAAGCTGGAACTTTTTAATCATATCTTGTGATAAATATGTTACACTAATATTATTTTAATCAGTATTGATAATTTAGTTAAAGTAGGTTTTATTTTTAGGTTATCATCGAATTACATCTCCCGCCCTTGGGCGGAACGCAGGGCGTGTCAGACTTTTACTGACTAAAACCCTCTCCTAATTCCTTCGTTGCCTTTCATTCCAGGCCCGAATTTTCTTTTCAGAAGCGAATCCATGGTCCCAGTATGCTTCAACCCTGCTGGGCCCCTACGGTATGCTGACATATCCTTGAGGCGCGCGTCGACGCATTGAGCTTGGTCCGGACGGTTACCGGACGGTCGGACGGCGAGCCACCCATTGCTCGCCGTCCGCAAGCCCGCGCATTATGAAATCGGGATCGGGATCCCAGCGCCTGCGTCGTGAGATCGTTGCCGCCGATCGCCCCCACGAGGACACAGCGGAGCTCTGCCCAAACGGTAACACCTACCGTATGCACCACCGTGTCCTCCGGACGGTCCAGACAATGGTGACACCCGGGCGTTTCTAGTTAAAGTAGGTAGCATACACAAAGTTCTGTCACATTTATTTATCTACCTCCGCCTTGAGTCATTAGTTCTCAATGCTCAGGGTCATGACTTCATTAAATAATTTTCTTGTGGTAAAAAATAAATAAGTTTCTAATAAAACATAATTCATAAACGATAACTATATTTTTTATTAGTAAGACATATTTTTTATTAAACTGTGTTCAAGTGTATTTTGTCAAAATATCCGAACTGATTATATTTTTTCTTGTAGAATACATTTTATAGAAACTGATATTGGAATATTATCCGATATTACATTTGTTCTGCGTAACGTACCTGATACATAAAATATTTATGGATTAACCCGATAGACAACCGACCCTCCAGTGCGCCCGTAAATTAATGTCGCTTCCATCAAGCTTTCCAAACGGATTGACAACCGCAGACTAACATACACACACACACTCAGACACCGGTATTTTCCGAATAACAGAACAAAGACATACGTATATGTAAGACCATATAACGGTATATTGACGTGCATCTAAGCAGTATATTTTTCTTTTATTTCGTAGATGTAAAAGAAGATTGCTTTTGTCCAGCATTCAATAATACTTTTGCGGAAACTGAAAATTGTATTCAACGGAGCGAACCATTATAAACATTTTTCACATAATACCACTAGGGGTTTAGTTCGTCGAACTACTTTGGAATAGTACTGCAGACTCCAAAAAGTTTGTTACATACATATTTTATTCGCTTTTTCAATCTTTTCTGGCTCAAAATGGCCGGTCTCTAGACACAGTGTTATTCTTTTTCAATGAACAACCAAATGTAGAATATATTTTAATTATCATGCACACGCTATTTTCACATTCTTCTTGCTCTAGTACGGTAATTAAAGAACTGTAATTAACTTTAAAAAAGTTACGAAACAAATAAATAGTCAGTACTTTTTAGGATTTTTTTGTGAAAAAACTGTAGTTAAACTGTAGTGTATTATTTATTCAGGAACATTTTACTTTTTATTACTTACCTTATATCCATTGAACATAGTATTGTTCTGAATTTTATAAGAATTTGTTGTTGGCAGTCAGTCTGTTCTTAATCTGTTTGTTTTAGCTGTACTTAAGTCTTCAATATAATAATAATTATTTATTTTTCCTCAAAACCGTATGAGCTTTAATGTTCCCACTGCTGTGACTCAGGCCTCCTCTCTAAAAGAGAGAATGGGCCGTAATCCACCACGCGGGCCCAGTACGTGTTTGTGGATGTCACATGTTTTCTTCATTTTTTTTTGGTTCTATGACATCCTCACAATATTTTCTGTTCTGTTACTAAAAATAAAAATATGTCAAGAAATAAAAATATGCAACTGTGCGTGAGCTAGGCCGAGCCTGTATTTCAGGCTTCAATTCTCTTCGCAGATTGTTTTTTTTGTCATTATAACAGCAGTTGCGTGTTACGTTTATATAATTTAAAACTGAAAAAATATTAATTTACAATGGATATTATATTTTGAATGTTATAAGAAGGTCTTTAGTAGTTTGATAACATGTGAATAGAAAATTTAATATGTAATTTGGTTTTGCATTCTTGTTTACTTAGTGTATAGATATTGAGAGTTGTATTTAGTTTATTATTGATTTAGATAATGTTATTAAGTAATTTATAAGATAAACAAGTACTGAATAGCTATATTGTGTATTTACATGTTATATTTAATCATTTATTTAATTTTTAGCGACCTGTTCTAGCATCGCACTGGTGTGACAAATCTTTTAAATTCTCTGCTTTTCTCTACTATAAATCACATTAAACACTTAAAGCCTTCTTCAAGAATCATTCTGTCTATTGGCGAAAACAGTATCAAAATCCGTTCAGTAGTTGTTAAGTTTATAGCGGTCATACAGACAGACGCGATGGAAGACTTTGTCTTGCCTTGTGCAAAATTTTACGTACCTAGTCCCAATAGTTTTGGCTGAGCGTTGTTATGTCAGTTAGACAATTTCTCCTTTTATAAATATAAATACAAGGTATAGATATACGTGTATTACAAACCTACATTTTAGACTTTTTATGCAAAAAAAGAAACAAAATAAGAACATTTTGCCTGCACCCCACATTCCAAAACATACTAAAACAGACACAACCCACACATTTCTCTGCGTCTGTAATTTAAAACTAGTTTAAAACGCAAAGTTAGTAGTTTGAGCTGAACCTTAGCAACGTCGACGGTAAGTAGTATCGGATAATTTTAGAGATGTAGAGTGGAGGTCGGGGCGGTATCGATCGTGAGGTAACATTCGAGCATTCGGTACCCGAGTCCCCGACACGGTACCGCCGTGTTCTTACCTTGAACCTTGCGACGTAATAAAGACGTAGATGGATAATGGAAACTAAGACAGTACGTCTCTATTCTCTGGATTTTTGTTACGTGTTTTGGTAAGAAAAATGTTGTGTTGACATCAGGTTGCCAATATTGGGTTAGTCATATTTTCAGTGTAAGTTTTTTTTATACTCATCACCTCCCTAACCGTTTCCCAACAAGCTTGGGGTCGGCTTCAAGTCTAACTGATGCGGTAAAATACATGTGTTTTATATGGAGCGATTGAATTGACTGATAGTCAGGCTTTATTGCGTCTGGACTACCTGTAACGACTGTCAAAAAGATTTACAGATGACAACCGGGACCAAAGGTTTTACTTGCATTCCGAGGCACGTTTTATACTTTACCTAGGTAATTTAGATTAAGCCGATACTCAGCGGTGACTTGGTAAACATAATTTAGGTACTAAATTAAATGAACAAACAAAAATCCCCTATACTCTATTATTATATCTATATCCGACTATTTTTTTTTTCATTTGGATGTTAAATCTAAAATTGTTTCTTTCTGTTTTCTTCTTTTTCTTTCTTAATCTTATTCGTATTTTTATTTATTTCCTTTTTTTCTTATTTCTTAGTTCTTATTGCTCGGACAAGAAAAAATTCACGGGGTTAGCTTACATGACTTGCATATTCCCTCCACTGTTGACACAGAAAGGGAATGTCTCCACTGGACATGCACACAACACTAAGTCTGTAGGGACAGCATAATATTATAGCATTGTTCGATGACCCAGTAAAAGCCAGTCGAGGCTAAAGACCGAGATTCCGTCTGATTAATTCTATATATCGAGGTTTAGCATTTATATATCATTAGCGACCTGCCTCAACTTTGCACGGCTGTTCGAAGTCTTCGAAATACACGGCTTAATCTACTAAAATAATTAATTATTAAACTCGTAAACCTTTCTCATGAATCATTCTGTTTATTGCTGAGAACATGACATTATGTTTAGGAGTTTTTAAATTTACCGCAAATAGACAAACAGACGTGGTGGGGATTTTGGTTTATAATTTCGGCCCTTTCCGCTTTAGGTAAATGGCGTAACTCCAAATCTCATACTTTTGACAATGAGCAAGAAACAAAAAATTTTAAAAAAGTGGGAGCTTTTAGAACATTTTGGGTTGTAAAAATATTTTTTTCACCATAGTGCAACTATAAATATAGTTACAGATTGAAAGAGTGTGAAAAACTCAGTAAGCATCAAAAAGTTCATTTTTTCAAAAAGGTATTTACGCCCTTTGTAGCTGAAAGAGTGTCGCTATATGTAAAGATGGCTATAACTAAACTTTGGAAAAAGAGCTTCGCTCTATAGATATACAAAAATAATTTAAGCCGTGGTGAAACGGTTAGTAAAGGGCCTATTTACACTACGCGATATTCGGCACACGATATTCAGACTGTCTTATTTTATGATACGAGTAAGACCAGTCTAACCCTTATTACACTACGCGACATCGACTAAGACTGTCTGAATATCGAGTAGTGTAATAGGCCCTTCAGTCGACATCGTTGTGGTGGTAAAGACAGGTCACCATTAATTCATCTGTAGTTATGTAGTATTGTGATTTTATATAAAATACGCTTACCAACAAGAAGGTTGTTCATGTGATTAGGGTGGGTCCTTACCTGTAACAGAAATTTGTAGTTTGTATTTCCCATATTATTAATAATAATAATATAATATAATATTCACACAACTATCACACAACGCCGTCTAGTCCCAAGCTAAGCAGAGCTTGTGTTATGAGTACTAGACAACTGATAAACATACTTAAATATTTTTAAATACATACATATTATAGATAAATTACACCCAGACACAGAACAAATGATTGTGCTCATCACATAAATATTTGTCCTGGGTAGGAATCGAACCCACGACCTCCGGCATAGCAGTCAGGGCCACTAACCACTAGACCAACAGGCCAGTCAAATTCCTGTAAATTCCTGTAAAGATAACTTTCATTTCAAAATAATATAACTAAAGCTATATTTTAAGGTGATGTTCATTTAGAAGTTCCATAATGAGGGAAACACGAAACTAACTGATATATTCATTACATTAAGTGACATTAAAATGTACATAATTGTGAGGTATAACGAATAGAGTACGTTGCGCATACATTAACTGGTAGCTCGGTTTCAGGTTCAACTTATTTAAGGGGCGGTTGTTTTCATTTCTCCGTAAACGT
Organism: Mythimna vitellina; assembly: GCA_949316375.1. Taxonomy (NCBI): domain Eukaryota; kingdom Metazoa; phylum Arthropoda; class Insecta; order Lepidoptera; family Noctuidae; genus Mythimna; species Mythimna vitellina. Next base: position 7,393,688 of record OX438694.1, on the reverse strand, counting down.
CCGGTTTTTCGTCTCAAAATTTGCCGAATTCATGTACATTACAAATTAACAAGTCTTCGTGCAGTGCAGATTTAGTCATTAGTTTAATGTAGAAAAATTTGTTTTTTTTTTTTTAATGTTTTGATTTTTCAGATATGGCCGCTGTTTTCTAGCTGACTACTGAAACCAACCAAGGGCGGAATTCACTAATAAAACTAATCGCGTTTTAACGTCGCCGCTGTCACTTGTAAAAATACAGACAAGTGACACTAGTGACAGCGGCTAAACGCGATTATGCGAGCCAAACGTTAAAACGCGATTAGTTTTATTGGTGAATTTCGCCCTTAGACGTTAAATTCTCATTTAAAGTTTACACAGCAAACATGTAATGGTCAAATCATATGAGCATCATGCAGACTAGTAGGTACTAAACATACAAAGTACCTTCTAGTCCATCAGAAGGTCATCTGAAAAATACAGTGTTGATCTTCGAATCATCGAGTATTAGTTCACATGATTAATCATCTGTTGCACATTTCTCGAACTCAAAGCATTTATTTTAGTTATACCGTTTACAGACCGACAGATTTTAATTAACAGGGTCGGTTAATTACAAGAAAAAAAACGATTAAATAAATTATTCGCATGTTCCAAATAGAAAATCTCTTTACAAATTTTTGGTTAGTTCGTTACGTTGAACTTTTACATATATGTAAGAACGGTATAGAAAGACGTGCACGTTTAGGAGCGTCCAGGTTCTCACCGGACACGGTAAGTTCGGGAGGTTCCTGCACCGGATTCGTGCGGAAACGACGCCCGGGTGTCGCCACTGTGTGGACCGCCCGGAGGACACGGTAGAGCACACGGTGGAGGTGTGCCCCGCTTGGGCAGAGCAACGCAGTTACCTCGTGGGGGTAATCGGCGGCGGCGATCTTTCGCGCCGGGCCTTGGTTCAGGCCATGCTCCGGAGCGAGGAGGAGTGGCAGGCGGTCGCCTCCTTCTGCGAAGCCGTAATGCTACCGAAGGAGGCGGCCGATCGCGTGAGGCAACGGTCCTTACGCTCCAATCGCCGCCGCCGGGATTCCGATCCTGATTTCCGGCCACCGTAGGCGCGGGCTTGCGGACGGCGAGCAATGGGTTGCTCGCCGTCCGATCGTCCGGTAATCGGAGCGAGCCCAAGTCGTCGACGGCGCGTACTGTTCCACGCGCGCCTCAAAGAGATGTCAGCAAATCGTGGGGGCCCAGCAGGGTCGAAGCCTACTGGGGCCACGGGTAGTGTGAAAGCGAAACCCGGGGCCCTGGGACGAAGGCAACGAAGGAACAGGAGTGGGTTTTTAGTCAGTAAAAGTCTGACACTATCTCCCGCTCCGCCCAAGAGCGAGTTTTGTCATAAGATGATTTTTCCACCCAATAAAAAAAGGGATCTTTAGAAAACAATAATAATGAGATGTTAACATAGCACACACAGTACACGCTGGTTGGTCGTTGTTATTTTATTAAACAAAATAATGCAGTTACTCGTCATCACAGCGAAAAGAAACCCAATATAAACGTATTGAATTAATACCCGATTCCAGTGAATACCCAAAATACTTTAATTTCACTAACAAAATCGAGGCGAAATAATTTATTTAAAAACATTTTCGCTTGCAACTCTCGAGGCTAAAAATAGCTGTATACGAGCGCGCCATATCGCTACTGTACGAGTTTATACGATGCATGTGGAACCTCCAACCCAGGTCAGGTCAGGTGTTTAGCTAGTCTGCAGTATTTATGTAGGTACTCTTAGTTTTAATTAATAAATAATCACCTTCTATGCACAAACTACTAGAACAGCTCGGGTGTAATATATCACCTAGTTGCTTTGTTACGAGTACCATCTGTTAATTTAGTCAGTAAAGTTATAGTGTGAGGGTTGTACCTATGCAGAAAGATTTAGGCTCCTGTGATCAGGCGTTTTTGAAGATAAGTTTTATTGGGGCTCAATCACACTAATATCATAATGGTGATAGTTGTGTGTTTATGTGTTTGGTTCTTCTTCACGCTTGAACGGCAGAACAGATTTAGATGAAATTTGGCATTTGGATAGGCTATATCCTGGAATAGCAAATAAGGTCTTTTATTCGTGATTTTTATCTCGAAAGTATGTTCCATTGGGACAATTTTTTACTTTATGTTTTCAGCACTTTTGTTACAACGTTTATCAAAAGTCCATCTCTCTGTATTCACGTAATTTTGTTTTTCTAATCTTATTGCAGAGCCCCTTAAAATTACATTTATCTAAAACCTACTTGTCTAAAAACATGCGAAATGTATACTAACAAGGTTTTTTTTACTGGGTTTTTTTTTTTTTTATTGGGTGGGAAAATCATGAGGAAATCATCTTATGACAAATCCCGCTCTTAGGCGGAGCGCGAGATAGTGTCAGACTTTTACTGACTAAAAACCCACTCCTGTTCCTTCTTTGCCTTCGTCGCAGGGCCCCGGGTTTCACTTTCACACTACCCGTGGCCCCAGTAGGCTTCGACCCTGCTGGGATGCTAGCAAGGTGCGTTTCTCATGCGAACCCCATCAATACCAAAATATAGTGACTGCCTAGTGTGCGCTAGATACTAAATAAATACACTAGCTGACCTGACAAACGTTGTTCTGCCAAATAAATGAACAAAAAAATCGAACGAAATCAGAAACTTTATTTCAATTAGACCATTAACAGGCACTTTTGAATTGTCAAAATATCGGTCAGTCAAAAAAAAAGAGAGCTAAACGTAAGTATAAATCAAAACAAAAATACGAAAATTACCATTAAAAAATCGGGGGTGGGGTTGAAGAGTAATAGATAGCCTACTTACTCTCAGATTTACCAAATATACACGAAAAATTCGAGTTCGTAAACAAACACGATGACACGAGATTTTTATATGCATACTAGCTTTTGCCCGCGTCTTCGTCCGCGTAGAAGTCGAAAATGGTTTTATTAGGGTTTATGAGATACGAAAATATGAAATATTATTTATCTTCGTCGTGTGTGATAGTCCATTGAATTATATGGCGAGCGATATTGTATCTTAAGATAAAATATTATAGTATCTTAACCATGTGCAGCGCCCTTTAGTGAACACCACTGCGGGTCACGTAACCTACGGCAAACTTATTATTTGCGGTTGGTACAGTAATCGGGTCTAGGGATCGAACCGCAAAATTAAGTTTGTTTTTTATTGTATATACTTTTCCGGGATAAAAAGTGCCCAGAATATTAAAGAATAATTATACCAAGTTTCATCGTAATCGAACCGGTAGTTTTTGCGTGATGCCTGAACAAACAGACAGACAAACATTTTTTTAAATCACGTTTTTGGGTTCGGTGTCGGTCTAGAAACGCCCCCCGGCAATTATTTTTTTTAATATTTTCAATGAACAGAATTTTCACTTCTACAGATTTATTATAAATATAGATTAGAAATTCTAAAGTTGTAGTTAGAAACGCTACCTATAAAATGAAGTTTAGCACTACATATGTTACTAAAGGATTGTTACGTTTGAAAGGAAGAAATTAGAGAAATACTTGTTTTATTTCAATAAAATCTCGAAACTGCAAGCCCTATAAACCATTATTCCACAGAATTAAGCGGAAACCTGGTGCATAATGGCAAATAGTTTCACAAACTAATTTCTCGGAAGCACTGTTAATGATTGCAATAATAATATTGTAGCTATTAATTCAAAAGCAAATTACTCAAAGCTCGTGACACAGCCGCCACATGCAAGGTAATCTAAAACTTCTAAAACTAATTCTAAAACACAAACTAAATAATGCTTGAACTAACAAAAGTCGATTTAAGCAAAATACTATATTAAGTTCCGTCATGACACAGTAAATAATTATGCAGTTGGGGGCAAACTGTGGCAGACGCGACAATTTCCCTGCACAAATTCATGCACCCCAAGCGGTGCATGAATTATGAATTTCATACATACATGAGCTCCTTTAATTATTATGCTTCGTAATTTAGATGACAGGTACGTTCTATATGTACCTACCAACGTCTAAAGTAGAATATCCATTGCGTGTTTACTCACAAGTAACTAAGCGGCCGCAATGATAAATGTGGACGGGTTCACGACCTCGATTTCCAGCCACCGTAGACGTGGCGAGGAATGGGTAGCTCGCCGTCTGACTGTCCGGTAATCATCCGGACAGTACGTAGTGTTCCATGCGCGCCTCAAGGAGATGTCAACAAACCTCTGCAGGGCCGATAACCGTTAGGATCACCGAGATTTTCTAAAAAGAAAACCCGTGGACCTAGAACGCAAAGGGCCACTGAAGGAGACAGGTATGGTGTTTGACAGCAAAAATCTGACACACCATCCCGCTTCACCTAGAGGGGGAGAAATCATGCGATGATTTCCCATATAAAAAAACCACCCTCACTCTTCTGCAGCGCAATACGAAATATTATTAAAGAAATTCACAATTCCTATATTACACCGTTTCCGGGTACAAGAGAAATTGTCACAAGTTCGCAAATTACAAAGCTAGAATAGCGAATAACCAACTTCACTTTAATTCAGACAGGCCATTGTCACTGGAGCCACAAAAAAGATAGGTACAGAAGTCAATCTCATGTATGTACTTCACTTTTCATACCTACGCTCGGCGATCGCTCTAAGGTTAATGTTGAGTTTAAAAAACCGTCCACTGAATAGTTAGAATAAGGTATTTTTTGTTGGTCCATTTTTTCCCAAAAAAGTTCATAGACGCTTTTCTCAAACGGATAGCACTCCAGCTCGCATTGAGCTGAATTGAGCCGAGATATCGTGTCCGTGAGCGGTGTCTATGTGTGCGTTATTCGAGCGCACTTTGTATGTAGATTGACTTCTGTTCCTATCTATTTTATGCTGGAGCTCACACGACCACAACACTACCGTTCAGAACCGGTTCATTTACAGGTTTCCATACCGACCACCGAGTTGTGGTAGGTAATGGTTGAGTGGCTTCCGGGAAACGAGCAATGTCCTGTATTTTCAGGGCTGCCACACTTAAAATACCATCAGCAAACCATTTCAAAAGTTTGGCTAAATAAAGCACTTTACTCCTTACACTACATCCTATGTTTGTCATCCTATTTATATAAAAGCTAATTTTTTTTCTGCTAATTAATAATTTAAACCCTAAAAAATATTTTAACAAAACATTCAATTAGCATTTTTTTTTGTGTGTTTTTTTAGGTGGGTTATCATCTAATGACATCTCCCGCCTTTGGGCGGTGTGGGAAGGCGACTTTTATTGACTAAAAATCCACTCCTGTTCCTTCGTTGCCTTGTAACATTTTTGTGTGTTAAACTCTCAAACCACTATGATATTGTCGATTACTGTTAAAATTAAATAGTCATCAAAATATAAAACGTGTTAAAATTTAGTGAAAACCTTTTCTCAATTTATGATGTAACTTACGTTTGTATAGAAGTTCAGGGGTAAGTCTATGGTCAACCGTCAAGATGACATATCAAAATTTTCCGTATTTTTCAATTTAAATCAATTATCTTTGAAAAACTCATCGAAAGAACTTTATTTAAAAAATGTCTTCGATGTGGGATTCGGTGCATGTGGATTTCTGGAGGAACGCTGGCCTGATGCTGCGTGAGCGAGCGTACGTGACCCACCACCACACCGCGCCGCTCCTTTGATGACTACGACTCCAACGCACACATGATGTTAGAAAGTAGCAGATTCTGAACTAATTGACCTCCATTGGTGTAATTGCTGCAAGGCGTTCTGATGTGAGAATAAACAAATAAATAAATAAATAAGTAAATAAACGCTAAGGTACGGAACCCTCCTCATACGGGACGTTGAAAAGATTGGATTAATTCTATTTACTCTACTAGCTTTTGCCCGCGATTTCGTCCGCGTAGAAGTCGAAAATAGTTTTATTGGGTTATTTGAGATACAAAAATATGAAATATTATTTATTATCTTCGTCGTGTGTGATACATCCATCGATTGAATTGTATGGCGAGCGATATTATATCATAAGATAAATATTATAGTATCTTAGCCGTGAGCAGCGCCCCTTAGTGAACTCCACTGCGGGTGACGTAACCCACGACAAACTTATTATTTTCGGTTGGTACAGCAATCTGTTCTTGGGATCAAACCGCAAAATTAAGTTTGTTTTTTATTGTATATACTTTTCCGGGATAAAAAGTACTTAGTCTGGTGCCAAGGATATTAAAGAATAATTATACCAAGCTTCATCGTAATCGAACCGGTAGTTTTTGCGTGATGCCTGAACAAACAGACAGACAGACAGACAAATTTTTTTAATCACATTTTTGGGTTCGGTGTCAGTCTAGTAACACCCCTATTATTTTTTTGATATTTTCAATGTACAGAATTTTCACTTCTACAGATTTATTATAAGTATAGATAACTACTATGCTTCAAGCCACGCAAGTAATGGAAAAAAAACAAATTAGTATGATACCTATTCAGTTATTTTGATCCAAAATGGCGTGTTTCGTCAGTTTTCGTGCTACTGAGCAGTTTCCAAAATCAAATCTATGTGCTTTCCAAACTTCACGAAAAATAAACCAGAAGTGAAATGCGATGTCAAAGTACTTTTAGTTTTGGTTATTAAACTTGTTGACTGTGCAAGTTACATGATAACATGAATTATATACTGCTTCTGGTCCGTATTACTTGCTTAGTACACACAAATGTTAATGTTGTGTTATTTTATTATATTATTTAGTATGTATTTTTGTGATATTTATTTTATTATGAGTATATAAATAATTAGTTGGATGCGAGACGCACAGGACCGGCGACATTGTGGCGACATTTGGGGGAGGTCTATGTCCAACAATGGACGTCTTTCGGCTGAAATGATGATGATGATGATATAAATAATTATTATTATAGTATATATATTTTTTTTTCGGATGTTACATTATTTTATTGTTAACAATGTATTTTGTGTGTACCAATTTTCCTTTTAATACATAGTGTCTACATCTCTATTTACTCGAACTCTCCTTTCGCAGCCATGCTGGAAGAGATTTCTTTAGAAATAAGCATCACCTTTGTATTATTCTTCTGTTTCCTTTTTATTTTCTTTTCTTATTATGTTTGTACATAAATTGTTAAATAAATAAATGTTGTAATGTGTTGTTTTTTTGTAGGTGGTAAAATCATCCAATGACATCCTCTGCTCTTGGGTGGGGCGAGAGGGTGTATCAGACATTTACTGACTAAAAACCCACTCCTGTTCCTTCGTTGCCTTTCATACCAGGGCCGAGACTTCCTTTCAGAAGGAGACCCTTGGCCCTAGTAGAATTCGACCCCACTGCGACCCTATGGTTTGCTGACATCTCTTTGAGGTGCGCATGGAACAGTACGCGCTGTCGATGATTTGGGCTCAGTCCGGACGGTACTGGACGGTCGGACGGCGGGCTAACCACTGCTCGCTGTCAACAAGCCCGCGTGATAATGTGTTGGTTTAATTTTAAGGAAACCTCATATTACTTGGCTTGCGGTTTATCCAGGATAATTATATTTTTCTATTGTTTTTCTTTGTACAAGCCTCTGCCAGCGGTTTTCCTTTACACATGAAAGTGGAAAGTTATCCTGAGGAAACTTACTCTCGGCATAAATATATCCTATTCTAAAATATCGTCTACCCGTGTATCAAGTTTCATCCAAATCCGTTCAGACGTTGATACATGAAGAAGTAACAGACAAAGAGACATTTATCTGTACGTGGAGCAGGGTGTAAATTTCCACATACCTCTTTTTTTCTGTCTAGTCGGGTGTTGTGTCTGGTCCAGGCAATTGCCCAAAGTTGAGTTTAGGCAATAGCCTAAACTCAACATGCGATTAGAACTTAAACAATAGTTTAAGTTCTAATCGCATGATGAAGGTTTTCGAACTTTTAGTTCCTATCTTGCGTCACAGATATCGCTACAGACAGACAGAATTATTGTCACATCTATAATATTAGTACGGATTTTTTTTTCTTCTTTTAATTCATGAAATCTGAAATTAGATTAAAGTACTTGTGAAATCCACCAATGTTTTATTATTAAAAAAGTTCGTTTCATCATGTTACGGAAATAGCTGTTCCAGACATATTTCAATCAAAATCAAGTAAGACTCGAATTAAAAAAAAACTTTCTCTATGCCTACCTGTCGTTTGCTTGGAACACGAGTTCTACTTAATATTTTCAATTGATTACCACACTGTAGGGTACGGTACCTACTGTCAACAATTTTTATGTTTTAAATAATTTATAAAAATACTGATAGCTTTATTATGCATATTTATGTCTTATTAGAGTGACACCGCTTGTGAAAGCTAGTTAGTTGGGGACCCAGCAGGGGTCATAAGTCCTAGAATACAAAAAGCAACTGAAGGAATATAGTTGTGGTTTTAACCAGTAAAAGTCTTAAAAGCCCTGAGAACTCGAAAGATGATTTCCCACCTTAAAAAAGTAGGTATTGTGATATCGAAAGGAGATCGCATGAGTTAGGTTAACGAACTGGCATGTAATATATACTTTTAAGGATTTTGTTGTTCTAGAATAGGTTTGAAAATTGTTAAAAAAAAAGAAAAGTCTAGGTTTTGAAGTTCGGACATAACCATTGTGCTAATATTGAATTCTTGAAGAAAAGTATAGTAAATTTATATAGCTTCCCAAATATTTCATTGAAGCAAAAAGTCTGACACCCCAATTAAACCGTCGCAGAGTGCGACAGTACACTATAATTACTTTTTTTTTTCTTTAAAAAAATGTTTTACTATAGCCTTAAACTTTTCTAACGCAAAGATCCATAAACCTCAAAATTCTAGAACAATATCATATTTTTCTCGAATATCGTTTTACGACTCAGCGTAGCGTTTATTGCAAGATTTCAGGCAAAATTGAAGGCATTCTATACAACCTACAAAATCTGGAAACCCCGCGGATATGCTTTATTGTAAAATAACAACGTTGATTTCAAGGAAAATACTTTTATGAGCACTTTGACAGACCGTTATTTTATTTATTTATTTATTTAAACTTCATGTACAGTGGTGGTACATAGGCGGACTTAATGCCACAAAGCATTCTCTACCAGTCAACCAATGGGTTAAAAAGACAACATTGTGGTAGGTGTGCACAATAAATAAATAACAAATATTTTTGAAATAGAATGTAGTATCGTTAAATTAAGTGGCTTATAATAATAAAATACGTACATATGCATAATAAAATACGTATATATATTTTATTTATTAGCACACATAACTTGAATACCTACAACCTGATATTCATATAAATTACGAAAACAAAAAAAAGATGTTGTCAACTTCAATCCAAAATAAGTACCTAACAAGATGAAAGAACTAAAAACCGAAACTGAAACCGACCTCATCTAGTTTAAAATGACGAAAAAAAAATTGACGTTTAAAAGTGTTTTTTTAAACCTACTAACAAAATAAATATCATTTATCAAACGTAGTCTTTTTTGAGGTGGAAAATCATCTAATGAATTCTCCCGCTCTAGGGCAGAGGGAGGACGTGTTGTTTTTTTTAGTGTGGGAAAATCATTTTATGACATCCCCCGCTCTTGGGCGGAACGGGAGATAGTGTCAGACTTTTACTGACTAAAAACCCACTCCTGTTCCTTCGTTGCCTTCATCCCAGGGCGGGGGTTTCGCTTTCACACTACACGTCGGAGGGAGGGCGTGTCAGATTTTTAATGACTAAAACTACACCTTTATTCCTTTAGTTGCCCTTTGCGTTTTAAGACCACGGGTTACCTTTACAGAAGTCGTCCCATGACCCTAGCAGGCAACGGCCTTGCTGGGCCCCTACGGTTTTGCTGAGATCTCTTTGAGGCGCGCGTGGAACACTACGCGCTGTGTTACTGGACCGGACGGCGAAAAAAAACATGGTCTAAGACTTGTTTCTCTTAGGATATAAGTCTCAAGTTAGATATAAGTATACCTAATACAAGCTATACAAGCTGAGTTTGTTTCGATGTTTCTTTTCAGGTTAGTCAGCTAAGAAACACCGGCCTCATCATCATCATCATCATTTCAGCCGAAAGACGTCCACTGTTGGACATAGGGCTCCCCCACGCGACGCCACAACAACCGATCCTGTGCGTCTCGCATCCACCGCTCTCCCGTGACTCTTATCACGTCGTTGGTCCACCTTGCGGGAGACCTTCCAAAGCTGCGTTTTCCGGTGCGCGGTCGCCACTCTAGAACCTTTCGGCTTCATCGACCATCCGTTCTACGAGCAATGTGCCCTGCCTACTGCCACTTTAGTTTAGCGATTCTTCGGGCTATGTCGGCGACCTTGGTTCTCCTGCGGATATCTTCATTCTTTATGCGATCACGCCTTCTAATGAGGCCCATTGTAAGCGACCATGTTACAGTACCATATGTCATCACTGGCAACATGCATTGATCATAGACTTTCGTCTTAAGACACTGGCCAGCGAAAACCGGCCTCATCTAGTTTAAAATGACAAAAAAAAATTGCCGTGTAAAAGTGTTTTTTTAAACCTATTTGCAAAATGAATATCATTGATCATTTATACAAAGATTCAATACACTACTTCCTTGTACCTGAATCACTCGTCACCACACAATAGCAGACGACCAAAATAGGAACGTACATCATTCAGGAGAAGCGACGCCATCGTAAACACAACAATGAATAAAACATGCAACAACAACAACACACGGTTGTTTTCCTACCCCTCCACAACAAATCGATAAAAGCAGGAACACGACTAAGGTCTCGAACAGGGTGAGGAGCTTATGAGGATGGTAAGGCGAGCGAAAGAATCTTTACTATCTATAATAATGTTGTAAACTAAAGAGTTTGTTTATTTAAAATGCGCTGATCTCAGGCATTACTGGTTTGAATTTAAAAATATCATCACGCTACAAGCCACGGAAGTGAAACAGTAATCAAAAGTGCGAGTAAAACCGCGGAGGACAGATGGTCAAACACAAACCTGCCGCATTTGTGCCCTTACTGAAACATATCATATATCTATTATACGATGTATTACACGCAGACTACAGCTTATCGGCGGCAGCGATCTCTCGCGCTGGGCCTTGGTTCAGGCCATGGTTCGGAGCGAGGAGGAGTGGCAGGCGGTAGCTTTCTTCTGCGAAGCAGTAATGCTAGCAAAGGAGGCGGCCGATCGCGTGAGGCAACGGTCCTTACGCCCTGTCCGCCGCCGGAATTCCGATCCCGATTTCCGGCCACCGTAGGCGTGGGCTTGCGGACGATGAGCAATGGGTGGCTCGCCGTCCGACCGTCTGGTAACCGTCCGGACCGAGTCCAAGTCGTCGACGGCTCGTACTGTTCCACGCACGCCTCAAGGAGATGTCAGCAAATCGTAGGGGCCCAGCAGGGTCGATGCCTACTTGGGCCACGGGTAGTGTGAAAGTGAAACCCGGGGCCTTGGGACGAAGGCAAAGAAGGCACAGGAGTGGATTTTTAGTCAGTAAAAGTCTGCGCTCCACCCAAGAGCGCGACTTGTCATAAGATGATTCTCCCACCCAATAAAAAAAAAAAATCTACAGCTTGCAATGCACTGTGCCACCCTAATCGCGTCCGCCATCGCGCCCGCTACCACGCGTTTACTCTGATCAAGGTCTAAGAAATGGAAAAATTGCTTGTACGTTCCGCAAATTTTAGTGAAACTAGTTTATGTATCGCTGCCGTCTTTATTTTGAAGCTAGCTTTCCTCCAGAGGTTTAGACTTCTTACCACTTTGCTTGCTCGGGTAATAAATTTAAATATAAAAAAGTACATGACTCTTACAGGGTTTTGTTTTTAAATTGGACTGTACGGGTAAATCCGAATCCACAGAGATAAGGAGAAGCTGTTTTATGAACCTATATTTTCATAAAACAATTTTGATATTTTCTTTTTTGGTAAGTACGTTACTCGGTATCGCAAATAAAATTGAAAAATCGATTGTAAAATTGAAAACCTATTTTCGTTAGAGGACCATTTCAAAACGAGTTTTATAGGTTTTTTTAAAGGGAAAAATCATCTAATGTCTACTCCCGCTCTAGGGTGGAACACGATGATACACGTCTCCAGACTTTTACTGACTAAATCTACACCTATATTCCTTCAGTTGCTTTGCGTTCTAGGACCATGTACAAACTACCCCTTTTTAGGTAGTTTTGAATATCGAATTATGAAAAGCTTTTTTATTTACTTAGATTACTATTTATTTCCCTCTTTTTATCCCCTTAAAAGTTGAATTTAAAAAAGCCCTTAGTGTTCGCCTATATCATAAAAGGAAACCTCGTGCAAAATCTCACTGTCCTAAGCCCAATAGTTTCGACTGTGCATTGATATGTCAGTCAGTCAATATATATAATTAAGAGAATTTAATTTCTAATCCCTCATTTCAAAAATTGCAAAAGCTTCATTTACTAGAACAACGCACTTCTGCGAAGGCCTCGACTTAGTACCTAATCAGTAACATATAACAGATATAGTGAGGAAATCAATTATTCGTCACTCCAAGGTAATCCAATACTTGGAATACCTATCTTCACTAACTAGCTAACCCATAATCAATTGTGAGTTATTACTGGGAAGCAATATTGCTTTTTTCGCAATGACGAACGGTAGGTAATAATACATTTAGCAAAGCTTCATAGAAATAACAGTACCAGCCTGTGTGCAATACTACGAATGCTTGAGCTTAACGTAAATTATTACCTTTGAAGTCACATAACTACGATTATAAGCCTGCTAATAAGAAGGCAAAACATGAAGGTGGTTTGGAACTCCAGAAAGTCCAAAATCAAAGGAGCGTACTACCTACTTTGTTCCTAATTTGAATCTGCACCTAGATCTCAAAATCTCTATCATTCAGCAGTTCATGAAATGCCTCACCAAACGTCTCTTTGTTACTGCTGTGAAATTTCGAAACTACTTAATCGCAATGGCCGTTCGATATGAACTCTCCTGCATCCGTAAGATTGGCTGTCCAAGGTATATCTTTTTATTCCCGATGACACTTATTCCTTTTTTCGCCCGTAGGGACACTAGTACCCTTCGAAAATCCAGACCATTGTCTCGCCGTCAAGGCCCGCCGCTCTGTTTCTGTGCATGCCTAACCCCATCCCTCGCTTGATCCAGCCTATGCTGGCATAGGCTAAACGAACTAGGAAACTACTGGAATCAATTTTCAATCTAGCCAGTCCGTCCCTTACCAAAGGTAAAGTCCGTACCCCACAGGGAGTGCCTTTAGCGTATAGTTGCTTAGTTTTATTAAAGTTTTAGGTTTTTTTTAGTACTAGCCACTAGGGTTTTAATTTTATAAAGGTCGCTCCAGGTAAACCCAGATAAGGTTGACCTACGATAAGTCACTCATAAAAAAGGGGTTTAGACAATAGCAAATAAAGTCTTAGAATTCAATAAATATTTATTAGGAGTTCTAGTAGATACTGCAAGTTCATAAAACCACCTTTATATGTTTTAATGTTTAAACAAAAGACTATATTTTAACATTGATTTAATATAAAAATGTTTTGTCACCGTGGGCGTTCCAGCCGTATTGGAACCCCATGGCCTGGCACGCGACGATGGCAAGAGACCGGACGGCATGTCGTTATTCACATGGAGGATGGGTAAGCCTTTAATATGGGACGCTACTTGTGTTGATACTCTTGCGTCTTCCCATCTTCCTAGCTCGTCGTGTTCTGCTGGTGCTGCTGCTGCAGGTGCGGAAACCCTCCAGTGGCGGAAATATAATAATCTTGTTGGAATTTATATAATCGAACCGTTTGGGGTTGAAACTCTTGGATCGTGGGGTCCGAGTGCTCACAAGTTGTATATAGATCTATCAAAACGTCTAATTGAGACTTCGCGTGACACAAGGGCTGATTTTTACTTCGGACAGAAGATAAGCATTGCCATACAGCGTGGTTGACCAGTCTTTTGTGCACATTGCCAGTCGACAGCGATGTGGTAGAGTTTTTTGACGCCATATTTTAGTTTTTTTTTTAATTTTAACAGTAATTTTAGTTAGTTAAGTATTTTTTTAATGTAAATTATTCGTGGTAATCAATAATTTAAAAATAAAAACGAATAAACAATCTGTCAGTTAAAGAACAAGTCTCGGAAATGAACTGTTGATACTAAAAACGGGTTAAGTTTTTCGCCGTCCAGTTAACCCAAGATAACTTGGCAAAGGAACTGCCGCGATATTTCCCCTTTTATTGTCTTAGTTTATTTTTTATTCTAAGTTATTACTCTCCTGGGTAATCTTGTTATGACTATAATTTAATAATGCAGTTTAAGATTTTCCAAGTGTTTTTATTACAATCCCTACAAGTTAAAAGATGGTAGATATTAATTAACTAACTCATTAAAAGAGCTTGAGTTTATAAGAAAAGATGGAGAAAGGATAAAAATATTTCTTTTTTTATGGTTCCGTACATAAGTCGGCAAAAACTGAACCCTTATAAGATCACTTTATTGTCCGTCTGTCCGTCTTTTAGTTTGTCAAGACCCGTTTTATCAGGAACGTGTGGTGGTATGAAGCTGAAATTAATATCAGATACTCAAATTTCGTACCCCAAGCAGCAGTGAAAGTTAATGCAATCTAAAGATAAAAAAATGTATGCTCCGTTTAGGCGCATATTTTGACACTCGCTAGGAAATCGAAACCTTCACGGTACTTCCCGTTGACTTAGAATCCTGAAATTTGGCAAGAAGCAAGGTCACATAACACGAGAATGGGAATAAATCTGAAAACTGAAAAGCAGTAACGTAACAAAAAAAAACGTTTTTGTGATTCGGAAAAATCTTCGAGACTCGATTCAAGAATTGAAGGCAAGCATAGAATAGAATAGAATAAACTTTATTCTACACCTAAAATAGTAACAAAACTTTTACACAAACTTAAATCTATGGGTACCAAGTTTGTGTTTAGAAATCAACCTTCAAGCTTACCACAAGGAAGCTGATACTGATTGCGATCTACATTTTGCCAGGCGTTCTCTATGCGGGTCGATTAATATTTATTGTACCTTCAAAAATGTATATATTCTATCTTGCTACGAAATACAGTCACCTTACTGCTACAGTCTAGATTTTTATTTTCCTGCCTAAAATTAAACCTAATCTACATCTCGTTCAGTTTGTATCTACGGAACCCTCAGTGCGCGAGTCCAACTCGCACTTGCCCGATTTTTTACATAAAATAATTGGTGGTTGAAGTACCGCGCTTCTACTCGTAGAAGTGAACAGAAAGCCAATGAAAAGATAATGCATTGTTGTATCTTTTCTATGGTAAAGAACTATTGAAAGCATCGTTAAGAATGCGTGGAGTTGTTACGATGTCTTCATTATATGTATTTTAACGTTGAGAAACTTGTTACGAGCTAAAACCTTTATTAGTCCTTACTTACATTGTTTTTTTTTTTTTGCCTATTACATTATATTGTGGTTTTAGATGTTATATATGGTACTCAGTTTATGAAAATATTGTACAGGCTATTGATTATGAATGAATGGCAATCAAAATGAAAAAACACCGCGCGTAGTATTTTCTAGTAGCAATTGTTATGAATGATTGATTCTTTGGAGGTAGGCGGAACAGAGAGTAAAGTCCCGCAAACCTCCGTTGAAAAGGGAGGATCCTCCGACCAGACGGGATGTTATGTCTGGTGGGCTGCAACTGCCCGATAGATGATTTCGGGTTGTTCTATATGTTCTAATCGCGCGGAGAACTTTGATTGCGCGATTCAGGATTAGTTCTTATGTGACGCGATAGATGTCGCTACAATTCTATTATGAATTTACCATTTATGACAAATTTTCGTGGACAATTTTGAGATTTGGTTTTTTTTTACTTTTGACTACAAAAATATGTAACGGATTTTTTTTAGTTAGGAAAATCATCTAATGACGAATCTCACTCTTGGGCGGAGCGGGAGATAGAGTTAGACTTTTACTGACTAAAAACCCACTCCTATTCCTTCTATGCCATTTTTCCAGGGCCCCAGGGATCTCTTTCGCATCACCCATGGCCCCAGTAGGCTTTGACCCTGCTGGGCCCCTACGGTTGCCGTACATCTACATCTCCTTAAGGCGCGCGTGGAACAGTACGCGCCATCGACGATTTAGGCTCGGTCCGGACGGTTACCAGACGGTCTTACGACGGACTACCCATTGCTCGCCGTCTGCAAGCCCGCGCCTACGGTGCCCGAAAATCGGGATCGGAATCCCGGCGACGGTTGGGGCGTGAGGACCGTTGCCTCACGCGCCTCACGCCTCCTTTGCTAGTATTACTGCTTCGCAGAAGGAGGCGACCGCCTGCCACTCCTCGCTACGGACCATGGCCCGTACCAAGGCCTGGCGCGAGAGATCGCCGCCGCCGATAATATGTAACGGGTACAGGTAGAGCCCCATTTTTTTGTACTAATAAAAAATAGGGGTTTATAATTACGTTTACGTCAATTACAAAATCAGACTCCAGTCATGAAAATTACTTTTTGAAAATAAAATTATTTAAATGTCTTTGCGGTTCTGGCAATCTTCAAAACGATCTCTAACAATAATGAAATAACATTCTCGTCTAATGTTTTCTTTCACCCCACCCCCTCACAGACCTCACATGTTTGTTCATTTTATGGATCAACAAAAGTGATTTTTTTCTGACACATACAGTATAAACAAAGTGAGTAAATTATAATTCAATCAATTATCATCAAACTAGCTTGTGATCGCGGCTTCGCCCGCGTACATAAAATACTCTATGTCACTCAAGACTAAAGCAGGTTTCTATCGGTGAGAAATTTTTAGCAATCGGACCAGTACTTTCAGAGATTACCTCCTACAAACAAAAAAAAACTTTAACTCTTTATACTATAAGTGTATACTATTTAAAAGCGAGTAGATGCATATTATTCTAAATATATGTATATCTTTACACAACATTATTTTTAGTATATGCGAAATTTGAGTATAGATTATTCAGAATCAATAACTGAATCGATTCCAATATTTTTTACACCATGTTATATTTTTTCCCAAAAATATTTAAAAAAGTTCACAAGTTGGACACCACCGACACTAAGTACAACTGTTTTGTACTCATTGTCATGGCAAGTCATAGCGGGCATTAAACGCCAGCGCACAGCTAAATGCGGGAGCAGAATAATCCCTCATTCACCCGGGTGGCCCGGTGACCATGTATTTATGTCGCCAATCAGGTACCATAACGGGCTTGTAACTTTGTGATTTTTCATAATACAGGTTTGAAATTTTGTACATAGATTCTTTACATAAAAAATACTAGACGTTTGGTGTAACAGATTTCGCATACACTAAAAATAAGGTTGTATTTAAAAAAAAAACTGCACAACATAACTGAAAAACGCGTGGAGGAATCGAGTTGAAATTGAAACCATATACTCAGGTCTGTGGTCTCTTGAAGCTATGAAAAACTCAAACTTCTCAAAGTTTAGGCCGTTTATGTCGCTAAAAACGTATTTATCAATACTCTCAAAGGAATCAAATTTTATAGGGTACTTCCCGTTGACCCACAATCCTGAAATTTGGCATAAAACAAGGTCTTATAGCACTGGTGTAGGAATAAATTTGAAAAAAGTAAATTTGTTGTTACCTACGTTACAAAAAAAAAAAACCTTTTTGCAATTCGGTAAAATCGAGACTACATTCGGCAATTTTAGTTTGTACGGAACCACGGACTCGCACTTGCCCAGTTTTTTTTTCTTATTTGTTTTGTTCTTCTGTTGCCAATACAGTGAAGCCAGTGAGCAATTATTTAGCGGATCTGGTTTAATATATGAGAAATTCCGAAACAGACTCAAAGGTGTAAAAGCGGCCAAACTACTTTTTATTTAATTTAATTTACCTGTGTTTGATTTCGAGTTAGCAAAGTACAAAATACTAATTTTACTAAACAAATCTTCCACTTCCGCTAAGATTTACTTTTGACATCTGCCCCCCTAACCAAGTTACGATCGTTTCGTTAGCGTCGAACGACTCGAGTAGGCCACGCCTCCGATTCCTTTGTCGCTCACGTCATCCCACGTTCAGTCACGTGGTCAGAACAGGAATCAGAGGCGTGGTCTATTTGAGGCGTTCGACGCAAACGAAACGATCGTAACTTGGCTGTTTCCATTCTGCTTCCGTTAAGACACTTCCGATTTCGTAACGAAAGATTTTTGTGTAAAAGAGTAATTTCATCATATAAATACATCCTAAATTCCAACGCGTATACGACTTTATTATTATCTCTCATCTTTACAATCCCCATATAATATTTACTACCTATTATATTGAAAATTACCCCTATAACGTATGGAACAACGCTTCACATTTTCAATAATCCCAGACACAGTTGGCTTAAAAAATTTCATTCACCAGACCCACATAAAATTATGAACTCCAGAAATATTAAAAACCCATAAATTCCCTTAACCAGTAAGGGTGTTGCCGCAAAACAAACTTGCAAAAGCGAACATATTCTTTTAGGTTTTACACCGAGTGGGGGCTGTACGGGGTGAACGGGCGAAACATAAAACAACAGTGTTACCGCCTCCAACACGGCTTAATTAAGCATAAAAATACAAACAGTATTAAAATTTAGTACTTTATGTACCTTTTGTGAACACGCAACGGTACGTGAAAAATATTTTCTTGAGAAATAGCGTACACGGGCAACTTTTGTCTCCGCCACTAATTTGTTTCTCACATCAAGTGTAGTGTAGTCTCAAAAATCCTTTCATTTTTCCTTATATAAATAAAATATATTTATGTATATATTATATTAAATATTTATGTATGTTTATTTTTTATATATATACGTTTGATCTCTTGTTTTCCTATTAATCTTTTTTTTTTATGCTCCTACCATGTTTTCTCTTCACTACCCTTGGTTGACTGGTAGAGCTGCCTAAGGCATTAAGCCGCCTTTGTACCTTTGTGTTGCATGAAGTTTTAATAAATAAATCAAGTTATGCGTTTACACGAAAGTGTGACAGAGACAAAACCAAGTTGCTGGGTAACCAAGTTGCACGTGAGCACCCCTGCCTTATGTAAGTACTTTTTTTTAACAGAATGAAATGCTAACTGAATTCATAATTTTATGTAAATGAAAGCGTGAGTTTTAGCGGGAATTTTTTCGAGTGAAGTTCAGTGGCGATTTTAATTTATTGGCAAATTGTTTTCTATTTGATATTGTCGAGTAGAATTTGTTTTGTACCTCAAACAATCATTGAAATAAACTAAAAGTGAGCTGTAAATGAAAATAAATGCGATCCCGATAAAAAAGAGTTGTAAATATTTTATCGTAGTACTCTAGGTACATTTGCTGCCAAACACTTTTAGAATACGTGTTGCTCATTTTATTCGACTCTCGTTTTATAACTGATTTTTAGTTGGCTAAAACAACAAGACTGTGACTGTATTTTATTTTAAAAACTATATACGTTCTGAATTTGACACTGGCTAAATGCATAAAAAAAAAACAAAATAATAATATAATGCATAAATGTTTTTATAATTTATATGATCTAATGTATTTCATTTAATTTATTTATTATGTTATAATTTTTTTATTTAATTCTATAATATTACTATGGGTTAATTAATGCCTGAAATAAACGATAAATAAATAAATATACCGTGCAAAGTTTATTTGACTTAAATTATTGTTAATTTGTATGGTCAAAAATTATAATTCTTCTATTTGCAACAAAAACGACCATGTCCAAAAAATGGTTGAAGTATGAAAAAACACAACATAACGTTAAAAAACAGCATATTTTTTTTTTGTATGTGGGGAATATTTATTTATACTTTTTCGTAATGGTACCTACATATATTTAAGAGATCAAAGGTTTGTACAGTGTGTGTTACATATCGGTATCTCTCCAAGTTGTTTAGATCAATAAAATGAACCTAGATGCTCGTGTGTATATTTAGGACACATGATACTTTTATTATAGACAGCTTAGCTCATTGTTTTTGGTGTTTTATTCACCATCATCATTTTAGCCGAAAGACGTCCACTGCTGGACATAGGCCACCCTTAAATGTCGCCACAACGAACGGTCTTGTATCTCACATCCATAGAAGATTCCAGCGACCTTCACCAGATCATCGGACCACCTTTTGAGAAGCCTTCTGGTGTGCCACTTCAGAACCTTTCGGCCCCAGTAACCTTTTCACCTGCAAACAATGCCCTGCCTACTGCCAGTTAAATTTGGTGATTCTTTGGACTATGTCGGAAAAAACTCCGAGCATAGCCCTTCCATTGCCCTTTAAGTCTCCTGATGAGGGCCTTTGTTACCGACCACGTTTCAGTGCCATATGTCATTACTGGCAACTGAAACACCAAAAATATCATGCATCATGATCAGAGGTCGAAATAGTTAGAGTATATTTACCTAAAGTTTGTAAAAGTACGTAAAATAGATTTGATAATACCTTCTCTAAAATCCCAGCATCATAATTTCAAATTGCAGTGTACTCGGAGCAGGCCTGTACCCAACCCTCTCTTTTCTTTCGACAATGCTCGCGTGTGCACAGAAAATAAAGTGTTGTACATTATTCATGCACAGCTTGTGTCACCGGGCTCTACGAGATCTATATACTAGCATTGGTATAAAATATACAAACTAGATGGGTACATAAATCAACCCTCCCCTACCTTTCGGGTAATAGATATTATAGACCAGAGCTAACATGTGACCCACGACTTGCGACCGCTCAATTCAAAAAACCCTTTGCTACTGGGCCATTGAAATGTTGAGGTAAAAAATGGCAAAAGCTTACACTAATATAAAATAGGAATAAATCATTCTGAGTCTGACATTTATTCCTTTACGTACGATGTAAATAGTCAGTAATAGTAGTCAGAAATAATATTTCAAATATGAAATGATTTTAATTTCAAATTCAAATGTAATTTTTATTTGTACACTAGCTTTTGCAAGCGACTTCGTCCGCGTAGAAGTCGAAAATGGTTTTATTAGGTTTTTTGAGATACGAAAATATGAAATATTATTTATTATCTTCGTCGTGTGTGATAGTCCATTGAATTGTATGGCGAGCGATATTGTATCTTAAGATAAAATATTATATCTTAGCCGTGTGCAGCGTGTAGTGAACTCCACTGCGAGTGACGTAACCTACGACAAACTTATTATTTGCGTTCGTACAGTAATCGGGTCTAGGGATCGAACCGCAAAATTAAGTTAGTTTTTTATTGTATATACTTTTCCGGGATAAAAAGTACCCAGTGTGGTGCCCAGGATATTAAAGAATAATTATACCAAGTTTCATCGTAATCGAACCGGTAGTTTTTGCGTGATGCCTGAACAAACAGACAGACAGACAGCCAAAAAATTTTTTAATTACATTTTTGGGTTCGGTGTCGGTCTAGTAACACCCCCTGCCATTTATTTTTTGATATTTTCAATGTACAGAATTTTCACTTCTACAGATTTATTATAAGTAGGTATAGATATTTACTACAATGATTGCATTTATATAATAACATAATATTTATATATTTTATTATAAGTTTAATGTAAAACACAGTATTGATCTCTACTTGATGAAACAAATCACTTTGCCATTCAAAATTGGACTCATTTGCGATAAACAAAGGCCTTGCATTCAAAGCACTACAAGTGAAGGGTAAGTTGATAAATTATTAAAGTAAACCTTTGTGTCACTGTCTAAACTAAATAAATAAATACTGGGATGTTTCCCAGATGGGGAAGGCGTCGTACATTTTGTATGGTGACATCACTTGGGTTGTGGCTTTTATCCCTGTACATTACGTCTCCATTGACACTTTACCTACTCTCTTATGGGACTCATCTATGTACCCCGTGAATAAAACATTTCAACAAAGGGTAACCTTCAAAAGTGTGGCTAAAAAATTGTGAATAAATTTCCTATTCTGCTGTTTCTTTAGTGAAAAACTGTTATAAATAATTAACACGGCGGGAGGCGCACCCCATAATGCAACATGGATTGTCGCTACTGGGTACAAAATACCGAAATGGATTTTATTGTAAAAATTGAGGTTTCTTGTGAGTTTTTTTATGAAACAAATTTTATGTTAAATTAAATATATTTTTGACGAAAAAACGTGAGAAAAAAGTTTGTATCTATTAATCATCATCATCATCATCATTTCAGCCGATAGACGTCCACTGCTGGACATGGGCCTCCCCCAAATGTCGCCACAAAGAACGGTCCTGTGCGTCTCGCATCCATCGGATTCCCGCAACCTTCACCAGGTCATCGGTCATCGGTATCTATTAATATAATATATTATTTCGTTTAATGAAATCACAGCATAAAATTGAACGTATTTTGGACATGGCTTATAAAGAAATTTTATTTCTTTATAAGTTATAAATATTTTTTTAGACTATAAAATTAAAAAATCGTAATCCATATCAAAAGAACATACCATATTCATACTATACCTGTATTAATTTAGAGATGTCAAAGTCAAAGTCAAAGATTTTTATTTCACATAGGCCTACATGGGCACTTATAAAACGTCAGAAGCTAGTGCACGGTTCCAAATTGGTCGTTTCCTATGGAGAAGAACCGGCAAGAAACTCCATGGTTACTCTTTTAAAAAAGAATTTGTTGATACAATTTTTTTCTGTTTACAATATATTGGATTTATTATGTAAGGACAGTGTAGACTGGTCAATAAAGTACAATAAAAATAATCATAATAAAAAGGAACCTAAGAATTCGCGGAGTCTACAGTGTTCTCACATTCACATTATAAAAAAGAGGCTATATAAATAAAAGCAAGTTAAATAAATAATTACAATTATTAATAAATAACACGTTAACAATATAAATAATAATAAAAAAATATTGCAAAAGCAATGTATATATTACAACAAATCTGGAGCAGATGAAAAAAAAAACTTCGACTTGCAATCTAAAAATAATCTAAGCCTAAGGAGGCTTAGATTAATAGTACAATATGTCGATAATGACTATAAATTTTGAAAACAATCTTTACAAATAGGAATGGTAAGCTTTTATAATATATATACGAGTCTGAGGTACATCCTCTTCCATAGATTTCATTGTGGCTGAGGATGTCCGTATGTCTTCTCTTTTTGCTCAGAATTACGTTCATGTTCACTATAATTTTCATTGTCTTCAATTTTAGAAATATCTTCTTCGTACTTCGTTACTATTTTTTAAAAGCAGGCACTTTTCTATCTGTTGTTCATCAGGTGGAAAATTAAGGTACCTTGATAGTCTAAAATAGCTAAAACTTCAAGCTAGACTAATAAAAATAATAAAATACAAATAGTCGCAACAGGGTAAAAAAACGCCCGTTCGTACCTTACGGTGTCTATTATGGCTAAACGCCTCGCCTGAATTGACTGTTTTTTTTTTTTAATGATGGACTGTCGCATTTCTGCAGAAAAATATTTAATATTTTTTTTACGAATTTATCCACCCTGGGTAAATTTTACCCGGTTGCGCCTCCTGCCGTGTTAAACCAAAACACGCTGCTATAAATCTTTGTTGAAAAAGGATTTTTATCTACCAAAAACTACTTTAGTTAAATCTAACAATGTGGGCTGCCAAGCTATAAATAATTGGAGATAATTATCAAAAAAACAATTTTTGAACAACAAACTCTATTTTAAAGGCTACAAAGTCTAAATTCCATTGTAATCCATGTAATAATAATAATACTTTTAAAATACTTAAAAATCAACTTTAAAGTTGATACTTGTAATGGTAGCAACAGATTGAAAATAACCTAGTCCCCAGTACCTTATAATATTTCCATAAATTGGGGAACCATTTATTAATAATAATAATATATTTTTATTTCAGACAACATAGTCCACACAACACAAAAATGATTATGAATGATTATTTATTAAGTGTGCGAGTCACCCCTTGCCTTTTATCGATGTATATTAATAACTTTCTTCAGGTGGTCTTAACATAGTTCTTGGTAACCAATCCACCCTTAACCTTAACTATCTATATCTTTGTTTTCCATATTATTAGGTCGCAATAGTTTCTCACCAGCTTTGGGTTGTCTTTAGGTGCACTAGCATAGTACGTACAGGGATAATCGTCGGTTGAAACCATGTTCCACGAAAAGTGTATAAGGAGCCTCTGCGAGTTGGCTTCGGCCCCTCGTACGCCTTTCAAAAGTCAAAGACCCAAGGGTCCTAAGAAAAATAAATACATGAAAAAAACGTAGTTGGTGATTCCATTGTTCCAGCATTTGCCAAAAACTTATATTTTAACACTTCTAGTGGCGAGCGCGACTGATTAAATTTCACGTTACAGGCTAACTTTTAATGTGATCGTCGTTATTTTCAGTGAATTTTTGGAGATAAATTTATGCAGTACACGTTCCTTATAGTTGAACTTAGTTTTGAATTGCAAATGTATTTTTGTTTTTTTATAAGGGGAGGTGAGTCTATGTTACCAATAAAGATGATTTTCTATTGTAGGTATTAATTCTATAGATTTACGAGTTGATTTGGCAGCCGTTGTTCTGCCAAATCAACTCGTTATCAAAGAAAAAAATTAAGGATAAAAAATCAACCCATCTCTAACACAGTGCCAGTGTGGAGCCGCTGCACAGGACATGCGTCATTTGCTATGCTGTCCATCCTGCACAACCACCTGCAGTTTTCAGGATCTATACGAGGCCAATAACAGAGCCGTAGAGGTTGCCAAATACTGGTCAGAAAAAATTTAGTTAGAGTACATCGACACGAAAAGAAGAAGAAGAAGGATAAAAAATTGACCACGTCCTATTTTCAGACCTACCAAAAATATACAAAAAAAATAATAAAGATCGGTTAAGTTGTTTCGGAGGACCCACTGAAACACTGCGACAAGAGATTTTATATATTAGTATTTTTTTACATAAATCTTAAAATCTTCACGCGTTGATGAGAGAATGCCGGGGCGAAACTCCGCTGCCGCAACAAGTCGCGGCATGGCGGACAGAGTTCCGGCGAGTTCTCATGGAGAAATGGCGACAGCGACTGTCGCGACCCCGTGCTGGGCACGCCACAATTATGGCGGTAAGTCCCCTCTTTGAGGCGTGGTTGGAAAGACCTCACGGCGTCCTCACATTCCGCATGACGCAGGTCCTCACCGGACACGGTAAGTTCGGGAGGTTCCTGCACCGGATTCGTGCGGAAACAACGCCCGGGTGTCGCCACTGTGTGGCCCACCCGGAGGACACGGAGGAGCACACGGTGGAGGTGTGCCCCGCTTGGACAGAGCAACGCCGTGACCTCGTGAGGGCAATCGGCGGCGGTGATCTCTCGCGCCGGGCCTTGGTTCAGGCCATGCTCCGGAGCGAGGAGGAGTGGCAAGCGGTCGCCTCCTTCTGCGAAGCAGTAATGCTAGCTAAGGAGGCGGCCGATCGCGTGAGGCAACGGTCCTTACGCTCCAACCGCCGCCGGGATTCCGATCCCGATTTCCGGCCACCGTAGGCGCGGGCTTGCAGACGGCGAGCAATGGGTGGCTCGCCGTCTGACCGTCCGGTAACCTTCCGGACCGAGCCCAAGTCGTCGACGGCGCGTATTGTTCCACGCGCGCCTCAAGGAGATGTCAGCAAATCCTAGGGGCCCAGCAGGGTCGAAGCCTACTGGGGCCACGGGTGGTGTGAAAGCGGAACCCGGGGCCCTGGGACGAAGGCAACGAAGGAACAGGAGTGGGTTTTTAGTCAGTAAGAGTCTGACACTATCTCCCGCTCCGCCCAAGAGCGGGGAAGTCATTAGGATGATTTTCCCACCCAATAAAAAAAAAAAAAAAAAACGCGTTAATGAGAGAATAGTGAGTTCTACGCATCTTGACTTAACTCCCACAGTTAAGTCCAAAAGAAAATCTGGATTTTCTCATCAATCTCCTTGATAACGACCTAACCCCTAAGGAGAGCTTAGTGTTGGAACAAAACGCTTCCACTTGCTACTATTTAGTTTATTTATCTAACATTTTCACTATTCATCATTCGCTTGATAATTTCCTAATATGTTTGCTCTCATCTCTCGAACTAAAATTTTGAAACAGTATAAATATGAATATTAAATTATTTCCTTATTTTATACGAGCATGTTAAGAGTCTACATGTGGATGGGTGGAGAGGGAGAGGGAGGTCAAAAAAAAGATGGATGGATCGTGTGATATGAAAGAAAAGGAAGTTAGTGATAGCATGACGGTTGTCAGGATAGAATGGAAGAAAAAACGTGTTGTGCCGACCCTAATCAGGACAAGACAAGGGCAGGAAGATGATGATGATACGAACATGTTTTTCAAACTCAAAAAGTCGAGCTGTCTGACCTTTTCCCAGGTAATTTACGATTAGAATTCAATCTTCTCAAATGCAGCTAACTACTAATATGTTACATGGACGGCCTCAGATTAAAATTATATCGAAATCTCTATTAAACTGATCATCTCCCTAACCTTTTTCTAACTAGCGGCGGTCGGCTTCCAGTCTAACTGGATCCGGCTGAATACCTGTGTTTTACATGAAACGGCTGCCTATCTGACCTCTACAATCCAGTTACTGTTTACGCCGATATACCGCTTGGTAAGAATAGTGTCAGATTTTCTAGCTTCTGACTTGTGACAAATGACAACCGGAGCGACAGTTGAACGTGCTTTGAGGAATCGAATATAATTGGGCTGCGGGAATGTTTGAAAGAGTCACCAAGATCCTGGAATGCAAAGGGCAATTGAAGGACTAATAGTTCTATTCCAGAAATTTCCCGAGGCCCTAGAGGGCATCGACCCTGCTAGGCCCCAACGATTTGCTGACATCTCTATACAATAAAAGTCTATACGATAAAAGTCTGCCCTTTCGCTCCACCCAAACCGGGATAAGTCATTTAAAGATTTAAAACTAAAAAAAACGTATCTTGGTTTGTGATAGATGGTAAACTATCCTTGAAGATCGAACTGTGTGGCTTTTATCACTTCACCACCAGCTCTTCTATATTACTTCCCCATCAAAACTTACCTTAAAAAACCCAGTGGATCTTATTTTTATAGAGATTGAAATACAAAGTGATTGCTTGTCTCCTAGAGAAAAGGCCTGAGTCCTAATGGGAACATTAAAAAGTTGAGTATGCTTACGCTATATGCTACAGAAGTTAACATATTATTTACTAGTATTGCTAAGGTCTCAGTGACCTGGTTCATACACAAGGCAATAAAACACATGCGATTCTAAAGAAAAACTATTCTTTGCACAAGTTCTGCATAATTTGTATGTATTTAATTAGACATAAATGTCATAGTTTGTATAATTAATGAGCCCTTGGCTGCATGGTTTCAGGTTAATTTTCTTTTACACTATGTTAAGTTGAGGATACATTGTTAACAGGCATTTAATTTGGTTGGTTAACTCATTTAACTTAATATTTTTATAAAAGAAAATATTATTCCAAATTCAAAAAATAGTAAGAATGCTTTAAAATTAATTAGATTTTTTATATCATTCCTTTCAAATCGAGCGGTTGGCAAACTATCAAATAACAGAATAAGGAAGTAAGTATTGAAATGTGACATCACCACCATTAGATTATATATGTACAAAAGAGATAACATGATGTTCCCACCATGTTCCCACTCTTCTCCATACCAATATTTGACATGCTAATTAATTAATCATTTAAAAACCAGTTTGTTGTTAAATATAAAATCCATACTAATACTATAAATGTGAAAATAACCCTGTCTATTACTGCTTAACGTGTTTACCATCGAATCGAAACAAAGACATTCAATATAAACTACCAATAGACCGGACATAGCGAACAAAATCGTGATCCGATACTTATTCCACGTTGGTCATAAGTCACTCAGTCTAATATGACACACCTACACGTCAAGTCGTGTTTGTATCCGTTCTATGCACTAAAAGAAAATCATTTTCAGAGAAAATATGCCGAACTACGCATTACGCTATTGTAAATCTTGCTATGGTAAAATGACTGGACCTAACTTCGTTTTATTTTCGTAAATATTTTTGGTATTTACGAAACATTTAATTAGAATTCAATAATTTTTATAAATAGTTCCAGAACATTTTCGGATTTTGTGTTAACGCCATCTATTGCTGAAAAGCTTAACCTTTCCATTATCACACACCGAGGCTCTACCACGAGCTTATAACGTGATAAATTTTTCGACCTCAATCGGTCTGTTAAAAGGATGGAGCTATATAGGGTGTATAGCTCTATCACTCTCTTTCGCTCGTACGACTAACATTTTAATATTATCATGGTACGGCCCCTGGCCACCTACCGAGCGATAGTTAAATCATTATAAATTTTGACAAATTTAATTCGCTTGTTTGCTATTCCAAGCCAGATGGCGTCATTGAGCCATAGGATGACAGTTTTTCTAAGACATTTTTTCTGATAGCCGCTCTATTGTATCTCTTTAAATCTCTTTGAATCGAAAAGAAGAAAAAGACGATTATACTACTGGAGTGATTGTGATAAATTTTGATTGAGCTTGAACTCCAAAGAAGCTCTACTTTATGACTAACTTCAAAATTCAAATGTTTTTATTTCACATAGACTTAGGTACATGGGCACTTATAAAACGTTAAAAGCTAGTACACGGTTCCAAATTGGTTTTTTCCTATGGAGAAGAACCGGCAAGAAACCCCATGGTTACTCTTTAAAAAAAAAAAGACTTCGATTTTGCATCCGCAGTAACTAATGTTCAAGCGGACGAAGCCGCTAGCAGAAGTTGCTATTATGTAAAAATAAACACAAGCATATACTCAATTCAACACTCATTTGAATGTCAATATTTATTATGTAAAAGGGAACCAGAACCTACCTGAAAATGAAATAGCAATATAATCCTCGTGTTCCTAGCCATAGCTTTCTGGTGTCGAACCAAAATCCTGCTGCAGTTAGCAGGATTAAACTAATCGAAAATTTATCGCAAAAAGCTTAGGTTTACCGAGCTCGCACGATTTCCCGCGACGGATCCGCACTGGTAATCCCAGACATATAAATGGATCCGCGTTTTGCTGTCACAAAACGTACTCTATCGCGTTTACGTTAGGTACAAATTGAAAATAATGCTCATACAAAGTTACGGTGATCATTGAGATCAGTCGATACATTTATATCTTTAGAGTTAGTCAAGATTATTATGTCAATAAAATACAGGTTTTATGTTTATCGTAATCCAGAGAGTAGCACTTTTAGTGGTATAACCACGTCATCATCATCATCATCATTATCATAGTCATTTCAGCTGAAAGACGACCACTGCTGGACATAGGCCTCCCCCAAGTACAGCCGCAATGAACGTCCTGTGCGTCTCGCATCTATCGGACTCCCGCAACCGTCACCAGGTCATCGGTCCACCTTGTAGGAGGCCTTCCAGCTCTACGTCTTCCGGTACGTGGTAGCCATTCCAGAACCTTTCGGCCCCAACGGCCATCCGTTCTGCGAGCAATGTGTCCTGCCCATTGCCACTTAAGTTTGGCGATTCTTCATGCTATGTCTCTGTAACCTTGGTTCTACTGCGAATATTCTCATTCCTGATTCGATCACGCAAGGAAACTCCGAGCATAGCCCTTTCCATAGCCGCCGCCGCATAGTAGCGTATCTCTTCAAAACTTTAACTATGTGTGAAACTTATTTTTTTCCTAAACTATAATGACATTTAGCTATAACTAAGTTTTTTATAGCTAATAGAAAAATATGTGCGCCTGTACTAAAACCAATATTCTCGTAACATAAGACGCTCAAGGTTCTTGATAAATTTAAATAATTTACTGAGAGAGTCTAGATTGTATATATAAGGTGTTAAAAAATTAACTTTGAGAATTTCGAGGGGATATTGTACTCCTCATTACGAACAACTTTTACTATGGGATCAAAACTGAAATAGCGAAAAAAAAATCAGCTACTCCATACATTTTGACGAGTTATGCGAACATAAACATAGAGAACTACTGATTTTTTTTTCCGCGATTTTCTTGTGCTCTCATAGTAAAAGTTGTTCATAATGAAGAGTATAATATCCCCTCGAAATTCTTAAAGTTAATTTTTTAACACCTTATATATATGTAAATGAAATAGT
Organism: Mythimna vitellina; assembly: GCA_949316375.1. NCBI lineage: Eukaryota > Metazoa > Arthropoda > Insecta > Lepidoptera > Noctuidae > Mythimna > Mythimna vitellina. Next base: position 7,363,535 of record OX438694.1, on the reverse strand, counting down.
TTTTTTTATGGTGGTAGTCATATAACTGCTTTTTATTGTTTTATTCTTTATTTTGTTACTAATTAAATATTAAAACAAAAAATAAAACACTGAACTAATTAAAACTACATCAACAAATATTAACTACGAATAACGATACATTCGTATTTTATAGCAGAATGAGAACAATTCTGCAAATTATGAATAGTGTATTCGGAGGCCCGACATTAAAGTTTTAAAGTCATCATAATTCCGGCTAAAGAAAGAGATAATGCTATATGTTCTGTATAGTTACGTCTCTCTCTCACACCAGAAACATGATTATTTTAAGACCTCTTGGTAGAGGAGTAGCACTATCCATGTGTATTACGAATTTAGATTAACTGCGGGGGTACTACACAATACATAATGCGATGTAGGTGTAGTACAAGAGTCTTTCTAACCCTTCGGAGAATTCAAACATGATGTGATGAGATAAATGTTAAGCTAAAGAGGAACAGACGTGACCGGTCTTATTTTCAAAAAAGTTGACATGACAGGTACGGATCTAATTAACGTAGTAGGTAATATTTTTTTTCAGTGGGATATTCATCTTATGACATTCCGCGCTCTTGGGTGGAGCGGGAAATAGTGTCAGACTTTTACTGACTGAAAACCCACTCCTGTTCCTTCGTTGCCTTTCGTACCAGGGCCGAGTATTCTTTTCAGAATAAGACCCTTGGCCCAAATAGGCTTCGACCCTGCTGGGCCTCTACAGTTGCTGACATCTCCTTGAGGCGCGCGTGGAACAGTACGCGCCGTCAACGCCTTGGGCTCGGTCCGGACGCTTATCGACGGTCGGACGACGAGCTACGCATTGGTCGACATCCGCACGCCTACGGTGGCCGGAAATTGGGGTCGGAAGCCCGGCGGCGATTGGGGCGTGAGGACCGTTGCCTCACGCGATCGGCCGCCTCCTTTGCTAGCATTACTGCTTCGCAGAAGGAGGCGACCGCCTGCCACTCCTCCTCGTTTCGGACCTCCTCGTTTAGATTTTAATGTGGCACCCAGTAGGTAATAAGGTAACACATTAAATTCTAAAGGAAACCTTTGAATTCCGTTTTCGTAGTCTTCCTCAGAAATATACTAAGGTGGGCAGCAATGGTGGACCAGTGGTAGCGAACCCGACTTACGAGTTGTAGGTCGCGAGTTCTTACCCAGTCAGACACATTACTTCGTTTAATTTATCTCATCACCACTGCTCTCAAAACGGTGAAGGAAAACATCATGACGAAACCGGCATGTCCTAGAACCAAAAATTTTGAAGACATGTGACATCTACCAATCCGCACTGTGCCCGGTGGATCACGGCTCATTTCCTTTCTTAAAGAAGAGGCTAGAGTCCCAGCAGTGGGAACATTATACGAGGCTGATTACGATAAATGCTATTATGCTATACCGCATCATATTTATTTTTAATAAAAGATACACAATAATAAGCCAGCATTACTACAGTGAACATTACAAAGGAATACTGAAAATGATATCATTATTGTATGAAACTGTAAAGCTTCAGTTAGCCTTTAAACCTTTAAAATGTCAGCGGAGCTAGAAAACATTAAAATTCCCTGCACATTCCGTGGTGCTGTTTTCACAATAAATATTATGACAACGAATGGCAGATAACGGTATGGAATATCAACGAAAATCGACAATAAAACTTTCTGGTATTAGCATTATTGGATAAACATTTACCAGATTAAGGAAATACCAAATTGTAAGGTTTGATCCTTGTGGTACCAGGCCAAGTAAATAATTTAAGGCGTAAGTGTAACCAACAAAATTCAAATTTGATCCTTTTAGTGTTTTTTTTTTTTAGTGACGTTGGTTTTTTTTTGGATTTTTTTTTTTAATAACTATCTATTTATAAGGAATCACTTTGTATGAAAACTGATGATGAGGGATGGAATACCATCATCGGACTCCAAGACATACGACAATGCCCCACCCGTACGTGGTGACTATCCTCCCATACCATGCTGTACCTAAACTCTTTTTCTTTCTTTCTTTCCATACACATAAAACGTTTTGGGAACGCTTTCATTTTGCGTACATCTAATTAGTGGATTTTCCTCCCGGAATCCATGGTACCTGACAGATCCTAGAGGTATTTAAATCAAAAGTCAATATGTTACTTCTAGGCATGCGTGCTCCACCATAAATCACATCAACGCTTACCGTCAGATTAGATAAGTGTTCAAACACGAGCCTATCAATAACAAAAATAGTTAATGATATTTTTTTCACAATAGAATTGTTCCGTTTATTTTGAGCGGTTCTCAATAAATAAACACATCCATATCGAGATCACTAGGGAAAATGGAAAAATAGCTATAAACCATTCGAGATACCCAATACCGGGAGCCCAAGGGACTGTAATTACAGGACTATTCGCGGTTCATCAAATTGATATAAACATAGTCCCTTTGTGTAACTCTAACCCAAATTCCACTATTTCAGTAATGACTATGATATGTTAATTCACCAAGAGAAGGTTTCCTCCCAGCTTAACTTATTATAATACCTGAAACTACATTATTAATTACAATAGTCCTGAGACACGACCACGTATTATACTTAAGACCACGAACAGACGAACTCATCACGCCGACGCAAATATAGTCTGAAACTACTTTAAAAACCTTCCCCGTTCATTTAGAAGTTTCGCACCTACTTCAACATTAACTACCACACTGGCCAGCAATATACAATTCTCAGGTAACTTTGAACCATAAAACATTAAAAACAGGTTGTGTTGTGGAAAAATTCTAAGCACGTAGATGAAAATAACTCGATTTTCTGTGTCAGGCAAAAGCAATTATTTGTTTTCTGTCTAAATATGCTCGGCGGACGAGGCGTGAGGCAAGGGAGCTGGGGAACCTATTCGATTTATTCTGGTCCACTGTGTTACACTGTTCGTTTATTAGTTTTGCGCGGATATTAAAAAAGATAACAATATGTAGCTGCTTCTTTTGTGTTCATATTGTAAAGAGTTAATTGTTTCTGATATTAACTTTTGGGTCGATATTAATTTTGATATACTGACCCGAGTTTATTCGTAGCAGAATTGTTGTTATGTAGGTATTGGGTTTATTAAAAGCATTATACAACAGATAACGAGACAAAATTAAATTATTTCTATTTTCATATTTTCAAATTAATTAAGAAACAATATTTGCAGGTACATAAACTGCGGGATTATTCGAAAGATTCACTATGACCTGGAACCTATGTTCCTTTCTGCATTTTAGTCAGTAATAGTCTGACGCTCCCTTCAGAACGGGAGAAATTATTTGATGCTTCTCTACCCAAAAAAAAGGACTCGCATATAATATTATAACATTGGTTTACAGTCAAAATGCAACAGACAGGCTATTGAGGTTTTCGAAGTATACGGAACAGAGTGTAAAGTCCCACAAAGCTCCGCTGAAAAGGGAGGATTCTCCAACCAGACGGTTGTTATGAACGGTTTGGGTTACTGTCCGATAGATCGTTTCGGGCCATTGTATACGTTCCAAACGCGCGGAGACCATTGCGTGATCCACGATTTCGAATTTGAGTTCCTACGTTGTGCCATTAATGTCGTTATAAGGTATTTATATCAATTAATGCATGCCAAATGTACACACAGTATTTAAAAAATACGTAACACGTAATATTTTTGAGATTTTTGACCTTAAAAACCATAAAACTACACAAAGCACCTATATACCTATAATGTTCAAACAGTTAATAGTTTTTTACAATCAAAATCGAATTAACGAGGCTTCAAATAATCGAAATACCTATGGTAATATCTGTTGCATTCTAAAAATAAATTTTGTAGACTGGTATAATTAAAACACAACCACGCACATCTAAAACACGCGAAATAAACCATTACGTCATAATAGACGCATGGCATGTTTCACGCGTCATAATGTAAGAAAGACCCTTTACCTAATCAAGTTACAAAGAACCGGAGAAATATCAACAGCGATTATTGTTAAATGACCCTTTGTTCTAATGAAACACCTGCTATGCTGGTACCTACTAACCTTCTAACGCCATGAAATTATTTGTAACAATTTAAACGTAAAATAATAAGATTTCTTGAACATAATGGCACTGAGTTCTTAAATCACGGATTCCCTCTTCTTAGCTTTTAAGGAATTTGTGAAGGACTAGCTTCAGCCAATGGCTTTAATCGCGTGAAAGTAGACTTCTCCATACAAACTTTGGATTCCCGTTTCACTCACTTAAAATTTGAATTTCCGTAAATCCCTTCTTAGTGCTCGCCTACGTCATACAAAGAAACCTTGTGCAAAATTTCACACTCCTAGTCCCAGTAGTTTCGGCTGTGCGTTGATATGTCAGTCAGTCAGTTTCTCCTTTTATATGTATAGATTAGTTTAATGAAATAGTTTTTTTAACTCGTTGTACTCAACTGTGTACGGTAAAACAATTGAGGGTAGTCATAATTTTTTAAATGTTTTCATTGTTATTACCGCTTCCGTTAGAAGGTGATTATCATTTTATTAAACTACTATAGGGTGTTAAAATTATAACAAATAAGGTGCGATTGATTTCAAAATTGAAGGAAACAAGACCATAAGATGAAGAGCATTAAAGCATGTTTCTTTTCTTTCTTTTTTAATAATTTTTGTATGAATTTTGAAGTCCGTAATTTCTATTTTTATATATTCATTCACTTCTTCACGCTCGAACGGCAGAACTAATGTTTATATAACTTGTTACATGAGTAGACTATGTCCTAAAATAGTACATACTACATATACATGAGGCTTTTTATACCGGGAGCATGACCCCTTGAGATAATTTTCTAGTATGAAAATAAAACAATCTCCGTGAAACGACGATTCTATACTCACTGTATTAGCAAAGTTCTAAAAGTAACTTTATTGAGTCAATCTTTATCTTTTACCTTAATGTTGGCAATATTTTATTCTTTTCTCTCCATTTTTCATTTTCCCAATTGCTTCAGTTTCGGAATTTTCTTAAATGGACTCGTGCATATTTTTGTTGACCGACCCGACTTTTTTTGTAGTAAATTGTTTGTCTTTACAGCCTTAAGGGGTGACCAGACGGTTGCAAACTAGCGATCCAACCAAGGTGACCTTGGTTTATGTGTTTGGTTTGTTTAGCGGCTACATGGATGAAAACCCGTTCGGTGGTTGGGAAAACGCGGCTCCCAACCAGGAGCGTTAAAAGTCCTAGATTACAACTGCTGTCTACATGGATTGAAACTAGCAAAGTCACCTGGGTTGGGACGTTGGCTTACAACCGTCTGGTCACCCCTTTAAGGCCTTGAAGACAAATGAAATTTTTCAAACCCAAGTATCAAGCCCATGGACAGCAGGATTGTTCAAAAGAGTTACCGTGGCCTTGGAACGCAAAGGTCAACTGAAGAAATACAGGTGAGTTTTATTCAGTAAAACTCTGACACTTCCACTCGCCCGTGACATCGTGAAGAAACTGGTATATCCTAAAACCAAAAATTATTTAATATGTTACACCCACCAACGTTGATTACGGCTGATTGCCTCTCCTAGGGAAGAACTGAGTTCCAGCACTGGGGACATTAAAATGCTGATTATGTTACGATCTCGCTCCACCCAGAATGGGAAAATGTCACACCTGCACCCACAACTTATTAGTTTCAATTTTATTAAAAATAACTGTTGTGTTTACAAAAAAAATATATATTTGCCGAAATTTCTTAGGGAAAGAGCCAAAAACAAAACTGTTTACTACTGATATAATTATACTGATATATTGAAAGTGTTGTGCTCATTAATATAATTTAAAAGCATTTAATAATAATTAAATGACAGTCAAAAGGACTTTATAAGTTTTTCAACAATATCTAACGTGTTACGGCCTTCAAGCAGTTTCGAAATAATTGTTAGTAATTAAAAGTTCAGAGAGTTGTTTTCAATATCGATTTATCGAAATTACTGTAATTGCCTTAACATTAAATTAATAATTCATATAGATATCAAATAACGTTTAATGACAGGTATCATACCGAAATTTTCCTATTTTCCTATGTAGTATATTTTCCTTGTAAAAGAGGATAATTTACAAGTTTTACATGGTATCTTCTAGTTATATGGGTACGTTTCCACTTCAGATAATAAATTGAGGAAATTAATCAAATTGCCTGTCTTTTTCCTATTAACTTGGGGTCGGTTTCCAGTCCAGCTGTATCCTCAATACGTTATTTGGGTAGCAGTATACCTCTTGGTAAGTCTGGTGTTAGATTTCATAGCTTCTGATTATTCGTTATGTCTAATAGTGTTAACACACGCTCGAATTTGGTACGATGGATTTGGTCCATCCGCACCAAGGTCACGACACCCCTGGCCGGCCAGTCGGCTGAGTCGGGCGTAACTCAGCGTGAGTTTGTTCCATCGTACCAAGTTTGAGCGTATGTTAATACGTATTACGCTGAGTATAGCAATCCAAAAAGCGCGAAAAACTGAGAAAAAGTTATATTTTCAAATTATTATTAACGCCTTTATAATCTATACTTATAATGTATCTGTAGAAGTGAAAATTCTGTACATTGAAAATATCAAAAAAATAAATGGCAGGGGGGTGTTACTAGACCGACACCGAACCCAAAAACTGTCTGTTTGTTCAGGCATCACGCCACCGGTTCCATTACAATGAAACTTGTTATAATTATTCTTTAATATCCTGGGCACCACACTGGGTACTTTTTATCCCGGAAAAGTATATACAATAAAAAACAAACTTAATTTTGCGGTTCGATCCCTAGACCCAATTACTGTACCAACCGTAAATAGAAAGTTTGTCGTAGGTTACGTCACCCGCAGTGGAGTTCACTAAGGGGCGATACACGCGCACACGGCTAAGATACTATAATATTTTATCTTAAGATACAATATCGCTCGCCATACAATTCAATAGACTATCACACACGACGAAGATAATAAATAATATTTCATATTTTCGTATCTCAAAAAACCTAATAAAACCATTTTCGACTTCTACGCGGACGAAGTCGCGGGCAAAAGCTAGTTCATTATAAATCTTTTTCACCTTACAGTGCCAGTCGGAAATTATTTTTAATTAGGTTTTTGACACGGGTCAAGCTCAAGAGACATAATTATATAAATTTTCGAATAGTCACGCAACTTATATTACTAATGTCTCTTTAAAACTTCCATAATCACGTATCACAAAAGCCGACTAAACACACATTACGCAACTTCAAAAACCGTGGCGTTCAGAACCTAATTCACTACCAATTCATAATTTATAGGGTAGTTTTATAATATTACCCCGACCATCAGCAGGTGGGCGTATAAAAGGATTTCTAAATGTACCCTTCCTTCTTCCTTTTGTGTTAGGGAATTTAGTGAATAGAGTGACTCAAAGGGTTGGATTATATAACAACCTATTTCATTTAGGTTAGTAGGTATGTGTCACCTGTCATAATGAATGCCATCAGTAATTAGAAACATTCGTCTTGGATAGCAACTGTGAAGGCGAGTTGTTTTTACGAGTGGGAAGCAGATAAGGTTTTGTACATTTGCTAATGACAAGTTTGGTTGCAATTGTGACTATTACGGTCTGTAGAAACACTACGGTTTTCCACATAGCGCAGCGGTCCTGGAAAGCATAGGGCAACTGAAGGAATAATTTGGATTTTAGTCAGTAAAAATCTGATACAGCTGGGTTGAGTGATGTTATCTGGTAAACGTCCGGACCGAGCCCGAGTCGTCGATAGCGCGTCTTTCACGCGCGCCTCAAAGAGATGTCGGCAAAACAGTAGGAGCCCAGCAGGGCCATGGGTTAAATTCCGAAGGGAAACCTAAGGTCATGGAATGCAAATAAAAGAAATAACATAGATTTTGTTTTAGTCAGTAAAAGTCTAACTCGCCCTCGCGCTCCGCCCTAGAGCGAGAGCAGTCATAGGATGTTTTCTCACCTTACAAAAAAATCAGGCTGGGTGGAGCGACGGAGTCATGTAATGATTTACTACACAAAAACAAACATACTACATTTGTAATCAGAAGGAAAATTTGCTTAGGTTTATTTTCAACATGTACGCGTAACTGCCTCTTTGTTAATATATGAGTACATAAATGAGCAAATAAACAAATAATGGTCTGACAACACAGTCACGTTCTAATTAGTTCTCTTGTATTTCTACGAAAAAGATTTTATTCCCAAGAAACACAGTTTATGTTTTAATCTACGCTTTTAACGACCACGGTGACGGAGCGCCTCATTGTATTCCGTCTAGCTCTCCCCTCCTAACCCCAGTGATTTGTTAGTTAGGCCTTTAGCCAGACAAGACTTATTTCACCCAAAAACTTTATCTGTGAACTTTTTGTCTCTTCTATTTAATTTTATATTAGATTTGAATAAGTTTTCGTTGATTTAGATTGTATATAAAATAGAGAACCTTTCGTCCTCATCGACCGTCTGTTCTGCGAGCAATGTGCCCTGCCCACTGCCACTTAAGTTTGGCGATTTTTCGGGCTATCACCACCACCGGAACGACCACGTACCGGAAGACGCAGCGTTGGAAGGCCTCCCACAAGGTGAACCGATAACCTGGTGAGTGTCACGGGAATCCGATGGATGCGAGACGCACTGAACCGGTCATTGTGGCGACATTTGGGGGAGGCCTATGTCCAACAGCGGACGTCTTTCGGCTATTTTTTTATCCTAAGTTGTCTTAAATTTTGTTTTTACAATGTGTGTGTATGTGTGTTTGGCACGTGTGCCAAATAATTTTTTTTCTTTCTTTCTTTTTAACTTTGCCGTTCAAATATTGTTTTCAGATTAATTCTAATACATGAATTTTGATTTTCGTGTTGACGCTCGACTACTCAAACAGATATAGATATTAATAAAACTAGTTCTCTTCATTCTATTCATTGGGGTATTTTTTTAAAAGAAAGAAAGAAAAGTCGTTAATATACACGAAATGACGCAATCTTAAGACTAGCTTATAATTAAAATCAAGGAAAAACATGCATCAAATTCACACTAAACCACCGAACGCTCAGTATAAAGCCGTGGCCCCATGCATTATATTATAAAATCACACGCTGGTTTTCAGATTGGGCGGGTGGTGGTGTCGACACAAAGGCGTCGGAACGGTGCAATGTGCTAATAGCTCATGAGAGGCTTCTACCTAGTTAGTTTAGTGGCATTATCGTTTTTGCAGCATTTATCTATACACACAAAAGTATAGAGGCGGACTTAATGCGTTAAAGCATTTTCTACCAGTCAACCTTTGGGTGATGCAGAGACAAATTCGTTACTCATTGCATCTCTCTAATATATCGATATCAGTACTATTTTTAATAATATTCTTTTCCACACTTCCAACAGAAGCTTTCAACAAGCACAGACTTTTCTCGATACACATTAAATAAAAAAGAATAGCAACTGGGATATTTGTCTTCTTCATCGTATCGTAAAATTAAATGTCTTTTAACTAAAATCCAGTCACGTTGACATTAACCTCGTAAAGGTCTTTCAAAGTGCAGGTGTTGTTGCACAGTGTGCACGACAAAAGGTGAGGCATTGTTTAGGACGTAGTCCGCTCCGCATTGTGGCTTATTAGAGTCCCCCATCTCACTACGTTGTGCCCGCAGCGTACCTGGCTTCGTAGCCGGAACTGGATACACACGAGAATTCAGAGTTAAAGCAGTTAATCGAACTGTGCAAACTCCTGGTGTACGAGTAAATGTATTACCTGTCGATGTCTAAGAGATTAGCTTTAAGTGCCCCACATGTACCCCACTTATCCGCTTCCTGTATTGCTAGCTAAGTAAATTATTTGTTGGAATTAGCTTAGGTATTTGTTAAGTTAAAAAACTGTTTAATTAAATAGATTTTGGTGTAAATCACAGATTAGTGAGCGTATTTGGCAGGGAGATGTCAACAAATCGTAGGGGCCCAGTAGGGTGAGGGTAAAAAATAGGTACTGTGGAAACCTAGCTCATGTGATCTCTTTCGATATTATAATAATATTCCATAACTTTCACACAACGTCATCTAGTCCTAAACTAAGCCGAGTTAGTGAATATATTATGTACTATGCGCCAATATACGCTCACAAAATTTTGTTTTTAGTTGGAAAAATCATCTAATGACAAATCTCGCTCTTGGGCGGAGCGGGAGATAGTGTCAGACTTTTACTGACTAAAAACTCACTCCTGTTCCTTCGTTGCCTTCGTCCCAAGGCCCCGGGTTTCATTTTCACACTACCTACGGCCCCAGTAGGCTTGGTAATGCGATGATCCTTAAAGAAAATATTCATAAATCGTTCGACTTCGATCTATAAGCGATATTTGTAACTGATTGTTATTAGAATGATAAATAACAAATCATGTTGATCAAAGTGAATAAAATGTTAATGTAACTGAAGCTCGGAGTGTATGATTCATCACAGTATCATAGATCTGTGAAACTCACATGTCTTGTTACGAATGTAACACAAATATTACGAATATCGCCTGGTACTTCGGCTGTGCTGTTTGATTTTTTTTCTATTGTTACAATAAATTAAGAATATTCTCTGTCACTCAAAACACTACTCGAATCGCGAAAAAATATTTTAGTTTTTTTTTTTATTAAACCCAGTTAGTAGCCCTTTACTCCTTTATTTACAAGTTGAATATCTTCTTTATAACAACAAAGCAGAAATAAATCTGACGCCAGTGAATAATCCCACAGATTAGATCGTTTTAAAATTTAATTAACTGTCATGGCTGCAAAGGTAAATAAATATTATATTACATGGCCGTGGTTTCATTCAAAATGCCGTTTGAATGAAATGTTTTATGGAAAATAGAAGTTTATATATAATTCGTTACGATGAAAATATAATTGAGTGGTCTATTTTTAATATTAGTTTAGTACCAGTCTCAGAAGGCTTGCGGACGGCGAGTAATGGGTAGTTCACCATCCAACCGTTCATTAAGGACCAAGCCCAGTTTGACGACGGGTGTTGTTTCTACGCGCACCTCAAAGATATGTCAACAAGATTAAAGGGCATAGTGTGTGTGTTACCATGGCCTTTGCAAAAAAGCAGCTTAACGAACACGCTGGGTTTTAGTCAGTAAAAGCTAGAGACTCTCTCCCGCCCCAGAACAGGAGAAGTCATTAATTTCCCACATGAAAAAAAGTCTGATCTACTCAAAACTGTTTAGTCTCCAACCAAAGTGGAATAAAAATGAGACAGTAACAAAAACTTTCGCCAAAACCACTACTTTAGTCCATTTCCAGGCTCATATAGCCACTTTTATGAGCCTTTCACACCTCCTTTTACTATTATAGACAAAAGCAAACGTACGGGTAGTAACTTCATTGACACGAATATGTGGTGGCGAGCGTACGTGCCCGACCACCGAGACTAAAGAAATAATAAAATATGACCGACTCTACTTAATGAAATTATCAGCTCAAAGAAAATACATGAAGAAAGTAAAATTCTTTTTTGGTAGTATAGTTATATTTCTTTTTGGTTTCATCAACGATACAATATAATATCAGAGTGAGCATTCTTTTCATTTCATCTATAATAAAACTCTAGAGCATCAGTTTGAAACTAATTTGTTAAAATACATATAAAAATTATCCACAAGGTTTTGCGGCAAAAATATATAATTTATACTGTTTTATTTGTTCAGTGTTCTACCATTAAAGGCTTCGCCTGCATAACAGTAGAGAATTATTCTAAGTGGAACAACCTACTTCTAGAATTTCCACGCGTGCCTCAAGGAGATGTCAGCAACTGTAAGGGCCAGCAGTGTCGAAGCCTACTGGGGCCAAGGGTCTGATTCTGAAAGGAAGACTCGGCCCCGGTACGAAAGGCAACGAAGGAACAGGAGTGGGTTTTTATTCAGTAAAAATCTGACACTATCTCCCGCTTCGCCCAAGAGCGCGATTTGCCATAAGATGATTTTCCCACCGAAAAAAAAAACCTACTTCTGGAATAAAAAGACCTTATGTCGATGCGATCTTATGTCCTATTTCAAGACTCGATCGACTAGTGTGCTATATTTCATCCAAATCCGTTGAGCCCTTCGAATATGAAGGAGTAAATAACATACACACACACTATCGCATTTATGACAATGTCGCGTGTGAAGTTAAAATCCACAAACCAGATAAAGTTGTCAGAAATAAATACGCAATAAATACTTAAATACGCAAGAAGAATACTCGCAATATATTCCATCATATTATTTAGCGCCCAAAAAAAATGTATGTATTTTTTTTAAATACTTTATGTTTTACTGTTTCTTTCAGTTTCGTTCCATGTTACATTCTAGCGTATTTCTCAAATGTCAAAACGGACCTTTTATTTTTTAAAGAGGTTAGGCATAGGTATAAAATAGAATAAAAATTTATAACTTGAAATTATTCCTAAAACGTTTAAATTATACGTTCCACCCGTTTTTAGAGATATCAGCCCCCCTAGCCAAGTTACAACCGTTTCGTTTCGATTTTCTTTTCGTCGATCGCCTCGAGCCAGCCACGCCTCTGATCCCTTTGTTCTGACATCATCTCAACGCTCAGTCATATGGTCAGGACGAAGGAATAGGAGGCGTGGCCAACTCGAGGCGATCAACGAAAAGAGAATCGAAACAAGACAGTTGTAACTTGGCTAGAGGGGCAGGGTGGAGTGCGTTTGGATTGGTGCAGAACAGATAGCTTTAGAATTAGAAAATACTTGTCACGTCACTTGTCACGTGACTTCTCCGCAGGTAATGTCATTGTCATACATTTTGTACTTAGCGTTTGGCGGGAAAGCTAACAGAAAAATCATTTATCTAAGCCTGTTGATATTATTTAAATCTACATCTAAACTAGCTACTAAGTTATAATAATTGATTCTTAAATTAATTAAGTTAAGATCATAGTCGGTCTACCTTGAGAGTCATGGGAATTTGGTGGATACGAGACGCACAAGATCGGTCGTTGTGAAGACGCTTGGGGGAAGCCTATGTCCAACAGTGAACGTCTTTCGGCTGAAATGATGATGGAGATCGTTGTAGTTCTTAACGACCTACTCTAACCGTTTGTTTTTTAAACACAAGGTACAAGGTTGGAATAATCGCTTCGCGATTAAAACCATTTTTTTTTTCAAATAAAGTTAAAAAAGATATCAGTGACCAATATCACCTTCATTTAATAAAATATTTAAAAAAAAATCGATCAAAGTAATTTCCAAACCTTAATTCGATTAATACAACTCGAATGAATTTCATAGCAGTAATTCAGTTAATCTGATCGATGCCGATGTGAATACACGAAGGGGTCGATTGATCCGTGAAACATCAATTATCAGGAGCGACGAACTTTTGAACGTATTTCTAGTAATTAATAACAACCAGTAGATATGTCACAGTCAATATTGTTAATTAGTCAAAACTACGCCTGAACGGTTGACTGAAATCAGTCAAAACTAGTTTTGACTGACTTCAGTCAACATTTTTATTAAACGAGAAGCGTCATTCGAAATTCAAATTTACTTACGTTTGTACTTTTTGCAGATCATTGTCAAGTTCTATTAAAATGTGATTTGCGATTGTAACACCTATTTTATTCATTTATTTATATACACGCGTATTTACGTATTTTTTATTTATTTAATCAACAATACAACTTTCTCAGTTCATCATCATCATCATCATTTCACCCAATAGACGTCCACTGCTGGAAAAAGGCCTCCCCAAATATCGCCACAATAAACGGTTCTTCGCATCCATCGGATTCCCGCAACCTTCACCAGGTCATCGGTCCACCTTGTAGGGGGCCTTCTAACACTGCATCTTCCGGTACGTGGTAGTCACTCCAGAACCTTCTGAAGAGAACCTACAAACCTAATGGGTTAGTAATTTTAAAGTAGACTGATCAAAAGTACGTTTTTGTGGGGGGAAATCATTAAATATCTTTTCCGCTCTGGGTGGAGTGGTTGGTATGTCAGTTTTACTTACATTCATACAGTTAACAGTGGTTTTGACCAATTATCAGTATTGACTGCGACAGATACGAGAAACGAGATTGCGTCACATTGCTGATGAGAGTTTCAAAGGTACCTTTAATGTGTGTTAATTGTATCAGTATTGATTTCGATAATATGCACGTTATGTTATTAATTGAGTTTCGCTGTTGGAAAGCTTTTCTTGCTCTTTTAATCTGATCATTCTAATTAAAATTAAGCCGGGCAAAACAATTTGTCTCCTTTTTGTATACCTACTTACATTATTATATTATAAAGAGGAAAGATTTTTGTTTGTATTAAAATTTGTGTTTGTAATGGAACACAAAAAAAATGGATCATTTTTAATAATACTTTCACTAATAATGCCTACTATTACTTTATCACTGAGTCACATAGGCAATATATTTTCTATTTTCACGTAGGCGCAGCTGCTGGCACAAACTGGTTATTCATATACTAATTTAATTTATAAAAACCGGGCATGTGCGAGTCAGACTAACGCAATGAGGGTTCCGTACAAACTTACCTATGACAGTTCATACCCGAATTGAGTTACGAAGATTTTTCCGAATCGCATTTTTTTTGTGACGTAACTACAAATTTACAGTTTTCAGATTTTTTCTTATACTAGTGTGTTATGAGACCTTGCTTCATGCCAAATTTTAGGAATCTAGGTGAAGTTCCCTATGAATTTAGATTCCCTTGAGAGTGTCGAAATATGCGTTTTTTGCGACATAAAAGGCCGTATCTTTTTTTTCGTTAACTCGGAAGTTTGATTTTTTCTCAGCTTCAAGGGACTACAGACCTGATTATATGGTTTTAATTTTCAACTCGATACCTGCACGCGTTCCCGGGATAGTATATATAGTCTTAATAGACAGACAGACAGACAGACAGACAGACGAACAACAAAGATCACTTTGTTGTCACTCACTTGATCACTTAGAGGATCACCTCTAAGGGTTTCGTTTTTTCCTTTTGAGATACGGAACCCTAAAAACAAAAGGTCACAAAAACTGTAACTATATTTTAACATGGTACTACATACATGGTACTACTACATACATGAACTCTGTTATCCATTTAAATAACAAGTTGTTATGGTGTAATAATAAAGAATTAAAGATCGATTATTGAAAATCGGTATAAATTTTCAACAGTGTCTTAGCTAAGCCAGACGATGTAAGAGTTCTACATAAAATATATTGCAATCAATTAAAGTAATTTAAAATTTCAAAAGACAAGACTCTTCAATAAAGAATTTAAAAAAAACATATTTAATACAACACAAGTAAGAATCCTCTCCAAACTCCTCCTAATTAAAAAAGGAATAAAGTACAGAATCGCACTCTATCGAAGAAGCAATGTTATCAAATGTAATTGGCTCTCGTTGAGCACTTAGGTTTAATAACTGAATTGCTACGAATTAGCTGATTGGAACTGGTACCGCGAGCTTTTACTACATTAGCTCTTTGCCAAACTGTTTCTTTAGCAACTCAGTATCTATTAAAATTCGTCTGTATTCATGTTTCTTTAAAAATGATACAGTATATAATATACAAATTTTACACTACGGGTGCGAATTTTACGGTAAAAGAAAACATCAACACAACAGAATCAAAAGTTGGAAGACATGTTAATGTCCCGGTTTCGGGTGGAGCAAGAGGGCGTGTCAGACTTTTACTGACTAAAACCCACTCCTGTTCCTTCTTTGCATTCATTCCAGGTAATCCAGGTTACACAACCCTTGGATCCAGTAGGCTTCGACCCTGCTGGGCCCCTACGGTTTTACTGACATCCCTTTGAGGCGCGCGTGGAACACTACGCGCCACCGACCGACGACTTGGGCTCGGTCCGGTCGGACGGTGAGTTACCCATTGCTCGCCGTTTATATTGTTAAAACCTCAACGGTCCAGACTAAGTACTTCGCCACGCCGTTTATAACACGTACATCGAAAGACTGGACAAATTTGCGTGCTGCGGTATTCCTGTTCGGTTATTATTTAGGTGTCTTCACGGATAGAGTGAATAGGCTCTTAATAAACTCGTGCACTTCACCATCAACGATTGCATCACTGCTTACCGTGGTGGCATCGCAGTCAAGCACTAGTATACATCATTAAAAACAAAAGTCACTTTCTAAGAAATACCACTGCTAGAAGCTAGTATGTAATACATATAATAACAGTGACAATAAACATAAATGCTTTCTGCAGTCAAGACATGTTTTAAGTTTACTCTAACCGCGCTCCGTCCCATGCCAAATGAATGCAACAGTGATATAATATCCCTCATTTAAATAGTCTTGAATTGCATTCAAGCAGTCTAGCAGGTAGCTAGAATATTAAGGTACGTTTAGACAGTTCTAGATTGTAGATATTCATCCTAGATCTCCGCGTAGAATATTAATATCGTCGCTTTGAAAGCAGATTTAAGATGCTGTTATCTCCAAACCGTGGCATAAGATATAGTTCCTTTTAGCTCTGACCAGAAGCTTTGCCTGACTGAAAGAAAGAAAAATAACCCACAAGAAAGTACTACTATAAAAAAAACACTCCGGAATGGAATTTCTTGCCAGAATTAATGTTTTCTACGTATAATAATCTAATGCCTTAAACTTTTTAGGCTATGATCCAGTGTTTAATTTTCTAAATCACACAAATTTTTAATTAAGCGAAAATTTGTGAGAGTGTAGATTGATTGAATGAGTGATTTGGATGAAATTTGGCACACAACTAGAACAATAGTACATCAATACTTTTTATCTCGAGAGTATATTCCCGTGGGATATTTTTTGCTTTCACACGAATAATCATTTATTTAAACCTATAAAATTACAAAGTTAACATAGGTCTTTAAATAGAATGATGCCGCTGTCAGGAATCAGTATAAATATTCTAATCTTTGCAGGACGTTGAATGTACTAGAACACTGAAATCAAAACTTGGAAACAGTCCGTAATGAGATTCAACAATTAGTCCTAAATATTCGTACACCTTGCTTCAGGGGTAATCCAGTCTCGTCTGTAGTTCACTGTGATTTCGAGTCTCTGACGTCACTATGACTCACTAAACGACCGTCTCATATTGAATAACAAAACTGTATCTACTAACAGGGTTCAGAGAGAAATCAAAAATCTAATGTGATTCACATAATTTAATATGCTCGCAGAACAGATGGTCTTTGATGACGAAAGGTTTTAGATTGGCGACCACGTACCAGAAGACGCAGCTTTAGAAGGCCCACAAGGTGTAACGAAGACCTGGTGAGGGTCGCGAGAAACCGATGAATGCGAGACGCACAAGACTGGTCGATATGGTAACACTTGGGGAAGGCCTAAGTCCAACAGTGGACGTCTTTCGGTTATAATGATGATGATGAATTTAATATGTTCTAGCTTAAGCCAGTACCCGCGTGAATGTTGACCATTATCCGGAGGAATAATGTCCTCTTGTAGAAAAAAAAAACTTTACAAAAAAAAATAACCACTTCACTAAAAAAACACTAAAAGGCTCAAAATTACTTTTGGAAGTCATTGTTTCTCGGTATTGTTTGTTTCTTATAACACCGACTAGAAAATGGGACCAATCTGGAAGCATATCCGATGAGAAGTAAAAAAAAATTTTGCGTATCAAAAAAAAAAAATTTTTTTTTTATTATATATAGGGTTCTTTAGTTCCGAGTTATTTTAGAAAATATTAATAATTTCCTACCAACAGTTTTGATTTAGCCGTGTAAGCTGGCTTGGCGCTACATTCTATGGAAAATATAATATTTAAAACGTCTGTTGAGCAAAGGTCGCTACAAGTGTAGTACTCTACCTGGCCAGGCACTTCAGCACGCCCAGTAAAACTTCTTTTCGACCCCTATTCCGTCCCAAGCGTTTTATACAACATTCACTTTGAGATGTACACGATTAAAATATTTAGTTTCTGTTATTTGTTTTATACTTGTAACCTACGGGTTAATGCAAAAACCGTACAAAGTTCTTCGCGTTCGGTATGATAATAATTTTGCTTTGCGCCGAAACTGAAATATAATTTTATTATTTTACTATGTAGTAATATTTTCCTACTTCCTTGCAACACTCTTTAATTGTCACTTATATATTTTGTTCACGAGTAAAAAAACAGGAGTTTTCTTCCCTATCCTAGTTATTCATTTAAAATAAATAAAATAGTACTTTTTTAACAATATTAAAAATAGAAATATATATTACATTCGTGTAGTAATATATAGTATTTCGTTTATGAGCGGAGCATACTAAACCTAAAACGCATAGATAAGCAAAGGAACATAGATATAAGGAAACGGACTAATGTATCAGATGCCCTAACCTACTGCAAAAAACTAAAATGGAAGTGGACAGGTCACATTGCCCGTATAAACAAGGAAAGATGGTCTAACAAAGTAATGCACTGGGCTAGCCCTAGTGGCAAGAAAAACAGACCGCCTGAAAGATGACTTGATGAAATCAGAAAGACTGCAGGTGAATACTAAGTTTCAAGAGCCAAAGACAGGAAGCTGTGGAGTAAAATGGAGGAGGCCTTCACTCGATTAGAGGTCCTTGATGACAAAACAAATCAAAAAAAAACTTATATCAATAATTAATTTTTATTTAATAATTATTTTACAATATAAAATAACAATTAAAAGTCAGTGCACATTAAAAGAGAATTAATGATAACAATAATAAATGTAAATTGGAATTGTCAAGGAATATTAAATGGCTAAATAATAAAAAAATATTATATTCAATTATTTATTTCGAGTATTAACAAGACTTATAAAGTGTTAGTAAAATACTTTATAAGTCTACTAACTAATGGGTAAAGATAGATAAAACAAGAATTTCAGAGTTATTAGCATCTAAAGAGTAACTTTTATTCCAGATACTTTTAGTTTTCTTAGACTAAAATATCGCTAAGTTAGAAATAATGCCGGCATTTTGTTCTCTATCAGGAAAACTACTACAATAATTTGAAAACTGAGGCCGAGATCTTAAGTTTGCAATGCGATAAGTTTCTATAAGAAAATAGACGCTACAGTGGCTCCGGTGGCTGGATAACTGCGTTGGGGCTATAAAAGGAAACCTCAATGCCACACCTGAAACCAATTTTCCCATAAAACCACCCTTATATTGCCATGTTCCGCGTAATTGCTGAGTTTCGCAATTGAAAGTGGCTATAAAACGACTTCAATGGATAATTGTGAAACGGAATACCTAATTAAACGCTTAATTAATAAAGAGATTTAATAACAAAATTTGAAAATTTTTGTCCTTCCTAAATTGGTTTGGTATAGAAAGAAGGAAAATGAAGTAACAGAGGAAAATGTACTCAATAAAAGTAAAGAGAATGCTTTTATAATATACTTCCTGCTTCCAGCGGCTTCACGCGCGTGATATTGACTGGCCTGTTGGTCTAATGGTTAGTGGCCCTGACTACTATGCCGGAGGTCGTGGGTTCGATTCGACCCAGAACAAATGTTTGTGTGATGAGCAAGATCATTTGTTCTGTATCTATGTAATTTATCTATAACATGTATGTATTTAGAAATATATAAGTATGTTTATCAGTTGTCTAGTACTCATAACAGAAGCTCTGCTTAACTTGAGACTAGACGGTAATGTGTGATATTTCTGGAATATTATTATTATATCAGAATATTATCCCAAGTCAACATACTCTCAAGATAATAGTTTCCTATGTGCTATTCCAGGACATGATCTACCAGTTTGGCAAATTTCATCCAAATCCGTTCAGCTGTTCGTATTTAAAGAAGTATAATAGCAATAAACAGACACACTCAAAACTTTTTTTTTTATAAGTGTGGAGTGTGATAGCTGTCCCTCACGTCTTTGGTTACAACTTCACGGCTATGGGTTGTAACGTGATGTTTTATGGGCTATATTATTCCTCATGAATCAGGCTATCATAAACACACAGATTTGTTTTCAATACGACTGGCACTTCCAGAGATAAGCGTTTAATCGTTTAAACAAACAAAAAAAACTCTTTTTCTTTTCAGGGTTCCGTACCTGAAAAACAAAAAAAGGAACCCTTACAGGATCACCTTGTTGTCTGTCCGTCTGTCTGTCTGTTTTCCAAGATCTTGAGAACGCGTGGAGGTGTCTAGTTGAAATTAAAACCATAGGTCTGCGGTCTTTTGAAACTGAGAAAAAATCAAACTTCTAAATTAACAAACAATAAAGAATCTTTATTGTTTGTTAATTACAGACTCTTCCGACACTCTCAAGGGAATCAAAATTCATAGGGTACTTCCCGTTGACCTAGAATCCTGAAATTTGGAATGAAGCAAGGTCTCATGGCACAAATATAGGAAAAAAATCTTAAAACTGTTATTTTGTAGTTACATCACAAAAACAAAACTTTTTGCAATTTGAAAAAAAAATCGAAACTTCATTCGGGATTTGAACTAACATAATATGTAAATTTGTATAATATGTATATTTCTCAGGGCGCGAGTCCAACTCGCACTTGTCCAGTTTTTTTTATATTAAATAAAGATATTACTAGTACGAAGAAAGGTATAGTAGCTACCTGACATTAGAAGAGTTCGACTGTAGCTCACAGCTTGTAAATCCTCACAACTTAAATCCTACTTTTGAAGTGACTATCGGAAGACTAGAGTAAAATAGAGGTGTGGATAGATTGGGATAACTTTATAGTGTCTCTAGTATTACCTAGCTCAGCTACTTTCCGGAGCAATTTTCCCGGAACCTTGTAAAACCCGGGACGGGAAGTTTATCCTGCATGGCAGCCCGTATGGCTTTGGTTGACTCTATTCCCGTGTTCGATGCCTCAGCAGTATTGCCGGCGAACAAATATTTAATGCCAGAAATTATTACATTACATTAAATATTACGTAGCTATGTTATCAAAATTATCAATTCATTTACTCAAAATATTTAATGTATGTAACATTATATTTTGTATCGAAATAATTGTGAGAATATGAATGACGTGTTAGGAATAACTATGTTGCGCAGATTTTTTTTTTGTGTGCCTATGTGTGTTTTAAAGAAGAGCTATTTGCGAAGTAGCCAAATATTGAAAATATAACGACTTAGTGTTTTTTTGTATTTTGAACATCAATAAATATTATTTTTGGCAGAAGTGAATTTGATAAAATATATTATTTAACACATTCACACATTACACACATCACACATATATAGGGTGACTGGTAATTAGTGACCGATACTTAAATACGTGATTGTCCTCATGATTACAAACAACTTTCCCAAAGAAACTTTTTTATATAATCATTAGATTTATGACAGTAACAAAATCGCTGTTTGAAATTCGCATGCAGCTGGGTCAGATTTCGAACATGTGTGCTGAAAAAGATTTTTTGTATAACCAGTAAACCTAAGAACATTATATCTACTGGCTGACAGACTGACTTACTTAAGTAGGTCCACAACTTATTAATTCGCGTTAGTTACGTTATAAAAATAATATTTTCAAGAATATGCAACGGTTTTTTTTCTTTTTATCATCTAACATAGATAGGTCCATAAATTTGTATATATATTATTTAAATTAGTTTATGTTTTCTCTAGGCATAATCATAGCTTCAGTATCAATATTGTTATGAACTTTCAGTACAATAACGGTGCACGGTTGATAAGAGCAATCATGTTAAGAATACAAACCGACGACCTCAGGTGGAAATTAATTTGCGTGGAACAGCCGGAACTGTTATTGCGAATATACCTAATGTTCAAAGTGATACCTACGTAGATATACTTTGAGTATTCGATAATTAAATCTTTAATAACCTACGTCGGAAATATAAACACTCGCGTTTATTCCACCAGGATCGCAGATCCACGACCAAATACTCCATCTCGTCAGCTCTTCTGTCACCTATGGGGATTGAAGAGCTAAACGTAATGGAGTACTCAGTCGTTAACATACGACCCTGGCGAATAGGAATCGAACACACTCGTCGCCCCAAACCAACGCAGTCGGTTAAAGGGTAATATATTACCCGATATATATTACCCGAACTAGACTTGGTACCGAAATTATAGAAGGTGATTCTTTGAAACCGAGAGAGTGTCTCATTAATCGGGCCTAGTTTTCGTAAAAAAATATATAATCGCATTGCATCGCAAAAATATATAATCGCCTATACTAAAAATAATATTGTAGAATCTACTTATTAGTTTAGGGTGACCAATTTCCATTTTATTTTCGAGGCATAAAATAAAGATACGTATATACCTTAGTTAAGAGTTTTTTTTTTAATCAGGCTGGTTGTATATAGTCCAGTAATTAACAACAAAAACCGTCGATATGCACAAGGTTCAAAATTAATTACTTTGACGATATTTAATTCACCCTTGTGTATATAATTAACATTTTTATCACACTTAACCTAAATTAAGGCCAGTTTACTTGTCACTCAATGTCCTATCGCTAATGGTTTAAAAGGTGACTGAAAAGATTAATTCAGGAAAACCCTGTATTTAAGTGAGACAAGCTATGTTTTTTTCCGAAACCTTTGAAAAAACCGGTCAAGTGCGAGACTGACTCGCGCACCGAGTGGTTCCAAACTAATTTACCTAGGTAGGTATGTAATTACACAGTTCGATAACTGAATCGAGTCTCGATGATTTTTCCAAATCGCTCGCAAAAAAATTGATGTACTACGGTTTGGAGACTTTTTTTTCTTTACTTGTGGTTTAAAAGCTTGCTTTTTGCCAATTTTCAGGTTTCTAGGTCAACGGGAAGTATCCTATAGGTTTTGTTGATCTCGATGCGAGTATCAAAATATATGCCTAAACGGAGCATAAGCGGCCTTATCTTTAAAATGCATTAACTTAGGATATGACCTAGAAGTTTGATATTATCACTTTGCCAAGGGGCTTGAGCATTTGATTTTCATTTTAGCTGAATACCTCCACGTGACAAACGGACAGACGGACATCAAAGTGATCTTATAAGGGTTCCGTTTTTGTTGACTGAGAGAAACCCTAAAAAGTCAACTTTTATGAAATTTCACATTATGCTGAGCACAATTATGCTTTATTTTCCTCTTTTAACGCGTTTTGTTTATTTAATTTAATTAATTTTTTGCCAGCAAAATTAAAAAAAAAGCCGTATAAAAACTATCCCAGAAGCCCCTTGGAAAGAAAATCCCTTCAGAACCCTCAAAGAGAGACCTTCAGAACTTCTTTTTCAGAGAATTTTCATTTTTGCCGGATTTAAACCTGTCTGCAGTCATATTCAAATGATAAATATTTGAAAACCACACTGCCCTTCAAGAATCACAGTATGTAGATACAAAAGAATGTAGTTTTTATTACTTATTCTCACGTTACGTGAAACTCGATTTCGTGAAATATAAAATTGTTACGATGGTTTCATGTATGTCTAGTCTGCGTTAAGGCCGCATGCAAACTTGTAAATAGGTTGAATTTTATAAAGCATTTTTTTTTTTATTGGGTGGGAAAATCATCCTAATGACATCCCCGCTCTTGGGCGGAGCGAGAGATAGTGTCAGACTCTTACTGACTAAAAACCCACTCCTGTTCCTTCGTTGCCTTCGTCCCAGGGCCCCGGGTTCCGCTTTCACACTACCCGTGGCCCCAGTAGGCTTCGACCCTGCTGGGCCCCTACGATTTGCTGACATCTCCTTGAGGCGCGCGTGGAACAATACGCGCCGTCGACGACTTGGGCTCGGTCCGGACGGTTACCGGACGGTCAGACGGCGAGCCACCCATTGCTCGCCGTCTGCAAGCCCGCGCCTACGGTGGCCGGAAATCGGGATCGGAATCCCGGCGGCGGTTGGAGCGTAATGACCGTTGCCTCACGCGATCGGCCGCCTCCTTAGCTAGCATTACTGCTTCGCAGAAGGAGGCGACCGCCTGCCACTCCTCCTCGCTCCGGAGCATGGCCTGAACCAAGGCCCGGCGCGAGAGATTGCCCCCACGAGGTCACGGCGTTGCTCTGCCCAAGCGGGGCACACCTCCACCGTGTGCTCCACCGTGTCCTCCGGGTGGGCCACACAGTGGCGACACCCGGGCGTCGTTTCCGCACGAATCCGGTGCAGGAACCTCCCGAACTTACCGTGTCCGGTGAGGACCTGCGTCATGCGGAATGTGAGGACGCCGTGAGGTCTTTCCAACCACGCCTCAAAGAGGGGACTTACCGCCATAATTGTGGCGTGCCCAAATTTTATAAAGCATTAGAATTCCCGACAAACGTTGTCCTGTCCGAGAGCTAGCATGTTGTCAGAAAAAAAAAATAAGAACCCGTTTGCAGCGCCACCTACCGGGTTCAATTGAATTTTCAAAACATCCAAAGGCTCGCTCAAATATACCCACAAAATTATTTTCAAATCCTTTAGGAGTAAAGTGAAGAGGTACAGAAGAATTATTTACCTATTCTAAAATATAAATACTCCAAAAAAATTGTACTTCTGTACAATGAAAAAACATTTTTTTTTGTTTTTGTACATACATTTTTTATGGCGACTTCAGTAATTAAGGTATTTACAAGGAGATAAGTATGTTTATCAGTTGTCTAGTATTCATACCACAAGCTCTGCTTAGTTTGGGACTAGGTGGCGTTGTGTACAAGTTGTGGAATATTATTATATTTATAGAATAGAAGGATTTACTCAAATTGGAAAACCTAGGCTTTAAAACACAAGAGAGTTTCATAGAGATACGATATACCCGGATATCCTTTGCTTCAGACGTAACCTAGCATTCTCTTTTCGGCATTGTTAAGCTCTTAATTCTGTTAACCCTACGTATATCGTGCGAACAATAGCAAATATTACCCGAACTAAACTCGGTACCGAAATTATAATAGAGGGGTGTTTCTTTGAAACCGAGAGAGTGTCTCATTCATCTGGCCTAGTTTTTGTACCTATTTATTTTGTGTCGTAAGCCACTGGGCGCAAATGAGTGCCTTTTATACACTTAGTAATCGAGGAAAACTAAAATGTAAACAAAAATATCAAATTGTATAGAAAAAACTAGGCCAGATGAATGAGACATTCCCTCGGTTTCAAAGAATCACCCAGGGCCATCTTGGTTACAATAGACACATAGTCGTTCTTAGATAACAACAGTGTGAAACACAGACCTAGAATAAGTTACGGCGCGTACTGTTTCACACGCGCCTCAAGGAGATGTCAGCAACTATAGGTGCCAAGCTGTTGGGCAACTATAGTTGCACCCTGCTGCAGGGTCGAAGCCTACTGGGGCCAAGGGTCTGATTCTGAAAGGAAAACTTCGCCCTGGTACGAAAGGCAACAAAGGAACAGGAGTGGGTTTTTAGTCAGTAAAAGTCTGACACTATCACCCGGTCCGCCCAAGAGCGGGTGATGTCATAAGATGATTTGCCCACCGAAAAAAAGGCCTAGACTAAGTTACTGTACATTTCAATAAATTCTCTCTCAGTAAATAACTCCCGTCATACCGACTAAAAATCAAAACAAAATAAAAAAATTCATATAAACAAATTGTAACCATGTACTTTTGAATCATCAAAATGTCGGTCAGTCAAAAAAGTGAAGCTAAATTGTACGTTCCAATGTATAGATCTCTATGGAGAAGAACGTGCAAGAAATTTCATGGACATTCTTTTAAACCATAGTATGAGTAACAAAAATCTTGGATACATAAAAATAGCAATTACTTTGTCATTTAAAGCACGTTGAACTAGTTTCAACATTTAATAAAGGCACAATACAATAAATGCAGAAAATGAGAGTTGCTTGGTTTACCATTTTTTTTAACATTTAGGCCCCCTGAAAACCATATTGTATATCTTGTAGTCCTATAAAACCTAACCAATCGTAGCTAGGACATCGACCTCAAAACATCCGCCTCTTCACCTTCAAAATGACATTAAATAGATATTTTACGAGACGCTTCCGAAACACTGCGAAAAGGCAATTTTCTAAAAAGCCTTCAGATATCTTGAAACTTTCAAGGAAAATGGCGATTACGACAACGAAGCCTGTACGATACCTTTGTTTCTTAAATTATAGGCTTTCTTTCATGAAATCCGCAAGTTAATAACGTTACTGCTGTTTTGTTTTTAAGGCGTCTTTTAACAGAAACAGCCAAGACAATTGCGTTGGGAGAAAAAAAAAACTTTTTTTTTTTTTTGAAAAGCCGTACCAAACATTTCAGCTCATGCCAGTAAATAAGCAAACACCCCGACCAACCAACTACGTATTGAGCGAACCTCTTCCCTGTAGCCATTTCTCCCGTGTGTAGGCGCCGCCACAAGCCTAGCACACGTTTCTCACTGTTTGCCCACAGTAAAGACAAAGTTGCCGGGCTAAACCCCTCACTACTTGCGCCTACATAGACACAACACTACATCTGTGTAACTGTGCTCTCTATGTAAAACTTTGACAATCATATGAATTTTGTAACAAACTTCGTTGTTGTTCCTTGTTATATCCATTCCAACTGTTCTGAGACAATCCCTCTCGTATTTGAATATAAGATAGGTATTAAACGTTGGCTCTTTACCGTCTGACACTTTGAATCCCTTTGAAGGGATAATTAATGTAAAGGAATGAGATTTGGTTGTATTTAGGCCACAAATATCATTTTGTAGCAGTTAGTTTCAGAGACCGCGTTAATTTTGGATTCTGAATAATTTTATTATCAATGACTTTGGTAATTCATTACAATTCCGTGAAATAATCTTCAATTTAAAAATAAATCAACATAAAAGAAACAAAAATATAAGTAGCGAATATAAACACCTGGATGGAACACCTGATGACCCAAAGCACTAAAAAAGAAACGAAAATACTGCTTGTTTTTCTAAAACCTTAATTTGTTTTGTATTAACTTTTCACAATAATTATAATTAAGTGCACACACATTATAAATAGGACTGTGCTACAGACAGCTGTAATTAAACTCCTTAGCCATTAGCCTCACATGACACAATGTATTACAATCTAAGCAACCACGTCGCCGACAACCCTAACACATTAACAAGCCCATAGATTATAATCATCGTAATTTCGAAACCAAGATGTCACTACAGGTGGTGGATAAATCGAATCCCTACGTGTACGGTAATCTGAAATTCCATTAGCCATGCTTCCGCCTGAGAGCATTTGAATATTTAGTACCTAATGCTGACGTAATTACGGAGCCTTGTGTTCGGTGTTGCAAGCGACGAAAAGCAGTGATTTGCTTCGAAAATGTGGGCGCCTCCTTGCTTCCTCCAAGAACCAAGGAAGCAAATAATTTCGAGTGAAATAAGACAGTGTTCTCTTAATTTATTTATTTTATTTTATTTTATTTTATTGGGGACAAAAAACAGCTACATGCTAGAGAAAATACAAAAAAAAAATCCTTAAAAGTAGATGCACAAACATGTAACCCACTCCAATGTCCACATCTTGACATTTTAATAAAAGAAGTGAAAGACTGTGGTAAGATTTTACAGAATACATTGCTTTCTGTGAAAGTTTCATGTATAATAAAGTAATTTCTGTAATCATAATTAAAATAGTATAAAAATTAATTCAATTATTCTTAATTCCATTAAATTTACATAAATATTTTTAATTCATTCAATACAATACAACTTAAAATTTAATTTATACAATTTATTTTATTTTATTAGAATTAATGTATATTCAATTCAGTTTGTATAATTTATTTCATAACCACTGCTCTCAAAACGATGAAGGAAAACATCGCGAGGAAACCGGCATATCCTAGAACCTAAAATTCGAAGACGTGACATCCACCAACCCGCACTGGGCCCGCGTAGTGGATTACGGCCCATTCCCTCTCCTAGAGAGGAGGCCTGAGTCCCAACAGTGGGAACTTTATAAGGCCGACTATGCTATGCTATGCAATTCAGTTTAATTGTTATTCCATTTGAATAATGTGCTCACACGGAGTCATAACAGTTGAATCTGCTATATACGAAACCATTCTTTATCTTATGATAATACTAGCTTCTGCTAGCGGCTTCGTCTGCATGAAAATAAGTTTCTCCATACAAACTTTGGATCCCTGTTCATCCCCTTAAGGGGCGAATTTCGCAAAATCCGATCTTGGTGAAAAAATTTCACGCTCCTTGGTCCTTTTTTTTTACTGGTCGGGTGGATCTTGAAACGCTCATTGTTATAACAAAGAGTCTTTACAAAGACAATCCTCTATTTTTGATGGTAGGTTTCAGCAGAATTTATTCCCTTTATCTCAATCCAAAAAAAAATGTTGAATGTCTTCGGCACGTGTAACTTTCTTTTAGATATTCAGAAAAATAAACAAATAAATTAACATTAATTAAAGAAATCGTTTAGACAAAGGAAAAATAGCATATTTTTGGTTTCTGTAAACCCCCTGAGGATGATAAGATCTCATTTACAGTTTGAAGCACGTGTACGGAAATATTATGGAAAATATTAAATTAAACATGTTTATTCGGTTTAGCTATCTTTTGATAAGCCAAGCGGGCAAAGTCACGGGATGACTCTGCCCGCTTGGCTTATGAAATGGTTCGGGTTTTTTTCGAGGTTGATCGACCTTCAGTGTCAGTTTAGGTTTCCATCGGTGACAGAATTTCCATAATCGGATATGTAGTTTCAGAGATTACCTCCTACATCCAAACTTTACATAGCATACATAATCTACAGTACAATGTTTTCACTGTTAAATCTCTCCATGAGAGGGTTGGAATGGTGGTGCGCGAGATATAACAAATGTCTTCAAGTTTCTTTGTTTTTGGACATGCCAATTTCCTAACGATGTTTTCTTTCCCGTTTTAAGAGTAATTGTGATGAAATATATTTCACAGTTTAGTTATTTTCATAGTGTCATATCGTACGGTATTCTATTGTGAGTAAATGCCGCTGATATTCCGGCTATTTTTGTTTTTCAGCAAAGAGCTATTCGTTTTTTTAATAAATTAAGACCCAGTTACTCCCTCAGAGATAAATTTAAAGACATTTATATAATGACTGTGACCTTCTCAGTATATTTACTAGAATAATTTGAATGCCCATAAAAGAAAAACATGTTTAAGAAATACAGTAATATTCATCATTCCAGATTTCCTGCTACCAGGTTCAAAAAATAGGAGACTCATTCAGATACCAATGTATACATTGTTATAATAAACTTCCTAGTCATATACAAAAGCGAAGCCTTAATAAATTCAAATCATTTGTAAAGCGAAAACTTTTGCAAAAGGCTTTTTACACTGTAAAGGGATATCTTGAGGAAAAATTCTCCAGTACGCTCTATAATTGTTGTATTTTTTTTTCTTCTCTTTTAAGTTTTGTTTTTTAAAATTTGACATTGATAATTATTTTTTACAATTTGACATTGATACTTGTTTTTATTTTACAATATAAATTTATTTATTTTTTAAATTCATTTTTTAATTAAATATTTACTTAGTTAAATATTACATTTTTCTACACTTTATTTTATATATTTTCGTTTATAATTGTGAATATGAGGACTATATG
The DNA here is from genome assembly GCA_949316375.1 of Mythimna vitellina. Classification (NCBI taxonomy): domain Eukaryota; kingdom Metazoa; phylum Arthropoda; class Insecta; order Lepidoptera; family Noctuidae; genus Mythimna; species Mythimna vitellina. The sequence goes on along the minus strand of OX438694.1, from coordinate 7,334,005 downwards.
GATCATTTTTGTTTCCTTTTCAGTTAATTTGACATAATATGTTTGGCAATTTGATTATTTATGCGGCCTACCCAAATGTTCTTTCCTTGGTATTGTTCGTCAAATCGTTGAACTCCTTAATAGTCCTAAGTTGAGCTATACGAATATTAGCACTGACTGGACAGGTCACTCAAATCTGTGTGGGTCTTTCCTAAAAAGATCATCTCAGACACTAATTTGCATGGTTCACATATGATTTGACCATTACATGTTTACTGTATGGACTTTAAAAGAGACTTTGACCCCTGAGTTTGCTTCAGTGTTTCTTCTCAGTGTAGTCAGGTAGGAAACACCGACCTCATCTAGTTTTAAGTGACAAAAAAATTGACGTGTAAAAGTGTTTTTAAAAAAACCTATTTGCAAAATAAATATAATTTATCATTTACACAAAGGAAAGCCTGGGTTTCAACCCACGATCCGACTCATAAATTTATGTTATAAATTTTTATATATCATCTATGACATTGTATATTTAATTTAATTGTATGCAAAATGTTACATACAATGTATGTAATTTTAGGCAAATAAAACCTTACAAAAAAAGATTTTTTTGTAATGTTTTATTTGGCTTAATTTTAATTTTGTGTGCATGTGGACAATGTCCGAATGAATTAATAATAAATTTGGGCTTGGACCACCTCTACTCCCTAATATTTCCCATCCAAACTTTACCTGTTTATTATACTAGTGTCGAAAAAAGATATCTTAAATATTTTATTCACTTGGCTCCTAACTCCTATAAGAACTTAAACTTAAATTTTACTTGTAGGTACAAGTAAAAGTTAAGTTGAAGTTCTTATAGCCCATCCTAAGGTTGTCTGGTAGATATCGCAATCATTGATAAGACCGCCATTGTATCTACCCATAGACTTAAGTTTCTGTAAAATTGTTAAAATTTTGGGGTACTATAAAATTTATTCTATTCTATTCTACAAAAATATACTTAGATACTTAAAGTGAGTAAGAGGAGATGGATAAGACAAGTTAACGCTCTAGTAAAAGTCTTATCTATCTGCGCAGCTCTAAAAATGAAGAAAAAGAACTAAAAAGCTGGTCTCAGTGTCGCCTTTTGTTGTGAATGTCACTGGATATTGTACACAGCCAAGCGCGAGCGCAACAGGTATGGCTGGCTGTGAAGATCTCGAAACAACTGCAAATGTTCTGCAGCTAACAATGGACGGATGTATTTAATGGAAGATAGTTTTTTTCTATGAGCATTTTTCTCGTCGAGTGAAAATTTGGTCGGACTATGTTTTGATTGGTTAGATTGTTATTATAATTATAGTCTTATCCTTATATATTTGCTAGTCAGAATTAAAGCACTGTATTTTTGATCTCAAAATAACTAACCCCGTAGTTCGTAATTCTTTACCATTGTTTTCTTTTTTAATTTTTTAAACTAGTGTTTATGCGATCCTGATAAGCAGTGATGAAATAGTCGTAAGGCGCACTAATTTATTAAGAGCCTATTCACACTAGCCTTGAAGACGCCTAAATTATAAACGGACGAAACCGCAGCAGACAAATTGTTTTATACTCGTATTGGTTGCTGGTGTCCGCAACTCCACGACTGTAGCGCAAATTTTGCGTACGGGTGGGACAAAAGTGTCATTCGATCCACCCATTCCCCTCAAGGAAGGCCAACAGCGCCTTGGCGTTACTGACCATTTCACGGAGGCTACCTAGGTTTCCGAAGTACTTTGCCCCGTATTCAACGACCATTGAGCAGCTTAGAAGTAGATGAACAGCTGTCTCTGTACATGAAATCCTTGACCCAAATGACAGTGTTAATTTTACCAGAATTATCACAGGTTCCACAGAGGCTTATACCGAACTCTCCCACTCTCCATATTTCCGCTGGCAACACAGGAACGCAATTAAAGTACATTTACGATATTAACATAAACCGCACTGTTCATTATCATTTTGTGTCCAGTAACTGAGGCGTCAATTTGACAATACAGCGAGGGAAATGTACCAACATTTCATATTTCCCAGATAAAATGTAAAATAGCTCGTAATGTCTGTAATAAGACGGGAAGCCATCAGTCCCCGACATTTTATGCTAAGCAGTTGCTTTATTTCAAGATGTTTCTAATGGAAATTGAAAAAGATAAGTGCCTCGTAACGTTTTTGGAATAAACAATACGCGAGCAGTTTCTTTGATTGTATTATCGAACAGATAAAATTTTAATGATATCGAATTCTATTTAAAATATTTTGAATTTATTGTGCACACCTATCACAGTGTAGTCTTTTTAACTCAAAAGTTGACTGGTCGAGAATGCCTTACTGTATTGTATCCGCCTATAAATAAATTTATATTTAGACTGAAATAAAATCTAAAAAAGAATTCAAATAAAATCTAAATCTTCGGCTTCTCCTTCGTGATTGTAAAAAATATAGCCTATATCAGTGTGACAAAAAAAAATGTTCTGATGAAAGAATTTTTATAATCGGTCTTGTAGTTTTTTCATTCATAACAATAATAATATAAATCTTTTGTCTTCATAATATAATAATAGGTAATATAAGGCTTTTTTTAAAATTATTATCGCTTTTCTGAATGAGTATTTCCGTGATATCTTGGGACTTGGGGCTCATTTATCATCAGGTATCATTATCTCTGACCTAATTACGAACTAACTGTAATATACCACTACTCAATAAATTGTCCATCAGAGTACCTATTTAATATACTCAACCTACGCCCTATATAATAACTTTAAAGTGGCCACTTTGGAATATGTATTACGTTATATGCTAACGATAATAATTAAGTAAAACAGTAAAAAAGAGTAAAACACTGTTGCAAACTATCCATCACGAGTTTTTAAATAGTACGAATACACAAAGAGCTTATTAGAAATCGTCTTCTGATATTTAAGAAAAGTCTCAATAAATAACATTCATAAATAGAAAAGTTATTAGCGTTTGTTTATATCTCAAGATGTCACTCAATTTATGGAAATATTGTACTGGCTATTGATTATGAATAAAAAACAATGGAAAAACACTGCGCGTGACATTTTCTAGTAGCAATTGTTACGAATAATTGATTTATTTATGACTTTACCAATTATGACAAATTTTCATGGACAATTTTGGGATTTCGTTTCTTTTACTTTTGTCTACATACATATAATCAGTATGGGGTACAGATAGAGCCCATTTTTTTTTTAATATTTAAAAAATAGGTGTGTATACGCGTTGATTTTTATTCAGCTATTCATTTTTTTTTTCGACTTTATACATATAAAAGGTTCATCTATATCAATATTCCAATAAACCGTCGAATGACTCTTCTAATCTCATATACCAGAGAGTCTCAAGGCGAAAGTCTATGACCAGTCCCTGTGACGACATATGGATCTGAAAAGTAGTCGCTTACAATAAGTCGAACCGAAAGGCTTAAAACCACTCATAGGTCAATGGAAAAGGCTGTGCTTGGAGTTTCCTTGCGAGATCGAATCAAGAATGAAGAAATCCGCAAGAGAACCAAGGTTATCGACATAGCCCAAAGAATCGGTAAGCTTAAGTGGTAGTTGGCAGGGTATATCGTTTGTTCGTTGTGGCGACGCTTGGGGACCCATGTCCAGCTGTGGACATAGTTTGTCTGAAATGATGACAGTGGTGATGATATCATGATTCTCTTTTTTCCAATTTATTAAGGCAAGGCAATCTTCTTCCCTACTTTTTTATTAGTCCTCATCTCAGTTGCTTCTATTCTAGCTTAAACTTTATGACAACAATACTGATACGTAAATTGAACAAATAGGCTATGTTCACGTTCAATTCCACTAGTGTTTACGGATTGTCACGGACCTATAAATCTATGCTCCAAACTGTGACTAGGGTAATTTATATCTTGTTAACAACGTGCACGCATGTCTAAACAAGCAAATAGGACACACAACGATTGATTGCAGTATTAACATAAATATTGCAGCCAATTTGGAGGAAATTTTGCAGCCATGAGGCAGGTATTTCGACAGCCAGAATTAGACGGTGTTGTGCTGATTGTTATAATGTCAGATAATGTTTGATGCTAATGTAAATCTGCATTTTATTCGGCAGCAAAATTATAACGGTAATGTTTTGTTGGAAAATGTTACCTAACTATTACTAGATTCTGCCCGTGTGAAAATAGAAAATAATCCCAAGCGAGCTTGCTTCTCGTATAAATATTCCATTCCATAGCATAGTCGGCCTTATAATGTTCACTGCTGGGACTCAAGCCTCCTCTGTAGGAGAGGGAATGGGTCCTAATCCACCACGCGGGCCCAGTGCGTGTTGGTAAATGTCACATGTCTTCAAATTTTTGGTTCTAGAACATACCGGTTACCTCACGATGTTTTCCTTCACCGTTTTAAGAGCAATGGTGATGAAATAAATTACACAAAGTAATGCGCCTGACTGGATTTGACCCATGACCTACAACTCATAAGTCGGGGCCGTTACCACTCAGCCACTACTGCTCTTATATTTTCCATTCCATATTATATTAATATTCCTGGACATTGTCTACCCGTATGCTATTATAAATACATTCAAATCCGTTTAAATGTTTGAGCATGTAGGAGTGACAAATATACACACACACATACAGAAAATCTTTTTACTTTTTTTTACTTTCTTTTATTAGTGTGATATAATTAGTATTCTATCAATATTAATGTAGACGTAGGTTTATACAGTACATATTGCTTCTTAAATTCTATTTCCGACCAAGATTGACAGCCAGCAGAGTAATTCTTATCTAAATATTAAAATTCTCTTCAACAATGACAAAATCTGGCCACGGTCCCACTACCAATTAAATATAATGACTAATTATACTGATGCGAAACTTCCCGAAATATTCTGAAAGGCACGAAGCGGGTAGATACTGAAGTCTGCAAGATCACGACGAAACGAGTGTTGACAACGAGCCAACTCATCAATATTCATTTGAGTTGGAAATAGCAATAGTGATCGGATAAGGAGGGTTCTTTCACAGTGTCACCGCTCGCAACAGGTGACGAACTTTCATTTTTCAAGAATCTCATCCTTATTGTGCTCTGAGATCATCTAGCTCGAAGATGTAGTGGCACATTTTCATTGAAATCAATTTGCTGCGACTGGGAATTTGTCGTGTTGTTGTATCGTGGTAGGGTTCATAGTTAGGAAAAAAAATCATAAATAAAAATCTGAAGCTCTACTCAAAGGGTATTGCCCTTTGAGTAGAGCTTCAGATTTTGAAAGAGCTATGCTCGGAGTTTCCTTGCGTGATCGCATCAGAAATGAGAATATCCGCAGGAGAACCAAGGTTACGGACATAGCTCGAAGAATCGCCAAACTTAAGTGACAGTGGGCAGGGCACATTGCTCGCAGAACAGATGGTCGATGGGGACGAAAGATTCTGGAATGGCGACCACGTACCAGAAGACGCAGCGTTGGAAGGCCTCCCACAAGGTGGACCGATGACCTGGTGAGGGTCGCGGGAATCCGATGGATGCGAGACGCATAGGACCGGTCATTGTGGCGACATTTGGGGGAGGCCTATGTCCAACAATGGATGTCTTTCGGCTGAAATAATGATGATGAAAATCTAAATATTAAATTGAGCCTTGAGTGTTTAACTACAGAGCCATTCCGTAGTTAAACACTGGCAAATCATGTTTAACTACGGAGTCATGCTCAATTTATAAGATACCACTTCACTTGTGGATGGACTCAATTTTTTTTCTGATCGATATTTGGCAACCTATTCAGTTCTACTATTGGCCGCATATAAATCCTGAAACGTGCAGGTGCAGGATGGGCAGCATAGAAGACGACGCATGTCCTGTGAAGCAGCTCCACACAGGCACTGTGTGGAGCCGCTTCTATGATGAAAGAATTCCTTGCCGGAATCTGTGTTTCCTGATAGCTACAACCCGGGAATCTTTAAGTCAAGAGTGAATAGGTTACTTCTAGGTAAGCACGCTTCATCGTCGATCGCATCTTTGCTTTCCATCAGGAGAGATAGCGGTCAAGCGCGAACCTATCATAAATAAATAAATAAAATAAGAAATCTTCTTTTAATCTTTTAGGTCCAATTCACGCCTGGTGGATCGTAGTCAGAAGAAGGACCTATCTTTGGGGTCTAAAATATTTTAATAATTTACTTACAGTTTTTAAATAATAAACAAGCAATCAGTGTAATAGTATTAATATTAACCTATTTTCAAAAAAGAAACAATTTTACGTACATCGTACAGTTAAGGAAATGTATTCGCTGTCGGAGTCTGTGTTTCCTGACAGCTACAAACTTTTCTTCTTTATGTCAAAAGCTCTGTACAAAATGGTATACATGTTTGTACAAAAAATACTCATCGTAAAGTTAGGTTACACAATGTTTATTTATTTGAAAAAACTTTGATTACATGTTTAATTAAACACTACAGTGGATAACAGAGTGAAACCCATCTCCGCGCTTTTTTTTTCGGTGGGAAAATCATCTTATGACGTCCCCCACCCTTAGGCGGAGTGGGAGATAGTATCAGACTTTTACTGTCTAAAAACGTACTCCTGTTCCTTCGTTGCCTTTCGTACCAGGGCCGATTCTTCCTTTCAGAATCAGACCCTTGGCCCTAGTAGGCTTCGACTGCTGGGCCCCTACAGTTGCTGACATCTCTTTGAGGCGCGCGTGGAACAGTACGCGCCGTCGACGACTTGGGCTTGGTCCGGACGGTTACCGGACAGTCGGACGGCAAGCTACCCATTGTTCGCCGTCCACAAGGGCCATAATTACCGCCATATTTGTGGCGTGCCCCACCCACCTCCGTGCTGGGAATTAACCTGTGTTACATACACTAGTGGCCGCTCCAACATCTCACTAGAAACATTAGCTCAAACGTCTGTAGTAAAAAAAAAAATTGTTACTGGATTCTTAATTTTGGAATGCCTGTATGTAGAGAAACCTTATAAAATTAGGTAGGAAAACAAAAGTATTCATGTGCTACATTCACGACGTGTAAGAGTGTGTTTGTATATATGTCTGTATATATAAGCGAGAGCTCCGCTTCCACCTTTGTCTTCTAACCTAACCTGTCTATGTGGGTACCCTAAAATAACATCACCTCCTTCCTTGCTTTCGTCGTTAACACACATTACCAGCTGCACATTCGGTATTGTGTAGAATACTTAGGCAAATAATATTTTGTACATTACCTACATGTTTTAGGTATTTTATACATTGCATGTATTGTATAAAATACCGGATTATACAGATTTCCGGTAACATATACATACAATATACACACGTGTGAGAGAGTGAATACTGGCGATAGTGTGCTGATATGAGTGTGTTTGTAACAATAATGATTAATTAAATTAGACTATTACGAATGCGTCTAAGGTAAAGATAATTGTTTTTTACACACTGTACATACATGTCTTAACTTGATGAGGTCTATAAGTAGTTTATTTTCACATTGAAACCCCAATTCAGATCACTATTCAGGTCTCACTATTCAGTTTTGAATATCCATTAACAATCAGCACAACACCACTATAGAACTCCCCATTTCAGCAATTTTCCTTACGTATAAAAAGAACGATGAGCCGGTTACAAAAACCATTTGTTCGCCTTACCTAACACACCATTCAATTCTACCAGCGAACTACGAAAAGGATCATTTGTACATCTTCTACAGAAAAGGTAACAATAGAACGTGGCTATTGATCCTTTATGTGGCTATTAAACACGCTGGAATAGACTACTAAAAGGTCTGCGTTAATGCACAATGAAAAAGCATGCACAATTCCACTTGACACGGCATTGTGGGGTGGAGATTCTGTAATTACGAGTACTATCCTTGAAGCACACTTTTTATTCACAGAAAAAAAATGTTGTTGAGATTTTTTTATTCTGTGTTATATTTATGTACCTACAGCTGTTTTTTCAAGCTTCATTCACACTCGTGAAAGATCGTCTTAGAAATTTATTCTTCGTAATAAAATATTAATAGTGATCTTGCTTTATTTTTTATACCTAGCAACCGAGAATCCCAAAAGCTTTGTGTCTGTCACAGATACAAGCGAGTCAGAGCAGATGTTTTAATATCGATTGTGTATTTGTGTTTTACGGAAAACTTTTCTGTGTGTAATAAATAAGTCAATTTTTAATTCTCATACATTTCAAAAACATGTGAAACTTTCGATTAAATATCGCTACAAATTGGCAACACATCGTAGGTAAATTCGAAACTTTTTTCGACAGCCAACGTTTTATTTTTATGATTATTCAGCAACGTTGGTATTTAAATTTCGAATACATTTTTATAATTATTGTTCCAATATTGAATATAAATAACGATTCGAATACCAAAACGAGCACTATCATTGGAAAAATACATTTTCGGACATGGAATGTATTCAGTGGAGTTCGTTAAAGTCCGCGTATTAAATTAATTAAAAATCCTCTTTTGTACAGTTTTCGCTTAACGATTTTGGTCATTACTTATGTGGACTTATGCTCGTGAAATAAGGACAAAGATACATTGTACTTTTGGAGCACAATAATTACGAACCTGTAAGTACATTAATTGCCAGGATTTTTGGATTTCATTTTACACCCGTTTGGGTTACTCTGACTTAAGAGTAAAATCTAATTTTTTTTAGACATTACGTAAGAATGATTTGGCTTGCGAATGACGAGCAATAAGTAGCTCATCGTCCGGCTGTCCGATAATGATCGAGCCCGAGTCATCGACAGCGCGTAATATATCACGTGCGCTTCAAAGAGATGTCAGCAAAATTGTAGGGCCCGCTAGAGCCGCGGGAATTATTGAAAAAGTTGCCTTGGCACTGGAACGCAAAGGGCACCTGAAACGCACAGGTGGATTTTAGTCAGTGAGAGTCTAACACACTCTCACCCTAGAGTGGGAGAAGTCATTTGATAAATTCTCACCCAAAAAGGGTGCGAACGATTATGTCAATTATTCCTGTCATCACTTCAAAATGGATATGCGGTTAATATTATTTTACACGGCAAAAATCCCATGATGTCAGCAAAAAAAAACGAAAAAATACACAAGTAAATTAATCATTATGTCTGCCTACGTGTAAAATGGAAAATAACATGAAAACTAACGTTCGTTCAATTAACTCGGAAACAGTGTACCAAAAGAATTAAACACAGGCGAAAGGATCGATCTTTAGTGGAAAACTACCCCCGATACAATATAGTGCCCTTGGGACTGACAATGAAATATAACATTATTATGATAGGTAAGTATCTACCGACTTACTTAGGTAATTATGTCTCAATGAATCAGTTTTCTTTGTCTAAAGTACGATAGAAAACCAGAGAAAAGATTTTTATTTAGACAACTCATAATTTCTTTTTAATTTATAATTCATATGTATTTTTGTTGCCTTTTTCTATCCAAATCTTGTTGTACACTGCACCGTTCGGGCGTCTTTATGTCGACACAGCCATCAGCCCACGCTGAAAACCAGCGCTGTGAGCTCATCGCATTATGCGTGAGGCCGCAGCTTTATGCTGAGCGTTCGGCCGTTTTGCGTGGATGTGACGCATATCTTCCCTATCAATTGATTATGTTTGTTGCCTAGTTTTAAGTTCGCGTCATTTCGCGTGAATAAACTGTTTTTCTTTCTTTTCAATTTATCGCAGTATATTTAAGAAATTAGAAACCTTAAAAATATTTGAACACAAGCTGTTTCATTAATTGAACAAGAATAGGTATAATTTATACAAACATAATACAAGGCTTCCACTCCACTTTAGTTAATGTAAGTCTGATACTGAATATTCATCATCGCTATTATCAAAATTCTGTCGCATCAACAACATTAGCAACGTGAGAATTTTCATTTTAGGGTCGAACAATATCTAAGGGGTCCAAATGCTATGGAGACTCCATGCAGGAGTCGTGCGCTTCATGGCCCTTGGGGTGTGAATGCGGTTGCTCCGGAAGTAATTGGCCGGCAAGCTGAACGCGTACCAGAGGAACATGGCCATTCGGATGATGCGGGGATACTGCACGATCTCACGCGACGCGGATAGCCAGTTCGCCAGCCTGCCACCAAAGGATTCAGAGGATCCTTGCACAAGCACGACTAGTGCATGGATATGCAAAGCCAGGGTGCAACTTCGCTAACACGAGAAATTACAGCATGACGAACAGAGTTCCGGCGGGATCTCATGGTGATATGGTGACTGCGATTTTCCCAACCTAGCGCTGGGCACGCCACAATCGTGGCGGTTCCGTCTTTAAGGAGTGGCTAGACAAGCCCAAAGGTGACCTCACTTTTCGCCTGAAGCAGGTGCTCACCGGACATGGCTAGTTCAGTAGGTTCTTGTTTCGGATTAGAGCGAAAAAAACGACCGCGTGTCACGATTGTGCGGATCGCCCAAAGAACACGGTAGGACATACAGTGAAAGTCTGCCTCACTTGGGCAGAGCCCAGTAGAGCCTACTAGAGCGGCGGAACTATTTGAAAGAGTGACCGTAGCCCTAGATGGCAGAGAGCAACTGAATGACACAGGTAGGTTTTGATAAGTAAAAGTCTCACACAAACTATCGCTCTACCTTAGAGCGAAAGAAGTCGAGTTTTGATGATTTCCCGCCTCAAAAAAAGGATAAATAATTTTTGGGATCAGCAAAAATAATGTGAGTACTCTATAATTTATAAGAAATACAAATACTTATTTTATCTATGAGCTTTAGTTGCCTGATAATAAAGAATTAATAATAATAATAACCTACATAATTCTTATATCCTTAATGACAAATAGTTGTACATCTAGGTTAACTAATAAAGCAAAGTCTTCAAGAAATACCTTAATTTTAGTTCTTCATAAAAAATTATAACGTCAAACTTCTAGTGAGCGGCACAACAAAGCATTAGCTTCAAAGATTATCAGAGAGCCAATTTATTTGCCGAACAGCTACAGAACGGAGCTCAAATGAGCTTTTAGCACGCACTTTACTAATTTTTTAACACGAAATTTCGGGAGACTTACCTATTATATCTCCGGTATTATAATCCCGTTGCTTCTTCTTTTTGTTCCGTGTCCTGTAACAAAAAAATAATTCCGTTAAAATGTAAGAATTTTTAAAATATAAAGCTTCGTTTTTCCGTATTTTCCCCTGTGAGAGCCGCCGCTTGACCAATGAACTGGACAGCCTTGTACGGTTATAGTCCGTGCAAGGGTTTGTCCATCGTAACGTAAAAGGTTTAATAGGTGCTGCGTTAATCAGGTAATTAATATCAGGTAAGTGTTTTGGCTTGGCGCTTTTAATTTTTTAATAGAATTTTAGAATAGATAGATAGAACTCACTCGACATTCAGAGAAAATGTTGAACGTAGAGAAACTATACTAATAGAGAAATAATTATATACAATAAATTTATTCACCAAATTAAGCTTCAAATATTCTAGGGACGAAACGAGACGTACAAGTGTAGAATACGTTTAAGCTTACCACGTACGCATATTATCACGTGTGCACAGTGGCAGTGAATTTCTTGCTAATTTCCTATGAGTGGAAAATAATATGTTATGTTGTTGTTTAGGCACAAATTGAGATATTTATATTCATGGAATGAATACCAGACTAAACAAAACATTTTTTTCTATTGCTACACAATTCGTAAAATCTGTACTGAGCATTGATATTAATTTTTCAACCGACCTTGAAATATAATGGTTGATAATGACAAAGTCTCTATAGAAAATTCATAGCAATACACTTATAAAATAATGATGCCATAATATAGAAGAGTTGAACAATGCTCTTTTGAGAAAAGTAATTTAAAAACATATAAAAGTTAAACATATTTGCCGACGCATTTTTGAAATATCTATACAAATTCTGAAGGAAAATTCTTTAGGTACCTTCTTTTACAATTTTCTATGAAGAAGACGACTGTTGGAAAATTCGTCCTTCTCTAATGACAAATGGTAAACTTAAGTATCAACTTTCCTTTTGATCGTCATTCATCCACCCTAATGGTCACAAAAATCAATAAAAAATCAATTGGAGCGAATTTTTCTTACCTGCCCCACAAAATTCCTTTCTACGATCGGACACAGTAAAATCGACTCTATAGACGTATACCTGGCCGTTTCTTAGTCGAAAACATGTATAATTTTATATTCACTCAGAGGTAATGTTTGCGTCAGACGAAAGCGTAAAAATATTAGGTAATTAAGACTCACGCACTACGTACCGTTATTTTTTAACCAAATTGATCTTTAGGAAAAAAGAAAATCAATTTAAACTAAATGTGGTATTTAATTGATGCAGTAATCCCCTTATTAGACGTGTGCACTTTCTAACTAACACCACTACTTAACTGATGGTCTAACTGAAGAAGTCTTGTTTAAAAGAGCAGTGTACTTATAGATACTACATAATTTTATTATAGTTGTATAATAACAATAAGTACAATAGTGATCAATTGTCTAGAATTACACAATCGCAAGAATTCGGAAAATTATAAACCAAATGTCAATGAACAAATGGCATTCTCCATCTCAACAATTCTAGGAATAACCAAACATATTGAAGGTATAATATAAGTCTACAAGAAAGACCTGATAGATTCTCACCCAAAATAGCTTCAAATCATAAAAAGAATGAAAGATGTGAGGCAATAATGTTCCAACCCCTACGGTACTATTGTTGCCAATCCGAAATATAGTCTTCACACACCAAAATATTTATCTCAGACTACACCTGTGGAATCTATTAAGACCGTAATATGAAGCGTTTCTCTTATGTATCAATTGCGGGAAACAGGTGGTAATGTTTCACGACATAGCAATATTGTCGTAACACACGTCGTTCGAAACGGAACTGTGTACTTATGTTATATCGCCGAGAACTTGGTCCCGTCCTTAGAGAAAAATTGTAAGCAAGAATTTTAAAAGGCCAAGTAGTTCTCAACGACATGAATATGAAACACTCAAAGCATGTAAAGCTACTTAAGGGTCGTATTACGTGTAAGTAGTACACGGGGTGTGGTAAGACTATTGAATACAAGTCCCAACGTAACGTGGGAAAACGTAGAAGTGACATCATAACATAAAATCACGACTGAATTCCGTAAAGAGTTAGGCAGGGGTGACAGTGTGTACCTGTAGAACACAAATTTTGCCATTTATACTTAAGCATTACCACGGGCTTAACTAAGATCTATGGAATAGTTAGGGGAAGAAAACTGGGCAGAGTTATAGAGAAATTCGTAATGGCAACAATTTAACCTATGACCTTATGCTCAGCAGTAGAGCTTGCAAGCGCTAGAATAGCGAGGGTTTTGAAAGAAGAGGAATATTTTCCATTTAAATTAGGCTCTCAGTAAGTAATGCCAACATTCTTTGTGGGCTACCATTCAATATCTTTTCTCACCACCAAAATATGGATTATGTAAATGAGGTAATATTTACGTAAATAGGCACGCGAAAACATTACTAGCTGGTAAAATATTCGAATACGAATAAACGTGGAATGAAAAAGCGAGGGCTTTACAGATTGCCAGTGCTACATGCCCGTAATTGGAGCCAGCAAAGCATGCAAGTCATTACCGACACGTACCTCAAACAATAAACTTTTTAAATAGCCCATTACAGCTCTCATCCGAGCTCACGTAATATGTTCAGAGTTTTTAACATAGCAATTACCAACTCAACGCGAGTTTATTGTGATGAAGTCGATAATGACCCAAAGCTTGGGTGATTACCGAAACTGAGCAAGTTTTTAAGAATTTTTCTAACACTCTATTTATGTTACTAAAGTTTGAACAGGACGAATAGATGTTATGATATTTAGCAATTGTTTTAATCGATTAATAAACATTGAAATATTAAAAGGCAAATAAAGGTTTTCTATTCTGTTTTGTCATAAAATGGAACCAAATCCTTGACTTTTAAAACTTCATACCACTTACCACTGAATTAGGAGAAAATATTAATTTAAGTACTGAAGGATTACCCGAATTATGAACGTGAAATTGCGTGGAAAAACGCCCGACCATTAAACGTAAAGCGAGCTATGAAATAATGGCCATTTACATTTTTGGCATCCTCGTTGAGTAACGGCATTTAGGCACTGCCGGTAATATTTATTTACACCAACTGCTGCACACACATTATTACAAATTTTGAATAATTACTTATTTCCATATCCTTTCTATAACGCCATCGACTTACCTGCGTTTCTAAAACACGCGTCAACGACGCATTTAAAAAACGTGGTTGAACTGCATTGAAAAGGCAATATTCAAACCCATTTCGAGCTTTTTTTTATGCTTGATAGGTTCGCGCTTGACCGCTATCTCACCTGATGGAAAGGGACGATGCGGTCGATGATGGAACGCGCTTACCTAGAAGTAACCTATTCACTCTTGACTTAAAGATTCCCGGGTTGTAGCCATCAGCTTGTTCTATTTTATAGCCAGCTTTATTTCATCTCCCATTAAAAGTTTAAGGCTACTTAGTGAAAGCTACTACCCATAGACTAGTTGACTAATCTTAGTACCCAACTGTTCTCAGAGGTACAATACGGTCCACATGGCCCAGTTACGGCGCGAAGAGTCAAATTGACACCACCACTAACGTTTTACGATGTCACGGATGAAGCTACACGACCAGCAATTACAGTTAACTTTAATATTCTCAGTCATAGTCCAGTGGTTAACGGGTAATACGAACTACTTGTGTTCGATACTAAGTTTTGATGCAATGGTAACTTATTCAGTCAACTGCTAAAATTAGTAGATTGACATGTTTTTAATACAATGAGGAAGCTCACGTTATTCATTAAATGAATAAAAAAGCATATTTTATAAAGCTTTTGATAGAGTAAAACATCATAAGTTAATTTTGCTACTCACTAAAACATAACACAATGAATTAGTTTGTTACTTTTTTGCCCTTAAAATCAATATCCTATTACTATCAGGCTAGAAACACAAATTATAAAAAAACTGCTTAGTAATAAGATGGATATGTACTAAGGAATGCCTCAAGGCAACATCTTATGTCCTAGTATGGATGATGTTTTTCAATAATCGATGAAAAAAACATTAACATATCTGTTATGAATCATTTAAGAAGTGACAGCATATCGACTGTAACTTCTTAAACGATTCATAACAGATTTAGTTAAAATAACTAAACAACATTGCTTACTTGTTCTATCGAATATTCTGGAGATACATGAAAGTTTGTGACGTTCAATAATATATAACTGAACCGAACTGTTACGTGGACTGACTCGAATAAACTTCGAATGCTCAGTTGGGAATCGGAAGCCCTTCCCAACTTGGATTTTACTTTTAATGACGTAGGGATAAGCTTAACCCAAACCGTGTTTGATTCCAATTTTAGCTGATGTTGTAAAGAATAATTACTGTCAGATATAATAAATACAGGTTATTTTCAATACCTCTTAGCCGGCCTATGAAATGATACCTATTTAAATAATACCTTTCTTCGTACTATAATTAGTGATCCTTCTAAAGTTAATAAGAGCAAGACAAAAAAAAGAAGTATAGAGAAAAGGGTGTTAAAAAAGGAGGCTGATATTCATTTCTTATAATATCATCACGTTCAAAGATTTACTGAGTCTGATGGGTAATCGCCCCTTAATTTGAAGTTTGTAAATGGTGCTTAAGTAGTTACTACAGTTAGCTACAGTAGAAAAGGGTTATTATTGTCAAGAGAACTTTTCCTATACGTGTAAGAACACGTAAAGGAAAATTTTTAAAATAATATGGTAGGTTAAATATAATTGATTGATAATAAAACAGAAACACGAGTAACTGGAGATAGGACCTTAAACTGTGAACAGGGAACATTAAGTGGGGAACAAAGGTACTAAGACAGTTGCAAAGTGCCCGGAGCCAGGACTTACAGGAGAAAATGTACGTTTAATACAACTTTGTAGGCACAAATTTAATTTCACACAGAACTTTGGCAACCCTTCGGCAAGGATAGATATTTTAAATTTAATTGGATATTGTATTTCGTACTGCAACAATTTGTGGATTTCAAGAGAAAGTTTTAATGTTGCTTGAAATTTAAATGATAAATTGTAAATTAGTTAAAATGCTATATTATATTATAAATAATAATAATAATAGTATATGTTACATTTAAAATGTGTTAGGTTAGTTACTTCACAGACAGACATGTCGGCTTTATCTGTTGCAATTATTTTGTAAAAATAACAACAACCTACGCTACCAAAAGGTAAAACAACGCGAGTCACGGAATAGGTTACATTGCGACTAAAAACAGCATCGATCATGAGAAAACAAACAATGCAAACACGCCCCAACTAGAGCGCAAACTCGCACATTCCCCAATTATGCCTTTTCACAGCACTACAAATGTTTGTGTACGAGCCTTTATTGAAAAAGGGCGCTTTCGTGAGTATATACATTTTACCATGATCCATGAATTGGTCGAACCCTCTGCCCAATCGATTCGAAATTTGAATACCCTCAGTATTTTGGTTGAAAAAGATTGAAAGAACTTTTCGTTACGCATACAAAATGGTGGAACGCAATTGCCTCATCAGGCAAATAATTTAATTATATGATTAACGATGATGGGAAAGTTAAAAATAGGAGAACGCTCTTTGCATTTACAGCAGATTGTGATATATTCATAGCATTGTTTTTATGCAACCCACTCAATTGATGCGAAATTCGATTTCCGAATTAATGATTAAATGATAATCACGGTAGGTATACAAAACAATGGATCCATTAAAAAGTAAATTCTACTCATTTAACATTTTGCAAATTATTCAAACGGCAAAATGATAAATAATAATAAAACCAGTTCTCTAAAATGAACATGTCACGTTGTACTGGGATCGGTCTATCATCAGTGACCGGACTATTGTAGAGAGTACAGATCTCTAATTCCAATCTGTTGCAGTTTAGTGAGTAAAATGAGGACAGAGACAGTGTCAAAAGCTTTAGAAAGTGCAAGAAAGATTTTAATAGTTTTGCGTCTGTCTTTAGACTTTTTTGCAATAATACCAGTTAATTCCAGGATAGCGTCTTCTGTACTTTTTCCTGCCCTAAAGCCGTACTGATTTGAGGCAAAATGCTCACGTATGCTCTACTGTGTCCTCCGGGTGGTCCACACAATGGTGGCACCCGGGCATTTCTTCCGCACGAATCTGGTTCAGGGACCTCACGAACTTACCATGTCTGGTGAGGACCTGCGCCATGCAGGAAGTAAGGACCATATTACAATGACACCAATCGTGATATGTTTTATAGACATAGATTTACAATATTTACAATATAGCCTATCCCTAGAACATTTTATATAAAGATTAAGAAATGAGCAAATTTAAAATAAAAATTGTAAAATCTCTCTCTATCTCTCTCATCACTCAAAGTCTTGCTGGGGGAAAACTCATTATTGAGTTAAGCTCGCCTTTGTAAATGAATTGTTAAATCACTGTATTTAATAATAAGTTTTGTGTACAATAAATAATTAAGAATTAATTAGTACTGTGTTAAAAGTCAAAAGGATTCTCTTATAAAACAAGAACAGGTCCTACTAACTACGCTAAGCTCTTAAAGCAAATACAAAGTTTAGCACCCATATTTTTCAGTCGCTTTAATGGCCTTAAATTTGGGAAGTCTAGTGTAAGCTAGCGGAAAACGAGCATTGATCACGTAGAACTGGCAGAGATCCAAAGATTATGCTTGAAGAATGGACAACACCTGAATTGCGTTTAATCGTTGAATTAATTTTTAATGATTATAAAGAACTGCTTAGACTCGACAATAAATTATGTTGCAAAGAAAGAATACGGAAACTATCCTTGTATGTCTATTTACTAGGCTCACCGATAATTTTTAACACTTAAAATATTTAACAAATATACAATTCTTCACAACTATTCTAGTGTGACAATTTTTATTGGTAAGTACACCGTTTAATATGATGTGCTCAAATTGTTGATGTGCTTAAACTAATAAAAGGAGTAAAATATCTTAAGATACATTCCGGTACAAACGTTTTAACGTAATTATGACGTAATTGCACGTCTTTCCCTATATAACATAAAAATAATAATTCTCTCTAATAATAATTCTTTATTGTTATAATACGTGTACAAATAAGTGAACCCCTGACTCCTGAGCTAGGTTAGGTGCCTGTATTTAATTTCATTGAAATAAATATAGACATTAATTTAACGAATTAATTTAGGTAAAACATTATTTTTCTTGAATAGAATAGAATAAAACTTTATTGTACACCAAAATAGTAACAAAAACTTGTAAACTAACTTATCTCTTTCTCTTCTCTTCTCTTCTTCTATCTAATCTGTTAATCTTATTTAATTAGAATGGAAGCTCTAATAATAATATAAATATCTTATAATGAAACCAAACAATTAACTAAGTAATATTAATACATACATTTTAAATTACTTAGAACAAGATTCAAACTGGTATATTAATAATAGTGGTAATGCTAAAGAAGAAGCGCACTTGGAAATAAATATATATGGTATCACAACCTTTATAAACATACGGAAATTTTAAATTGATAATTTGTTCAAACTTCAACGGTCCGGACCAAGCGTTTCGCTTCGTCGTTTATACCGCGTACATCCAAGGACTGGAACAATTTGCCTGCTTCTGTCTTCCCATCCAACTATAATTTAGGTGTCTTCAAGGCTAGAGTGAATAGGCTCTTAATAAACTAGTGCGCCTGACCATCAATGATTGCATCTCCGCTTACCATCAGGTGGGATCGAAGTCAAGCACTGGTTTATATCAATTAAAAAAATAAAATAAAAATTAAGTTGTCACAGTCAATTACAAGTGCTGTCAGAGACAGGCTTGTCGTTCATATTTTGTATGTAGTCCGACTTAGAATAATGCTGATATGATACTTTATATCAATATATACATTATAAATTACTTAGAACAAATGTCAAAGTGGTATATATTAATAATAGTAGTAATACTAAAGAAGAAGCGCACTTGGAGATAAATATATATGGTATCACGGCCTTTATAAACATTCGGGAATTTTAAATTGATAATTAAGTTGTCACAGTCAATTACAAGTGCTGTCAGAGACAGGAATGTCGTTCATATTTCGTAGGTAGTCCGACTTAGAATAATGCTGATATGATTTACTCGGAACAAAAACAGAAGAAAATTACTTTGCAAACATTTTACGTTCAATTTCATCCAATTTTCCTATATTTCCATCAATCATTATCACGAGAAATAAACTGAAACTAAACAAATTTCATAATATACTTATCCCCAGAATTACTTTGTATTTTCAGAGTTTTCAACTTCAATGTCTACATTATATTTATTATAGTAATGGTTACAAAACTTCGAGCCACCTAGCAGCTTTGGACTCGGTGGAAAGGCGTGCGAAGAGGCTAATTGGCGATCCAGATTTGGTTAAGTCCAATCTTCAAAGCCTCGAGCACAGGCGTAGGGTAGCAAGCCTTTGAGTATTTTACAGGTTGCATTTTGGAAAGTGTGCGCGGTAATACCATTGGACAACCTGACGTATGGCGTGTATCTACCCTTATGTTGTTGAAACCTCTACGGTCCGTACTAAGCGTTTCACCTTTCGTTTATACCGCGTACATCGAAAGACAGGAAGAATTTTCCTGCTGCGGTCTTCCCATCCGATTATAATTTTGGTGTCTTCAAGATTAGAGTGAATAGACTCTTAATAAACTAGTGCGCCTCACCATCAACGATTGCATCATTGCCTACATCAGGCGGGATTGCAGTCAAGCAATAGTTTATATCAAATAAAAAAGGGCATCTTTTACTTAGTATAGGGTTTTGTCTATAAGATTTTCATATGATTTAGAACGCTTTCTTATATTTTCTTTCTCTTTTAAAGTTATAATTAAGTTTCGGTCTAACCAAGTTGTATAATTCCATTTCTGAGTTCTTTTGATATAAACGTTCGCTTTTACCTATTTAAATACTATTAATGCTCTTATGTCTATTCTATTTTCATTCAAAATTCCTTCACTTCATTGGACAGTCAATTTGATTGGTTCTTATCACAGGTTCTTATCTAGGTCGACAGTTCATGTGGAGGAAATGAGAGATAAGAAAAGGAACATACAGACATAATCTAGGCAATGTCCATCCATGTTATTTGATAAGTATGTTACAAGATGCGGCGATTGATGAATCTTAATTGAAGATTGTTTCAAGAATTTCTTGGAGAACTGTATAAAATATGATTTATAATCGATTTATCTATAATATAAATAAATATATTAACACGTTTGGACCAGCAACATGCTATGACGTCAAAGTACAATTTGTTGTTATAACAACGTCTGATCATGTCCAATAAAAATATGTCATTATTTTCACAACGTCTCGTAACGCCAAGCAGCCATAGTAAATTCTATTAAAGTTTAGCGCCACAACACTACTACTGCTAGAAAATATTGTGTCATAACTTTTATGCCTCACGAGAGCGGCGGGTAGTGGGTCCAAACGTGTTAATATAATAATATTCATACAGCTATCACACAACGCCATTTAGTCCCAAGCTAAGCAGAGATTGTATTATGAGTACTAGACAACTGATAAACATACTTAAATATTTCTAAATACATACATATCATAGATAATTTACACCCAGACACAGAACAAACGATCGTGCTCATCACACAAAACTTTTGCCCCGGGTTTTTTTTATTGGGTGGAAAAATCATCTTATGACAAATTCCGCTCTTAGGAGGAGCGGGAGATAATATCAGACTTTTACTGACTAAAAACCAACTCCTGTTCCTTCTTTGTCTTGATCCCAGGGCCCCGGGTTTCGCTTTGGAATCGAACCCATGCACGACCTCCGGCATAGCAGTCAGGGTCACTAACCACTAGACCAACAAGCTAGTCAATATTACAATTGCTATTAGGCTAGTACAATAGTGTAGTAATATAAATTAAGAGTTAGCGAACACGTGCAACAAAATATGGAAAGAGGAAAGTTTCCAAACATAATTTAAAAAAAAATAAACATTAAGGAAGTCACTACCTTGAGACCAAATATACGTGTATAAAAATGTGGTAGAATTTATAAATTATTATCTGATAGATATGCGTTTGGTGTGACATCTATGGCGTCATATAAGAACTAATCCTGCATCGCGCAATCAAAGTTCTCCGCGCGATTAGAAAATATAGAACAGCCCGAAATCATCTACCGGGCAGTTGCCCACCAGACATAACACCCGTCTGGCCGGAGGATCCTCCCTTTTTAAAGGAGGTATGTCGGACTTTACTCTCTGTTTCACCTACCTCCAAACGTTTAACCTCTATAAATCAAATTAATTAATATCCTGCTCCTATGGTTCGTAGCTTGATTTTATATAAACTCAGCCTTCCTCGATAAAAGGGCTATCCAATACTATAAGCCTTTAACCGCCGCCGGGATTCCGATCCCGATTTCCGGCCACCGTAGGCGCGGGCTTGCAGACGCCGAGCAATGGGTGGCTCGCCGTCTGACCGTCCGGTAACCGTCCGGACCGAGCCCAAGTCGTCGACGGCGCGTTTTGTTCCACGCGCGCCTCAAGGAGATGTCAGCAAATCGTAGGGGCCCAGCAGGGTCGAAGCCTACTGGGGCCACGGGTAGTGTGAAAGCGGAACCCGGAGCCCTGGGACGAAGGCAACGAAGGAACAGGAGTGGGTTTTTAGTCAGTAAGAGTCTGACACTATCTCCCGTTCCGCCCAAGAGCGGGGATGTCATTAGGATGACTTTCCCACCCAATAAAAAACAAAAAAAAATACTATAACCCTTTTTTTATTTAAACCACCTGGGATTTGCACGTTCAAACAAACAAATTCTTCAGTTTTCATTCTTATTTATTATTAAGTTATTATAGATATTTCTTGTGATCTCAAAATAATTAAAAGAATAGGTGAAATGGAATGGGGAATGGGTGGACTCTCAGAGCCACTCGTTCTTTGATTCCTTTTTTGTTTGGGGGCTTCCTTTTCTGGCTTTATTCTCCTATTCAGTTTCATCCAATAAATAAAATCGAAAAATTCCTTTGTAATTTGACAGACAACACTGAATGTGTATTTATGACGATTTTCTTTTATCCCAGCAATATTCATCAGAATTCTTCAAAAATATGAGCAATAAACACAAAAATATGTAGTTTTAATGCTAACACATATTTATTTACGGGCTCGCAGACGGCAAGCATTGGGTGGCTCGCCGTCCGAACGTCCGGTAACCGTCTGGACCGAGCCCAAGTCGTCGACGGCGCGTATTGTTCCACGCGCGCCTCAAGGAGATGTCCGCAACCGTAGGGGCCTAGCAGGGTCGAAGCCTACTGGGGCAATGGGTGATGCGAAAGAGAACCCTTGGGCCCTGGAACGAGGGCAAAAAAGGAACAATAGTAGGTTTTAGTCAGTACAAGTCTGACACAAAAGTGCGGGAGATGTCATTGAATGATTTCCTACCATAAAAAAATCACATATTTATTTGTATCGAATAAATAATTCCTCGGAAATATAAACTTTATTAGTAAACTTTCTGAAATTATTTACCTCCTGCATACATAACCTCGTATATAAAAAAAAAGATAATAATAAAAATACTTCGAAATATACAAAATAGGATACTTACGATAAAATAAAACAAAACCCTTGAAAATCGAATAGTGAAGTTAGTGAAAATAAGCTGCATCTTCTGAATCTAATAACGCAACAAAACCAACCGAATTTTATTTGAAGTCTTAGTGTTGAGTCTAGATA
Organism: Mythimna vitellina; assembly: GCA_949316375.1. Lineage (NCBI taxonomy): Eukaryota > Metazoa > Arthropoda > Insecta > Lepidoptera > Noctuidae > Mythimna > Mythimna vitellina. The sequence continues at coordinate 7,311,168 of OX438694.1, read as the reverse complement.
GGTCAAATCCTTTATAAACTAACAATTGTCAATTGTGTGTTACTTTTCGTCCCTTAGCTAACAACACCGCATAAGTCATTTTTACCAACTTTACAGGAAACGAAAAAAACTGTGCGGTGTTGAGAGGCCAGCCGAGTTACACACTACTACTACTTTTCGAATTATGGCATCTGATTGGCTAAAATCTATATCATGTGACCAATGGTTAGACGCGCAATGAGAATCTCCATCTGAAAGCAGTAAAATGTGAAAATCGCCAATTTTCGATTTTACAGAAAACGAAAAAAACTATGCGGTGTTGAGAGGTCAGCCGACTGGCACGCTATCACTACTTTTCGAATTATGGCCTCTGATTGGCTGAAATCTATATCATGTGACCAATGGTTAGACGCGCAATGAGCAGCTCCATCTATATGCATTAAAATTTGAAAACCACCAATTTTCGACTTGAGCGGTGTTGTAAGCTAAGGGACGTTTTGCAGTTTTTAAAAGTAAAGTGAAAGATATCTTTCCATTCCGTTATAGTTGCATATTAGTTTGTATGTATTAGTTTCATGACATTATTTAGTATATATTTTTGTGATATTTATTTTATTAAGTTTTAGTAAGTTATTTAATTTTAATAGTATATCATCTTTTTTTGCTTCTTATATTATTTTATTAATAACTATTTTGTATGTACTTATTTTCCTATTACAGTTACACACAGTGTCTACATATCTATTTAATTCCAACTCTCCTTTCGCAGGTGTGCTGGAAGAGATTTCTTTAGAAATAAGCATCACCTCTGTACCAATTTTTCTGTTTCCTTCTTCTAATCTTTTATTTTCTGTATAAATCGTTAAATAAATAAATAAATTGTATTTTTATCTTCTCTTTTAAAAAATTGCGTATGCTTATACAATTTCTCAAATATATTGATTGAGATCAGCAATTTCTATATCACGAGGTCAAGATCAAACATGCATATTTCAGAACCCATCAGTTTCCGTACGACGAAATAAAGATTGCATCTTGGCTCATCGTAGCACTTAATCGAGATATCTGCCAAGCGTGATATTGCGGCGGAACCGAGATGAATCTGTGGACCTATTTATAAATAGACTACACTTTTCCTGCGATGTCGTTCGCCTGAATTTTGTACTTTCATCTCATTTAGAATTTCTACCAAGTTTCAAATTTATTAATCAAAGGAATAAGGTTCTCCCATACAACCGTTAACACCCCTCAAATCGTTTTATAGGAATAGATTTGAATAAAGAATAATTAAAACTTTTAATAATTTTTCATTTACTTAAGACTGATTTTCAATATTCAGATGGATTTTAACCATTTAAATCCATATTTCTGCATAAAAAAAAAACATGTTTTTGACATATTTTCTATGCAAAAGTTGTCTAATCACAATTTTAATTATTCAGGTAAAAGTTAACTAACTATTGAAAATCAGCCCTTAATTTACTATTCGTAATTTTATTCCTTGGGCCAAATTTGAGAAATACCGTTTCTAGTATACTGGCCCAGGGAATAAAATTTTGCATAAAATCGAACTTCCTCCTTTTCACTCTCTAAGTTGAATTTGAAAAAACTCCTTAGTGCTTGCCTCCAACATACGCACGCCTTGCATAAAATTTCATGTTCCTAGTCTAATTAGATTTGGCTGTGGGTTTGTTGATATGTCAGCCAATCAGTTTCTATATGTCACCGGAAAATTGTAAACTCCGTATAATTGTAATAAATCTTTATTAGATTATAATTTCTCGATATATTTTGAAAAAAAACCGTATTATTACATCCAAAATTAGTCTCCAACATAATCGTGTCTTATTTAGAAACAAAATTTTAATGAAAATCATTTTTTCACAGCAAGCTTTTCTACGCGGTTTGTACCAATATAATTAATATCTACTCATCAAGACCATTCCAAAACTTTCAAACACAAAAGGGCTATCTTATTGCGCTTATTATGACTCCATACTAAGCGGCCACAGCAATAGATGGCCATAGAAAGTATCCTATGGCAATCTTCCAGCTCCATCTTCACACTCTGGTTATCATCATCATCATCATCATCATTTCAGCCGAAAAAAGTCCACTGTTAAACATAGGCATCTCCCAAGCGTCGGCACACCGACCGATCGTATGCGTCTCGCATCCACCTCATTCCCGCGACTCTCACCAGGTCGTCGGTCCACCTTATGGGAGGTCTTCCAACGCTGCGTTTTCCGGTGCGGTTATCATCTAGCACCAAAGTACTCGTCAGGACTTATCAAACGAGTCGAAACTCGATGGAGTTGTGTAGTTTAACTACCGAGTTCCTATGGCCACCTTCCGATTCCATTATCAGATCAGCTCCATGTTATAATTATTTTGCATTGTCATCTGATTTACACATGCATGCACAAATTTTAGCTCAATCGGTAACCAGGAAGTGTATCAAATTTAATTTGCAAGATTTGATTACAAAGAAGCAAACATCGAGACAGATGAAACTAAATAATAGCTTGTAAAAATAGTTTAATTCATCGCGATATTTAACAATCTTACGGCGTTTGCAATTTTCCAGCGACATATATACAGAGCGTTGGGATAAGCAGCAAACATATTCAAGCCGATCCTAAACAAACCATTATATTCAAAATTCATTCAAACTAACAATCAACAATCGTAGAAAACCAAATAAAGTCCAACTAAACCGTTAACCGAGTTATTGGAAAATGTATCTGTATTAAGTGAATCATGTCAACGAGAGCGTGGAACAATGTTTACCCTAGTGATTGGTTTTCGAGATAAATCCACAGCGTAGCAACTTGTTCGCTCCGGACGATCAAGTTGGCTGTTGTTTGTTGGCGAGATAAAACACTGAGGTGGGCAAACAATACTGTTGCGTATCTCGAGCGATACTCCCAGCCTATTTGACTGATGGAAATAGCTTATTATATGCCCCCAGAGGCAGAATTAGGTTGGGGTGTGGGAACGCGTCCTTTGTTTGAATAATTTAATGTGGGATGTCTTTTGTCGGAGAACATTTCTAAGGACACAAATGTAGGTGTTTCTGTATGTGATTACGATACGCACACAATTTCCTGTAAGTAATTAGTGGTATTGGGCTAAATAGATGACTAGATAGTGGTCGATTTGCCAACTAAAAATGTGGCCGGATAATCAGCGTTCCCGACGAGTTGGTGATGAAAACGTTATTTATGCATTTTGTATAAACTGGACAGATAACTACGTTAAAATTATTTGCGCATTAAATAAATTACGTATATACCATCGCACATGGTGTACCTTAGTACTAAAAGAATCAGAAAAACTTGTAGTAATTAAACACCTGTTGTGACTTGACACTATACATTAATATTAGATAATTTTATTGTACTTTATAGTACAATATTGACCAGTCTACACTGTCCTTACATAATATCTACATAAGCTGTAATATAGAAATATTGTAACAACAAATTCTTTTCTAAAAGAGTAACCATGGAGTTTCTTGCCGGTTCTTCTCTATAGGAAACGACCAATTTGGAACCGTGCACTAGCTTCTGACGTTTTATAAGTGCCCATGTAGGCCTTAGTGAAATAAAAAAAATTAACTTTGAGATAGACAAGGTAAATTTACGAAGAAACAATAATATACTGATCTTCATTACTTCTTATTAGACTGCCTTCAAGAAAAATAGAAAAACCGTATACATAATAGACCGATACCTGCTAGTAATCGTTATTAATGTTGAATACTACATCAATACATTTTTTGAGGAAAGGTAACGTTTTATATAAATGCGAATGCACAAAAAACTCCAAATGGAACCAAGTACCCAATTTATAAACCTTTTTTATCTTCGAAATCAACTCACTGCCTAAGGTAAAAGCAAAATTATTTACATTATTGTTCATCAAAATAAAAATTCAATACGAGAAAATCAAATTGGATTGTAGAAAAATATTTTGGCATCGGCATTACAAATGACGCCGCGCCATCGTTCCCTTTGATAATTCGAGTTCGACATCAGACATACCGACGATCGTTAAAACCTTTATTGTCGAAAACGAATAAAATATTCATATTTGAGTTGAAACCGGCTTATTATCTTCTCGATTGCCGAAATGAAAGATAGAAATAACAAATCAATGCACATTCATAAACGCTCCAAAATTATCAGTTGTTTCTGTTGTTTTTAGTTCCGTTGTTTGTTTAGTAGCAACTTTGTTATGACTTCTAAGCAAGCGTGCTCTATTATCGACAACATTGTCACTTTCTATAATGGCTAAGTGCGAACCTATCAAATAAAAAAAAATACTAGTGCCAGTCAGATTCGCACACTTAGGATTCCGTACAAACTTAACTGTGTAAATAGTTCAATTCCCAAATGGAGTTTCGAAGATTTTTCGAATTGAAAAAAGTTGTTTTGTGATTTAATTTCAACTTTAATTTCACATGCGTTCCCGAGTTAAAGAGTCATGACAGACAGACAGACAGACGAACAATAAAGTGATCCTATAACCTAAAAAGAAACCCTTAAAAGATAATATGTGCTACACAATTAATATTCTACCAATGTCTTCAGAAAACAGTAACATAAATGAAGGGTTACTTTCTATAGTAATGTAAAATCAAAAAAGGAGAAATCTTGTAAAATATAGAGCAAGTCTTTCTTTTTTTTAAGCAGTCTCATAATGGCAATATTCCATGAGAACTTTCTACGGTTTTCCGTCGGAAACACTTAGCCGGTCGTTTTAAGGCCCACGTCACCTGTACCCGGTTATTTTCACCCGTTGGCGTGTTTTTCTTAAGTTTACGTAATCCTTCCGCGTACATGCTAACTCCACGAGGCAATTTTGGGATAATCGATATCACGATACAAATCAACGGGAAGATGTAGGGCTGTGTTGTGATTAGTCAGTTTTTTTTTTGTCGAATAAAAATAGCAGTTTGACAGCTTTTGTATAAAAAATATCCCAAACCACCATATTTTTCTTGAAATAAAATATTATTATTATTATTTCTTTATAAAATAGGGCACATTGTATTGGATAATGTGACTAAGAGATAAAGCAGTGTCTTTAAGTCGTGGGTGGCATGTTGAAATCAGAACGAAACGAAGGTTGCTAAGTTTTAATCTCAAACGCCATTCATATAATGTTAATATAGAATCCTGAGTAAAGTGAGGAATTCAGCAAAGACAGTTTTATTAGGGATAAAGCTGTCTTTTTTTTTTTTTTATTGGGTGGGAAAATCATCTTATGACAAAAACCGCTCTTGGGCGGAGCGGGAGATAGTGTCAGACTTTTACTGACTAAAAACCCACTCCTGTTCCTTCGTTGCCTTCGTCCCAGGGCCCGGGGTTTCGCTTTCACACTACTCGTGGCCCCAGTAGGCTTCGACCCTGCTGGGCCCCTACGATTTGCTGACATCTCTTGAGGCGCGCGTGGAACAGTACGCGCCGTCGACGGCTTGGGCTCGGTCCGATTACCGGACGATCGGACGGCGAGCCACCCATTGCTCGCCGTCCTCAAGCCCGCGCCTACGGTGGCCGGAAATCGGGATCGGAATCCCGGCGGCGGCGGTTGGAGCGTAAGGACCGTTCCCTCACGCGATCGGCTGCCTCCTTCGCTAGCATTACGACTTCGCAGAAGGAGGCGACCGCCTGCCACTCCTCCTCGCTCCGGAGCATGGCCTGAAGCAAGGCCCGACGCGAGAGATCGCCGCCGCCGATTGCCCCCACGAGGACACGGCGTTGCTCTGCCCAAGCGGGGCACACCTCCACCGTGTGCTCTACCGTGTCCTCCGGGCGGTCCACACAGTGGCGACACCCGGGCGTCGTTTCCGCACGAATCCGGTGCAGGAACCTCCCGAACTTACCGTGTCCGGTGAGAACCTGCGTCATGCGGAAGGTGAGGACGCCGTGAGGTCTTTCCAACCACGCCTCAAAGAGGGGACTTACCGCCATAATTGTGGCGCGCCCAGGGATAAAGCTGTCTTTGCTGAATTCCTCACTTTTGTTGGCTACTCTACTTTTTACACGCTCTGTGAGATAATTAAAAGACAGTATACCTACTGAAACTAATTATATATTAGCAAAATAAAAGTATTATTTACAAGTTAATGTTAACTATCACTAGACATGTTTTGATATTTGAGACAAAGAAAATTCACTACTCTAAGATTAAACTATAGTTTTAATTCACTGTAACGAAGCTCTTTCATTACTTTTTTTAGAGACTCATCAGTAACCACATGTTTTTTTTGTTAGTTGCCAGTTTAATTTTTGGTTTTTGACGTTCCAAATTCAAATCTCATTATTCCCTAGGGAACGCCCATACTTCATTAAATCCCAAGGTTCAGAATGACTGGCTTTAGATGATGGTTGTATGACATATAAAATGGAATTATCGAGCTGGTGGTGTAAGAACTGCTAAAACCTCGTTAGTGGTACTAATCAAAGCACTGATCTTTTGTTAGTTATATTATTTTTAAACATTTTTAATAAATTGCTGTCACAACTTTTCCCTTTGCCACTGGTTTTTTGTCCGTACACAAAATTTATTTTTTAATTATCTTGCCTGGTTTACCTCTCCCACAAAAACTAATATTTAAAATATATATTTGAAATGCATAGAAAAAAAAACCGTTTTTATTAGCTTTCATGGTTATTAAAAACTGCGTTATTACAGAAAATACAAAACACAAAGAATCCAATTACTAATTTCGGAAAAAAAATAACGTACCTTGAATATAAAGTTTATTTGAACTTATAATTCCAAGTCAATCTAAAGATGCAACACTTCAAAGAAACCCGTTTTAAAAAAAGGGCAATTTCATACTTTAACCCATATTATTGTAAATTAAATTGACAATTACATAAATTCACACACGTCACATCACTAAAATATAGAATAGCCGAAAAAGAGATTTGCATAAAACAATAAAACGCGAGGTGACCGAACCTTTTTATTTTCACTGTTGTTACGTGAAGTCACCTTTTTACGTCCAATTTATGTCCTTTTTTATTTCAAGAGATAAATTGCGCTTTTGTACTGTTAAATTTTCGAAGTCAGTTTCACAATTTAAAACGTACCCCATTTTTATGACTTACTGACGGACTATAACTTCAAACTTCTAATTTATTGTAATTGGTACCGTGGTGGCAAAAAGGTCCATTTATTTGATGGTATCGCCAGTCATTTCATACGGGTAAAGGTTAGTATTTAGGCAAGTAGGTAGACTAACCACATTTGTTTGTAAATGTCCCCTAACAGTAGTTAAAGTCAAACAGCTGTACTTAAAAGCACATTACGCAAACACCATAACAACTAAAAAGTGAATGGATCTGCTATGTTTGCACAAAGTGGGGGACGTTGGCACCCCAATTACCCTACCCTGTAACCTACTTTCACGCAACGAGTAAAGACTGCTTATTACCGCCTATGTCGTTAGTCTCCCTTTAAAAGCAAAAAGTTTAAAACTTCACTCTTTTTACTGAAGAAAACATCTAAAGTGGTACTATAAACGCGTAGCTTTTAAAATATTCCTCCATTTGTTGAGACTAGATAAATAATTAATTACTGAAAGGTAAAATCTTTCTTTTTCCGTATAAAACTGTTGAATGCTTTACTGCTCACAGTCTATGAGAATGAGATAATAATACTCTATTCTATATGGTCGTCCAATTATGCTAAGAGCGGTACTATAAGAAAAGATGTTCTACGATTTAATGAATTACTTCATAATGAGATTTGTTCTTGAACGGTTGCAGGAAAGACTAAAGAGATTAAGTAAAGAGAAGTATTTTAGCTCTTGTACAAAAGGGTGCTCCCGATAATGTTATGCGAGAAACTAACTTCCCGGGCGTTCCGCTAATTCCGATAACGAGTGACATGGGCAAAAAGCGACACAAACCGAGGACTGAAGTTGTGCTGGGAACTTATCTCTGCTACCTCACTCTTAAACATAGGTATACCTAAACTAAACTGAGTCGATAGTTCCAAGAGTGCAACAAATATTTGCTTGAAAAGCTTTTCTTTATTTCATTTGTCATTGCACAATCTAGAATATGTAAAAGCTAAGGAGTGGGAACCAGGTGTCCTGAAATACAGCTTTAAGCCTAGCTTAGACTACAGTCTCCTACAATATATTCTTACTGATTTTTTATACTCATTACTCAACTGTTTGAAATAAACCATGTATATTCTAATGAGAAATTGAAAAATAATGATTATATCATTTTAATGTTCTGTCAATCTGTTAAACCTAAGGATGTTACAATGTCGACAGAGACTGTATTAAGTTTCAAACAGAACCCATTTCAACTTCTCTTCAAGGCGGTACAGTAGCCGCTAGATAACTTGTAGGAATATAACACATACCGCAAGCTTCAGCAAACTCGTCTGGTACATCAAACTGGGACCACAGTTTGCACAACTTGCAAGCCAAGATGAAATATATCCCCAACGGATAATGAACAGCGAGTAATAAACAAACCGTATTTTACTTCTGTAGCGGCGACGTGACGAGAAAACTTGGAGCGAAATTAAAATAGTATCTTTGGAATTAAAGCTTGATAGTCTTTGTACACACCGGGGCACGTCCGCTCGGGGCGAAGATTAAAGCTCGACTGAGTCTCAAGTGGTGTCGCGACGGGTGAATCTCTGACTACCCACATTTGACGCGTTCGTTGCAGCAATATTTTCAGTGAATACCGTCACGGAAAGGAATGTTCATGCGAGCATGTGAAAGCCTTTCACAGGCGCTCGCAACGATTTTATTAGCAGGCAATAAGCCGTAACGTGTCTCCGCTACTTACACCAATGCCATTGATGGAAATTGGATGGCTCTTTATCCAGGAAATGCTTTTTTAGTTGGGTAACAATTATGGGAATGGTTTCCTAGTTTTTCTGACAACTACGTAATCTGATCCTAATATTTTTTTTCTTCTAATACCCGATGTTTACTTTTTTTTTTCATATTTATATTTGGCTGAATGCAACTTGTCTGTTGCGCTCAGTTATCCAAGGCATAGTGATAATTTTTTTTTTTTTTATTAGCCGCGAGGACTGTGCGATCGGATTTACGTATAGTTTTGGTGATGTCTTTTTTATTTTTAGTACGTGATTTTTCCTATTTCATTCATATTTATCACTAAACACCTATCTATTATTTATCATTTACTACACACTAATTTATACCTACATATAATAATATACATATATTTATTTAACTCACACCAAACAAACTGATTAACATTCGTAGACTTTTAACTAGGTTCAGTGGAAAACCAATGTCAGGCAACTGCTACGTAGTAGACTGGCATTATGCTGAAAGTGGACTGGACCTATTTGACGCAGCCGTGAGACACACAATATTGATGTATTTTTTTAAGTTTTAGTATTTAAGTTTCTATATTATAATTTTTATCTCATTGTGTGTACCTGTGTGCCAAATAAACGTGTTTTCTTTCTTTTTTTCGTTTAATCATATTATTTCGTTAACTTGAAACATTTTCGTGTATTCTAATAGCGATTGAAAGGGCGATCAAATAACAGTGAATCACGATTTGCAGGAACAAAATGACTCTCCATTTGTATTTGTAACGCAAGCTACAACAAGTGCGAGTTGGACTCGCGCACGAAGGGTTCATACCATTATCTAAAAAACTTTTTAGGGTTCCGTACCCAAGAGTAAAACGGGACCCTATTACTTAAACTTCGATGTCCTTCCGTCTGTCTGTCCGTCTGTTACCAGGCTGTATATCATGATATGAAAATTTCAACTGTCTAGCTATCACGGTTCATGAACCATGATAGCTAGACAGTTGAAATTTGCATAGATGATGTATTTCTGTTGCCGTTATAAAAACAAATACTAATAAAAATAGAACGAAATAAATATTTAAGTGAGTCTTCAAACGTGATTTTTTGCCGTTTTTTTTGCTACGGACGGAACAGAACCCTTCGTGCGCGAGCCCGACTCGCACTTGACCGGTTTTTATACACAATTTAGTTTTATTCTATTTTAGACAGACAGCGCAATCTTAGTAATAGGATCCTGTTTTTACTGTCTGGGTACGGAACCCTAAAAATCAAACATAATGAGTTTCAAAGAACTATCTGTACCTAACTGTTAGAAAACAAATCCTCTGTTATAATGTTTGTTGTCCAGCAATTTGTGAGTACGTGTTGTATTGTATTCGTAATGTTAGTGGGTCGCTATAACTGAAGGCCAGTTTAATCTTTGGAACAGCACCTGATCTCCCCTGAGCGCTCATGATGGATGGCTAACAGCTGTCACGGGATTTAACTTTGTTATTCCTATTCACGCGAACATTACTGGATGAGTGTACAGTGCTCGTGGATATTAAACAAGGTTTTCGATCAATGATTTGGTTGCTTTTGTTCTAGTATCAATTTATGAATAATGGCTTGTAAGTAAATTGCTAAAATGTTGTTTTTTACACTGATTGTAGTGGTTTTGTTTTTTTTTTATTAATAGTGAGGTCTTATATCATCTTGATGTTGGATTGTGTCTTCTATTCTTTGTTTTTTTTTCAGTCTGGCCTTAAAACAAAAAACATGGTAATGTCACACTTTTTTTTTTATTGTGTGGGAAAATTATCTCATGACAAATCCCGCTCTTGGGTTGAGCGAGAGACAGTGTCAACTTTTACTGACTAAAAACCCACTCCTGTTCCTTCGTTGCCTTCGTCCCAGGGTCCCGGTTTTCGTTTTCACACTACTCATGGCCCCAGTAGGCTTCGACCCTGCTGGGCCCCTACGATTTGCTGACATCTCCCTGAGGCGCGCGTGGAACAATACACGCCGTCGACGACTTGGGCTTGGTCCGGACGGTTACCGGACGGTCGAACGGCGGGCCACCCATTGCTCGCCGTCCGCAATTTCACACTTAAGATTATGTATTTCTACAAAATAAATTGCGATTGTCATATGTAACAAAATCACTCACTATGAAGTGAGCAGAGAAATTTTAAAGTCTACAACAACTCCACCGATGAAAAACAATGAATCGTGTCTACCAACACTCATTTGAAAACAAGACAAAATTGATTTCTTCTTTGTCTTGTTTTAAACAAACAAAAGACAAAACAAAGATGTCCTCATTTTTGTCTTGTTTTAGATTGAGTAATCATAGATATGATTAAAAATAATAATTGGTTTTAATCAAAAACAAGATACCGCTGGCCACATCTTGTTTCAAATAAAAACAAGACAAAGTTGACCCCGTCTTTGTATTTTGATTTTGATTGAGTGATAGTAAACACGATTAGCATAGCATAGCATAGTCGGCCTTATAATGTTCCCACTGCTGGGACTCAGGCCTCCTCTCTAGGAGAGGGAATGGGCCGAAATCTACCACGCGGTCCCAGTGCGGGTTGGTGGATGTCACATGTCTTCGAATTTTTGGTTCTAGGACATGCCGGTTTCCTCACGGTGTTTTCCTTCACCGTTTTGAGAGCAGTGGTGATGAAATAAATTACACAAAGTAATGCGCCTGGCTGGGTTTGAACCCACGACCTACAAACTCGTAAGTCGGGGCCGTTACTACTTGGCCACCACTGAAAACACGATTAATTGTCTTTAATCATTGGTGTATGATTATCATTGTAGTAATTGGTACGTAAGCTCAATAACTTGACAAGATGCCAACAAAAGAATTTATTAAGCAAAAAGCTTGTCCGCAGCGCTTCAATTCGGAAAATATCACCGTGAATACGTCACAGACGATAAAATTAATGTGATGAATGAATAATCAAATATCGAAGGTACTCTCATTTCGGCGTGTCATAGGTCACAAGGGTAATACAATTTTGATGCTTCTGAAAAAATTATTAACACGTATTGAATCGTTGACCGCTTTTGACATTATTAAATTAGTAGATTGTATTTTTGATTAAAAAAGTTCTATCGACTAAATTAGTGCCCGAAGTGCCCTTCAATATTTAATAAGTATCGAATATTTGCCACCAAAATGTATTTAAAAAAATGGAAGAGGTTTTTTTTTCAAACCAAAAGATTATTGTAGAAAAAGTGGAAAGTCATACCCCACCTTGTCCCGCTCTGGATGCAGAGAGAGAGAGAGTGTCACATTTTTACAGTCTAAAACACACAGGGTTCCTTCAGTAAGTTGCCTTTTATGTTCCACAGCAGCGGTATTCCTTTGACTACGTTCACAGCTATTAAGAGTGTGAGCATGAGCACACAATCAAATGTAGTGCAGTAGATCATAATTTTTTTTTTTTTTTCTATGGGAAAATCATCTTATGACATCCCCCGCTCTTGGGCGGAGCGTGAGATAGTATTAGATTTTTACTGACTAAAAACCCTGTTCTGTTCCTTCGTTGCCTTTCATACCAGGGCCGAGTCTTCCTTTCAGAATCAGACCCTTGGCCCCAGTAGGCTTCGACCCTACTGGATTCCTACAGTTGCTGACATTTCCTGGAGGCGCGCGTGGAACAGTATGAGCCGTCGACGACTTGGGCTCGGTTCGAACAGTTACCGGACAGTCGGACGGCGAGCTACCCATTGCTTGCCGTCCGCAACCCCGCGCCATTGGGGCAATTAAATAACTGCGGTAACATTAAGTAAAGGAAAATAGATACAGTAATACTACGGAGCTTTTTTTAAATGTAGTAAATCCCCAATCTGATTAGGAAATCCTTTAAGCAATATCTAAATTAAAAGGTGCAGGAAATAAAATGAAAGTCTTTTAATTTATAGGAACCGTCGCAGCAGAAACGATTCGTAAAGATTACCGTTCGTTAGCCGGCGCCGTGCCGTGAAGCCGTGACTCATAGACCAGATTATTGTACTGCACAACTGACGTAGCTACCATCGATCTTACTTAACCAGTTCTATTTTCATGGTTCCGTACGCAAATAGTAAAAACGGGATCCTATTACTAAGACTCCACGGTCCGTCTGTCTGTCACCAGGCTGAACTGAATGAACCGTAATAGCTACACAGTTGAAATTTTCACAGATGTATTTTGTTCCCGCTATAACACATATTAAAAAAATACAGTATAAAGTAAATATTGAAGTACCTATACAGCAAACGTTTTTTATTTTATTTTTGCTCGATATTATTGCTACTACATTCTATTTGAAATATCTGTTATTTATTTATTTATTGTGCACACCAACCGCAGTGTTGACTTTTTTAACCCAAAGGTGGACTGGTAGAGAATTACTTGTTTCATTAAGTCCGCCTATGTACCGCTACTGTACATGGAATGCTTTATGCACACAAAAGTACAAAGGCGGACTTAATGCCTTAGGCATTTTCTACCAGTCAACCTTTGGGTGATGCAGAGAATGCAAAGTAGTGGTAGGTGCAATAAAAGAGAGAGAAAAAGGCGAATACAGGAATAGATTTACTTATCGACCATAGAATAGATATACTAATAAACCATAGAATATATATATTATAATACAATTATACAATAAATACTCAAGTTAATGCACTACATACATACACTAAAATGCTTCAAAAAGTAATCATAATAGTGTCTAATATTATATTATAGATAATGGTAAGGAACCCTTCGTACACGAGTCCGACTCGCATAAGCCTGGTTTTTATATTTTTAATCTTTTATGGAACACTAGTTTCTCTTTTTAAACTTAGCTATTTAAAATACGACGGTTTAAATTGCTCTGAAATATTTGGAATTGTAGTTTTAAATAGCGGTTTATTGAGTTTTTAATTAAAAGCCTTCGGCTACTTCTCTTTATGACAAAGACTTAAAAAGTCGTTAATTATATTTTAGTGCCAGTTTTAGTTAAAAGTGACAAAACCAAAATGGTTTTATTCAACATGTGCCTTTATTCCCATTTAGTTGGGGGTCAGCTTCCAGTCTAAACTGATGCAGCTGAATACCCAAGTTTTAGATCGAACGACTGCCTATCAAATCTCCACAACCCAACTGAGATTCAGATACAAATTCAATTATTCATTGTACAACATAGGTAGGTACATTACAAGTTCTTATTTAATACATTGAGGGCGCTATGTTTTGCCTCTAAGACGTACAATGTAGTAATACATGCAATGTAATTAAAACAAGAAATTGATATAGATTTATGAACCACAAATAAAGAATTAAATAATTTAAATAAAAATAATTAAATTAAACAATGGAAATAAAAAATGTCCGCAGTTATTGTAATGAAATGAAAAATGGACAGCACTTATTTAGAGAATATTAAAGAATTTGAATGATGTCATAACTTAAAATTAAATGCTAAAATGTAAAATTAAATGCTAAAATGTAAAATTAAATGCTAAAATGTAAAATTAAATGTCAAAATGTAAAATTAAATAACTATAACTGGATTATGGAGATCTGATAGGTAGGACCAGTAACTACTGGGCAACACGATAAGTACTCCTAGAATAGACTGATGGTCAGAATTTCTTACAACTGTCTACCAGTAATGACTGTCAATGATCAACGAATGACAACCAAGAACAACGACATTACGTGCTTCCGAGGCACGGGATCCTAGTAACCTATATTATTATAAATATATTCTAATAGTGAAATATGGAATGTAGGTAGATAGTAAAGAATTTACAGTTCGAAGATTTAACCTCCAAATGTTATCAGTCCACAAGCTTTGCTCTTTTAGAAAGGAATAAGAATAACGTCAAAGCTATAAAATACAATGCCAAGCAATCAACGAAAACAACTCTGTGTCACAATAAAAAATGAAACGACAAAAATATTTTCTCTCATTCCGTCCAAAAAGTTCGTAATAAGCCATTAGTTTTGCAAGAAGAAAACGTGTTCAGAATTAAAGAGCATTTCTCAAAGAAACTGACACTTGAAGACTCTAAACTTTGCATCCATCTAGAAGTTTTCTGCTAGAATATGAGAAAGTCACGTAAGTACTCCGTCAAGAACATTTTTCTTTGTAAACTCAATTTGTTTTTTTTTTGCAGCTGTTTGAGATAAAACCGGGAATTTCACGGGTTTTTGACGGCGACGTTTACTAGTATGTATCTTATGTACTTGTTCTTCAAGGGATGTCGTTCCGGAAGCTTTCAATCCCCTCATAAAACAACATCGTTTCTCGATCCCTTGCGTCTATATTGACAGACGGGATGGGATGACAAAATGGTTCCTTGTTTCAAGGATGGGTTTCTCTAGATACGACAACGAAAACGCTTCAACATTGCGTGCAAAAATTCTATAAATATAATCTGTCTCAATTACGTGATGATTATGAGCATAAAAGAAGGATTATTGTAATTAACGTGGATAATATATTGAGTTCATCAGTCAGCTTAGCCACAGAGCGAGAGAGAGAGGTACAAGTACAGCCATAGATTACAAAGACAAAAGTATCTGTCAAACATGACAGTGACACTTACATGAAGCGTATCGTTCAGAAATTAACATCGTATAGGGCACATAAATGCCATAAAAAATTGCCTAAATTCCATTTTTCTAAAAATACGTGTAATTTTTTTTTCAGACATTGGCCATATGTACACAAAATTTTTACTTTTGTGTACAGAGTGTTTCGTTGTTGTATCTAGGAAAATCCATCCTAGAAACAAGGAACTGTTTTGTCATCCCATCCCGTCTGTCTTTATAGACACAAAAGATAACAATATAAAATGTGACTCGTTTACATTCTATGTTGTTTTAAAGTACTAGATAATTGGATAAGTATTTGCGTGTTAAATTCTACACACTACTCTTTATAACATAATATAATTTAACACAGCCATTTTAAGCAGTTTTGGCAGATGAAGACCCTATTTGCAAGGGCGGCAGTAGATCAATCAGTGTAGACGCGGAGATTACAGGCCTTAGGCACACTGCCGGGATTCGGGTGATCAATCACTCCATGCTCCGGCGGTATAACAATTTTCCTAACAGATATCTACCAGAAACACGTGTTGCGTGAGAGAAAATCGTCAATTTATTCCTTGATTTTGATAAAGAGCGGTTTTATATTTAGAAATTGGTAACTTTATTTTGTGAACGCCAGAGGACAATGAACTCTTTATCTTTATTTTTACATAGTACTAATACCTGGTTCTAGCGATTCATCTGCATCTTTGATTACCTACTTTTCAGCTCTTATTAGTGGTAGTGTAATGAAGTGATGTGTGAAATGCCAATGCCACCTGACTGACCTGACTTTTTCAAAGTGAAGTCTCCGAAGTACATTATCGGTTACAACTGTATTAAATTAAAATGTGGAATTACCTACTAACGTGTCCATTTTATGGTTATCTCCTAACTTTTAAGGAATACTATTAGATCCTTTTCGCTCGATAGGTATGTTCAGGAAAGGAATGGAAATAAGAACTGCAATAATCAACTGAAAACAAATGAAACAAACGCGAAAAGAAACAGCATAAATGTCGCCGCACATGGGCCACATGCGACAGCCACAAACACCGCCACGAGAAGCTAGAAGCGACTACAAAGGAAGCTGAAGCGCACGACAGCTACTTGTGGCCGGTGGCTGCTACTTTTTTAACCCATACGCGCAGTATCATAATGGACTCTGGAATGGAGAACGTTTAAATGCGCGCATGGTGTGTGACGGCGTTTTATATCGGCGTTTAGTGGCCGGTTCCGGTCATAAGAAGCGAGCAGCGGTGATTTGTACCATGTGACGGCCACCGGCGTCAACCGTGTGCATCGAATCCATATAAAAAAATGTATGAAATCTACAGGAAACATGCAAGTGGTGGCGTTTTGTGGTTGTCTACGTTTGGTGACCCTAACCAGTGCACAGTGTTTTAGAAAGCCTCAAAATCGGACATTACTAAGTTAATGCTATGAGTCTATGGCGTTTCATATTTCAAATGCAAGAGTAAAACTCCCATGTGCGCAATTTACTTCGTATGTGAGAAAAAGAATGTTAAAGTTGGTTTTTTTTTAACTCCCTAAAAACGAAAATTATTAATATATATATATATGAGGGTTTGTATACTTGTTTTATAGCTGGTTAAATTCATCATATTGAGACACATATTTTCTAAAACACTGTGCAGTGTGTCTGTGTGCTAAATAAACATGTTTTCTTACCTTCTACTTTTCTAAAAAACTAAACTAAGCTCCTAAATTAATCTATACCTGGTAAGATCATTGAACAAGTGCGCCCGGATGACTGCCAGAAGGCAAAAGTGGCGGAAAGTTCTGCAACGTAGCGGAGAGCTACCTTCGTAATGACCACGACCACTCTGGCAAGAGCGAAAAGACCAAGAAGACGATGGTAGGGTGAAATACATTCTCATCGAGTTCAAATCGGAATAGTTTCATACACTTAGGTATGTAGAACCCAAACCCGCAAGGGACAGCCAAGATATTCGTAACCTTACTCAACATAAAACAGTAAGTGGATCTCTCAGCGCTTATAAAGATCGGCAGCCCCTAAACCCTAAAATGTAAACTTGCTGAGCCAGTGCCAAAAATGATGGGCGATAGCTTTCAACCCTCGCGTGCCGACATGATCCTAATCACCCTTCGAGGGTACTGGACCCATTATTACTTAATCTTCTGATTATATAAGCTGATTATGGTGTTTTCTGACCGTCTGACCTTGATTATGATAGCTGTTAAGGCGTGCGCAATATACAAGTTCGTGTTATTATTTCTTTTAGGATCTTGCTGATTGATGAATGGAAATTTATAAGTAATCAAGTTTAGATCTTTATTGATATATATACATCTTAACTGTTAAATATTATAACTTAATAGGTATTTAGACAAAGTGAAAATAATAATAATTATGTACAAACGGGTAGAAAAAGAATTCATAGGGCATCTAAAGATTCGTCGATATCAATGTGAATGGGAAAAGTGCCCAGAACGCTGACTGCATTGCCACGCTGGATAGGAATGCTGATTCGTTGACATCGATTCCATCTAAATTTGTGTATAATAATGGTAAGTAAACGAAAATTTGTCAAGATTTATTTACCTAATTGTGTTTTTACCTAAGAAATCGTCAAATGACTCCTGCGAGAGGAGCCAGTCTCAGTACCGCGAGGACTGTCTGACTTTTACTGAATAAAACCAACCTATGTTCCTTCAGTTGCCTTTTTTGTTCCCGCGCCGCGGTAACTCTTTCCTACAATCCCGCAGCCCTAGCTGGCATAACCTAACGGGCCCCGTCAATCTGGCTAATATCTCTTTGAAGCTCGCGTGGAACACAACGCACCGTCGACTCGGGCCTTCCACAAGCATGCCCCTACAGTGGCCTGGAGTCGTCCTGCAACTCCCGACAACCAGGCGAGGACCTTTTGCAACAGCTGTGCAATATGTGCATACCATCAGACGGGATCGCAGTAAAGCAGTAGTTTATATCAAATTTAAAAAAAAAATTACATTTCAAATTCCTAAATATCTTTTATTAATGCTAATAAGCGGTAACAGCCAAATAGACTGAAAACTAAAAGGTTTTTGGTATGAAACCCTGAAAACGAGGAGCAGTATCTCATAATTTTTCCTTATGGAGTGACCCATTTATTTAGGGAAGAGTTATATAAATGGAACACAATTAAAATAGATGGATTACGATTTATTTAATTATTCCCTTCGGCGTCCGCAACGCTGAGTTATTCGATGAAATCAGAATTATCCTTCGGACTTTAAATTGATGTTACAAAACTAAGATACCTATTTATATTCCCACTTTGTAGATGTTCATTTATTTTGTTGTCACTTCAGACTAACCACGTTCATATCCGGAAAAATAATTCAATTTTATCATATAAATACTCCTGTTCTTTGTGTGTAGGATTTTTTCCTTAGACCTTTCACTTTCTATACAAAGTTCAGGAGTATTTATGTAACAAAATTGAAATTAATCTTTATGTTACAATTAATTGACTGACCTGTTGGTCTGGTTAGTGGCCCTGAATTCTATGCCTTATTTGTCCTACCTAGGACAAATGTTTGTGTGATGAGCACAATCATTTGTTCTGTGCCTGGGTGTAATTTATCTATAATATGTATGTATTTAGAAATATATAAGTATGTTTATCAGTTGCCTAGTACTCATAACACAAGCTCTGCTTAGCTTGGGACTAGATGGGGTTGTGTGATAGTTGTAGAATATTATTTATTATTATTATAATTAGTAGCGTTTATATATCGGCTACATTTTGTCACCCTTGTGATTTGTACAGTCAGTAGTTTCTCTATTTTTGACCAAATAAAGCTTCTTAGGTTCAAAGTTTTATTAATTCCATTTAATATCAATTCCACCCCTCAATTTCATAATCACAAAGCACAAATTAATGCTAAAACACCTGCACCGGACGTAAACTTCAAAGTGTTATTTGTTGAGTTCACAACTCATTATCCGGTAGCACCACAAACGTTGAGCTCAGCTCACCAAACTCCCAGTTTACTGTGCTCACCGAACTCCCCACAAGATTACTACTGAAACGTTGTCTTGCCAACTCTACTTTCAAGATTTTCCTCTTAAAATAAATTCTTTCCTAACTTGGAATTTTCTAGAACTCTCAGTTAAAACAAATTTTATGTGAACTTCACGAATGGACGTCGAATGTAAGTCGCACGGCTTGCGATTCATTCGCTTTATGCTTATTACTTGTCTTAGTTTACAAGAAACATTGCAAGGATATTGAAAGGTGTGAAATGTGCTAAAAAAATTTGCTGAGCAACCTGGCTAATGATATTTAGTTTTTGTGGCCATGATTTATTACTTGACGGTATATAAATGCCCGTAAATATAAAAGCATAAAGTTAAAAGCTTAGTCATCATTTCAATTAACACCTAGTAACTTACATAAAAGTTAATCATCTGTAAGATCGACAACCTTCCAATACAAGTTATAGCAAAATTAAGTAATTATTTTACTAAAATTACTCGAGCGTGCTCGTTTGTTCGATGTTTATATTTTGTACAAGAAACAACTTTTTGTTTAATTAAAAATTCATCATCATCATCATTTCAGCCGATGGACGTCCACTGCTGGACATAGGCCTCCCCCAAATGTCGCAACAAAGAACGGTCCTGTGCGTCTCGCATCCATCCGATTCCCGCAACCTTCACCAGGTCATTTTCTTTGCCCTACACTAAGAATTACTCCTGTATCATGGTTCAAAAACATGTAAACTTATACACAAGACCCGAAACTTCTATAATAGAAATAATAATAATAAATTATCATTTCAAAAAGTACAAAAAACACAATGATAAAATAACTTCACATTAATTGTTTCTTACGTCAAAAATTTAGCTGTCTAAGCCATACAATTTATTTTTTCTTGAAATTTTATTGAATTCTTACAGCATGGTTCGGATTATTAAAAAAAAGGGCAAGTGCGAGTCGGACTCGTGCACTGAGTTTTATTATTCTCTTATTTTAGAAGTTACAGGGGGGTGACACACAGTTTACCACTTTGGAAGTGTCTCTTACGCAAACTATTCAGTTTAGAAAAAAATGATATTAGAACCTTCAATATCATTTTTGAAGACCTATCCATAAATATCCCACACGTATGGATTTGATGAAAAAAGAAGTTGTGGTCAGTTCTAAGTATGGGGAACTCCTAAAATGTATTGTTATTTTTTCTATTTTTGTGTGAAAAGCTTAATGCAGTTCACAAAATACTACTTATTAAGTTTCAATAGTTTCGGAAATAAGTGGTTGTGACATACGGACAGACAGACATGACGAATCCATAAGGGTTCCGTTTTTTGCCATTTGGCTACGGAACCCTAAAAAAAACTAAAAATAAAAACAATCATAGATGACAGCGAGCAAATTACAAGTCCTCAAGTATAGTGTAGGAAATGGAATTGCTATGTAAGCATAAACAGCACTCAACACATTGTATTAACTTATGAAGAGGTTACGATTATAATTATAGACAAAGCCAAACGCAAGAGTTAAACGAATAATTAATTGACTCTGAATAGTTAACAATAAAATGAGCAATAATTGAAACATTAAAAAATAATAAGAAAATTATTTGTAGTTTTCACTAAAAAACCTGAGGCTTTGACTTTGGGCAGATGTCACAGTAGTTGTATATATAGTCATCCAAATCATGCTGCTTACAAAAATTATTAAACTAACAATTTTACGCGTACTAAGTGAATATATTTATAGATCTTGAACACCCTATTTCTAATTTTCACATACATTCAAAGCCTAAACGGCCCACTCGCTGTCTATAGAGGTTAAATCGATTTGAAGCCAATAATAGTGTTGGGATTCGTTATAAATCGCTCTGACGTTGTAAATCTAGACTCAGGCAAGGTTAGAGCTATCTACGTAACTGCGTCAGACTCGGAAGGGGAAGGCTGTATACGAAACTGACACAGGTCTAGAATATCAAATGTTGAAGAGTTGGATGTGTCTACAGTTTTCGTTGGTTACCTTAAAACAAAATGATAAAGTTTATCTCTTTAAACAGTGGTTTCTCAAACCGAGTTCTTCAATTTAAATATCTTGAACAGTCTACGTATCTTATTACAGAGGATTTGATGGACAATTTTGACGTGGACATGGAGCGAAGAGCGTTGGCGTTGAGATGTAATATATTGATACGGAGGTTCTCACACTGCACGGGTTCAGCTAAAATCACCCTTTTCAGAGCATACTGTCAAGTATTTTACACGTGTAGCCTTTGGACTAACTACACTCTGCTGGCCATTAATGCTTTTCGCGTCCAGTACAAGAATGCATTCAGGATGCTGTTGGGGCTACCTCGCAAGCGGGCAGCATCTTTGTTGCGCAGGGTGCGAGCCAGTACCAAAGGCCACCAAAGTGTCATTGCAAATAAGCTGGATTGTCCTATTATCTGGTCCTTAAGCCAACTACATGCTCCTGTAAATTCTGTCTACTTACTTACTAACCTGGTATTTCTGTTGCGTGTTGTTTTTAATACTGTTGTATTATTTCTTTCCTTTAGCAATATATTGGTAAAACAGTGTCAGGTAACTGCTACTTCGTGTTGTCTGGCATTATGCTAAACTGAACCTATTTGTCACAGCCGTGAGACACACACAATGTAGTTGTTTCTTCGTTGCGTGTATCTGTGGGATAAATAAATGTATTTTCTTTCTTTCTTGATTCCAAATGAATCCTTTCAAGAATACTTTTGCATGATTCCTCTAAGTTATGAATAGCGCAAAAATCTCTTTTCCTTATTGATTTATGATAAAACCAGATTATGGAAGCTTTTCGTCTTTGTTACATGAAATAAGATTTTACTGATAAGGTTATCGTTTTGGAGATTGCTTTTTTATTATTGAAATAAAAGCTGTACGACGACATTTGCCAGGTTACATGCGGCTATATTAGTCAAGTATAATAGTGAAGGAAACATTTTAAACTCTTTATGGGGTTAAAACGAATGTCACATGTTTTTTTTAGGGTTCCGTACCCGAATGTTAAAAACAGAACCATATTGATAAGACTCCGCTATCCATCTGTCTGTCACAAGACTATCTCCGTGCGTAAATTTTCATAGATGATGTATTTCTGTGGCCGCTATAACAACAAATACATAATAAAATTATAAGTGGAGCACTCATACAAGAAACGTGATTTTTCTGCCGTTCTTGCAACGGACGGTACGGAACCCTTCGTAACAGAGTCGCACACGCACTTGGCCGGTTTTATTTTAAACAAAAGTACTTAGTCAATCAACCAGCATTTCGTTTTTGATACAAAATAGTCACTTTTTTTGCATAAGAATGCAAATGTAACCCATTCTAATTTTTTGCAATATTAGGCATCGTATAGTCAAAACTACAATAAAATTCTCAGCTCCATCTTACAGATATGGCACCTTGTTCAATGATTACACATTATCTAGTTGTGTAGGCACTTGAGTTACAAAACTACACCAATTTATTTAACATCACAATATCCACAAGGAAACAATTTGTGAATAAATAAAACCGCTACCGAACACCACTCGAAAAAATCCCGCTAAAAACTCAATGGCGCTTTATAAAGTACCATTGAGTTTTTGCAAAAATAAATGGACATAAAATAAATAAATATAATTGGAGTTTTAAAACAAAAACATTGTCACAACAGATTTGAAGACGGCTGTCAGGCCGATATGCGCTACTTATTTATTTTTTTCATATTAATGTAAAAGAGTAGTTTTGTAGGAATAAAGCCTAATAAGCGGATAAGCCTTTTATGTAGTTTTTTTAGGTTTCCGTACCTCAAAAGAAAAAACGGAACCCTTATAGAATCACTTTGTTGTCTGTCCGTCTGTCTGTCAGACTGTCAAGACTGGGAAACCTTGGGAACGCGTGGAGGTATTGAGTTGAAATTAAAACCATATACTCAAGTTTGCGGTTTCTTGAAGTTGTGAAAGAATAGTTAACGAAAAAAAATCTCAGTCTTAAAAAAACGTATATTTCGAAACTCGCAAGGAAATCAAAATTCATAGGGTACTTCCCGTTGACCCAGAATCCTGAAATTTTGCATCAAGCAAGGTCTATCCCTAGCACAGGTATAGGAATAAATCTGAAAATTGTAAATATGTTGTTACGTAACAAAAAAAAAAGCGATTTTGAAAAATCTTCGAGACTCCATTCGGGAATTGGACTGTTTACATAGGTAAGTTTGTACTGAAGTCCAATTCGCAATTACCCAGTTTTTTTTTTTTTAGGTGTAATCACTTCTTTCTCTTATCGATACTATGGATAAACTTTTTGCCAACAATACATCTCTACGTCTAGGGCACCGTTATCAGTGCTGGTAAGGTAAGACTTCAACAAATTATCGTTGGCGTTCGTATGTTTTGATTTTAAGGAGAAAATTCTAGGTGTAACATCGTCTATACACAGTATTTGTGTTTTCCTTACAACCAATTCGCTAAACCGTATATTTAATTAAAAAAGAATAATAACATAACATTTTAGTTTATACCTCGATTCAATATTCATTACAATAAAAAAGCTTTTGACCGAAGCTTCTATTATTCATTTCATAGTATCTAGACTCGAAGATTTTTCCAGGTAAAAAAAGGTTACATTTAATCCAACTTATATACCCAAGGTTTTTACGTTTAACTTAAGTTATTCATGACCCTAATCCAAGTTCTATTGTAAGCTGGCTTGATCCAATCTAACTTTTTCTACTTTTACACAAGATATTTGAATAGTTTAGATGTTAATTTTGGGAATTTTGTACCTATTTTAGAAATAAAAGAAGGATTGAAGTTGAAAGAAGTTTTTTTTTTATACTAGTTACCAAGGGCGCCGACTCCATGGGTTCTCGCGTAGGCTACAGCACCCAGGACAGTAATAGTAGGTGCTGAGCACCCACGAACACATGCAGTAGGAGTAGCCTGTCGTTTTGGCAAGTGCTACTGTTCTGTATCCGACTGCCACCCCGTGACATTTTATCTTTGAGTCGGGAAATTAGCTGATGACTTCTCCCGCTCTTGGGCGTAGCGAGAGGGAGTGTCAGACTTTTACTGGCTAAAACCCACTCACTTCGTTCCCGGTTATGGTTTCCCTTTTCCTATTTTCCCAGCACGGCAAATTTTTGAATCCGCTACCAAATTAACCATGGGCGTTGATCGATGTGCATTTTTTTCTTCTTTTCAGACTTGGGTAGATACTATATACGAGTTAGAGCACCCACGGGCGAACTCTTGGTGAAGAACCCCATAAACAAGTATTACTGTACATTAACACAAAAGAAACTAAATAATAGAATGCTTCGAAGGCGACATAACACTCGATGGAGTGATAGAGAGATGAATCACATGTATTTTGTACCTGCCTATGATCCATAATAAAGAATATGACTGATTAAAACGCTTAATAACTAACTAAAGAATCTATTCTATTTTGGACTTTATTCCCACGCTTTAAGTTTGTTTCAATATACAGCTTTAAAAAAAAATACGTTCAAGTAAACAGTCATTTCCTCAAATCTGTTTATGTTAAATTTTGCGATATTTAAAGTCAGTGGTGATGTCATGAGGAATTTAAATTACAATATGCTTGACTTCAATTCTTAGGGCTTCGTAACTCAAAAGGAAAAAACTAAACCCTTATAGGATTATTTTGTTGTGTGTCTATCTGTCAAGACGCTTTATCTTGGAAACTCGTAGAGGTATCGAGTTAAAATTAAAATCATATACTCAGATCTGCTGTCCCCTGAAGCTGTGAAAAAAAATCAAACTTCTATATTAACGAAAAAAAAAGATACGGTTTCCAGGAAATCAAAATTCCCGTTGACCCAGAATCCTATAAAATAAGGTCCTATAGCACAGGTATAGAAATAAATCTGAAAACAGCAAATTTGTTGTTACGTCATAAAACAAAATGCAATTCGGATAAATCTTCGAGACTTCATTCGGGAGTTGAACTATTTACATTGTTAAGTTTCTATGGAACCCTCAGCGTGCGTGTCAGACTCGCACTTGCCCAGTTTTTATGGAACTGAAACTCGATCTAGTTAGTTGTTTTTGGGCGCACAACACTCACACAGATTCTAGATCAGTGGTTCATCACCATTCGAAATCAACATATTTATACTACTGCATACGTACCCATTTGGAGAACACAGCTATATCTAGTGGTAAAAAACGCTCAATTACATAATAATAATACCCCTAAACGCGCGAAGGGTTAAGGGTAATACAAAAATGTTAACAGTCTTACAAAGTCCTTTGTTCAACAATAACGGCTGATCTTTTTATTCATCTCAAGTAATGGCATTTACCAAATCATAAAACCGCCGTAACCTTCTGAGCTATTTATGTCAGCTTCACCAAACTCTCATTTAGTTAATAACGTGGCACAAAGATATAATCCAGGCCAGGCGCGTCAAGCAAGTAATAATGTGGAAGAGCTAATACATTAGTCGGCGAGAATGTTAGGTGACGTATGTACCCCACAATATACAACTAGTTACGACAGGGTTTAGGTACGGGGAAACTGAAAAAGAAATTTTTTCTTTGTGTGTTGTATTGATGGAGCAGGAAAATTTGTGTCCAGAGTGTAAGTGCCGCATGTATTTTTTACAGCTTAAGTTTTTTTGTGAAGTAAGATGGTTTCAAATAAGTTTTCCCGCTTTGGATGAAGCGAGATGGTGTGTTAGGCATGAAACTGCGCAAAGCGGGCGCACGCGTGATTCCGTACAAAAGTACTCCGTGCGGGCGCCAGTATACTTTTACTGGCTATTCCAGCCCTTATACTTTTACTGACTAAACCCTACGTGTGTTCTTTCAGTTGCCCTTTAAGATCCTGGGCCACATAGACAACTATTACTCTATTCTATTCTATTCTATTCTGTTTTAATAAACAAAATCAGAACCCTTTAAACATCACATAAAAAATACGCTTACAAAATTAAAGCAAATGTTCAAACACGTCAATTATGTTGATTTCATTAGAAAAAAGCGCCACCCTTCGCGTTCGAGATGTTAAAAGTCACGTGCACAGCATCTTCGCGACGTTACGAGTTCGTCATAAAATTGTGGCAATCGTTACTGAGGCGCTAAGGTTTCAGACAGATGACAGACTTTAAGACGAGATAGTTTTTATTTTATTTTATTTATTGGGGAAAACAAACAACAAATTGAGTGTAACATAAAGAAATGATTTAAGATAGTCTTACAAATGTGATATAAACAACTTTCTTTCTCACAGATAAAACCACAAGACATTTAGTTTATTTATTGATTTATATATTCTTTGTTGGATACCAAGATTACAAATTTAAATTATAATACAACAAAAAAAACATACAATTGGCGGCCTTATCGCACTCGGCGATTTCTTCCAGGCAACCCAGAATCGATAGAGACTGCCTGGACACAAATCGCTTATTTATTTATTTTATAATTTTTGTACACACATTAGTTTGAGTGCTGTAAATTAAAAAAATAAGTGAGAGTACGGCTTGCGCACTGAGGGTTCTGTACAAAATTACCTATGAAAACAGTTCAATTCCCGAATTGAGTTACGAAGATTTTTTCGAATTATAAAAAAGTTTTTTTTTTGTGATGTAACTACAAATTTACAGTTTCCAGATTTATTCCTATACTATAAGACCTTGCTTTATGCCAAATTTCAGGATTCTGGGTCAACGAGTGTTGAAATGTACGTTTTTTACGACATAAACGGCCGTATCTTATTTTTCAGTTAACTTAGAAGTTTGATTTTTTCACAGCTTCAAGGGACCGCAGACTTTTAATTTCAACTCGATGCCTCTACGCTTTTCTGAGATAAAGGGTCTTGATAAATAAACAGACGGACAACAAAGTGATCCTATAAGGGTTCCGTTGTTAATCTTTTGAGGTACGGAACCCTAAAAAGGAATTGAAAAGTTAATAATTATAATAAATCACAATATTCTTAACAAAGAATATAGCTGGCTTTTTCACATTAATTTTTAGATTTAGTTTTAAAGGCTAAAGTTATTTACTAAGATTCGAAAGTATTCTAGATTCACTTTCAATTCCGAATTTCGAATGCAAGCGATGCTAATGTAGTAGCAAAAGCCGTCATTTATAATTTGTAGGCACAGCTGTAAAAAGGTGAAGAAAGCATCGTTGAAAATCGAACATGTCCTTCATCATCATCATCATTTCAGCCGAAAGACGTCCATTGTTGGACATAGGCCTCCCCCAAAGGTCACCACAATGACCGGTCCTGTGCGTCTCGCATCTATCGGATTCCCGCGACCCTCACCAGGTCATCGGTCCACCTTGTGGGAGGCCTTCCAACACTGCGTCTTCCGGTACGTGGTCGCCATTCCAGAACCTTTCGTCCCCATCAATCATCTCTTCTGCGAGCAATGCGCCCTGCACGCTGCCACTTAAGTTTGGCGATTCTTCAGGCTATCAAGGAATATGCAGATCACGCAAGGAAACTCCGAGCATAGCCCTTTCCATTGCCTTTTGAGTGACATTAAGCCTTCTGATGAGACCCATTGTAAGCGACCACGTTTCGGAGACATATGTCATCACGGGCAACACGCACTGGTCATAGACTTTCGTTTTGAGACACTGTGGTATATTGGACGAGAAGACACCGCGCAGCTTTCCGAACCCAGCCGAGTAGGATTCGACGATAGACCTCTTTCTCGAAGTTCTTTCTCAGTAAAGCTACCGAAAGAGTGGGACTTAAAATGAACATGGACAAAACTAAAGTCATGATAAACATCCAAGTAGCACCCACTCCTATCAAGATCGGAGACTCTACACTCGAAGTCGTGGACGACTACGTTTACCTGGGACAGCAGTCCAGTTGGGTAGGTCTAACTTCGGGACATGTCCTTGTTTGAGAATATTATGGCATTCTTAAACACGCAATGTTTTTTTTTTAAAATGCTTTTACCACCCTAGGAATTACTCACATACAAAAGACACACAGCCCCGGAACAATTATCTCTAGACTATACAAATATCGCTTCCACGCAGGAATCGAACCTGCGACACGCAGCATAGCAGCCAATCGTTTAACCACTGCGCCAACCATGTAGACTCACGTGGTTGATTATTATAGCTTACTTACTCTCACAGAAACAAAATATACTTAACTAACAACATCATTCATAAACTATACACTATTAACTTGACCACACCTGCTCAAAACGGAGGACAATACATCAACCACACACGCTCCAAATTGAACCCAACAAACCCAGTCGAAATCGTGACCAAGACACTGATACGACAAATACTACAGATCGTGCGACATCGTGTCGTATCGTCTATCCGCACCCTTACTCGTGTAATCAAGGCAAGCGGACTGAAACAGTTCCCTACGACTCATTAGACGGAGAAGTGCGCAGAATTAGCTATTACTTTTAACATGCGAGGATCGAGGAAATGCGCTCACTTCAGCAAGAGCGTTGGAACGAGGGCGTAAAGTCGGGATAGTGTCGGTTGATCCTCTGTTGCTTTTTTATTTTACTGTTACTGTTCTAAGTTTATGGATATCTCTCTAGAAATAGAAGAAAGAAGCAAACAAGTGTCTTTTTTTGGTGGGAAAATCACCTTATGATATCCCCCGGTCTTGGATGGAGCGGGAGATAGTGTCAGACTTTTACCGACTAAAAACCCACGCCTGTTCCTTCGTTGCCTACTAAAAAATACCACGCGCAGTTTTTTTTCCAATTTGATCGTCATTTATTCATTCATAATCTATAGTTTACAACGTACAATCATTCCATAAATTGAGTGACATTATGGGACATAAATAAACGCTAATAACTTTGCTATTTATGAATATTATTTATTGAGACTTTACTTAAATAATAACAAGACCTTTTCTAATAAGGCCTTAAAGTATTCACACTAATTAAAACTATTTTTTATACTCCTGGGTGATAAGTCTACTGTCATACGGGCGAAACCGCGGATACCAGCTATTATAGGTCTTTAATAACACATGTCATATACAGTACAGATTTCTTTAGGTATACGTATGAACCTACCTACGGTAATATTGACGAAAGCCTTTTTGGCTTGTAGCACTACAAGTCAAACAAAGTTTTATTATTTCACTGTTACTGTATAAGTTTTTATGGAACCTTAACCTGGCGGCCATGACATCAGCTTATTGCATACACCAGTATACAGGGGTTTACGTTCTTAGTAATAATAAAATGGAATGCTCTGCTTCTATAAGATTTTATTTTTTACAGACTACGTGTCGTTAGTCGAGGGGTTAAACGACACTACAGAGTGTTCGTTTCCTAGTGCCAATTAACCTTTGAATGCCACGCTTCAAATAGAACAAAAAATATTATTCGTCTCGACCTTTAGACCCTGTTTCAAATAAACTTTCCATAGATAGAATAAGAAGATGCTCGTGTATTAATGGGGAATTTCCATACCGAAAAATGGATAATTAATATTTAATAATAATAATATAATATTCACGTAACTACCACACAACGCCGTCCAGTCTCAAGCTAAGCAGAGCTTGTGTTATGAGTACTAGACAACTGATAAACATACTTAAATATTTCTAAATACGTACATATTATAGATAAATTACACCCAGATACAGAACAAATGATTGTGCTCATCACACAAACATTTGTCCTGGGTGGGAATCGAGCCCACGAACTCTGGCATAGCAGTCAGGGCCACTACTAACCACTAGACCAACAGGCCAGTCATATATATCTCTTTACAAAATAGCTATACTCTAATATTAGAAAGTAAAAAAGCAACCCACTTTTGATTAGACTGTCTTTGTCTCTTATTTCATCAAAACTAATACAAAGAACACTTTTGTTTCAAACAACAAACTATGTACAAACTACAACAAAGAAGAATGAAAAATTACAGTCGAAGCCAGAATAAAGCGTCCAGCGCTAAAATATTTATGTTGCACACAATTCGAAATAACAAAGACAAAGTTGCCGCCAGCTGGGCATTCATCGAAGCCGACGGAGAAAAATTGTCAAGCACATGAGATTCGACGGGTGTGTGGCGACGACTAAATTGAACGTCGACGGATGTGGGAGCAGCCCTGCGCGAATGTACGCCTGGCTGCCTGTGCACCTCGCACCCGCTGCTAACAGGGTTGGCGAGCAGCCATACAAACGTTTTTTTCGTATTTTAAGCAACAATCAAATTGAATTTTTGGGCGTGCGTCAATCATTGTGTGTCCGAATGCTTGTGGCGAGAATTTCGTCTTGACGAACAATTGGGTGAGGAAAAAAGTTGTGTTTTGACATCCCTAGCTTCTGCCAACTCTATGTCGACACTCAGTACAATCTACACCCACTCACAGACACATTTAACGACCCTCTGGAAAATTCATGCTGCACCTAGCGGCGTCTAGTTTCGCTAAACGCCTTTCTCTAGAACGAATTTCGTCGTTAATACAAATTGCCGCGGACTTCCTAAAGCGCGAGCGCTTTGTGAAAACACGATGCAAACGACCAATGGAACACTTTGCAAAGGTGAACTCAGAACTTAACCGTTTTAGGATACAAGTAAAGGTCTTGGTAAGCTTTTAATATAATAATAAGAGTGTTAGAAAATATGTCTGCATTTGCATGAGATTTTTTAATCTCTTATAACCTATCTACATTTAGCAATAAATTATTGTGAAAAATAGTTCACGGATTCTTATCGGAGTAATAAGGTCCGGGAAGGGGGGTAAGGGGGGGTGAGGTGGTAAGGTTTCGTAGGTTTGCGGCTGTTAGTGTATGCGTTGAAATTTTTGAAAACGTACCCATGATACTGTAGTGGTCCTTAGTGTGGGGTAAATTTAAAAAAAAAACTGGGCAAGTGGGAGTCGGACTCGCGCATTGAGGGTTCCGTTCAAACTTACCAATGAAAACCGTTCAATTCCCGAATTGAGTTACGAAGAATTTTCCGAATCGCAAAAAAAGTTTTTATTTTCGGTGAAGTAAATACAAATTTACTGTTTTCAGATTTATTTCTATACTTGTTCTATAAGACCTTGCTGCATGCCAAATTTCAGAATTCTAGGTCAACAGGAAGTACCCTTTTTGATTCCCTTGAGAGTGTCGAAATACACGTTTTTGGCGATATAAACGACCGTATTTTTTTTTTTTGTTAAGTCAAAGGTTTGATTTTTTCACAACTTCAAGGGACCGCAGACCTGAGTACATGGTTTTAATTTCAACTCGATACCTCCACGCATTCCCGAGATAAAGGGTCTTGACAGACAGACGAACGGACAACAAAGTGATTCTATAAGGGTTCCGTTTTTTCCTTTTGAGGTACGAAACCCTAAAAAAATGATGGAAGCAATTTCTATATAAATAAACACATCCTTTGTACTTTTTAACTATATTGGTAACTAACTTCTGTCAGCAGTTACACTCGCATGAAATTAGAAAATTATCCCTAGGTCAATTCACATGGCCTATCTGTGTACAAAACTTTCATGTGAAAGAGTAACAAAAATATACATACTCAAACTTTCGCCTTTATTATATTAGTGTGTTATTTTATCCATTACCAGTGAGTTCAAAAATTATAAAATAAATAAAGAATAAATTGACATAAATCGCTCTTAGAGCAGACCATAACTTCTAGTAAAACACTAGATTACTAAAGCTAAACTAATAAATCAAACTCCGAGTGTACCCATTTTTCTATATTACATTCTAATTCTCATAGCACAACACTAAGGAAATAAAACCTTCACAAAATACAGGAAGCGATGAGAGATTGTTTTCAGTTCCGTACCCGTCGTTTGTTGCACAGAAGAATAAAATAATGAGGCCATTTCCTGGTGCCTTTTGATGCGCCCAGCAAAAGGTTGCTAACAGCATTTTTAAATTGAGCCTCAATTAGGGTTCCCCCCATTCCAGTTGCTGGGTTCCTCGTTTTGTTAACGTGAAGGCGTCCGGATGGATTTAAAAGCATTTGTATTCTGTAAGTTTGGAGCACTGTTAGTAAACTTTGCAAAGGCTTCGGCACACAAGTCTCATCGTTGTCTCTTTTCACTGGTAACTTTGAGACTAACTAAATGGCAGCACTAGCACACAAAGGGAGCAAAGCGCTTTTGTAAGGTGAATTTACTTTTAAATTGGTCAAATCAAATAAGCCCATAGCATAGTATAGTCGGCCTTATAATGTTCCCACTGTTGGGTTCAGGCCTCCTCTCTAGTAGAGGGAACGAGCCGTAATCCACCACGCGGGCCAATGCGGATTGGTGGATGTCACATGTCTTCGAATTTTTGGTTCTAAGACATGCCAGTTTCCTCACGATGTTTTCCTTCACCGTTTTGAGAGCAGTGGTGATGAAATAAATAACACAAAGTAATGCGCCTGCCTGGGTTTGAACCCGCGACCTACAACTTGTAAGACGGGGCCGTTACCACTCGGTCCACCACAGCTCCCTAAAAACAGAAATATTCAAAATTCAACTAAAATCAGAATATTTTTGACTTTTCCAGTGACAGATTTTATGAAAAATACATCCAAAGATAATGTATTTTAAAACGACAAATTAATGAACATTTGGTAGAAGTTGATATCCATTCAAAATTGCGAAGCAGAATTATGAAAAGGTATTTGTTAACTTTCGTTAGTTCCATCACTAAAAAGTACCTCTCAGATAAACTATTAAATACTTATACCCAGTGAGCATCTCATGAAAATTCTAATAATCCCAAGCACGGTTAGGTTACATTAATTTATTATAGAGTTCCGGTACCTAACTTCCAGCTTTATCATCAGATCAGTTCAATATATCCCCTCCCCCGTTCTTTCAGTCAGTCATCGACTACACGTATAAACAAAGCAATTTTACTTGTTACGGCAGTTCTGCTGTGATCCTATGAGGAGTTCCGTTCCATATCTTTGAAGTTTATGATCAGATCATAACAATATTTCTTAGGACTAATTTGGAAATATAACCACAAGTGACCGAGAAATCGGTGAAAATACATTTTTTTTAAAAATACATTTAGCCGAACATAGAAGCTCCTTTTTTTTGAAGTCGGTAAAAAAGCATTCATTTTCATCAACTTTTATTATTTCAGCGGTCTAAAAACAAAACTGCTCCATCAAAATCATCAATCAAACTGTCCAAAATAAACACGCACGCGCACCAATTCAGTTTGGCACTTTAATGTGTAGCAGGGATTCGAATCACAGTCGTGCAGACCCCCAATATAAATACGCCACGTAGAATCACAGACTGAAGGCACCGACGAAAGGAAACCGTTCCGATGACGCATCCGTTCGCCGGTGAAACTTATTAGCATCGACCCCAGCAATTAACTCTCTACCATTTCCGTGGGGTCCCGCAGTCCCCCAGTCTCGACCGGGGTGGAATAACTACAGAAACACGATCCCTGTCGCTTGTAGCGACACTATTCAGGGAGTAATTGAAATGTAAATTTGAAGTATACGCCCGAATGGGTTTGGTGAACGGAAGCTTCGTTTAGTTGTAGAATATTAACGATTAGTATTAAGAATTCTATTAATAGATTTGGTTTTGTGGAAGTGATTAAGGTAGGTCAGGAATTGACTTGATTCAGAAGCATTGCAGGCAAATAAAACTTCGCTTTCCGTTCAAACCGATACATCTAAGAAGTTAGAAAGCAAAATCAATACAATTACCTGTTCTCGCAGCCGCGCTTCTATGTAACCTGCACTTTAGCAGCTTACGAGTACATCCACATAAAACAAGGAGCTAGAAACCACATTAGCGTTAATGGGTTTCTGTGCTGAGAAATTATATTACGAAGTAAAAAGGCTTTTATAAAATTAATTATTCTTTAGTACCTAACATACTGTACTTATTGAGAATGTTACTGTATTTTTAGTTACCTGTAATATACCTGTTCCCCTACAACTTTTTACATTTATTATATGGCTTATTACCAGTATGTTCTTCTTACAAATCAAAGTTTTCGAATCCAAAATGCTAGATTTATTTATTATTATTATAAGGCTCGATGGTACGTGATCATGTGGTCGACAATAGCGCAAACTTGTCTAGATCAACTCTCTTTTGACATAAAACCCTCAGGTGGTGGCTATCGGCAAACACAGAATCAGGGAGGAAATTCCACTCCTTTGTACCACTGTACGCAAGATGAAAGTATTTCCAAGGTTTTATGCGTTGATGTGGAACGATATGGGTGGAATATTGTAAATACTTTCTAAATCTTATATGAGAATAGCTGAATCGATTCCAATAATTTTTACACCGTATTATATTTTTTTCAAAAATGTTTAAAAACACAAATTTATCACAAGGTGGACACCAGCGACATTATATAAGTACAACACAGGTCACGGCAAGTTACAGCGGACATTAGACACTAGCGTACAGCTGGATTCGGGAGTAAAACCACCCCTCAGTCACCCGGATGGCCCGGTGATCATGTATTTGTGCGGCCAACCAGGTAACATAAAAAGCTTATAACTTCGAGATTTTTCATCTTACAGTTATTAAATTTTGTACACAGATTCTTTACATAAAAATACTAGAACGCGTCTAGTATTTTTATGTAAAGAATCTCGTTTCTGGTTTCGCATATAGTAAAACTAATGCTGTATATGTGTATACCCACAAGTTAAGTTTTCACAAGTGATGTTTAGGACCCATTTAGGAGGAGAGCCAATTGCCACTAACCGAGCAAAACGGTTATAAAACGCTCAAACTACTGCAGTAATTGTAGATAATTACTAAATTTTTCTAGAAAACGTGATTTTGTCATGCAATGGTATTGTTTCTGGCACTTTCCAGTCAAAAACTTAAAACATGTATATTTTGAGAATTGAAAGGCTGGCGTTTGACCAGTATCTCACCAGCCAAGTTACGATCGTTTCGTTTGCGTCGAACGACTCGCGGAGGCCACGCCTCCAATTCCTTTGTTGTGACCACGTGACTGAGCGTTGAGATGACGTCAGAACAAAGGAATCGGAGGCGTGGCCTACTCGAGGCGTTCGACGCAAACGAAACGATGTTAACTTAGCTGGCTGGGCTTAGGGGCCGGGCCTTACTAGAACGTGTTAAAATGACAAGCGATGAAGCATGAGCGAGAAATTGGGATGGACTTATACACCCTATATAGCTCCATCCCTTACTAATGTTCAGTTTAGGTCGTCATATGGATCGCGTTAAGATCGTCCTTTTCAAGGTACATTTTCATACAACCGTTACGTGATTATTATTACATATTTTTCTCTAGATATTTTGGGTACACAGCTATCTTGTGGATATTATCTAGGCTTCTATAGAAATCAAAACATCAATTTGTGTAAAACAAATTTAGTAAAGACCTCTGAAAATTCGTTATTTTATGTGAACTTTGACCCTTCATAATGTACTCATATAATAAAAATATAAAATAGTACATCAATAGAAGCCTTTCGCATTTGATCGAGATTCTGAATGACGACGACGACAATTTTTCTGAAAAACTTTTAAGGGTTTAAAAAAAACACGTATTTCCTGGAACAAGTTTTGTGAAATATTCGACTAAATTACAGAATTATGGAATGCCAACAGAGTTTTCAAGCGTTATCTCTCTTTTTTGCATAGCCTCTTCATCAAATATCGCAATGCTGCGATGCTCGATGTTTACAATAGGCGAGTGGAAAAAGACCCCCTTAATAGCTCGTGGCGGGGTCTCTGATGGTAAGCTATAGTGTATTGGTGAATTGAACATCATTACACTTCTAATTCCACATAGAGACTTACCCTTATTAATCTTTACATTGTTACAAATGATTAAACAAAGTCACCCACCACCACCATGATTCTTATATGATTTGAACCTTTCATATTTGCTGAATGGACATTAAAACAGATTTTGAACCCTGCCCTGGTTTCAGTGTTATTTCTCAGGATGGTCAGCTAGGATACACTGGTCTCATCTTAACAATTTACGGATTTTTTAAAACCGAATTGAAAAATAAATATCATTTACCGTCTCTGTTTGTTTGACTGGGAATGGATTATCATGCGGTTTTCATTAATAGATAGAGCGAATAATGAGGAAGGTCTGAATGTATAATAGAGGCATATTATAGTAGGGAAAAGCAGAGACTTTTTACCCGTGTAAAGCTGGGGCGGTTCACTAGTACCTATATATTATATATTTATAGAAAGAGTTATATTAAGATCACCTCGTTACAGAGCAGAGAAGTTGGCAAAACAGAATAGGCTCTATGTGAAAAGTTTTAAAGTTTAAATTGTTGTATAATTTTCAACAAAGTTTTAACATGAAGCTCGGGCCTCAGACGCAAAGGGAACGGCTAAAGTATCTACGTAACAATTTATGATACAAGTTTTGACGTACGGATTCTAAATTTGTCATAATTATCTGCGCTGACGACTTCATAATAATAATTAACAATCAAGAAAGTCCTGGTGTGTGAGGATTTATTTCGGAATGCCAAGTTTTGTTTTATAAAAGAAGAAAAATCATATAAGATTTAGAAAGTATTGGAACGATATGGGTGGCCGCATATACCCACAAAACCTTGAAAATACTTGCGTGTACGCAAGATGAAAGTATTTCCAAGGTTTTGTAAACTGTAAGATGAAAAATCACGAAGTTATAAGCTTGTTATGTTACCTGGTTGGCCGCACAAATACATGATCACCGGGCCACCCGGGCGACTGAGGGGTTGTTTTACTCCCGCATCCAGCTGTGCGCTAGTGTCTGATGTCCGATATAACAGGCCGTGACCTGTGTTGTACTTATGTAATGTCACTGGTGTCCAACTTGTAACCTTTTTTAAATATTTTTTGAAAAAATATAACATTGTGAAAAAATTATTGGGAGCGATTCAGTTACTAACCGATTCTAAACAAACTACACTTCTCATCAGAAAAATCGAAACACTTCTGTTTTTATGGTTTGACACAAAAGAGTTTGCATTCCATGAAAAAAATCACGTGATTATATAGCTGGCAGTTTGGTCATTACAGTGATAAGCGAAAACTTTAAATTCTGAATTAAAATTTCATTTGTTTATCCTATAAATAAAATGATTCACTGTTGATTGATGTTTAGAGTTGGAGAACATTACACCTTTGAAAATTAAAAATTAGCGCTCATCTTAAATTTTTTTGTTCTTTATTTGTTTACTGTGACTTTGGGACGTCTGAAAAAGTTTTTTTTTCTAAAACATATGGATACTTCGCCCTCAGAAGCCGCCCAAGTGGTGGCATTCCTGGATTCTGGACTTAGTCAGCGTGTTGTGGCTGAAAGATTGCATCTAAGCCTGTCGTCTGTTCATAGAGTCTACAAACGCTGTAAAGAGACATGGTTTGTTTACGCGTCGTTCAGGATCTGGCAGGAATCGGGTCACTTCTGAGCATCTTGCTCATCGATTTATTGTAACAACTTCTTTACTAAATCAACGCATTAATGCTTTTCAACTGCAGCAGCAGCTTCATGTTGTACGTATGGTGACTGTAAGTGACTCTACAATTAGAAGAAAGTTGAAGAAACGTGGACTAGTACCGCACAAGCCAGCAAATGGGCCGAATTCAACTGCAGACCATCGAAGAGCGCGCCTTGACTTTGCACGTGAGCACCTAAATTGGTCATACCTCCAGTGGAACAAAGTCTTCTTTTCTGATGAGTGTAAAATTATGCTGTATGCTAACGACGAAAGGAACAAGGTCTACAGAAGAGATGGAGAACGCTTAGCACAATGCTAACGACGATATGTGGACGGTTCGGGGAGGACTCATCGCCGACGGTAAGACAGAGCTTGTTTTTGTGTCTAGGCCACGTCAGCTTGCACTTAACAGTCATCGAACAGTATCTTGAGCCTCACGTGATGCCCTATGCAAATTTTATTGGCAAAGGTTTCATATTCATGCACGACAATGCTAGGGCTCACACCGCGAGCGTCGTACGAGTTCATGTTACCGAAGTCGGTATCTCCATTATGGAATGGCCAGCAAGAAGCCCAGATGAATTAAAAAAAAACGAATTCAAGCAAGAGACCCTGCTCCAGAAACACATAGCAAGCTTAAAATGCAATCCAAGAGGAATAGAATAGAGTGCCACAACATTTGATCGACTCTAATCCGATCGATGAAGAACAGTATGGAAGCAGTAATAAAAGCTCGGGGAGGGAATACAAGTTATTAAATAAACGTTTCTTAGCTTTTTTTTTTCATTTACGTGTGTTGTTTTATCAATTTCCTTCATACTCCATGCAGGGTAAAAATGACTTATACGAAACCTATGACAATTTAATTTGAATTTAGAACATTAACATTAGGATTTAAAAACCTCCTATTATTCACTATTAAACGACATTTGACATAATTATATTATATAATATACACATTTTTCTGATAATCCTAACAAAACATAAACTTGCAAGGTGTTTCGATTATTCTGAAAGAGAAAAGTGGCTATTCAGGTTTCGCATATACTAAAAATAATGTTTTATATAGATATATATGTGTAGCATACTAGCTACAGCCAGCGACTTCGCCCACTTATAAGTCAAAAACTTTATCTCAAAAGATACAGAATTTAGGCTTCGAA
Organism: Mythimna vitellina; assembly: GCA_949316375.1. Classification (NCBI taxonomy): domain Eukaryota; kingdom Metazoa; phylum Arthropoda; class Insecta; order Lepidoptera; family Noctuidae; genus Mythimna; species Mythimna vitellina. Next base: position 7,272,177 of record OX438694.1, on the reverse strand, counting down.
AATGTTCGAAATAGTAACCGTGACCCTGGCACGCCAAGGCCAACTGAAGGTACACAGGTAGGTTTAGTCACTAAAAATCTGACACGCCCTCTCACTCCACCCACAGCGGGATAAAATAAAATGATTCAATAAACAACTAACGGTACTATAACTTCAACGGTCCGGACTAAGCGTTTCGCTTCGTCGTTTATACCGCGTACATCGAAGGACTGGAACAATCTGCCTGCTGCGGTCTTTCCGTCCAACTATAATATAGGTGTCTTCAAAGCTAGAGTGAATAGGCTCTTAATAAACTAGTGCGCCTGACCATCAATGATTGCATCTCCGCTTACCATCAGGTGGGATCGCAGTCAAGCACTGGTTTATATCAATTAAAAAAAAAAAAAAAAAAAATCACAATCTGAAGGCTAAAACTGTGTTTTTGTTTATTTCAAATCTTGCTTTAATTTTGGGACAATATAATGTGCCATGCTGGGTTTGAACCCTGATTCGAAGTCGGGCCCGTTACCACTAGGCTACCACAGTATGTGTTGAACCTGTTCCCTGTAATTGCTTCAACACTATTCAAACAAAAAAATCAATAAAATTTTCTAACCCTTCTACAAACTGTGTCATTTGGTCCGATTACATTTTTACTCTGTAAATGTAACCCTTTCGACCTAATTCGTGATCACTTACCGACCCGCACCCTCCAGTGGGGGCCAATAAAAGCAACCCACAATTAACCTAGACCCCAACGTGGACCCCGATGAAACCCCTTTTGTGTTGTAATCGTGAAGGTCTTTTTTTGCTTAATTGGCTTTGGAGCCCAAAGCCCAATATTAAGGACCTAGATTCAAATAGTGGTAGTTGGTGAAGAGGAGAGGTAAAGAGAAAAAAAAAGACACTACAAATCAAAATAAAAACATCTTTTTTACATTAAAAAAAAATAGCCGCATACATAACTAATAGTAGTTGATTCTGCTTAAATAAATAACTAAATCTACAGGATTTTAGAATAAAATATGCAATTTAATAATAAAAGCTTACAAAGATTTCTTCTGGTCTATATCATAGCCAAAACATACTCTATCTACTATCTCTGCATTATTATGATAAGATAAGATAAGATAAGATATTCTTTATGCTGCAATATTTAAAAATATAAAATAACGAAGTGCCAATAAATATAATCTGATGACAGTTTTTTTTTTTATTAATGATAGGCTCGCGTTTGACCACCATCTCACCTGATGGTAAGCGATGATGTGGTCGACGATGGAGCAAGCTTACCTAGAAGTAACCTATTCACTCTTGACTTAAAGACCCCTAAGTTGTAGCTATAAGTAACCGAACACAGACAAAAAATATATATAATCGATAAAATTACAGTAATAATAGATATAAAAACGTGACTTTATTTGTGAATATACAATTAATATTATGTTATCAATATTTAATAGTTATGATGTTTCTGAATAAATACATGATTAAAATTATTAAAAGAAATAAAAAGAGATACTATAAAGATAATAAAACTAACCAGTGACTGACGCTGACACCCAATGCTCTATTTATTTTTTGAAGTTGAAAATCATCAACCAGCATCTTCCACTCAGGGTGAATCACTAAAATCGAGAAGGCATAGCATAGCATACTCGGCCTTATAATGTTCCCACTGCTGGGACTCAGGCCTCCTCTCTAGGAGAAGGAATGGGCCGTTATCCACCACGCGGGCCCAGTGCGGGTTGGTAGATGTCACATGTCTTCGAATTTTAGGTTTTAGACATGCCTGTTTCCTCAAAATGTTTTCCTTCACCGTTTTAGCAGTGGTGTTAAAATAAATTACACAAAGTAATGCGCCTGGCTGAGTTCGAACCCGCGACCTACGTAAGTCGCGGCCGTTACCACTCGGCCACCACTGCTCAAACGAGAGGGCGTGTCAGGCTTTTACTGACCAAAACCCTCCCATATTCCTTCCTTCCTTCCTTTTGCGTTCCGAGGTCAGGGTAACTCTTTCGGACATTCCCGCAGCCCTATTCCGAATGATCCCACTAATCGGTTAGGGTATCGTTTTTTTCGATGATAGTATGATTTTTACTTACATATCACCTTTAATCTTTCATTCTTAATATCATACTCGTGATTTTTAGCAAAAACAGGGCACCAAGTTAAATTCATTTACCTACGTCGAAGCGAGATGTAAAATTTTACATGGCATATTGAATTTCACCATGAGAGCTGCTGTTATTGGCTTCTCGAAATGTAATATTGATGCTTTGATTAAATTCGACTCTGTACAGATATCTGTGTCTTTGATATTAACAAAGCTTGGTCTGTCCCGCCAAAAGCTCATGCTCGTAACACAAACCAAAATTAGAACAGATTTTGCAACAATCACAATTTAATTACTGAATTCACCTAGTATTTTTTGAACAAATTAGCTATCTAAACTGTAAGTAAAATATGACATATCAAAATGCATCGGTATTGGTGTCTACACACGCACACACAAACACGCTAGTGACGCAATCAAAATTTGTCATAAAATCAAAATAGGTAAGTAATTTTTATCTTCAAATAATTCTTCATTATTTTATGACACAAAATTGCCTGTTTTAAAAATATGTAGCTAGTATTAGTTCTAAACATACTGGACACATGTTTATTATGTTTCTTGTTGTTTTTTTTTATATTGATATTGCTGAGGGTAAACGGAGATGCAATCATCGATGGTCAGGCGTACCAGTTTATTAAGAGCCTATTCACTCTAGCCTTGAAGACACCTAAATTATAGTTGGACGGGAAGACCGCAGCAGGCAAATTGTTCCAGTCCTTCGATGTACGCGGTATAAACGACGAAGCGAAACGCTTAGTCCGGACCATTGAAGTTTCAACAACGTAAGGGTGGATACTCGCCGTTCGTCAGGTTGCCCGATGGTAGAAAGGAGATAGCGGAATCAAGTCATGCAATTCCCGCACACACTCTCCAAAATGTTGAAACTTAAACGTAATTCTTGTACTCAAACCATTGCAAAATTAAGACCAACGGCAGCTATTGACTACCTACTACCCGACGTCGAGGCAGTGTCGTCATAGAACAGAATTTTATTTGTTGTACAATAAGTAAATTAGAAAATTATCGTAATTTTTCTTTGTCAGCTCATGACAAATTGGTCAAGAGCGATAAGCGCTGCGTGCTATGCGTGCTACACACCATAATTTTTAATATAATTACTTCTTGTCGACTAATGTAGCCGACTTATTTATAACCATTAACGATATTACATGAATGTCTAAATGATTTTCGACATGGTTTTTATAATGAAATTTTCTTTGATTTAGACTGCGTGTGTTTTTACGTATACAAGGTGCAGTTTTAAAAATATTTTTGGAGTCAATTATGTAAATGTTTTTCGACCCAACACAACAATAAAATGGGGTAGATTTTTTTTTATTTGTTTTTATTTACGGGAATCGATACAATTCGTACTGCAAGTGGGCGAAGCCTTATACAAGCTATTGCAACGGATGTTTTTTTTTTTGCAGAGCTTTATTTTGAATAAAACTCAAAATTATAAAAAATCTAAAACAACAAGTAGGTATTATTGATTATTGACCAGTTATCGTATTTTTATATGATTATTTACGAGTTTTATAACAACCTCGTGCAGATTCAAAACTGCACCTTGTATTATGGACAATTTTAAATTCTTTAGTAGATCTGGGGGCACAGCAGTGCCCCCGCCAAGGCAAGCAAAAAGCGGCACGGCCGTATCATCCTTTTCTCGAAACATTTCAGGCCTATAACTTCGTTGTGTATAAAACTAGAAACCTGAATTTTAAGTAACCAAGCAGGCATTGTATAAACACGGTATTTTTCAAATTTCTTTCAACTTAAACCAGTAGTTTAGTAAGAATTATAACTGGACAAAGATTCTTAATATATTAATCAGTGTACTTGTATATTTATAACTTGCTTTTGCTCGCGCTTCGCCCGCGTATATAATATATATATAGCTTATGTCACTCAGGGATAAAGCAGCTTTCTATCGGTAAAAAAACAATCTAATTTAATATACAGGCAGGCCTGTTGATCTAGTGGTAGTGCCGGAGGTCGTGGGTTCTATTCCCACCCAAGACAAACGTTTGTGTGATGAGCATTATGTTTAGTTCTGGTCTGGGTGTAACTTATCTATAACATGTTTATATTTAGAAATATATAAGTAGGCTTATCAATTGTCTAGTACTCATAACATAAGCTCTGCTTAGCTTGAGACTGGACAGCGTTGTGTGATAGTTGTGTGAATATTTTATTATAATATAATACGTATTACTTGTTACATTTTTTTTTCATGCAATTGCAAAGTCAATCTATTTATTTAAAACATATCAATACAACCAAATATTTGTAATATTGATATGGTCACTTTAAGATGTTGCAGAACGTCCCTTAAGTAAGGACTGAATAAATTACCCGACTTGGTATTACATGGATCTCACAACTTTTTACGGTAGAAGAACTGAGTTGCGAGACTTGGTTTTTTTACAAGTTATGTTTTTGATGGCATAATCTTTTGTGGGGTGACAGTACTGTGATAACAAAGGAGATCGCATGAGAAACGTACAAACCTACCTTGTTAACATGCGTGGCTGGGCAGACAAATGTACTTTTTAAGGATTTCGTATGAACAGGATTTGAATTTAAGTCATTTTATAGACTACTAGCTTCTTCCAGCGGCTTTGCCTACATAAAAGAATATACAGTGAAACAGTAGTATTATACAAGTGAACGATTTTCTAAAAGTTCTAGTAGTTTTTGACTTTATTCATTACGAACAAAAACACAAATATTTCCTCTATAAAATATTACTATAAAAGTATAGATTGAAATATTGTGTTCGGAGTTTATATTCGTAAACACTAGATCCCAAGAGCCTACTCGTCAAGCCTGAGCTAAGATAAATCTACAGTACTCAAGAAAATAAACAAAGTTCACTTTGCGTTTATTAATAGAATCACAAAAAGTAAAGCAGTACCTGCTCTACATTATTATAAAGTTATAATAATAAAAACGTTTATTTCGGAACATACCATATTTTACAATTTAAACTTAAGGGCCTATTACACTACGCGGTATTCAGACAATCTTAGTCTATATAGCGTCACACAAGAAAGAGAGCAATCTACGCCAATGTCATGTAAAGGAATGAAACAGAACGATGAGAAACATAGAAATACATAGACTAAGACTGTCTGAATAACGCATAGTGTAATAGGCCCTTTAGAACTAGTGTTAGCAACATAAAGAACAAATAGGTACCTACTTATTCTAAACTGGGTGAGACACACATTATGCAGAGTTACGTGTACCATTACACAAATTAACAGCCGACTTATTTTCATTTTGCAAAGTTAATACCATTGTAAAGTTTACCTCTTGGATTTACTTCCTGAAATAATTTCAATGAATTTAAAGTCACTCTGCATAATGAATAACAGCATTAACACTTTGCACTTGGGATGATTGTTTTTTAAGAATCAAGATCTGCCTAGCCTGCAATCTTTCTAGTCTTTTCTCATATACGAGTATGTTGGGATATGCTTTATGCCTAACTTCAGCCTTCTTCACTTCACTTCAGCTTTATAATATGTATTAAGTAATAGAAGAATTTAGATTAGATTACTTATAATATTTTAAAACTGAAGAGTCTATTTTTTTTATTTAACGCGCTAATCTCTGGAACTGCTGATTCGAATTGGAAAAACATTTTAGTGTTGGATAGCCCATTTTTCGAGGAAGACAGAAAACCCAAAATTCCGCGTCTTTGGTTACACACATCTAGTCTTAAATAAATTGTACCAAAAATATGTAAGTTAAATGCTTGGACACCGCTACGTATAACTTATTTTACTGAATCACTTAGTCTTATTAAGTGATGACCTGAATCACAGGTTTTATAAACTTAGCTTAAAGCTTAAACTTAGTTTAAAGTTATTTTTCCGAAGTCCTGAAATATTGATAATTTAGTTTACACGTAGTCATTTGTTGGGCACTAGCATAATTATTTATTTATGATTTACTTGTGACTATTATATCTACCTAACTATATTGTGTAAAGATTAAATAAAAATTATTATTATTATTAAAACTTAAGTTTTGCGGAGGTTATCGAAATATTTACATAATAAACAGGCTTAACAACTTTTTGTTTTTATAAATTTAATTATCTAGAATATCTTCAACAAAACCAAACATACTCAATGAATCCTTCCCGTCCTAAATATATTATAAACTATCGACCTGCCCCAGCTTCGCACGAGTGTTACAAATCTTTGAAATTCACGGCTTTTATCTACTGTAGTATGCATCTAAATCCAAATTCAATTAATTTCTCATGAATCACTCTGTCTATTAGTAAAAACCACATGAAAATCCAGTCAGTAGTTTATCACAAACAGACAGATGTCGTGGAGGATTTTGTTTTAAAATGTCTTAGGATATGAAAGTCTAATATTTGTTATTTGTAATAGGTATCACAGATTTTTTAATGAATGAACACAAATATGAACCCAAGGGAACTTCATCTTCTATGAGGGAAAAAAGCATAATACGCTATTATCTAGAAAATGGCCTACTACCGTGATTCGTAGAATCGGTTATTCATAGAATCAGTCAATTTGACAATCTGTCATTTAAAGAATTGTATATTCCGAGAATTTCTCAATTATAGACTATAAAAAAAGAAAAGGAAAAAACGTTTATTTGTGCCTCACACAATCGTATAAACTAAAATTACACTTAAAAAAAAATAAAAAACTACTATGTAGTCATTTCGCGAATCTGTCTTTAATAGACTAAGCCGAGTGTCCCACCGGACTGAAAACACAGGTTTAAGCTTGTCATCAATAGAGTAGGAAGCAATTTTTTTATAAGTTAATGCAACATCGATATTCTACACGCTGCTCTCGACGAACTCAAACACATAAAAACTTGCAGTATTCACCAGTGTCGATATTTACAGTCAGTTCCCGACTCGCTCACACTCGAAAGGCCGTTCGTCAGAACACAGGACATACCCAATCCAGCTCACTCGTTTTTAACGCTTGCATATTTCAGTTGACATACAGCTTTCATACTTCTAAAAATATTCGGATAAAATACAAATGAAAAATTCATATTGACAATTTGCATTCTTTCCTAGTTTATTTTTGTGTCCGCTATCCAAATATACATGTAGGCATGTGTTGTTAGGATTGTCTATTTTTTTTTAACAACGAGTTGAATTTTTATCGTTATGTTTTATTTTAGTTTCGAAAATATGAAAAGCTGTGGATAGATTGGAAGAAAGAAGAAAAACTGGGCAAGTGCGAGTCGGACTCGTATACTGAGGGTTCCGTACAAACTTACTATGAAAACAGTTCAATTCACGAATCGAGTCTCAAAGATTTTTCCGAATCGCAAAAAAGTTTTTTTTGTGATGTAACTACTTATACTTGTGCTACCTTGCTTCATGCCAAATTTCAGGATTCTAGGACAACGGGAAGTACCCTATGAATTTTTATTTCCTTGAGAGTGTCAAAATACACTTTTTTTGCGACATTAGCAGCCGTATCTTTTTTTTTTCGTTAACTCAGAAGTTTGCTTTTTTCACAGCTTTAAGGGATCGCAGACTTGAGTATATGGCTTTAATTTCAACTCGATACCTCTACGAGTTCCCGAGATAAAGGGTCTTGACAGACAGATGGACAACAAAGTGATCCAATAAGGGTTCCGTTTTTCCTAAAAAAATACTATTTAATTGTTGATTCGAGTCGAAAATAATTCCTACTGAATTTCAGTCTGATTTAAAACTGCTCCTTGTATATATAAAAAATAAAGTGTATTCTAAAAATAATTTCACTTTCTCCTGATTAAAAAGACATGTGTTTAGGAGCTAGCGGAAAGATTCGCAACATAAAATTGAGAGATGCGTCGCTGGACAAATCTACTCACCACATCAAAGACAGATTTCAGCCAGCACATTGGATTATTGCTCCCAAAGCAAATAGCCAATTAAAAAAAAAAATCTCATAATTCACAAGCCACCTATTACAAATCAAAACCAATACAGACCTACTAACTCGAATTGGCAAAACGATCAATGCTAACATTTTCCGTCCGACGTCAATCAATTTACATAACATTATCTCAATCAAGGATTGGTTAAATTAATTGATTTCGTGTGACAAGCGGTCCCTTTCTCACTAAACACGATTGTCCTGGGGCCTGTCAACATGATGACGTAGAGAGGTGGGGATCACAGACCGCAGAGTCGCTTTAGAGTCATTCAAATAGACGACATTATCCAAGTTGTTTATTCATACAAATTGACAGTGTGTTAATGATGGTTTTCTGAAATGGCGTGTACTATGATGATATGAAATGCGGTGACAGTACCAAGTCTTTTTTGAGTAGGAAATCAACAAATATCATCATTGAAGGACTGGAACAATTTGCCTGTTGCGATCTTCCCATCCAATTAAAATTAACGTGTCTACGCCTCACCATCAAAGATTGCATCACTGCTTACCATCAGGTGGGATCGTAGTCAAGCACTAGTTCAAATCAAATTTAAAAAAAAACTTCTCCCTCTCTAGGTCTAGCGAGTGGGAGTGTCAGACTTTTACTGATTAAAACCCTCCCGTATTCATTCAGTTGCTCTTTGCGTTCTAAGGCCGCAGTGATTCTTTCGAATCATCCCGTATTACTGGCAGTCATAAGCCCTAGCGAGCCTCATTACTTATAGTAACATTTATTTGAGGCGAACGTGGAACACAATGGGCCGTTGACTAGGTCTTGTCCTTATCGGTTGGCTTATCGAATGGGTAGCGTTTTTCGCGGTGATTGTCTTGCGACTCGCAATGCCCGGGGCGTTTCCTGCACCGGCCGAGGCATGAGGATTGGCCGTCCCTCTCGCCTTTTGCCATCTATTTTGTTTGCATTACTGCTTAGCAAAAGGATTTGACTACTTTCAATTAAACACAGGTTTTTGTTAACCTAGCTCAGGCAAGTCGCTACAAGTTGCAATGAAAGTACTAATACACCAGGTCGGGTAGGTCAATATAAACATGTGTAAATTAAACTACGAGTAGCTTTTATATAATTAGGTAATTAAGCCAATATTTTTAGAAATTAGCACTACTAAGTATTCATAAGTTTGTTTTATGTATTTCTTTGATTAATATTATATTATGGGTTATTATATCTCAGAACCCTGGGGTCCCAGACTTTTGGAAGGCGTACGAGGAGTGGAAACCAACTCGTGGCGACAACCGTTGTCGTGAATTGTCATAAAACCCGCATTCTGACATGAAGCGGTGACTTCATTACTTAATGCAGTCACTCTAACCGCTGCTGTTGTGGTTATTCCATATTCTGTGGTACACACAAACATAAAAATCACAAAAGGAGAGTACCTACCTAATTTGAAGAGTTCATCACGAACTCTCCGCTGACAGAGACATATCTGAGCAGAGAATGAGTAGTGAATTCCTGAATTGTTGTAAGTCAAATCGATGTTTATTAGGCAAATAACATTTTTTAATTGATATAAACCAGTGCTTGACTGCGATCCCACCTGATGATAAGCGGAGATGCAATCATTGATGGTCAGGGGCACTAGTTTATTAAGAACCTATTCACTCTAGCCTTAAAGAAACCTATATTATAGTTGGACTCGAAGACCGCAGCAGGCAAATTGTTCCAGTCCTTCGATGTACGCGGTATAAACGACGAAGCGAAACGCTTAGTCCGGACCGTTGAAGTTTCAACATGTAACAAATTATGAAAAAACTGCGTTTAATAAGTTTCAATGACAAAAGAGTCAAAGAAGGATCAATCGACTAACCTTTTGGTCTAATAGTCAGTAGCCCTGCTATGACGAAGGTCGTAGATTCGATTTCCACCCTAAACAAATGTTTGTGTAATGAGCACGATCATTTGTACAGTGTCTGGGTGTAATTTATCTATACTATGTATGTATTTAGAAATGTATAAGTATGTTTATCAATCGTCTAGTGCTCATACTACAAGCTCTGCTTAATTTGGAACTAGATGGTGTTGTGTGAAAGTTGTGGAATATTATTTATCAATGTTACAATATTTGGTCTGGCTAAAATGTCGCTTCAAACAACAAAGCTTACTCAATTATTTTAAAACTGAAACATTGTCTCAGTTCCCTAATAACGTTTTGGGTCTGCTGGCTTCTTCCATCATTCGCATTATGAATATCAACTTTAATAAGCGACGCGACCCCACGTCACGCTTCCATGGCCCTCCCTTTATCATTACTTGATTATATCACAATAGAAAAGTGCTTTCAATTAATTTTCTGTCCTAACGAAACATAAACTTGATTAAATTTCCAACAACAGAGTACGAATCTGTGACAAAATTGGATTAACATTCCAGGCATTTTGGGATCTGACTCGTTCCAGTGTGCCATCAATGCTTGCTATCATGACCCAAGTCTGCTATTTTTATAAATTCGTCATTCCAACACGATCCCATTGTCATTTTGCTAAAAGTTCGTAATCTGCTAATTCATAGTGATCGATCATTGACTGGTCAATGGTCTCGTAATAGAGTTGTGATAAAAGGACAATATCGAGTTTATTAAAATCAATGACTGCACAATGACGTTCTAATGGTAGGTCGCTGATCAAAAGAAACTGTAAAAATTTTAGCAGATTAAAGCATACGTCAGATATCCATTTGTCATTATGTACGAGATTACCATTCTATGCCATTTCTTTCAATGGAGTGTTAGTGGTTGACCGTTGGAAAGTCATAACGAGGCCATTATATTAGTAGATTACCAAAACTTATCAAAATCAACAATTATGAAATCAATGATAGACCATTCTGACACTATTGTAATAGCAGACTTGAGGCCCTGATATATACAACAGTTTATATATTTAACAAACTTCTTAATATAGCAAAACTCTTTATAAATAATATAACAAAAAGTCCCAAATTCAAGGTGTCTACCAGGATCTGCGGGAATGTCCAAAAGAGTGGCGGCAGCAAAAGTCTGACACTTCTTCTCACTCCACACAGAGCGGTTGAAGCAAGTAAATGATTTCCTACCTCAAAGAAAAACAGCTTCAATCACCATCATCTTCTTGCCCTTGTCCCATTTTATTTGGGGTCGGCGCAACACGTTTTTTTCTTCCATTCTATCCTGTCAACCGTCATACTATCACTAACTTCCTTTTCTTTCATGTATCACTGTTCACAAAATCCATCCATCTTTTCTTTGGCCTCCCTCTCCCTCTCCACCCATCCACATGTATACTCATAACTCTTTTAGTAACATGTGTTTCACCTCTCCTCTTTACATGACCATACCAAGACAAACGATTCCCCTTCAACTTTAAAGAAAAAAGGCTTCAATCGAGAACCAACATTAACAATAACTTTATTTAGTAAATCCTTCACCATCATGAGTGCGCACAGAAATGTTACAACGTCATAAATATCAGTAACGGCCTACATTTATGTCTCATAAACATCAATGGTGCTCTCTCTATTAATAATTTCGCTCATGCACTGAAACACATCACCACAAACTTCAGGCTTACGTTTAATATTTACAGTGTTATGATGAAAATGGATGGTTAACTTTCCAAATTGAGATTGGCCTCTATTAATATGGGTTCACTGCAGTATCGTTCGTTAAATTGATTAAGTTTCTGCTTCCGGAGTGGACAGCTCTCTCAACGGTGATGCTTTAAATGTTAACTGTTCGTAAAACTAAGTTAGTCTTGTTATAACGTTGTTCAACGAAACACTAGACCAGACTCTAACTCTATAGTACGTCCAGTTGCTAGTCTGTCGGTTTTCTATTGATTACATTTCACAATTGAATTCCGTCAAGCACGTTCTATCATCGGAACACTTGACGTACGGCGTTGAGGTACACGGTAGATATCGTACGCATAGTACAAAACATTTTAGGAACACACATATTGTGTATACAGCTAAGGAATGGAATTCTCTGCCGGAGTCTATGTTTCCTTATAGCTAAAACCTAGGGAGTGTTTAAGTCAAGAGTGCATAGGTTAGTTTTAGGCAAGCGTCCTGTATCGTTGACCACATCATTATTTACCAATGTGATATAGTAGTCAAATGTCAGCCTATCCAAAATACTCCACAAACATATTTTAATAACCACCATTTTCATATCGATATCGATAAATTTCGTAAGGTGGATCAACTCCATGAGATCGTATTTGGAACTGAACAAGCATTGACAGAAACTGGATAAATACTTACTCTTTTTTTCAAATGGTGTTTTATAAAGGCTGAAACGTTTAACAACTATGTAGGTTCCAAAGAATTAGGAATAATTCAACTTTAATATAGATATTTTTTTTATGAATTTGGAGATAATAAAAAAACTTTTAACAGCCTTTTAATGTTCCCACTGCTGGAGAGAGGACTCTAGGAGAGGGAATGGGCCGTAATTCACCACGCGGGCCCAGTGCGGGTTGGTGAATGTCACATGTCTTCGAATTGTTTGGTTCTAGGACATGCCGGTTTCCTCATGATGTTTTCCTTCACCGTTTTGATAGCAGTGGTGATGAAATAAATTACACAAAGTAATGCGCCTCGCTGGGTTTGAATCCGAGACCTAAAACACGTGTGTAAACATTTTTAATATGGTGTCGAAAAACTTTTGCACTCACTCATCGCTTTTGACTGCCAATGTACCTAAAAGACTGGCGGTATTACCTCTCTGTAACACTTCTCCTCCTAACTAGTTTATTACAGCATATTTTAGGTTGTTTTCAGTTTATTTTAATTAGTTAAAGACAAATTTGTCTATAGGCAGACAGGTTTTTTTATTTGAACGGTTTGACAGTTTTGTTAGAAATACAATATCAGACGGGCCTGCCAGGTACCTACCTGTCAGGTAAGCTTGTGTGGAAACTTGCACAGTTGTGCAATATACACGCTCCGGTTTACCTGTTCTAAAACTGCTCAACTGTTCAGTCAAACCTGTCAGGTATACCCCTAGCGAGTATGGCTACCTTAAAGTTATAATACAACTCGTAAATATTAAATAAAGAAACTCGTTGTCTTTGCACGACCTCTGCTATATTCCTGCAAAGCTTGTGGTAAGCTTAAAGCACAGGTTGTGTAATACGTTAGTTGCGTACCTACCCTCGGACAAAGCTATGAAAATTTAATTTTACTTAAAATCTAATTAAGCTGAATGTATTTCATAATTAAATTTCCTTTGTTGTCGTGAAATAATTATGTGTGCATTGTTACACTTTTTGAAATTGTTAATTTATTTTTATTTTTTTGTGCCATGATGGCCTAATGGTTGAGGCCTCGGCCTCTTATGTACAGGTTCAAATTCAGGCAAATACAAATGACAATTTTTTGATTTATTAGACACGACAGACATCGGTAAAGAAAACCATCTTAGGACTTTCCCAACATGCTACTTTTATTATGCAGTAGGACAGTAACATATTGATATTCTATTATAATGAAAACAAGAAATATTAAAAAAGAAACTGGTAATTTACCATTTCCTAATTATAGCTAGCCCGTATTGTCCAACGCTGGACAAAAGCCTCCCTCTATTCTTTCCAACGATCATGATTCCTCGCTATCTCTTGCCAATCCTTAAGACAGAGACATCCAGGTCATTCTGCCATCTCGTTCGTGGTCTGACGCGGCCCGTGTCGCTGTATCTGGGCACCAAGCCTGTGTTTTATGGGCCCACACACAATCGTATAACATAGCATAGCATAGTCGGCCTTATAATGTTTCCACTGTTGGGACTCAGGCCTCCTCTCTAGTAGAGGGAACGGGCCGTAATCCACCACGCGGGCCCTGTGCGGATTGGTGGATGTCACATTGCTTCGAATTTTTAGTTCTAGGACATGCCGGTTTCCTCACGACGTTTTCCTTCACCATTTTGAGAGCAGTAGTGATGAAATAAATTACACAAAATAATGCGCCTGACTGGGTTTGAATCCGCGACCTACAACTCCTAAGTCGGGACCGTTACCACTCGGCCACCTCATACAATCGTATGATGCAACAAATGCTCATCTCCTTTTTTTGAGGTTTTTAAATCATCAAATATCTTTTTTTTTTGTAATTGATATAAACCAGTGCTTGACTGCGATCCCACCTGATGGTAAGCGGAGATGCAATCATTGATGGTCAGGTGCACTAATTTATTAAGAGCCTATTCACTCTAGCTTTGAAAACACCTAAATTATAGTTGGATGGAAAGACCACAGCAGGCAAATTGTTCCAGTCCTTCGATGTACGCGGTATAAACGACGAAGCGAAACGCTTAGTCCGGACCGTTGAAGTTTCAACAACGTAACGTAATATCTTCTCCTACTCAGGGTGGAGCGCAAGAGAGTGTTATAGTTTTACTTAGCTAAAACCAACCCTTGTTGTTTCAGTTACCTGTATCATTCCACGGACGTAGTGACTGTTTCAAACAATTCTGCAGTCCTAGCAGATTTTTATCCCATTAAATATATACCTGCCTTAAAAATGCACAATACTAACTCGACTTACATTTGCAGTACATTCACAATGCAATATTTTGTCTTTGCTACGTTCCATCTTTAAAACATCTGCTAGCTTTAAATTCAGCGCTCTGTCGTCCACTCGAGTAAGAAATATAAATGTGGACTTAGTATAGAGTTTCGAGTCGACGTGCTAAAGTTCATCCATTGTCATTAAAGAACAGAGTAGATTCCAACAAGAATTCTAGATTATTTTTTATGAAGCTTTAACTTTCAAAGGTTTTTATTTCTAGCGTCTTTTTTAATCGGAGCTTGAAGAGAATGGAGACTAAATTTACTGGATCGAAAAATCGGTTTTCAATTGGGAATTTTCCTGTATTTATTTTTAAATAGTATTTTATAATCTTTATTAAGGCAACCACCCAACAAAACCCCCTTTTGGAGCAGTGTAACGGCCCCGACTTACGAGTTGTAGGTCGCCGGTTCGAAACCAGCCAGGCGCATTACTTTGTGTAATTATTTCATCACCACTGCTCTCAAAATGGTGAAGGAAAACATCGTGAGGAAACCGGCATGTCCTAGAACCGAAAATTCGAAGACATGTGACATCAACCCGCCCAGGGCACGCGTGGTGGATTACGGCCCATTCCCTCTCCTAGAGAGAAGGTCTGAGTCCCAACAGAGGGAACATTATAAGACCGACTATGTATGTATACAATTATTCTGTGCGTATGTTTGTCACCTAACTCTTACTAATCGGCTAAACCGATTTGGATAAAATGTTGCGTGTATATTTGAGTGGTTCTATCTATGTTTTGACAATACAATTGAACCCGGTAAATGGCGCTGTAATCAGGTTTTAATTTTTTCTTCTGCCGATAAACTAGTTTTCGGGCAGGACAACGTCTGTCCGAACCACAAATTTAGTATAAAAGCCAGGAGGGAAGGTAATAACGGAGTTAATGATAACTTAACGGGTGACAGGACAGAATGGAAAGAAGACAAGGGCAGAAGGTTAATTATGATGATAATTTATACAGTAAATACTTAACACTAAAATAAATTAATATCTGGAACCATCATCAAAATTGGTTATTAAATGAAGCAGTAATTAGTACTATTTTAAATATTGATGTGAGGAAAAGTAGAGGCGCGGTGGGAATAATCAGTTCCCACTACATATACGCTATATTTTTGGTCAGCGTTTATCTTATTATCGATGACGTCACATTTCAGTTTATTTCACATAAAAAAAAAAGAAATTCTTTTTTTACGATAACGCCTAGTGAATCTCGTTTATTATACACCATACGATTGTGGCGTGCTCACTGTGGCGAGAATTTAAAATCATACAATGTTGTTTTACCAGAACATAAACCAGAAACATACATAAACTAATGCAAAAGGCGTTAGTTTATGTATGTTTGTTCCTTGGGGTAGGCAGAAATGCCAACTGCTATGACCTATACATATTCTTTCTATTCATTGAAGTTCATACATCTGGATCTGGACGAGTACATAGCATGTTTCCGGAAGGTAATTTGCGTTTTGACCTTTAACCGTTTTATTTTAAAGTACAATAAATAATTGCGATGTTTTTGGAATGAATTGCAAGCACAGAATAATTGTACAGTTTTACGAAGTTAACGCGGACGAAGTCGCGGGCAACAGCTAGTACACCATACAATTAATAGGTTGTAACAAATGGTGGTTTTATCGCTAAAGCGATTTTTATATCCCTATAGCCTATATCTAGATGCACAGGCTTTACTACTATAAAGTTTTATCCAAATCCATGAAGCAGTAAAGGGCCTATTACATTACGCGATATTCAGCACACGATATTCAGACTCTCATTTTTTTGTTCCGAGTAAGATTGTCTGACCCTTATTACACAACGCGATATATCGAATCATAGACTAAAATTGTTTGAATATCGAGTGGTGTAATAATCCCTTAACAGACACTCGCACTTGTACATACATACTTACCTACATACAAACTTTAACCTAGATAATATTAATTTGATAACGTAGTTGCGCCTTATATCCTGTCTAAACAATTACGAATCTGTTGGCATGCTATGATTGAAGACAAAGGGATTTCACAGTTGGCCGACTCACCTACTATCGATCGAAGATGATAACAACCAATAACAACCAATTACGATTGACGTAGCCTTCAGGGATTGAGCAGTGCTCGTAGCTATGTAGCAACTGCCACATGGGACACCATCCATTACATACCTAGCTAGTCTCCGCGCCTCGGGAAGCACAGCAAGCCGTTGTTCCCAGCTATCTTTTGTGGAGTTTTTGACGGCAGTCAGAAATCATAAAGTCTGTCACCTTGTCAGTTTTAAATGATAATAATTTATGACAATATACTAAAACTAAATTATAATTGACTTAATTTACACATAGATATCACAATGAAGATAATTAAGCGACTATAATAATACAAATAACTAATTGGTTCTGAATAGTTTTGTTGAAAATGGTATCATCGAAGTGACCTGATGTTGATGATGGAGCCGGAATATAGGCACCGGAATTCTGTAATTAATCAATGTATCCTAGCCATGTTTGGGCTTATTAGAATTTTCATGAAATGCAGTTTGACTGTAAGGTACTAATCGAACTGATCTGATGATAGAGCCAAAAGGCTCTAAGAAAGGTAAAAGGTGGAAGGTAAACGCAGGAACTTCATAATAAAATAATGTAACCTTATTTTATTATGAATGTTTGGGTTAATTGGAATGTTCATGAGAAATAGGCACTCTGGTTATATAAAAGTTTATTACAACTAAAAGTGTGAAATAAAAAACTTTTTATAAAAAAAATAACCGACTTCGCTAAAAAAAAACTCAAAGGATCAAAATAACTTTAATTTCGAAAGTCAGTGTTAAATAAGGAACAAACAATACCGAGAAACACCGACTTCCGAAATTGAAGTTATTTTGATCCTTTTACTGTTTTTTTTTCCTAGTAATGTCGGTTACTTTTTTTTTGTAAAATGTTTTTTATATATAGATATATATTTATACCACCGCTTTGCCTGCACCGCTTATATTTTTTATGCAGATTATTTCTAGTTAAGTACTTAAAATCATTTTATTTGTTGTATGATGAACTGTTATTTATTTGTTTTTTTCTCATTTTGGCAAAGTCAAAGTCAAAGTCAAAGTTTTTTATTTCACATAGGCCTACATGGGCACTTATAAAACGTCAGAAACTAGTGCACGGTTCCAAATTGGTCGTTTCCTATGGAGAAGAACCGGCAAGAAACTCCATGGTTACTCTTTTAAAAATAATTTGTTGTTACAATATTTTCATATTACAGCTTATGTAGATATTATGTAAATAAAGTACAATAAAAATAATCATAATAAAAAGGAACCTAAGAATTCGCGGAGTCTACAGTCGGCAGCCGATCATAACCACAGACTATAGCCTAGATCTGCGCCTGCGCGTTCCATCGTTTGTCTACTATGGATAAATGAAAAAAAAGCATCGGCCGTCGATGAATGGTCAATAGAACTTTTCATTTACATTTTTTTTTAAGTTTATTATAATTGTTTATATACTTAATATATTAAGTATATTTTATTTTATTCTTTTACTTTTTTATTATTTTTTTATATCTATCTCTGTGTTCCGTGAGTGTATCTGTGGCATCACCAGGCCCTATCAGAATATATATACACTGCGTTATTTTACTTTTTTGTTAAATATCGCAGCAAATGCTGAGATATGAGCTTTTCTGGCCTCGCACAGGACTTTTAATTTTTTTTATTGTTTTCTTTTATTTTTTATTTAAATTTAAGTATTAATAGATTAATTAGTTACTTTTTTTATTGTTGTTTGTTTTGTGCGAGTCTCAAATATTTTTTTTCTTTCTTTCTATTATTATTATAACTAGTCTGATCTATCCCACTACTGAGCAAAAACTCGTCCCAAACCTTCCATTATTCCCAGCTTTTAATCACTTTTTGCCAATTCCTAAGGAAGACATCTAAATCGTCCCGTCCTCAACAGTAAATTCACGAAATAAAAACAAAATAAATAAATATACCAACAAAAGATACGAATGTATCCGTCAATCTTTTATGTGCCGGATGCTTTGCATAATATTTCGGTATCAGCCCACTGTGAGAAATAGGTCAACCGTATTTCGGTCCATTCTCTCACATCAACTTCATCTGTAGACCACTTTTCAAAGCTTCAGTATTATCCCAAAATAGAATGTGAGTGGCTGTTACAGGTAGAATATTTAACTTTACAATGAAGTAAAGCCTTGATTGTTTATTTATTTATTATCATTAGAAAGTGTTAGTGATTTTGGCCGAATGAAAGTAAAAAAATATCCCAAGGATTCCTTGATCATGGCGTGGGCCAGTGCGTCAAGTTCATGAAATTCCATTCGTTGAGCGTATATTACTAGCTAGCCAACCTATACACACACGCACATCGTTTTTATCCCGCTTCTTTGAGACACTTTTCTTTCGCGCGGGCAAAACCACTGGCAGAAGTTAGTTTATAATAATTAAATTAAGAGGTGAACATCATAAAATATAAAAACCTCTCAATAAAATATTAAATCATTGATTTATAAATCACATATATAAATTATGACCACTTCTTGTAAATGCTACAAGACGAACGTCCCAACCTTGTTAAGTGTTTTGCTTTTTTCGTATATTTCATTTTAATGTGGGAGTTTCATTTTTGTAATGGCGCGTTTACCTTCATCTATTTTAAACACTAACTGGAGATGCCTTTACAGGTTAGTAGAACATAAAGTCCTGCGAAACTCCATTAAAAATTGAGGATCCTCCGATCAAACTGATCTGGGCAACTGCTCGATGGATGATTTCAAGCTGTTGTATATAATAATAATACAATATTCCACTACTTCCACACAACTCCATCTAGTTCCAAACTAAACAGAGCGTGTGCTATGAATACTAGACAACTGACAAACATACTTATTTATTTGTAAAAACATACATATAGATAAATTATATCTAGACACAGAACAAATGATCGTGCTCATCACACAAACATTTGTATATGTACTTATAATTTCTTTTAGTTCCTACGTGGCGCCATAGATATGCTACGCTACAAGCCAACTCTGTACTATTATTCATTGAAAGTCAATATTTATAGACTTTCCCGAAGTTAAGACCGACAATACAATAATATTTACGACTTCAATCATTTAAGCATTAAACTTGAGTTAGTTTTACAGCGCATAGAAAATCGAAACAGTTGCTTTAGTTCAAAGTTACATCGAGGAGACATTTTAATCCTATAAAGTCCGTAAAAGACCCGTAAAAATGGAATGGTCTCCCTGAGATTCTATTACAGCTTCGAATATAAAAGAGAATCGAAGTACAAACGTTGTAGCTACATAACGTTGAGGGAAGGCACCGTATAGGGACACAATGTTACGATTTTTCGAACAAAGATCAGAAATTTTATAGTCCAGCATGTCTCCATGGAATATAGTTTTATCTTCACCAGATATCTTTGAGTGGATAATTCAGAGCTCTTTTTGTTACGATTGAATCTTTATAGACTAACCTGTCTATTCGACTTTGTCTGAACACAAAATCATCTCTAAAATGTTTCTGTCTCTAGGGCTACCCCCATTATGTTTTCTTTTTTTTGGTACACTGTAATTGCTATAGGATGGTGCGGGTGTCAGCTGTTCATACAATGTAGCTACCTATCCTTTTCTCTCATCTTAAAAATGTATATTTTGGTCCTTCCGTCATCCTACCCACGCTATGTAAAAAAGACCTTACACTACAATTTCTATAGGATGGTGCGGGTGTCAGCTGTTCATACAATGTAGCTACCTATCCTTTTCTCTCATCTTAAAAATGTATATTTTGGTCCTTCCGTCATCCTACCCACGCTATGTAAAAAAGACCTTACACTACAATTTCTATAGGATGGTGCGGGTGTCAGCTGTTCATACAATGTAGCTACCTATCCTTTTCTCTCATCTTAAAAATGTATATTTTGGTCCTTCCGTCATCCTACCCATGCTATGTAAAAAAGACCTTACACTACAATTGCTATAGGATGGTGCAGGTGTCAGCTGTTCATACAATGTAGCTACCTATACTTTTCTCTCATCTTAAAGATGCATATTTTGGTCCTACCGTCATCCTACCCATGCTATGTAAAAAAGACCTTACACTACAATTGCTATAGGACGGTGCGGGTGTCAGCTGTTCATACAATGTAGCTACCTATGCTTTTCTCTTATCTTAAAGATGCATATTTTGGTCCTGCCGTCATCCTACCCATGCTATGTAAAAAAGACCTTACACTACAATTGCTATAGGACGGTGCGGGTGTCAGCTGTTCATACAATGTAGCTACCTATCCTTTTCTCTTATCTTAAAGATGCATATTCTGGTCCTGCCGTCATCCTACCCATGCTATGAAAAAGAGCTTACATTACAATTGCTATAGGATGGTGCGGGTGTCTGCTGTTCATACAATGTAGCTACCTATCCTTTTCTCTCATCTTAAAGATGCATATTCTGGTCCTACCGTCATCCTACCCATGCTATGTAAAAAAGACCTTACACTACAATTGCTATAGGACGGTGCGGGTGTGAACTGTTCATACAATGTAGCTACCTATCCTTTTCTCTCATCTTAAAGATGCATATTTTGGTCCTGCCGTCATCCTACCCATACTATGTAAAAAAGACCTTACACTACAATTGCTATAGGATGGTGCGGGTGTCAGCTGTTCATACAATGTAGCTACCTATCCTTTTCTCTCATCTTAAAGATGCATATTTTGTTCCTGCCGTTGTCCTGGCCATGCTATGTAAAAAAGACCTTACAAATGTAGTGTAAGGTCTTTTTAAGGCTATAGGATAGTGCGGGTGACAGCTGTCAGATTCATAAATTTTAGCTACGTATCTTTTTCTGTCATCATAAAGATGCATAAGTATTTTCATCCTGCTGCCATCCTACCCATGCTATGTGAAAAAAACCTTAAGTAAACATTTGTTCTCAAATTGCTAATCAAAATTAAATAAACGTTCAGAAAAGTTTTAAAAGGAACAATAACAAAATTGGCAGCCAAGCCTAACGTAACATATTTCAGAGAGTTAATAATTTGTGAAGTTTTTCCGAGGGTGGGTCTCCTGCGGATATGGATATGAATAGCTAAATGATTTAATCCAATTCAGAGGCCCACCAGCTATTAACGCGATTCATTTTATGACCTAAACTGAACTGTTAAAAGGATGGAGATATATAGGGTGTATAGCTCCATCCTTCTTTCTCGCTCACACGACTGATATTTTACTATATCATGGTAAAGCCCCTGCCCCCCTAGCCAAGTTACAACGGTTTCGTTTCGATTCTTTTTTCGTCGACCGTCTCGAGTCGGCCACGCCTCCTATTCCTTTGTTCTGACCACGTGACTGAGCGTAGAGATGTCGTCAGAACAAAGGAGTCAGCGGCGAAAACGGTTGTAACTTGACTAGGGGGGCTGATCTTCATACGTAAGCTTACTAAACGTGATATTTAATAAATAATACTTTTAAATAAATAATAATATTCCACAATTATCACACAACGCCGTTTAGTCCCAAGCTAAGCAGAGCTTGTGTTATGCGTACAACTGACAAACATACATAAATATTTCTAAACACATATATGTTATAGATAAATTACACCCAGACACAGAACAAAAGATCATATTCATCACACAAACATTTGTCCTGGGTGAAAATCGAACCCACGACCTCCATCATAGCACTCAAGGCCACTAACCAATAGACCAACAGGCCAGACAGGCCAGTTTTTGAAGCAATATTTAAAGTTTTTAAAAGAGAAATTAGGCATTTTAATACGGTTTAACTGGAAAAGTTTTCAAAGGAAATTCTGGATCGGTGTAGCTATTACCTACGTAACCGTTTTTTAATTTTGTTCGAAGGAAAGCTATTTAAGTTAGGTAGTATCCATTCCAAAACAAATTCTCTTCGCTGCAATATTCGAACACGAATAACAAAAGATGCAACAAATTATACTTTTCACGGGGCAAGAAATGAAGTCGCGATTATCTGAATGAGTAACTGTGTCCCTGGATTGCAGAGGGTAACTGAAAGAACAGGTTTTAATCAATGAATTCTGAACCTCTAAGGGCCCAGCAGGGTTGAAGGCAAAGAAGGAACAGGAGTGGGTTTTTAGTCAGTAAAAGTCTGACACTATCTCCCGCCCGCCTAAGAGCGAGATTTGTCATTAGATGATTTTCCCACCTAAAAAACCCTCCCGGTCGCTTGACACAGAGTGGGCTAATTAATCTAATGATTTCCAAGCTCAAAAAAAAACGTACAACGCATTTTCGGGTTTATCCCAAATGTAATAAACTCCGACCCATCAGTTTATGGGATCGGAAACTTTACTTTATGGACCAATCTCGCTAATATTTATTACAGTATTTCGAAGTTTCTCTTTGAGTATTACGGTCGAGTTCATTAAAGACTCGCGATTCAGTGCAACGCGACCAAATAACAACGATATTTCCTAGAAATCGTGCTTAAATTCTACGAAAGCTTCGTCTTATTTTCACGTCGCTCAAAAAAAAACGACCAAATGCGAGATGGATTCATTTTTGCTGTATAAAAATTATCAATTAAACATTTTTTGTATTTTTAACCAACTTGAGAAAGAAGGAGGTTATACGGCGCAACGAACAAGGTTGTAACTTTAATTCAGTATTTTTAGTATTTTTTTAAAATGAACCAAAAGTGAGAGTGCCATGTTTGAATTTTGTTTGGACTGTAATTCGAGATACTGCCTTGTTCGATGTAAGTGTCAATATGTTCGGTTGTAAATTTTTTTTTTTATGTATGTCCACCGATTTCTCGGTGGATTACTGACCGATTTTGAAAATATATTTTTTTTATTGGAAGATTATTCTTCCGAGTTGGTCCCATAGAAATATTGTTATGATCCGATAATGAACTTCGAAGATATGGAACGGAACTCTTCATAGGATCACAGCAGCAGTTAATAATAAAATTGCTTTGCTTATACGTGTAGTCGATGACTGACTGAAGAAAAAGGGGGAAGGGGATATATCGAACTGATCTGGCGATGAAGCTGGAAGGTAGGGACCGGAACTCTGTAATAAATTAATGTAACCTAACCGTGTGTGGGATTATTAGAGTTGTCATAAAATGCACTATATATATATATTTATATATATATATGCGGCTATAAGGCACCATCGAGCTAAACCGATGATGGAAAGTAGCGACGAAAACTCCGTAATAAAACAATGTATCTATCTATCCGTGGCTTAGATTATTGGAATTTTTATGCAATGTTTTAATGATTAAATTCTATAGGAACCTTACTATAGAACTTGCACACTATTGAAGTTTGGTTGAGGGGTATTTTTTAATTGTGTACCACAACTAAAAGTGTAAAATAAATTTCTTTTTACAAAAAAAAAAATACAACCAACTTGAATGTAAAATAAAACACTGAAAAAGTGCGAAATAACTTTAATTTCGGAAGTCGGTGTTAAATAAGGAAGAGACAAAACTAATATAAAAACACCGACTTCCAAAATTAAAGTTATTTGCACTTTTTTGTGTTTTATTTTAGATTGAAATCGGTAAGTTGTATGTTTTATGTTAAAAGGTTTTTTTTTAAAGTGAATATACGAAATATTCTGTAAATAATATTTCAAACGTCTACCTGTTGCCGTTATTAATATCGACCAAAAAACACGATTGTTGTGTGGGAGTCCCACTTAAATATTTATTTTATTGTGTTTTTAGTATATTTGTTGTTACAGCTATCACGCTTTACGAGATATAGCCTGGTGAGAGTGCAGTTTTAGTAATAGGGTCTCATTTTTACCCTTTAGGTACGGAACCCTAACAAATAAAACATCAAGTCCATTAACGTTTTTCAGAAAAAAACATGCATAAAACACATTGCTATTGCGGTTGTTGGGCGTGAATACCGCGAATGGTATCGTAAATACCTCGAAATGTATCGGGAATACAATCGTTGGGATCTGTGGATTTAGTATTATTTTTATACCCGACCTTCTTCTATTTATTGCCTTCCATCAAATTCTTATGGCGTTATATCTACGACACGATGTGGACTGAAGATGTAAACTTTTGTTCGCAAAAATCATAAAATTATTGAAGAATACCGGAATTTTATGCTAAAAGTAAACAGCTTCTATGCATGTAAAATAGTTATTCAAAATGTTACACAAACAAAAAAATATTTAAAGTATCGGTCGATCCTGGGTCTCTACCTTTTATTATATAAACGGTACATCAGTAAACATCTACAATTTACTTGCACCTCAATAAAATTGACTTTTTTTTTTAAAGAAAAACTTTACTAGAAATAATTTCGACAGTGAAAAGGTAAAATGGTTTAACCGCCACTATAGTCGAGCATAAGTTACTTATATAACTTATTTCACTTAAAATAAGTTATAAAACTTATTTTCGACCAAAATGGCGGTTAAACGATTTTACGTTACGATTTCTATAAAGAGGGTGGTGACATGTACAAATCAACCAGACCCAGAACACCTATATATTATTATTATAGCCTTCTATCCAATGAATATCCAATTTAATTTTAATAAACAGTTAATTTACTATCTATCATGCTTAAACTATCCTGACTTATTGTTTTTTTTTCTTTTTATTCAGAGACCTCAATTTTGAGCAAAGACCTCCTCCAAGATTTTACATTTATCTCTATCTGTTGTTTTAATCATCCACAATTCTTTTTTATTTCATCTTTCCATCTCTCCAGTGGTCTACCTCTCTAGCTTTTTCCTTTAGGTCCACTCTATGCTGTGACAGTGTTCATCCATTTTTGGGCCTATACCTACTTTGTTTTTTACAGTGGTATAAACAATCAACCACATTAGTCTTTTTGCTTATGTTTATGATTTTTATTCCCTAACACATATACCGATACGTGTAGGAATCGATTCCGCGACACGCAGCGCAGTAGACAATTATATATCGAGCTATCAATCATTGCCCGTTACCTAAAAGGCGATTCGATATTCTATTTCCATCTGCTATTTTAAAAGTGCCCTTTTCTTGCAGCAAAAGATCTCAAGTTACAGACGACTGTTAAAACAATTTATTATAATGGAATTCTCGAATCAATTACATGGAGTACCTACCTACATACTTTTCTGATCACGAAAGGTCGAACTTCTCTAAATTACTAAAGTTAATCGATCATGGAACCTTTAAGACCAACTGAAATATGTGACTTGGGAAAAGTGAAAAATTAGACAAAGGATCCTTTCTCTTAAAAGGTTTTATTTAATTTCTTTAAGTGCGGTTAAGATAGTACTGGCTTCTTTTGAAAGTGATCAGTAACATTTTAATAAGGCTTTACAGAGGCGTAACGTGGATTAACTCAGATGTGGGCAAAGGCACTTCAGCGAAGCCTATTTCTTTCACGAATTCGAAAAATATAGGTAGCATAATAGCATAATCAGCCTTTTAATGTTCCCTTTCACTGCTGGGACTCAGGCCACCCTTTCTAGGCGGGGGAATGGGCCGCAATCCACCACGCGGACTCAGTGCGAGTTGGTGAATATGTTGTCTTCGATTTTTTGGTTCTAGGACATGCCGGTTTTTTCTCGATGCTTTTCTTCACCGTTTTGAGAGCAGCGGTGATGAAATAAATTACACAAGGTAAAGCGCCTGGCTGGGTTTAAACCCAGCAACTCTACTCGGCCACCACTGCTTTAAAAATATAGGTATAAAGGTACACGAAATGTAACCCTCGCTTTTAATTCTTTAAAATAGGCTTGCGTTTGAACACTAGGTATCTCACCTGATGATGGAGCCCGCTTACTTAGAAGTAACCTATTGAGAGGCGAGCCAAGAGGTAAGTATTGTGCGTACAGCTAAGGAGTGGAACTCCTTGCCGGAATCTGTGTTTCCTGATGGCTACAACCCGGGAATCTTTAAGTCAAGAGTGAATAGGTTACTTCTAGGTAAGCGCGCTCCGCCGTCGACCGCATCTTCGCTTTCCATCAGGTGAGATAGCTGTCAAGCGCGAACCTATCTAGAAAAAAAAATCACTCTTAACTTAAAGAACCTTAGGTTGCAGCTATCAGAAAGCACAGACTAGGGCAAAGAATTCCACTCCTTAGCTGTGCATACAATGAATGTGTACGGAGTAAAGCAAAGTCGGATATTCACGACCATTTCTCTGTTCTAAACAATATATGTACAGTTCATCATTTAGATAAAGATTTATCCAAATGCTCAACAGTGCGGTGGTCGCCTCCTTCTGCGAAGCAATAACGCTAGCAAAGGAAGCGACGTAAAGGATATCTTTACGCCCAGCCGACGGGACCCCGACCCCGACTTCTAGCCACCGTAGGCATGGGCTTGTGGACGACGAGCAATGGATAGCTTGCCGCTAGGATCGAGCTCGAGTCATCGACGGCGGTTAGATGACTTGCCTCAAAAAGATGTCAGCAAATGGCTCAGCAGAGCCGAAACCTACTGGATCAATGGACTAACTTCTGAAAGAGAAACCCAGGGTCCTGGAACCTAAAGAGAAAGAAGAAACATATGTATTTAGAGAGTAAAAATCTGAAACGCTCTTTCACTCCGCCCTAGAGCAGGAGAAATAATGAGATGATTCATATCTTTAAAAAAACACACACTTTGGTTACACAAGCGACCTAATGTTCATCTCAGTGTTATTACATCACAAACTAAAGAATACGCCTTTAGTGCCAATATAAAAATACAGATAATGAAAACCTTGCTGGTGAATTTCCTCAAAAGAGGGATTCTGGCTGACCCTGCCAAAGATAACGCAAGCTTACTTTATAAGCCCACAGGGATCCCCAACTACTGAACCATGGCGCTAACTGACGTTATTTTACTCTACCCTCTTTTCTACTAACGATGAGCCACACGCATTTACCCAAGAAAAAATATTTCGAAAATTGGATAGGGTTTCTGTGAAAATATAAACAGATGAAATGTATATTAGCTTCCGCACTACAAGACTCTTTGGGTTCAGGAATAACGATGAAAATTCTGGCCCATAGGTCTTTGTGAGAAAAATAAATTTGTATTTTTTTATTTTTGTTTGTTCACGTATGTTTCACGCACAACGCTACAAGTCTATTAAAAATGTTTAATGAATATATGCGTGTGGAAACAATGGAGTGCTTTTGATTTTTTACGTAAGTTTCTCTCATTTGCATTTATTTTGCAAATTGGCTATAAAACCACTATTACACGTAGATTTAAACAAAAAGAGGCCTGTTTTTCACATTAAGAGTTACTGCTGTATGAATATTATTTCACAAACAATAATAATATTCACACAACTATCACATAACGCCGTCTATTCCCAAGCTAAGCAGATCTTATGTTATGAGTACGAGACACTGATAAACATACTTAAATATTTCAACACATACATTTTTTTAAAAGTTTTTTACAAAGAAATACATAAAACACTTAACTAATTAAAACTATATATAATATACATATTTTAGATTAATTACACCCAGACACAGAACAAATGATTGTGCTTATCACACAAACATTTGTCCTGGGTGGCAATAGAACCCACGACCTCCGGCATAGCAGTCAGGGGCACTAAACACTAGACCAACAGACCAGTCAATATTTACATTGTGATATTACACACAACAAGACAGTCAGTTTTCAAGTTTCTGTCGCAATTGGCTCAAAGACGCTAGTTTAAAAAAAAAAAAAACAAAATATTCGGTCACTTTTTTACCGTGACCGAAATCAGTGGGTTTTGTCTGAAACTGGCCAAATCCGAAAACGATCCTCTGAGCTTCAGTCGGTCAAACGATATTTATGTGATCAGAAATGTATCCCTGCGAATATTTTTTTTAGGTTAACAACATCAGAAAACTCTATTCTCTTAGAACAAAAACTTCCAAAATAAAGTGGCACGCCGTGTCAAAATGTAAGGAAATATCTAAATTACAGGTTATTAAGAAATAAGAATTCAAACTTCTTAAAAATACGGAAATTGCCTCTCAGGTAAAGAAAGTTATTTATATCTTACTTGTTGCTAATAGAAAAATAAGAACAAAAAATTGCCACTTTCGAAATTGTTCCCTAATCCCTAAACGAACCTTCGCATCAGAAGTTGTTACTGTACCAAACTTAAATGTTGTTTCAACTGCAGCGTAACCAGCAGTGAATAACCCAAGTTTTTATCAAGTTGCGTCAAAGTTATGTCTCTGGGGTCTTAACTAGGAAGTTTTAGCACGAGAACTTGTAATCTTAAGTTGATACCAAGTGACGGTAGCGGAACTTGGTGAATGTACTACTACGTACTACGCATGGAGCATTGACGGGGGATTGTAACTTGAGTAAGTATCACGATTTCGAATCGCCTTGCTTGAAAGTTCATGAGGAATAGACTATATCATTAGCAGAGGTCGGAATTAGGTAGGGTTTTCATGTACTTATACCGATTTCATACGGTGAAAGAATAAAGTGGGTATACCTCAAATCCCGAGATTAATTTTAAAGAGCAGAACTTTTTCATGATACTGTCTGAAATATAGGAGGAGGAAGAGTATAATTTTCTTAACCTTCCCTTTGACGTACAGAGATCTTTTTCTATAAAAAACTAGTAATAAAAATTGTATGTTAAATGTCTTTGTTTTATTTATTTGATTATCTATCTCTGAGGTTTTAACTATTGTTTATTTGTAATATTGTTGATCCATATAAATATCAACATTTCGTTGCAAGTACACAATAACTCTACCTAATTCCGACCTCTGCTTATCAGATCTTATATACCTATAGTCATACTAGTATTATGAAGCCAAAAGTTTGTACGAAAGTGTGTATATTTGTTACTCCTTGGCTCTCAAATGGCGGAAGGTTTTAAGATGAAAATTAGCACAATGGCAGACCATGTCCTAGAATAGGACATAGGTACTTCTTGTTCTAAGAGTATGTTCCCTTGAAATAATTTACCGACTTTCTCCGGCTACTAGCAGAAGATAGTAAAGCTATAATAAACTAACTACCTACGGAAAATCATATTCCAGTGCAATAACGCGTTGCGGGCGGTGGTGCGCTGCCTCGCTTCTGTAGCACATCAGCCCCCCTAGCCAAGCAACAACCGTTTCGTTTCGATTCTCTTTTGTCGATTTCCTCGAGTCGGCCGCGCCTCCGATTTCTTTGTGGCCGACTCGAGGCCATCGACGAAAGTGAATCGAAACGAAACGGTTGTAACTTGGCCAGGGGGGCTGAGAAGTTCGCGGAGACTTTAATATTTTATGTAATTTAATTTATCTGATATAAATTCATTGTAATTGAAAAATATACTGTTTATGATGTAAGTACCGAAAAATGAGTCTATTGTTACTCGACATAAATGGATTTAAATAACAGAAAAGTGTCCCGATTTTAATTTTTAGAAGAAAGTCGCTTCTATGAACTGACACATGATTTATTTGACAAATTGTGTACAGTTTCGTCCGTTTCAGGAACAATATCAAACAATCCTCCATTGTATTCTCAATTGTATTTATTGGGCTCTATCTATATTTTCGTCGACAATAATCCACGGCTCTAAATATTCAAGCGATGTTCGAGAACAATAAATATTGTAACACAAAACAAATAACAGATATAAATTACAATATTATGGCGAATTTGGACACGTAACAATAAATTAATTAGATCTATGGTATCTGTTATAATAACTAACAAAAACTTAAAAAAAAAACATGTTGACTGGCCTGTTGGTCTAGTAGTTAGTGGCCCTGACTACTATGCCGGAGGTCGTGGGTTTGATTCCAACCCAGGACAAATGTTTGTGAGATGAGCACAATCATTTGTTCTGTGTCTGGGTGTTATTTATCTATATATGTATTTAGAATTATGTAAGTATGTTTATCAATTGTCTAGTACCCATAACACAAGCTCTGCTTAGCTTGTGACTAGACGGCGTTGTGTAATAGTTGTGGAATATTATGTTATTAATACATTATATTATATTTTGCAAAGATATTTTAGTTACAATTATAACAAAGGTTTCTTATTGCATTGTTTCATCAAGATGATGTTTTATTTTTCCAAACAAATTACTCTGCCCATCGATCAAAACCAGTAATATGTCACATCGAAATAGAAACGTTACAAATTGGATGTGTTTGTTGGAATCGTAATTTTTCCCATACAATTCAATCCATCATCTGTCTAACCCAGATTTTGTAACAAAATTCGGTCGAAGTACGTTACGCTTTTTTTGGACAAGAAACTTAGTAAACAAGAATTAATATTAAGCATTTAAATAAAGAAAGCCTTGAACGTCTTACGGTTGAAGTGATGATGAAAAAAGTTATAAAATACTAGCTTCTGCCAGCGGCTTCGCCCGCGAAAACTTTGGACCCTCGTTTCATCCCCTTAGGGGGTGAATGCCGGAAAGTCCATTCTTATCGGATGTCTACACCCTATAAAGAACCTACCTGCCAAATTTTAATTTTGTAGGGGTTATAGTTTCTGAGATTTTGTGATTAATCTATGATTGGTATTTCCCTTTTATATATATAGATATAGAACTAGCTGCTGCCTGCAGCTTCGCCCCCGTGAAAGTAGAAATTTTCCCTAAAGGGGATACAAAGATTCCAAATTTTTTCTTTTATTTCAGGACATGATTTACCCATGTGCCAATTTCGTTTGAGCATGAAGAAGTAAAAAAATACACACATACCTAAACACAAGAGGGTGACTATCTTGGACATGTGCGTCTGGTGGAAGGATCCATCACCGGACACTGGTCCCTGAACAAACAATTCTTCACAATGAATATCACAGATAGCCCTCTGTGCAGAGAATACATGGAGTCAGAAGAAACTGACGCACATGACGAGATAAGAACACGAACCTTGGGAGCACCGAATTCACTGATGGACGCCCTAAGCAAACTGAAGAGACTCATCTGTTTCTGAAATGAGGTGGGTTGGTTGGAGTAAAGGCCACGGCCCACGCCATGGCCCACGCACAATGGTCCGATAAGGACTAAGTGCGGAAACCAGACCGCAAAGATAAAGATACCTAAACACAAACTCACAAACTTTCGTCTATACTATAATAGTATGATATAAAGTCGGTGGGGTAGCTGCAAAATTTTGCAAGAAACGCATCATAAATAAATGTTGAACATGACTTGATTCCGCCATCTCCTTTCTACCATCGGACAACCCGACGAACGGCGAGTATCCACCCTTACGTTGTTGAAACTTCAACGGTCCGGACTAAGCGTTTCGCTTCGTCGTTTATACCGCGTACATCGAAGGGCTGGAACAATTTGCCTGCTGCGGTCTTCCCGTCTAACTATAATTTAGGTGTCTTCAAGGTTAGAGTGAATAGGCTCTTAATAAAATAGTGCGCCTGACCATCAATGATTGCATCTCCGCTTACCATCAGGTGGGATCGCAGTCAAGCACTGGTTTAAATCAATTAAAAAAAAATGTGATATAGCACACTCATGTAAATAAAATGACAGAGGAAGTAAGGAAAAGCAAGTAAATTAGGGTATCCTGATCTAAGTTGAATTTACAATTTAATTTATTTCTGTTTTCCTTCCCGTCTGTTTACGTTCTTATTTAAATCTCAGCGGACGTTTGCCGACTACATCGTTTTTTTTTTTCTGATGAATGTAAAGAGCTCACGATTCATACACACAATGCATAATAAAACAGATTTCCTTCCAAGTTACTTTAGGTGAATGCTCTAGGGCAGCCCGCGAAAATCAAATTTTCGAATGTTTTTGCAATTTTCAGCTCAGTATCGAATAGTATGGTATATATATATAGCGCAAATATATAAAAGGCACAGCCCCCCTAGCCAAGTTACGATCGTTTCAATTGCGTTGAACGCCTCGAGTAAGCCACGCCTCCGATTCCTTTGTTCTGACCACATGACTGAGCGTTGGGATGACGTCAGAACAAAATAATCGGAGACGTGGCCTACTCAAGTCGTTCGACGCAAACGAAACGATCGTAACTTGGCTAGGGGGGCAGTTTCTTCCGCATAAGTTACTCACTAAACTCACTAATAAATAGCAAGACTCTACTTTCCATAAATCGTGGCTGACTCATTAAACACGAATAGAACTCCCTACCTGTTTACCTAAAAACATTAGCGTTTTGAAACGATAACATCTTTATCAACTTAAATCTAGAAACTTCTTGAAATCGTTTCTGTGTTTTTCAAAAAATAAACAAACAGAAGAGGAATCTTGCTTAAAATAATCTATTACTGAAAAAGAATTGGCTATCAGCCTCAAAGAGGTACTAGCAAAATTAAAGGGGCCCGGGCTTTTTGTTTTTTCGGTGGGAAAATCATCGTATGACATCCCCCTCTCTTGGGCGGAGCGGGAGTTAGTGTCAGGCTTTTACTGACTAAAAACCCACTTCTGTTCCTTCGTTACCTTTCGCACCGGTGCCCAGCAGGGATCAGCCCTGCTTGGGCTGCGGGGACGTTCGAAAGCATGACCGTGTCCTTAGAATGTAAATGGTAAGTTGAGGACACTGGTGGGTTATAGTCTCGTTTCCTATTTCCCATATCAAACAAGGTAGGTTAGTATATTTTAATAGATTTCGAAGTTGACCTTCACCATCGCAAATCGACTATTTTTTTTATCAAAAATATAACAATTTTATCCAAAATCGGAAACAGTAAGATTTTTTTTAAACCTTTTCAATATTAAGTGAATTAAAAACCTTTCAAATCTCCTGGAAGGAGAAACTGTCAAGTATCAAAAAAACGTGCCTTTGATGCGCGTTTGTAGCGAGACAGACGCTGCCTGTAGACCTTTGCATACCTGTATAAATTCAAACACGCGTTTGAATCAATACAGACGCGCGTGTGAAGCGATACAGACGCGCGTGTGTAGCGGCACAAACGCGATGCAAACGCGCGTGTGTTTCGAAACAATCGCGCTGACTTATTGCGTTTTCAAGCAGAACCTCGTTAACAGTAGCAATATGGTATCGGGCGAGATAGCATTGATTGCATGCGCTTTGTTAATAATTTTAAAAAAAAGGAAGTTGAAAAGTTGATTTTGTGAACATTATACAACAACGTTTAGAAAATTAATAGGACATGAAAAAAAATTGCAAACTGTCATCGAATGTCGTATTCATCATTCAAGAACTTTTTGCGATCCTAAACCGCCACTATTAACTCGCCAAAATATAGTGCTAAGATCAAGTATATTGGTGGAAGAACATTTAAATGCTATACTAACGCATGTGTGTATCGATACAAACGAAAACAAACTGCTCTGTAGGATAAAAGCGCGTCGTCGACGAACGTTTTTAAACGCGCGTCAACGGCGCGTTTAAAAACCGTGGTGTGCACAGGCCCTAAGGATGCACACAAAGAAATGTGACGTCACTGTCATTAGGCTACGCGCATACAAAAGGGATCGCGAGATGTTCCTACTACGACCCATTTTGTATCCAATTTCGATGCTGTATTCAGAAAAAAATTCTTTATGTCTTATTTAATATAAAATATTGTACAAAAGTGCCTAAGCACAGGATAATCTTCAATTCTCGGGCGCTTTTTATATCATGTTGTTAAACTGCACTTTCCTTTTCTACCTAGTGCCTATAAACGTGGTCAATTACTGGACCCAAACCTTATAACTATGTAAATGTGTGCTCTGCACAAAACTATAAAGAAGACCTGGGTCATAATATATTTATTTATACAGAAGACCTGACACATATTTATTTTTCAATACACTTACTCGTAAACCCGTTCTTATCCCTACCGCTTTTATGCACGCAATTTACTGTTTTCCGCACTAGTACGGAAAAGTGCATGAACTCGCGCCTGCCAGAATTTATTATATTTATCATCGATCAACACCCGTTTATTTACTTCGTAAGTGTATTGAAAAACGTTTTGATACACGTGGAAATTTCTCACTACAGCACTCGGCTCCATAACACCCTCGCTTGTGGTTCGGGCGAATTCCGCGTCAGTCGCAATTACAAACGTTCTCCACTTGTATCAAAATTTACTATTTTGATACAAATGAAGAAAGTTTGTATACTTATTTATTGAAACACAAAAGCCACTTTTGATTCACCGTCACACGATCCAGGGTTACATCGGCAAGGGCGGAAAAAAATAATTTATTCAATGCTTGATTAACCGGGATATCAGAGTCAGAAAATAGCTAATTTACCGAAGGTAGCACAAAACTGACTAGAATACTTAATAGAGACAAAGGTCAGTAATTTACTCAGCTTAATCCTGAACTAATTTGTAATTTATCTTTCTTTTTCACCCTGTGTTTAGATTTTGTTGAGAATCCGCACTGATTGGTAATTGGCTTTTAGTAACTTCGTCATTCTGGTTTTATGAAAATTATTTTCGTGACATCGTTAAAACATTAAATATTGTATTAATATCATTTATTCAACCACACAAACCAATACCACCGAACCTAACCGAATATTTAAAGCATTCGGAATTACGAATATATAAAATTATTCACACACTGCAATTAACTGTAAATAATATACAGAATAAAACATTTATCGGTTATCTGAAGAGGAGATATGAAACGCTTGTGTTTTTAGTGTATTAGTACATGTAGATGCATGGAAAGGGCCAATGAAAAGATGAATGGATTTTGTGAGGAGTGATATGAAAGAAAAGGGAGTCGGTGATAGCATGAAGGTTGATAGCAGTGCTACTACGTACTCTTAACTCAATCCATTTCACGAACTAAATTCTGTCGCCGTAGTGAAAAAGGATCTAAGTCCAAAAATGCAACTTTACAGGAGATGAAAAAAATACTCCGCGCGCTTCAAATTTGTGTTTGACCTCATGTAAACTTTTAATCGCTAACTTATGTGATATTTTTTTATAGGTACCTAAACGATTTATGCTTTTTATTATTATTGGGTTATTTTTTTATGTAAAGTTAAGAGTTTTTAAGATAATGACTTATACCAACCACAAAATGAATCCCTTGAGGGTATAAAATAACTTAGACTCCCATAAGTTTAATATTAGTTCATACAAGTGAAAAGGGTTACGCATTTGGAATGTCAAAGTCAAAAGTTTCTTTATTTCACATAGTCCTACATGTACCCACTTATAAAACATCAGAGCTAGTGTACAGTTCAAAATTGGTCGTTTCCTATGGAGAAGGACCGGCAAGAAACTGCATGGTTACTCTTTTAAGAAAATGTTGGTCTTTCAATATTTCCATATTACAGTATAATTAGATATTATGCAAGGACAGTGTAGACGGGTAAATTTTGTAATGAAGAAAAGATTTGAAGACTTATTTTTCCATTTAAAAGAATATAAATGGATTTGAAAGCAACTTTTATAGTTTTTTTTTGTCTCAGTTGCACCTTTTTACACAAATAAACTTCCTTATTTTTAGATATAGCTTAGATCCGTTTTCATCAAACGAAAGAGCATTTCTTTCCGATAATTACGATATACTTAACTCATTTTCGACAAAATCGAACTTATACCCCTTTTCACAAGGGCCGCAGAATTGAACTGTTAAAGGGCTGAAGCTATATAGGGTGTATAGCTCCATTCCTTCTTCACGCTCACACGAATGACATTTTATCACATCATGGTAACTCCCCAGGACCAAAACGAAAGAAAAAAGTGTATCACGGTGACCCCAAATAATACGGAACAAGAGCAGGAAAATAATGAATGTGAAGAATAAATACGATGGACCATCAAAAATAAAATAGTGTTTGCTTGCTGTAAAATTTCTCAGTCGATGCATCTTTTCATGCATTCTCATAAACTCATTCAAACTAAATTACACACGGATTGCTGCAGATAAACGTGATCCAATATAAATTCAGTGCAGCCATTACGAACTTTACTGCACAGAGACAACGCAAGCGCTTGCGTTAAAAAATTGACTTTTTACACTCGAACGTGTTGCTGAAAGGTAGTACCGAGGTGGGTAGGCACCCTTAATGGCTGCGGGAAATTACCTATTTCACGCTTCGGTGGACCCCGTATTACTCACGTATACAGTAAACATTATTCAGTAAAACTACAGTGTTACCTACCAATTAGCCGGCAGACAGCTTCTGAAGACAGGAGCTGCGTTACTGAAATAGCTTACCTACGATAGCCTTTTAGTTAACTACCAATTAAGGTTCCTTTCTAAATTTAAACACCCTAAATTTTAAAGTGCTGGGCAGTGGATAGAGTGGTTTTTAATTTAAAACAACTGTTCAGTGGTAACAAGTACGGTTAACACATTTACATGACTAAATCATTGATGAAGGTGACTCAATACTATAGATAGGTAGATGTTATTTGGGGCCATGAGTCAACATTCAAAAGGGAAACTCGCAGTTCTAGAATAAAGGGCAAAGAGAGAAAATATGTGTGGTTTTAGCCAGTTAAATTCTGAGTTGACCTCTCGCTCCGCCTTAAAGCAGGAGAAGTATTTGGATGATTTCCCACTTTAAAAAAAAGCATGGTGTTATTATTTTTTGTACCTATTCCTAAAACTGGAATCTCGTGCCTTATTAACCAAAATTTTACTTAGACGTCATCCCAATGCTCAGTCACGTGGTTAGAACAAAGGAATCAAAGGTGTGGCCTACTCGAGGCGTTCGAAACGATCGTAACTTGGCTAGGGGGGAAGGTGTGCAATAAGGAAATAGATAAATAAATAAATAAAGACGCCGTTTTCTGTGGTGGCCAGCTGAGTGCAATGGACTTTGACGTCAAAGTCCATGTCAATTTTCTCTTTTTTATTAGCAGCTTTATTACTTTGCTGTTATTTAAAATATTTTACAATTTTTTTCATATTTGTTTACTTTTAATAACTTAATTTAGCAAATAAAAATTGTATGCATATTTCCTATTAACAGAGGCTCTCTATACGCTTTCTATGAAATAAGGCTTTATTAATATCTCTATTCAACACTGACAATTACAGCTGACTGACGTCACAGCAGATAGTGTGCCAAGATTTAGTGACTACTCGTGAATAGTCGCTATTTAATCACCTATTAACTTTAACGATCCCTTGTGAGTGCCGCGTTCATTGGACTAGTGCTCTTAGAAACTGAATCTTAATATGTAGAGGTAATTGTGAAAGTCGAGAAACAGAAAACGAAGGATCTTGACTTGGCCCACTAGGTGGTTGACATGTGGGATGTGTTGAGTACACATCTGATCGATGTACCGATAGTCGTGTCAACTAATGGCTTAATAGGTACGAGCCTCAATCAACACCTTAACAGGCCCTTGTTAGGTAGCTTGTACAAGAGCTTGATTCAGAAAGCGATGCTTCTAGACACGACTCGGATAGTTAAGAGGGTCCTTTCTTTGGAGCCCTGACCGTTATTAGCTTGCACCCTGTTCCCAATCCTACCGTTGAATTTTTCTATATTTTATTGTAATATTTAAAAACGTAATTTATATTATAAGATCAAACGGAATAAAGAGGAAAATTGATTGCTGCTAGCGGCCAATCCGAAAATGAACATCTAAGAAAGAACAAAGAAAAAACTTTTATTCGTGCCTCACACAATCGTATAAACTAAAATTACAAAATAAAAAACACAACATCTCAAATTCTTCCATACCTACATTATTACTGAATGCAATATGCTACTTCATATGTCGAAAATATACATGGTGCCATGCCTGTAATAGGCTACAGGAGTGAAGCTGCGAGGAAAACACTAGTTACCTTGTTAAGCTAGACCCTACCATAAAATGTAAAGTCATTTACTTTATTAGGCATTACATAAGTCCATAATCAACATTTGATTTAGTTACACATAGCATTTAGGAACATTCTCAAAGGCTTTACCGCCAGAACCATTTCAAATATTCATGAAGATGTACTATCATTTAAACGGGAATAATAATAGAGGGACGATCCATTAAATGCAATTGTTCGGAAGAGTTATCGCGACCCTGGAATACAAACAGTAATGGACAAACACGGGTGGGTTATACTCAGAAAAATTCTAACATTCTCGCTCAACCCCAAAGCGAAACAATAGCCTATTCTAACAGTACCTCATACATGTAAATCAGTCTAGTCTTTTAAAAATTATGATGGAATAAAGAAACTCACATACATACATACATACATGAACCCTGAAAACATGACACTCCTTTTTAGGGGCAGTCTTGTAAAAACTTATTTGATGATTTCAGAAACCAAAAATTATAAAAAAAAGCTGTGGCAGCTTTCTTTAAAATAAATCACATGTTACTAAGAAATACAGACCTAGCTTTTTAAACCTTAACGTCACGGCGACACTATTAATAGTTTTAGTCACGCGGCACTGAAACTACAGGGTACTAAATAAACACTCCCTAAGTATCTGAAATAGATATCATTCTGAACTTGAGCTACTGAATTCATCCAGTTCAATCCAACGCCATGTTCGATAAAGAGGCAACGTGAAAAAAGAGCGATAGCACCTGAACTTCCAGTTAGCATTCAGGAACTTCTTCCTTGAATATTTCATAACTTGTTCCAGGAAATATGTCTCTTTTTTTAACTTTAAATTTTTTGGAAGTACTTTCATTCAGAATGACGATTTAATGTGCAAGGTTTTTATAAATATAATTTGAATACCTTTTTTAATTTTTAAGTGCATTATGAAGGGCCGAAATCACGTCAAATTTGTGAAAATAGCAGGATTAGATATACACTGTTTTGTTTCCATTAGAAACCAAGATAATGACCACAAGATATCCGTGTTTTCCTAATATCAAAAGAAAAATGTGTAATTACCTCATAATCACGTAAGAGTGGTTGTATAGAAAATATTAACAGGTGAAAAGCTCTTTTTTTATGGAAATTATCTAATGACTTCTGCTCGGGTTGGACGGTCTTAACACCGTGATATAGAAATGTTACGTAATTGCACAACGTCATCTAGTCATAGTCATAGTAATTTATTGGTAAGGGATTCTTACAAGTCATATACAGAATGTTAAATTATACTTAGTCAACAAATGATTACATAACAATGTCAAATAATAAAAACCGTCAAACAAATAAAAGAAAATATAAGAAAAACAAATAAATCGAAGTCAAATCACAAATTAAAATAAAAACAATGCTATTAAAAGTCACAATATTTTTCAGTCCAAATTAATATTCGCGTCAAAGTTAAATTAAATCATAAATTCGTCAAAAGAATAAAAAGCTTGCTCGATATGCCATTCTTTCAAACGAGTTTTTAAACCCCCTATAAATGGGGCACCAAAAATAGCTACAGGCAGCTGATTATAAACTGTCGGGCCCATAACATGAGTCGTCTCGGAAGATATCTATTAATCGAATTAAGTACTAATTTAATACACGCCATCTATAATTAAAAGTATGAACTAATTTGACATCAATGTACGTAAATATGGTGATAGAACTTGAACCATATGTACTCAGAAAAGGCTGTCATCATATTGTTATACTATTTATACATATATGTCAACGTTGTCTCTACACCTTACATCAAAAAATGCATATCATTCTGAACTACTGAATTCATCCAGTTCAATCCAACGCCATGTTAAATAAAGAGGCAACGTGAAAAAAAAAGTGATAGCACCTGAACTTCCGGTTAGCATTCAGGAACTTCTGCCGGCCACTCGAATATTTCACAAAACTTGTTCCAGGAAATATGTCCGTTTTTTTAACTTTAATTTTTTTTGGAAATACTTTCATTCAGAATGTCGATTTAATGTGTAAGGTTTTTATAAATGTACTTTCAACACTTTTTTTAATTTTTGAGTACATTATGAAGGACCAAAGTTCACTTAAGAATTGGGCAAAATAGCAGGATTAGGACCCTGTTTTGTTTTCATTAGAAACCAAGATAATGATCTCAAGATACCCGTATTTTCATAATATCAAAAGAAAAATGTGTAATAACCTCATAATCACGTGAGAGTAGTTGTATAGGAAATATTAACAGGTTGAAAGCTCTTTTTTTATGGAAATTATGTAATGACTTCTGCTCGGGTTGGACGGTCTTAATACTGAGATATAGAAAAGTGACGTAATTGCGCAAAGTCATCTATTAATCGAATTAAGTACTAATTTAATACACGCCATCTATAATTAAAAGTATGAACTAATTTTACATCGATGTACGTAAATACGGTGATAGAACTAGAACCATTTGTACTCAGAAAAGGCTGTCATCATATTGTTATACTATTTATACATATATGTCAACGTTGTCTATACACATTACATCAAAAAACAACATGTATTTACCTACACGGAAAATTATAGTCTATTTTCGAGTGGTGTCCTCTCGCCGTGTGATTACTCAGTCGGAATGTTTGAGGATATTTTGTTGGTAGAACATTATGTAAACACTTTGTTTTATACAAGAATATGTTATTTATTCGGTGTTTGAATTTTCTGAGAAACCATTAAGTGCCGCCTTTTCTACGTTTGTACCTAACACAGCCCCGACTTACGGGTTGTAGTTGTAAGTTCAAATCCAGGCAGCCCCTTTCTTTGTTTAATTGATATTACACACACTTCACACACTTCTAACGCAGAGTACTAGGACACTAGCAGTGGTAACAGCCCCAACTTACGAATTGTACGTCGTGAGCATTACTTTGTGTAAATGATATAATTACCACTGCTCTCAAACCGGTAGAGGAAAATATCGTAATAAAACCGGCTTGTTCTAGAACCAAAAAATTCGAAGTTATGTGACACACCAATCCTACCTACCAGTAAGGTAGACTACAGCACATCCTCTCTTCTGGAGAGAAGATTTTAATCCCAGCAGTGGAATTTTCGTAACATTTTTTATGCTATGCTATGCATCCAACATACGGAATTAAACCATCTATATCTCTCAGTCTGTCTACTGAAATTCACACAAGAAAAATTTTGTAAAACCGGCAAAACTAACTAAGCCAACCAACGCAAAAGACGTAAATTTTCTTTCTTTTAGTAAGTTTTTTTTTAGTACAGGTCTTCCATATCCAGTCTAACCCAGCCACCTTTTAAGATTTTTTCCATGAAGCTATTTCTATCGTGAGGAACCTGGCAAGTCTTTTAGAAAAAAAAGAAAAAAATACAAAATAAAAGAAAATAAAATGACTTCTCTCGCTCTAGATTGGAGCGAAAGGGCATGTCAGACTTTTGCCTAAAACCCACCTATTTTGCTCTTTGCATAATATCTCAAAAATTCCCACAGTTCAATAACAATCCGAAATTTTTAAAAAACAATACCACAACACGTTCTTTTTTATTACATTAAAAAAAAAAAATACTCAACGCCCATATAATTAACTCACTGAGTAAATTCAAATAAGATAGTTCAAAGTTAAACATAATTATTTAAAAACTCAACAGCGTTAACGATGAAAAAGGTAACCGCAAGAGCTCATAATAAATTATCATCATACTATTTAAATTCATTCTGCATTTGGATTTCAGTTTTTCGTACTGGCAACCGCGAATGTTAATATTAACACGTCTAAATGAATAAACAGCGTTTTCATTTATTAACAATGTGCTTTTCATTGTTCTTGTAAACACAATTTAAATTAATTAATATTACCATGTCCGGTAGGCTATAATTCGCAGAAATATATTTATTTGATAAACCAATCAATTGGACTTGTAATTCAAAACAATTCAGTGAGATTTAATCAGGAAATCGGTTTTGGGTTTATAAGTTGGCAACATTTATATTTATTGCTCCAAGTTTATTAAAGCACTTGAGCTTTTACGCTAATGAGGCATTCTTATCCTGTCATTGTTAGATTAATAAAAAAAACTGATTATATAAAATACCCGATCGCAAAAACCAACAAGAATTCGAACCTTACTATTATTTCACTTTAAGTAGTCGAATTTTTTCAATTGTTTTTACGGTCGGATTTTCTAGCACTGTCAACTTTTTTTTTTCCTACATTTTAGTGATTAATACTTTTATAACAGCCTCTTCAAGCCCTTTATTTTGATACATGACATGACTTTTAATCACAAAAATACATATAATTTGGCACCAACATTTTTCCACTTAATTTTTTTTATATAATTTTTATGTTACAATGTCACTCTCACATCTAAGACAAATCTAACGACACCTCTCCAGCTAAAATACAATAAGCCGTTTAAGCTCTATGGCATGACAAAGAAATTAACATACATTTAAACATATATTCGAAAATCAGGACCGTATTTCTGGCGCAATCAGGTAAAAATGGCAACGTACAATCTTAGAAACATTTATTTCGTAAAATAAACTTTATTTTCTTTAAGTTAACTGCGTAACTTATTTATTATTTACCTTTTTCCTCACCTTTCTCTAATTGAACCGTTTGTATGCGTACCTTCCCTTAATTACTAACTTTAACGATCCGTTTCCTAGCAACTATCCAATGGCCCCACAT
Source organism: Mythimna vitellina (assembly GCA_949316375.1). NCBI lineage: Eukaryota > Metazoa > Arthropoda > Insecta > Lepidoptera > Noctuidae > Mythimna > Mythimna vitellina. The sequence continues at coordinate 7,229,138 of OX438694.1, read as the reverse complement.
CGAATATCAAAAAGGTTTAATTGAGTAAGTAGACACCCATCACACACGATCATTAGTCCGTCTGTATGTTCAATGGATCGTAAACATTTGGTCCACAAAACTGGGAACATTCGATTCTCTGGCTTTTCTCCTGCCAGATTACGCTGTGACATGCCCTTCGAATAAATTATCCCTTAGCTGCCGCATTTTCTTTGTCCGCCAGTTTATTTTGCTAGGTATATGTGCGGCATTATAAAGTTTTAACGAGATGAAGAAAGGGACAACAGTCGCGGCTGTGATGTGGATGAAGTCGATGACAGTTTACGCTGTTTGTCTTATTCTGAGAGTCATCATCATCGTCATCATTTCAGCCGATAGACGTCCACTGCTGGACATAGGCCTCCCCCAAATGTCGCTACAAAGAACGGTCCTGTACGTCTCGCATCCATCGGATTCCCGCAACCTTCACCAGGTCATCGGTCCACCTTGTAGGGGGCCTTCCAACAGTGCGTCTTCCGGTACGCGGTCGCCACTCCAGAACGTTTCAGCCCCAACGACGCGGCGGCATTCTGAGAGTGATTCTTGGGAAATGCCAATGATGTGTTCGAAGATGTTGCAATCAATAAAATGATATGACAATATCCGCACATTAAAAAACATGGAAGGTAAGCCTTCTCTAGGTCTACCAGTATCTGTCTAAACACGAACTTATACTATAATTTTACGTAGCAATTCCTGTAAAACAGCCCCATTTTATCGCAAAATCTCTAGCAACCCATATCAAAGTACACCTTTAAACAAGACAAATATAGTTTCTCTGTAAATGTGCTGTTTCGCAAATTCCGTCGCAGCAAAGCAATGTGTCACACACAGGAACCGGGCGGCCGACGGAAGCTGAAGGAAACTTGTACAGCGGACCACTTCCTAATACCAACATTATTACCGTTCATTCAATAAACTCAACAATTTCCGATCCATTCAACTGTAAATTAATAGACTTTGGAGATATTTGGGTGAATGAATGCCCTGAAAGTAACAGAGATAAAGAATTATTTGCTTTTTATTTAAAAAGACTTGTTTTTTGGCGTCTTTTTGGGGAAAAATAAGCGATAAAAAAGACGTTTTTCATTCGTATAGTAGAGACAAAGCTCTTATACTTATATACATTCAAAATCAATTTCCGCAATTTTTTATTTGTATCGTGAATATTTTAGTTCTAATATTTCCATCCAATCACGACTTCATCTCGGCAGTTTGTAGATAACTTAACGAAGGGCGCCAAACAACGACGCCGTCGTTAATTTAAAAAATCATTCAACTGTGTTACATAGAAGAACATTCTTCGTAAAATATAGTACAAAGTACAAAAGTACCAGTTTCAGAAGCTTAAAACTGCTACTTTACGGATCTTTGAACAACAAAAGAAAATGTAGGAAGGTAGGAGAAGGTTTTACTCACGAAAAAATCCGCGATCCCCAAAATGGCGCGGGCTTAGTTTGTCCCTTTGTGTGTGAGAACGGGTCGCGTGGAGCAACAGGCCGGCTCTCCTCACTACTAATGAACGAGCATTTTTTCACTGAAGATATCACTGTTCAGTTGTTTGGTGTTGCGCGTCTCGCGGAGGCTGGCGCGGCGTTCGCCCGCCGCTGTCGCGCGCTCGAGTCTGCCCTATGCCGAGGTATTGCCAGTCGCAAGCCTACGTTTCTTCAGGAATTTGTACTATTTATTTTGTATTAAAATTGTTACATTTTTTTTATCTTCGGGAAATCTTGAAGCACTGCATGAACCACGTTTTTAATGAAGAAGAAACAATGCAGAAAATAACTTATTACCGAATACTTAACATTAGGTAAGCTTAGATTACAAAATAAGAATAAATCATTCAGTTTATGAATTCAGTATTTACAGACGGCTAATCGATTTTTTAAGGTAGGCGCTAGATAAACTTGGAAAAATGGTCATTGTATCTCCAACATTTGTTGATACTCTTAATTTCAAAAACGGAAACAAAGACATAAAGCTATCTTTAACTAACATCTATCGTGGTCCTTTACATTTTCTAGTAATGAAAAACTGTTCTTTGTCTGTTTTTAGGTTACCTACGCAGAGATATTAGGAACAAGTTAATGTACTTTATTCCACGTTAATTTGGCGTCGTATGTAATTATTCCGGAAGAGTAACCTTGTCACTTTTTACAGCTTATTAAGAACAATATTAAACATAAATACAAAAACTAAAACTACTTCTTCAAAAACATCACTGACGTTCTACCAAAAGCAAATTTTTATCATAATTACTACAAAGTTCCTAGGCTGGTATCCCCGTTGGGCGGCGCGCGTCCCCCGCTCCCCGCACCTCGCCGCCCCACGCTGCCGAAGCCGTGAAGCCTCCATTCGTTTAGTATTCGCGCCCTTTGTGACACTTAAAACCATTGTTCACAAACGAACCTTTTCAAAGTTGAACTTCAGCACTTATAAGGAAACGATGTCTCCCGACATCTATCGGTATTGAATTACAAGAATATTCCAACTGAAGAACAAAACTATGTGTTTGGAAGCGGAAGGCGTTGGATTAAGTGGCTTTTGTTTTAACTTTTTTTTGAATTTTTTTCTTTACTTCAAGTTTACCTTGGGACAAAGTTTTTAGGACAATACGTAGAAAATAGAAAGCTCTACCCTTAGATGTTAAACTTTATTTACCCTCCATTAAGATGGCGGCACAAAGTATAGAGAAAAATAAAAACTAGTATTTTTTAGAGGTGGCCAATCATCAAATGTCTTCTCCTACTCTGGGTGGAGCGGAAGAACGTTTCAGACTTTTACTGACTAAAACCCACCTGTGTTCGTTAAGTTGCCTTTTGCGTTTCAGAACCGCAGTAAATATTCGAATATTCCCGTAGAAATCAAAACAATTTTTTTTTAAGGGAATCATACAATCTTCTATTGCTTTGTCCTTCTCATACTTCTGATTTTATTCATTGTCCCTTTCATATACAGTCCATACTTCTGTGGAAAACGATATCATTTCTTTTTCTTCCTCTTGATATCAAGACGGCCACCAGTCAGTATGCATTTAAGCGAAAGTTGCGCATTAACTTCTACACAAATAGCAAATTTGTCTCAAAAACTTCTTTCATTTACTTTATATGCATGTTTATTTTATATTTATACTTTTGTACCCTTGTTTTCTTATTAATCTTTTCTTTTTTTTATGCACCTGCCATGTTTTCTCTTCACCACTCTTAGTTGACTGGTAGAAAAAAAGCCTAAGGCATTAAGCCCACCTTTGTACATTTGTGTTGCATGAAGTTTTAATAAGTAAATAAACCATCAAATGACTTTTCCCGCTCTATTTAGAGCGAGTGTTAAACTTTTACACTAAAACCCACCTGTCCGTTCAGTCTTCCATTACGTTCTAGAGCTACGGCAGCTCTTTTAAAAAAATAAGTTTAAGTTTCGAAATAAACAATGATGGAATTTATTAACCCCACGAACTACCTGCGTATCTTTTTTCTCCTTCTCTGTCAAATCCATCCAAAGGTTGTCTGTAAAAAATCGCTTTTAGCGATAAGACCGCCCATTGTGACACCCTATTAATGTTAATTTCCTAATTGAAAACTGTATTTTTGGTGTACAATAAAGAATATCTATCTATCTATTAACATTATTTATGAAGCCAGACATCGAGCTTACAATCGCATAGATTAATTTATATCTGTCTACGAATATTCGGTATGATGCTAGTATCAGTTTAGAGCCCTAAATTATTCTCATCTCAAAAATATCTTGTAATAATACAAAGGTACTAAATATTATTAGAAGATATTCAAATTCAGTAACTATTGTAACAAGATATTTTCGAGACGAATTTGTTTTAATATGGTCTGATAAGTCTGTATCAAAGGTAATCTAAATTTATAAATATTATGAATTAATCAGCTTCAGACTTACGTTGTCGAGGCCCGCCCAGTAAGTTTTAAAAATCATGCATGCGAGATTGTCCCGCATGCCGCTCAGGGTGGAGCGACAGGGAGTGTCAGACTTTTACTGACTAAAATCCACCCGTGTTTCTTCAGTCGCCCCTCCGTAAGCAATCCCGCAACCAGCCGAGGCAGCCCGAGAAAAGAATGTCTGTAAGAACAGGCCATTGCCCAGTAGAAAGAATTAATAAGCAAGAAAAAAAAAATATTATTGGTAAAAAATGATAACAATACGAAGACAATTGGCAAAGGAGAATGAAACTTTTCCCGCACATTGCTGGCATGTATTTTTTTTTTCTTTTCGCTAAATGTCAAAACTAGGCTATATCTTAAAGGACTGTATGATAAATCAATAGCAAAAATAATTATGTCTACGAGCCAACCGAAGCTAGATGTATTTAGTATATTGCTATAGTTTGTAATCTGGCGTTATCATTCGACTGTAGGTCTGATATTTTAAGTTTCCCATTGTTAAATATAGTTTTAGTTCCGGTTTTTATGGTGAGTACGCATTAACACTAACGCGTATCTTTCCGATTCGTTTCACTTTTTTTTTACTATTTTTAGTGATGGAAAACTGCGGGTTTGAAGAAAATATAACAGTAATAACCAATTAAATATATTTTATCAATGGAAACCTCAGAATTTTAGGTATTATATTTCCATTTCCTTATAATATAACGAAAATAGGTAACGCCTGTCAAAAATATACCAGAAATGTTTCTATACGTATCTTTGTTCAACCGAACAAAGATACGTATAGAAACATTTCTTTCTAGTAAAAAGAACCAGGTGTTTAAACCGTAACCACGGTTTAAACACCTGGTTCTTTTTACTATTGATTTCTCTTATTGGCCTCTAACATAAAATCATCAGATTTCATTTCTGGTTAAAAGAAAAAAGTAAATCATGCCAATAGTTTTGCAATGGTCTTTAATTGAAAAATGCAAAATTCTATAGTTCAGTTCTAGGCCCATAACCTAAGTGATCATTAGTCCTTCATTACTATTGAACGTGAACACAACCGACCTTCAAATTTCAAATCGGCACGATTATTGCCGATAAGAGTCATAAATATTTCTGAATTAATGTCTCTAATTTAACAGCCATGGCGTGTCAAACGAGACTAAAGGAAGTTTGAAGAAACGGTTTGACGTTATCTTAAGGAGCTTGATTTACTTCTGAAACAAGGAATCATTCCACTTCCTAGTCTCGTGGCATTCCAAAGAGATGAAAGTCCGTGTATTTATTTGATCTCCACAAACTGAAGGGCACCACACATCGACAGACGTAAACTGAAAAAAGTTGTAAGCAATTTTACGATTTACTTATAATTGCAGTAAGTAACTAACTAAAAACATATTCCACGATATGACAAAAAGTAAAAAGAAAAAGGTGAAATGTTATAATTTAAAGCCCTTCTTATTTAATAGAAGGTATATATTTACCTAATAAACTTAAAATAAAAGAAAAGTAAGAAACTTGAAAACAACCATATAATATACCGTACTAGATATTTCTGTTAACACTAGCTAACCCAAACGTGGTTCTGCCATATAAAATATCAAGAAAATCGAACGTAAGTATAAATCGAAAAATCCTAAAATCGCGACTGAAAAATGTGGGGTGGGAGATAGGAGGGTGAAAAATACATTGCGCCCTATTTTCGTACCTAAAGTCAGTCGAACCATTTCTGAGAAGTAGAGATATTTTTATGTTAGATTATTTTTCGAGGGGACCAGTGATGGTCGATGAAAATGATAAAAGTCCAACCTCAAAACCCGGGGCCCTGGGACGAAGGCAACGAAGGAACAGGAGTGGGTTTTTAGTCAGTAAAAGTCTGAAACTATCTCCCGCTCCGCCCAAGAGCGGGTTTTGTCAAAAGATGATTTACCCACCCAATAAAAAAAAAAAAAAAACCTACCGTAGCCATTGTTTCATTAACATGTATTCAGAACAAGGTTAGTCCGACTTTGCATGCAACGGTGCTTATCTATAGACAGCCCAGACGAAAGTCTAGACTAGGGATGGCAAGCCTATGGCACGCGTGCTAGTATTGGCACGCGGGAAAATAATTTACGTACACCAGTGTGAAGATGTTGAACATCTAGGTAGGTTTTGATGCATTATTAATCACAGTTTTTCATTTTTCTATACTAATATTATAAAAAGAAAAGATTTCGTATTTTTGTTTGTAATAAATGAACTCAAAACCTACTGAATCGATTTTTGAAAATTCTTTCACCAGAAAAAAGCAACTTTATCAGTGAATGATATAAGCAATATGTTTTCTACTTTTTGGAATTATGTTAAATATTAAGTATGACTACTGTGTATACACAGTAGTCATACTTAATATTTAACAAAAACCTATATTATATATAATATAGGTAACTATAGTAACTACTACTCGAGGGGAATTACTCTGATAGCCAAAATACATGCTTTGCCCAGTTTAGATACAGATGCTACTATTATTTTTATGTAATTACTTACCACACGACCACATTTATGTATGAAAAAATTGCTGTAATTTTTTTCGCAAAAAAAAAGCGTTATTATTATTATTATCACGCAGGCGAAATCGCTGGCAAAAGCTAGTTTAAGTGTATAAATAAACAACCGTTTTTGTCCATTAAATCACAAAGTCAAGATTCTTTGAATGGATTGGATGGCCTTGATTGTATTGACCACATTGTTATTTTTGTCATAAAATAAAATTTGTTATTAAATTTTGCCAATGTGTTGCCAGCCCTCGTCTAGACACTTAACCCAACCCTTATTATAAAATATAAAGTCTTCTTAATGAATTCTTAAACTCAATTAAAGTTTTGAGATTAACCATAATCTTTATTATTAAAACTGCTATTAAAACTTTACACCTTTCAACAAAGAGCTCGTTCTAGACATCTATGGGTCATTTCAATCCTCTATTTACGCTTTATTTTCATAATTATTAACACCTATTTTAAGTTTAAGTGAAACCTGAATATAGTTTGTTTAGAATCAATAACTGAATAGATTCCAATAATTTTTACACCATGTTATATTTTTTCCCAAAAATATTTAAAAGACGTCACAAGTCGGACACCACCGTTATTTAGTACAACATAGGTCATAGCGAACATTAAACACCAACACACAGGTTGCTGCGGGAGCAAAACAACCTCTGAGTCGCCCGAATGGCCCGGTGACCATGTATTTGTGCGGACAACCAGGTAACAAGCTTGCAACTTTGTGAATTTACATGATATAGTTATGTTTTACACATAGATTTTTCTTATAAAAATTCTAGACACGTGTTTCGGGTTTCGCATATACTAAAACCAATGTTTTATTTCTTCAAATCAACGCAAAAAGAGTTTTGCATTGATTTGGTTCAAAATTAATGATGTAATTTTTGACATACTTAAAAATATATAAAAAATCCGGTTCCCCGATTACTCGAAGACGCCTGGACCGGTTTAGATTTTTTTTTTTCAAAGTGTAATGAAAAAACTGATTGGAGTGAGTGATTGCAAGTGAGTGCATTCTTCCCAGATGGTTCCATGGTCGTCAGGTCAGAATCTTATGATGGGATCCTGAAGAAATTGAAAATGCTCTAAATTTTTTTGGAAACCTTATAAGACTTATATTTTATACTGCACACTATTAAGGTTTAGTTGACGGGTGCCACATCTAAGAGATAGAATCGAAAAAAAAACATACATAAAAATACAACTGACTTCAAAACAAAAAGTCATGGTAAATTAACGAAAAAATTAAAATTCCAAAATTAAATTTATTTTGCAGTTTTTAGTGTATAGTATTGGAACTTGTGGCTAGAATAAAAACAGCCGAAACGGTCGATCTACAAATCCTGTGGATGGATGACCATATTAACAAATTAAGAATCCTCCGTACCTCAGAGCAGCCAACCCGAGATACATTTCTATACAACCGCTTCTAAATGATTATGACGTTATTACACACCTGTCTCTATATATTTCGAAAATACAGATATCTTGAGGATGTTATCTAGGCTTCTGTTGAAGTCAAATCATAAATTTGTGTAAGACTAATCCATAAAAAAAAACTTCGAAAATATACTATTTTGTGTGAACTTCGGCCCTTCACAAACTACTCAATCACAAAATAAAGAAAATATACTATAGAGGCCTTGTAAATTTAATAAAGATTATGAATTACATTTTTTTTTTTCCAAAAACTATTAAGGTTTTAAAAAAAAAACACGTAAAGGAAATACGTGATTTTTTTTTTGTACAAGTTTTATGAAATATTTTATGAAATATTCGAGTAAATGATGGAATTATCGAATGCCAACAAGGTTTTTAGGCGACATCTCTCTGTTTTCGCATTGCCTCTTCAATAAACATTGCGTTAAATTGCGTTGGATGAAGCAATAAGCTTTTAAAACATCCTCACGTCAATGATACACACTCTTAAGCCATTGGCCCCGGCAGTTATTTCTAGATCTTTGATATTCGTTAGGATAGTTAAAAGCCAGGAAACTTGGCACCAATCTTGCCAAGAGGTTCGTGTTTCCCAATTACTAAATTGTAGAGGTCAGCTAGGCATCCATGTAAAATACTGGAATTTAATTTAAGCCACTAGACTTGAAAATGACCCCAATATAGATAAGAAAAGGCTAGATACAGACTGGTCTATATTGTCCTCTCATACCTATTAATATTATAATATGGAAATATTGTGATCAATCATTTTTTAGGGTAAACATGGGCTCTAAAAAAATTTTTGATTCCTGTTGGTTTTTTTTGGTTGATTGGCAAGAAACTCTATAGTTTCTTCCCTTAGAAAGCGACTAATTGAAACCATGCACTTATTTCTTCGTATGTGTAAATGTATATGTATGTTTATAGGTATTTATTTATTGTATATATTATGTTTATGTATAGTGTGATGCATGTACACATATCTGTTTAGTGTATTTTTAGTTTTAAGTTTAGTGTTTTTTTGTTGTACTTTTAAAGTTCCTCAAATGTAAAATTTCTTTCTCACTCATATGGTTTGCTGTAAGAAAACCCAGTTGTGGGTTAAGCTCGCCTATGTTCATCAACTGTCCTATTTCTATTGTCTGTATTAAATTATGTGTACAATAAAAAATGAAAAAAAAAATGAATGAAATAAATATTTTTATTTGACATATAGTTTTTTTTTTAATTGTAACGTAGTCGGTTGAATTATTTTGTAAAAAGTTTTTTAAATATAATTAATTACACCCATTTCAAATAATAATATAACCAGTCTTTTTAAGTAGATATCATGTTTTAGTTGTTTTACATTGATTTGGTCGAATTTTTTTTTTCACTTTTAGAAACCAATATGGTTGGTTGGTTGTTGTAAGTGGAAAAAGTTTGTCATTGCACCCAAGGCGGAGTTTGAGAAGGCAAGAGGGTGTTATGGAGCTGAGTGCTGCAGTGACAAATTTCAATGTGAATTAAACGAAGTTACAAATAAACTTAAACGACTCCTGGGGACCGCTTAGCACCCAGCCTGAAATTGTGGCGAGGCAGAGCTTGCACACTTTTCCGCACTAGTGTTAAAAACAGTAAATTGCGTACCCAACAGCGGCAGAAGTAGGAGCGGCCTTTCGAGTATGTGAATTGAAAAATTTGTTATTTACACTATAGCGTGTGTTTATCATACCAAGCTAAAGTCAACAAAGACACAACTAAAACAAATCAAATAACCTATAGCGATTGTACTACCTAACCCTTAACTACAGGTAACCTTAGGGTTGAACCCGTATTGGTCAAATTGACGAACGTGTCGATGGAATAATCAGATTGGTGTAAACAACCGCCTTGCTGTGGGAGTAAATACTAACGGACAGTGTATCAACATCAGGAATCAATAGCTAACTTGATTAGTTGCATAACTGCGCTACCAAATACCTATAGTTAGCACCTATCGTCCTTGTTAACTTGTTACAGACGAGCAAGCATAATAATCATGAGTTGGTTTGTTTGAATGCGTTAAACTCAGGAACTACTGATTTGAATTGCAAAATGTTCTTGTTTTGGATAGTCCATTTATCGAGGAAAGCTTACTATAAAACATTACCAAAGATGTGAGTGAAACTGCGGGAGACCTCTAACCAGCTATATGAATCAATAAAAAGTCTAAATTGTAGAGTATTGACGTACTTATAATACTCAAATGTCATGTATTTTTTTTGTTTTGTCTTCGCTCGATTTTTTTTTTATACTTTATGCACAATTGTACAGCGGCGGATTTCATGCCTTAGGCACTTTCTACTAGTCAACCTTAGCGATTTGTGTTTTTATCCAGTGTCAAGTTTAGAATTTAGTTCTAACAGTCACTTTCAGTTTTATTACAATGCGGATGCAACACATTGTAATGTTTTACAGTATTTGGCAGTAAATGTATCGAGTCAGCATTCTCGACAAGCTTGTACAGGTAGTCAATACTAAAATGAAATCTCAACTCCCATTTTAACGAGATCGTGTCTGTTTCAATGATTTTACATACTGTTCAGTTGTGCAGACACTTTCGATAGAAACACACCAATTTCTCATCACAATAACAATATTGTAACTCTTAATGCAAAAACCAACTAAATGTACCAACATTTTGTATTATTATATTATAATTATTATATTCAGTCAAATCTGTATTTACTTTTTGCCGAAGCTATCTTTGTAAATAAGTGCCGTAGCTAATAAACCGGTTTCACCTGTAGATTCGTCTTTATTTTCATATTTAATTTTATTTAGGTAAAAAATTGCAGATAGTTGATTTTTGCAATAAGGGTGCGATATGATAATAATAGCTTTATTGTCACAAAGAAACATACATCAGGCTGCTATCCCACTGGCGTTTTACGAGAGTCTGCGCTTCTCCAACGTCTGCGCAATAACAACGTTGCGCAGACGCGACGTTAACGTCGCGAGTTCCTAGTAGTATTTACGAATAATGAAAAAGACTGAAAAAGAACTATAGCACATACAAGTAGTAGTTTTAATGGAGTCAAGAAACACATTTTAATGTATCAATGTAGCTGTGGCTTGAAATAAGTGCTTGTTACGAACCCCAAAATGTAAGCATATTAAATGCATCTGCCAACACTTTCAAAGAATATGATTCAGTGTTGTAAATATATAACTACCTAAAGCAGTTACTAATATTTTTCCACTTTCAGTCTACTCCTTAATGGAAGTCTGGTCTCGTGTACCACCATACAATTCATTTCGATCGAATATAATACTTTTGAGTAAAAGAATACCGCTTACAATGGCAATACGCCATGGTAACGATAACTACTCGAAACAAAAGCCGAGTCATAAACCCCTCGTGAGTTATCGCCAAAATAACAGATTAAGGTGTTATAAAAACCGACTTTTTTTCATTGAAATTTAATAATAAAGACACAAAAATAATTCAGCCCACACTATTAAACAACAGTTTTCACCCCTTTTCACAAAAATTGACCTTAGTCACTCCGTGCTAGGCCACCCCTCCTTTTTTTCCCTTGAAATTTAATAATAAAGACACAAAAATAATTTAGCCCATACTTAAACAACAGTTTTCACCCCTTTTCACAAAAATTGACCTTAGTCACTCCGTGCTAGGCCACCCCTCAATAAACTATTACTGACACCGCATGATGTGTACGCAGGACTCTGCTGATAGATAAAAGGCTTCTTTGGATCTAAGAGCATACAGCCGATTATTTTGTTTGTTTTAATATTCCTAAATTATAAAAATTTCCTCATCGGTAAAAAGAATATCTCCGTGTTTTCCATCAGCGTGACGAACATGCAAAAGTTGTGATCATTCCACTCTCTTCAATTTTAGCTAATTTGAACAAGTCGCTAAATGAACCCCGTATATCAACGGTAAGCACCAAGTTTCAGGACTTCTTTTGATACACAACAGCGTTCTAAAATTCTTCATTTCACGAAATAAGATTTTTTGTTTTCTCAAGGGGTTTAGAAGAAGTCTGACCCTGACAGCGTTCACTGCCTATTGAGTCCTCAATACGCACGGCCGGCCTAGTCTTTTATGATGGTCAGTAGAATAAGTGTACATCCACACTTATTCTACTGACTATTAACCTTATTCTACTGACCTTATAAAAAAATAAACAAATAAAATAAATAAATATAGGATAGCTGCAGCAGCGTTTTGAAAATTGCTGCAAAAAATACTGCACTGAAATACGTCAAAACTTTACAGTACGTTAATGAGTTAGCCTCGTTCCAAATTTAAATTTAAAGTGTAACACAATTTATGGTCTGGCTAGGTACACATTCACAAACTTTCGTCCTTATAATATTATATTAGGGTGATATATAGCGTGACAACTACAAGGCGCACAACACAACAAGTTTCAGGGGACAAACGAAAAGAAACAAAAATAAAGTAGTGTGTAAAGTAACGAGCAATAAAATATATACATTGTTACAGTTTCAATCTATCTTAACTTTTTTTATTCAAACCATAAGTGTACGACAAATGGTTCTAAATTACCTAGCCATCAAGTAGGTTATTTAGAATCAATTGACGTACACACATTTCTTGAATGACAGAAGATAAAATAGGTTCAAAACGTGACACTGTATATATCTTACTTATTTATTTATTGTATCCTTTATTTTACACCAATACAAACATAAAAGGAAACTAAAACTAAAACACATACGTAATTATTATTCGTGATTACTACTATGTTAAAGTTTTTATGTACAAGAAATAATTTATCTACTGTATACATTGTGAAAATAAATATTAACAAAGTCCACAAGATATCGATAACGCGAGTAATGAGAAAATAATCCTAGTGTGGTACAGAGGAGATTTTCCCGTGTTCACGCAATCTAAAAACTGTTACCACTTATACAGGAGTGTACCTATATATTATATAAAGTATATAACTGGACACAGGCATGTACGGATGGATAATCTTCATTGACATATCATACTTCCGAAAATTCATTAAGCCGTCGGGCCTGCGAATATCTTAAAGCTTGTTAAGTATTATTAAAGTGAGTAATTTTATTAAAATACATGAGATTTTTTACTTTCTTTTAATTATATTTTTAGCCTTCATAATGTATGTGTGTGTGTGTTTGATTGTTATTGCTTAACGTTAAATGGATTTGAATGACATTTGGTACACGAGTAGACCTTGTCTTGGAATAGAAAGAATGAAAGAAAAACATTTCATTAAATAACATAACATTTAACATTAACTTTTTTATTCATATTTTTTTTTTTGTTATTTTAATAGCACATAGGATATTCTTTTGATCGCCGGAGTTTGTTCCTTTGAGACAATTTTCTACTTTCAGGTGCGAAGCCACTAGCAAAAGCTAAATTATAATATTGTAAGAAGTTATTCCCAAAAACCCTTTCACTTTAGAAGATGTACATAAAGATAGAAGTATACAAAGAAAATTGTTTGTAACTTCGTAACTTACATTGTTTAGAAATACCAAAGATTTAATTACAGATACAAGCGAATTGCTGGTTTTATAGCTCAGTAGCACAGTTTAACGACTTGACAAGCTGTTCGGGCTCATGGAAAATTAATTGAGGAAGATTGTACAGCCTGGCAGGAATATCTGATACTTTTGTTACAGTTATTTTAGTTATCTTCACACTTCACACTAGTATTAGAAAAGCGAAAGTTTGTATATAGATTTACTAGCTTCTGCTAACGGCTTAGGCTCCAAGAAAGTAGGTTTCTCCATACAAACTTTAGACTCCCGTTTAATCCCCTTAAAGGGTGAATTTCGATAAGTCTCTTCGTGCTCGCCTACGTCATAAAAGGAAGCTTTGTACTAAATTTCACGCTCTAGTCCTAGTAGTTTGGGCTGCGCGTTGATATGTCAGTGTCAGTGAGTTTCTTCTTTCACACAAAATTATTTTTGTATATGCGAAACCTGATTACAATTTGTTCAGAATCAGTAACTGAATCAATTTCAATAATTTTTACACCATTTTATATTTTTTCCCAAAAATATTTCATAATCGTCACAATTTGGACATCACCGACACTAAGTATAACATAGGTCACGGCAGATCATAGCAAAGGGAGCAAAGCAAACCCTCCGTCGCCCGGATGGCCTGATGACCATGTATTTGTACGGCCAACCAGATAACATAACAAACGTATAACTTTGTGATTTTTTATGATACGGTTGTGAAATTTCGTACATAGATTCTTCACATAAAAATACTAAACACGTGTTTCAGGTTTTGCATATACTAAAACTAATGTTGTATACCTATACAAATATGTGTGCATGAAAGGAGTGGCGTTAAATATATCGTTCTGCGATTCCAAACGCCCGGCGCACCCTGGACAGCTAGCACTCGGTAACGCAGAGTCTAGCTGACTAATCCTTTCACCACGATGGTAAACTCAAACTGTTCTCTCTGTGTAGGTTTGTTACTGTTTCACGCTCAAACGGTTGACAAGATTGGATGAAATTTGGCAGTCTTGGTGTAGCACATAGAATTCTTTTTATCTCGGGAGTATATTCCCTTGAGATAAACTATTATCACGCGGGTGAAGCTGCTGGCTGAAGCTAGTAATTATGATACTTATAAGTTACTATGATTGTGGTGGCCCGGTTGTAACGGCTCCAACTTGCGAGGCGTACGTCGCACGTCGTGGATACAACCCTGGCAGACTTTGTGCCATTCATTTTCATCATCGTTGCTCTTAAAATGGTAAATGAAAACTGAAAATAATTGACTTTCTACTATCTTATTTTTTATTTAGTCCATGTTGTCCCACAGCTCGACAAAAGCCTCCACCATCATCTATCTCTTTAGTCAGGCCTTCTCCAGCTAACCTGTTAAGAACGAATCCAGCACCTCTAGCCAAATTGATAATCTGCAAATAGTTAACGCTTGTCGGAAACTAATCAAATGTATGTAAATGACATCATCGCAACGTTAAGTCACGTGGTCATAACAAACGAATAGAAAATTCGTAGCCAAGTTCACATAGATCAAAATGATAGAATCAATTGTTTCTACAATGTTCGACGCTACATCCTTTGTTAATGTAGAACGACATTATAGAACGAGCGTCCGACTCGGGCGCGTCATCATGGCTACCAACTTATCGTTTTCATTGCATTGCATTCACAATTGCTGACACTGAGGTGTTATTGATTGGAGAACGAAATTCGACACAAAACGGTTGTAACTTGGCTAGGGGGGCAGATCGTCATACTATCGTTTCTTTGGGCTTGCCTCTACAAGAAACACCTCTTAGACTTTACAACTTTATATTTCATACTTATCAATCATGCCTACTTCATACGAATTTCGGAATCATCTGTAGCTATCATATTAATTAACAGTGTTGAGAGAGGACGTAGTCCCAGCAGTGGGAACAGTCACAGCGAACTGTGTATATATAGCTGTACTCTGAGTGAAATAACTGTAGGTTTTCACTCAGAGTACAGCTATATATAAAGAGAAGTTGACAAACTCATTCTTAAAATAAATCTGCATTGTTACATTGAAATTCAATGAGAAACCTGAAACATGAATCTTGTTTATTCTCTAACTTAATAGATAAGCACTATAGCGTGCCTATGTAGGTGAACTCTGCTAAAAATAAATCGCCCACTCGGATCACTACAAGATGACTAGCTCGAAATATTCTACGACAGTTATTTCGATAGCCGTATTTTGCTGTTCCAGCTCCATAACCACTAGGGGCACATACTAATTGGTTAGTATTATTGTTATTAATATATAACTTTGGAGAATATAAAATATGACGTCACTAGTATAGCTTTACACAATACTTCCAAAAAAAGAATAATACCCAAGTTCCCACAAAATCAAGATAAAAGCGTAGCAACGTAAAATTGACGTCATTGCTCGTAGCCCTCTGTGAAGCCATGGGGCTACAGAGCTATGGGGTTACAATACCAAGCTACGAGGCTACGGTGCTACGACGTAGGCGCGATATTGCCGTAGCAAACAGAAGGGAATGGAACGCAAATAGATTATTTGCACTTTGTTTACTTACACCTTAACGGAGATTTATTTTCATGTGCGCTAAAGGGAAACTGCGATTTTGCTGGAAAGATATAATCTTTGCAGAATAAGATTATTGCATGTGGGGGAAAGGTAAAGACAAAATTAATTTTGGGGTTGCAGAATGTGCTGGGATTTTACTCCTTTATCGTTGTAGTAAAAGAAAAGTTGGAAACATATGTACATGACACGCTTTTATGCCTCAGTTGGACACAAATGTACAAAATATTGTTCATTCACAGGTACAATAGAACTCTGGCAGAACGCGGCGATAGTTCCAGTAACAGTAGGTCCATTTGTCACATTTAAGATGTGTTACCAACGACATTTACTCTTTTGACTACACACTATTACAAAAGAATGACGTGTAATGACGTCACATTAAAGTAAACCTGCCCCTAAGGCCGCGTTCCCACTATGTCGTAATGGTTAATTTATCGTTCGGACGACTATCGTCTTTAGCTGTTCCCATTATAACAAATGTTTGTCGTGGCTACGACAAATAATTGCTGCCTTTCGTACCAGGGCCGAGTCTTCCTTTCAGAATCAGAAGACTCGGCCCTGGTACGAAACGCAACGAAGGAACAGGAGTGATTTTTTAGGCTTTTATTCTATTAATAATAGGCTCGCGTTTGACCACTATCTCACCTGATAGGAAGTGATGATGTGGGCGACGATGGAGCACGCATACCTAGAATTAACCAATTCACTCTTGACTTAAAGACCTCTAGGTTGAAGCTATCAGGAAACAGACTCCGGCAGGGAATTCCACTGCTTAGCTGTACGCATTATGAACGTGTTCCCACGTATGGGTGTGACTATTCCACCGGAAAAAAAAAAAACAATGACACGTGATTTACCATTAGGGTTTAGTCTTAACAATTTTTATTGCTTGGTGCTAGCCGTTCCCTCTATCATGACAATCTGATACCACCGCAAAAAAAGTCGTAGACGACAATTAATCGTGTCGTCCTATGTCCCTGTGAACTCCCTTCTCTTCTTGTCAAAGTGGTCGTGGTTGTTGATGATGGACAGGACTGCGGCGCGTCGCCGTCGTTTGCTTCTAAGGCTGCGGCATGTCAAGCGATATCTCTCATTTCTGGCGGTTGTTGGCATTACGCGCACACTGTACTGCGATCGACTTCGTAGCCACGAAACGGTTGTAACTTGGCTTGGAGGGCTGATGATAAGACCGATCCAACGAGTTGGAGATCGACCGCGAGCTCTTTTGCCTTCAACGTGACCGTGAATCACCAATCTTTCCATCGAATCCACGTTTTTGGAGATGTGCCCAAAGAACTTCAGTATTTGTAACTGCACTATCGACGAAAGTCTATCCCGTATTTGAAGCTCTTTAAAGATGGAGTTATTGATGTGGAATGCTGTCCACGGAATTTTCAACATCCATCTCCAACATCACATCTTCAAGGCATCAATTTTTCGGCGATCTTGTAGACTAATAGAATATAGCATATATACTCGGCCTTATAATGTTCCCACTGTTGGGACTCAGGCCTCCTGTCTAGGAGAGGGAATGGGCCGTAATCCACCACGCGGGCCCAGTGCAGGTTGGTGGATGTCACATGTCTTCGAGTTTTTGGTTCTAGGACATGCCGGTTTCCACACGATGTTTTCCTTCACGGTTTGACAGCAGTAGTGATGAAATAAATTACACAAAGTAATGCGCCTGGCTGGGTTTGAACCCGCGACCTACAACTCGAGCAGCAGTGGTGGTCGAGTGGTGTAGCCTAATAATAAAAAATAAATAGTAATGTCCACGTCTCGACCCCGAAAAGACAGATTGGAAAAACCAAACACTTCATTAGACGAACTTTGGTATATGTAAACACCTCCATTTAAATATATAAGGCACAACACGACACTTAAAACTACACGATTATCTGTCGTCACGACAAAGTGGAAACGAGGCCTAAAACTACAAATACTGTATGAGAGACATTACTATTTATGCCACATAAAATGATTTATGTCCAAACCGGCCGCGCTAACGAATGTAAAAACGGGACTTGCAAACTGTCGGCTAGTCAGTTTATCTCATCTACATCGCCCTGTATTTTCATAACTAGTAGCCTGTTATAACTTCAAGCTTCTAACTAGTTATATAAATAAGTAGTGGCTATATCAAAAGTTGGTAGTGCTTTAAATTAGCTTGATTTTCATCTACTTTTACAACTTACTAACATGTTTACCTAAGCTTACTTTTAATAGAGAAATCATTAAGTATTAATTAGCATAGTAGGTCTTGTTTTTTTAACATAATGCTTTTACATACATGAATAGATACTTTTTAAACAAGAAAAAAAAAACAAAATTTATGTATAAATCCTTAGGTTTATAACTAACCGTTAGATTTCTAGAGTGGAAATAGCGTAGCATTCTTCTCATCCTGGGTCTCGGATGACCTCTCAGATGGCGAAGATATTGAGAGGGAGCGCCGGGCATTGGCTGCCCGATGCAATATGTTAGCACGTAGATTTGCACGCTGCACCAAATCAGTAAAAGTGACTTTGTTCCGGGCGTTTTGCCAATCTTTTTATACGTGCAGTCTATGGGTCAATTATATGCAGAAGACAATCAACGCCCTACGCGTTCAATATAACAACGCGTTTAGGATGCTGATGCGGTTGCCGCGGCACCGTAGTGCTTCTGGCATGTTTGCCAATGCGTGTATGATTGCTTTCATGCCATCCTACGTAAGAGGGTCGCATCGCTGCTAAGTCGTTTCCGCGGCAGTAACAATATATAATATAATAAAGTATTCTTAGAGTTGTGGCTGGTCGATTAGGCTGCCCAATATTGTGGAATTGTATACAGATGCATGTCAAATAGTAATGTGTGTATGTTAATTTTAGCTTACTAACATAATTTTTTAATTATCTCCTACAAAAATATGGATCTGCTGTGTCTAAGCCCAATAAATTATTATTATTCCTCCAGTTTCCAGGAGTAAGTAAAATCAACCTTATAATGTTCACATCAGGAAATGGACCTTAAGCCACCACGATATAGACGTTAAATATCTTCGCATTTTTGGACATGCCGGTTACCTCAAAGAGATGTCAGCAAATCTATAAAGGCCCAGCAGGGCCGATGCCTTCTAAAGTTGCAGGAACGCAAACGTTCGAAATAGTTACCGTAGCTCTAGAACGCAAAGGGCAAGTACATAAGTAAGTTTTAGCCAGTAAAAGTCTGACACGCACTCTCACTCCGAGTCGTGGCTGAGTTAGACTGGATGTGGAAAGCAGAAGTCTATGTATTGTGGAGTAGCTTGGGAGTGTCAGCTATGGATTACGATAGACTAAAACGAGGCTTTCTAGTAGCGAAAACAAAGGGAGTCGAGGTGGCACTGAACAAGTCCGAGTCCATGTATTTTCATGGCCTTCGGAATGCGCCACCACCGGGTTCCCAAAAACGGTAGGAGAGGTTCGCATCAACGTCGGGTCGACGATGACCGTCCTCGACAGTCGGTGGAACTTTGTGGAGCACTTTTGAAGTCTGACTCCCAAACTGGAACGGACCGGGGCTGCCCTCAAGCGGCTTCTGCTCAACCTCAGGGGTCCAAACGCCTTCTGCTGGAGGTTCTACATGGGAATTGTTCGGTTCATGGCCCTTTACGGGGCGTCGATGTGGGCGCCGTCACCGCAAAAGCGACCGGAGGTCATGCTGAACGCTTGCCAGAGGGTCATGGCTACCCGGATCGGGCGAGATCTCATGGTGGAATGGCGACAGCAACTGTCGCAACCCAGTGCTGAGCACGCCACAATTATGGCGGTAAGACCCCTCTTCGAAGAGTGGCTGGAGCGGTAACACGGCATCCTCACCTTCCCCATGAAGCAGGTCTTCACCGGACATAGCAAGATCGGGAGGGTCTTGCATTGGATTCAGGCGGAAGTAACGCCCGGGTGCCACCATTGTGTGGATCGCCCGGAGGATACGGTGGAGCATACGGTAGAGGTGTGCCCCGCATGGAGGGAGCACCGCCGTATCCTCGTGGAGGCAATCGGTGGCAACGACCTCTCGTGCCGGGTCCGGTTCGGGCTATGGTCTGAAGCGAGGAGGAATGGCCGGCGGAGACCTTTTTCTGCGAAGCAGTAATGCTAACGAAGGAGGGAGCCGCACACGTGAGGGAACGAATGTTCTCATGCCCCAGCCGCCGAGATTCTGACCCCGACTACCAGCCACGATAGGCGCGGGCTTGCAGACGTCAAGCAATGGGTCCGTCCGGCCGTCAGGTAATTGACCGATCCGGGTCCAGTCGTCAACAGCGCGTAGTAATCCACATGCTCCTCAAAGAGATGTCAACAAACCGTAGGGGCCCAGCAGGTACGATGCCGTATCGTGTCGTCAGCGCCACCTTGTATAATTTGATACTATCCCTTTAATGATTTTTTTTACAAAACAGAAGTAATAAGGGTTCATCAAAATGTTCTCCATATGATATAAGCAGTAACTTCCCCGGTTACTGGCTTTGTTTTTTTAACGAATTGAAAATACAAACACGTAATTCCAAATGTTGGGTAACACCCCTTCCAAAAATAACATCCAATTATAATACCTAAAACGAAAAAATTATATTAAAAAAATGTGCCGTGCACATTAATAACGTTTTTCATGAAATACCCACATATTTTCGGCTCGGTTCACCGAACACGTTTCTTTTGAATCGCAAGTTATTTATATATCAAGTACTAGCTTCTACCAGTGGCTTCGCCCGTGAAATTAGGTTTCTCCATAAACATTTTGGACCTCCTTTTCATCCCTTCAGAAGGCAAATTTTGGAAAATCTTCTCTTAGTGTTTGCCTACATCATAAAAGAAAACCTTGTGCAAAATTTTTCGTTCCTAGGCGTTGTAGTTTCAGTCATAGTAGTATATGTCAGTCAGTCAGTTTCTTCTTTTATATATATATACTCGTAGGTATAGGAGATATCGTATGAACCAATGATTTTTGTGTACGGAGTTATGGATTCGCACTTTTATAGCTGTTTCCAAGAATAAAAAGCGTTTGAGCAAAAGGTTCCACAGTATTGTTACAAGAATATATTTTGTTTCTGTCAAAATGCTTACAAAAATGTTTGCTGTTTGAATAGGAATATTAATGAAAAATCTTCACAAATGACATTTAGGTTGCAAACTAGGGTTTGTCAATGGCTTCGCCCGCGTGGTAGTAGTAATTTATCTCAAGGGAACATACTCTCGGGAAAAAAAAGTATCCTACGTGTATTCCGGAACAAGGTAGGTACTAAGTTTCATCGAAATCTGTTTAAGCGTAAAAAAGTAACAAACATATATATATACACACTCATAAACTTTCATCCTGATAATATTAGTGCTAGTTTTATTACCCGACTACGGCAAAGCCAAAGGAGGGTTATGATTTTGACAGGCTATGTATGTATGTGAGTATGTTCATCTGTTCCCTCATAGCTCCTAATCTGCTTATTGGAACTCGACGTATGAGGTATCGTTAAAACCGTATTAATTTTCCGCTGAACATAGGCGTGAACGTGAACTTGCGTGAACAAAACTCAATAGGGGGCCCTCTAGGGGACAAAAAGTAATGTGTTAAAAAACAAAAATGGAGATAAATACGCCGTGTTCATATCATTTGAAAGGGCTTCACTTGTACATTTCCAAAACGTATGAAACAAGATTTTCATACTTCGAACAGAACAAAAAGAAAAGCCGCAGTCACACGTTTTGTTCTGTTTGAAGTATGAAAATCTTGTTACCTACTTTTTCAGCGTCGGTTTTTTAGCCGTAGCTGGGTTTTAGTTTTTTACTTTATTTTTTAAAACAAAACTATTCGACGTAAATATTTTTATCAATTTCAACTACTATAAGAAAAAGTAACAAATCCATACAATTCATATTTAATGCTCAAATCATCTATTCAATCTGATAAATTCATACCACAGTTTTGTCTTTTTTAACCCAAAGGATAGTAGAGAATGCCTTGTTGAATTAAGTCCGCCTATGTACCACTGTACATGAAGTTTTAATATAGCATAGCATAGTCGGCCTTATAATGTTCCCACTGCTGGGACACAAGCCTCCTCTCTAGGAGACGGAATGGGCCGTAATCCACCTCGCGGGCCCAGTGCGGGTTGGTGGATGTCACATGTCTTCGATTTTTTGGTTCTAGGACATGCCGGTTTCCTCACGATGTTTTCCTTCACCGTTTTGAGCACTAGTGATGAAATAAATTACACAAAGTAATGCGCCTAGCTGGGTTTTAACCCGCGATCTACAACTCGTAAGTCGGGGCCGAAGAGCAGAGCCGTGTAGAGCAGTGGTGGCCGAGTGGAAGTTTTAATAAATAAACACTAAATAAATATTAATGTAGTAAATCAGCCTACCCTTTCTATACAAAGTTTGGGTTGGCTATCATTACTAACACACAGTGATAGATTCTATTGGACCACAACGTTGTTCCAAAAACTCTAAGTTCCAAGTCAAGTTGACAAAGCTACCACTAACTTATTTGCAACATAAACGTAACCGAATCCTCAGGACGAGAAAGAGGGAGTGTTAGACTTCTACTGACAATTTACTACCTGCCCGTGTTCTATCAGTTGCCTATTTTGTTCATGGTGATTCTCTCAAACAATCACGCAGCCTCCTACGCTTAGTTTTCGTTTGACAATGAAACATCCAGTTTATAAGCTCTTCTCATGGACAAACTCTAACTAAGATTATTAACATTCATCATCATTATCATCATCATCATCATTTCAGCCGAAAGACGTCCACTGCTGGACATAGCCCTCCCCCAAGTGACGCCACAATGAACGGTCCTGTACGTCTCGCATCCATTGGACTCCCGCAACCGTTACCAAGTCATCGGTCCACCTTGTAGGTGGTCTTCCAACGCTACGTCTTCCGGTACGTGGTCGCCATTCCAGAACCTTTCGGCCCCAACGGCCATCCGTTCTGCGAGCAATGTGCCCTGCCCATTGCCACTTAAGTTTGACGATTCTTTGTGCTAAGCCGGTGACCTTGGTTCTCCTGCGGCTATCCTTATTCCTGATTCGATCACGCAAGGAAACTCCGAGCATAGCCTTTTTCATTGTCCTTTGGGTGACTTTAACTCTTCTGACGAGGCCCATTGTAAGCGACCACGTTATTAACATTAAAGTTTATTTATTCACTGTTATGAATCAATAACTGTTAAGGGTAAAATCTCATTACCTTACAAAGAGAATTTAACAAGAAAATCGCTTTTAATAAACCGCCTAACTTACATCAGCACAAATCCTTGGATTCAATCACGCCTGTCAGTGATTTAGCTATCACCTCCGAGATAAATGTAATATTATGTAGCCGGCCTAACTACGGTTGAGCCTAGATTAGGGGCTTAGACTGAGCTCCGTCGATAAATCGTTTGCCTGAAACTATTATACATGCATCAGATACGAAGTAAAGCTAAGTCTTGTTCATTTACTGATAGAATTGTAATAAAAGGATTTTAACGTAATTGAAAGCAAATAGCCTGTTTTATCCCACTCCTCAGCAAAATCCTCCCCCACACCTGCCATCTTTCAAAAGCCTGCGCTTCCGCCTTCAATTTAAGGTCGAATCTGTCCAGTTCCTCCCTCCATCTGCTTCGTGATCTGCCGAGACCCATCTTTCTATTTTGGGGCACCACCTAAATGCCAAAGTGAAAGTCAAAAGTTTTTTATTTCACATAGGCCTACATGGGCACTTATAAAACGTCAGAAGCTAGTGCCCTACCCAGACTTATTGGGTATCAGGCAGAGTTGGGCAGCTTTTTGAGCTACCTCAACTACCCTGATTTAAGAACGTAGAATAGCTTTTTGATTACATTATCATCGTTTCAGCTGTAAAATGTCCATCTCCTCCAAGTAACGCCACAACGACCGGTCTTGTACGTCTCGCATTCGTCGTATTTCTGTGACCCTCATCAGATCGTCGGTCCAACTTGTGGAAGGCTTGCCAACGCTACGTCTTCCGGTACGAAGTCGTAACTCCAGTACCTTTTTTCGGCCCCATCGACCTACTATATCTATATACATAATATACGTCTGTCTGATGTTTAACCCTACACATAGTATTTATAACTAATGTTTTTATTAGTGTTTAAATTTCATAATATTCTAATTTTAATATCGAAATACGATATCGAAGGAAGTTGTATGAGAAACGTACCTACCTTGTTAGCTTAGATGAATATACTTATAAAGGGTTGTGCGAATTTAGAATATAAATTGAAATTAATAAGAAAATAGATGAATTATTCTAAGTTAGTTTTAAATTACCATGTAACATGAGTACCGAAAATATAAGGTAGTTAAGTATAGTGTTCGGATACTAATTACCTTATATTTTTGGCTTATATTTTAACACTTGAGTTTAGACCATAAATATCGAATCCTAGAAACCTACATCTAGGAAGACTCGACCCTCGTATGAAAGGCAACGAAGGAACAGGTGTGGGTCAGTAGAAGGAGCCTACATCCAACCCAAGCTAGAGAAACTATAATACCTTTCATTGTATGTACAAAACTATAAATGGAAGGAACCACAAGAGATACTTGTATCTCTGGACTAAGTGACATTGTATATTAGCGATAATGATCGTCAAAAGTCCAAATTATATGTCAACAAGCTTCCGTCAGCGGCTTCGCTCGCACGAAATTTCGTTTCTTCTAACAAAATTTGGACCATATTTCATCCCCTCAGAGAGTGAATCTTGGAAAACTCTCTTTTTGTGCTCGCGTACGTCATAAAAAAAAACACATTCCTAGTCCCCATAGTTTTGGCTGTGCATTGATATGTCAGTTACTCAGTTTCTCCTTTTATATTTATTGATTACATGCAAGCGGAGTTTCCTTGCGTGATCGAATCAGAAATGAAGATATCCGCAGGAGAACTAAGGTTGCCGACATAGCACGAAGAATCACCAAACTTAAGCAGGAATTCTATACAATACCAAGGCAACCTGAGGCGTCCAGTCAATGCATAAAATACTATCAATATTATTGTTCGTTACATACTTTACCTAGATAATGTTTACAACTCCTATGGGTTGTATAAAGTACCTGCTGGTCCACCGGCAATATGTAAAACGAATAAATTTAGGTCTATATTTATCAATGTTAACCGATCTACCTATAAAATAAGGGGCAAATGAAACATGTTTTAATACTTAAAATCAATGTGTATAAAAGACGAGAACAGGAAAGAAATTGACATAATTTTAGTGTACCCCGACACGGACAGATCGGGTTAGGTTAGGTTGGTGGTTATTTAAACCATCCGGAAATAGAAGCCTCACTTAAAACCAAGCGGATAGAAATAAGAACTGCCCCCTAGCAAAGTTACGATGAGCACGTGACTGAGCGTTGAGATGACGTCAGAACAATGGAATCGAAGGTGTGGCCTACTCGAGGCGTTCGACGCCAACGAAACGATCGTAACTTTGCTAGGGGGGGCTGAGTACTTACACATAATAAAATTAACGTGAAGTTAAAAATTCTTCTGGCTGTAAGTAACATAATATTATTATAATTTGTTTACAAGTACTCAGCCTACTGACCAACCTATACCGAGGTGCCCTAAAATTACGTCACCTCCTTCCTTACTCTCGTCTTTTACATACATTACCGGCAGCGCATTCGGTATTATATAGAATATCCAGGCAAAGCATATAATTATCATCAGGTCATAATAAAAATCTCCGATCTACCAATAACCGCCTACTACGATGTCCCACACATCGCTCTGGGTTTATCCAGTCCT
Organism: Mythimna vitellina; assembly: GCA_949316375.1. Taxonomy (NCBI): domain Eukaryota; kingdom Metazoa; phylum Arthropoda; class Insecta; order Lepidoptera; family Noctuidae; genus Mythimna; species Mythimna vitellina. Next base: position 7,203,346 of record OX438694.1, on the reverse strand, counting down.
CTTTCTTTGTCCAGGCGATCTCTCTTTGGAATGCGCTCCCTCTGAACATCAGGACGGCTTCCAGTCGGTTCACTTTTAAGGTGATGGCTCGTGAATACATTCGTGAGAAGTTGGTATAATCATCACAGCGATGATTTGTTGGATACGTTTTTCATAATAACTTTGTTAATTTGTATGTATGTATCTAAGTATATATTTATTATTGTTTTCTTAATCTAGTTTATCATTATGTTGCACCTACCATGTTACATTTCTGCACCACCCTAAGGTCGACTGGTAGAAAATGCCTACGGCATTAAGTCCGCCTTTGTACAGTGTTTCTTACTAGTGCATAAAGTTTTAATAAATAAATAATTAATAATATTTCATACATTACCTACACGTTTTAGCTATTCTATACATTGCCAAGGTATTGTATAGAATACCGAATTATACAGACTGCCGGTAACATCTACACAACTAGATAATATGATGAATCATTTACACAAGTAAAACGGTAAATCGGAGCTGAGAAATTAATTGCAGTATTGACATACTTCATTAATTATCATCCATTAATTAGTAAAATTCTATACAATTTCCAACGTAACGATGTATAATGGTTAACTTTTCACTCGTCGATATTAATTCATGTAAATGAACATGGCGTTTTAACTATAAATAAATTCAGCGAAAGTTGCCAAACAAGCATTTGTTGCCAAATACTGCAAACATTAGAATGCATTCAACAAACAACATAAAACATTCGCATTTAATGGAAAATAAATTCAATATAGTCTGTATCAAACTAGACGCTTTCTAAACTTGACACGAGCATGCACGAACTGTGCAAAGCCAAATGACAAAAATAAAACCTTATGTTACCTGAAATATCACCCTGTTTCAACTTTTCGACAATCGCTGTCACTGATCAGACTGGCACGCCATTTAAAAAAAAAATTCAAAATTCTATTCAACTTTAATCATGTTACATTAATATGACCATGACATACCGTCCATGTTAACTTTGTGTTTTTCTGGCTGGCCAAAAAAACAGACTAGCTGCTTGTTACTTAAACTCTTTTTTGCAATCCAAAATTCGTACCGCAATCGTAAGTATTTTTCTGTATATTCAAATAAAACTAAACACTGATTTCTGCTGTTCTACTACCCATATCAATAGGCGCGGGCTTGCGGATGGCGAGCAATGGGTAGCTCGCCGTCCGACCGTCCGGTAACCGTCCGGACCGAGCCCAAGTCGTCGACGGCGCGTACTGCTCCACGCGCGCCTTAAGGAGATGGCAGCAACTGTAGGGGCCCAGCAGGGTTGAAGCTGAAAGGAAGACTCGGCCCTGATACGAAAGGCAACGAAGGGACAGGAGTGGGTTTTTAGTCAGTAGAAGTCTGACACTATCTCCCGCTCCGCCCAAGAGCGGAGAATGTCATAAGAAGATTTTCCCACCGAAAAAAAAAAACTACCCATATGATAAATATCTTAATATGCGTAACCGAATTCTTTTGTCACGTACCACATCTACCACGCGTGCCATAGGTTCACCATCCCTGATCTAGAGCCTCCAGTATCTATAAGAATTAAGATACAAAAAAGGTTTTTAAGAAACTCTATTTTTATCCTTAGGCAAGAGCAAGATGTAGGTAACTGTATAGTGCTAACTAACCCTGTCACTTCAGAAATGGCTTTGTTAGGTATACCTAAAAGCAGCCATTTTTCAAAAGCCAAAAAAAAACAAAAACGTAAGGTAACCCTTTTCCGCTCTTTGTGTACGGCCTCACTCATAACAAAGATACTCTCGCACGGGACTGTAATGGGCCGCACGAGAATATAAGATAACACACCATTTTGAAGCATAAAACTGGCAAAGGGTGGTCGTATACAGACATTATGTAAAAAGAAATGATAAAATCTAAATGTCTGATATAACTTTAAGCTTGGGTACATACTTTATATAATTAAAACTTTTCCACGAAGGTATTTCAGGGACTACAAATATTTTAGTAGACTCAAAATTTTTGTGGACGAGAGGAAAAAACGGGAGAACCAACCAATTCTTCCTGTATTACAAAATATTCCTAACGAAAGTTTTACCAATGAATAAATTTAAGCTTAACAGTAAAATTCTTTGCCGGAGTCTGTATTTTTATAGCTAGAACCTGGGGGTCCCTAAGTCAGGAATGAATAGTTTACTTCTAGTTAAACATTCACTATCATCGACCACATCGCCGCTTTCCATCAGGTGAGATATTAACCAAGCGCAAGCCTTTCAATATTAAAAAAAAAACTTTTGTTGTAAACAATTTTCAATCTGCTGCAATGCAATGTCCCCACCCTCTTCAGAACTTTTTGTGGCGCTGATGAGCTCATACGTCACAATAATATAAAATCATAAGTCCTGGCATCAAATATTCTATAAAATTATAGTTACGTATATATATATTTAATGTTTTAATAATTATAATAGTTACGTTTTATATTTATTGTTTGTTTCAGTCTAGTACTTACCCATCAAGTTCATCTGTTGAAGACTTTTATGGCTACAGTTGCTGCGTTTAAGTTCTTTGTGTTAATAAAATACACAGTTGCTTATCTAATTAACTTTTGACATTGGCAGAGTAGTCGACATCGACTCTACTTGCCAACAATAAAAAATAGAATAGAATAAATACAATGTCTTCTGACCCCCTAGCCAAGTTACGATCTTTTCGTTTGTGTCGAACGACTCGAGTAGGCCACGCCTCCGATTCCTTTGTTCTGACGTCATCTCAACGCTCAGACACGTGGTCAGAACAAAGGAATCGGTGGCGTGACCTACTCGAGGCATTCGACACAAACGAAAGAATCGTAACTTGGCTAGGGGGCTGTATCTTCCTAAGTAGTAAAAAATCTGTATAAGTTGCTCTGAATGACATTTAAAACCACAAGCTTAACATGACATTTCAAAAAGCTGCAAGTAGCTCCAGAATCACAATTCAATTCCCAATACTTCGGAGCAGAACCGCAAATAAATCCAATAGTCGTGAACAAATATATATTCCGTTCCATCCCCGCTTGTCATCTCTCCTGATATAATTTAATATCTGTCTGGCAGTAGGGTTAAGCCGCGGTTACAGCGGGTTAACTCACTGGCTTATCGTGCCTTGATTGTTCCAAGTTGTCGTTTTCTAAGTCTGTTTATGCTTATATGCCGTCGTAAATATGCTGGTTATATTTTAAAGAGGCTCGCTTAAAGTTAACGCGTGAAATGTGAAAAGAGCTGCGACGTTGTTCAAAAGAGTAACCGTGTCCTAGAAATGCAAATGGGAATTGAAATAACATGGATGTGTTTTAGTCAATAAAGGTCTGAACTCCACCTACAGTAGGAGAAGGTATTTGATGATTTATATACCACAACAAACTCCTGCACTGAAGGTTCCGTACAAACGTACATATGTAAATAGTTGAATTCCCAAATCGAGTCTCGGAGAATTTTCCGAATAGTCCGGTCAATTTAGACATCCAAGGTTACAATAATTCGCACCCAGCTGTAAATTGGTAGGATTGTTCAAAACACCATCATAAATGAAACCTAAAAAGTCCTCATCGATCCGACACCTAAAAAAAAAATGCTCTGGTTCATAGGTCACAAAAATGAGTTTTTCGCGATTTTCAGCAAAACGGTAAGTTTTATGATAAAATTAACTCGGACAAAAATTGTTGATCAGATCCGATATCTATAAAAATGTCTGAAAACTTTTTTTCCTAAGAGCCACCGGTTTTGAGATGTATTGATTCAAAAATTTGAAAGAGGTCATCGTCATAATATTCACACATTTTCAAGCCACCTTTGAGGTAGTGTACTTAGCGGGTTTTTAGGGTTTCGTACCTCAATAGGATAAAACGGAACCCTTTTAGGTTCTCTTTGTTGTCCGTCTGTCTGTCTGTCTGTAAGTGTCGGATTGATGAGTACTTTTTAGGTTTTATTTATGATAGTGTTTTGAACAATCCTACCAATTTCCAGCTGGGTGCGACTTATTGTAACCTAACTCCTATTTTTTGGTCTAACTTGACTGGACTGGAATCACAAAAAGTATTTTATTTTTAGAAGTAACTACAAACTTACAGTTTTCAGATTTATTCCTATACTTATGCTGTGAGACCTTGCTCCATGCCAAATTTCAGGATTCTAGGTCAACGGGAAGTACGCAGCTATACGGAGCATAAACGGCTTTATCTTTAGATTACGCTGATTTAGAAGTTTGGTTATTTCACTGCTGCACCTTTGTGAAAAGAATCAACATTTTGTTCTTTGTTCTTTATTGTACATACAATATTATACAATCAATAAAAATAGGACAGTTGATGTACATAGGCGAGCTTAACCCACAACTGGGTTTTCTTACAGCAAACCAAATGAGTGAGAAAGAAATTATACATATTTTGAGGAACTTTAAATGTACAACAAACACATAAATTAAATCTAACTTAAAACTAATAATATACTAAACAGATATGTGTACAGCACACTATACATAAACGTAATATATAAAATAAATACATAGCTATAAACATACATATATATGTGACATGTGATAAATTGTTTTTATAAATATTGCTCATTTCTGAAAAATGAATGGTTCTGTCGGTAAATTTTTTTCAACTTGTGGTCCAGGGAAAGTTTGCCTGGTACCCACCAGGCCATGAGGAAGATCGCCTATGAGGTGGACTGCCCAGATTAAAACGGCAGTAAATAGCTTGTCATCACTGTACGAATGAACGAGAAAGACAGCCATCAGAGAGGAGTGGCAGCGTGTTATGAAGCTTGCTACCCACGCCTGAAGTGATGACCACGATCACTCTGTCAAGAGTGATACCAACAAGGAAGAAGAAAAATAAACATAATATTATCTCCAACTGCAGGTAGAGTGAGAGAGAGTTTCAGACTTTTACTGACTAAAACCCACACGTGTTCCGTCAGTTACCCTTTGCATTTCGTAAATCTTTCGAACACTCCCGCAGCCCTGTAGGATGGTAATTCATTTTCAATGCGTAGGATTTTTTTTTTTAAAGTGCTCGTCACACAAAAAATTACCAACCTATACATATACATAATAAATGATTTGTACATGATTTAATAATAACAATGATAATAAAATAAATTTAAATATCTAACATAATTTACCACATAATAATATAAAGGGTGTCCAGTGGAAAATTTTCAACTTTGAAATTTCACATAAAAAAAAATATATAGATTTTATTTATTTTTATTAAATCTGTATGTACTACATTAATGCGGATTTTATTTCTTAAACATTATATTATCTAAATGATGACTGTTTTTTTGTACGCACTCCTGTAGTCGGACCCTTACATTTGTAATCACGCGACGGCAAACCTCTGGAATAATGCTTTTAATTTCACGGCGAATATTGGCCTGCAGGGCTTGAATTATCCGGGAATTGTTCTCATAAACCTTCGATTTAAGGTAACCCCATAGAAAAAAATCGCAGGGTGTGAGGTCGGGCGACCTGGGCGGCCATGAGATGTCTCCATACTTGCTGATCAGTTTATTTGGAAAAATTGTTCTTAGCTTTTCCATCGACACCCTAGCGGTATGCGGAGTGGCACCGTCTTGCTGAAATTGTGTCCTATTGTTGTAACCTGAATATAGCTGCAATTGCGGTAGCAGAAATTCGTCTATCATACGGCAATACACCGGAGCAGTGACTGTTTCTCCTTGGTTAAAAAAATAGAGCCCAATTACACCGCTAGCCGAAATGGCACACCAAACTGTGGTTTTCAAGCAATGTAATCGTTTCTGGTGGCGTTCTCTCGGGTTGTTCGGGCACCATTATCTCATATTGATTGCATCTCCGCTTACCATCAGGTGGGATCGCAGTCAAGCACTGGTTTATATCAATTAAAAAAAAAAAAAAAAAAAAAAAAAAAAATATTCTGTTTATTTACATATCCATCAATGTGGAAATGTGCTTCGTCACTAAACAAAATGTTTCCTAACGTGGTAGGTGTTCGAAAGCGTTCCAGCATTGTTCTTGCGAAGGTTTCTCGCACAGGATAGTCGCTTTCCTTGAGACCCTGAACAATTGCATTTTGTATGGATGGAGTCTTAATTTCTTCTTCAAAATAACATGCACTGTTGACTTTTTGATTCCTGTGGAAGCTGCAATTTTCCTAATCGACTTGCGTGGATTTCTAATGATTTCATTTCGAACTTCAGACACACGTTCGGGCGTTGCTGCTGATGTTGATGGTCCTGCAGGAGTTCTGTTGAGCGTTGTCCCTTCTTGCCTAAATCTTTGTACCCACGACCAAATAAGTTGCGTGCTTGGCCCATCACTTAAACGCTGAATATTAAAATGAGTACAAAACGTTCGACGCGCGCGAACCAACGATTCACCATTCTTTAGGTATTGCTCAACCACAAACGAGCGGTGCGCTCCTGTTCAGTGACTCATGGCTACTAACAAATCCGCAAGTACCGCGCTTTCAGTGGTATCCCTCCCGCTCACCTCACCCCGCTATTATTTCGATAATTGCAGTTTAAAGTTGAAAAATTTCCGCTGGACACCCTTTACATATACATCTATTGAATTTACCTATAATAATAATTAAGTCCATGAATTGTTACTTAGACATCATCCGCTCTCCTAACTTTGCTGTGCCCGACAGGGTCCATATTGATCTTGACAATATTTTATACCATCTATGTACATAATATGGAATGCAATAAAGTATTGAGTATTAAGAAAAAGCAGAGAATCTGTTAACAGCCTTATAAAAAATTCTTTGTAACAAGATGTAAACAAGCATGTTTTACCAACAAAATTTAATAAAATGATTCCACTTAAAGCAAACTACAACAAACCGCTGTTGTGACGTCACAAGTCGAGATTGTTCAGAATAAATTGAGCGACGGCAAATGAACGGCAACAAGTTTCTTTGTGAAGAAGATAATTTGTAATCCTTGCCTCATAGAGCTAACAGAATTGAACTGAAAATATTGTGAATTTTGTTGAACCTTTTTATACGTAACTTCATACTGTATATTCAAAGAGATCGCGTGTTTTCCAGTGAGAATGGTATCACAAAACCATGAGATTCTATGTTTATACATATGATTCAATTTTGTTGTTTACCTCGTCACGAAGCAAAACTTTTAAGGTTGCGGGTTTCCGATGGATGTGAGACGAATCGGTGGTTATAGTGACGCTTGGGGGAATCCTATGTCCAACGGTGAACCATATCAAAATTTGTAGTAAAACAAACGAGATATAACAATTTTAATCATGATAATTCTTTATTTTCAGGCAACTAAGACAAAATGCATAGAATATTCTTAAAAATAATAAACTAATACATATTAACAGACACACATATAACATATTAAGAACATACAAAAACTAATCTATTTATTTTTTCGGTGGGAAATCATCTTATGACATCGGCTCTTGGGTGGAGCGAGAGATAGTGTCAGACTTTTACTGACTAAAAACCCACTCCTGTTCCTTCGTTGCTTTTCGTACCGGGGCCGAGTCTTCCTTTCAAAATCAGACCCTTGGCCCCAGTAGGCTTCAACCCCGCTGAGGCGCGCGTGGAACAGTACGCGCCGTGGACGACTTGGGCTCGATCCGGACGTTTACCGGACGGTCGGACGGCGAGCTAACCATTGCTCGCCGTCCGCAACGTGTTTCGCTACGAGGTTGGTATCCTTCCATGAAATCGTACCAAATACATCGGTCTCTCTCACCAAGACACCGATTTCTATGACGGACGTATGGGTGTAACAAACTTTGACTTCGAAGTTCATATCGGAATTTTCTTTCTTATTAGCAGCTTTGAAGCTTTATATCTTTGTTGTTTATTAGAGACCAAAATTCTTCAATTTATCAAATAAAAAAATTGCAAGTATACTCCCTATTCAAGGCGGACTGATGACCTGGGGCCCTAGTCTGCTAATTTTATAAATTCGTCATTCCAACACGATCCCATTGTCATTTTGCTAAAAGTTCGTAATCTAATCATTCATAATGGTCGATATTTAATCGGTCAATGATCTTGTGGTAGAATAACAATATCGAGCTGTCTCGTAACAAATTAAAAGCAATGACTGCACAATGACGTTATAATGGTAGGTCACTGATCAAAGGGACTGTCAAATTATTATCAGATTTCCGCATACAACATTCAGTTGTCATTATGACACGAGATTACCATTCTAAGCCATTTCTTCCAATTGATTGTCAGTCGTTGACCATTGGAAAGTCATAATGACGCCATTATATTAGTAGATTAAAAAACTTATCTAAATCGACAATTATGAAATCAATGATAAATCATTCTGACACTATTGTAATAGCAGACGAGAGAAGCCCTGGTGAGGGTCGTATGGATGCGAGACGCACAAGACCGGTCATTATGGCGACACTTGGGGGAGGCCTATGTCCTACAGTGGACGTCTTTCGGCTGAAACGATGATGATGATGATGATGATGCGACTCCCTATTGGATTTGAACCTGAACTAGATGTAAAGCTCAGGTATCTTACTCAAGTCACCTTAATTACTTATGCTCATGAAACTAAAGTTCATAAAATAATAAATAAACAGTAAATACCTTATAATTAACATTATTTATCTAGACCAATACTTTGCCAAGTCAACAAATCTGCACCATCGCTACACATCATTATTTTGTCACAACATTCTACACGCCAACACGTTATAATACAGCGCTACTCGACGTAAAAATATAATAGATAATTCCTGTAAAACAAAACAAAACGAGCCAGGTTTACACAACAACAATCGTATCTGATAAGGCTTCGTAAGCTCTCGTCAGGACGCCATGTTCTGTCCTCACTCAGCCACCGCTTTCAGCCCAAAACTTTATGACACCATTTTTTATTTTATAACTGAGTGTTGCCAGCCCAGCCCATTGTTTACTTTTTTTTATTATTCAGCGCCCTACACAATAATTAAAATATATTGAGTTAGCTTTTCCCTTTTCCTCTAGTTTAATTAGTATTCACCCTTTTGGTAATGTCGGCTTTCTATTTCAATTAACGATTTAGTGTGGCAGCGTTTTCTTTCCGCGTGTTTCGGTTGTTTGCCAAACAGAAACATACATTTTCGTTTGTTAATTTAACATGCGAGGACCGGAAAATCAATAGGTAACATTGAAGTATCGCCTGATGACCTCTAAAACATTAATAAAAAGCTAGCAAGGGACCGTTAAACCAAATTTCCAGACAGTATTAATGACTCAATAGTGTGCCCTCTTTCACGCGAACTTCGAATTAGCTGAATTCATTTACTGCAACTGAACATTATTTAGATCGAAAGCTGGTAGGAATTACCCATTCGCACCGCTCGACATTACAGCTACTGAATCGCTGATATTAACACCATGAAGGTCACCTGGGGCGATGTAATCTAGAACAGTAGTTACAAGTGCTGCATAAAGGGTAGAAAAAATGGTATTTGATCGTAGCAGCCAGTAAAATTACAACGTTGAACGAGGACTTTCAAAAGTCAGTGAGGAGAAAGAGGGCCAAGTGCCGAGTGACTACGTTTAATGTGAGCGGGACTGGGTGGCCAGCGCAATTTAAATTTTCTTAAGCTATTTGCATTTTGCAAGACTGAATGGCTATTTCTTGAAAAGTCATTCAATATGGTTATCTGAACTGAGTGAGATAGTAGTCAAACTCAAGCCTATCAATAATAAAAAAAGCCTCACGCCCCAGTAGACATGACTTCCGGAAGGTGAGCAATAGGTAGGTCGCCGTCCGGTAAGTACCTAACCCGGGTCGACAGCACGAGTTGTCAGCATAAATTGACGGGGCTCGGCAGGGCCGATGCCTGCCAGGGCTGCAGGATTATTTGAAAAACCGTGTTACTGTGGCCCTCGCAAAGGACAACTGAAGGAGCATACCCACCTATGCTCCTTTTAGTCAGTTTTAGTCTGGCACTCCCTCTCGCTCTAACCAGGCCGTAGATAATATATTTTCGCGGGACAAATATCAGAGCTTAAATTAAATCCAGCGACTACGCCTGCATGAACTTCAAGAATTATACTTCTTCACAATTCTCGCCACCATTCATTTTTAAACACCCACACATTTTTTATTTCTCACTAGATCTAATTAGGTGACCTACGCAGATGAAGTTGCAGGCAGAAGCTAGTCGCATTTACCTATATAAGTTTAGTCTTTACTGAGCCTCGATAAATATACTAGATTGTAATAATTAAATCACAAATATGTTCTATTTTATCACTACGAATTAGCGGTCAAAAAGTTATCCCTAGGGCAAGCTGTCCATCACTATAGCAAGAGTGTTATAGTGAAGGACAGCTTGCCCTGGGGATACGAGACTTTAGTTTTATGAGATCTAGAATTATTTTAGACTACTAGTGTCACTAAACTGCCACCTAGCAGCTTTGGACTCGGTGGAAAGGCGTGCGAAGAGGCTAATTGGTGATCCAGATTTGGTTAAATCCAATCTTCAAAGCCTTGAGCACAGGCGCAGGGTAGCCAGCCTTTCAGTGTTTTACAGGTTGCATTTTGGAGAGTGTGCGCGGGAATTGCATGACTTGATTCCGCCATCTCATTTCTACCATTGGACAACCCGACGTACGGTGAGTATCCGCCCTTACGTTGTTAAAACATCTAAGGTCCGGACTAAGCGTTTCGCCTCGTCGTTTATACCGCGTACATCGAAGGACTGGAACAATTTGCCTGCTGAGGTTTTCCCATCCGATTATAATTTGGGTGTCTTAGAGTGAATAGGCTCTTAATATACTAGTGCGCCTCACCATCAACGATTGCATCGCTGCTTACTATCAGGTGAGATCGCAGTCAAGCACTAGTTTATATCATTTTTTTAAAAAAAGCTACCTCTTTACCTCTGTCACTAAAAACTAAAGTCTAATATAGTTTAAGCGTGACAGTGATTTTATCGATCTGTCTGCCTCGTTAACTTTAGTTACATAATGAATAATTTATTCAGCAATTTTAAAGTGAGTTATAAAACTAGCGCTATGATTTTCACGGGGCTAAATACTTAGTGGATTATTAATATAAAATAAATACTAAAATCTGACTAAATTATTTTACTATTATGGTATACTAGCTTTTGCCCGCGACTTCGTCCGCGTAGAAGTCGAAAATGGTTTTATTAGGTTTTTTTGAGATACGAAAATATGAAATATTATTTATTATCTTCGTCGTGTGTGATAGTCCATTGAATTGTATGGCGAGCGATATTGTATCTTAAGATAACATATTATAGTATCTTAGCCGTGTGCAGCGCCCCTTAGTGAACTCCACTGCGGATGACGTAACCTACGACAAACTTTTTATTTGCGGTTGCTACAGTAATCGGGTCTAGGGATCGAACCGCAAAATTAAGTTTGTTTTTTATTGTATATACTTTTCCGGGATAAAAAGTACCCAGTGTGGTGCCCAAGATATTAAAGAATAATTATACCAAGTTTCATCGTAATCAAACCGGTAGTTTTTGCGTGATGCCTGAACAAACAAAGAGACAGACAGACAGACAAAAATGTTTTTAATCACATTTTTGGGTTCGGTGTCGGTCTAGTAACACCCTCTGCCATTTATTTTCTTGATATTTTCAATGTACTTACAGAATTTTCACTTTTTTTTTTATTCTCGGTAGGTTCGCGCTTGACCGCCATCTTACCTGATGGAAAGCGACGATGCGGTTGACGATGGAACGCGCTTACCTAGAAGTAACCTATTCACTCTTGACTTAAAGATTTCCGGGTTGTAGCTATCAGAAAACACAAATTCCGGCAAGGACTTCTACAGATTTATTATAAGTATAGACAATAAAATTTATTCTTTACTTAATAACGCGTTTGTTTAGATACGCTACGTATTTAGTTTGTTTATGTAAATTATATTAAGTTATTTATTATATTATACCTATTAAACTATTTATTTGTTTAGTGGTGTATAAATCACAAATAGTGCAGTCATCTCAAGAACCCTTTTCTTTTACTTTATGTGTATATATATATGTTATATTAAATTATATATGTATGTTTATTTTATATATATAAATACTTTTGAACCCTTATTTTTTTATATTTTTCTCTTCACCACTCTTGGTTGACTGGTAGAGAATGCCTTAGGAATTAAGTCCGCCTTTGTACTTTTGTGTTGCATGAAATTTTAATAAATAAATCTATATATATATAAGCGAAATACCACTCACTGATTCTGAAATCTCAGAAAGTATAAAACCAAACTTAAAATTTGGCAGGTAGGTTCCTTATAGGGTGTAAACATCCGTTAAGAACGGATTTTATGAAACTGTACACCTAAGGGGGTAAAACGGGGGTTGTAAGTTTGTATGGAGAAACCTACTTTTACGCGGGTGAAGCCGCTGGCAGAAGCTAGAATTTTATAATTATTAAAGTACGTAAACCTGACGCATTAATGACCTTGAGCATTTGTCTAGCCCTCTTCCCGCCCTCACTTCAACATAATGAAGTGATTTTTTACCGCCCATTGGCGATATCTACGAAAACTAAAAATGTCAAAAAAAAAATTGGCGCGGGTCTTACATGTCAGTTATCACAGAGCAAAAACGTGATAGAAGCGGCAAAGTAGAAAATATTGAACTAGTTTTACTAGTTTCTAGCCGCAGGCTCGAAGCTTACTGGGGCCACGGGTAGTGTGAAAGTGAAACCCGGGGCCCTGGGACGAAGACAAAGAAGGAACAGGATTGGGTTTTTAGTCAGTAAAAGTGTGACACTATCTCGCACTCCGCCCAAGAGCGCGATTTATCATAAGATGATTTTCCCACCCAATAAAAAAAAAAAAACTAGTTTTGTCCGGCTACGGCCAAGCCAAAAGTAAGGTTAAGACTTTAAATATGTTAAATTAGACTTAAGTTTCTATATACTAACACGATTGTATATTTATATGTATGTTTAGGTTAAAGTATTTATCTTTGGGCCTGCGATGCCTGAAAATAAGCAATATCACGAAGAGATACGTAACCAAGATTTATGTAATTCATAATATGATTTAAAAGAATGTCCATGGAGTTTCTTGCACGTTCTTCTCCATAGAGATCTACTCTTTAGAACGTGCAATAATTTAACTTCACTTTTTTGTTTGACTGGCCGACATTTTGACAATTCAAAAGTGCCTGTAATTGGTCTATTTGAAATAACCGTTTCTGATTTCTGTCACAAAACAAAAGTCTATGATCAGTGCGTGTTGCAAGTGATGATATTTGGCTCTGAAATGTGGTCGCTCACAATCATATCGAAAGGCTGATCAAATAAATGAATAATAATAAACATTTATGTGCGTGATCTGATGAGGTGTTGTACGGTCTGGTGTGCTGTGGTGAGGTGTGGTGTGGTGTGGTGAGGACGTAAGTATACATGTGACTGGTATGCAGGCGTGAATGAAGATGTGTATAAGGGTGTTTGTTTTAAGTACCATTCTTGGAATCAAGCATGAGTACACAAGGTACATCAGGGCACCTCTACAGTAGTACGTGACAATTTTGAGTGGTGCTGTTAGGCAGCAAAACTCCTCTTTTTTGAAATATGTTGGAAATAACGTATAACGTAATCGGTATCGTGTAACGTGTGTTCTTTAAACGATTCTATCACCACATAATACAAACCACATAGCAATAAAATCGTGTACTTACACTTACTGTTCCAATTTCGTGAGAACACGTAAAAGCTAAGCTTAATTTTATTCGTAACGTCAGTATGGTTAGTTTTATCAAGAAAATACTTTTTCGACTGACTGTGCTTCCTTAGAAAGTGATTTTTTTTTTCAGATTTCATCTTAGTTATTCTTGCCTTCTATGACTTTGTTCACTCTGCTTATCACTTTCATTTCTCAGTATGTATAACAAATACTTACTAATTAAAAATGAACATGGTGATAAATAATTAGGTTCAATTTGTTACAGAATGACGAAAAAAAACCTCACGGTGAAATATCGCTGTGCGGACAGGCCCTAACCCATCAAATAACTAAACCTAATAAGTAAAATAAATACTATTCAAGTATAAACAAATAATATGAATCACTATAGTCATCAATCACACAATAATTATCACACTTTGAGTGATACATCTACGTAAATACGGGAGCGTTTTGGCGAGAAAAATGACGTGCGTCCATCCATCCGAAGGGCCTAGACGCCTGTATGATTAGATATTTTGATATCTACACGTACGAGATTTACAAGACTCGTTGCCCAAAAAAAAATTGTTAGTAAAAAAGTATTTGTATAATATTTAAAATCATTATTTTCGCTCTATATAGATATAAATTTCATGTTGCTAACTGCTCCGGTAAAAAAGTTAAGAAACAAACAATACACAAACAAAACTCATTTTATTTCTGTCGTTTGTAGTTATTTTATTAAACCATTTATGAAAAATATATTTGTACAAAATCGAAGACCACGAATCAAAGTATTGCATATATTTTTTTTTTTCAATATTTTGATGACATTTCAAGGTACTTTATATAAGTCGAAAAACGTATATTTTTAAAAGGAGCCCCTTCGTCACCACGAAAACATACACGTACAAAAGGTAGCAATATTTTTACATTAACTATAACGCAGTAAGAACTTGAAAAGAAAATGCTTCTATTTTTTTTTTTGGTTAATTCACTTCATCCATCATCTGGCGCTACATATACACATAAATAGTAGTCGACTTTAATAAAGTTTAGTTCTATTTTGTACGAAATACTTTGTAAAATATAGAATACAAACATAACATAGGAGGACCTCGTTACCGTGGTGTACCGACAGTCGCTTGCACCCGGTGTTGGTTCCTAATTGGCCGTCATCCCCATTTTGGCACACTACCGCACGATTTGAAGCATGCTATAAAAACCTACACACTAACATAAAATAAATCTATAAACCCATTTGGCACCTCCATCGAATTCACTTACTTGAAACAAATACAATTTTGTGAGTTCTAACAAGAACATTATAATCAATTAATATTCAGTATGCTGCGTTCCAGAAAGAAAAAGAGAAAGAAAAACTTCACTATCACTTAATAGCAATAATTATATCGTACGTATAAAGTGTATCATAATTCGTACAAAAAAAAATACTAAATCATAATTTCACTGTTGGACATTAATGCTAGCGAATGAGGTGGCCGCTTGCATGAGGAAACGGACTTCCTCACGCCCCAGCCGCTGGAATCCCGCCCCGATTTCCAGCCACCGTAGGCGTGGGCTTGCGAAAAGCGAGCAATGGATAGCTCGCCGTCCGACCGTCTGGTGGTCTGGTCCAGAAACCGTCCGGTCCGAGTCCGACCAGCGCGTAATGTTCCATGTGTGTCTCAAGATGTCAGCAAAACCCATCGGGGTCAAAGTCTACTGGGGCCATAGGTTGTGCGAAAGAGAACCTTGGGATCCAGGAACGAAGATCAAGAAGATGTGGGTTTTAGCAATTAAAAGTCAGATACCCTCCCGCACTAAAAGGCTTCTCCCATATTTTTGTTCTTTATGTGTGTACTGTGAAATCGTCAAATAACTTCTATCGCTCTGGGTGAAGCGAGAGGAAGTGTCAGACTATTACTGAAAAAAACCCTCCCGTGTCCCTTCAGTTAGAGTGTTTTTAATATCGTACGGTTCTGATCACGCTTGCGGGATTGCTCCGCACGCGTAATCCCCGCAATTGTCCATTTCATACAAGTATTTATTGTAATGCGTGGAATACGCACGCGGGACGCGTCTTTTTTTTTCATTTTAATATTTTTTGCATGCGGGGCAAAGCCGCATGCGTATTAAATCCGTACAAAATTAAAAACGCAAAGGGTTCTAGAGCCGCAGTAACTTTTTCATACAATCCAGCATCCTAAATTAAAACTACCTTCAGATCTATTTCCAAAGTGCCTATTTTATTTACTGTTGAAAGGTTCGCGCTTGACCACTGTCTTATTTATAATAGTACATAGGCGGACTTAATGCAAAAAGGCATTCTCCATTCTTATATGATGGAAAGCGTCGATTTGGTCGACAATGGAGCACTCTAACCTAGAGGTAACCTATTCACAGATCCCCAGGTTGTAGTTCTGGACGATAACATCCCAACCATACAACGATGGACTATTTAACAATTTCCTTGTATAAGTAACATTGTTTTGCTTGCAACCAGAAATGGACTTGGAAATACCACGAACCGTATCATATTCGTTGCTGCAGCATAAAATACGAATGTTTTGCTTCAATTTCATACAATTTCTTCGGCTGGCAGACCGCAGACGGGTTCATGCAAATTATATAAACGTGTAGCCACGACGATCGTAGCCCGAAGCAAACAAAATTCGTATAATACATTAATGATGAAGTGTACTTGTGAACCTATTCTGAAAGCTCACAAATTAAAACTAAACAATTACTTTTTCATTTTATGAGAAAACAATATTTAAATAAAGTAAATGTTTTTTGCTCAAAACAAATCTTATAGCATGTTCATTGTTTCAATGTATATAAACTAAAAGAAAGAATTCTGATTTTTGATACGCTTTGATACGCTTCGGGCTGGTGGCCTCTAAACCCTGAAATTCTGAGAGGATTTGCGATTTGCGATTGCGATCGCTGAAAGGTGCTCTGGAGTGACGCCACTTGCACGTGGAGTTGATCAGAAACAAATAATGTATAACTACCAAACAAGTTCACGGACGTCATGCCCGTGGTTTAAATGTAAGGTAGGAGTGTGGTTTTAGTCAGTAGGAGTCTGACACTGCCCAGACTGGCTCGTCTGTGAGGCAGCCTGGGCGTCTATTAGGATTTCCCACTCCTGCCGAAAAAAAAATGGGGCCGACCGTAAAGCATGAATCAGACGGTTACAATATAGTGTCCAGCCTATTCTCTATAGCCTTAAAGAGATACATATAATCGGACGACAAGACCGCTGCAGGCAAATTGTTCCTAATCTCTCTTCGTGCGAAACGCTTAGTCCGGACCGTAAAGGTGCCCACAACATAAGGGTGAAAACTCGCCGTACGTTATGTTGTTCGATGTTAGAAAGGCGATGGCGGAATCAAGTCATGTAATTCTCGCGCACACTCTCCAAAATGCATATGAAATACCGAAAGGCTGGCTACTTTTGGCTTATTACACATTCACATTTCATGATTTAAAACTTCAAAAAAAGAATAAGTTACAAATCAAAAACTTTATTAAAATTTCAAATAGACCATTAACAGGCACTTTCGAATAGTCAAAATGTCGGTCAATCAAAAAAAAAGTGAAGCTAAATTGCACGTTCCAAAGCGTAGATCTCTATGGAGAAAAACGTCCAAGAAACTCCATGGACACTCTTTTAAATCATGTTATGACTTACAAAAGAAATTATTTTAACAGCCCTATTTTAAAATAAAAAAATACATTGTAACTTTTTTATTTATGATTTTAAGCAAGGAAACTAACTTCGGTTATTTACTTTCCATGTTCTCATACTAAAAAGGGCCGGGTACCAAGTGGGACCTTTAGGAGCAAACTTTTCACTTTGTACCATGTCATCATGACACTTCAGCGTCCCTTACTACTTGAACATAAGCTAAAAACTTCTGCCGAGCTTGAAACGACTGATACGATGTCAACAGTAACAATGATAATGGACCAAACAAAAAAGTCCATGTTGTAAGTATTTGACTCACAGAAGTTTTTTCATATTCTTATTAAAAAAAACTGAGCAAGTGCGAGTCGGACTCGAGTCCTGAGGGTTCCGTATAAACTTATGTTCAATTCCCGAATGGGGTCTCGTAGATTTTTCCGAATCGGTAAAAAGGTTTTTTTTTGTGACATAACAACTAATTTACTGTTTTCAGATTTATTCCTATATCTGTGCCATAAAACCTTGTTTTATACCAAATTTTAGGATTCTGGCTCAACGAGAAGTACCCTATGAAATTTGAATACACGTTTTTTGCGACATTAACGACCGTATCTTTATTTTTCGTTAACTTAGAAGTTTGATTTTTTCACAGCTTCAAGAGACCGCAAAGTTAGTTACATGGTTTTAATTTCAACTCGATACCTACACGCGTTCCCAAGATAAAATGTCTTGACAGACAGACAGACGGACAACAAAGTGATCCTATAAAGGATCCATTTTTTTTGATTTTGAGATACGGAACCATAAAAAATGACAAAATATGGGAATCATTTCTCTTGCTTGAACAAGTAGGGAAAAAAAATCAACCTTACTCAAATAGCCACCATACAACTGGAGTATAAAGACTTTCATAATTATATGCTACTAGCTTTTTTTCGCGACTTCCTCCACGTAAATTTCGTTTATTGCGAAATTTAATTTGTATTCAGAAGTAGTCTATGTCCTTTCTTGAGATTTATACTTAAATACTTAGTAATTTCATAGATAACAAATTACATCGAAATTGGTTCAGTAGTTTAACCATAAAAGCGGAACAAACAAACAGAGTTACTTTCATATTTAAAAAATATGGATGGATTACATATAGATTGAAGAGTAGTAGGCAACAAAATCGATGTTCCAGGTTGCATCGTGGCCACCGAGGCATGCAGAAACTTTGCTAATGTCAATATTGATGTTTGAAGACGCTGACTAAATTGGTTATGACGATTACAGAGAATAATGGTTCTATGCATGAAAAATAAATTAATGACAGGCACCTGTACCATGACATTTAAAGTAAGATTGTTTCATTCCTACTTCCAGTGTGGGTAAGAGATGGCGCTAGACAACCTGTATAACTCTGTCTCTTGCTCACACTGAAATAAGAATGAAACAATCTTACTTTGAACGTCATGTCAATCCCCCTGGTCTGGGTGTTTGTGTCGAAAAAATCAATCCCATCCATCAATGATTGCATCTCCGCTTACCATCAGGTGGGATCGCAGTCAAGCACTGGTTTACATCAATAAAAAAATAAAATAAAATAAACACTCTCCGCGCTTACTGTAGGTACTTATGTATGACTTTTTGTTTTAATCCTAAATAAACAGAATAACTCGTCAGCCTGTTAACAATCAAAATTCACACAGAGCAATGAAAATAGACAATCGACATAACAAATGCATTTTGCTACTATCAAGATTAGTTAGTCCAGAATCAGCTGTCAGATCACAGTACAAACCAGCAAGTTAGCAATCAGCTTTCAGCGCTGCGCTGCCACTGTGCATTGTGGACCAGATAACGAACGAGTTAATATTAAATGCCTTTTTGAAACAACGCGCTGGAATATTCATCACTGTTTTGAATTACAGCGCTTTGATGTGCTGTTAGCTTTAAGTGCAAAAACTACGGTACCTAGGTAATAAAATCAACACTACTCGTATATACGGGCGTAAAAGTGCTAAAGTGGGTAAAGTGCTACTCGAAAAACTATTTTGATATTCTGGTAATCTAGCAAGTGTATTTATTAGGTACTTACTATTAATAATGGATATTGGTTAACATTTTAATAGGAACCCTCGATATGTTTTAGTAAGTATCAATCAGTATTGTATGATTTTATCAGACTTATGGCACTTTCATGAATCCGTACAGAGATACAGATGCCTGCTAGGGCTATGAGATCGGTTCTGAAAAGAAAATACTCATGGTACTGGAACGCAAAAGGTAAGTATAGTAACATAGGTGTGGTTTTAGTTACACCTTCTCGCTCCACCCTAGCACGAGAAGTCATAAGATGATCGCCGAACTCAAAAAAAAAACAGATACAGATCGGTGTGTAAACTCGTTAAAAAATAATTAGCCAGTTTTGACATTTTGAGAAATACCCTAGAATGTAACTTGGAACGAAACTGAAAAAAACAAAAAAATAATGATTATATAAAGTGTTAGTGTTGTGTAAATTTTTTTGGCGCGTTAAATAATATGATGGAATGTATTACGAGTATTCTTTTCGCGTATTTAAGTAACCGTTATGATAGATGTCAAAAAGGCCTTTTATTTTTTGACAACTGTAGTGTTCAACGCGCCTCAAAGAGATGACAGTAAAACTAAAGTGCCTGCTAGACCTGCGGTATCGTTTAAGAGTAACCGTGGCCCTAAAAAGGCAAATGAAGGACACAGGTAGGTTTTAGTCAGTAACAGTTTGACACTCCCTCTCACTTCACCCTAAAGTAGGAAAAGTCTTTTTTTAATATCCCAAATCAAAAATAAAATACAGAGATACAAGTACCTTATTTAAGTCAAGACTTAAATATGGAACTAACGATCTTGTCCTAGCTCAAGGAAATCTATTAGCTTTATATTGCTGTTAAGGGCCTATTACACCACTCGTTATTCAGACAGACTTACAGGGTTACCATGACGTTCAAAGTAAGATTGTTTCATTCTTATTTCAGTGCGGGTAAGAGACAGAGCTAGACAGGTTGTCTAGCACCATCTCTTACCCACACTGGAAATAAGAATGAAACAATCTTACTTTAAACCTCATGGTACAGGTCCAAGTCTATGTATATCTATGTATCTCATCGTTCTATTTTATTCTTTTACACGACGTTGGTGTAAGGTGCTCGTTTTCTTGTGTGACGCTCCATAGACTAAGACTGTCTGAATATCGAGTGGTGTAATAGGCACTTTAGATAGAATCGAACTAACGAAGACCTGACGGCATCGATTTGGGCTACGGAAATGCTCGAAACAGTTACCGCGTCCCTGAAACGCAAAGACCAACTGAAGAAACACAAGTGAGTTTTAGTTAGTAAAATTATTCAGTACCAGCTTCTGCCAGCGGCTTTTCTCGCGTGAAAGTAGGTTTTTTCCGTACAAACTTTGGACTCCCGTTTCATCCCCTTAGGGGGTGGATTTTGGAAAAATCTCTCTTAGTGCTCGCCTACGTCATAAAAGGAAACCTTGTGCAAAATTTGACGTTCTGAGGCCCAGTAGTTTCGGCTGTGAGTTGATATGTCAGTCAGTCAGTTTTTCCTGACCTCCTGCTCTTTTATATATATAGATTACCGCTATTAACAATAACGTTTCTGAAAACAAACCGTTATCCAGAATGCAATATGCCTAAGGTAGACTTGTTTTTTAACAGTTTTAACGAATTTAGAAATTATTTGTATAAATTGTAATTACAACAGTGTCATTTAGATTGTTTCATCTTTACTGGCAATAAACATTGAGAGCTGTGTACAGTAATAATTGGACTTCAGATTTATGTACTGTATGTTGTTTTAACTGTTCTGATTGTCTTAGTATGTAGTCTGTCACTATACTTATTAAAATAAAATAAAATTCTGACATTCAGTCTCGTTCCACCAAGAGCGAGAGTTATAAGACGAGCATTAGTTTAACATGACACAGTCACACACCCTCTCACACTCACACACTACACTGTATTAATTGAATGAAATTGAATTTGAACTGATGTTATTATTTTTTTAGTTTTTAATTTAATATTGTATTATTAATTAATGGTTTTCATCTGTAATTCTAATGTTTTATAATATTGTACTAATTTTTTATTTTATTAATTTTGTGCTTGTGTTTTTAGAAATTTTGTAATTCAGCTCAATGGCTAATGGCTACTATCTATATTAACTTTTATTTATTGAGGGGTTTGGCGCTAATAGCCGAAATACAGGCTTTTGTCTAGTTCGGCTACAGATGTCTCATTCTTTTGTTCTACAAAAATATAGCCTACAAATCAGTTGCAAAACTGTAAATTTATTTAAATAAGCTCATTATTATTAATATTATGCTGCAAAATATACAGTTCACTACACAATGCTCTTACATTTGTGAAAGGCGCTGTGCCGGACAGATGGAATATAAATATTGATCGTTTTAGAAGCCGTCTGTTGGTGCCTAGGAACGTCCAAGTTCTTAACAAGTTTAGACACTTGACTTAGAACAATGCTGGCAACGGTTTACTTTAATATAAGTGGTGAAACTCTCAAGTGTCCCCACGTACATGTCAGATGTATCGTTAGGAGACAATCTATGAAGATCTTGACCCTAGATAATAAAATATGACGAAGATAGCAATAACAATTGTCGAAATTCTTTCTAAAGTGTGACTTTATTTATTTTTAGGGTTCCGTACCTCAAAAGCAAAATACGGAACCCTTATAGGATAACTATGTTGTCCGTCTGTCTGTCTATCAAGACCCTTTATCTCGGGGACGCGTGGAGGTATCGAGTTGAAATTAAAACCATATACTCAGGTCTGCGTACCCTTGAAGCTGTTAAAAATCAAACTTCTGAGTTAACAAAAAAAAAGATACGGCCGTTTATGTCGCAAAAAACTTATATTTCAAAACTCTCAAGGGAATCAAAATTTATAGGGTACTTACTTCCCGTTGACCTAGAATTGTGAAATTTGGCATCAAGCAAGATCTCATAGCACAACAATAAGAAAAATTCTGAAAACTTTAAATTTGTATTTATTTCACAAAAAGAAACTTTCTTTGCGATTCGGAAAAATATTCGTAACTAAATTCGGGAATTGAACTGTTTTCATACATAAGTTTGTACGGAAATCTCAGTGCGCGAGTCCGGCTCGCACTTGTTTTTTTTTTAAACATTACCCTTCAAGGCGTTCAAGTATTACGTAACGCAATTTGGGGGGCAGGGGGAGTCTTGTTGAAACATTATGATGCGTTACGGAGGCGGGAGGGGGTTTCGAACAACGCATTACGTAACATTGTTTTTTATTTAAATAAAAAAAACAAGGGTATTAAAATCTCCCAAGTTGGTAACTCTTTTTTGTTTATGGTTAACGGGGAATCCCCCGATTGTATTGTACGACATTTTCATATTGCTCTCCCAAGTTGGCAAATATTTTCGGTTTTGTTGTGACATTTGGTTAAAAAATGGTCAGTTGGGTGCTACATAACGTTTATGGGGGGGGGGGGGGGGGTACAGGAAAACGTTACGGCGCGTTACATGGGGCGAGGGAGAGTTAAAAATTTACAAAATTTGCGTTACGCAATACTTGAACGCCCCATAAGGCACCCGCTACTTATGCATGAGGTTACGGGTTCGATTATCAAGTACATTACGGACATCCCGTGCCTCGGAAAGCACGTAAAACCGTTGGTCCCGGTTGTTACTCGGTCATTTTTTTCTGTCGTTACTGGTATTCAGACGCCTAAAAGTCTATCCAAAGAGCATTGCCCAATAACTGAGTTGTGGAGGTCTGATTGGCAGTCGGTCTAAGTAAAAATAAAGGTATTCAGCCGCATCTGGGTAGACTGGAAGCCGATCTCAAGCTAGTTAGAAAAAGGCTAGGAAGATTATGACACTAGGACTCACACTCCTGTATCACTGGTGCGTAACCTCTCACATACTTTAGACACCCAGACCCAGAACAACTATCTGCAGGTCCTACAAATACATGGTGTCTTTGACATTGACGTACAAACGAATACCGTGGATCCAGTACATGATTAAGGACCCCCCAGTAGTGGAATTTTTCGTCGGTTTTTTTCTAATCTTTTTTTTTAAAAAAAAAACTTTGTTTTTTAATTTAAAATGTATAAAATCGTTATTCAAACATTTTTCGTGAAAAAAATGAATGAATTACTTTTAAAATAAAAAATGTCATCAGGCTTGATTAGAATAACGATTTTATATACCCCAATGATTTTTAATTAGTTAATTTTTAATCCGATTTTTGTTTTGTTTTTTACTAAAAATATCATCGGGGTTGGTTAGCATGACGATCTTACACAGTTTAAGTTTTAAAAAATACCGATTTATTTTTTACTTAGTAAAAAGCCGACGAAAAATTCCATCACTTGTCCAGAATCATGTACAGGATCCGTGGTATTCGTCTGTGCGTCAATGTCAAAGACACCGTGTATTTCTACCGTAAGGGAATCGACCCCCGACACGCAGTGCAATAGCCAATCGCTCCAATCGTGTCTTCAAAATGTTAGTAACACATTTTGCCTAAATTCTCTTTTACAGAATCTGTATTACTTTGCATTTGTATAAGGTAAAATTAAGAATTAAGTGGAAACTACTTCAGACCAACGCACACGTGGGCTTGATATTCTAAAGTAGCTCTACAAGACTATTTGCGATGTCATAATATAATAATAACGCCATCTAGTCCCAAACTAAGCAGAGCTTGTGCTATGAGTACTAGATAACTCATAAATATCATCATCATCATATCAGCCGATAGACGTCCACTGCTGGACATAGGCCTCCCCCAAGCGTCACAAAGAACGGTCCTGTGCGTCACAAAGAACGGTCCTGTGCTTCTCGCATCCATCGGATTCCCGCAACCTTTATCAGGTCATCTCTCCACCTTGTAGGAGGCCTTCCAACGCTGCGTCTTCCGGTACGCGGTAGCCATTACAGATCTTTTCGGCCCCAACGGTCATCTGTTCTGCGAGCAAACTACTAATAAACATACTTATATATTTCTAAATACATACATAATATTGATAAATTACATCCAGATATAGAACAAATAATTGTGCTCATCACACAAACATTTGGGTGGGAATCGAACCCACAACCTTCGGCTTAGCAGTCAGGGCCACTAACCATAGACCAACAGACCAATCATATAAAATGTAAGGAGACCCGGGTCCAGATCGGCGTACACAGCCAACGCGTACCCAATGTAGCTCTACCATTATCCTAAATTTAAACGAGCCTCTAACATTACACTCATTTAAAACCAAACAACGCTTGCTCAGAGCTTCTTCCCGCATCTCATATTTCAGGCTTATCCCAGATCTTGGAAGGCAAGAAGCGTATTACTTAAGTAAATAGACTTCGCAGTTTCCAGCCCGTGTCCTGATGGGCTGGATTGATAAAACTAGTTCAAGCCAGACGTCAAGGTGGCGCGACGATGGCGCGAGCTGGCTTGCCGCCAAACGTTATTGTTGTGTTATATTTTTATCTTGAACCAGCAACTTAGCGACTTGTTCTGGCTTTGCACTTTGAAATAAATGACAAAGACATATGATCGGCGGTCGTGTTTTTAGTTTTTAATCTTTGGTTGATATTTTTAGTCGACGTTAAATTGATTTCTTCTGTGGCTTGATTTCGGAGTTAGTTTTGATTTAATGTTTACTAAAGCTGGCAATGTACATTGAGACATCTTTTTAGGGTTCCGTACCTCAAAAGGAAAAAACGGAACCCTTATAGGATCACTTTGTTGTCCGTCTGTCTGTCTGTCACGACCCTTTATATTGGGAACGCGTAATAGTATTGAGTTGAAATTAAAACCATATGGTTTTAATTAACATAGTATATAATCATGTCTGCGGCCCCTTGAAGCTGTGAAAAAATCAGACTTCTGAGTTGACTAAAAAAAAGATACTGCTGCTTAGGTCGCAAAAAACGTAGGTATATTTTGACACTCTACACGGTACCTACTTTCCGTTGACCTAGAATCCTGAAATTTGGCATGAAGCAAGGTCTTCATAAAAGAAAAAATCTGAAAACTGTAAATACACCCATGTAGTTACGTCACCAAAAAGAAAACTTTTTTGCTGTTCGGAAATCTACTTTTTTTTTAAGTGTAAATTTTTCAATATTTAATTTTCTGTTTTTAGAAGTTATCGACTATTCTTTCTTGTCAGACAGCTTCTGCCAGCGGCTTCGCCCGCGAGAACAATAGGTTTCTCTATACAAACTTTAGAAATTTTGAAAAATTCTTAGTGCTGCTAGAAGCCTTGTGCAAAATTTCACGCTTCACTCCTGGTAGTTTCATATGTGCGTTTATATGTCAGTTTCTCCTTTTATTACATACTTAACTTATGCTGACGTCACTACCATTAGATTACGCGAGCAGGCGAGAGGTAGCGAGATGTTCACTTCCGGCCACCGTAGGCGCGGACTTGCGGACGGCGAGCAATGGGTGGCTCGCCGTCCGACCGTCAGGTAACCTTCCGGACCGAACCCAAGTCGTCGACGACGCGTACCGTTCCACGCGCGCCTCAAGGAGATGTCAGCAATTCATAGGGGCCCAGCAGAGTCAAAGCCTACTGGGGCCACGGGTAGTATGAAAGCGAAACCCGGGGCCCTGGGACGAAGGCAAAGAAGGAACAGGAGTGGGTTTTTAGTCAGTAAAAGTCTGACACTATCTCTCGCTCCGCCCAAGAGCGCGATTTGTCAAAAGATGATTTTCCAACCCAAAAAGAAAAACCCCACTCTTCCTCATATCAATATTTAAAATGCTAATTGCTGCTTTAATAATTAAACAGCCTCTAAATTAAAGGCGGTTTTCTGAAACAGATTGTTTTTTGTGTTATTTTGTTGTTTCGTACTAGCTTTTGCCTGCGGCGTCACTCACGTACATAAGCGGTTTTATGAAACAGATTGTTTTTTTGTGTTACTTTGTTATTTTTTATAAAATACTAGCTTTTACCCGCGGCTTCGCCCGCAAACACAAAATATAGCCTATGTCACTTTGGAATAAAACAGCTTAATATCGGTGAAAACAATTTAGCAATCGGACCAGTACTTTCAGAGATTATCTCCTACAAACAAAAAAACAAAATCTTTCTAATATTTGTGTAGATATAGAAGAAGGGATATTTAAAAAAAAAACTCTATTCATAAGGCATGGAAAATTACCAGAGACAACACAAACCCGTTATGCTCCCTAAATACATACTTCGTTCACGTAAAACTGACCTAATAGTGTACTTGGTATACGAAGAAGCCGGAACAGGGTCGCCACACGCAACGCGCAACCTTGCCGAAGTAGGTTAATTGTCAGGTGTAGTGGACACTTTGTCCACTAAGAGGTTTCTTGGGCCGTTTTAGCTTATTATATATCTTTTAGTAAATATGGCAGAGTTCAACTTTCATAAAGAGTGCTGCTTGCTTCAATTTAGGTGGAATATCAGGACGTCCTTTTATGTTATCGTAATGTAGTTGTGGCGTCTAGCTTAGATAGTGCGCACATGAAGGACAAAACAGTGTTCGTCATTATATCGATTCGAACGTCAAACCTGGGTCTCATTTTCAAAGACTTGACAATCATTATGAATGTTTTGTAATATACGTAATGATCATTACGTATGTTATAAATGTAAGGACAAGGTCCTTAAACATTTATAAAAGAAAATACCCACCGCGTCTATCTGTCTGTCTGTTATAAACTAGATGGATTTTCATGCGGTCACCAATAGACAATGTTTCATAAGGAAGGTTTAGATAGTTTCACCTAATACATGCATTGTATAATAGAGCAAATGTCACATATTTGTAACACCGTGCGAAGCTGGGGTGAGTCGCTAGTATATTTTAAAATTAAAATTCGAATGGCAGATAGTTAAGATTTCATATAGGCTCAAGGCTTTTACACTAATACGACAAAAATGTGTCAAAAAAAAGTATCCGTGCTTGCACCATAGCTTTGTCTAGAAGTAAGGTCTGTCCTAGACAGAACAGAAGTTTGTTATCTTTAGGAATGAGCGTTTTTCATTAGGTACAAAGCGTGAGAACATTGATGTGTTAGAGGGAAAGTATATAAGCAGAGTGACATTAAAAAGTAAAAATCATGTTCAATATTTTATTATTATTTATTCATGAAATAAGTTCAAAGTATTTTATAAACTGAACTTAAATACTAAAAGCCTTTGTATGTAACTTCGGCATTAAAATGGGAATGAAACTTTTCCCATACATTGCTGGAATGTACTTTGTTTTTCTTTTCGCCAAATGAAAACCTAGGCCATACCTTAAAGGACTGTATGATAAATCAATAGCAAAAATAATTATGTCTACCAAGCGTAACCAAACGAAGTTAGAAACTATTTAGTATTTTGCTATAATTTGTTATCAGGCGTTATTTTTCTTAAATAAAAATACTGTATGTCTGATATTTTAAGTTTACTATTGTTAAATATAGTTTTAGTTTCGGTTTTTATGGTGAGTGCGCATTAAATAGTGTCAATCACTATCATAACACTGACGCGTATCTTTTCGTTTCGTTTATCACTCGTAGCTCTCGCTGGAACGCCCATACCAATCTGCTCCGACTTTCGGTACCTCGGGTCGCTTATCCAAGGAGATGGCGAGGTAGACCGAGACGTATCACATCGGATCAATACAGGATGGATGAAATGGAGACAGGTCACTGGAACAATCTGTGACCCACGGATGCCCCTCAAGTTGAAGGGTAAAATCTACAAGTCCGTGATAAGACCTGTCATACTGTATGGATCAGAATGTTGGGCTGTGAAAAAGACGGATGAAAAAAGATTGCATGTAGCGGAGATGAGAATGTTGAGATGGATGTGTGGTGTGACGAGAATGGATAAAGTGAGAAATGAATATATTAGAGGAAGTTTGAAAGTGGCGCCAGTGACTGAAAAGTTGAAGGGGAATCGTTTGTCTTGGTATGGTCATGTTAAGAGGAGAGATGAAACACATGTTACTAAAAGAGTTATGAGTATTCATGTGGATGGGTGGAGAGGGAGAGGGAGGCCAAAGAAAAGATGGATGGATTGTGTGAACAGTGATATGAAAGAAAAGGAAGTTAGTGATAGTATGACGGTTGACAGGATAGAATGGAAGAAAAAAACGTATTGCGCCGACCCCAAATAAGATGGGACAAGGGCAGGAAGATGATGATGATGATATCACTCAATTTTTTAAACTAGTTTAAATTATTTAAATCTGCGAATGTAGAAAAAATATAACAGTTATAACCAATTCAATCTATTTTATCAATGGAAACCTAAAAAAATATTACGTATCATATCCATGTCATTTTATTACAACGAAAATAGGTAAAGCCTGACAAAAATATACTAGCAATGCTTCTATGCGTATCTTTGTTCAGTTACGGTTTAAAGACCTGGTTCTTTTTGCTATTGATTTATCGTATTGACCTCTAACCTATAACCTAAGTTTCATTTCTGGCGAAAAGAAAAAATAAAAACATGCCAATAGTTTGCATTGGCCTTTGATAGTGATATTTTTATTTTGAATACCTACATTAACGCTATTTACTTTACTACTTTCGACTCTTATTACAATATTTTAGAGTAAAGTGTTGTCAAATATATTCAAGACGTTTTAGATTTGAATCCTATTTCTAAAATATTACACTCACACACACACGGTATTCATTTGCCTATATAAAGACATAAAATAAAAACGACTAAAAAATCTAGCCAAGTGCGAGTTAGACTGGCGCACGAAAGCTACCGTCGTACCATACCATCCGTAGCGAAAAAAAAAATGGAAAAAATCACGTTTGTTGTATAGGAACCCTCCTTAAATATTTATTTTATTCTGATTTTAGTATTTGTTGTTATAGTTGCAATACAAATACATCATTTGTAAAAGTTACAACTGTCTAGCTATCACGGTTCATGATATACAGCCTGGTGACAGACGGACAGACAGACAGACGAACGGACAGCGGAGTCTTAGTAACAGGGTTCCGTTTAGCACTTTGGGTACGGAACCCAAACTATACCTATCAGTATAATAGTAAAAGAAAATCATTGAGAATATACTCATCAAAATAATATTCAAAACGAAATACAAATTGAAGCAATCAGTATTCAGTTTCAGTACAATGAATAAAAACAACAAAATTGTTTGGTCGTGACAATTAAATATTATATCTATACTTATGTCTAGAATTCTAAATGAGACGTTTTATGGACGGTCGTAGCTTTTACGACCTTTCGCCCTTTGAATGAAACCTTAATTATATTTAAGAGCACAATTTCATTTTCTAAATAATAAAGAAAAAGTATGGAATCTTCATCTTAACATTTTACGAGCTGTTATTATGTTCTGCTCTGCGACAAGTATATTCCACTTTGGTACTTTCTCTGTGGTATGTCTTTTACATAAAACATTCTGCCGATATACTCGTAAAGCTTGAATTCAATATTTTGGAATGTCTTTGTGATGTTAGTAAAGGTTTCTACGAATAAAATTCTTTAGTCACATATTTATATAAGTCACTTTTTATATATTTTCTGTTTTATTTCTTTTTTAGTGTTCCGCAACCAAATGGTAAAAACGGAACCCTATTACTAAAACACCACCGTCTGTCTGTCTGTCGCCAGGCTGTATCTCATGAACCGTGATAGCTAGACAGTTGACATTTTTAAAGATAATGTATTTCTGTAGCCGCTATAACAACAAAGACTAAAAACAGAATAAAATATTTAAGTAGCGCTCCCATACAACAAAAGTGATTTTTAACAAACAAACACCGGGACAGGTAAAACTAAAAAAAGAAACTTAAAATATAGTGTCTAATGTTGTATATACATTGGTACAAAACACTTCGTGCGCGACTCCGACTCGCACTTGGCCGGTTTTTTACTTTACTTTTAGTTTTTTACTCACTCAAAACTGTAATTTCTAATAAGGTTACACTGTTTCCGCCGTTTAAAGGTCTCAGCAGCCGCAGCGGCAGCGCTAGCACAGCACGCCGTACTTGGAACATGGGATGGCGCAAGGGTATCGACACAGGTTGCGTCCCACACCAGAGGCTTATCCATGTTCCACGGTGCTAACGTCATACCATCAGGTGGTCTTCCAATCGTCACGTACCAAGCCATTAGGTTCTAATACAGCAGACACGTCGGCGATGACAAGAGTTCGACGAATAATGTCATTGATGCTTCCGTGCAATGCTATGCGGCCTGCACTTCTGCAGCAGGACAGATCATGGTGTCCGAGGCCGTCGACAGCTTCGCCACAGTGGCACCGATGTAGAGCAACACAAGGTGCGTCTAAGCGTAAACAGGTTGCTAGCGGAAACGATGCGTCATCCATCTAGTGTCTGTGATGGATGACGCAAGTGCCTGAAGCCATAAGCCCGACTCCCATTCCCCCACAGCAGACGCGCACCCTCAGCAGTACTTGAAGACGTGTTGATTAGTTTGTTACGTATAATACTGCAGAGCGGCACATCCCACCGTCTCTGCAAGGACAGGTTGTCGGACAAATCCGTGTTGAGACAAGCTATTTTCCAAGGGTCTACCTTTTATAGCAGAACTTTTTACGTCATAATATTGTTTTGCATAACAACGGATAGCATAAACTTCATTTCGCAGAAAATCATTTCGCATACACTCAGTTGTCATACATTCAAAACTCATAATTTTGTTAGTCAGAATCATCTTTAGGCATAATGTTTATATCCATAATAATTAAAAAGCAGAACCATCATATCGCAGAAAATTCACAGTCAGAATCGTCTTTTGGCATACATTTTACAAAACAGTTGATTGTGAAAATAAGTTGTTTTTAGTTCCTTGTAAGAAGCATTCAAACATGCAAACAAGAATACACCATGATATTACTACTAATATCAAAACGCTAACCTGAATGCTAATTACAAAAATATTGTCGGCTTGGATGCATGTAGCATGCAAACAGGCATACAACATGCAAGCAGGCATGCAACATGCAGCATGCATGCAGCATGCATGTGACATGCAAGCAGGCATGCAACATGCAGCATGCATGCAGCATGCAAGCAGGCATGCAACATGCAAGCAGGCATGCAACATGCAGCAGGCATGCAGCATGCAAGCAGGCATGCAACATGCAGCAAGCATTGTTTCTGTCACGGCTCCGGCGCTGCGGGGTTTGGGCGGCGCCACGCGAGCTTATCGTCACAGATGGTTTTAACGCTCACCACCGCAGCTTCGGCTTGCTGGCCGGCTTCGCCGGCCAGCCTCAGCCGCGGTGGCGGGCCTTCTAACCACCTGCTCCTCAGCTCGCGGGCCGCCCTACCCCTCCGCGCCTACGCGGGTTTAAATTACACTCTAGGGGTAGGGCAGACAAGACTGCGTAAAGTCGGTTTCGCAGCGATTCGTTTCTGTCACAAAATTTTGCAGCACAACGTATTGACTTTTTATGACACTAATTTAATCTAATATTGAAAATGCTACCAATACATGCTATATTTAGAACATTTTATGTCACTTTTGCAGACCATTCGATTTTAAATACATTGCACGCAGGTTATCTAACCATTCGACAGCCTAAATTTACTTTATTTAAATTATCAGTTTTATTCCATATATTATAAGTTTTTGATGTTTTGAACACTAATTTTTACAAGAAGATACATACATCTATTTTAATTTTTGATGTTCAAATATGCACCCATACCAAATAATCGTATCTCTAAATAAATGTTATGCTAAACAAAATTATGCATAATATTAATTATGGCAAAGGTAATTATGCGAAACAAAATTCTGCCAAGATAAAAGTATGCCATTGTAAATTCGGACACGTAAATATTCTGCCAAACAAAAGTTATGCTAAATAATTTTTATGCCTTAAAAATATTCGATTAAATAAGATTATGCCATGTGAGTTATGCCAAATAAAAATCGGAGTATCAAGATTCTGCCAAATAGAAGGAACCCATTTTCCAAGCGTTCAACGCATCGGACAAACACGATACCCCAACATTTATTTAACACCAAACAGTGAGGAAGATAAAATATTCCTGGTTAATGTTTCAATACTGTGCATCGAGGAGAGGAAAGCTGGTAAACTGGATGCCGAGGCTACTCAGCCGAATGAGAAGTGTGGCTTGCTGCCACGCTCGGTCTTCCAAAGCCACATTCAGGATTGAAGAAAGTGTGTTCCTACTAATTAGATCAATTTTTTCTAAAAGTTGTGGGTGTTTCCAAAGAAGGGAGGAGCGAAGACTATATGTACATTTGGTCCAAAACAACAGTATCGCATGAATGTAAAAGCCGAATGCATGTTAATTTTGAAAACTGTTTCCGAAACGTCAGTTTAGACGTCGAAATGAATTCTAATAAGAAACTATTTAACAAGTCGTATAATAAAGTAACTTATCAAATAACACGGGATAAGGGCAGGAAGATGATGATGATGATGATGATCTCATATTGTGCAATATTTCTAAGAAAATATGCATACACGTCCGGAGGCAAGTGCAAGCTTGTAAACACATTGTAAAGCATCATAAAACTAGCTTATCCTACATTTTCACAGTTTAGTAGTCTCAAGACGCAATATTATGTAAAAATGGACACGTAAGCCATTACACCATATTATATCTTAATAAACTGAGTAAAAAATAATGCATTTGACATTATTACATAAAGACATTCTTATATCGCAAAATTACACTTCGTAACCAGATAACCCTGTATTTTTAGGAAGACTACAGGAGCTTAGCGCAAGTTTTATAATGCGCAAAAGTAAAATGATCCATTGCAGTAAATAAAATCGGAAAAATATATGTTATTCTTCAGGATAAATGCTAGAGAGATAGGTAGTATTTAACATAAAATAATACAATGTGTTCAAAAAAACATAATGCAGTAAATTTCGTACGATATAAATAAAACACGAAGATGCCTCTAAAAATACTTTTATCGATTAACAATTGATTTGGTCTTGGTATGGTCACGTAAAGAGGAGAGATGAAACACATGTTACTAAAAGAGTTATGAGTATACATGTGGATGGGTGGAGAGGGAGAGGGAGGCCAAAGAAACGATGGATGGATTGTGTGAACAGTGATATGAAAGAAAACTAAGTTAGTGATAGTATGACGGTTGACAGGATAGAATGGAAGAAAAAAACGTGTTGCGCCGACCCCAAATAAGATGGGACAAGGGCAGGAAGATGATGATGATCGATTAACAATTGAATTAATATACATGCAACCATTCTGATTGTTTTTCAGATTGCTATAAAATGTTTTACCGTTACAGTGCTTCTTTGCGGCAATACCGCACGGCCTTCTGCGAAGTACCGTCGCTTGGGCGGAGCACCGCCGTGTCCTCGCATTCAGCGATTGGTGGCGTTGACCTCTCGCACGGGGCCGAGGAGCAATGACAGGCAAAAAAAAGGATCCTGTGATTGGATAATTGAATTTTTAAGTGATGGTAGACAATTTAATGATAATATTAATGTATGACGCTGTCTTTTTTTTTCGTCTTTTTTCTTCCCATTCACAGATATTTGCCAATCGTTACAGGTAATTTTGAAGAGTGTGCACGGGAATTCCAAGACTTGATTCCGCCATCTCCTTTCTACCATCGGACAACCCGTCATACGGCAAGTATCCACCCTTAAGACTAAACGTTTCGCTTCGTCGTTTATACCGCGTACATCTAAGGACTGGAACAATTTTCCTGCTGCGGTCTTCCCGTCCAACTATAATTTTGGTATCTTCAAGGCTAGAGTGAATAGGCTCTTAATAAACTAGTGCGCCTCACCATTAATGATTGCATCACTGCTTACCATCAGGTGGGATCGCAGTCAAGCACTGGTTTATATCAATTGAGGCAGACCTCCACATCCCTATCAGAATAGCCAGTCGCTCCATATAAAACACAGGTATTCAGCTGCATCCGATTAGGCTGGAAGCCGACCTCAAGCTAGTTGAGAACAGGCTAGGGAGATGATGATGATATATTTCTTCTCTGTTTGTCTTTCCTTCAAATCGCATCTACCATGTTCTCCGGGATCCCGACCCCGATTTCCAGTCACCGCTCGCCATCCGGCCGTCCAGTAACCGTCCGGGTCGAGTCCGAGTCGTCGACGGCATGTAGTGTTCAGATCAAGCAGGGTCGAAGTTTACTGAGGCCGTAGGTTCGCATTCAAAAGGGAAACCCGGAGTCCTGGAACGCAAGCCAAAGGAAGAACTTAGGAGTGAGTTTTAATTAGTAAAAGATAGATGTAATACGAAGTTTTCCGAACTGAAAAAAATGCCATGTTCTATGTCTGATCCACCTTAAGATCGACTGGTAGAAAATGTCTAAGGGCTGTCCCTGCGTTATGCGGGTGCCCGCGGCAACCCCATACAAAAGTGTTCCGTTGCGGTGACCCAAACGGGCACCCGTCGCGGAAAGCCCCGCCTCACGCCCATTTTGCTACGTAATAATGCATAAAAGTTCTCCATCGACACGACTACATGTACACCATTAAAGATGAAATAGCGACACTGCGCAGATAATACTCCGGTTTCAGCTACGGGGACCGTCGTACACGACACACGTGCGACGTCACGGGTCCCGCTTAATACAGAGTTTTCCCTCAGGCATTGTTCGCCTTCAACTAGTGCATAAAATTCAAAGAAATAATTTCCAAATCCTGACGCTACAAGAGGAACTAAAACCAACAACGGGAAATAGATTTATCTATAATTCGCAGGCTGCATCGCTTCAAAATACCCTTCCTAGAAACGTAATTTCGCCAGATTACCATATTCTATCCATTTTCAGGGAATTAATCCTAGAATTAATCCTGGATCCTGTGAGCTTCTATCGACTTTTGAGTAGTGGCTCTATAGTTGGTTAACGAACGTTATATGAAAACAATAGGCTTATGAACGAGTTACCACAGGCTCACAGTTTTGAAATAGTAGCAGACCAAAAATTATATACATATTAATTATGTGGTTGTATTCGTTCTTATTATGTTTTAGACTTATTTATTGACATTTTTATTTAGTTAGGTGTCGTCAATGCTAGAGTGAATAGGCTCTTAATAAACTAGTGCGATTTACCATCATCGGTTGCATCACTGCTTACCATCAGATGGGATCTCAGTCAAACACTAGTTTATATCTTTAAAAAAGGCGAAGTGAATGCCTTTGGCTTTTCTATCAGTCATCCTTCGGGTGATAAAGAGAAGAATAGTGGTAGATGCAACAAAAGGGAAAAAAAGGTGATTTTCTTCTATCAAAATAGAAACATTTGCATTGCTTTCTACTTTGATATAAAAATTCATATTTTTTTGTACGTGGGATTATTTTTTTAGGTGGGAAAATCATCTAATGATAAATCCCGAAAATCTTGGGCAGAGCGAGAGATAGTGTCAGACTTTTACTAACTAAAAACCCACTCCTACTCCTTCTTTGCCTTCGTCCTAGGGCCCCGGGTTTCACTTTCACACTACCTGGCATACGTGGGATGCGGTCTTATATTATATTATCATAGAAAACATTATTATAACATTTGTCAGAGTACAATTGTTAGTTGGCCAATAAATTAATAATAAATTCACGTACTCGGAAATGATTAGCCGCAACTGCGTGGGAAGCATTTACGTAAACTGAGTTACGACTAAGGTTGTCACTAGAATAACTGTATGACAGAATTAGTAGTAGCTGTAAATATAGACCTATTACACTAATATTGTAAAAGCGTAAGTTTGTGAGTGTGTGTCATCATCATCATCATCATTTCAGCCAAAAGACGTGCACTGTTGGACATAGGCCTCCTCCAAATGTCGCCACAATGACCGGTCCTGTGCGTCTCGCATCCATCGGATTCCCGCGACCCTCACCAGGTCATCGGTCCACCTTGTGGGAGGCCTTCCAACGCTGCGTCTCCCGGTACGTGGTCGCCATTCCAGAACCTTTCGTCCCCATCGACCATCTGTTCTGCAAGCAATGTGCCCTGCCCACTGCTACTTAACTGAGTGTTAGTGTGAGTGTGTGTGTATATATTTATTTTATTTATTTATTTAAAAATATTCACAGTACATAACCAAAATACTTATATTCTAAAATCTTAAAGACTAAAAATTTAAATTAAAAAAAAACAATTAAATAAACAAACTGATCAAATACTAATAAACTACAAAAAAACTTAAAAATGAATATATATATTTACACATGTGGTACGGCTTATCATGAAAGATATCCAAATGTGTGTATAATTACTTCTTCATGCTCGAATGGCTGAATGGATTTCCATGAAACTTGGTATTGGGGTAGACCATATCGTGGATTAGCTTATAGGATTTTATTCCAGACTTTTTATTCCGGGAGTATGTTCGCTTGAAATAATTTTCTTGTACCAGGCGATGTCACAGGCAGCAGCTAGTTAATATTATAAAGCTGTAGACTCTGTAGAATATGTCTGTTTGATTGCACGCGCTAATCTCAATAACTACTGGTTATAATTGAATATTTTTTGAATTAAATATGTGGTGGCCAGATCTTAGAATTAATCACTTCATGAAATGGCCAACTAAAACTGTCCAGATCGTTTAAACGTTAAAATTTGATGATATGTCAATCCTCGTTTGGCCATATCATTGATGTAGGATTTCTATGATAATAAAAGGTCTAAAGAAAGTAGGCCAAACGAGGACTGAAATATCATCAAATGC
Organism: Mythimna vitellina; assembly: GCA_949316375.1. Classification (NCBI taxonomy): domain Eukaryota; kingdom Metazoa; phylum Arthropoda; class Insecta; order Lepidoptera; family Noctuidae; genus Mythimna; species Mythimna vitellina. The sequence continues at coordinate 7,166,236 of OX438694.1, read as the reverse complement.
TAACGTTTAAACGATCTAGCCAGTTTTACTTGACCATATCATGAAGTGATCCATTTCTAAGATCTGGCCACGACATATATAACATTTATTGAAGAAGGCTATATAACATCACACTACAACTAATGGAAGAAGCGGAGCAGTAACCATGGTGTTGATAAAACCGAGGGAAACGACTAATTTATAATATCGGGGGTACATCTTATCTTTCTACTTCCTTCTATGGTCCAATTCGACGAATTTTGTTTGACGTTACGCGTTAGCGAAAGTTTGTAAATATATGTGTGTTTGTATGTTTATTACTTCATCATGCTCGAACGGATGAACGGATTTGGTTAAAAATTGGCAAAAGTGTATACCATATTCTGGAACAGCACATAGGATACTTTTTATATTGGGAGTATGTTTCCTTTAGGGTTAATTTTTTAATACCACGCGGACAAAGCCGCTGGCATCAGTTAGCGTAGATATAGATTAAGCTGAAAACTTTACACACTTGGACTTCATAATGTAATAACTTCTCCACCTGTACGCTAGAGCAACTATCCGAAGTTTACCAGAGTGCTACGTTGCGTGATACTTAACAACTTAGTTTGCCCTTATTTGCCCGCAGCCCGAAGGCCCGCACACCGCAAACTGACTTAATATCTCTTATCTACCGCTGTTTCAAACTCACAATCTAATTCAATTTTCATGCTGTCTCATTTGAATAAAAGAAACGCAAATTTGAAACCGTCTGATTCATTTTCTGTAATTTAATATTGAAACGTGACACATAACCAGAGATAAGAGGGCTTTTTAGCGCATGCATGGAGAGAGGCCAGTTCCCACCGTTGGAAGACGGGGAAACTGGTCCTCATCAGGAAGCCGGGGCGCTCTATGGACTCTAAGTCCGCAAACCGGCCAGCTGCACGACGAGGCAACCGGAAAAATGTAATTGCAGGTTGCCTCGTCGTGCAGCTGGCACGACTGGGGCCGGATCTTGCAGAAAGCCTGTTCGGCTTCCACAGAGGGCGCTCCATGGTAGACGACAACGTACGCGTGCGAGCGCTCACAACGCATTCAATACCATGCCCTGGAGTTGCATTAGGGAGGCACTCCAACATCGCTGGGTGCCAACCTACCGCCGAAGTCTGATTTAGGCCTACTTGACGGATAGGTTTTTCATCTACGGTCACCAGAAAGAGTAGAGACAGCGAGAGATATCATGCGGTGTTCTGCAGGGTTCGGTACTAGGACCGCTCTTGTGTAACATCAGGTACAACAACGTGCTGCGTGGCGACCTTCCCAGCTGTATCAGCGTGGTCTGCTACACTGACAACACGATGTTTGTTGGTCTGCTACGCTGACAACATGCTGGTCTTGACGCAGGGAGAGTCGCACCAGAGTGACTGGAGAGACTTCACGGCATCCTCACCTTCCGCTTGACGCAGATCCTCACCGGACATGGTAAGTTCGGGAAGTTCCGGCACCTGATTTAGGTAGAAGAACCACCTGAATATCACCATTGAGCCTCCCGATCCGCCCTAACGTAAAAAAAAAACATAACCTGAGATCGGAATAGATAGTATATTTACCTAAAGTTCATGGAACTAAGAAACATAGAGTTGATAATACCTTCTCTAAATTCCCAGAATCATAAACATGACGATTAAAACCCGGTATTTATGATCGTGCATTTTACTTATTGCGCTTTCAATACATTTGAACTCTATTATTATAACTATTAAAGAATATTATTATGTTTTTAGTATTCTGTACATACTAAAACTGTTAAATTAAAGATCTTTGTTTTAATCTAACAGTTTCAGTACGCAACTTTAAAACTTTTCTATATCATCATCATCATCATCATCATCATTTCAGCCGAAAGACATAGGCCTCCCCCAAGTGCCGCCACAATGAACGATCCTGTGCGTCTCGCCTCCATCGTACTCCCGCAACCGTTACCAGCTCATCGGTCCACCTTGTAGAAGGCCTTCCAACGCTATGTCTTCCGGTACGTGGTCGCCATTCCAGAACCTTTCGGCCCCAACGGCCATCCGTTCTGCGAGCAATGTGCCCTGCCCATTGCCACTAAAGTTGACGATTCTTCGTGCAATGTCGGTGACCTTGGTTCTCCTGCGGATATCCTCATTCTTGATTCGATCACGCAAGGAAACTCCGAGCATAGCCTTTTCCATTATAAAACTTTTCTATATATCATTTTTTAAATAATTTTAGAAGAGGTATTATTGACTCTAATTTACTTACTTCCTCGTGGAAGTATGTAACTTTAGAGACGAACTTTACCTCTACCTGTTCCGATCTCTATACATGACACGGACATTCAACTGAAGCGATATTATTGGCTTATACCCACAAACAGGGTAACTAGGAATGTTGTCCACCTCACGACCTTTATCTTTATAAATTATTCACTTCATAAAATCCCTGTTACGCGAAAGTGGTCTCTACGTCACTAAATAATTCAACTATTGCGATAAGCTCTCTGACGTTATGTAGATGTCTAGGGTTCATCCATTTTATAGTATTTTTGTGGCAAACGGCTTTTCTCTTTTTTTTATTATTTCCATTTTACTACAGGCTTGCGTTTTGTCTAGGTATTTAAGGCACTATAAAGTTTAACTGCGACGTGCGAAATCACGAACAACATATCAATGTTGTTCGTGATTTTGAATTCTTTGTCAAGTTATCTTTTGTTAAAAAATGATTTGCGAAATACGTTTTTTTTATATATACAAATTTTATCTTCTGCAAGCGGCTTTGCTAGAGTGAAAGTAGAAAGCTATCCCAAGGCGATATAATTATGTACTCACTGTATTAAAAGTATTCTATGTGCTATTCCAGGACATGGTCTACAGGTATTATTTTTTATTGTTGATAGGTTCGCGCTTGACCGCTATCTCACCTCATGCAAAGCTACGATGCGGTCGACGCGCGACGATGGAGCGCGCTTACCTAGAAGTAACCTATTCAATCTTGACTTAAAGAAACCTGGGTTGTAGTCATCAGGAAACACAGATTCCGGCAAGGAATTCAACTCCTTAGCTGTACGCACAATGAACGTGTTCCCAAAACGTTTTGTGCGTATAGGTGGGATGTCCACCATGTACCGATGGTATTTATCATTTCAGCCATTTGAGCATGAAGGAGTAATGACATACAAACACATAGATATAGACAAACTTTCATCTTTACAATATTAGTGCCTTTTTTTATTTCTAAACACTAACTGATCGTAAAGCAGACACAATGGCTAAACAATCGCCGTGAATATTTGGGGCATCGGACAGTGAAAGTATTATCTCAGAGTTATGTTCAAAATCTGCTCTAATGCCGGACATAATAACTGTATTGTTTGTGCCACTTAGGCAGATAAAAAGGGCATTCATTAAAAAGATATACTATAATAACACGGAAACGTAGTTTTCAAATAGATCTGCTTTAACATTTGGAGTGGTGAACATTTAAAACAAATGATTTAAAATTGCTCACCGGCAGCGACGAGCGTTAAATGCTGCATTTGATATAAAGTTCATGCCAGGCTAGTTTTTTTGCCAGAAAGGTTTGGTGGAAGAAACATTCGGGTATCACCATTGTGTGGATGGCCCGGAGGATACAGTAGAGTCTGCCCCGCTTGAGCGGGGCATCGCCGTGTCCTCGTGAAGGTAATCGGCGGCGGCAACCTCTTGAGGCCGGCTTTGGTTCAAACCATGGTCCGGAGCGAGACGAAATGGGAAGCGGCTGGCTCTTTCTGTGAAGCAGTAACGCTAGAAAACGGACATCCTCATGCCCCAGTCCCACCGCCGAATAAGACGCTCTGGGCGTAGGAGGTCGCAGAACGATATCCAGCCATCATAGGGGCGAACTTGCGGACGACGAGCAATGGGTAATGGCCGTCCAACAGTACAACCTAGAACACAAAAGGCATTTAGGACTCAGGTGTGAGTTTCAGTTAGTAAAAATCTTACACGCCCTCTCACTCCACCCTAAGGCGAGAGAAGTAATTTTATGATTTTTCACAAAATAACTGCCATTTATATATCGAAAAACAAAATTATAACCACACAAAAATACAAACCATATAAACACGTAATGTCGATTGACATTTAAATATCGGTGTTTTTCTTTTTCCATTTAACAACCAAAGAAAACCAATTGACATATTTTCTACATAATTCCAACGTTATTACGTTATCGTCAAAAGAATGGAACGTCACTCCTCCGCAAATCTAATAATCTCGACAGAACATTGCTATGAATTCGGGAGTCCCAATTTTCCTTATACTAAGAAAAAGAATGGTTCCAGAAATATCGGTACGTACGTTTTTATATGAAAATCTTTAACTACCTATACCTAAGGAGCTTTATAATATCTCGAGTGATCCCTCTCGCTTTACACAGAACGGGAGGGGTTATTCATTGATTTCCAGCCCCCAAAAAGAAACTAAATTTATCCTGAACAACTACATATCAGTAGTGTTAAAGAAATACTGTCTGTAAAACATTAAAAGAAAAACGAAAAAATCGAAGTACATAATAACTCAGTTATGATGAGTAGACCTTTCTCAAAAATAATTTTGAGTAGGTATGAATAGAATACAATATAATTAACTTTATTGTACACCATAAAAGTAACACAACTTATACATAAACTTAAATCTGTGGGTACAATAGCCCTCAAAACCTCAAATCGCGAAAAAAAAATCAGCTGTTTCCTACGTTTATGTTCGCATAACTTGACAAAATGTATGGAGCAGCTGATTTTTTTTTTTTCGCTATTTCAGGTTTGATCCTATAATAAAAGTTGTTCATAATGAGGAGTACAATGTCCCCTCGAAATTCTTAAAATATTTTTTTTAACACCTTATTTATAAGCAACGATTATAACTTAAAAAAATTAATAGAATAGATTAGAATAGAATAAACTTTTGTACCATATTAGTAACAAATTTACAGAAACTTAAAATGGGTACAATAGCGGTCTTATTGCTGATAGCGACATCTACCAGACAACCTCAGGACAGACTAAAGGAAAATAGATTTTGAAAACACATTTTTTGTCTTTCTGGTAAAACTCTAACCACATTTTTTATTATTTAGAAATTCAAATAACGGGTATTTTGAGCTCTTATTACGGCTTTGAGCCGGTTTATCATGCTGAATACGAAGTTCGGACGCGATATCGGGGAGTAAATTCCCATTCTTCCATCAATATTTGCATGCGTACATAGCATATATTTGCATGCTAATACTTAGCGAAACATATTTGTTCCTATTTGTTCTATTTTACCATTTTATATGCCGTGTTTTAAGCAAATAAAAGGCCATGATAGTGGTAGGAGATGGTCTGCAGCTTTTGACTACCTTCCCGAGCTCATCCCAGGTGTGCTTGATCGGGTTGAGATGAGAAGTTTTTAATAGCCAACGCATCACTGCAACTGTTATCATTTTTTTATCTTTTATTTTTTTTTCAATTGTGCTTCTTATTATTATTTTTTTTTACAATTTGACATTGATATTTAGTTTTTACAATGAAAGAAAAGGAAGTTAGTGATAGCATGACGAGTAACAGGGCAGAGTGGAAGAAAAAAACGTGTTGCGCCGACCCCAAATAACACGGGATAAGGGCAGGAAGATGATGATTTAGTTTTTACAATTTATCATCAATGTTTATTTTTTACAATTTGACATTGTAGATTATTTTCATTTTACAATTAAACTTTTTTAAATTAATGTTTGACATAAATATTTACTTTGCTAAGTATTACATTTTGTCAACTATATATTTCTAGGACTATGTTGATTGCTTTTTATTTCTCTTTTCTTTTCAATAATTTTAACGTAAGTATGTCTGGCAATTTGAGTATTTTCTGCGGTCTACTCAAATGTCCTTTCCTCGGTATTGTTCGTCAAGTTGTTGAGCTCCTTAGTAGTCCTGAGTTGAACTTTGCGAATACTGACAAATGCCTGCACTGACTGGGCTGGCTGGTCTGACTGTCGACTCAAATCTGCATGGTTCTCACATGACTTCACTATTACATAATTTACTGTATAGACTTTAAAAGAGACTTTAACCCCCTGAGTTTGTTTTGGTGTTTCTTCTCAGGGTAGTCTAGGTAACATGTCTTTTATACCTATTTGCTAAATAAATATCATTTATCAAGCTGTTATACTATTTCAACCTCCTGAATATACAGATAGCTAGATTAATTGAGCAGTGATGGCCGAGTGGTGGATAACGGCCCATTCCCTCGTTTAGAGAGGAGGCCTTAGTCCCAACAATGAGAACATTATACTATACGATACATTAATTGGGTAACCCTCTCACATTACAATACCTTAGAAAAATGAGGTTACCAGTTGATGACGCTGTCCTTACATTTAGGTAACTTTATTCCTTTTACTTTTGATGGGTTTACGCTTGACTAATATCTCACTCACTCTTGACTTAAAGATCACAGGTTGTTGCTATCAGGAAATACAGACTCCGTCAGGGAACTCCACTCCTTCGCTTTACGCACAATGAATGTGTTGCCAAAACGTTTTGTGTGTATGGGATTTTTTTTTCGGTGGGAAAATCATTTTATGACAAATCCCGCTCTTGGGCGGAGCGGGAGATAGTGTCAGACTTTTACTGACTAAAAACCCACTCCTGTTCCTTCGTTGCCTTTCGTACCAGGGCCGAGTCTTCCTTTCAGAATCAGACCCTTGGCCCCAGTAGGCAACTGTAGGTGCCAGCAGGGTTGACCCTGCTGGCACCTACAGTTGCTGACATCTCCTTGAGGCGCGCGTGGAACAGTACGCGCCGTCGGCGACTTGGGCTCGATCCGGAAGGTTACCGGATGCTCGGACGACGGGCTACCCATTGCTCGCCGTCCGCAAGCCCGCGCCTACGGTGGCCGGAAATCGGGATCGGAATCGCGGTTGGGACGTGAGGACCGTTGCCTTACGTGATCGGCCGCCTCCTTTGCTAGCATAACTGCTTCGCAGGCGACCACCTGCCACTCCTCCTCGCTCCGGATCATGGCCTGTACCAAGGCCCGGCGTGAGAGATCGCCGCCGCCGATCGCCCCCACGAGGACACGGCGTTGCTCTTCCCAAGAGGGTCACATCTCCACCGTGGGCTTTACCGTGTCCTCCGGGTGGTCCACGCAATGGCGACACCCAGGCGTTTCTTCCGCACGAATTCGGTGCAGGAACCTCCCAAACTTACCATGTCCGGTGAGGATCTGCGTCATGCGCCGTGTTGCCTTGTGTGTATGGGTGGGATATCTACTATGTACATAGTAGATATCCCACCGGTGACGCATCGCCGTAAGTCTGGTGGTTCGATGATAGAATGGGCGTGACGGAAGTAGATTATGCAATACCGACGCACACTCCCAGAAAAGCAACCGTTTGAAAACCGACAGATTAGGAACTCGACGTCGATGCTCAAGACTTTCAAGAATATTATAAAACTAAGACTGATGTTTGAATGAAAATAACAGCATTAGATAGATATTGACTTCCTTATATCTTCAACAATAAATTCTATAGCAATGACGCATACTATTCGCTTGACAATTCATACAAAGCATTTTTGCAGTTGCATACAAAGAAAGATAATTGTATAACTGTTGTTTGAATTGTTGACGTCAATCAAATCACGTTGTTAAAGTTTGACGTAGAAGTACCTACTTGCTATTAGGCGTGGGCAAAGTGTGTCATGTTTGAAATTGAATGTTCCAAAACAGTGATATGTTATTTGGAACATCAGGTCAAAAGATACAAACGGAACATTTGAAACATCGGCTCACAAGATACAAGCGGAACATTTGAAACATCGGCTCACAAGATACAAACGGAACATTTGGAACAACGGCTCGAAATATACAAACACAGACACTGACTGTTATGAATCGTGATCTGTTACGTTGCGCAATATACACTAACAGTTTTATTTAATTGAATTTTAATTTGAGAATAGTTTAAAGCAGATGTTTTTAAGTTAAGTTCATTAAAATTTACACCATTTACGTTTTAATTGGAATTTTAAGAAGACTGCAGGTCACTTAAAGTTCTTTACTTTAAGTGACCTGCAATTTTCTTAAGTTACTTACTTTTTAAGTGACGTATGTTCTAATTGTTCCATATGATGCATTTAAAACAGTACTGCTGTTCCAAACTTTCGGAACACTAAAATGTTTCGGAACAGTGAGTCGGTTCAGTATAGAGTTACACACGCCTACTTTCTATCGCCAGGCACGGATCTATTAGATTTCGCTCAAGGGGCAACAAATATTTGTCTAAGGAACTATTTAAAAAAATGCGACTTGACGGCCTTTGTACCTATAGATTTGAGTTAGTGTAAAAGTTTTGTTTCTATTTTGGTGTAAAATAAATTTTATTCTATTCTATTCTTCACATTTTTAGCGATATGGATCTAGAGTTTTATCCTCTCAACGTATTAGTCGCTATCAATATTGTTCAACGGTGTTTTACCAAAAAAATGTGGTCGATGAGACCCGAAAGGTTTTGCATTGGCGACCACGTACCAGAAGACGTAGCGTTGCAATCCCTCCCACAAGGTGAACCAACGACGTGGTGAGGGTCGCAGGAAGACTACATCCAGCAGTGGACGTCTTTCGGCTGAAATGATTTATTTATTTACAAGTACTTGTACAACGTTACAGAGGATGTCCAAGGCGTTGTACAGTATAAACTTACAAACTAAAAAAATACATTTAATAATGATGATGATGGTGATGAATGGCCCTTGTAGTCATACGGTTAGAGCCACTACTGGTAAAATACCCCAAATGAAAAAAATGTCAGACATGTATTATTTAGTATCTGCCAAGTAAAATACAAGCTCAAGCTATCTTTTTGTCTATTTTAAAGTTACGATTTAGACACTTTTGCGCCATCCCATGTTCCAAGTACAGCGGGCTGTGCCGTTGCTGCCGTTGCAGTTGCTAAGACCTCACTTGGCGCAAATTTTGTATACAACCATATTGGTACTTACAGTTTTGAGCCGTTTGGGGTCGGAAGGCTTGGCTCATAGGGTCCGAGTACGCATCATCTCCTTTTAAAGGGAATTTGTCAGCGACTGATGGACACTCTGCGTAACCAGAGGGCTGGCTCGTTCTTTGAACAAAGAATAATTATTGTCATTCAAAGAAACTGCTACCAGTCTTCTGGGTAAATGTCAAGGGGATAGTGATATGGAGGAGTACTTCAATGCCTGAATGTACTCTGTTTTTGTATATATACCTACATATATATACATATACACCTACATATATACACCACAAGTTTTTAATTAGTACTAATACTTCAAGGGCTTATTAGAAAAGGTCTTGTTATTATTTAAGGAAAGTCTCAATAAATAATATTCATAAATAACAAAGTTATTAACGTTTATTTATATCCCAAAATGTCACTCAATTTATGGAAATATTATACAGGCTATTGATTATGAATGAAAAACACTGCCCGTAGTATTTTCTAGTAGCAATTGTTAGGAATAATTGATTCAATTATGAATTTACCAATTATGAACATTGTCGTAGACATTTTTGGGATTTCGTTTTTTTACTTTTGACTGACTACATAAATATGATCAGTAACGGGTCCAAAGCGCAATTATTTTTGTACTAATTAAAAAATAGGGGTGTATAGTTAGGTTTGGTATAAATAGTAAAAAAAATAATAATTTAAAAAATAGTTAAAATTTAAGTTTCTTGTGTACATAATATTATTACCTAATCAATTAAAAATAAAGACAATCAAAATTGACCATCTTTTTTTTTTTTAAACTCATGTTTTAACGAAGCAAAGGAGCAATTGCACCCATTGCATCTCCACCCTCCCTTATGTCCGAGTCTGTCTATAGACGAGGCCTTTCTTAATGCCACTCATGATTAAATCCATACAATCAATAGCGGTGCTTTGCGAATGTAATAATACAAGTCATCTGCGATCACAATGATCGGTAAAAAATGTGAGATGCCGATAGATAATTGTCTAGAGATGTGCCGCCTATAGACGAGGCCGAAAACACAACTATTCAGCGTACGCATGGCCGAATAATTTACTACTATTTACCGACCACAAATGTAGACGAATAGCCACCTTTCCCAACAAATCGATGTTTCTGTATTAACTAATATAGCTGTAGTTGTTTCGTTACATTTAAAGATTTTTTAGGTTTCAGATTTGTTAGCACAATTTCTTTATCCTACATAAATTTTGAGTTACACCAATTTAAAAGTTCCCAAACATTTTACGTGTCACAGAATTTTCAAATATAAATTACTATTATTATACTATTTATTAGGGTACACCCTAATGAATATAAAGATTACAACAATCGCTAAGATGTGTTATGTTACTTATGTTTTTAATAGCTCTTGTAAAACTGATTTAATTAATAAAGCATATAATAAGTAAAGTACCTACTACAGATTAATTTCCCGTTTTTCAGGAACCTATTTAGTGCCGACTAGTCGGCGACTAAAATATGATCTGGTAGTCTGATTTCCCGACTAGTCGGTCCATCTCTAAAAACTATCTTTTAGCTTCGAGTTTATACGCACAGCAATAACATAAATAGTCTTCATAGTAGCATGATAAAAAACATACTTTTTTTGATGGAGATGATCGTGTTCTTTTCATTAGACCACGAACAACATATAGAAAAATATACCTAAGAGTTATGCCACGACCACGACTTAGGTTACTTCTAGGCAAGCGTGCTACATCGTCGGCCACATTATCGCTTACCGTCAGGTGAGATAGTGGTCAAACGCGCACCGACGCGTATCTAATTTTTTTTTTTATCGAATATACCGAAAGGCATTATAAAACAACAGTTATAGGGTAGAATTAAAACAACCTCCGACATTACATTTGGGATAAACCCAGAATCCCTTGCATCGTGAAAAGTATTCTTTGCTGCACCTTTTGTTATTCATGTTCGGATATTGCAGTGAAGAGAATATGTTTCAGAATTCTCTACACTGCATTCAAAGCACTACGTAACTTAAATAGCTTTGCTCCGACCAAAATTTAAAAACGGCTACGTAGATAATAGCTACACCGATCCAGATTTTCCTTTGAAAAGTTTTCTACCTAAAAAGCCCAAATTCTGTACTGTTCTAAAAAACCTTAGTGCCAAATACTCAAGTATAGCTATTATATTATTGCTATAAATTGAATATAAAGACCTAAATTGGATTACAGCATTGAGCTATTCATACCCATTTCTACAGGAGACTCGATTTCGAAAAAAATTACGAAACATTAGTTTTCTGAAATAGGACTTCCTACCACCCTGGTCACCAGGAAGAGTGGAAACGGCAAGAAATGTCGTACGGTATTTTCCAGGGATCGGTTCTTGACCCACTTCTGTGGGACATCGGTAGCGTCTGGGTACTGCATGACTCCCTAACGGCGTCAGCGAAATTTGCTATGCTGACGCCTCCTAAGCTGGTCCTAGTGCAAGAGAGGTCGCGCTAGACAACAGTGGCTGTAGAAATTGCGATAGAAAATCTTTTGGGACCCGAGATAGCCCTACTAAGCCCGAAGCCATGTGTTTTCATATGCTTCACAACGCATCATCATAGGGATTACGGTAGGAAAGTTCACATCGGCGCCGAGTCGACGATGAAGTAACTAGAACTTTTCCTCGACAGCCAGTGAAACTTCGTGGAACAATTCCATCGTTTGGCTCCCAGCCTAAAGCAGGCCGGGGCTGCCATCAAGCGTCTCCTGCCTGACCTAGGTAAACGCCTCCTACCGGAGATTCTACGCGAGGATCTTGAACCCTGGTGTGGGCGTGGTCGCTGCAAAGCAAAAACAAAGTGGCCATACGTGTATTCTGAATCTAAAACTAAATACTTTCTAAACTGGACACTGGCTAAATACCTATAGTACATAGTTACAAACCGTAAAAAGAAAAAATACAACCGATTTCTATGTAAAAAAAACACTAAAAAGTGCAAAATACCTTTAATTTCAGAAGTCGGTGTTACTATAATAGTTTTGTCTCTCTGTTTTTTTACACTGACTTTTGAAATTAAAGTTAGTTGAAACTGTCAAGTAGACTATAACAACAAATTAAAGAAAATATAGGTACAACCTAAGTGAAATTTCAATTTACTGGGAATCGTTGTCAACGGTAATTAAAAATTTATGACCCTAACTATTCAAAAACATAAAGGAACATAAAACGGACTGTCAGATTTTTGAAATCTCACTTACTCGTACATAACGTGACAATATTAAATGTTGATAGCAGACAGACGATTCGTAACTGTATAGCCACAGATTGATCGAACTTAAAAAGTGAAAGCCACCCAAAGCAAAACAAGTTCCGTTCTAAAGTACAACGCGCATCCAAGTTATGAATGTGTTGCACAATGGAACTCTTAAATATAAATGACAATGACTGCCAATCCCTCACTTTTGTCAAAATCCCACTAATGAGTGTCAAAAAAGTCAAGATTTCACTTTCAAAGGAATTAATAAAGAAAAACACAAAGGTGAAGAAATAATTAAAAGCTTTACTAAAAACATAAAAATGCAAATGTGTGCTTTTTTCCTTTCTTTGATATTTTTGGAATATTTATTACCTTCCTACTTAGATTTATAAACAAACTGACTGACGTTAAGTGCAGTCAGCGACAAAAGCTAAAGATGATTAAAAAAAAACTATTGTATAAATTTTGTTTTGGTTTAGGATGTATAATTAGTTAAGTATTTTATAAGTTTGTAAATAGTATGTAATAATGTTCTCTACAAAAATTCACAATAATTGGTATTTCTGTCAGCAAAGATAAAAAAACACTTAGCAGGAATAAGAACTCATAATTCGAATTTATAAATATTTACTCATATGTCGGAATTTTTGAAAATGTATGCTTTTATTAATCGTAAAAGAAAGTATAAATTTTCCGAATATCATTTACCCAGAAAATGATATGCCAAATAAGAATCTACTTTTACAAAATATATGTCAGTAAAGTGCATGTGATTATAGACGTCACGGTGACAAGATAATAATTATCATAATTCAAAACACTGTTTTCCGTTAGAATTGGAAACAGTGCAACACCAAAACGAGCCTAATAGGGAAATTATACAACTCGTTTTCTTTACTATGAATAAATAAACTATGAGTACCATAATTGGAATTAATTTACATATTAAGTATATCCGACAATTGTTTTTTTTATTCAATTAAGTAAGCAGTAAGGACATTTTTAAAACTTAAAGGCAAAAAAAAATTATCCAGGGCCTTTTCAATAAGCATTTTATGTAGAAGCTGTATGTCAGTATATAAAATATACTCTATAGTAGAAACTGAATCTGTGCGCTAAGTATAAGTTGTTTTTACGTTAACCGCGTTTGTGTTTACGTTAATACGAGGGAAACGTTTATCGCGTTTGGCTCTCTGGTTGGTTAAGAGCTTAGAGCAGACTAATCGGAGCGCCGAAAGTCATAAACGTACACTAGGCACTCTGGCCCCCTAGCTAAGTTACGATCGTTTCGTTTGCGTCGAACGAATCGAGTAGGCCACGCCTCCGATTCCTTTTTTCTGACGTCATCCCAACGCTCAGTCACGTGGTCAGAACAAAGGAATCAGAGGCGTGGCCTACTAGAGGCGTTCGACGTAAACGAAACGATCGTAACTTGGCTAGGGGGCTGAACAGATCAGACGTAAGTAAGGTATTGTATGTGTCAACTTGCTCGATATCCTGACTAATCGTAGTTAGCGTTTCTTTCTAGTTATGAGTCTCTCTAGTTATCTGTATTCCTTACCATCTTTATTGCAAGAATTTTTTGGGATCGCTTATCCATAGTAGGCCTTAAACATCACATTCTCTCAGGCCTGAACAAGACCTGACTAATCACAATTTAAAAAACATTTTCTTTGAATACGTGTGGTACTATGACGTATATAGACTAACAGGTTGGTACAAACATGCAAATGTGATAGCAATTTCAACAATCACATGAAACTATGTATATAATGGTAACTGCATCGTGTTAACTAAACAAGGTGTTGAATCTAATCAGCCGCGCCAATTACAGGGCGAGTAATTGACAATTAATGAGGCAGTACCAACGCTTGTCCAATTGACGTGGTCAACGGAATGTGAGCACGATGTGATGAGGAAATTACGGATTTTGAAACAGGTATATACAATACTTTCGTTACTCGTTTGTACTGTGACGTAGTAAAGCATGTTTATTATTATACTGAAAATGTTACGTGTATATCAAAGAGGCAACGAGATGTTCTCACTACGCCCACACCTTCCTCATTTGGGTCATGGGGCTCTTTGGACCAGGACCGCGGTCCCAACTTCCAACAAATTTTTTTTATTAGTGTTTTGGGACCAAAAGGAAAAAGGCATTAAAATACAGTTACCAAAAAAACCGTATTTATTTGATTTGTGGTCCCAAAGTAGTAGGTATTTTGGGACCACAAATCAAATAAGAAAAAAATATATTATTTTTATAGGTGGAAGTTGTGACCCCCTCAATTGTACCAATATTTGAAATGCTTATTACTGCTTCATATAATAGCCAATTTTAGATGCTACTTTCAGAAAAAAAAATCTTTTTTAGTGTTATTTGTCGTTTAGTTTACAATATTGTACGAAAATGAACACCGGATAAAACCCAATAATGTGATACACAAACATGTGGTTCAAGCTGCGTTGTCTCCCATTGAATGAACGAAAATACAATGTTTCATGGTTTCACTTACGTGCCTGTATCGGGTTTGACTGAATTGTTTCGAATTAATTAATGAGATCATTATGAGGCAATCTTGCCTCATACTGTAATAACATGTATATAAACATTTATAGCTTACCCATTCCCTAATGGGTAATGTTTCATGTTTTTAAAATTTTCAATTTTTGACTTTGCTCAAATTCTTGATACTACTCATGCACAGTGTTCTTATACCAAAAATCACCATAATCGGTTAATATTTAGAGGTTGCACAACGCCAATAAAGTTTTCTCATACAGCTAGTACGTCATCAGTATAAGATTCATTTTTAATATTATTATTATTTTTACAGTGGAGGGTAGTAGGTGTTACTAGTGTGTTGTTGTGTATAGTAAAACTTACTTCCCTCCTGGATATCTATGCTTCCCTCCTCTGTAAAAATAATAATATTAAAAGTTTAATCTTCAATGATGACGTACATATTGGCGTTGTGCAACCTCCAATTATTAACCGATTATGGTGATTTTTAATATATGAAAACTGTGCATGGATGGTATTAAGAACTTTGCACGAAGCAAAGTCAAATGAAAACCGAAAATTAAAAAAAAAAAGTGTAACACCCTATTACCCATCAAAAAAAAGTGTGCACTGCTAGGTATTTATCTTTTTTGTATTCAATTAATATAAAAAGTACCGTACGTTTTTATGCCTGACAACACTGCTGAGATCACCAATTTTAACAATAGCAACAAACTCTCAAGTAATTTTATTCTTGAACGGCATTCACCTCTTCTCACCAATTTTGTGTCGAGAATTTTAAAGCAGCATCGTGAACGTCGAACAATGTTGTGGAATTGGCACACAAAATAGAACAATTTCTAGTTTTAATCTATTGTGGTCTCTGCAGTGTTATCTGCTGGTACCACTTTATAAGATGAAAATAAAAGAACAAGAATATATTCTCACACGGTTTTATCAAGTTCACAGGTCTCGCTCAGACAATGCTGTTTTGAACCACGAACAAAAGAGTAACATGCTGTAAGAAGCACAAATATAATCTCCATTTAAATGACGCCATGACGCAATTGCCTGTGCCATGCAATAAAATTGAAAGAGCAAATAACTTGCGTCATTGGTCCGTGCCAATTTTTATTGTTGTTTCAACTTTAAAGCTAAAAAATTAAGTTATACCTACGCATAGCTTTTCTTGCCCTAAAATTCAACATATACTTTTAGACTCTGTTTATCACAGATATACTTAAACGCTTCAAAAGATATGTATAAAGTTTGGCATATAGGTAGACTATGGACCTGGAATAGAACATTAACTTTATTATGAAGTGACGGGCCAAGGTACAAAGCAAGGAATTTTTATAAAAGATGTAGTACGTACCGGTGGGATTTGAAGACCAGCCCCCCTAGCCAAGTTACGACCGTTTTGTTTCGATTCTCTTTTCGTCGATCGCCTCGAGTAGGCCACGCCTCCTATTCCTTTGTTCTGACCACGTGATTGAGCGTTGAGATGACGTTAGCATAAAGAAATCGGATGCGTGGCCTACTCAAGGCGATCGACGAAAAGAGAATCGAAACGAAACGGTTGTAACTTGGCTAGGGGGGCAAATGATAATTAGGACATTTAGAGATTTTCTTAAAGTTAGTTATTTTGTCTTAAAGTAGGACCATAATAATATTCTGACTGGACTGTTGGTCTAGTGGTTAGTGGCCCTGACTGCTATGTCGGAGGTCGTGGGTTCAATTCTCGCCCAGAACAAATGTTTGTGTGTTGATAACGATCATTTATTCTGTGTCTGGGTGTTATTTTATGTATTTAGAAATATGTTTATCAGTTGTCTAGGACTCATAACACAAGCTCTGCTTAGCTTTGGACTAGAAGGCGTTGTGTGATAGCTGTGGTATATTATTATATTGTAATATGTAGGCTGTATCCAACGATACAGCTACCATTATACAGGTTGCATGAATTATAGATTTCGGTAGTTGAATAAAGAGACGGTCTGAATCTAGCCCCTTTTAGAATAGCTCTGTGATCGATTTACAGAGGCTTAAGAATACTCTTTGCTGCACCACCCCAGCAATAGATGCAATATATAACAATTGACTGCACAGCATAGCATAGTCGGCCTTATAATGTTCCCACTGTTGGGACTCAGGCCTCCTCTTTAGGAGAAGGAATGGGCCGTAATCCACCACGCGGGCCCAGTGCGGGTTGGTGGATGTCACATGTCTTCGAACTTTTGGTTCTAGGACATGCCGGTTTCCTCACGATGTTTTCCTTCACCGTTTTGAGAGCAGTGATGATGAAATAAATTCAATTTAATTTCACAATTGACTGGCTCAGATCAAAATATACGTTTACGGTGTGCAGGGTTTGGAAGACATAAGCTACGTTTGCGACCAGTAAGAGTATTAGTGGGCAATCCGAAATTTTTTGCCCACAACTGTTTCAAGGTATTTAACTTTTATTTATTTACTAGCTTTTGCCCGCGACTTCGTCCGCTTAAAAGTCGAAAATGGTTTTATTAGGTTTATTGAGATACGAAAATATGAAATATTATTTATTATCTTCGTCGTGTGTGATAGTCCATTGAATTGTATGGCGAGCGATATTGTATCTTAAGATAAAATATTATAGTATCTTAGCCGTGTGCAGCGTGTAATAAACTCCACTGCGGGTGACGTAACCTATGACAAACTTATTATTTGCGGTTGGTACGGTAATCGGGTCTAGGGATCGAACCGCAAAATTAAGTTTGTTTTTTATTGTATATACTTTTCCGGGATAAAAAGTATCCAGTGTGGTGCCTAATATCCTGTATTAAACAATAATTATACTTACCAAGTTTCATCGTAATCGAACCGCTAGTTTTTGCGTGATGCCTGAACAAACAGACAGACAGACAAAAAAATTTTCAAACACATTTTTGGGTTCGGTGTCGGTCTAGTAACACCCCCTGCCATTTTTTTTTTTTGAATTTTTCAATGTACAAAATTTTAATTTCTATAGATTTATTATAAGTATAGATTTATCAACTTATTTTATAACACCTTTACATACAACGAACACTTAAAATACATAGTAATTATAATATTATTAAACTAGTTATAATTGTACATACATTATTTATCAGTCAGACCTTTCTCAAAAAGTAATTGAGCCGCTTGTATAAATTTCGATAGGTTTTGGCTAAATATATCCTCTGCTAGCGATATCTCATTAACTTGTTCTACGAAGTTTAAGGTTTAGAGTCGAGTTACTATGTTTTTCAATTGTATCTATAAATAACTTTATCTAAAATCGAAACTAAAAAGGATTTTTGAAATCTGTTTAAAATGAAGTATATTAGTAGTCCGGTCAAATTAGACCAAAAAATAGGGATTAGGTTACAATAAGTCGCATAGCATAGTCGGCCTTATAATGTTCCCACTGTTGGGACTCAGACCTCCTCTCTAAGAGAGGGAATGGGCCGTAATCCACTATGCGGGCCCAAAATGCGGGTTGGTGGATGTCACATGTCTTCGAATTTTTGGTTTTATTACATGCCGGTTTCCTCACGATGTTTTCCTTCACCGTTTTGAGAACTGGTGATGAAATAAATTACACAAAGTAATGCGCCTGGATAGGTTTGAGCCCGCAACCTACAACACGTAAGTCGGGGCCATTACCACTCGGCTACCACTGCTCTCGAATAAGTCGTCTCCAATAAGTCGCACCCAGCTGAAAATTGGTAGGATTGTTTAAAACACCATCATAAATGAAATCTAAAAAGTCCTCATCTATTCGACACATGCAAAAAGAAATACTCGGGATCAAGGGTCACAAAACGAGATTTTAGCAATTTTCTGCAAAACGATAAGTTTTACCATAAAATTAGCTCAGAAAAAAATTGTAGATTAGATAATTATCTACAACAATGTCTGAAAACTTTTTTTCCTAAGAGCCACCGTTTTTAAGATATGATGATTCAAAAAAGTTGAAAGAGGTCATCGTCATAATATGCTCACGTTTTTACGCCACCTTTGAGGTAGTGTTCTTGGCGCGTTTTTAAGGTTCCGTAGCTCAAAAGGATAAAACTGAACCCTTATAGGATCACTTTGGTGTCCGTCTGTCTGTCAGTCTCTCTGTCTGTCTGTTTGTCGGTCTGCCTGTATGTCTGTCTGTCAAGAGCCTTTATTTTGGGAACGCGTAAAGTTATTGAGTTGAAATTAAAACCATATATTCAAGTTTGCGCTCCCTTGAAGCTATGAAAAAATCAAACTTGCAAGTAAACGAAAAAAAAAGATACTGCCACTAAAAAGGCATAGCGAGTTTCCTAGCTCGCCCTCACTGTTCCCTAAACCAATATTTGAAACGGTAATTGCTGCTACATTAAATGACCAATTTTGACCCAGTTTCCAGAAAAATATTTTATATTTTAGTTAGTTAGTTGTTATTTTGTATAAAATATTACAACTACGTACCTAGCCGGGCTTTGGAAAGCGCGATAAACCGTTGGTCCTGGCTGCAAATTGTACATCTTTAATTTTTTTACCATTAGTCAGAAGCCAGAAATTCTAACACCATTCTTACTGGACACGCCACAATTATGGCAGTAAGTCCCCTCTTTGAGGTGTGGTTGGAAAGGTCTCACGGCGTCCTCACCTTCCGCATGACCCAGGTTCTCACCGAACACGGTAAGTTCGGGAAGTTCCTGCATCGGATTCGTGCAGAAGCGACGCCCGGGTGTCGCAACTTTGTGGACCGCCCGGAGGTGTGCCCCACTTGGACAGAGCAACGCCGTGTCCTTGTGGGGGCGATCGGCAGCGGCGATCTCTTGCGCCGGGCCTTGGTACAAGCCACGGTCCGGAGCGAGGAGGAGTGGCAAGCAGTCGCCTCCTTCTGAGAAGCAGTAATGCTAGCAAAGGAGGCGGCCGATCGCGTGAGGCAACAGTCCTCACGCCCCAACGGCGCCGGGATACCGATCCCGATTTCCGGCCACCATAGGCGCGGGCTTGCGGACCACGAGTAATGGATGGCTCGCCGTCCGATCGTCCGGTAATCGTCTGGATCGAGCCCAAATCGTCGACGGCGCGTATTGTTCCAAGCGCGCCTCAGGGAGATGTCAGCAAATCGTAGGGGCCCAGTAGGGTCGAAGCCTACTGGGGCCACGGGTAGTGTGAAAGTGAAACCCGGGGCCACGGGACGAAGGCAAAGAAGGAACAGGAGTGAGTTTTTAGTCAGTAAAACTCTGACACTATCTCCCGCCCCGCCCAACAGCGGGATTTGTCATAAGATGTTTTTTTTTTATCACCCAATTACTGGTTGACTTGTGGAGGTCAGATAGATAGTTGCTCCATGTAAAATACTGTAACTTAGCGTTAGCTTCATCTGGTTAGACTGGGATCTGACCCCAATATAGTCAGATAAAAACTACGCAAATTGATTGATTAAAAGATGTGCATATAACTGTGAAGCTATTGCCAATAAAGTGGACCAATTAGAACCTTCTCTTTTTAATTGACAGGCAGTTGACAACAAAAAATAAAGCGTGTCAAAAGATTAAAACTAATACTGGGGCATAAATCAAACCAATCCACGAGACAGCTAGTTCCACAATATAAATTTATATAATTTGCTTGCGAACACAGTTTACAGTTTAAATAATTGCATTACACTTTCAAATCATCGTCAATTTATTACTACAAGAGTGCTCTAGTCAGTAATTCTTCCATTCAAACGTAGTATGGCGATAACTTGTTTGACGGTGTAATTAAAAAAAAAAAGATGTCGATTTGTTTCATCGTTTACTAATCCTCTATTGAAGCAAAATAATAAAAAAAAATACTTTGAAGTTTTTTAGTGTACATCAAAGCATTTTTAACTATCACATATGATTTTGGATGATATAACATCGCCTATTAACGAGTTTGGGCCATCGAATAGTGCAACCTTAATGCCTCGTTTACACGTGGGCCCAACCTCGAACAATCACCTTCCCTAGCCATTGTGTTAACGGGGAAACCCAGTTTAAACAATGACGATTGGCCTAGGCTGGGCCCACATGTAAACGGGGCATTAGAGTTGTGACTATCATTCAGTAAGAGGCTTTAGAAATAAGTAAATAAAGTGTGGTTTTGATCAGCGTCAATAAGTTAAAAGAATCGATTAGCCAGAAGTTACTTATTCTCAAAGTGCATAATGACGGTACAACAGCTGACAACCCTTATTGACAACCCAAACATTTTTTTTGGGTCATCATTATCATGTACAGCCCACTCGCACTTCATTTTAATTTACAAAAATATACTACAGCCTAATATATGTATTACCTACTCCCCCATAGTTTTACTCGTATCTTCGGTTACTACTCCACTTCTATTGGTCGTAGCATGATATTATAAAGCTTATTATAGCTTTCCTCGATAAATAGACTATTTAACACTAAAATAGTAATTCTTGAGATATTAGGTGAACTATTGTAATCACATTTTTTTTTTCAAAATCAACATCCAAATTTTTTTTATTAACTTTTTTATACATATTATTAGCTAAACATATCATATTTGTTAAAGTAACAGTAATCCGTGGTAAAAAAAAACCCCAGGCACTCCACTAGACAGAGTTATTTTCGCGATTATCACACCTAAATTGTAGACACTGGTAAAAGTAAATCAAGAGAAGGCAAACATGTCACACATTTTGTTTCACCATAAAATAATTTCAACATTCAAGTCTGTTTGTGTAATGACTAGCTGTCCCCCGCTTCTTTTGTTAAGGCTGCGCTTCACGGGCTTGCATACGACGAGCAACGGGTAGCTCACCGTTCACTCGTCCTATAAAGATCGAGCCCGAGTCGCCGACGGCGCGTAATGTTCCATGCATGCATCAAAGAGTTGTCAGCAAACCGTAGCGGCCCAGCAAAGCCGATGCCTGCTAGAGCCATGGAAAAAATTAAGAACGGGATACTCGTGGTCCTAGAACGCAAAAGGTAACTAATGGATCATAGGTGTGGTCTTAGCCAGTACAAGACGCGCCCTCTCTTCTCTCTATCTCTCAGCTCCATTTTACCGAGATTGACCTGTTTCATTATGTGGAATCTTCGTGTGATCATGAACCAAGATTCCACATGGTTATTGTCCAGTTGTTCACTTTGACCCCTGAGTTTGTTTCGGTGTTTCTTCTCAGGGTACCTAGTCAGATAGGAAACACCGGCCTCATCTAGTTCAAATTGACGAAAAACTTGACGTATAAAAGTGTTTCTAAAAACGTATTTACAAAAGTAAATATCATTTATTATTCTTTATCATTTTTTTATCATTTTTTTTAGTGTTTGTGTGTACATAATTAAATAAATTTAATCAATTTGCGAATAATCAAAACATCTATTGAACTGCACTAAAAAATTTCCTAAAAAAACTCGAGATGATCTTGATTCAGACTGCCTACTTATATAGAACATTTTAAAGTCACTCAGGAAATTACACCCATAAAATTTAATGTTTCTAGAAACGTAGCGATCGTCGAGTTGTTTCGTAACAAAAGTACCTACTGTACCTTGGACAAGCGAATCTTGAAGATAATCACTTCAAGTTTTATAATTGACTCTCACGTATTAATTAACTTTTTTCCGGTTCTGAGACTTCTGAGATAAATGTAAATACGTACCAAGATATTTACCATTAAGTTTTTTGTAGCGAGATAAGTCTTTATCGTTACTAAAATTATAAAGAGGAAAGATTTGTATTTTTATATTAGCTTTATAACTAGCTTTTGCCCGCAACTTCGTCCGCGTAGAAGTCGAAAATGATTTTATTAGGTTTTTGATATACGAAAATATGAAATATTATTTATTATCTTCGTCGTGTGTGATAGTCCATTGAATTGTATGGCGAGTGATATTGTATCATAAGATAAAATATTATAGTATCTTAGCCGTGTGCAGCGCCCCTTAGTGAACTCCACTGCGAGTGATGTAACCTACGACAAACTTATTATTTTTGGTTGGTACAGTAATCGGGTCTAGGGATCGAACCGCAAAATTAAGTTTGTTTTATATTGTATATACTTTTCCGGAATAAAAAGTACCTAGTGTGGTGCCCAGGATGTTAAAGAATAATTATACCATATATATACAGTTTCATCGTAATAGAAACCGGTAGTTTTTGCGTGATACCTGAACAAACAGACAGACAAAATTATTTTTATCACATTTTGGGTTCGGTGTCGGTCTAGTAACACTCTCTGCCATTTATTTTTTTGATATTTTCAATGTACAGAATTTTCACTCCTACAGATTTATTATAAGTATAGATATGGATAGCCCTCACTTATCCACTGCAGTGTCACAGTGTTATTGTTTAGCACTGTGACGCGTTCTAGTTCACTTCTACAGATTTATTAAAAGTATAGATAGAAGATATAGATGAATAAACTTAAAAACTATTGAACCAATTTAAAACATAATTTCACTAATAGAATGCTACTTTAACAGAGTGACATGGCGATGCGGGCGAAACCGCTACCAGAAAGTAATTTGCCATATACATGGTATAAAGTTGTTACAGTCAGATATCATTTTAAAGTGCACATGTTTAACTATACAGGATAATATATGATAGATATAACTGGAAAATAAATAATAATAATATAATTGTTTTTAGTTAAAAATTGTGCAATGTCGCA
This sequence comes from Mythimna vitellina, assembly GCA_949316375.1. Lineage (NCBI taxonomy): Eukaryota > Metazoa > Arthropoda > Insecta > Lepidoptera > Noctuidae > Mythimna > Mythimna vitellina. Next base: position 7,142,823 of record OX438694.1, on the reverse strand, counting down.
GGTCAATACAATTATACTCTAACAAAGTAATTTTTAATCAGTATTATCCGTAAAGCTAAAAGTTCAGACATTCATAATTTATCAGAATCTTTAATATCATAACTATGTTCTTGCAGACATTTCAATAATCTGTTTTTGAATGAGTTAATATTGCATTACTTTATTTCTTTAGGAATTTTGTTCCAAATACTTTCGTATACTTGGCTGATTTAAGATTCTCCAGCAGTCTGCATTGATCTCTATTCTGAGAGTTTATTTGATAAGATTTTTCAAACAATCCGTCATGATTATAAACATACAACTAGAGATTTCGTAAAATTTTGAGTGAGGGGCTAACCACATTCAGTATGACCTTGCTTTGTTAACATCTTTAACGTCATATTTCAACAATAAAATTTCGTACATTGACACCGGGGAAATTGGAACGTAATAATTTAACTATTACGATAACTAGTTACTCGAATAAAAACGTTTTGACAAGAGAAAATTTCACCGTCGGAAACCAACATGTCAAAAGTATCATCAACTCAATCGTGCAGAGGTCGGTCCATGAACAAAAAAAAAATCAATTATCTTGTCATCTATCACGCTTGATACCGCGAGCGAAGCCACATTATTATCGATATTTTTTTCTTCAACTAGAAAAGATTTCCAGCCTTCACTCAAAGTCTTTGTTTCCATTGACGTAAAATTTCCATGAGAAATGGACGTAAGTAGTAACAACGAAACAGCGCAGTGAGCCGTAGCTCGAGGCGCCACTTGCTGCAGACTTCTCCGGGCCCCAATTACGCACACTTTCACTATTTGGGCAGTGACCACTCAACAAAGTTAAAATTTCTCGTTTTTTTTTAACTATACACCTCACCTAATTTCGACAACAGCCACTCTTTGACGGTAACCGAATGATTTATCGACATTATCGGCGCAGAACGCTAGAAAACGTAACTACGTGAATTTCCCAGGAGAATGAAACACGTTTAACGTTAACATAAAATTTATTTACACTGCTAAAAGTAAAAAGAATTGTATTAATTACCACTTAATGTAAGTCGGATCAAGTTGTATCATTTACAGCTAAATTGTGCCTGAGAACAAACTATCAAAATGTCTCAAAGCAGAAGACATGACTATATTTTTTTTTCTATATTTCCTTGATTTGACCCAAACTTTTTGAGCGTATATTTATCTTTCAATCGGAAACCAATTTAGCTGTTCAAAATGAATAACCTAAACAAACATATCACAAATCAAATAAATAAATTGAGCAGTAATACAATCTAGAAGGTAACTTTAGTATCGACCGCGCGGCCGGACTTATATTAGAAAATATTCGGGGCCCACATAAGACCCGCACTTGGGAAAATCTAGGGGTGCTTGGACGAAGTCACTTTGCTCACCTACTTTGAGTATAAAATCTAGACCTCTGGTCCAGTGAGAAGATCTTTCGTCTCTCATCATCCAGAACCCAGGGTTGTCAGCCTTGAAGCGTAATGCGACCACACCGTGTTTGGGTACTACAATAGTATCTTTCACAACTGGGTCCACGAGATTTTTGTTGAACAAGGTACCTTCTTCATTCATCTTCTTGATGGTTTCAGTGTCGAAACTTCTGCTGAGTTCCCTCATGCCGACCACGTGGAAACTGTATCCATGTAGATGGAATATGTGGTCGGATTCGCCACCTGTAATTAAATGGAAAACGTTATATCAGTGTATATTCATGACTGTTATTGGTAAATGTGGGAAGTGGGCAGAAATTAATTACATTTACATTATATAAATGGATTTCCTCCGTGCAGGTCCATTACGGTTTATCTGATGGATGTTTTCAGTAAATAAATACAATCATACAATCTTTATATTAAATTATGAGTGTGATTACAGTTGAGTGCTCTTCAATTACTTTCCCTGAATTTTCATTGGTTTTTTCATTTATAGGTTAAAGTAAATGATGTATATCGTCAACCTTGTAACCAATCCAAATTTAAATACCCACATTACCTACCTAATAATTACATATGTCGATAACTATATAATTAGAGACAGAAATAAACGACCAAAACAAATCATCGGCGCCTTAAAACGTGTTTTTGTTGAATATATATATCGTGTGTGCTACTTTAAACTTAGATGCTGTTTTATACAAATTGCGTAATATAATATTAGTTATTCATCTAGAATCATGTATGTAATAGGTATATTATTATGTCTCTAATTTTATTTACATAAATTAGAGGTAATATGCTCCATAGTCCTGAGCTAAGGTCAAACACTTATACGAATGACCTGGGTCTCAAGTCTGCTATTACAATACAGTCAGAATGTTCTATAATTGATTTCGTAATTGTTGATTTTGATAAGTTTGGTAAACTACTAATATATTGGCGTTATTATGACCTTCCAATGGTCAATCACTGACACTCCATAGAAAGAAATGGCATAGAATGATAATCTCGTAAATAATGACAAATGAATGTCTGACGTACTCAAGCGGTAATCTGCAAAAATTTGGACAGTTCCTTTGATCAGTGTCGTACCATTAAAACGTCGTTGTACAGTCATTGCTTTTAATTTGCTATTACGAGACAGCTCGATACTGTCATTATACCATAATTCTAATACGAAACAAATGACTGACCAATGATCGACCATTATGAATTTAGCAGATTACGAACTTTTAGCAAAGATCGTATTGTTCGTGGTATCGTGTTGGAATGACGAATTTATAAAAATAACAGAATTGGGTCTGGGGCCCTAGTAATTTTGGAGAAATGTTCGCATTATTTTTGCGATGCCACGGAATCCTATTTGGGTCGAAACACACGTAACGAACCTTGTTAACTTCATAAAAAACATTTAAGCAGTAGGTTGGACTTGCTGAATATTGAACTCAATTTCTTCATTCCAGAAAATAACACCGGATTGTGCTTCAATGAAATTCTAAAGGGACTGTAGATGATATTCCCGTGTGAAACAGATTATGTTGAAAAATTCTACAGTACCTACTTCAAATTCAAACCAAAAGCTAAACATGGAAAAAATAATTATTATATGGAAGAACTATCTTCTGCCAGCGACTTCACCCGTGTGAAGATAGGTTTCTTCTTAACTTTGAACCCCTGTTTCTCCCCTCAGAACGAGAATTTTTGGAAAATCCTTTCTTATTGTTCGCCTACGTCATAAAAGGAAATCTTTTGCAAAATTTCATTCTCTTAGTCTCTGTAATTTCGGCTGTGCGTTGATATGTCAGTCAGTCAGTTTTTCCTTTCATATAAATAGATTAGATACCGAGAAAGACAATAAAAATTAAACATTGTTGGATTTGCATAAATATGATTAAATCTGAGTGCTTAAGAGCTTAAATTAAAACTTCTGTTTCAGTATAAAAACTAATTATAATTTCAAAAACTGTAAAAAAAATAAACACTAATAAAATTATTCAATTAATTTTCATCTCTTGTTTACGGAAGCGAGAAACGTCTTTTGTGATTCTAACAAACGTTTCCCAGACGATCGTGAATAAATCAGGCTCCGGACCTTGTTCGTACATTTATACAGACTTTAGAGAACACAGAAGAAATAATCTGAAATATGTAGATATGAACTAAAAACAGAAATGTTTAAAGTAAATGTGAAGATGTTTTCGCAGTATGCAAAGTTTGTTTTCTCATTGTTTAACATCTTCTGCTGATACTACTTTTAAGCTAAACTGACTTTTATTTGAGTTTATCAAGATAAAAACAAATCGGGTGCCTCCGGTACAGGGCTCTCGGGCTCTACCCATCCAAACACGTCAATGCTTTTGCTTCCAAGTTATCAAGATCTAAATGCATCCAATTCGCCTCGAATACTTAGGAACCAGTAGGAAAATAAATTCATATTTTTGTTGTTGTTACAATATAATATAATATTCCACAACTATCACACAACGCCGTCTAGTCCCAAGCTAAGTTAAGCTTGTGTTATGAGTACTAGACAGCGATAAACATACTTATATATTTCTAAATACATACATATTATAGATAAATTATACCCAGACATAGAAGAAATGATCGTGCTCATCTCACAAACATTTGTACTGGGTGGGAATCGAACCCACGACCTCCGGCATAGCAGTCAGGACCACTAACCACTAGACCAACAGGCCAGTCATTAGATAATTCTCTTCTACCACACTCAGGCAATCAGTCAACTAAGGCACCAGCTTAATCTATACCGAGAAAGATTTATATTTTTGTTTGTTGTAATTAATAAACTCCAAACTACTACCGATTATGATTTTTTTTTACACCATTAGTTAGCTACTTTATGACTGAGTTAAATAGGCTAATACATTTTCAAGTATTCAATAAACAGATTACTGTGATGCAAGAGACATTATAGAAAAAAGTAGGCATATATATTTCAATTACTTTCCATACTCACTATTACACACTAATACAAAGTAGTCAGAAATAAAATTAACAAACATTAACTGTTAAGCAATAGAATAGAATAAAATGTATTATGCACCAAAAAAGTAACACCACTACTTAAAGAAAAAAACTACTAACTGCAACATCTTGTTTTATGTTCACAGTAAAATTAAACAATACCAAAAAACGAACGATTAGTAATCGAGAGTAAAAAAGCTAATAGTCGACCGAGGAAGAAGAAAATCACTGATTGTAATTGCTATAAAGTACTACCGAAAAAAGTTACACCTGCAATTATTTAAACAAGTCAATAATTATCGTAATTGTTCATCTTCGACATCGTTTATTTAGTAATAAAGTTAGCTTTCAAGTTTATTAATTTGAACGCCAAAGGGAATTATGTTTTGTTATGTTTTCAGTACGTTTTCAATCATTCAAGTTTTCTGTAAATGCTAGCTGAACCCGCAACATTGTTCTGCCATATGCTTATCAAAGAATGAGGAGCAAGGAGAAAATTGCCTACAACCTGTTCTTGGACCTAACAAACATACACAAAAAAAAATTATAAAAATCGGTTCGATAACAAACACTGTGACTTGAGATTTTTATATGTAAGATTTGCATTAATTGAAATTTTGTGAAGAATAGAATAGAAAAATGCTCAAACCAGCCTCGAGCTTTATTTTTATGAAAGCTAAATCTGCGTCACTGGATTATTGAAAAATCAATATTGCTAACCTAATGGCAAAACGATTGATTACGAAAAAAGTACATTAGAATTATCACATCATCCTTTAGTGTTGCTAATTAGCATACAATTGTGAGAAATTATGACATTCGACAAACTTAAGGAAATTGTTTATTTTTTTGTTTGCCAAGAAGCTCATCGGCAATGATTCATTTTCGAGTCAAAACTCCAAAATATTGAGTATCGACGCCGAGTTGCTGGCCTGTCGGTTTTCTATTGTTTACATTTCGGGGACTGTGTTTTGTAATCGCACAATTTAATTCAGCCAAGTCCGTTCCATCATCGGACCACTAGACGTACGGCGTTGCGCCACCGGTAGGTACATGGTGGACATCCCATCTATACGTATAACACGTTTTGAGAGTACATTAATTATGCATACAGCTAAGGAGTAGAATTCCTTGCCGGAGTCTGTGTTTCCTGACAGCTACTACCTAGGGGTCTTTAAGTCAAGAGTGAATAGATTACTTCTAGGCAAGCGTGGCCATATCAACAGGTGAGATAGTGATCAAACGCATGCCTATACATAATAATAAAAAGAAACTGCTCTAAGTTTTAAAGTTTTTTTTTTTATTCTAACATAAATCGTAACTCCGGAGTCAACTACATCAGAACAACACATATAGGCTATAGTTTAAAAAAAGGAAAGTACTTAAAACACGCGGGCGGAACCACGGGCTGCAGCAAGTCTTCTATATTTTAGTTTTTTCCTTTAATTTTCTATCTTTTGCAATTTAATATGTCTGCCTACTGTCTGTCATTCACTGCCAAGTCACTTTAACTGAATTAATCCAAATTAGGTTAATGAATTCAGTGAAACGAGACATCTTTAGATATTTAAATAAACCAGATTACTGTGGCTCTTTTGGTTAACTTTATGTCCGGTATGATTTGAATAATTAACGGGCCGAATTGACTGACCGAAGCAGCATCGTCGAAATAACGAGATAGTTAAAAAAAAATTACTGATTACGGCGTAAATGGAGAATGCGTCTAAGGTTCTGTATACGTAAATTAAGTATTTTTGGTATTATATAATATATTTATAATTAACTACATTTTCTATCACATCCAAAAATAATTATTGTTTAGAGCAAGATTTAAATGAAAAAAAAATCATAAAAATCTTTTCTCTCAACTCATTAAGGCCATTTCAAACAGCTCAGCTCAGCTCAGCAGTTACTATGGTCACTATCCGACTTCATCATCACACCAGCTCTTTGGTACCATATTGATGCATTGTCATCCAAGTTACGTAGGTATACCAAATTTCAACTCAATCAGTTTGGGGTAACTGTTTCAAAATCCATTTTCAAGATTTACCCCAAACAAAAATATTTACATACTTACAAACATTGCAAGTTATAAGCAAAAGTAAATAGAAGGTACCTACTGAAGTTAAAAAAACCTTTGACAATAAACACATCTGTGTTTGTTACTATCTATCAGAACATCATCAGTGATAATTTTTTTTAACATTTTGTGATACATTTTGTAGGGTTTTACTTACTTTTAGCATCTTATTTGTATAATATTTTAATATATTTATGCCAACTTACAGCGAAATGTGACTTTAAGCAAAAAAATTGTATGTTGATATCTCTTGTGCCTGCATATGCCGCATTTATTGCAAATAAATAGCTTTAACTTTATTTATTCATTAAATACTTTATGCACAAACGTACAGCGGCGGTTTGTGCCTTAGACATTTTCTACCAGTCAACCTTAGGGTGATGCAGAGATAAATAGTGGTAGATGCAATAAAAGAGAGAGAAAAGGCGAATAGGTATGAGAAAAAAAAAAGAAAAAGAAGAAAATTTGGAGAAGAATAGATATGACTTTGAATGTTATATTCGCACAGAATTCCTGAAGTAATCAAAATCATGCTGCTTGGTGGTATGATTTCATTGACTATCCCTAAAGACTGTAAAGGACCTGCAAATAAAAGCCGGGTTTCCGACCTTAGGCTTTCCGAGGCACGGATGAAAAATGTTTTTTTTTTGTAGGTGGGAGAATCAGTCAATGACATCCCCCACTCTTGGGCGGACCGGGAGGGCGTGTCAGACTTTTACTAACTAAAAACCCACTACTGTTCATTCGTTGCCATTCGTACTAGGGCCGAGTCTTCGACTGCTGGGCCCCTACGGTTTGCTGACATCTCCTTGAGGCACGAGACCGAACTGTGCGGTTGTTATTATTTTAGCCACGAGCTCTTCCACTCTCCGTTCATTTCATACCGAACCCCAAAATTTAGAAACCTCGCATGAAAGCACAAGTAGGCCCAGTATTAATAAGGCCGTTGCATAACAGACACGACTAGTAACGGTTGCCGAGGCCCGCAAATAAATGTATCATGCAAATCGAACCGCAAAAAAATAATAAGAACTAGGGCGATGTAGCTGTAAGTGAACGTTGGATATGCTTTTATTTTTAAACTAGGTGTCCCCCGCGGTATCACCCGCGTCTTTGGTTACTTTTCCGCTCCCGTGGATAGTAGCGTGATTATATATAGCTTTTAGCCTTCCTCGTTATATGAGCTATCCAACACCAAAATATTTTTCAATTCGAACCAGTAGTTCCTGAGATTAGCGCGTTCAAACAAATTTATATTATTAGTATAGATACTACAACAACAACACTCACTCATACAAACATTCAACACTGACATACTTTGTGTATCGCTGTTGGTTACCTAAATAAAATAAATAAATAGATACAATATTTTATTTTATTGCATACTAGCTTCTGCCCGTGGTTTCACCCGCATAAAAGTAGGTTTCGTAAAATCCGTTTTAGCGAATGTTTACACCCTATAAGGAACCTACCTGCCAAATTTTAAGTTTGTAGGTGTTATAGTTTCTGAGATTTCGTGATTGAGTGAGTGGTATTTCGCTTTTATAGATATATATAGATTTTAGCAGTATGAAACTGTATTTTTTTGTGTAAGTAGGTACCTTTTTTTTAAGTAGGAAATCAACAAATAATTTAAAGCGCTCTCGGGTGGAGCAAGAGGCAGTGTCAGACTTTTACCAACTAAAACCCACTGTGTTCCTTCAGTCGCCCTTTGTGTTCCAAAGCAACCAACACTTACATAGAAATTTAAGATTCGAGTACTTATACTTATTTTGAGGCTATTTTATTCAAACATTAAAAACCTGAATTATGATAATGATTAAAAACCTTTTTTACCAAAACAAAAAACTTTAATTTCGGAATTCGGAGTTTCTGGTTTTGTAAACCAACTTAGTTTGTTTTTGTAGTCGTTTGTATTTTTTTGACTTTTTAGTTTTATTTAAACATGATAACGATTTCAAGATTTAAGTCTAAGCTAATTAGTTTGATTACTACACACAATAAGATTGGACAGTCGTCCGTCCACTCAAGTGTAATTGCAGTCTAGTGCTACAATACTGCACATATAATGACATAATACGTTCAATTAGACTCAGAGAAAGTCTGTACTGTACCTAAGACTACAGTACCATTAGAGATTCACTTTGAGTTCAGCTATTCCTTTTGAATATGAAGCCACTTGAACAAAAGGTCGTTGTTCCATGATTAATGATTAAAAAGTATTCCAGGGATTGATATTACTAGACTGATTGCTAGACTTCCTATTCAGAACTTGCAATTTCACCTTCATTAGTCAGTTCAAGATTGATAGGGTTCGTTAGAGCTGATGCCTGCCAGGGAACGGAATTGTACGAAAGCGCTGCCGCGGCCCTAGAACACTGAATGTAACTGTAATAATATAAGTGGGTATTAGTCAGTAAAAGACTGACACGCCCTCCCGATCTTAGAGCGGGAGAAGTCATTGAATGATTTCCCATAAAAAGAAAAATGTTTATTACTCAGTTAGGAAATTGAAACCAAATCGATGAAAAATATACTGGAAGGAACCATAGAAATTAGTGTTTTTAGGGTTCCGTACCTCAAAACGAAAAACGGAACCTTTATAGAATTATTTTGTTATCCGTCTGTCTGTCTTTCAAGACCCTTTATCTCAAAACTGTAAATTTGTCGGAAAAATCTGAAAACTGTAAATTTATAGGTACGTCACAAAAAAAAACTCTATTTGCGATTTGGAAAAATCTTCGTATCTCAATTCGGGAATTAAACTTTTTTTTCGTTTTCATATGTATGTTTGTACGGAACCCTCAGTACGCGAGTCCGACTTGCACTTGCTTGGTTTTTGTAACAATGATTGGGATTGCCCTAGCAGGCTTAGAGCAGGAGAAGTCATTGGAAGATTTTCTACGTCAAAAAATAAAACAATCACTGGACAAACCTCATACTCTTTAGGCTGAAGACAACTTCACCAAAGTTCCGTGTTTCGTTGTAATCTTACTCTACATATTATAAAGGATACTATAAATCACTGTCACTAAGATAAATGGTTCCAAGTTCTTCCTTTCGCCGCATTAGCTGCATATCGTTATTTATATCGAGATTCATGAGATCTTCATTACCAACATGTCTTACTTGACTATGATATCGATTTCCCTAATTTATGATCATCGATTTGAAAAGATCGCGAGACGCGTCGGCTATTTGCTTTATCGATACTCAGTACAGTATACTTAATGACTCATTTACAAGACTTCTACTCGTTGTCAAACAAGGCGATAATGGGCATTCTCGCATTCTCACCTTCTAGCCCGTTCCATCATCGGACCACCAAGCGTACAGCAACGCGCCACCGGTATATGGTGGACATTCCACCTATACGCACAAAACGTTTTGGGAACACATTCATTGTGCGTACAGCTAAGGAGTGGAATTCCTTGCCGGAATGTGTGTTTCCTGATAGCTACAACCCGGTAATCTTTAAGTCAAGAGTGAATAGGTTACTTCTAGGTAAGCGCGTTCCATCGTCGACCGCATCATCGCTTTCCATCAGGTGAGATGGCGGTCAAGCGCGAACCTATCGAGAGTAAAAATAAAAAAAAAAAAACCTCGTAGCGACAATACCGAATTACCAGGCGATTAACGCACCGTGATTATGCTCAATAACTGACATGTGATTATTGAATTAAGTCATTACGAGATTGAAGGCAATTATTCCAAATTGTGATTCAAGAAGTAAAAATAAAGGAGAAGAAAAATCCTTAATTATAAAACGAGGTCCCCCATCGCATGTTTCGGTCTGTTCGCGATACACTCAAAAACTACTGAACAGATTTTCATACATATAATTTACACCAATATACCAACAAAGTAATTTGTGAGAAGGGTTAAAGTGTATAATGCACGCGTATTATCGTTGGGAAAAGCCGAGATTTTTAATGATTTGTAATACTGAGAGTATTACAAATCATGTAATACTGTGAGAAGCTGGGAAGCGCCGCTAGTAGATAATAATTAAGATTTATGATTATTTTAAAAATATAAAGCATAAGCAAGCAGCCCGCAGAAAGGATGACCGTTGGGGCCGAAAGGTTCTGGAATGGCAACCACGTACCGGAAGACGTAGCGTTGGAAGGTCTCCTACAAGGTGGACCGATGACATGGTAAGAGTTGCGGGAATCCGATGGATGCACGCACAGGACCATTCATTGTGGCGACAGTTGGGAGAGGCCTAAGTCCAACAGTGGACGTCTTTCGGCTGAAATGATGATGATGATGAAGCAAGCAACCTATTTAACTTTCCAACTTCTGGGACTTGGGCCTTCTCTGCAAGAGATTAAATGGACCGTAATTCACTATGCGTACCCAGTGCGAATTTGTGTATGCCACATATCTTCGAGTTTTTGATTCTACTACGATATTTTCCTTCACCGTTTTGAGAACTTTGAATGATCGTCATTTTACTCTTTTTATTTTTCCATTTTTCGATATTCAAATATCGACTTGTTACATCTACATACTGTTTTAACCGTACATTTTTATCTCCTTCAGCTTTTAATCGGCTATTCACAGCAAAAATCTCTCTTTATGTAAATGCGCCTTAAGCCTAAGTTACATAAGTGCCATAAATGGCATTATGTTTAAGGCTAATATTGACGTGCAAAGTTATCTTATGTCAAGTGCCGTTTCCAACTTTCAGTTAAGGAAAGTGGAAACTTTACGCTTCAAACTGCCTAATAAGGGAACTTACTAAGCTTATGTCGTTATGGTTGGAAAACAGCTTGTTGAATGTATTATGTTTACGTACTCTTATATGTTTCTTGTCTTGTAATTAGCGTCTGCGTTGATTAGTGTGAGAAACTTACTTCCGTATATCATTTGAATGTTGCACGCTGACTATGTTAATAGCTTGCTTGATAATAATAGTTTTAAAACTATAATGAAGCTATTGTCTTAAGCCAAAATGTAAAATATGGTCATATTTAACATCTATAACATGTTTGTTACCCATATTTGCGGAAAAAAAAATTTTTGGTTTGAATTTTATACATTTTTTATAAAAACAAATATCAAATAAAGTTTAGCTTTTAAGTAAAACAGCTTAGCTTTTATCTAATTGAACTAGGGTCGTCTTCCAAAATCCCATTTTGACATTTTCTATCTTCTTTGTCATAAACTATCGAAAATAAATCAAACAAATTGCCACTAATGACTGTTAAAAACAGCGATCAGGGTTTACATTTATAACATAAAAAAGGCGTTATTATAAAAAAAAATATTTATAGTAATGCGTAGATGCATTTGTTGAACAAGGTATGTACCTTGTTTAAGGTTTATTTACAGCAAGCCTTATATAGATGAGAGAGAAATTTAGCACTTGAGGATAATTATAAATGCACAACAAGTGGATTTGTTTGAATTCGCTAATTTCAGAAACTACTGGTTTCCATAAAAAAAATGTAGACTGTCTAGAAAATGTGTGAATAAACATAGCATAGCTTTCTATTGTTTGAATACTGTTATAAGCTACGAGTACTACGAGAAATGTATGTTTGAGGAAGTCAAACCTATAAAACTGCCTTGCAATTGCATTACTCTCACCAAAGTCTCGCTTTTAGATAGCAGACAGATAAACAATCTTATATTATTGTTAATGTAGCCATAATTTTAATGGCTAAAAGCAATTACAACTTTCTCAATCATCAAAGTGTACCTACAGCTTCATTAATCAGTTGTTACAGGTTATTAACGTTAACAACATACGTATAAGTATAATTGACTTATTTCAAACACGACACGAGCTAGAAGCTGCTTGTCTATCATATAAACTACAAGGCTCAATGTGGATATAAGAGTTATGAGTTTACATGTGGAGGGATGGAGAGGAAGAGGGAGACCAAAGAAAAGATGGATGGATTGTGTGAAGAGTGATATGAAAGAAAAGGAAGTTAGTGATAGCATGACGAGTAACAGGGCAGAGTGGAAGAAAAAAACGTGTTGCGCCGACCCCAAATAATACGGGATAAGGGCAGGAAGATGATGCTCAATGTGGATATACTCCAGCATTTTTGACTTTGCAAAAACTTTAGAAAAGTATTACTTTCGCTTATTTTACTTTATACTACATCTGGTCAAATTTTGGGGTAGCCAATCACGCAGGAGATATTATATTACACAAGTTTTGGAGAAAACACTGGTGCACTCTCTGTACCTTTACTTTCAAAGTCCGATGGTACCGCAATCTGACACGGACGGAGAGCAATCAGGCGCAGGACCAATGAAACCAAGTGCTCTCCAAAGCAACTACAAACTCCAGAGAAATTCTGAATAGAAAAACCCAATAGCATATTTTGCCCGACTCGCGCGTTAAACCCAGAACCCTGAATAACATACGCGCTTGCAACTACTATTATAGATCAAGGACAATTATCAGTAACAGCACTATTGCAACGGCTATAATGCTGGTTTTTTTTTATTATTAAATATCGAGAGTCTGCATGTTTTTGGTGTTTATTAATCAATTTTAAGGAAATTAGAACACAGGTAGACCAAGAACTGAATGAAGAGGGAGGATTATTTTTGTCCCTGTACTATCTACATTCGTTTGGAATAATAGAACACTTTTCAAATGGGCGAAGCCACAGCTGAAGTTAATTTACACTAATATTATACTAAAGCTAAAAAATTTGTTTGTTTAAACACGCAAATGTCAGGCATTACTGGATCGAATTGAAAAATTCTTTTAGTTTTGGATAACCCATTTATCGAGAAAGGCTATAAGCTATATACCATCACGATACAACCCAACGGGAGCGGAGCAATAAGCAAAGACGCGAGTGAAACCGCGGGGAACATCTAGTATATCAATAAATATAATTGTTTTGTAACCCGATGATTCTAACCGATGTTATTAGGCTCGAGCTTTTACTAGTTCTTACCTACTACAATATAACTACAAATCTTCAAATGCAGAAGTGTAATACAAAGTTAAATGTCGGCATCGTTACATCATGAGATTACGTGTGAGTAACCATGACTAGTGAGATCTCTTAATTGTAGATATCGAATCTGCCATCGTGTGTCTAAACAACATAAAATCCAGTTAATTTACGAATGACCGACGGAAAATAGTCGCAAATTAGGTCACGTGTTATGCACGGAAATAAAACAACTTCATCTTGTTTTAGGACTACAGCCCCCCTAGCCAAGTTACAATCGTATCGTTCGCGCCGAACGCCTCGAGTAGGCCACGCCTCCGATTCCTTTGTTCTAATGTCATCTCAACGCCCATTCACGTGGTCAGAACAAAGGAATCGGAGGCGTGGCCTACTCGAGGCGTTCGGTTCGAACGACACGGTTGTAACATGGCTAGGGGGGCAGGAGTAGATTGCGAGTTTTATAGTGCGCAAAATTACATCATCCACTGCAATAAACAGAATCAGAAAAATACGAGTATATGTTATTCTTCAGGCTAAATCATCATCATCTTCCTGCCCTTATCCCGTATTATTTGGGGTCGGCGCAACACGTTTTTTTCTTCCACTCTGCCCTGTTAGTCGTCATCCTAAATGCTAGATAGAAAAAAATCACGAAGATGCCAAAGGCCAAGTCCGCCTTTGTACCTTTGTGTTGCATGAAGTTTTAATACATAAATACCTCTAAAAATTACTTTATCGATTAAAAACTGGACTATTATTTGTTTTATCGTTATAGTATTTTAATTTTATAATCAAATCTGTAAATTTTTAGTAAATTGCTTCATATTTTTAATCATTGTGTCTTGCACATCTCATTCTTTTGTATGTAGTCCGAGAGCAATCACGCTAAACATAACCAATGACTAAACAGAACCCAAATGAAAAAAAAAAAGAATTAATAACCTTGATCAAACATCACCAGCTCCACAGTAGCGCCCAGGGGTATATGCTTGACATGCACGCACTCGTCTCCGTGTCCTGGCTCCTTTGTGCAAAACTGATTGGTTCCCACATCGCCACCCTGGGTGAGGAGTGGCGACGCAGGATACGTGAAGCGATGGCCGTCGGTTTGACCCCAGCTCTCTGAAAAGATGGAGGTGGGTATGTTTAGTAAACTAGCTTTTGCCAGTGGCTTGGTCTTCGTAAATGTTGGTTCTTGAAGTCGAAATCGCATAAAAAGTATGTTTAAGTCCATCCTTGGAAATCAAGCTTTCTTCGTACCAAAATTCATCAAAATCATTTGTTTTTCCTTTTTTTGGTGAGAAAATCAACTAATGACAAATCCCGCTCTTGGAGGTGCGGGAGATAGTGTCAGACTTTTACTGACAAAAAACCTACTCCTGTTCCTTCTTTGCCTTCGTCCCAGGGCCCCGGGTTTCACTTTCACACTACCCGTTGGTCAAAATCAGTTCAGTACTTTAACCGTAAAACCGTAACAGACAGACTATACAGATATATGTATGTGGATAAGAGAATTGATGATATCTACTGCAATGCTACACACGCGCTACTTAGTTTCATTATTTTTTTTAAATACGAAACGTTTTAACTATTTAAGTACAAATACCTAATAATCACTACAAAAAATGTTTTCTTTTTTAAATGATAACAAAAAAAAAAACTAACGTAACAGGTTTTTGAGCAAATGTGTTACTAAAATTTCATTTGGTCATAAGAAAATCTAACTGATTGTTGCACACAAAACTAGTTTTGTCCAATTAACAGTTTTCACTGTGACGTCATAGACATCGAACAACGGTCAACCGGATATCAGTGGATATTGGTACCGGTTCGTAGATTGAGTACGGAAGTAAAATGGTTTTGGTTGGATTAGGAAGTGGTAGATACTGTTGTGTACGCCTAAAAACGGTCTAATGTGAGGAAGTATCATGGTTGAGGTCAACAAGTTATAAATAGCAATATTAGGCAAACACCAAATTGGCACAACGCCGCTTTAAATAAGGACATAAATAACTATTTCAATTCAATGACTATGAGCACCGGGGCCATAGAACCAAAAAAGAATTTAAAATAGCCAAGGTGTTCGGAAGATTATTCAATTCATTTCAACCACAACATAACGCAGTACCTACCTTATATAAGGCTCAACTCACACTAGCACCGAATCGAAATACCGCGTCGGGTCCAGCTCCCCTAACCAAGTTACAACCGTTCCGTTTGGATTCTCTTGCGACGAACGCCTCGAGTAGGCCACGCCTCCGATTCTTTTGTTCTGACGTCATCTCAACGCTCATTCAAGTGGTCAGAACAAAGGAATCGGAGGCGAGGCCTACTCGAGGCGTTCGACGCAAGAGAATCGAAACGATGCAGTCGTAACTTGGCCACAAGGGCAGTTTTTCAACTACAATGCATGTCGACGCTCACATTAGCACTCCTGGATCACAGTACTGGACCTTACCATGACGTGTTATAATGCTAAGCGTGCGAGCGAATTAGAGTGAAGGAGCTATACACGCTATGTAGCTCCATCTAGTTAAGTTTAGGTCGTCAAATGGTTCGCGGTAGGGCCTCAGTTCAGAAACTTTTGACATTCGTAAATGGCGCTTGTACTCGATAGTTGATGCATTACTACGCGCAAGTAACGTACGGCGATACTCAATATCACCCGACTCTAACCAAAAGTCGACGCGGGAAGACGTGCGATATTTACATAAGACGTACCTTGACAATAAGAAAATAAAGATGAATATGCTATAAGCAAAAAACGCTTCGACTCCGCGCCAGTGTGAGCTGAGCCTAAAGCAATTCCCCTCAATAACCGACACAGTATGCAATTGGGTGCAATTATATCATTCAGTAACAACAATGGACTACAGATTTAATCAACACCAACGCACTACGATACAATTAAAGCTATTTATAAAATACACAATAAAATTACTTTTCTGTCAGTATTACATCACAGTCACATAATATTTCCGACACCCGTCAACTAAAACACTCTATTGCCTGAAGGAAGGTGTACATAGGTACTACATCATTAGGGTTAGCGCAATACTTTTCTATCATGTCATCCCTCACACAATCCATTCATAATTTCTTTGGCCTTTTTCTCCCTCTCCAGCCCTCTGATCCATCAACCATAAATTTTGTCTAAACTCTGGGTTGCTGCTGAGAAATAATTTGCCTGCTCTGAGGATCGAATCCAGGACCAATTTCAGTAGTCTCGCTCACGTCTACTAAACCAAAAAGGCGTTCAGACGGTTTCTGTAAAGGTAATTTTTTATCGTGTCTATATTCACGCACGATTCACTTTTACGGCAATGTATTGGGCCGCACCGTTCGTGTAAACTGCCCACGCGTTTTCAAAAACAAATGAACCACGGTAGCCAGGTAATGTCTTAGGGTAACGCAACTATTACGAATGGCGGACTTTTATTATTTCAGGAAGTACCACTACTTCCTCGGAGGGACCATTTTTCATAATAATATTCGTTATTTATATTCCTATTTGAGAAACATACATTTTGGCTCTTGTGTTTGTTGATAAATATCAATTTTATACACATTTTACAGCATATCTATTGGGTATTTTTGCTATATTATCGCATAACTAAAATTACGTCTGCATCCTTTTAGTAATTCCAGTTTGGTTTAAACCGGATTGACTGGCGGTAGACCTCAATACCATGGAGAAACTGGATTTTTGCAATAATAACATAACCAATACAGGTAAAGTGTCTTATCTCACTACATTATAATCCTCTCAAACAAGTAACTACTACAGAATCCTTTTTTTACGTAGGAAATTGGCGTCAGACTTTTACTAACTATATTTTTATTCCGTCATGTAAAGAGGAGAGATCAAACGCATGTTAATAAAAGAGTTATGAGTATACATGTGGATGGGTGGAGAGGGAGAGGGAGGCCAACGAAAAGATGGATGGATTGTGTGAACAGTGATATAAAAGGTAAGGAAGTTAGTGATAGCATGACGGTTGACAGGATAGAATGGAAGAACAAAACGTGTTGCGCCGACTCCAAATAAGATGCGACAAGGGCAGGAAGATGATGATGATTTTTATTCCTTCAGATGCTTTTTGCAGTCTAATGTAGAATCCTAAAAAACGAGTTTTGAAATTGAAACTGGCCGTTTCCTTATTGAATAATCGCATCGTATCGCATCGTCGGCCTTATAATGTTCCCACTGTTGATACTCAGGCCTCCTCTCTAGGAGAGGGAATGGGCTGTAATCCACTACGCGGGCCCAGTGCGGATTGGTGAATGTCACATGTCTTCGAATTTTTGGTCCTAGAACATGCCGGTTTCCACACTATGTTTTCCTTCACCGTTTTGAGAGCAGTGGTGATGAAATAAATTACACAAAGTAATGCGCCTGGCTGGGTTTGAACCCACGACCTAAAACTCGTAAGTCGGGGCCGTTACCACTCGGCCACCACTGCTCTATTGAATAATATAATGATATAATTCATTTTAAATTATCTACAAAAAGACAATCACAATTTGTTCTACATGATTACATTTGCGGCAAATGATAATAGTTCTTGACTTACATAAGAGTGAGTCATGAGAGGCTCGATGGCCAGGGGCCCTTTCCATCAGTTAAGACAAATGGAACGCGATTCGCTTAATAACTACAGACGTCTCATCATAATAAAACACTTTATGGTCCGAGACTAGACTCATGACAGACAAACAAAGATCTAACGATATACAAAGTATACTTATTACCTATCTTGGCGACTTTTTGGTTTCGCACTGTTTGTGCTTTTAGCCATTGTCAAGTTTAGAAAGTATTTTGTTTTTAATACGATATACATTTACTATGTTTTCCATTAGAATGCGGATTTCATAATTTTCTTCCTGCCCTTATCCCGTGTTATTTGGGGTCGGCCTAAGACGTCTTTTTCTTCATTATTGTCCTGTCACCCGTCAAGCTATCACTAACTCCGTTTTCCTTCATATCACTCCTCACACAATCCATCTATCTTTTCTTTGATCTCCGTCTTCCTCTCCATCTATCTACATGTATGCTCATAACTCTTTTAGTCACATACGTTTCATTCCTCCTCTTTACACGGCCATACCAAGATTAGTTTTTGTAGTATTTGGTAGAAAATTTATAGATTCAGCCTTCTCGGCAGGCAATCATTATTACAATCACATTGTCAGCTCCATTCTGCAGAAATCGCGCCTATTTCAATGATTCTACGAGTACAAATTGTCCAGCTATATAATATCCACTAGGAATCAATTTACGAATAATTAAAACTGCCACTGAACTTTACTCGGAATAATCCTGCGAAAACTCCGTGGCGACTTTATAGCGCAATCAAATTTCGGGTTTCACTAGCCTTTAAGGCTGCGAAAAATCAGAGTTAAAGTGGCCCTGAAACGGATATAGTTACTGAAGGAACTAGAGTGCGAAAGGTTATATGATGATTTCCTATGAATATGAATCTGCTTAGCCTTTCACCGCTTCCATTCAAGTTGGATTCAGTTGGACCGAGCCGTGCTGTTATTACTTCCCCACGATCTTCCAAAAAAAATAGCTCACGACCACGAAGACGAGACGACGAAAGTGTCTTCCTGAGCCACTTTTTGCCAATACCTAAGAAGTGGCTCAGATCCGAGAACAATGGAAGTGCTAAGGACCGTTTTTGAGGTGGTCTACCAACCGTTAGTTGTCCTTGAATGCACTTGCATAGCGCGTATAAGGATAACACCTTCTTAACCCCAGAGTTATTAGATACACAAACACATAATCACTTTACGACTGAATGAAAAACCAAAACTATTGTACTCGTACAAAGTTACACAAACCACTACAGGTGTAATCAAAATGAAGTAGACACATTGTGTGTTAATTACTCAGCGTAATTATTTCGACATAGCTTGATTTATTTGCTTATTTACTCTAGTTCTCACTAACGTAGTCGGCATTGAATTACGTAGAGAGCTATATCTATTATACATAGTAAACCGATTTTGTCAAGATGAATGGGAGATGTTTACATGTATTGTATTTGAATGAAATATAAGAAGGACTAACCTTGACAAGGACTGACCTTGACAATGGATCAATAGGATTATTCTATTTTAATCTTCCCTTGAGAAATTTTGGACTTAATTTAACAGGTCGTGTACGGAGTGAATATTTGAGAGGCAGTGAATGGTGAATGGGTGGAGAGAGAGAGAGAGGGAGGCCAAAGAAAAGATGGATGGATTGCGTGAACAGTGATATGAAAGAAAAAGAAGTTAGTGATAGCATGACGGTTGACAGGATAGAATGGAAGAAAAAAACGTGTTGCACCGACCCCACATAAGACGGGACAAGGGCAGGAAAATGAAAATGAATATATAATATATTATATGTAAGTATGCTATACATCTAAGAAAATAGATAAATTGTAGATACTGCCTTCGCCTACCTTCGAATGGGTATTCAAAATCTTTTAATTTTTCGGCTTTTCTCTATTATAATATGCATAACTGCATTATACATCTAAACCTTCCTCATGAAACAATCTATCTGTTGCAGAAAACGGCATGAAAGCCCCTTTCTTAGTTTTTAAGTTTAATGCGAACAGACAAACGTAGTGTGGGACTTTTGTTTCGTAATACGTAATGTAATAAGAATAAACACGTTTTGCAAAACTTTCGTTAACTTTTTGAGTGCTGTATTCATGCACTTACAAGTAGACATAAAATTAGTAGATTATGTGACTAGGGGATAAAGCAGTGTCTTTAAGTCGTGGGCGGTATATTGACAATTTTAAGGGTTTATATAATTAACTCCCGAGCACCGCGAGGGAGTTATTCCTTATTGGGCTGCGTACATGACTGTTCGAAAGACCTGGGCAATTGGACCTGAGTAATTGTAAAGCTTGTAAATGCAAAGGATAATTGTAGGAACACAAGCGGGTTTTATTCAGTAAAAGTCTAAAGCTAGAACTAAATTAGACCGACGCACACGTGTAACACGCCTGATTTGTTCGTAGAACGACGTCGCGTGGCGTGGATCTAGTGTAGCTCTACAAGTCTAGTTTCCATATAAAATGTATGCCGACAACCGACGCGCCCAGATCGGCGTGTGTCACACGTGTGTGCAGTGTAGTTCTACCTTAACCCTTCCTCTCGCTACACCTAGAGCGGAAGAAGCTACTTATTTGACGCAATCCCACCTAAAAAAAAAAACATCAAGAACCTCAATACATAGCTAAAATATTCAAAGCTGCCTTCAATATTTACGATTCCGACCTCTTATGATAGCACTGTATCTCATCAGCTCGTGAAAGCGACCAGCCAATTAGAATATTCAAACACAAGCTTGGAGTATCTTTCTACTCTCGATATTATTATGTAAAATGCATTGCATAGCTTCAAAATAACAGTTTGATTTTCAGTATTCAAGATGGTTTCTAGAAAATGAGGAAAAATAATCTACTTAATATATAAAATTTTCGTGTCACAGTTTTCGTTGCCATACTCCTCCGAAACGGCTTGACCGATTTTGATGAAATTTTTTGTGCTTATCCGGTATCTATGAGAATCGGCCAACATCTATTTCTTACCCCACTAAAAAAAAATTATATACATAGCAAAACAACGTTTGCCGGGTCAGCTAGTAAAAATATATGACCCTGTTTCTTTGAAACAGTTTTTGAAGTCGGTTTTATAGTAATAGAGTAAGATCCCAAAGCGATCAGACATAACCTATTTTCACACAGATGAAACCCAAGGTAGGCTTTCGGTAGCGTCTCCTGTGCTTTGAATACCTGTGTGCTTATGGAGCTTTCCTTGTGACACCTGGGCAGGTACCAGGTGAGAAAGGTAACTCAAAATAACAGTTACTTAACTTTAATTTGTATGGCTACCTAAGAACTATGGAACCTAAGGTTTCATCTATGTGAAAATAAGGTATGTCTGATCGCTCTGGGATCTTGGACTATAACAATAACTTCACTATACAAACGGCTTCGACCACGTAAAAGTAGGAAATTACCTATCCCAAGGAATTATACTCTCAAGTTAAAATGTACTCTCCCCTATGTCTTATTGCACTTTCTATTAGTGTACCAAATTTTGTCCAAATCCGTTCAGCCGTTTGTGCATGAAGGAATAAACACACACATACACATATCAAATTTTGCTTGTAAACATTACTCATGTGATCATAATTATGTGTCTAAATATAGATAAAAGTTATTTAACATCAGCAAGAATACAAAAGTAAATAAATATGCCAAAAAATTCACAAATAAATTCATAAAAGCTGAACCTCAACTAAAAACTAAATGACAGCGCAAACTTAGTTCCAAGTCGGTAGATACGCACTTACGCAGAGATTAAGTACACAGTAACTTTTTAATCCACCACCCACTTATATTAACAAGTGTGTTGATTCAACGGTACAAGTTATAAAAAAAAAATGCGGGCCGCAAAAAAGGCCCACTTCAAGTGAAAGGAAAACTTTCAACCAAAACGTCTTGTTGAAAATCTAAAATAAACACCATTAGGTATATATTATTTAGTTTTAACTCTTAAGACTTTAAGCTGCGTGAAAATGTAAATAGTGAACAAATGGTAATATTTGTCAGTGTAAATTATTTGTAAAGAGGCTGTATACAATGTGACGTACCATCGGTTACACTATTGACAATATATCATAAAGTAAGGCTTAGTGCACACTACGTTTATAGTAATAATGTTATATAATTTACGCGGACAACAATAACCAATCTCCAAACAATACCAGTATAATAAACATCGCACATTGTGAAAAAAATATATAAAAAAAATCCTTCCTTATTCGATTTACTCCAAAGCAACTTTCTGGAAAAAGTGATAGCTCAGTGATAAACGCTCCGACTAAATGAGGGTCTACGCTAGAGAATTCGAGCACGAGCGGAGCACGAGCCGAGCATAAATTCGTGTAGTGTGGTCCGACTCTGGAGCAGCCGAGCACGAGCGACACTACACGAATTTGATCGACTCCTCTAACGCAGACCCACCTTTACGAGTCGTACATCGCTGCTTCTAACCAACGTAGGCGCCTTACTTTCTGCTATTTATTTCACCACCACAGCTTTCAAGACGAAGTTCATAGAATCTTTTCGGTATTACTTATTCTGTGCTAGAATCACAAATTGGAATACACGCGACATCCACCATTCCGCATTAAACCCGTGTAGTGGATTACAACCCATTCCCACTTCTAGAGAGGCCTGAGTCCCAGTATTGAATAAATATAGTATTATAAGGCTGATTATGCAAGTAAATAGCAACTTTTTTAGGGTAGTAAATTATCCAATGACCTCTCACGCTCTAGGGCTGTGCAGAAGGGCGCGTCAGACTTTTACCGACTAAAACCACACTTATGTCCCTTCTTTGCCTAGCATTCCAGGGTCCCAGGCTTCCCTTTCTGAAGCCAATCCATGGCCCCAGCAGGCTGCAACCCTATTCGGCCCCTACAAAGTTTTGTAGTGCACGTTGAGCATGCCAATCCTATAAGTTTTGAACTTTTTGAACATCGTAATCGCTTGTAGAGCAGAATGTCACGTCGACTAGACCCTGCAGCGTTGCGCGTGCTCGGAGAACGCAATCATTCACAGCATATTATTTGCGGTCAGCGCAGACGCTGTTACGACCGCTGATTGCTTCACTTTCTTCGTAAACACCGTGTCATGTTGCTGTTATATGTAAAATAACTTTATCTGGGAAATCTTAAATAGGAGAGTCAACAAGCTTGATTTCTGCATCTTTTTCAACTATTATGCCTTCAACCACAGATGACTTAAGGCGTATAGTTCCTTGTACATCTGGCCGGAGTTAAATGTACACATACTCGTCCTGCGCCTGCGCGCCCGCATAGTGCCCCGCTGACCTTTAAAACAATTTTCTCTGCGAAATATTGATTGATTTACATATATGCTATGTACATTCTGAACAACACTTAACCAGCAATATTTCTAATGATCGTTTGAAAAGAGTAGGGAAACAAGCAAAAAATATCATGTTGTAATTTTTTATTTTTTTGCAAAAGATTCATGGAAGAGTTCATGGGAAAAAATCATTGTGTTGATAATGTTGATAAGATGTTTTTTTTTTCTCATATCTATTAACCCAGCCTTTACAGTACGGCCGTTTTAATTTGGCGGCCCTGAAGTTTGCGCAGAAGGCTGCGCACGAACGTTTTTTAGGAACAAAATGGTGGCATGAGGCGACGTGCGCGGGGCGGAGGTGTAAGCTAGAGATTGACTCTATGTAAACACAATCGACCCTTTATTCAATCAAATATCGCAATCGATTTTTATCGATTTGGAATTTATTGATTTTTGTTTATATGACATATTGAACGAAATAGATTTACAAACATAGTAAATGTTGTCGTTAGTAAACGAGATTTCGACTTTAATAATAAAAAAACTAATAATATTATACATATTTTCTTGGTTGAAAGATATGATTTAGTTAAATATCAGTTAATTATAAACGACTACTACAATAACGACTGTTTGAGAATATTTTAAACCTCCTTATAAAATTTAATAAAATATATTTTTATAATTAGATTTCAATCGATTTGAAAAATAATCGATTAAACAGCACCCTCAGACGCGCATATTGGACATCCCTTTTTCTTTACTCCGTAAAACTTCGTGCATAATCGGCAATGCTCGGGACGCGGTAATGTGTCTCACTCACACGTTAGCATTGGTGTCGTGTTCGTGTCGCTGTCTCTGTCTTGAGCACAGGCGGTGACAAAAGTTTTCGCTGGTTTTTATTAATACATTGTTAAGTTTTTTGTGTAGTGTTAGGTTTGTTTCTTTAATTCATAAGTTATTTTTGTAGCTTTCTGTCTGAAAGTGTTTTAATATTTATTTTATTTGTACTTGGTCCCTGTATTAGTAAAATTTTATTCGTATTTAGGTTTTAAAAAAATAACGTCAATAACAGTTTTTTTTACGACTGTACATGCGCTAAAGTTCGCAGAGCCTATGTTCACGGGCGCCAAGTTAGAACGACCGTATTATACCGAGGAGTAGGCTTCAGAAAGTTACGGTTTTATGGCACTAAATAGGAGCAAGGGGGCTTAATAGGTACTTAACTTAAAGCTACTTAAGCCTAATTATCTATTTAAAGCTTAATTATTCTGTTTTACTTTCTCATAAATAACAAAAATCAAACGTTCATTTAAATTCCTTGAGCGCTGCGCATTTCGTAATTTGTTACAGAACTACAACTCGACCTTAGAATCCTAAATATTTATGTTGCAAGGTTGTATAACAGTAACTTTATTTGCATTATTTTTATATTTAGTTTAATTAGAATACCATCTTGATATTGGCTTGATTAAACTAAGAAACCAACTGACGAACCAGGGGCGTAGCTACCACTGTATCAGCCGTATCAATGATACGGGGGCCCCGGGCCACGGGAGCCCCGATGTGTGAAAAAAAAATTCGTGACTTGGTATCCACGACCTTAAATCTCTTCTTGATTGGAGGTTTGTAGTAAATAAATAATTCTATATGATAGGAAGTTCCAATTGTATAGCTTGCTGCGCATCACAATAAAATCGAAATCTCAAATCAAATCGAGTCTAGCTTGCTCCAATAAACGAGCTCGTCTTCAATGAAGTCTTGTCCTATCTGTCCTGGCCAGTCAAAGTAATCCCATTTTCGAGACTTATATGATAATAAAACAAAATTTTTCATCAATCGCGGCTCTCCTATGTAGCCTATGGCGGCTCCATCCAGCTGTCTCAGGGCTCCACTTCTATGCTAGTTTAGCTTATTTGCTAAAAGAAAAAATAAATCAAACCTATCAAAAATGTTTGATACAGGGCCCAATGGGTCTAGCTACGCCACTGTGACGAACCTAACAAAAAAAAAATCCGATCAACGACTCAACGATCTATGTTATAGATGTAAGTCTATATACTTACACATAATTACAGACATAGTTCTTACGTAGTGGAACTAACATTAGCCAGGCTGACAGACAGTCTGTTTGCCTGAGTGATGGATGGTTCTCGATCGTTAGATACGCCTCGAGGTGGCTCGAGTTCATCACAAAACAATAGGGAACTACGTTACTTCATTAAAATTTTATTGAAGGTATTTTCAAAAGGGATATTTTTATCTGTACATCAAAAATAGAATTCTTCACTAAATATACTAATTATACACCTAAAAATCTTTTTAGTATTATTAAGGGACCTGGGGAACCCCGCCATCTCCTTCATGGTTATATTTTTTAAACCACCCTAATGAGCACATTTTAGTGCGCAATTAGTATTTTTGGAAATAAAATAAGAAATAAAATAAAGAACAGTTAAATAGAAAAATTACCCTTTTCACAATTGCTCAACTGTACAGTTCGACATTATTATATAACTCAGTAGGCCTCTTATCATTTTCAAAAAATTACAACCACCAGATTAATGCGTAAATAATAAGCATTACGCAAATAATTTACGTTTAATTGCACAACTTTTCACGTACCAAAACACACATTAAAGTTAGTCTCGAAATATAAAAATGTAGCGATTAAAGTCTGCAATATTTTCGAAACAAAGTGACGCGACCCACTGACACATTCTCTTGCTTCAGCTAAGGTTACGTAATACAAAGTGCTCATAGTCATAACTCGAGATGAATGTTTAGAACTAAGCGTAAGAAACCGGCAAACCGTTTACCTTAGGCAAAACTAGTTTTTTACACTCCTTTTTCGATAGTAATTGGATTCAGATTAATGTTAATAAATTGCTAAAAATAACTTCATTTGAATTTGGCATACTTTTTCAAGGCCATTTTTTATACAATGGTCATTTTTGAACACATTTAAACGATGGACTCGGTATAGTAGATCTGTGAACGACATTTTTATGATCTACCAACTTAAAGTCATAACAAAGCCCTTGAAAGATATCTCATTTATTCCATTGTTTTTACAGTGTACCCTTTTCACTTTGTTATGCTTTGCTCAGTTCGACCGACTCGACTGCTGTGGAAGTGAGGTGGGAAAATGGAAAGAAAACGACCTTGACTTTTGACCCACAACGAGTATTAGATGACCAAACATACTCATTGACGCTCCCTTAGCAAACATGTGCTAACCATTTTACTTTTATTTATCTCAATTCTCATATATTTCACTCACTAAGGCCGGTGAGTAATACTTGTAATCGTGATGTGTACAGGCGTTAGCAAACTCATTGTTTTTAATAAAAACAATATAAGTAGGTATTAGAGAAGTAACAAAATGTTCCATGTACAATATTTATTTACATACATCAATATTTACAAATGAAGTTAGTTCGAATCGCAGATAGACTCGCCCGAGTCAATTTCATCGTCATTATCATGTTGCAAAAGACAATGGGCAGTTTTGTATGGACTCTCGTACCCGGTGTTGTATCAAGTTGTGGCATAAGTATGTCATTTGAAAGGTCATAAGTAACAGCTTCATTGTATGATGTCAAAAGTCAGTGATGTGCAGGAAAAGAATTATGACACATTTTATTTTAGTAAGATATCATCTATGTAGCAGATGGTGTTTCCATTCCATTTTTTTTTTAGTTTGTGAATCATCAGTTCTGGGCAGTGTGAGAGTGTCAAACTTTTTCTAACTAAACCTTCCCGTGTTCCTACAGTTGCCCTTTGTGAGGGCCACAGTAACTTTTTCAACCAATCCGCAGTATTGGAATAATCCGCAGCCCTGGAAGGTAATCTATCTACAGTGAAGTTTCGGTTGTAAAAACCTCAATTTTTTCTATTATGTTCGGACCTGATGACGTACATTTTATTAAAAGACGATGGCCAATCCATTTTAGGTACTGCTTTAGCGCTTAAGTACGTGAATATAGGAGGTTTTTCCCGGACATACTAATATTGACAAATAACACCGCCCCATGCATGCTTTTGTATAAAAACGTACCAGATAGGTATAGTATAGGCCACTTAGTTACATAGGCGTCTATGTAACTAAGTGGCCTATAATAATACCTATAATATTATCAATTAAAGTAATTTGGACGAAAACCAAATAAAAACCGGTCAAGTACAAGTTTGACTTGAATTCGAAGGATCCCTACGTTCTTTATTATGTTGTTAGCGGCTACAGAAATATACCCTGTGAAAATTTTAACTGTACCTTAGTTCATGAGATACAGCCTACTGACAGTATAGCATTACTAGACACACGGATGATAGAAAATGCGCAGTGGAGGTTTAGTTTTGGGGTTCCATTGGTTACAGGTCCTTTAAAAACGGATCCTTAAAAAGGCTAAAAAACATGTTTAAAAGTTTCAGAGAAAAACTTAAGTAGTCTAACCAGTTGTGGAGGTCCGATTACGTGTACAAAACATAATTATGAAATTGTTCCATTACAATTTAAAATTCGTGTAATCCATCGCCACCAACTTAACTATCGACTTTAGTTTTCTGTATTTTAAGTTGATTTTTGAGTGACAATTTGTATTTAAAAAGGGCCTAAAAAAATGTGTTGTGTAATTTGAACTTTGTTTTTGTTAAAACAAAGTTTGCTTTTCCAAAATTTGGATACCATTTCGAATCTTTAAATTTAGGTCTGTATTGATAAGTATAATATAATGATACACATAAAATAAACTACACCATAGAGCAAGAGAAGTTATTTTATGATTTCCCACCTCAAAATAAATGAAAGGTAAGTACTTTACAAATCCACTGACCCTAATAACCGCAACATTGGCTCTATTGGTTAGGTTAAGAAATCATGATTTGTGTGACCAGACAAACTCATCAAAATATCATTACTTGTTACCGCTTCAAATACTTGTCTTCTATTCTTACAGATTTTCCAAAAAACGAATTACTTCATCGGTAATTACGTTGTCTCACGAACTCATGATCAAAACGAAAATTGTTAAATAATCTTTTTCACAGTCGAAAACCCCAAAATAAAGGACCAAAACTTTCATCTATCCAAAACTCGTTAACGGACACATAGCGGTAAGAAGAATAAGTATAATACTTACGTATTCTGTATCTACTTTTGACCAGATAATGTAACACAAAAGAAAGTTTTTAAACAATATACAATTACATTACTCACCGACTCGTTTCGCCGAAATTTGTCTTGTCGAATAATTAAAAGGCACGTAAATTGTCTTGTCGAGATTCTCGGTCAGCTCTACAGGAATCTTGGTGGCAGCATGGATCTCGCTCAAACATACCACATTGCCAGACTCACATCGATCACTAGTCACTGTCGTCAACTCACGAAACACTTCTGCATCAACTTTATCATCGTCTTTATGTAACACTTTCTGCTTTTTGTCCTCATACACTAAATTTGCTACACCTTCCAAATTGTCCTGACAGCTCTTTACGGCAGCTACTCTTATTTTATAAACTCCGGGTGCCCTTTTAGCTTCCACAATAAAATCAGCGCGCTCTCCTCTACCTAACTCAATAGTATTCACACGTTGTGGCTCAATTTGGTGGCCGTCTAAAGTCACCACTTCCAACACATGGTGGTCAATTGAAAAAATAATGGGACAGCTTTTCGATCCGCCACCGTAAGCCAAACGGAATCTGTATCTTTTTCCGTAATCCACATTAAATGAAGATTGGGGGGCTTCGGGGGATTCAGATGATTTCCCCTTACCATTTATGAGGAGAGATTCGGCATTCGGGATACGTGATATGACCCCTGCTAGCGGTCCCATTGAATGACCCCATTCAGACACGTAAATTGTGTGTTCTGAGGCGTCTACATCATACAACTTCTTTAGAGGGTCCAGACGAGCAGACTGGCGGACGACTAAAGCTCCTGCGAGACCGTCGGCGGCATCAGCAGCCGAGTGTGCATGGTACATGTGTGTGCCTACAGCTGATGCACGGAATTTGTACTGGAATGTTGTGTAGGCGGGCTGAGGGCATTGA
Organism: Mythimna vitellina; assembly: GCA_949316375.1. Lineage (NCBI taxonomy): Eukaryota > Metazoa > Arthropoda > Insecta > Lepidoptera > Noctuidae > Mythimna > Mythimna vitellina. The sequence goes on along the minus strand of OX438694.1, from coordinate 7,113,419 downwards.
GTCAACATGGGAGCGCCATCCATGAACGGAGTCTCCTTCTGCGGTTGTCCTCGCCAGTGAATAGAGAGCGCGTGTGCGGGAGCTCGGTGTACCACATCCACGACCAGGATATCGTTGTGGCAGACGTGCAGGGTAGGTGACGGCAGCGCCCTGTTGGCGACCAGCACTCCGCGCTCCCGCCCGTCCGCGGATATGCAAGTCGCAGGGCAATCTCCTCCATCCTTCTCTGTGCAAGTACCACAGGATCTTTGAAACAAGAAAGTATCATGTTATAGTGATGACATAAATAAAAGAAATTTAAGCAAACTAATTAACATTTCGAAATGGTTTAAAAAAATCTGTGTATCATAAGGTTGTGAAAAATATAGCTTACTTGCTAAGCGTTTTGTAGACCTCAATGACTAGTTTCACACGGCATATCATTGGCCAGTCCAACTCATGACATTCTCGGTCACAGTTTTCGAAATACTCCTCTGTAAATAAAAAAAAAAACAATTAACATAAATCATAAGTAGGTATGTAGACGACCAGTAAAGATATCAAGAAACATTTAAAAAGAATAACTAAACGTTCGAGGCAATAGATGATGTTACATCATTCATCGAAGTTTGTTTCTTTATGGATTTGTCTTCGCGTTCGATTCCACGAACATTATAAACGGTGATCGATTGCAAATTGCAAAACGTATCTTTTATGTTGCTACAAACTAAGTAACTTCCGTGTAAGACATCGTTTAACAGCTAGTTTGAAATCAAGCAGCAGTTTAATTCAACGCCTAGTGCAGAGTTTATGATACATAATAGTATCTATAAAAAAGAATAAGAAACCAAAATTGATCGTAAATAAAGATCAGCTGTTAACCTTCCATGCATAATCTAGAATAGAGCTTAACACTTATTAGGCCCTTAAATCTTTTATCTGTTGTTAAATATTTTATTGATAAATATACATGTTTACCTGGCATTGGCGTGTAATGAACGACAACAAGAACTCCGGCTAGTATTACAGCTAACACGAATATCCTCTGCAAGGACATGAGCATGTAATTTGGCTTCACCATTGACACTTCCCGCACTTGGGCCACCTCCTTTTCCGACTCCATGATTGATAAGAAAAATTTAACTGTCTATGGTCCAACACGAGATTACATGATTATTTTTAAAATTTGTGTTCGGATTATGAAAGTGAGAGGTTTAACGTTCGCGACTACGCGAGTCGACCACGAACTGGCGACTGGTATGGTCGTGGGCCGTCGCCTCCGCTGCCGGTTGCAACATCGTTCACCACCATGTTTCGCGGCATTGCAAGAGGTTCGATTGGGCCTCCAATTCGGAAGTAAATTGACGGGCAGCAAAATGAACTCTCTCTGCAAGTTATGCAATTTTATATTGTGCAAGCGTTATATTAATTTCCACCATACTGACCACTTACTGTGTTGTTACGTGTTACACAGCCCAACGCAATAGTTGTGTACTTAATTATTAATTAAATGCTAATAAACTCAGCAACATCAGCACGTTCAACTATTCAATGACACTGTCGCGAAGTTCAAATAGTTTTAGGGAATTGTTTGGTGATTCAATCTCATGCGACTGTTTTTGTCGAAGTATAATTATAAGTTGGTCATTATAGTAGATACATTGGATTTGATCACAGCCTCACTAATCTATTACATGATGGGTTCTAGCTAGGGTTGCCATCTGGACTATAGTTCATAGTATTGTACTATATTTTAGTCAATTGTACTTCATATTATAAAAAAAATAACATAGTGCGCAAAATACTATTAATAAATATTTTTTCAATAAATATTGAGAATATTCAAATACTAGAACTATACAAGGCCAAAATACGTCAATAAATCGCAGGCTTGAGAGGTACCAAAACGTTTGAATTCGCTGTGCACCCTAAATTCTCATCTCATATTTGTCAAAAAATCATATTCTGTAAGAAATTTTAAAACAAGTAACCGCTCTGAGGCTAGAATTTTCGATTTCGCTCCGTTTGCTCTGGCATTTATATTTGAGGTCTTAAATGAATAACGAGAAATTAAAAATAAGTGCAATTGTTTTTCCACATTTTTCCAAAAGTACCTTCTATATTGTTTGCAATGACTTATGATAAATACTATATTTCTCCCAAAAAAAAAAGTGGCAACCCTAATTCCAGCCGACAAATGTCAGTCATTTATAGTAAATGGCGTGCTCTCAGAATCAGCAGTGTTTCCTTTGAATCTCCTACAAACCATTTGTAAGATCTAATCAAAATATGTAGATAAGCACAAAAAATATGTTCTAGATAGAAGTAGGCCGATAGTCTTTACCTGTAATACGGCTTCAATATACTTTCAATACACTTCCTGGAAAACTGGCTCTTAACGCACTACGATTAGGTTCAACATCCAATGTATTCCACAGTGTCTTTTTTTTTCATTTATAATATTACAATGAGGGTTTTATTTTTTCTGATTTCATCACAGATAACAATAAACGACCGTTCAATCTGGCGGGGATTAGGTTTTTTTTTCATAGCAAAGAGTCGCATTTTTTTAAGGCCTTATTATGTTTAGTGATAATATAAATTGTGTGTATGATATCATAAATAATTAAATAATTTAAAAACAAACTAACATTTATCCGAGTTCAATTTTTTTTCTTTTCTTATTTTTAATATTAGGACGTGTCGATTTGGTTGCTCGCGTGTGTATATCTACTTAATTATACACCTTCCTGTGGCTGTGACATTGTTCGAAAAACTATCCGCGGGGTTGCCAAGTCTTAAAACAAAAAAACCGGACAGACCAGCCAGTTTAGCTGGAAAATTGGGTAAAAACGCCGGACACACTTAATTTTTGAGTCTTAGCATAACACGACAGTTTTTTAAAGTGCCTACATTAAAACAAAGTTTTGTATCATTTACCAAAGTGTCTTCTCAAATTCTAATGAAACAACTATAAAATTTAATGAATCCGACTTCTTTAATATTAATCATTCAATATTCATAAGAATATTAATTTGAATAACTGCAATAGTAGTCTATAGTAATTACTAGGTATTGCAATATAATTGCTAATCCGCTCGATTGCTCTTTACATACAGGGAGAGGCGAAAAATCAATACAAGTACCAATTACAACAAATTACAAGTATCAATTTAAAAAAAGTCATATTTAAAAAGGCTAACAAAAACCGGACAAATCAGACACCAACTAATTTGGCCGCCCACGCAACCAAAAACCTGACTGTATTCGGATTTATCTGGATGCCTGGCAACTAACCGCGGCCCTAGAACGCAAAGGGCAACTGAAGAAACTCCGGTGCGTTTTAGTCTGTAAAACTCTAACACATCTAGTTCTACCCAAAGCGAGAGGAGTTAGTAGATAATTTCCCACCACGGAAAAAAAGGGTAATTACCTACGTTCTTGTGTTTATATTTGTGCAATCTACACTAATATTATAAAGAGGTAAAGTTCGTTTTTTTGTTTGCAGGAGGTAATCTTTGAAAGTAATAATATTAATAATAATATTCCACAACTATCACACAACGCCATCTAGTCCCAAACAAAGCAAAGCTTGTTCTATGAGTACTAGATAGCTGATAAACATATTATATTTGTAAATACATACATAATATAGATAAATTACACCCAGACACAGAACAAATTATTGTGCTCATCACACAAACATTTGTTCTGGGTGGGTCCACAACCTCCGGCTTAGCAGTCAGAGCCACTAATCACTAGACCTGCTGGTAGTACTGGTCCAATTAGTAATTTTTTTCACCAATAGAAAGCTGCTTTATTCTTGAGTGACATACCTAGGTTATATTTTATGTACGCGGATAAAGCCGCGTGCAAAAGCTATTATTTTATACGAAACACCAAAATAACACTAAAAACAATCTGTTTCTGAAAACGGCCTCTAATTTAGAGGTTGTTTAATTATTAAAGCAGCAATTAGCATTTCAAATATTGATATGAGGGCGCGTGAACATCTCGCTCCCTCTTTTGTGCTCGCGTAACCTATGCTGTAACCCCTGTTTTTTTTTTTCAGTAAATTAACTTTTTTTTTCTTTTGGTTTCGCATGGTTTGTGTTTAGCCAGTGTCCAGTTTAGAAAGTATTTAGTTTACTAATACAGAATACTACAAAGTATTTTTCACTACATCTTTCATTAGAATGCAGATGTAACACAATGATATGTTTTTGCAATAACTACACTTCTGGACACATCTATTGGCCCACCTTAGAGTTTAGGTTTCGATGGCCCCTACCGAAATATGATTGCTAGATTGAACAAAAACTGTTGATGCAGTTTTAAACCTGATACATTTTATCATCTTTTTCGATCGTATTGTTTTAAATTTGAATTCAGAATACCATACGACATGGAGCTACGCCTAACAAGTCGGAAATGCGCCTTGTTAAAGGCAATTGATTTTTGAATAAAAAACATGTTTTATCAAATAAAGGTTTAATTTAATAACGCGTGTTGCCTCCATGGGCATCTACCACAGCTCTCATACAATTAGGCATAGAGTTTATCAACCGCTCTATGCAATTTTGAGGGATCATCTCCCATTCCTCTTCTATGGCAGTTTTCAACTCCTGCATCGTCTGGGCAACTGGCTGACGAGCCCTAACACGTCTTTTTAGCTCGTCCCACATGTGCTCAATGGGGTTCATGTCTGAGCTTCTGGCTGGCCAGTCCATACCTGTGATGTTCACATCCCGAAGATATTCCCTGTCGATGCCGGCCGCATGGGATCTTGCATTATCATGCATAAAAAGGAAATTTGGGCCCACATAGTCCGCGTATGGTATCACGTGAGGTTCTAAGCACTCACGAATGTACCTTTCAGCATTTAATGTTGGCAGCCGTGGTCCTGTAACAAACTCAAGTTGAGTTTTGCCGCTCGCGGATATACCGCCCCAGACAGTCCATGAGCCAAAGCCATAAGCAACCCTCTCTTCAAAGCAGCATTGTGCGAAAAGCTCTCCCTTACGTCGGTAGACCTTCTTCCTTCCATCATTGCCATGTAACACAATTTTAGACTCATCAGAAAAGAGTACACGGCTCCAATCTTGCTGTGTCCAATTTAAATGACTGCGTGCGAAATGAAGGCGCGCTGTTCGGTGGGCTCGCGTTAGTTTGGGCCCATTAGCTGGCTTGTGTGGTACTATATCGCGTTCTTTTAACCTTCTCCGAACAGTTCGAGCGCTCACAGATACTCCGTGGAAGTCGCGAAGTTGGTTTTGTATCTCAATGGAGGTAAGGTGACGATTTCTCAAGTTGGTCGTCACGATGAATCGATCCTGCCTTTCAGTTGTGACCCGAGATCGTGGCCTTCCTTGGCGACGAACAAAGCCGCCAGTCTCTAGGTACCTCCGATAAACATTTCGGACCGCAGATCGACTTAAATTACGTTGAGCACTCACGTTTCTTTGGCTGTGTCCGGCCTGAATAAGTGCCACAGCTTGGGCGGCGACTTCAGGTAAAGTATCCATAGATTATTGATAGAACCTCACTTTAATGTTAAGAATAAGTAATGTTTGTTGCAAAACTAAAGATATCAATCACTTTTTCAAGAATTAAATCCAAGTAAACCAATAAAACCAAGTTTTCTTAGTATTCGATTGTTTGATATGAACAAACAGGCTCCAAATTGTCTTTTATTTCTTTAAATTCTGTGTTCGAAATTCAAAAAAAGACTATTGAATGAAATTGTGAATGTGCCAGGTTCAAAACTGCATAAAAACTTTTTGCTCGACCTAATATAAAATTTTAGCTAGGACCAAACGAAACTGAAAATACAACGTGGGCCAATAGATGTGTCCAGAAGTGTATTTGACAGAAAAGCCTACTCGACAATCTTGCGAAGCTTGTCGTATTGATACTACAATAAAATTCTCAGCTCAATTTTATCGACACCGCGCTTGTTTCAATTATTTCACATAATAATATTCTCTAGTACAAAAACATTTGAGATACAAAAACTACATCAATTTTAAACCACAAGAATCAATTGGCGAATAATTCAAATAGTTTTCTAATACAATTATTTTATAAAGCCAAATTTGAAGCCCTGACTGACTTCTAAGCTAGGCAGAAACCTGTTTTACAGAAGTGCAGTGTCTTCTCCCATCAGTGTCGCTTAAATATAGTCGAAGTGATTTATCTAATCCAAAATTAAAAAGTAAAATAATTAAGAAAATTATCCCTATCCTATTGTTATGCCTATCGTTATTTTATAGGTTGCATTTTGGAGAGTGTGCGCGGTAATTGCATGACTTGATTCCGCCATCTCCTTTCTACACCAGACAACCCGACGTACGGCGAGTATCCTTATGTTGTTGAAACTTTAAAGGTCCGGACAAAGCGTTTCGCTTCGTCGTTTATACCGCGTACATCAAAAGACTGGAACAATTAACTGCTGCGGTCTTCCCGTCCAACTAAAATTTAGGTGTCTTCAAGGGTAGCGTGAATAGGCTCTTAATAAACTAGTGCGCCTTACCATCAATGATTGCATCACAGCTTACCATCAGGTGGGATTGCAGTCAAGCGCTGGTTTATATCAATTTAAAAAAATAAAAGAGAAACTTCAAAACTTCAAAACCTCGAAAACAACCCAAAATGACAATTGGCAACTCTGCAGATTGAAAAGTTAAATTACTTCATTTTATCGTATTTCAAAAATCACATTCCCTAACAAAACTGTTAGTTTTTATATCAAAATAGAGCTGGCTGGTACATTAGACCACAAATATACTGAATTTATGATGAACAAAATAAACTGTCTTGTCCGATCTGTCTCACAGAAAAGCGCTATTTGAATTATAAAAACAATGCTATAATATAAAGCATAACTATAGTAAAGTTCGACACATTATTATATTAGATTTACCTACCTACTTGATGTTAACGAAAACATATTAAATTACCCAACATAACATTAAATAAATAGTTGAAACAAATTACGGTCAAATCCAAAATTAATTAATAATAATATGTGCAACAGTTTCCGAATAGGTTCCTGTTGATTTCTTTTATAATGTTTTCCTTCAATTCACATACGTTTGATGGATTACTGTTGTACCTACACCCTACCTAGATAACCCCAGAGGAATAAATTCAGAGGGTTGAGGTCTGAGCTCTGTGAGGGGAATGAAGGTAAACATAAGACAAGAACTCAACAACCGTACTGCTCAACTTCAGAGGCGTATTTTCACCAATGTTAAAGATCGCTCTGAAGAGTGCCAGAGCCGTGAAGTACAAATTTTCCCATGTCCTCTATTTCTGAATTTGTAAATTAATGCGTGCATCTACAAAAGATTTCTTTTTTCAGAGCTACCCAGTACTAACAGAACGGGTGGCACTTGGCAGTGAGCATCACATCCAATATCTACCTACAAGTCCCTTTTATCGTGGAAAATTAACAGTCATAAAGCATTGTCATAACCACTCGCCACGCCCACGCCTGAGTGTGAATGAGAAGCATGTGATAGAACATGTTATTAATAAAGCACCATATCCATTATGGAAATAAAATAGAAGACATGATAGCTGATAACAGTGTATGACTCAATAAGTATCTATTATTCCACGCGCTCCTCAAAGAGATATCTATTATTTATTTTTTATTATAGAACGAACTTTTCTTCTATCTATGTATAAAACGAACGGAGTCTACTAGGGCTAATACCTGCTAGGACTGTGGGATTGTTCGAAAGAGTTACTGTAACCCTTGAACGCAAAGGGCAACTGAAGGAACAAAGGTGGATTTTACTCGGTCAAATTCTAACACATTCTCTTGCTCTACTCAGAGACGCAGAATTTTCCTACGTGAAAAAGGCGTTCTTTCTTTACATTTGTCTGTTTATCGTTCTCAGTTTTTCATATCATGAGAGAATGCTATTTAATAAATCAGAGATGATAGATCGATCCCAATACACCGTGATATTGCGATTGTTGAGAACAGGGTCGGGCGGGTGCATACCTATAGAACGATACCTGTCCACATGATTGTATTTAAGAGCAAGTTCCTGGTGGATACTGCTGGCTACGAGGTAATGACTATGCAAATAGCTGGTCAATTCTCGGGTTAGGCCCTTGTCCACGACGACCACATCTCGATGCACATCAAACTCATGTCGATCTCACACTCACGTCGGCTTCGGGGAAGTATTCCCTAAAGCTGCATACCTACCACACGGTTGTGCAGGGACAGGGTCTCAGCGTTTAAGAAGCCACGACCCCTTTCTTCCGCGAAATATACAGCCTCTTCACCGATGACCATGGGTAATACATCCGATTTGCGGTCAGCAGTGCGGGGACCATCCTTTTCAGGGCGTCAAGATCCGTCTGAATCCATTTGAATATGCCGAAAGAGTACTTCAAAACCAGCGTGACTCACCCGTTGAAAGTGGTGAACTTTGTTCCCACCTGGTAAAAGACCTACTTTATTCGGATAGTTGAAGAAACGCTCCTTCAACAACTGTCAGTAGCATCGATGTCTGTCTTTTCTGTCATACCCAAATAAGTACGTCATTTTTTGATAAATTTTGGAGTATTGTGTATCTATTTAAATATCTTGTTTTTTTTTCTAGCTTTTGCCCGCGGCTTTGCCCACGTACTTAAAATATAGCCACTCAATATCTCAGGAATAAAGCAGCTTCGATCGATCAGACCAGTACTTTCAGAGATTACCTCCTACAAACAAAAAAACAAACTTTACCTCTTTACAATATTAGTGTAGATGACGGCCTGGTTGGCGTAATGTTTGAGAGATTAGTTGCTGCGCTGCGGGTCGCAGGTTCGACCTCTTCATGGAAGAAATATTTGAAACGTTTGTCGGGACCGCTAGTATATTAAAATTTAGAAGTAAAACAATTTTTTGTGCATGCTTTTGTCTCCATATAAATATGGTACAGTAACCAAATACCTAAATACTATTTATGTGACGTATAATATTGTGTAAATATGTACGTATACTTGATTGGAGATCCTAAATAAGTAGACGTATCTAAATACATTTTTCGATCAAAAGCATCGGTTTCCGAAACACTCAATATTAAAAATGATAGTAAAATATCTACCTCATTAGTGCATAATTTTCGAGTCAAATGACGATGGGAATATAAGGCTATATCCCAACAGTCTGTTCTTGCGAGGTACTAGGCTAAACGCTTGATCACATATCTCGCGCAATGCGCATTTTATTTCTAAATACATATCTAGACATTACGTAAAAGTCCAAGCGTTAGAAATATTTTCAAATAAGTGCACACAGCCTGTCAGACCAAATTGACGAAAACAAAGAGTATAGAGCCATTTATGAAGAGTTGAAGTTGAGTATATATGGGAAGAGAAGCAAAGAGTATATACTAAATTGAAGATAAGTAACTTTTTTCATGAATTCTAGACTTGAATTTACCACAATCGAACAAATAAGTTAGTATGCTTATATGCATGCTGTGATACTATTTTCAAGAAACTGGGCTGCCGAAAAACTAGTGATATCAAGTTACTCTGTGGATATATTTCAGATAACAATCACAGATTTTTGCCACCAACTACTTATGATTTTATGACTGTTAAAAGTGACTTGTTTGAGCTATATTTTAGTGAGTTATATTTTTTATTTTGCTCTTTTTTTTACCCCACATGACCATAAGAGTACGTTTCCACTGACGCGGAGCTGGATGTGGAGAGGAGCGTACTGGGAATTGACCAACCACAGTTTAAAATCTCCACTCCGCATCAATGGAAACAGTGTAATTGGAGTGGAGTGGAGCCACATGAGTAGATAAACGGAACAGAGACCAAGCTTCATACAAACACGCGAATCGGTTGCACTACTACAACCACTCGGGGAATGTGTGCGTGTCCACTGTCCGCTTGTTGCGTACGCGACGACACTGGAAAAATCCGGTTAGCGCAGGTTCAGTCAGTGGACTCGTCTAGGGTCTATGCGACGCACGTTGTTTGTTTTGTTTGTACAAGTTTAAATATGTTAACGTTAATACCTACGTGGTATTTTATTATCAATAATGGTGGTTTATTGTACTGTGTGTATAAACAATACTAGAAAAAGTAAAAATATATCATACTAAAAATAAAACTGTACGTTAAGAGATTTGAACAACCTATAAATATGGGTAGATTCTTTATTCAGCCATTATAATGATTTTAATGATAGTGATGACTATTGGGTTTATTAATTATACCTACTGATAATTTTATCGCATTAGTTGAATTGTTCGAGCAAGTTTTAAATATTTCGATCTTGAAACAAATATTGTCAATATTGGCAACGAAAAACTTAAACGTATTAAAGATTGTAAATTTGATATGCCGTGTGAGTGTTTCCCGTTAAATCTCTTGAAAAAACTTTATGTTAGATTCAGAATTTACCACATTATTAAAAGAATAAATTATTAAAATTATAAAAAAAAATATTCTTTTAAATAAATTATTAATTATTGATAATAATTATTTTAAATAAATTATTAAAATTATATTTTTTTTAATAATTTATTCTTTTAATAATTAACTTAATCTAATCATTTTAATTAGAGTAAGTTTTTTGTAAAATATCGCTCTGAATAATATAACTATTTAACAAATATTTTATTTTATTTATTTTCACCTAATGTGACAACCCTACCAAAATAGGTAACAATTTTGCTCGTTCTTGGGAAGCTTTGCCTCTGTTCCGTTTGTCTACTCATTAGGTGGAGCTAAACGGACTTTCAAATGAAACAAAGGAACACGCGAACAGATTGGAGTCGGGTGCCGAGCGGAGAGTAGCTCAAATTCACTCTCCCCCGCCCTGCTTCAATGGAAGCACTTGTCACTTTTCTCTGTTCTTCTGCGCTCCACTCTGTCCAGCTCTGCTTCAGTGGAACCACACCCTAACTATTACAAAAATACGACTACCCTTACCTTGTAGCAGGCACCATTAACAAAATTTTTAATACAGGCACCTTTAACAATTTTTTTTAATACAGCCTAGGTTACTTTGAGTGTTAAATCTAGGTTTGCCATCAGTCCGGGTTCTCCCGGATTTGTCCTAGTTTAAAGGGCGTCCGGGTAGCGACCGAGTGTGATTTCATTTGTAGTCCGGGTATAAAATTTTCTAACAATGGGACACCGCCACGGGGTGTTTTATATATTATTGTTTCCACAGAATATAATAACTTTGTGTTTTATAACTTAAATTTGTTTGATAATAAATAAAAAGTGTAAATTTATGAAAATTTTAACTATTTTCTATTATACTCAGTCAGTTAAAAAAAAAAAGTGATATTATATAGTCCGGCTGAACTCTAAAATCCGGGATTTTTACGCTTCTTGTCTTACTTAGAGATGGCAACCCTAGTTAAGACCCATCTTACAATTTCTCATTTTAAGTACATCTAAATGCTCTCAATAACATTATCTTCCGTCTGAGGCAGTCGGGTAAAATGACACATTTCGTGAACTAATGAAAACACGGTCGGTAATAAATTAACGGCCATAACGTCAAGAGTGCCTAGATAGTACAGCTGCGACAAATCGCAGCATGGCGTACAAAGTTCTGGCGTAATCTTATGGCGGTATGTAGACAGCAAGTATCGCAACCCAGCGCTGAGCTAACCACAATAGCGGTGGTAAGTCCTCTCTTTTAAGGAATGGCTAGAGCGGTGCCACAGCGTCCTTACCTTCCGTCTGACGCAAATACTCAGCTCCCGGTGAAGGTGTGCTCCACTGGGCGGAATATCGCCGTGTCTTCGACATTTTAGTGGTGACCTTTCGCGCTCAGCACTGGTTCTGACCATAGTCCGGAGAGAGAGGGAATAGGATGCGGTCACAACTTTCTGCAAGAATAATACTAGCGAAGGAAATGGCCGCAACTGTGAAGGATTGCCTTACGTTCCCGCCACCACCAGGAGACGCCCCGGGCGTCGGGACGCGCAGGGCCATTCTCAGCCACCATAGACACAGGCTTACAGACGACAAGTAACAGGTACCTCGCTTCCCGGCGGGCGGTCCGGTAGAAACCGAACAAAAATCTTCAACTGCGCGTAATATACCACGTGCGCCTCAAAGAGATGACAGCTAACCCGTAGGGACCACAGGAATTCAAAGGTCAACTGAACCCAACAAACATTTTAGCCGTATAAGTAAGAGTTACACGACTCGAGGTGCTTTAAACATCGTATTGAAGTATTTTTATCAAGAAACATCTTTACACAACTTGTAGTCGTATACAGACATCGTACAAACTTCTATGCGACTATTTTATATGACTGATACACAATTTTCAGTGGTATAACCGATGCTGTCGTCTTAGTAACATCTACACGACTTTTATACCGTCGTCAATCGTACTAGAGTCACGAAAACTGCTTTTAAGTGATAATCGTGTAAGAGTAATAAATTGCACTCATATACACTTTTCAGTCAATATGAACACTTTTATACTACTATTCAATGACTAGATGACCTATTAGTGTATAAAAAATTTCAACATTACAACCATAGTCAGGACAAGTCAATTGTAATGAAACTGGCATTGGTTCCGCACAAAATTTTGTTTAAAACTCAAGATAATTGAGTTCGATGCAAAGTGGTTCTAAACGATATGATGTTGCTCGAACCGCAAAAGTAGATCTAGTGGTCCTATAAAAGTAGAGTCAGATTCTTTATAGGTAGATTTGATAAATTATATCTTAATGACGGTTTCGATTATGAAAGCGCAAGCGAAACTAGTAAAAATGACATACTTCGTGATAATGTAAATGGGCAATTGGAAAATTATTTTTTAAAATAAGTTTTCTAAAATGTCATCCGTCTCTGGTACACTTCAAATTGATCTTTAACTTTCATGAAAACGTGCCTCAGAAAATATAGAAGATATCAATAGTTATCTCAAATATATACTGTATCAATATGTTAAAAACTTATCAATGTCCTTTATATTTATTATATACCATTTTTTATTACCGCCGAAACCAACAATAAATAGTCACTAGTTTAATTATATATTTAAAATGGTTTTTCATATGAGATATTCTTTAAGTGAACCCTTATAATTTAGTTAATATGGCTTATAATGTACAAAATACAGATAAAAAATAAGTGCACGGAACAAAAAGTCGCCTAGATGTTATATTACGGTTGTGTCTTAATCCCTAAGTCGTATATAGGTAATTTTTAACACTTTCGTTAAAATAAATTTTAAAATGTTGCTTAATTTAAAGAATTTATAAGGCGCATTCATTATATTGAGAAAACTAGTGCATATTACTCAATAAAATTAATTTCCCAATAGATTAATGTACACGACTTTCGACGATAAAATATAATACCTAATGAATAAATAAAATGGCAGTACTCCTCATTCAATGATAAAAAATATATATTATTCTTACACAGTATAAGATTAATAGTCTAGTTTTTAAGTTTCAATTCACCACATTTATCTCATCACTTAACATCAAAATTCCTTATAAAAGTCATGATAACACTAGTTATTCGATAAAATGCCGCAAAGCCGCGCTAATAAACACCATAACTCGACGAAAAGAGCTCCTTATGACATTTATACGACCACTACATGATCAAATAGTGATTAATACGACTGCTGTGTAACTTTATTACGACACTGACTCGTATAAAATGGGCCTATTTTCGGTCATATCAACGTGATAGCTACGTATTTACGACCAGCGTATAGAACCAAAAGTTAAAATCAGCGCGTCGTGGCGACTGATCAAATGTTTGTTGGGAAGGACACAGGAGAATTTTAGTCAGTGAAAGTCTGATTCGCTCTCTGATTCTATCCTACAACAGGAGAAGTCATTTGATGATTACCTACCTCAAAATAAGCCTGTTTTTTTGTCTTAAAAAATTCGTATCCAAGCCATTTTAGAAAACCTTATGACAGCCCAAGTGTACTGTGACAAGGTTTTTTGGCGGGATTTCTTCGAGTGAAGTTCAGTGGTTGTTTTAATTATTCGCAAATTGATTCCTAGTGAATATTGTGATGTAAAATTGGTGTAGTGTTGTATCTCAAGTGTCTTCGCAACTGGACAATATGTGGTATAATTGAAATAGGCGCGTTCTCGGTAAAATGGAGCTGAGAATTTTATTGTAGTTTTGGCTACCTCAACGAAGTTTACTACGAAGGCTGAATCGAAACATTTGCTGCTAAATACTACAAAAACATTGGAATGGGTTACACCCGCATACTAATGTAAAACAAAAAGTAACAACTATTACGGAAGACTTAATATACAAGATAACATGGACGAAAGACTAGGCGATATGGGAAAAGACTATAGCCTTCTCTAAGGGGTAAGAAGGAAAAAAAAAGTTAGTGTGTCAGTGACACTGACATTCAAAGAGTATGTAAAGATCTGACATTGATTTGTTTTGTTAGTCGCGATATTGTCACGCTGGTGTGGTATTTTTTTGAATAAAATAGAATATAATTATGTAAAAGCGAATTAACTAACTAAAGTATAATAATTTTGATCAACATGGAGATAACAAGGAACAACTTTCTTGATGAATTGGAAAATATAAAGAGAGACTTGGCAAAGTCCTGTTTCGTTGGTTTTGATGCCGAATTTACTGCTCTACTAAGCGGAGAGTGCTTTAAACACAGGTAAGCCAGATCTTAGCTGTAATTGAGTGAAATCTGATATTATTAATTACCAAAAACAAGCCATTCAATGCTAAGGACCAAAGCCTGTAAAAGACTGCAGGATGGAAATCTCAATATTAATATTTACAAATAATACTTAAAAAAAAAATACTCAGCTCCTAAGATGACTCTCAAACGATATACTAATGATCATCAGAAATAGCATGCTCTATTATCACAAGAGTTTTAAATCCTCGAAAGATTACTTGAATAATACCACATGCAGTTCATAGTAACACTAAAGTTTTCCCTGGCCACTAACCTCTCCTCATTACATCCAATATGGCTTTCATATAATCAACTCACTTACAAACCCTTTTTCAGACTATTTGACACAAGCAAAGAGAGGTATGACCAGATAAAGAATGAAGTGAGCAAGATGATAATGACACAGGTGGGACTAACTATGTTCCACTACAATAGAGACCTGGACTCGTACCTAGCTGTTTGCTACACCTTCCATCTGTGTCCACAAGTCTTTGGGGATATTGACCAATCGTTCATCTTTCAAGCATCTACCTTGAACTTTCTTTGTAAACATAAGTTTGATTTTAATAAGGTAAGCAGTTTGATGTTACTTAGCCTATTTACTCACAAAACATTATATTTCTTACTTTAATTCATTAAACCCCAAGCGAAAGCCGGCATTCGTTTGTTCGTTGTCTTTCTATTGTGTCTCTAATTACGGTACTCAAAAGGTTAAATTGGCCTAACAATAAAAAGCTGTCATGAATACAGTAGCGTAGCTATGTCCAACAGCCCTGAAGCGTAAAAACCAGGGTCTTTTTTATGTGGAAAATCATTAAATAACTTCTTTTGCTCTTGGTGAAGCAGGAACAAGTGTCAGACTTTTACTGATTAATATAAGTTGTCATAATTAGTGTTGCAACCTATTTTATTTTGATTTCTAAAGTAATAAAAGACAGTTCAATGTTTAGTTTTCAAGTGTCTATGCAGAAATTTTAAGAACAAGTCAATGTACTTTAAGACAAATTTATCTAGTGCATACCTTATCAAACAGTTACATGACAAGCAGATAAAAAAATAACAAGCTGCAGCTGGTGTTTTATATCTCACAACTAAAGGCGAAACACCAAATCAAACTTAGAAATCAGTTGCTGATTATATGCTGACGTAAATAGCATGTCTACAACATTTGTTAGCTTTTTTTTTTCCAACCTGCTGGGAGAGCATGAACTAATATTATCATAGCACTGCTACAGTAACATTCTTTGACAGTAATATTTAGGCCCTGGAACAAATGAGGAACTAAGGTCTACTGTCCACAGATGTGAAGCTTCATAGACGCATATTTGTCATTATATGCTTGGTTTGCCACACACCTGCTCACAGTTTACATGCTAAACTATGAAACTGTCGACGAAGCGGCAATGTCGTACCGTTGTTTAGTCTGACACACCCTCTCACTCCACGCTAGAATGAGAGAAGCAATTTGACGAATTCTAACCTAAAAAAAAACAATAGCACTAATCTAAGTGTCCCATTAAAATAACCTGCAGTTCTTGATAGTATTTCGACATTATAATCTAATATATATAAAATTCTCATGTCAAAGTGTTTGTAACAAAACTCCTCTGAAACGGCTTGACTGTTTCTTATAAAATTTTGTGTTTACATACAATTGGTTTGAAAATAATATATAAACTATTTTTTACCCTCCTACTCCCAACCCCCATTTTTTTCTATGATCATTTATAAACATATATGGAAGAATAATTTTTGCCAATTAAGCTAGTAAACCATATAATAATATTCAATAACTGTACCTTTTCAGTTCACTTACGAGGGGCTGCCATATTTGAGCAAAGTAGAAGAAGGAATAGTAAGACAGAATATAAAAGAGAAGACTCTGTTCAATGACCTTGCAAGGATGTTGAGCATGGATGAAGAAAGGCAACTACAAAACTACTACTCTCAAGTTTCTAAGTACGTACAAGAAGTATAAATTGGAAAGCTTTAAGTTATTCTCAACTAACTTCTGCTGGCGGCTTCACCTGCGTTGTAGTAGAATATTGTCCCAAGGGAACATACTCCCAGGGTAAAAAGTACCCTATGTGCTATTCCATAACATGGTCTATCCATGTGAACATCCATTTGAATGTTTGAAGGATTTCTGTTTGTATAAACATAATGTACACACACACTATGCATTCTTTAGCTATTATAGATGCATATTAAAAAAAAGTACAGAAACAGATTTTGCCACCTACTCTACATGTATTGAATTTGACATCAAATGTGCCCCCAAAACCTTCTAGACCTTTGTGAAAAGCAACAGAGTGATGAGCTGGCAACCTTCGGTGGCATGTCTCCGGCCCAAGTGGCAGATGCGTTTTCCATATATTTTAGTATCGTTTTCTTAACAAGCCTGCCATCATTGGACCCCGAACGTGCTATTGATGTTGCAAATGCGTCCCCTAATAACATACCCCAACTGGTAGATATTGCTTACATCCACGAATCTGAAGTTAGTGTGGATATGGCTCGACTGCCCCCAAAATCCACGCAAGGGCCAGATGGAATACCACAGTATTTATTAAGTTTAAATTTTCCTTTCCGTCACATTTTTTAGGCCTAGTAGGTTGCCATGTTTATGGCGGCGTCAGTGGCGTTTTCTAGGTCCTCCAGACTGCAGATGCCATCATCGTCATTCAGCCGAAAAACGTCCACTGTTGGACGTAGGCCTCCCCCAAGCGTTTCCACAACACAGTCGCACCCACTGCATTCCCGCGACTCTCACCAGTTCGTCGGTCCACCTTGTGGGAGGCCTTCCAACGCTGCGTTTTCCGGCTATCCGTTCTACGAGCAATGTGACCTGCCCACTGCCACTTTAGTTTGGTGATTCTTCGGGCTATGTCGGCGACTTTAGTACTCCTGCGGATATCTTCATTCTTTATGCGATCACGCAAGGAAACTCCGAGCATAGCCCTTTCCATTGCCCTTTGGGTGACTGTAAGCCTTCTGATGAGGCCCATTGTAAGAGACCATGTTTCACTGCAGATGCAGGGACATTCTAATAAGTGGGCCATTGACTGGTCAGAAGTACCGCACTCGCAGTGGGTGTCGGAAGGGTCTATAATCCCCCAGTTTGCCAGGTTGTGTTTTGCAAAGGCCTACTTGGGTGCACAGTCTATTGGTCAAATCCGAGTAGCAGATCTTGTTCCCTTTATCTCTACAATATTAACTCCATAAGGAATTCTAAAACAAATTCTTCTCTATTGCAGATGGTTAATGCGGAGCAAAGATGACACTATGTATCTGGATGTGGAAAGCCCAGTGTTCCGGTATATCGCACACATCGAGCTGCGCATGCGCTTCCCAAACATACTTACCACCGATAGCTTAGGTAATAGTAAAAAGGTAATTTGTGCTAGTAGCTGATCTTTTTTTATTGCTTTTAATGTTATTAAGGGACCTTTCAGAGCGAGCGTAAGAGCTCAGCAAACGTACTGGCAGCCGTAGTTATATAGATCGTCGCAGAATCGCAGGATAGGACCGCGCGATTCCCGGCGAGCAATGAGTTGCTCACCGTCCGATAAGGACTAAGCCTGAGTAGACAGCGCGTTGATTGTAGACCTCATAAAAATAAATTTGTAGTCATAAAACGTGTGAGCGCGACGAAACGTCACTCTTTTTTCTTTCGTCACTCACTCAGTGTCAATCATTTTTTAAATAAGGTTTTATGAATACTATACGAAAATTATTCACTGACCTTTTCGCACGTTTTATAACTTCAGCTGTCAGATACTGGCACTAATGTTCACTTTTGGTAAACTTTAGTTACATTGTTCCTACTTGTCATCAACCAACGCCAGATGCGAAGTCACCTGTACAAGACCGATTGCTAAAATTGTAATATTGTAGTATTGTAGAAAGCTACTTTATTCCTGAGTGACATAGGCACTACATATTTACTGACATATTTTATGTACGCGAGCGTAGCCGCAGGCAAAAGCTAGTTCGGAATATACCAGAACAGCTGGGCTGCGAAATCGAATTTACGATCAATTGATCACGCTGGTCTAAGTCTAACAAAAAACATACATCATCTCTGTAAAGTCTGCAATCGCTATAAATTCCGAACGGCACAGGCAGCAGAGGTCTCGTACCGCCGCGCGCCGTCAAAGTTGGTCCGGGTTGCTATACCCTTATGCCACCGGGCTGTGTAAAGGTATTGGCCTGGCACCTTGTGGCTTTGGTGTGTAAAGACCCTAAAGAGGATAAGTCACTAACTTTACACCTATGATAGACAAATATTCAATAGTCCGCCTGGCGAAGTGAGCTGGAGCGTTGTCGTGGTGAAGAAGGACCCTGCTTCATGGGCGCTACTCTTTAACATTGTCCAAGACATATCAATCTAAAGCAACAGTCCTCTTATCTTCTAGGTCAAGTGTTGCGAAATTACCCGTTTGACCAAAGAATGAGGCAATCATCTTTTTCTCTTGACAGAAGCTCTTCTTTACTTTTATCGGCAAATCTTCGAACAGTTTCACCGCGAGATATTTGCAAACCTATCCTTAATTTTGAGAAAAAATAAATTTAATATCTCTCAAAAACAGCTAAATCGACCTTTAAAAAATTTTAAACAATTATTTTTATTTTTCTGAAACTTTTGACACATCTATTTAGGTTCTTCATTACTTTTTGTGTTTTTCAGTGTGGTGTATTTTAAGAAATTTTGTAAACTGTAATAGGTGTTTCTTACTACTTAAGTTCTTTCCACTCTTGTTTCCAATATCTAAAACGGATACCGTCCCACACCTGTTTCCTTCAATATAAGCACATAAAATAAATAATTCATCCCTCTAACATATCTTAAATTCATTCGTGTTATAATATTTCAGATCCTCATATACAGAGATAAGACCGTGGAAGGCGCAAACAGTGCTCCGATGGTGACACTGGAAGACGATCTAATGAGTTATTTACTAGGCTTCTCGCAAATCATTTCGTTACTGGAGGCCTCACAGAAACCCATCGTAGGCCACAACATATTCCTAGACACCGTACTCCTGCACAACCAGTTCATAGGACCACTACCCAACCAGTATTCAGAGTTCAAGAGAAATATTCACAACATGTTCCCCAATATATACGATACTAAATACATTTCTCATGAAATGGGGAAAAAACTCAGTTATCATGAAGTGTGGAAATCAAATGCTTTACAAGAGTGAGTTTTATTTTATCTTATAAATAGTTACATATGGCTTATTTTGTTTTTCATCCTGATTAATTGAATAAAAATATTTTTTAGCACAAATGTGCTCATAAATATATCGAATGTTTACTTGGCAGTTTCTCAATTTTATCATTATAACTTTAAAGCCACTGCATCGCCGTACATAAATAAACATAAGAAGATTAGTGGTTCTCGTTAAAATATTCGAAAAACATCGGAATAAGTAATTCTTGAAAGCTATTATCCGAAAAGATAAATAAATACAGAATCTGGTACAAATGCTATCACTTAACAAATCGTGGGAAAATAATCGAAAATATACAAGTTTATTGATCGGTTGATAACGTTTTTGTTATTATTTATTGCAGTTTATATGAATTCTTTGCTGAAGGAAAATGCAAAAAGTTGCAGAATGGTGTCAATTTCATAAAATTGAGCAGACCTTTTAATGTGAAGCAGTCGTATCATGAAGCTGGTTGGGACTCTTTTTGTTCAGGTAAGTTATGTCGATGCTAACTCTTAAGTAAATTAATTATTCGAGACCTTAGCATGTTTTAATCAGTAAAAGACTGAAATGCCCTCTAGCTTTACCCTAGAGAGAGAGAAGTCTTTAGATGATTTCCCACCTCAAAACAAAAATCCCTAGCAGTCGTAAATATGACGGTCACTTGAAATCAAGCTTACGAATAAGCTCTCATTGTTATTGTGTAGTAGAAGCTCATGGGAAAATGAGATAAAAGTTACATGTACACTAATCTGGGTTATGACTTCATCAAACTTCCGTCAAGGTCGACCAAACACTAGGCTGCAGGATGTTTCGTAAGTGTCACTGCAGCGCTGGAACTCAAATGTAGGTACACGGGTTGTTTTGGTCAAAAAATTACGGACAGTCCTCGCTTCACCCAGTGCGGGAGATGTTACTAGATGATACCCAAAAAAAGAGTCGACAAAAGGTTGGTTTTGGGTATGTATCCTGCAACTTTTCATGGAAACTAAGCCAGGACACTGATGTGAAGATGAAGGATGAGTCGATGTGGCGGCTCTTATGTGCAGCAGTGGCCTTTTGGCTGATGATAAAATAACGACAGAACAACCGGCCAAAACATAGTAAACCCTTCTTTTTGAAGTGTAAAAGTCATCCTCATCCCATAATTCCTGCTCTGGGTGAAGCGAGAAGTTATCAGACATAATAATAATAACACTAATCGGATATATTTGGCCAAAACCTGCCGCATTTTTTAGAAGCAGCTCAAATAATTATTGAGAAAGGTCTGGACATTACATCCTAATTAATTTAATAATATCATAACTATGTACATATTATATTAAGTGTTAGTTATAAAATCGCCTTGGACTAGTCTGTAAAGGTGTTATAATTTTATAAATAAATAAATAACTGACTCCTTTTAACAATCCCGCTTTATGAAAAACGTAGAGAACACTGAAAACTTAGATTGACGCTCTATATCTACTAGGCAACATTTGAGCAGTGCGCTGCCGTTCAACATGATGAACATGTTATACTCGTACAACTAACTAACTAAGTACTTTGTTCACCCACTGCACGTACCAATGTCATTATTTTATTTTGTAACCGTAATACGACCCCCTATAACTGGAAACTCTTTCCTAAGATACAGACAGAATTTCTGCCTAGTTTAGGAAAGGGAGTCCTAGGACCCACTTTGTAATGAATGTACTGTTTTTCTCTAGTATTTAAGACTACTCTGTACGCCTTGTACAAACTACTTATTGAATAAATTATTATTAAATAAAATTATTATTATTATTATTAAACATCATGTCGCGAGTCAAATGTTGCCTAGAGAATAAAAAATAAAATATAAAAAAAAACAAAACCGAACAAATGTTACTATTTTTGTTAGGTGTTTAATTTTTTTTACAGTGGAGGTTAGTTAGTGTTACTAGTGTGTTTTTGTGTTGTGTCTAGTAAGTGTTATTATACCCTATTCATCTGGGCTTGAGACAAAATGTAAACCATGTAGGTACCTTCGGCCAAGTTTCTTCGACGTGTTTGAATAAATTAATAACAGTCTCCTTTTCTGTTTAATACATTGGCGTTTTATTTGCACGCTGTTTCTTCGGTGAATAACAAGAATTCAACGAAAATATCTGATAGCGGTACTCTCGTATTTAACAAGTTGAAGTGTACAAGATGACAGATTATAACACGCCAGATGACAAAACGGCACATTTTAATGTAATATGTTTGCAGTATCTGTGGTCTATAATTTAGCAGTATTATTTATATGGTTTGTTTACGGTTTCACGGCTCCCTGAATAAGGAATAGTGTGTTGTTGTGTCTCGTAACACTTACTTTCCAAATGTAAAAAAAAATTACCCTACACTGAGGACGTACTTATTGGCGTTACGCAACCTCTAAATATCAACCGATTATGGTGAATTTTGATATGTGAACTTTGGTATAATTCGAGCAAAGTCAAATGAAAATCAAAAAATTTAAAAAAAATAAACACGCTAATTTTGGTGTACAATTCTTCAAATAAATTAATTCTATTCTTGAAGTAAACGTGAATCCTCAACTCATAATTCCTCACTCAAAATCTACACGGTGAAATTTTTAGAGAATAGAACTACCTATTCGGTTTTGAATGAAACAGCTTAATATTCTTATGTTCAGGCTACTGCTTCATCCGCCTGGGCCACTGGGCCGCGTGTGAGAACCGAAGCAGCTATCGCCCGGTGGGGCCCACGGAGACGATATCTGCGCTTGCGCCCTTCTGCAACAAGGTCAACGTCATTAGAGGCGCTATACCGTATATGGTAAGAATATTTTACATATTATTATTGTACAAAATACCATTGAAAGAAAAAACGTTTATTCGTGCATCACACAATGAAACAAAAACACACACGAAAAAAAAAATAAAAAAAAGGAAATATAAAAAATAAAACAAAAAAAAAATTATGAATATATGAATTGAATTTTAATATAATCAATATAATTGTGTATGTATGTGCGTATTTTGTGTAAATTGGACTTTTATATTATGGGAATCATTTCCAGAAAATAAAATATTATTATTATTATAAACCGTGTGAGGCCAAAAAGACGAATAATCACCTAAAGTGGCAGACAGGCAGTACCTACTATCCTATCAAGGATGGAACTGGATAATAAGAGCCATTTTTAGCCCATCACACACTCAAATAATAAAAGTTTCTGTTTCCGACTATTTTTAAATGCATTTGTATAGTTAAAGATCTATAGATATATTGGTTGTATAGATATTTTTATTCAATGACATATGGGGAAAAAAACCGGGCTAGTGCGAGTCGGACTCGCGCTATGAGGGTTCCGTACAAACTTACCTATGAAAACAGTTCAATTCCCGAATTGAGTTTCGAAGATTTTTCCGAATCGCAAAAAAAAAGATATCCCTATAAAAAAAAAAAAATTCAATAGCCAATAAGAAATTCAATTCTTTGAAACTAAAATGACGAATAGTCGTATATTCAATCCGAATGATGGACCGACAAATACGTTTCTACTTGATGAACATTATATCACTGGTGGTTTCCCAACGCCACGTGTATTTATTTTTATAAAGGTTGTAAAAATATTGCTTTGAGCACTTGTCTTAACATATCCACGGTCTATAAACAATTGATAGTATATTGGATACTATAAATACACGCACTAGTGTAGAAATGAAAGGATTATAACCTGTGAATCAAATATAATATTATCTTCCACGATCTATATTCAAAAGCAGAACCCATTCGGAATTGTTCACAATATTAAAAACACAAATAGAAACGCCACTTCTTACGGAAGAGCGTTTTATTTATTATCGACATAGACTATTGAGTAGGTATCATTTCTTTCTCAATTAGAATATTAAAAATTGTCACTTCATTGATACACCTACTTTTTTATGTCATTTATTTTTTATACTGTTTGTAGCAGAAATTACATGACTTGATTCCGCCATCACCGTTCTACTATCGGACAACCCGCCGTACGGCGAATGTCCACTCTTACGTTGTTGACACCTCTATGGTCAGGACTAAGCGTTGCGCTTCATCATTTATACCGCGTACATCGAAGGGCTGGAATAATTTTCCTGCAGCCGTCTTCCCGTACGATTATAATTAGGTATCATCAAGGCTAGAGTGAATAGGCTCTAAATAATCTAGTGCGATTTACCATCATCGATTTCATCATTGCTTACCATCAGGTGGGACCGCAGTCAAGCACTACATTATATCATAAAAAAAGCAATAACAGAAATATTTGCAAGTTAGCAAAGTAGTCCCCAAAACATGGAAAGGCTCAAATGGCAAAAGAGGAAAGGGAAGAGTCGCCACGCAGTTGGTTCCTGCAGAGCGAAATGCCATCGAGGCCGACCTAGAAAGCGGTAGCGAGATGATTTGAAAGGTCAAAGTCTCTTTTAAGTCTATACAGTAAACATGTAAAGGTCAAACCATATGAGAACCATGCAGATTAGTGTCTTAGATGGTCGTTTGACGAAAACACCACACAGATTTGAGTGGACCTATCAGTGCAAGCATTGTTGCTCAACTCAGGACTATTATGGAGCTCACGACTCGACGAAAAATACTAAAAAAAAAAAAACATTTGTGTACAGTCGGCGGCAGGAGACATGACAAGGGTTTGGCTTTGTGGGGGAAAGTTCGCGCATGCGAACTACACAATGCGAATTACAATTCGTGAAAAAAAAATGCTCGACTACTTTTATGCTTTTATCAGTATTCTATGGTTATTGCCATAATTTATCTTTAAACAAATGTCGGTTTGAAGATAGTTAAAAAAAACAAGAGGAATTCGTATATATTAGGCGTTATAAATAAAATATATAAAGTTTCTGAAGTTTATTATACAACGATAATATTTTGGTTATTGTTAGGTTTCACTGGTGTAACAATAAAGGAAACTCCATTTTAAGGATTACACACACTTTTTAACCGGCTTCAAAAAGGAGGACAACGTAGGCCGCCATAACTAATGGTCCTGTGCGTCTCGCATCACCTGGTCATCAGTCCATCTTGTGAGAGACCTTGCAACGTTGCGTCTTCCGGTACGCGGTCGCCACTCCGGAACCTTTCGGGCCCTAATGCTATCTATTCTGCGACCCCAATATAGTTGAGAAAAATCTAGACAGATTTATAATATTTAAAATCTCAGTCTTCCTTCGCTAAAAAATTCGTAAACTGGCTCCTGCCTTACCACTTTTAGGCACGCAATGAAGTATATTTCGCACTAGTGCGGAAAATTTTCCGGCTAGCCAATATTTATTCAACTTGTTATATCCTCAGGTTATGGAAAGTCTACCTTGTCGCTCCGATAAGAATTCGCGAACTCTTACTATAAATTATTACTAAATAGTATTTTATGATTCTTTTCGAGTGTGTTGAAAAACGTCGTTTGATACTCGTGGGCATTGGTCATTACAGTCTCTCGGCTCCATAACGACCTGGCCTTCGCCTCTAATGTACATTCGACCTCGGCTGCAATGACGTTTGTGGCACACTTGTATCAAAATGACTATTCCCGCCGTAACCTTACATCTATCATCGAACAATAAAACATCGCGATGTGATTGCTCACTTTTCGGCGACACTTGGGTTTACTCGTCGCGCCAGCTATCAAAGTCTTGTTGAAATCACACGACGAAAGATGCCTAACGTTTGTGTTCGAATTATGATGGAATCTTAAGCCCGTCACTGTTTTATTTATAAGTTTTTCTAGTACTATTTATAACGTTCCCCAGATGTTACTATTAACCATTTTGTACGTTTGTCCAGATTACGATTTGTGCTACTTCACTCAAAACGGTCATTTTTATTATTCAGTCTCATATAGATTCAATTTCATAAGAAACTAATTTCTAACAGCGACTTCGCTTGCGTAAACACAACTTGATGAAATGGGGGTTTTATAGACCCGTCGCATACTCAATGTGAGTGCGGTGCCCCAATTCAAAACATGAACCACACGTTGGACTTTATGAGCGCCACCAATGCTGCTGTTAACGTTGCCAGCTACTGCGTCCAAACAGTTTGACGAGTTTACCATCGATTCGAAAAGAAGAAGAAATAGAACATGCTCTAAAAGGAACATCATCATCATCATTTCAGCCGAAAGACGTCCACTGTTGGACATAGGCCTCCCCCAAGCGTCGCCTCAACGACCGATCCTGTGCGTCTCGTATCCACCGCATTCCCGCGACTCACCAGGTCGTCGGTCCACCTTGTCGGAGGCCTTCCAACGCTGCGTTTTCCGGTGCGCGGTCGCCACTCTAGAACCTTTCGGCCCCATCGACCATCCGTTCTACGAGCAATGTGCCCTGCCCACTGCCACTTTAGTTTGGCGATTCTTCGGGCTATGTCGGCGACCTTAGTTCTCCTGCGGATATCTTCCTTCTTTTTTTTTATTCTTTTTTTTTCTGAAGGGAACATACTCCTGTGGTAAAAAGTATTCTATTCCAGGACATGGTCTACCTGTGTGCCTATTCGTTTAGCCGTTTGAGAATGAGAATGAGAATGAGAAGGGAACATTATAAAGCCGACTATGCTATGCTATGCTATGCTCAAGGTGGAGCGAGAGGGAGTGTCAGACTTTCACTGACTAAAACGCATCGTGTTCCTTTAGTTGTCTTTTGCAGTCCTGAACCGCAGTAACTCTTTCGAACAATCCCGCAGTCATGGAAATTCTATGACAGTCTAGATTTATAATTTAGATGATAAAAAACAAACACGCTAAGAGCACCTACCCAAAACTTGCCTGGATTTAGTAAAATCATTTCAATTTAACTGAGATGTAACATCATTGTCATAAGTCATAAGTAATTTATTTCCGAACATCCCCCGTAGCCAAGTTACAAACAATTCGTTTCTCTTTTCGTCGATCGCCTCGAGTAGGCCACGCCTCCAATTCCTTTATTCTGACGTCATCTCAACGCTCAGTCACGTCGTCAGAACACAAGAAAAGGAGGCGTGACCGACTCGAGGCGATCAACGAAAAAAAGAATCGAAACGATACGGTTGTAACTTGGCTAGGGGGCTGTGTAGAATTTACCTGCTGCGGTCTTTTTGTCCGATTCTAATTTAGGTATCATCAAGGCTAGAGCGAGTAGGCTCTTAAAAAACTAGTGCGCTTTACCATCCACGATTGCATCACTGCTTACTATCAGGTGGGATCGCAGTCAAGCATCATCTTCCTGCCCTTGTCCCATCTTATTTGGGGCGGCGCAATACGTTTTTTTCTTCCATTCTATCCTGTCAACCGTCATACTATCACTAACTTCCTTTTCTTTCAAGCACTAGCCTATATTATATTAAATAAAAATAAGCCTAAAACATTACATTCGATTATAAATGAAAAATATACAAACATTAGAATGACAATTACTTAAATATTAATAATTATTTATGAAATACAGAAAAAAAACTCAATAATGTTACAATGGAAAAAATAATTATTATTATCAACATTTTAGTTATAATTTATTACACAAGGATATAAAAATATAATAATAAAAGCAAAATAATATACCACATAAATTATAAAAAAAAGCAAAACTATACCTTAAAAAATCTTTTTTTTAACCGTAGTAATATCATAGTTGCAAAGTTAAGTTTGTAGGCTGAAAGTCAAAACACATTGTTTAACAATAGAACCATCATAGCATGTATATTTGAACTGTGCGTTTGAAATGCTCCACGAGTCAAGTTTATGCATCGTATTTTACGTTTGAAAATTATTACCTTTTTTATGTTTCGAAAATACATTTATCATTTCTGTTATTCCAGAGTTTCACGGAAAGCGATCCACCGCGTCATCGACCTGGACTGCTGTATTTGAAGGCCCTCGCGCAACGAACTATCAATGTGGGACAGGTACTGTATTAATTATCCTCTGTTTACTTTGTACAATCACTTTTTAATAACGCTAAAAATCATACTGTCATTCTGATCACTTCGTAAAATGGCCAACTAAATTCGGAAACAGATCGTTTAAACGTTAACATTTGATGATACGCCAATCCTCGTTTGGCCATATCATTGATGTAGGATTTCAATGATAATAAAAAGGTCTAAAAAAGTAGACCAAACGAAGATTGAAATATCATCAAAGTTTAATGTTTAAAACGATCTGGCCAGTTTTACTTGGCCAAATCATAAAGTGATCAATTTCTAAGATCTGGCCACGATATATATAACACATGAACAAAGTGTTTTCGTCAATATCAGACTTTAAAAAAGTGTTATGGACTTGTGTAAAAGTGCAAAAAGACGCTATTCTTAGTTTTGACATAATCTTAACGTATAATTATAAATTCAAAGTTAAATTGCATAATAGTATTTTAGGTTCGATTGTTATTAATTAATTATCACTTTATCTTAAAAAAAAAACTTAAAAAAAAAACAACATAACCGCCGGACGCATCATGAAGAAACCAAGATATTGCCGAAAAAAATATTGGCCGAATTTTACGAAAACGGCATCCTTGGCTGTTTTAAACTTTATAAAGCCATTTTACGGCTCTAATTAGCGGCGATGGGCGCAGATTATCAAATAATCAGGCGTACCGATAATCCAGTTAACTTGAATTTCAACTTTCTTTATTAATGGTTTTTGTGGAAAACACACCACAAGTGTGCCAATAACATGCCAACTGTTAATAGACAAACCAGTTATTTTTATTATAAAACTAGCTGACCCGGCGAACTTCGCACCGCGTAATAGTAAGGATGACGCCATCTACCGGCATTACCACAACAGCATAATCCATTTTATAATGACATTTTAATTAGAGATGGCGTTGTATTTGATTTTTTTTTTTTCGTGAATTTTTCCTTATTTTCTCTCCGTTTAAACTTTCCCTAGACTGTCACAAATATTTCAAGGCCTAAATTAGCCTAATAAATCCAGCCGTTCTTGAGTTTTAGCGAGACTAACGAACAGCTTTTCATTGTTTATATTATATAGATTTAGCCGCAGAGCAGCGTTGTCAAAATCTGACAGCTCACTTTTTAATTAATGCCTTTTATTTGCTATACTTTTTGGTATACTTAGGTTCCAACCTAAGTCCCTACCAAATTAAAACATATGACGAGGCGAAAACGACTCGTTACAGTTAAAAATAAGTCTTTTTCTGAAAAACACCATTAAAATTGGTTACTTAATGAAGCAGCAAATGCTATTTCAAAGAAGAGTGGGGGCACTATGGAAATATCTCACTTAGGGACGTGACATTCTACATAAAAAATCAAGATGCATTTTGGAGAGTGTGCGCGCGAATCGCATGACTCACTCATTTCTCCCATAGGACAACCCGACGAACGGAGTGGGGTGGATCCTTACGTTGATGAAACTTCTACGGTCCGGAGCAATAGTTTCGCCCTTATTTCGCTTAATCGCGTCTTTAATTTTTCCGGAATTAATGTGACGGAGATCACGTTTTAGGGTCTTAGAGATCCGTTTATTGAGCTGCCGATATCTGCACGCCTCTCCTTCATAAGCTAGAGATTTCACTCTGTAAGCCTCTTGCTCTTATTTGTACGAGTCTGAAAGAATTTAGACCCGACTGTACGGACAGTTTCCTCGAACCCATATTTGTATTCATCCACAAAGCTTCCTAGGCATTCGAGACGATTTTGAAATTCGAAGTGAAAGCTCTCAGAGCTTCGGATCTGGATCTGTGCAGGACGGAGCGCCACTTAATCAGTCGAGATCTTTCAAGCTTGACATTGATATTCAATGTGCCTTTTACCATGCGGTGATCACTTCCGGTATTCACCGCATTGATCACAGAGACATCATTGAATATTTGCTTCTTCGTCGACATGATGGAGTCAATCTCATTTTTAGTTGCACCATCAGGGCTTTGCCAGGTCCATCTTCTATGCTCTCTATTCAAATAAAATAATAAATGATAGAAATCGTAGGGAATGAGTTCAGGAATAAGAGCTTAGGTAAACCTTTAGACAATATTCATCCCCTGGTCTTGGTTAATAACGGCGCCTAATTTCGAGAACAATCTCTCTGCTGGAACCATAGAAGCCGACAAGAAAAAATACTTACACGCCAACAAGACTTAATGTCGCGCGGTGGCAGATGAAAAATCGCTTATGATAAATTTACGATTATAGAAAAAAAAAAATTGTAATCGATTATTTTCTCACATCCCTAGTCTCTTTTGTACACACGTAACCCACTGGCGGTGACGTGACTGGTGTTTACATCCTTATTCTGTTACTTGACAGTTTCCAGATTTTAAAGATTCCTTATTTACTCAATATTGAACAGATTTGAAAAATTCTTCCTTTTTGCTATTTTGGATAAAGTATTTTAAAATAATAATAATTAACTACCCAATTGATAGCCGTAATCTGAAGTAATATTATAAAGAGGTGACATTTTTCGTTTATAATGTTGCTGCTAAAGTAGTTACAACAATTCTCTCTGAAAAGAAGTCTAAAAGATCGCTAAAATCAAATACTATCGGAAAAAAATGTACTGCCGCGGAATTGGCCGGATACAAGGTACATTGTATTAACAATCCAATTTGTAGGTCTATTGAATTGTTAACCCTATGTACGTATTTGGATTTGGTCGCTGCGGCCAGAGCTGCGCTCAAGGCTGTTTTCTTAGAAAATAGCACGACTGGATCGAAGATTGAACCCATTGGAGGCGGACAAGGGCTGGTCGTTAAAGCAAGCTCTGTGGTAGTATGATACCATGTCCACCAGTGAACGTTTTTTTAGCCGTAATGATTGGCAATCAGGTGCTCATTGTTCTGATCCATTGTATCAACTAGCAAAGAATTGTTATATCAGAACTAACTAGTTCGCTTTTACCGTGAAATATCTCCGCTGTTTACTAATGGAAATGAAATCATAAAATAACTCCTCCCTGTCTGAGTGGGCGAGAGGGAGTGTCAGACTTTTACTGACTAAAACCCACCTGTGTTCCTTCAGTTCTCTTTACGTTTCAGAACTACGGTAACTCTTTCGAAAAATCCCGCAAGACATAGATAGGTACACTACTAAGGTGATATTCAGCTCTGTAACGGGATTATAAACAGTGCAAACATTTTATTTCCTTTTGTATACAAAACACTTGCTTTTAAAATGTAAGTAAAACTAATATAATTAAAAAACATCTGTCGGATCGTCTAGTTCATCGTCATCACCCGAACGCTGTTCCGTTGAATATGAAAACACACTATTTTCGTTGATTTTGCATCAGTGTTGCACGTTGTATTTATTATTATAATACCGTTGAGGCGTTACATTTATTACGTATTTCAGCACTATCTACTTTCTGCACTATGTTCAAATAAATCCCAATATACACCCGGTATAAATACAATGCTTGTCTACCGCGCACAGCATTGGGCAGGCGGCGACCGACACCGACGCTGGAATGCATTCGCGTCCACCAACCATTTCATTATATTCGACATTCCTTTAAGTATATTATTCTTGTCGCTCGCCAAACTAATCTCTCCACAGCTCTCGTAATTACTACATACTAAGGTCAATGTACAATAAATTACCCACTAAACAATTCTACCGCCTGTTATTTTCAAAACAACTATAAATTTTGGTGCATCGGGTAGGTACATAATAATGGTAATAACTGCCGATACATTGGTAATCTGGCAGAGCTCAAAAGGAATTGCATAACGTGTGGAAAACAATGCTATTTTTGTTTGCATCGTAAACATCGTGTCGGGTTCATCTGCGTCTTTATCCTCGGAGCCAAATTTAGCGGGAGTAGGTATGTAAAGAAACGGTTATGGTAGTAATAATTGTCACGTCGGGGAGTAGTGCGAGCGTGCTTGCGTGCGTGTGTGTGCGCTGGCCAGCCGCCAGCTCACATACACGCTCGCGCCTCCCCCGCCGAGCACATATTTCCCGTTACTAGTTAAAACAGATTGATAATGCCCAAGTGTCACAGGCGAAAATCTTTATTTTCGTACCGTCCCGTTTTTTAACCGGTGCGGCCGGTGTTTGATTTCTCTAATGTACAAAATCTTTTTCATGCCACTGTCAAGGTTGATTTAAGGTTGGGATATAAATAAGTTTTCACAGAACGAGTCTCTCGTCGCTATATTTCATGGCGACCTAGGCGAGGTTGTGATTCAGCTGGTACATTTGTCATGTTTGTCTCAGGTGGCGTCTGATCTCGCGACCTTCGGCTCTATAGACATAAAGCCTTATGGTAGTAGAGCTGCTCTCATAGCCGCCGGCAATCAACAGACGTAAGTATCAACCCATCAATATAATGTACAGCTCAGTACTTATATTTGTACCTATAAGTACTTAATATTTTAGCCTCGCATTCCGCCTTTGTGAATGCAAGACTAAAACAATATTACATAACAAATTAAATTACACTAAATAATATAAAAGGGAAAGGGAGGCCTTTGCTCAGCAGTGGGACATTAAGTAAATCTGTCTGTCTGTTGGTTACGTTTCTGGCCGTCAATCGTCTAAATACAATGACTTGATATTTATTTATTTAAACTTCATGTACAGTAGTGGTAAATAGGCAGACTTAATGCAACAAGGCGTTCTTTAACAAGCAAGCTTTGAGTTAAAAAATAATTTTGATGGATTTTGGAGAATTGAAGATACAATATACCTCACTTGTGCTTATGCTTATATTACATAACCACGAAAAACGACATAGAGTACTTTTTGTCCCGGGAGTACGTCTACAGGAACGTTCCCTTGGCATAAAGTCCAACTATCGCGCAGGCGAAGTCGGTCGTTAAAGCTAGTATGCATAATATTTCCATTTAATATTTGCTGCATTCTGTGTTTTATTATTACAGTGCCCAAAAAATCCTAAAGGAATTCAGGAATAGTAAAGAATATAGGATAGCAAAGTACAGCGTGTACAAGCACTCGCCAGCTGGGAAAATGGTGATCTGGTAAATATGTTTATTTATTTTAGAATTATTATAAATGTGAAAGTAACCCTGTCAGTTTTTTTTATTATTATGCATAGGCTCACGTTTGACCACTATCTCACCTGATGGGAAGCGATGATGTGGCCGACGATGGAGCACGCTTGCCTAGAAGTAACCTATTCACTCTTGACTTAAAGATCCCTAGATAAAAGCTATCAGGAAACTGACGCCGGCAGGGAATTCCACTCCTTAGCTCTACGCATAATGAATGTGTTCCGAAAACGCTTTGTACGTATGGGTGGGATGTCAACTAAATACCGCTGGCGCAACGCCGTACGTCTATTGGTCCGGTGATGGAACGGACTTGGCGGACTTAAATTGTGCAATTCCAATACACGCTCCCCAAAATGTTAACGACAGTAATCCGACAGGCTAGCGACACGGAGTCGATGCTCAATACTTTGAAGTTTTGACTCGACAAGTGCATCATTGCCGGTGATCTCCTTATCTCGCTTCTCAATCGACTCTAGTGCATCAAGCTGGTATTTGGCAGACCCATTCCAAATTAACTAAAACGAACTAGCGCTTGATAAAAGTTAAGCAGCTGTTCCAGCGTGAAGTAACGTCTCACCTTTGCTAAGAACGCCAATTTTTTGACAGCCAGTTGAGCCTTTGCCTTGATATAAGAGCCGAAATTGAGGGTAGATGATAGTGTTACCCCAAGAAGCTTGAGGTGGTCGGTTATCGGCATGGAACCCCAGAAAGATGGAGACGGGTAGAATTGGCTCAATTTTTTTTTTAAGATACGCTTAGGTTTTAGTAGCATTGAACTTGACCAGTTTGGCATCGCCCCGTAAGGACGAATTCAAGCGTTCAACCATAACCTCTCGGAAAGACTGGATCTGTGATCCACCAGCTCGTGCGTCGGTCACGTATCTCCCAGCGACAGTGACGTCCGTTACGCTTTCACGGTTATACTGCTGAACTGATGTGGATGACATTTGGTACGGAGTAAGCTTGAACCCCAAGAAAGGACAAAGACCACTTTTTATCTGACTTCGATTTCGTGTCCGCAATAACTGACATTCACGAGAACGAAGTTGGGGCAGGTTTTTATAAAAGAATTTTACGACTTTCCACAACCTCTCCTACACGTCTGGGCTAGGCAAGTAATTAAACGTCATCGATCCAAGTTTTTTGCCTAGGTTTTTAGGTGTCCGTACCTCAAAAGGAAAAAACGGAACCCTCATAGTATCACTTTGTTGTACGTCTGTCTGTCTGTCAAGGCCCTTTATCTCGGAAACGCGTGAAAGTATCGAGTTGAAATGAAAACCATATATTCAGGTCTGTGGTCCCATGAAGCTGTGAAAAAATCAAACTTCTGAGTGAGTCAATGACAAAGAAAATACAGCCGTTTATTTCGCAAAAAAACGTATATTTCGACACTCTCAAGGGAATCAAAAATCATAGGGTACCGGGTCCCGTTGACCTAGAATCCTGAAATTTGGCACGAAACAAGGTCTCATAGCACAAGTATTGGAAAAACTCTCAAAACAATCAATCAATTTTTAGTTACGTTACAAAAAAAAAATTGGCGATACGGAATAATCTCGGTAACTCAATTCGGGAATTGAACTGTTTTCATATGTACGTTTCTACGAAACCCTTGCGCGAGTCCGACTCGCACTTGTCCAGTTTTTGATTTAATGACTGAATATCATTCGGGTGGCCAGTTACATGGCGCCAATTAGTGAAAAGGCTAGGCTGATAACTGAATGGCGAATTAAGCTATCTGGCTACGACACACCTAAACCGAACCTTTTTATTTTTTTAAGATAGGAAATCATCAACTAACTGAGGGGAGCGAGAGGGAGTGTCAGACTCAGGCTAACACCCACCCGTGTTCTTTCAGTTGCCCTTTACATTCCAAAGCCACGGCAACTCTTTCAAACAATTTGGCAGCCCGTTTTGCAAAACCTAGTTTATAAAGATGTTAAAACGTTTATTTTAGCTTCCAAAACCTATTCAATGTTCTTGTCTTACTTAATTCAAATAGTTAGATCTGATTTTAAATATCCGCAAGAACATTTCCGCGATTAAAAGTTCTATCAAAATCACATTGACTGCCGAACTGACAAGAACAGCGTTCAAATAAATTAAATAATGTATTTATAAAATTAATCGTAAAAGATTAAATGTGGATATGTGTGTTTCGCAGAGCAAACACTGTATATTTTCAATCAAAATAAATAAATCATAGTGGTATTTCACGCCCATACTATTGGGTATTTTATTAGATTACCAGAATATTATGAACTAGTAAAGTTATGTATATCCGTTAAATCGGTAGCGTAGCTAGGCGTGGGCGAAGTGGGCCCACGGCCTCGCATCTAAAAGAGCCTCGCACAAGCGAGGGCTCTTTATGAACAAGGATTTTTTTTTATAATTGATAGGTTCGCATTTGTCCACTGTTTTACTAAACTACGATGGTTAAGTATAGACATGTCGCAGCCAGTAAAAAGCCTAGCCTTTTCAGTAATCGGTGCCATTCAACTAGCCGCCCGCATGGTATTCAGCCACTCAATCAAACAGCTTGGCAAACGACTTGGACATTTAGAAGAGGTTGTGACAAGTGGAAAAATTCTTTTATAAAAACCTGTCCTGACAATTACATTCTTCTTCTTCTAATAAAAGAACAAAAAAAAAACATATAGGCCGTATAGTCTAATGTTCGTGCAGCAATTTAAAAAAAACCGTTGCACCACACTACGCACAAATCCTTTTTCGAGGGTGCATTCACAAACATGTGCCATACACACAAACCCGGAACACGTATCTATGACACGTGTCTATAGATACGTGTTCCGGATTTGTGTACATGTATCGAATTTGGGTGTCTTCAAGGCTAGAGTGAATAGGCTCTTAATAAACTAGTGCTCCTCACCATCAACGATTACATCACTGCTTACCATCAGGTGGGATCGTAGTCAAGCATTAGTTTATATCAAATTAAAAAATAATACAAATATTGGTTCTGCGGGGGAATCGAACCCGCTACACGCAGGGCAGCAGCTAATCGCTCAACCACTGTGGCATCCGTGCCATCATCGCACTAATATTATTAAGGCGATTGTGATCTATTGTCCTCGATTGTGATCTCTCTCTGTCACTCAAAGGTTTGCTGGGAGAAAACTCATTGTTGAGTTAAGCTCGCCTTTGTACATAAATTATCACACACATAAACACACAAAACTTAACTACAATTAGTTAAGTTTTGTGTGTACAATAAAGAATAAGGCAAATATTTGTGAGAGTGTATGTATGTAAGTTTGTTACTTCTTCACATATCTGGGTAGACTATATCCTAGAATAGCACATACCGTAACCTTATTGCAAAAACCAATTAATTGCATCAACAATTTAGTATTATTATGTTATTACCATTATCATCATCATCATCATTTCATCCGAAAGACGTCCACTGCTGGACATAGGCGTCCCCCAAGTGTCGCCACAATGAACGGTCCTGTGCGTCTCGCATCCATCGGACTCCCGCAACCGTTACCAAGTCATTACTATTATATTCAATCAAATTTGTAGGTTATTTACTTTTTGCCGAAGCTATCTTTGTAAATGAGTGTCGTAGGTAATAACCGATTTTACCTGTAGATTCATCTTGATGAGACGAATGGATGAAGGGATTTAACTTTAATTTGGGTAAAGATTACAGATAGTTAGTTTTTGCAATAAGTGTACGATATGATACTTGTTATCCCGGGAGTATGTTCCCTTTGGACAATTTTCTACTCTCAAGCAAGCGAAGCCGCTGGCACCACCTAGTTATTATATTACTCATATAAACCATTATTTTGCAGGAGCGGCGCCATAATTACTGGAAGCTTAGTGCTGTACTTACTTCACAAAAAACTAAAGTAATTTAACTAAATACTTAAAATGCTATAAGTATTCTTTAGTTCTTTAATCTTAATTAATATTCAGGTATCGGCATGGATCTTGAGCGTTCGATGAAAGAGTGGGGATCGCTTTGCCCATCGTACACATATAGCAAAAAAAAATGTACACCTATTTTATATTTTCTTTTACCTGCTATCTTCTGGAAAAATAACGAGTCAATTTAATGGCACGGAAGTGTACTCGTCGTCGTTAGGTACGGGCAGCAAGCGCAGGGAACCAATCACGAGTGACATCTATGATGCGATGCGCGGCGAGCCAATCACTAATAATCCCCGCCCCCGCGTCTCACTTCGTACCACCAAAGAGTCCCGATATTTTACTTCTGCGCAAATAGAAGTCAGCGCTCAAGATCCATGCCGGGATCTGCCCTTATTTCATATATTTTTAAACTGGCTACCTGGGGTCAGGACTCCAAAGAGTGACCTCTTCGCAATACAAGTGTACTGGTCCAGGAGTACCACCTTCTGAATCAAACCCTTGTTCTAACTGCCGAGAGCCTCCTCAGGTGTTGGTCGAGACTCGTGACTATTAAGCCATTTGGCTGCCACGACTATTGGTGCACATCCCACATGTGGACAACCTCGAGAGCCAAGTACTTGATTTGCTCAATATTATTGCTAATCATAAATAATAAGGTGCCTAAAATTCCGCTTTTAACCGTTACAGAAATAAGCAATTTTAAGTGCCTTAACAATAAAATTCTCCGTATTTACCATAGTTATAGACTTCATAGAAGGTTAACAGTTAATAAAATTTCGCTATAAAGTACGTTTGCCAACCTATTAAAATCGTGATTATAAGTGTAACTACCCGAATTTGGGAGATTAATGTGTAGGTAGTTAAGAATTTTAATATTTTTATAGTAGTGAGAACTTTCCTATTATGTTTTTTGTTTGTTGTAGGTACTTACTAGGTATGTAAGCAATAAAGTGCATTTAATAAATTTCCCTCCTGTTATGAGCTAATCTGTTATTTTGTTTGGAAGCTTCTCCGAAACTTATGTTTGGAGCTAAGTAAGACTTTTCAAACTCCTAGCTACCTCATGTGGCTTCGCCCCATTTAAGTTAATAATTTAAACCTACGTTATTATATTAAATTTAGTTTTTTTTTTTCTGTATTCTACAGTTTTTATGGGTTTTCCCTTTTTTTTGCTAAACCTAGGGGTTGTTTATTAAAGCGAAAAAAATATATACATTCAAATCGAGACTAACGAACAATTTATTTTTATATATTATAGTTATAAATGTTGACTGTAGTTTTCAAACTCAATATGTGATTTATATTCTTATAATAATGTTCCTCACATTAATTGAATCTTGAATATACTTTAACCCTTATTATAGGGGTTAAAGTATGAAATTGCCGTTTTTTGAAACGGGTTGCTTTGAAGTGAAGAAGAAAAGTTCTCCGTAAGATAAAATTTCCCACGTGAAAGTGATTGAAACAAAAATAGACATCCCATTCATCAGTAGTTTTAAGCCCATATACATCATCAATATTGCATACCGCTTGAGACACATTGTTTCCACGCTAGAACTCATATTTCAAAATAATGCGAGTTTTTTTTTATATTTCATACAAAAATTGTTACAAGTACTTACTTACTGTGATATTACAAAAAATACAAAACACAAAGAATCCAATAAATACCTAATTTTGAAAAAAGAATAACGTACCTTTAATATAAAGTTCATTTGAACTTATAATTCCAAGTCAATTTGATGTAACACTTCAAAGCAAACCGATCTAATAAAATAGCAATTTCATATTTAAAGACCTAATATTATGCACTTACCGTTATATAGGTAGGTTTAATGACTTTTCGACGGGTGCAAAGTAAAATAAGTTTATCTGCAATGTTGCAGTAACTTACTAAAACTTTATATTCTAAGGCATGGCAAATCATCTTTCAAGGGTCGAAAATGAAGAAATAATACTTATTTATTATAAATAATGTTTTTTGAAAAAAAAAAAAACTTAAAATTTGCTTATATTCACTGATTATTACTAACTATCGGAAAATCTCAAAATTGCAGAGAACTCTTTTTACTTTGCACCCGTCGTTTTGGTGGAAATAGTTCTAAAACATTAGAAACATTGTTTTCTTGACTGAACTCCATTTAGTATTGTTGTTTAGTTGTAAGATAAAATGTGCCACATTTATTTGACATAATAAAACACGAATCATACTGTATCTATGTTTTTTAATCCTCCATTTCCTTATCAAAGAGTTAACTGAGGCCCTACCATAAGGTCTTATTACGATCCATTTTGCATCAATTTTTTAACAGTTTACTGTTAAAGGAATGGAGCTATATAATGTTTATAGTTCCATCCCCCTTTCTCGCTCGTTCGCTTTTGCCCTTGAATAAAAAAAAGCTTGCCTCTTTTTTCTCTTTTTTCGTTTTTTTTCTATTTTTCAAAGTGCATGTGATGTTTATAAAACACTTAAGGAGTTCGAATATATAGTCTAGACCAGAAAAAAAAACTTCACAGCAACACCAACAAAAAACTTCAATATTTAGCTATGTTTATGAATTCAAAAGTGCTTGTTTAATACCTCACTGCCATCCGTTTTTGACTGATCGTGGAATAAATAACGAACGAAGCGATACTCCTGCGCCGCTCAAACAATAGACTAAACATTCATTAAGTACTCTTACAATGTTAAAAGGTTTATGAATTTTATGATAATGTTTAGCAAAATGGCGAAATTACTTCTCAATTTATTATGTAAAAACCACGAAGAACAGATATATTCACTGGATATGTCGCCGCGATTTCAAAACATTTGTTTTTTATCTATTTCTGTGTGGGTAGAGTAAGGTGATAATCTCTGTGATCATAGCAAAGTGGACAGTGATATATTGCCATAACTGTTGTTGTAACTCTTACCATCAGCCTCTTGAAAGGTTTCAAAATAGGTCAACTTGTGTCTTCTGTAGTTATAAATAACCGTATTACGTGATGTAAGAGTCCTTTATCCTTTGCGGTGGGACTACAGGTTTAAAATTGTATCTAATAGTGCACTTCAACATCAATGATTGCATCACTGCTTACTTTCAGTGGAATCGCAATAAACCCTAGTTGAAGTCATTAAAAAAAAATACTTTACCCGAGGAGCGTTGCCGTTGATCGATGTTGACATAGCGAAGGAGGTGAGACAATAGAATTGTTTGCGGGGCAAACTTGGCCAGAAAAGAGGTCATTGCCCAGTGAGACACTATAGGCTACAAAAAAAGGAGGTCAACCTTTTGAATAGCGTAATAAGAGATACAATAGCAAAACAATGAGCGAGCAAACGCCGGCGTTCGCTTGGGGTTTAATGAATTAATTGTGAAAAACATAATAAAAACACTCATACGTTTTGGTTAGGTAAGTACCTAAACTTAAAAATCAAACAAATAAAAGGTTTTATTTTGAAACTTTCGCTAGCAGCTCGTAATTTTTCACTCTTGATAGTTAATACGACATAAAATTCTGTTATCGCGGAACAGCTGAAGATTATGATCATATATTTATTTTTAAAATACTTTATTGTTACCAGGAAACTCTTGTTTGTCTAGGCTCAGATATTTAAAAACAAAACAGTTTACTTATCAGTTATTAATAGTGTCCTATTTGGGTATATAGTTGCTATAGGAGAAACGGCATGCATGCATGGAGGCATGGAGGGGATTAAGCAGTGCCGTACGTCACTGGCTATCAGATTTAATGCCAACCGTAATGTAGCTACAATTCCAACAGAGCTGATGCCCGCTAAAACCACGGGGAGGGAAACTGTCGCTGTCGCACTCTAAGGTGAAGCCCCATTGCACCTCTAAAAAAAAAAATTTGGGTTTCATCCAGAGTTAACTCCTGAGCGTGGCGAGAGAATAATTTTAGAAACTTTAATGCTGTTAGGGATTCACACATTTTGCCTTGGACCAGCCAACGCCGCACCTTTATTCACGAAGAGACTAACTTGAATCCCTCACCCATTCAGAATTCTAGAGTCAACTCCCTCGCTGCACTCTTTAATTAAACTGTAAACTGCTTCGCTCCGCTCGAAAGTTAACTCTCGGGACCTTAATTACGGTTGGGATTCAATAGATATGACGGCCATGACATGAGACATTGTTTTATCCCCTCGCTACATAACCTACTAAAGCAACCAACGAATAACATATGACTTCCCTCATTCTTATATCTATACTTACATATAAAAAATCTGTAGAAGCTTTTAGTTGTGTGCGCATCACGTAAAATGTACAAAAATGATGTAGATAACTTTTATACATTAAAATTGTGTGTAACTTAATGTATTACTTAGGCTTTGTTTCATCGCAATCGGTCGACTATAACAGGCGGTACGAAGTTCGCCGGGTCAGCTAGTAGTGCATAAATATGAAGTTTGATTTACAAGATAGGTATGTGTATAATGCGCAAGCACGTTAATGTCGGCCGGAGATTATAACTCGGGGCTAAGCAAACAGCGCGTGAGTTAGGTTGCTTACACATCGGAGCGCCTGTAACTGTGGCTCCGGCGGCCGCAATAAGACGCGCAAACGTTTTGACAAGCCTGATTTATGTTGATTTACAACTCACTTGCACAACATGACGCCCCGTGCCGACAAACTTCCGGAAAATTAATTCATTATTGCGTCCAGCCAACACAACGTGTGGCTATTTTTAGTTTTCGCAAACTGCTTCATAATGTGGATTCCGTGAAGTACGAGTAAACAATCGATTGCCGATTCCATCAACACGGGACTGTAAAATTTGCTCTTTAATGTATTTTGCTAGTGTTTTTTATTATGTAAACCTAAAAAAACATGGAAATAAAGAACACTGAAAACTGGGAAAATGCACTCAAGATTGCTCACATTTAGTTTCAGTGACTAAGATGAAACATTACCTACATAGGTCCATTGGCACCTTTGTAAACCTAGTAAAACCCGTAGAAATATCTATGTTTAACCTTAAGCGGTAAATTCGAGTTTACGCCGTAATGACGTTGTCTGGCAAGCTGTTCTGCCTAGGCGTGTGTAACTCTTTACTGAACCGACTCACTGTTTCGAAACATTTTAGTGTTCTGAAAGATTGTAACATCAGTAATGTTTTAAATGCATCATTTGGAACAATTGGAACACTGAAACACTCTTTACTCTAGGTGACCAGCACTCTTTCAAAAAATCAAATTATAACAACAATATAATTAATGACATGAACTAAAAACATCTGCTTAAAATCACTCTCAAATCAAAATTCAATTTTTAGTGTAAATGACGCAACGTAACAGATCACGATTCATAACACTCAGTGTCTGTGTCTTTGGAGCCGTTGTTCCACATGTTCCGTTTGTATCCTGTGAGCCGATGTTTCAAATGATCTGTTTGTATCTTTTGAGCCTTTGTTCCAAATGTTCCGTTTGTATCTTGTGACCCGATGTTTCAAATGATCCGTTTGTATCTTTTGAGCTGATGTTCCAAATGTTCCAACTGATACATATCACTGTTTCGGAACATTTAAGTGATTCAGATGCAAATGTTCCAATCGCAAAGATGACACACTTTTCCCACGCCTAGTTCTGCCAACAGTTCCAGTAACAACTTGCAGGTGTAATAAAATGTAGGTACGCCGTACGCATCATTTAAAACATTGTATTTTCCGCAAACTGCGTAAAATTGTTAACAATGTGAGCTTTATTTATTGTTTCAGAGTAATTATATGCCCGCCAACTATTTTATGCATAATTCAGTAATGTAACGATGGAATATATCAAAGTTGCTTCTGTTTCTTATATAACATTATGAGGAATGCATAAAATCCAACCGTGGATGTTTTCCGGGAACAGATAAACTGTCCGCGCGTTTTAAAACCTCGTAGCGAATTCGTAACAGTCACTGGACTACGGAAAGCGTGTGATGGTTTCGTATTTTTTCATTCGCTATAGAACCTATTAGTCAATGTGA
Source organism: Mythimna vitellina (assembly GCA_949316375.1). NCBI lineage: Eukaryota > Metazoa > Arthropoda > Insecta > Lepidoptera > Noctuidae > Mythimna > Mythimna vitellina. Next base: position 7,070,665 of record OX438694.1, on the reverse strand, counting down.
GTATAATGAAATTCAAACATGCTTTTTTCAGATGAGAAAACTTTATCATAATTATACGTAGCTCCATTTCCGAGACAGATTTACGAGTAGTAGTAACGCGGTAATGTACCAGCGCTAATGATTTCTCCCGCCCTAAGATGAAGCGCGAGGGCGTGGTTTTAGACAGTAAAAATCTGAACTTTTACTAACTATAACCACACTTATGTTCCTTTTTTTCCCTATGCGTTCCAGGAACCTTTCAGAAGTCAACCCATGATATTCAATCGTGATGCGTTACCAATCATGGAACGTCTCTTCCGCGGGTTTCTTAAAGAAAATTAAAAAAAAAAATGACATTACTTATAAATAATATGTATTGACAATGACTATATTAATTCTCTTTGAATATACTTTATATAATACTGTATGCCAAAGTTTTGTTTTTACTGAAGTGTCCTCTCAGTTATTGAATGAATCGTAAACTGATAATAATTCAGATAAGTTGTGCTGGCCTCATCCGCATACGCATATGAGACAATTAAAATAGATTTCCACCTGCAAAGTCAAAAGTCTAGAATAACTCTTGTGCCTCATTTCTGTAGGAAGAGAATTGATGGATGTTTTGTGGGCATGTGCACAGTGCATTCTCATGTCCAGTAAATAGGACGCTGCGAACAATTTTACACTACCGTCTACAGTTTCCGCAAATACGCACACTGAGTAATAGCTTGTCTTAATCATATACCGCCTCTTGTTTAGAGTTTCAAAAGTAAATGAATAATTATGTTGTAATATCGTACGTACATAATATACGTACCACGCAAAAAATCTAAGCCACTTGTTTGTGGTTTAGATTCGAATATCGTCGAAGCGAAAAAAAAACAATATCTTACCAACTTCGTTGGATTTGGTCCAGCCTGATATGTTTTCAAGATCGTTCGAAAAAGTGACCGCAGCCCTGGAACACAAAGGACACCTGAAGGAACACGGTCGGGTTTTAGTCAGTACAAATCTGACAAACCCTCTCGCTCCACCCAGAGCGACAATGTTTTTCAATGATCCTTTATGACCCACCTAAAAAAGAAACCGGCGAAGTGCGATATGGACGTTTTTTTTTTAATGGGAGCCTCACTTAAACATTTATTTTATTCTGTTTATAATATTTGTTGTTATAGCGGCAACAGACCTACATCATCTGTGATAATTTCAACTGTCTAGCTAAAACGGTTTATGAAACATCTGCTGGTGTGTGAAAACGATCTGCAAGCCTAACCAAGTTACAACCGTTTCGTTTCAAATCTTTTTCTGCAGTCGATAACGCCTCCGATTCCTTTGTTCTGACCACGTAACTTAACGTTAAGATGATGTCATTCCCATACATTTGAAGTTTTCTACTAGCGTTAACGATTGCAGATTATCAACTTGGCTAAGCCCTCTGTATAAGTACTTTGATTATTCATAAGCCGCAGCCATTGTTTTAATTGATGCATCTGTTTTGTGACTGTAAATGTTAAGACTGTCATAAATATTTTTTTGTATGACAACGGGCACCTACAGATAACAGGTTCACATGCTGTCTTAGCTAAGGAGGGATCATTCATGAATCAGGCGCAAGCGCAGCTGCTCAGATTTTTTGTCCGGCACCCTTTAAAATTTATGCCACCCTTCTTAACCATCGCAAATCCTGCTTTCCTTTTTCGGATTACATATAATAATAATAATAATAATATCTTTATTTTTAACCGACTTCTAAAAAAGGAGGAGGTTCTCAATTCGGATGTTTGTATTTTTTTTTATGTTTGTTCGCGCATAACTTCGTTGCTTTCCAACCGATTTGAAAAATTCTTTGTTTGTTTGAAAGGGTATACTTTCCGAATGGTCCCATAGTCACCAAGTTGGGATCTGATGATGGAATCTTGGCGAAATCGAGGGAACTCTTTAAATATTATAAGCAACTATATAGTGATTTTGGTATTTTCATCGAGAACTTAAGTATTTACAGTCATAAAGTAACATTTGATGAAGTGGAACTGATGAAAAAGACCAGAAATAGTCAACGGAACTTCTAAATCGCATAGATATCATAATAAAGATAGTTAAGCGACTATGGCAATACAAATAAATGCATGGTTCTGAATAGTTACGTTGAAAATGGTATCGAAGTGATCTGATGATGATGATGGAGCCGGAAGGTAGGCACTGAAACTCCGTAATTAATCAATGTAACCTAGCCGTGTTTGGGCTTATTAGAATTGTCATGAGATGCACTTTGGCTATAAGGTACTATCAAACTGATCTGATGATGGGACCGGAAGGTGGAAGGTAGACACAGGAACTTCATAATAACACAATGTAACCTAGCAGTGTTTGGGTTAATTGAAATTATCATGAGAAATAGACACTCTGTTTAAAGTGTATCGCAACTAAAAAGTGTGAAATAAAAAACTTTTTACAAAAAAAGAATAACCAACTTCACTAAAAAAATACTAAAAGGATCAAAATAACTTTAATTTCGGAAGTCGGTGTTAAATAAGATACAAACAATACCGAGAAACACCGACTTCCGAAATTAAAGTTATTTTGATCCTTTTAGTATTTTTTTAGTGAAGTCGGTTATTCTTTTTTTGTAAAAAGTTTTTTTTTCTCCCACAGAAACAAGACTTATACGATAAAAATTAACTAACATAACAAAAACAATTTCAGTCATATATGCGTCAGGTAAGGGCCGCACGGTCATACAAAAGTGCTCCGTCGCGGCTCGCCGCGCGGGCACCCGTTGCGGGAAGCCGCACCCAGAGCCCATTTTACTACGTAATAATATATTAAAGTTCTCCATTGACACGACTACACGCACACCGTTAAAGTTGAACTAGAGACACTGTGCAGGTAATAATAAGATTTCCGTGAAGCCGGGTATTTATAAGGCAACATTTGTTTTTAAACAGTAGTTCTCAATGTTTTTATCATCTCTAGAAACAGTTTATAAACAAAACTGATGAAACATTAGTTATTAAACATGTTGCCATGTTCCCCACTTCGAATGGAGAACAAGACGAAACATCTAGTTTATAAGCAAAAGTCAACAGGTGTTTATAAATATGGAAGTAGTGTGGTACAACAATCAGGTTTCGATGCTCATAGAGCTAAAGCATCATGTACATTGGGATTCTTCAAATTAAGATTATAAAGATAAATTTTAAAAATGATACTTGTGCCGATATTCTGAAAAGACCCATCAAATCCACGAAGTTCATGAAATACGTGACTTCTATTTAAACATAGTTTCAAATCGATCACCTTTTCGTCTTTTTTAGGGTTCCATACATCAAAAGGAAAAAACGGAACCCTTATAGGTTCACTTTGTTCTTTTCACTTTTCTTCTTTATCTCGAGAACGCGTACCTACAGGTTTGCGGTCCTATAAAGCTGTGAAAAAATCAAACTTCTGAATTAAAAACATATATGTCGACACTCTCACGGGAATCAAAATTCACAGGCTACTTCCTGGTTACCTAGAATCGTGAAAGACATGAAGCAAGATAACATAGCACAAGTATAGGAAAAAATCTGAAAACTGTAAATTTGTACTAACGGCACAATTTACCAAAAAAAAATTGCAATTCGGAAAAATCTTCGTGTCTCAATTCGGGAATTGAACTGTTTTCATAAGTAAGATTGTACGGAACCCTAAGTGCGCGAGTCCGACTCGCACTGGCCAAGATTTTTTTTCAAATAGCAATGAATTGTTATGTAAGCAGCACAGGGACACCCTAGCAACAACTAGCAAGTGTGGACGGTTAAGTTTCAGAAACAGTGTTTACGGAAAACTTGGTGAAAAATAATAATAATAAGAATATCTTTATTTCATAAAAATAAAGATTTGACATGTTTTACATAAAAACAATTTGAGTGAGCTTTGGTAGAAACAATACAATACAATCTAAGGACTATAATCTATACACAATAAGGGAAACCTTGCCTCTCAAACTAGAGTGGAACCTGTATCTTGAGAGACAGTGATTCAGCTTAAAATGAGATGCTATACATAGATATACATAGTGGTCTGTGACACTTTATTCGAGACAGAATAATTTAAAAACTCATTAAAAACTAAATAAATTACATTAATTAGCGGTCGTCGCGAAGCTGCATTGAGTTGCTGATGGGCAAATAGCCATAAGTATTTTAAAATATCGGCTGTGAAGCTACTAGCGATGACTGTCACTATCACAAATATGACCCAGATTATGTCGCCAGTTATAAAAGAAAACGATGTCAGCCTGGTTCCGGATGTAGGTAACTTTGTTGCTACGCGGAAAAACTGTATCGATTTCCCTGGTTATATTTCGTTTACTTTACATAGAATAGAAGTGTGCAGTGGCGGCCGCAGTAGTAATATTTCATCAGTACTTTTAGATGCCTTTTTTAATTCCAGATAATAATTTGACAAGTGCAAATGTCAAACTCCAGAAATATGTTGCCCGCTTTATGATAAAAGTGATGTTACACATTCAGTTTTTAATACCGTGTCTTTTTTTACGACTCAGACTTTTACTGCCTAAAACCACATCAGCCTTACTGAGCCCCTACAGTTTACTGACATCTATTTGAGGAGCGCGTGGATCATTAAGTGCTGTCGACGACTGGGGCTCAGTCCGTATATTTCTACATTGAGAGCTTTCTGAACTTCGCCGAAGCGAAGTTATTCAAAAATAGTGATAGACTCATTTGAGTGTTCCCCTCCACGGAAATCTTTAGTAAAAGGCGAAAGATTTATGCGTTTTGAAGGGAAACCAGAGATACTTGCAGCAATAGATCCACGCCGACCCAATTAAACCGCGGAGAATCATAACACCGCGATTCAGAAAATGACCCGTATTGTAAAGCGCCGTCTGTTGAGTAGTATTGGAACTAAAACATCACGGCTGTATACCTTGAAAGTAAAGGCAGAATTAAGTAAAGGCTATCTATAAATACAACTTATGCAGTAGAAAAAGGTTAGAATTAAATGGGCTGTAAATTAATCATTACATTGATGACAAATAAATGTACAAATAAAGAAAAATAAAAACGTAAAACTACAATTAACCTCTACGGTAAGGAGTTAAATTTTCGCCTAAAACCTGCCACGCAACTTTCCTGATCATAAAATAATGTTAAAGGGTCAATTGAAATCTGATTAATTAGACGCTTGCTCTACAAACCTTTGTTTATTGTTTTTTATGGGTAAAGAAAGTCTGAAATGTTAAATGGTTTTCAACTTTTAAATTAAATTATTAATAATTTTGGCCGTAAATTAATAATTGCATTGGATTGATGACAAATATAGAAAAGAGAAAAAAAAACACAAAACTGCAGTTAACCTCTACGGTAAGGAGTTATTAAGTTTTTTGCCTAAAACCTGCCACGAAACTTTCCTGAGCATAAAATAATGTCAAGGGGTCAATTGAAATCTCATTAATTAAACGCATGCTCTACAAACCTTTGTTTCTTGGTTTTTTATATGCCAAGAAAATCTGAAATGGTTTTAACAATTATAATATTCCTGGTTGCTTTTGTACTAACCAGGAAAATTGTAACTTGAATTTTATATTTTTGCATTGAGAGATTTCTGAACTACGCCGAAGCGAAGTTATTAAAAATTTGTGTTAGACTCATTTGAGTGTTCCCCTCCACGGAAATCTTCAGTAAAAGGCGAAAGATTTATGTGTTTTGAAGGGAAACCAGAGATACTTGCTGCAATAGATCCACGCCGTAAACTGCAGTTTTGTGTTTTTTTTTCTCTTTTCTATATTTGTCATCAATCCAATACAATTATTAATTTTAAATTATTAATAATTTAATTTAAAAGTTGAAAACCATTCAACATTTCAGACTTTCTTTACCCATAAAAAAACAATAAACAAAGGTTTGTAGAGCAAGCGTCTAATTAATCAGATTTCAATTGACCCTTTGACATTATTTTATGATCAGGAAAGTTGCGTGGCAGGTTTTAGGCGAAAATTTAACTCCTTACCGTAGAGGTTAATTGTAGTTTTACGTTTTTATTTTTCTTTATTTGTACATTTATTTGTCATCAATGTAATGATTAATTTACAGCCCGTTTACTTCCAACCTTTTTCTACTGCATAAGTTGTATTTATAGATAAATTAGCCTTTACTTAATTCTGCCTTTACTTCCAAGGTATACAGCCGTGATGTTTTAGTTCCAATACTACTCAACAGACGGCGCTTTACAATACGGGTCGTTTTCTGAATCGCGGTGTTATGATTCTCCGCGGTTTAATTGGGTCGGCGTGGATCTGTTGCAGCAAGTATCTCTGGTTTCCCTTCAAAACGCATAAATCTTTCGCCTTTTACTAAAGATTTCCGTGGAGGGGAACACTCAAATGAGTCTAACACTATTTTTGAATAACTTCGCTTCAGCGAAGTTAAGAAAGAACTCAATGCAGAAATTAAAAAAATACGAGTTACAATATTCCTGGTTAGTACAAAAACCAACCAGGAATATTATAATTAAAAACCATTTACAATTTCAAATTTTCTCGACTCATAAAAAATTTATAAAAAAAGTTTTGTAGAGAATGCGTTAAACTAATGAGATTTCAATTGACCCCTTGACATTATTTTATGCTCAGGAAAGTTTCGTGGCAGGTTTTAGTCAAACAAACTTAATAACCCCTTACCGTAGAGGTTAACTGCAGTTTTGTGTCTTTTTTTTCTTTATTTGTTCATTTACTTGTCATCAATGCAATGTAATGATTAATGTATGGCCCGCTTAAGACCATTTTTTTTCTACTAAATAAGATGTATTTATAGATAAATTAGTTCAGTTCCGGTTCGTATTGGCAATAAGCCTACCACCTATTTAATCTGACTCAACACAATAATATAAACTTAAGTGCTATATACTCACCTCTGCCTTTACTTTCGAGGTATATAGTCGTGATGTTTTAATTCCAATACTACTCAACAGACGGCGCTGTACAATACGGGTCATTTTCTGAATCGCGGAGTTAAGATTCTCCGTCGTTTAATTGGGTCGGCGTGGATCTATTGCAGCAAGTATCTCTGGTTTCCCTTCAAAACGCATAAATCTTTCGCCTTTTACTAAAGATTTCCGTGGAGGGGAACACTCAAATGAGTCTATCACTATTTTTGAATAACTTCGCTTCGGCGAAGTTTAGAAAGCACTCAATGCAGAAATAAAAAATACAAGTTACAATTTTCCTGATTAGTACAAAACCAACCAGGAATATTATAAGTAAAAACTATGTACCATTTCACATTTTCTTAACTTATAAAACACCAATAAACAAAGGTAGAGCATGCGTTTAATTAATGAGATTTCAATTGACCCCTTGACATTATTTTATGCTCAGGAAAGTTTCGTGGCAGGTTTTAGGCAAAAAACTTAATAACTCCTTACCGTAAAGGTTAAACTGCAGTATTGTGATTTTTTTTTCTCTTCTATATTTGTCATCAATCCAAAGCAATTATTAATTTACGGCCAAAATTATTAATAATTTAATTTAAAAGTTGAAAACCATTCAACATTTCAGACTTTCTTTACCCATAAAAAAACAATAAACAAAGGTTTGTAGAGCAAGCGTCTAATTAATCAGATTTCAATTGACCCTTTGACATTATTTTATGATCAGGAAAGTTGCGTGGCAGGTTTTAGGCGAAAATTACCGTAGAGGTTAATTGTAGTTTTACGTTTTTATTTTTCTTTATTTGTAAATTTATTTGTCATCAATGTAATGATTAATTTACAGCCCGTTTAGTTCCAACCTTTTTCTACTGCATAAGTTGTATTTATAGATAAATTAGCCTTTACTTAATTCTGCCTTTACTTCCAAGGTATACAGCCGTGATGTTTTAGTTCCAATACTACTCAACAGACGGCGCTTTACAATACGGGTCGTTTTCTGAATCGCGGTGTTAAGATTCTCCGCGGTTTAATTGGGTCGGCGTGGATCTATTGCAGCAAGTATCTCTGGTTTCCCTTCAAAACGCATAAATCTTTCGCCTTTTACTAAAGATTTCCGTGGAGGGGAACACTCAAATGAGTCTATCACTATTTTTGAATAACTTCGCTTCGGCGAAGTTTAGAAAGCACTCAATGCAGAAATAAAAAATACAAGTTACAATTTTCCTGATTAGGACAAAACCAACCAGGAATATTATAAGTAAAAACTATGTACCATTTCACATTTTCTTAACTTATAAAACACCAATAAACAAAGGTAGAGCATGCGTTTAATTAATGAGATTTCAATTGACCCCTTGACATTATTTTATGCTCAGGAAAGTGTCGTGACAGGTTTTAGGCAAAAAACTTAATAACTCCTTACCGTAAAGGTTAAACTGCAGTATTGTGATTTTTTTTTTCTCTTCTATATTTGTCATCAATCCAAAGCAATTATTAATTTACGGCCAAAATTATTAATAATTTAATTTAAAAGTTGAAAACCATTCAACATTTCAGACTTTCTTTACCCATAAAAAAACAATAAACAAAGGTTTGTAGAGCAAGCGTCTAATTAATCAGATTTCAATTGACCCTTTGACATTATTATATGATCAGGAAAGTTGCGTGGCAGGTTTTAGGCGAAAATTACCGTAGAGGTTAATTGTAGTTTTACGTTTTTATTTTTCTTTATTTGTACATTTATTTGTCATCAATGTAATGATTAATTTACAGCCCGTTTAGTTCCAACCTTTTTCTACTGCATAAGTTGTATTTATAGATAAATTAGCCTTTACTTAATTCTGCCTTTACTTCCAAGGTATACAGCCGTGATGTTTTAGTTCCAATACTACTCAACAGACGGCGCTTTACAATACGGGTCGTTTTCTGAATCGCGGTGTTAAGATTCTCCGCGGTTTAATTGGGTCGGCGTGGATCTATTGCAGCAAGTATCTCTGGTTTCCCTTCAAAACGCATAAATCTTTCGCCTTTTACTAAAGATTTCCGTGGAGGGGAACACTCAAATGAGTCTATCACTATTTTTGAATAACTTCGCTTCGGCGAAGTTTAGAAAGCACTCAATGCAGAAATAAAAGACACGAGTTACAATTTTCCCGGTTAGTACAAAACCCAACCAGAAATATTATAATTAAAAACCATTTCAGATTTTCTGACTCATAAAAAATCAAAAAACAAAGGTTTGTAGAGCATGCGTTTAATCAATGAGATTTCAATTGACCCCTTGACATTATTTTATGCTCATGAAACTTTCGTGGCAGGTTTTAGGCAAAAAACTTAATAACTCCTTACCGTAGAGCTTAACTGCAGTTTTGTGTTTTTTTTTTTTTCTCTTTCCTTTATTTGTCATCAATCCAATGCAATTATTAATAAACGCCCATATTTTATGCTCAGGAAAGAATCGTGGCAGGTTTTAGGCAAACAAACTTAATAACCCCTTACCGTAGCGGTTAACTGTAATTGTGGGTTTTTATTTTGCTTATTTGTCATCAATCCAATGCAATCACTAATTTACGGCCCATTTAGTTCCAACCTTTTCTACAAAATAAAGTGTATTTATAGATAAATTAGTTCAGTTCCAGTTTCTTATTGGCAATAAGCCTACCACCTTTCTAATCCTTGAACGATTGATCCACGATCAATTAAGTACTTTCCTATACAAACATAATCTCCTTAACCCCTTTCAGTCCGGCTTCCGTCCTGGTCATAGCACGACTACAGCGCTTCTTAATATTACTGATGATATTAGATCAGCCATGGAAAGCAGTAATCTAACGGTCTTGCATTGCTTGATTTCAGTAATGCCTTTAATACTGTTGATTACGAGGTTTTGCTTTGTATTCTTTTCTCTCTTTATATATCTCCATCGGTGATTGACTGACTTCGTAGTTACCTGCTCGGTCGCCGGCAACGTATTTGCATCGGAGAGACCTTGTCTTCCTGGTGTAATACTTCTGCCGGGGTTCCGCAGGGTAGCGTTTTATCTCCATTACTTTTTGCAGTTTTTATAAACTCAATTTCCAATGAACTAACTTTTTCCTACCATCTGTATGCAGACGATCTACAAATTTACTCGCGAGCACCTCTTGGAAATCTGTCTGACGCTATTATCACCATCAACCGTGATCTGGCCCGCATATGCGATTGGAGCAAGAAGTATGGCCTTACGGTAAATCCCATAAAGACGCAGGTTATAGTGGTGGGCAGTTCTAGGATGGTTTCAAGGATCGACTGGACGACTCTTCCCCAAGTCTCTTTTGACAACTCCGTAATTCCCTTTAGTGATAAAGTTAAGAACTTGGGGATATTCATTGACAAGAACTTTTCCTGGACTGCCCAGCTACAAGCAGTCAGCCGTAAGTTATTCGCTTCTGCTGCATCATTGAGAAGACTCCGCAATTTTCTACCGACTACCACCAAGATTGCGCTTGCACAATCTCTTCTTCTTCCCATCCTTGATTATGCTGATGCCAGCTATCTTGACCTTACTCAAGAACAACTGGATAAGCTTGAGCGGCTTCAAAATTTTTGTATAAGATTCATATTTGGTTTGCGCAAATATGATCACGTTTCCGTATTCCGTGTAATGCTCAAGTGGTTGCCAATTCGCCTTCGCCGGAATGCTCATATTCTTTCCCTACTATATAATATCCTCTTTTCTCCCTTCACGCCTCTTTACCTTAAAAAACATTTTGAGTTTCTCTGCAACTCACATACAAAGTTGCTAAGATCATCAGAGAACTTGCGACTAAAATTGCCAATCCATACCACGACTTTCTACGACAAATCATTTACTGTTCAGGCTGCTCGTCTGTGGAATGAGTTACCAGACACAATTAAACGTGCTCAATCGTTGCCTGTTTTTAAAAGACTCGTTAGAGAACATTACCTGTCGCTGTGAGTATCGATAGTCATGATTCATATTTCTGTCTATAGTTTTCAATGGTTATATATGTATATATGTATCTATTATATAGCATATGTACGTATTTGTGTATCTATTATAATATATTATGTTTAATGCTGGTTCTGTCACACCAATGACAGCCCCATTTCTTGTCCAGGCAATTACTGTCCATTCCAGGTTGGTGTACAATAAAGGATATAAAAATAATAATAATAGTGTAAACGTAAGTGCTAGATACTCAACTCTTGTTTTTTCTTTCAAGGTATACAGCCGTGATGTTTTAATTCCAATACTACTCAACAGACGGCGCTTTACAATTCGAGTCGTTTTCTGAATCGCGCTGTTAAGATTCTCCGCGGTTTAATTGGGTCGGCGTGGATCTATTGCTGCAAGTATCTCTGGTTTCCCTTCAAAACGCATAAATCTTTCGCCTTTTACTAAAGATTTCCGTGGAGGGGAACACTCAAATGAGTCTATCACTATTTTTTAATAACTTCGCTTCGGCGAAGTTTAGAAAGAACTCAATGCAGAAATAAAAAATACTAGGTACAATTTTCCTAGTTAGTACAAAAACCAACCAGGAATATTATAATTAAAAACCATATATCATTTCAAATTTTCTCGACTCATAAAAAACGAATAAACAAAGTTTTGTAGAGAATGCGTTTAATTAATGAGATTTCAATTGACTCCTTGATATTATTTTATGCTCAGGAAAATTTCGTGGCAGGTTTTAGTCAAAAAAACATAATTACTCCTTACCGTAGAGGTTAGCTGCAGTTTTATGGGTTTTTTTTTTTCTTTTCTTTATTTGTACATTTATTTGTCATTAATGCAATGTAATGATTAATTTATGGCCCGCTTAAGACCAATATTTTTCTACTAAATATATAGTATTGGCAATAAGCCCGCCATCTATTTAATCTGACTCAACACAATAATGTAAACGTAAGTGCATACTCACCTCTGCCTTTACTTTCGAGGTATACAGCCGTGATTGTTTAATTCCAATACTACTCAACAGACGGCGCTTTACAATACGGGTCGTTTTCTGAATCGCGGTGTTAAGATTCTCCGCGGTTTAATTGGGTCGGCGTGGGTCTATTGCAGCAAGTATCTCTGGTTTCCCTTCAAAACGCATAAATCTTTCGCCTTTTACTAAAGATTTCCGTGGAGGGGAACACTCAAATGAGTCTATCACTATTTTTGATTAACTTCGCTTTGGCGAAGTTCAGAAAGCACCCAATGTAGAAATAAAAAATACAAGTTAAATTTTTTCTGGTTAGTACAAAAACCAACCAGGAACATTATAATTAAAAACCATTAACCATTTCAAATTTTCTTGACTCTTAAAAAACCAATAAACTAAGTTTCGTAAAACAATACCTTTAATTAATGATATTTCAACTGACCCCTTGACATTATTTTATGCTCAGGAAACTTTCGTGGCAGGTTTTAGGCAAAAAACTTAATAACTCCTTACCGTAGAGCTTAACTGCAGTTTTGTGTTTTTTTTTTTTTCTCTTTCCTTTATTTGTCATCAATCCAATGCAATTATTAATAAACGCCCATATTTTATGCTCAGGAAAGAATCGTGGCAGGTTTTAGGCAAACAAACTTAATAACCCCTTACCGTAGCGGTTAACTGTAATTGTGGGTTTTTTTTTTACTTATTTGTCATCAATCCAATGCAATCACTAATTTACGGCCCATTTAGTTCCAACCTTTTCTAAATATAGTTCAGTAGTTCATAAATTAGTTCAATTCCAGTTTCTTATTGGCAATAAGCCTACCACCTTTCTAATCCTTGAACGATTGATCCACGATCAATTAAGAGCGTTCACTCTGAATTACGCGCTATTTGGCCCAAAACCATGATTTTCAAACCCGTTTATATCCATTAATGATTTATTGTACAAACATGTGATTTACCAATAACATTGGGAAATATTCTTGTCTAAATAGTTATGCAGAATTTTATTTAAATTAATAGCACGCTTGTGAACTATATTCAGATATGTAAAGAGAGTTTTTTCAATTTGCCTTTCAGAGTCAATTTCGAAGCTTGACAACTTCTACAGTTTTTATAGAATTAATAAACAAAAAATACAAAACAGTAACTGAAATCCTTAACAAAATAGTTATAGAAAAAGATTCATTGATTTAGTTCACTAATTAAGAAAATTAAAATAAAAATATTTTCAAATTAATAAGAAATTATGCGTAGATAAAATGATCATTTGCACTGATTTAACTTAATTTTATCATTATAATAATAGCTTATTCTAATAGAAGAACATGTGTTTCAAAAGTTCCTATTTTAACATTTGAGTTAAAATGGCTTTGTCATTTTTTTATAAATATCACAAAAGTCGGCGCGCGAGCGTGATGATGAATATTGTTGGGTGACTGAATTTGCGACGATTGTGAGCCGATATTTATGGTCTTTTTTAAATATTCGTTAAAAATTGATAAAGCTATTTTGATTCAAATTTTAAAATGTATATTTTGAAAAAAATGTCCTTCTGTTAGATTATGCTATTATTTTAATGATAAAAGGAAGTTAACTCAGTGCTAATGATCATTATATTTACCCATAATCTCTTAATAATTTGAAAATTTTTTTATTTTAATTTTCTTAATTAGTAAACTAAATCAATAAATCTTTTTCTATAACTATTTTTTTAAGGATTTCAGTAACTGTTTTGTATTTTTTGTTTATTAATTCTATTAGAACTGTAGAAGTTGTCTAGCTTCGAAAAAGACTCTGAAAGGCAAATTAAAAAAACTCTCTTTACATATCTGAATATAGTTCACAAGCGTGCTATTAATTTAAATAAAATCTTACTTAACTATTTAGTCAAGAATATTTCCCAATGTTATTGGTAAATCACATGTTTGTACAATAAATCATTAATGGATATAAACGGGTTTGAAAATCATGGTTTTTGGGCTAAATAGCGCGTAATTCAGAGTGAACGCTCTTAAGTACTTTCCTATACAAACATAATCTCCTCAACCCCTTTCAGTCCGGCTTCCGTCTTGGTCATAGCACGACTACAGCGCTTCTTAATATTACGGATGATATTAGATCAGCCATGGAAAGCAGTAATCTAACGGTCTTGCATTGCTTGATTTCAGTAATGCCTTTAATACTGTTGATTACGAGGTTTTGCTTGGTATTCTTTGCTCTCTTTATATATCTCCATCGGTGATTGACTGACTTCGTAGTTACCTGCTCGGTCGCCGGTAACGTATTTGCATCGGAGAGACCCTGTCTTCCTGGTGTAGTACTTCTGCCGGGGTTCCGCAGGGTAGCGTCTTATCTCCATTACTTTTTGCAGTTTTTATAAACTCAATTTCCAATGAACTAACTTTTTCCTACCATCTGTATGCAGACGATCTACAAATTTACTCGCGAGCACCTCTTGGAAATCTGTCTGACGCTCTCTCTGAGCAAGAATTATGGTCTTACGGTAAATCCCATAAAGATGCAGGTTATAGTGGTGGGCAGTTCTAGGATGGTTCTAGAATATCATAAGTAAAAATCATGTACCGTTTTACATTTTCTTGAGCACAATTTTTAATCAATGAAATTTCAATTGATCCATTACCATTGTTTTAGAATAAATTATAAAGTTTCGTAGCAGGTTGTAGGCTAAATAACTCCTTAACGTAGAGTTTCTATGTAATTTTATGTTTTTATCTTTCTTTCCTTTGTTTCTATTTTTATTTATCATACATACTTTTGAAATATACAGCCGTGATATTCTTTTAATTCCAATAGTACTCAATAGATGGCACTGTGCCATAAGGGCCGTTTCCTGAATCGCGGTGTTAAGATTCTCCGCGGTTTAATTGGGTCGGCGTGAATCCATTGCTACAAGTATCTCTGGTTTCCCTTCAAAACGCATAAATCTTTCGCCTTTTACTAAAGATTTCCGTGGAGGAGAACACTCAAATGAGTCTATCATATTTTTGAATAACTTCGCCTCGGTGAAGTTTGGAATTCACTCAATGTTGAAAGTATATTTCTCCTATTGCGGGTTATGGAATATTGTAACTTTTACTTCTAACCCGAAACTGTCTTTGCCAAGGCGCCCCAAATTTTCAGACATGCTTCAAAAAAACTATCGACTTAGCAAAATCAATAGATATGTTCCGAAAACGTTTTGTGCCTGTGGGTGGGAAATGCTTATTAATTTATTATTCTATTTCAGCACGCATTACTATACATTACACTACAAAACCATTCGATTTACGTCCATCGCCTAACAACTTTAGGTCCAGTTGGAAACTAGCATCAGGCATTAATTGTCTGGCATTCATGTTGAACTTGGACCTACTTGGCGCAGCGGTGAGGCAAACTATTTTTCTCTTTATTTTTATAACTATTTAGATATTTTTAACTATGTAGTATGTTTTTTTTCTTTTCGTCCTTGTCCTTTAAAACTGGTTGATTGGCTTCGTGTTTGTGCCAAATAGACGCAGATATTATCTTTCTCTTTTCTTCTTGTTTATTTGAAAGCCGGTTTTAGGTCTCCCTTTGTCTGTTTGCAAAAGTTAACACGAAGGGGATGAGGGGACCTTAACCTTAATTCTTCGTGTTGGGGTACCATAACGTCGTTGCGACTTTAAGACCCCTTATGTGTAAAATTCAACTTTATAAGAAAATCGATAAAAACCATCTACTGAAAAAAATATAATGAAACCATAACCAAACTACATAAAAAAATATAGGTATCTGCCATATGATGTCCTGCTTTTAATTTTGCTATTGTTAGTTGAATTTAAAAGTAGTATGATAGTAAAAAAAATACAGTGTACATGTAAAAGTAAATGTAACACTAGTACCTATTTTATTAGGAAGTACATTGTTGATCTTGAAATTGGTAAAAAATGACGATTAAATCGTCATATCTATAGGTACACATGAGAATTTTTGCATTCGATAGAGCTTCGAAATATTAAAAAGGTTGGCGTAAAAAAGTGATTTCGCCAAAAGTGATACATGAGAGGTCTTAAAGTCGCAACGACGATAAGCTCCCTTAGTAGGGATTGTCGAGACCGAGTTGTAGCATAAGCATAGCATAATCGGCCTTTTTTAAATGTTCCCACTGCTAGGACTCAGGAGGCCGGAGGCCGGGATGGGCCGTAATACACCACGCGGGTTAGTAAATGTCACATGTCTTCGAATTTTTGGTTCTAGGGCATGCCAGTTTCCTCACGAGGTTTTCCTTCGCCGTTTTGAGACCGAGTTGTCCCGGACCCAAATTGTCCGGGTCTTTTTGATCGATTGGCTCGGACGTTCCGGACCCCTGAACTTTTGACAGACCAACTAGACAAAAAGCACTTTGCCATGGTGGTTTGGCTGGAAAACGCTTGCAAAATAAAATGAGGTAGCCTCCCAATCAGACAAACGAAAAAATAACCAGCCAAAACTGAGCACGAAGAAACATTTGGTTAGATGTTTGTGAAATCATAAAGTTTGTTTGTCGTGACTTCCATGTTGTACTGTGGTGCGACGTCGGAAAATGTAATGTTGTTGATATGTTATGTGCTGTTGATATTATGCAAAGTGAACACAGCCATTTCCAAACTTCGGCGTCTCGTTTATTCAGCAGCCATACTTTACTTCCGTTACTATTAGCATGAGCAAGTTAAAGGCCTTATACAGAAGATCTTCATTAAATGAAAATTTTCCACGTAAAAGCTTCGTCGTATAAAAACTCCTTTAAGGTTTAGCCACCATATCTACTTAGACTCGTACTACAGGTATGACGACTCATCCATCTGAAACGAGTCAGTTACCTGGCAGCCCAAGAGTGCGCGGGCGCAACTGGTCGCGGGCGTCCTTCCCTTGTAACCGAGACCCATTGTTCATCGCGTGTCTGTCCAACTGAAAAATCTACTCTATTTAATTTCTTTGGCAGCCGGCGTCGTCGAGTATATTTTCATTTGGCCTGCGCGTGGGCCGCACTACTCCGATATAGCAGATGACTGACGCTGATTTTTATTACGTTCGGGATGCAATATCGTATTGTTTTATTGATGTGTAAAATAAATGTAGGTAATCTAAGAGTATTTTTGTTCAAGTTTAACGATCGCCCGTACCTCCAATAAATCATCTTCAGGAATTTGTGGAATTTGTTTAATCAGACCTGTAAGCTCTCTGTTATCGTCGTATCGTAGAACTTCTTTAGTTTATATTATGATTACAGTACGTTTTAAAATTATAACTAGCATAAGTCATAAATAAAATAACCAGTAAATTATTTCAGCAAGATGTACTATGTCACCGAACAATGAGCACATCGTCGTGTCGGATATAAATAAATTTCGAGGTTTTTATTAATATCTTAACCGGAACCCGTGAAGGTTTGAAGACAACGCTCTTTACCATTTTCAGGAGATACACAGAAATCCATTAAAATACTTATCATTAAATCATGATGAGAATAAGTAATAAACCATACAGTAAAAGTAAAAGTTTATTTTAATTTAATAGATCCTTTTTCAGCTGCTCTGTGACTTGTTGAGTGTTCCTTGTTGCCAGCGTGGAGTGGTCCCGGGTAGCGCTAGTTGTGACCGGCGGGTGACAGCGGCCGCCCGCCCGACCGCCGGTTTATATTTGTTTTGATCACGCACCCACCGCCTGCCATGTTCTACGCACTTCCTAATTCCTAGCGTTAGGCCGAGACGTTGCCTTGCCGAGGGCCAGGGCCGTCTGTTCATTTATATCCGAATTATCATATGCAAATTGTTAACTAGATACTAATATTCACTTCGTGTATGTATCTGCCTTTTTTTATGTGAGCTCGTCAAATAACTTCTACCGCTCTGGGTGGAGCAGCGGGAGATGTGGCCGTGTCCGACTTTTACTGACTAAAACCCACTTATGGTCCTTCTCAAATAATCCAGCAGCCCTTTGTATAGATATATATCTACATTGTCAACTATGTCAGGAAACTTGAACCGTAACGCACGTTAGTGTTATCATAGGTAACTTAATGTCAGAACTTGTGAACTCACTTAGTCGTGTACAGGGGTTGAGTTGTGGGGTGGAGCTTAGAGAAACCGTACTCACACCTAGAACTCTGGTTGATAAACGACGAGGCAGCAAACTGTTTATAGTTAGCGTGTAAGTTCCAATGGTGCACAAATTACGATGATTTGCTGGCCCACCGCCTAGGAGACTATAGCCATCAGTTCCACACATTTAATTCTACAATATAGGTATGCAGGAAATCCTAGAGAAAATACTGCACAGTTTTTACTTGTTTCTCTAACAAAAATAAACACCTAAGCCGTAATAACCAATAATGTTCGATAAAACTTTAGTTGTGCACAATACTGCGCCAGCTCCCGAACCCCGGCAGTAAACGGAACGTGAACGTCGTGATGCCCGTGATTGATGCCACAAATCAGTGGATGCAACAACGGTCGGTTTTACATGTATATTTGCTAATTTTAGCGTCGAAACCAGCAATCAACCTGAATCTCATCAATTTAACAACATGTTGGCGTACATATTTTCCGCGTCGCGTCGCTGCCAAACAATGAGAGTATATTTCACGAAGTCTGAGAAACACACGATAGTGTTACGACAACCTTTGTTATATATGGCGAGCAGGTGCTGTGCCTGTGAACTTCTCAGGGTCGCGGTCAGTTTGACGTGACTCTCACACACGTACATTTAAAATTAAACGGCTGGCATCAATGCTAGAACTAGTTTTTACGCGGTGGCCCAAGCCTCCAAGCTATGCAATAAATTACATTACATTAATTGTTCGACTCCGTTTTCAGGAAATAGCAAACTGAAAACTTCTAGAACCGCTCTGTCACTTGTCACTTTGAATGACTGAGATAAAGTAGTCTTGTCTAATTTCTGAGTAAACAAGTAACCAGTATGCCAGAATATGCTGAAAGCTGCACACTGATAAAACCAGTTCTAAGCTGATTTTCTATTTCAGAAATTTCCTTGTCACTGTAGCTGAAATGGGAGCTGACACCTACATGGCTTTCGCTTAGAATGTCTATCACGGTCAAGTGAAGCTCAGACGGCCCTAGATGCGTTTCGAACATTCCCCCAGCGACCATCGACTACTCGAGATGACGCTCCGCTAATGACATATTTCGGGCAGTGCGCCCCAGTCGCCGCCAAGGACACGTCACCGTCCGCACCCGCTATTTCCGACCGCGGCTATTCCTGAAAGCTTACATTGTTTTATTTTTACCGCAGAACACTGTCCACCGGGAAGTTCGTGCCTATTAGTGACCTAGTCGCTTTTCAAGAAAATTCTCGTAAACTTGAAGCGATGTAAGGAGCTCTTGTTTGGAATGCCGATCAGAATATGACTGAGACGAAATGAAACTTTGATCACGTTGCCAAACAATGTGTTATAACTGCTTGTCAAAACTGTGTACACAAGGAATATCAGACGATACCATTATCCCTTGTCGTTTACTGTGAATAGGTTCGATGATGAACAAGTGAACCTACGTCACTAATGACCTCTCTATTAAAAAAACTATGCAAATGCGAGTCGGACTCGCGCACAGAGGGTTCCTTTTAAACTTACCTAAGAAAACAGTTCAATTCCCGAATTGAGTTACGAAGATTTTTCCGACATGCAATTTTTTTTTTGTGACGTCACTACAAATTTACAGTTTTTTAGATTTTTTCCTATACTTGTGCTGTGAGACCTTGCTTCATGCCAAATTTCAGGATTCTAGGTCAACGGGAAGTACCCTATGAATTTTGATTTCCTTGAGTATCGAAATACACGTTTTTTGCGACATAAACGGCCGTATCTTTTTTTTTCGTTAACTCAGAAGTTTGATTTTTTCACAGCTTCAAGGGAGAGAGATAAAGGGTCTAAGCAGACAGATAGACAGACGGATGGACAACAAAGTGATCCTATAAGGGTTCCGTTTTTTCCTTTTGAAGAACCCTAAAATCATCACAATTACTGTCCATTCCAGGTTGCCTGGAAGAGATCGCGAAAACCGATAAGGCCGCCCATTGTATATGTATCCTTGTTCTAACCACAATAAAGTAATAAATAAATAAACGTTAAATCTAGTAACACCTATTTTAGGGTTGCTGAATTGTTAAAAAAGTTACCACGGCCCTATAACGTAATGGGCTTCTGAAACAACTCAGGTTGGTTTTAGACAGTAAAAGTCTGACACAACCTCTCGCTCCACCAAAAAAAACAAAAGTAACATGTATTTTCAAGTTTAATTGCTATGTTTCCTATGTTCTTCTGTGAGCTTTATTGTTTAGATTACATGACTCTTTGATCAGTTAACACAATGTTTTAGCATTTCTCTAATGAATACTAGATTGTATTATTCCTCTGACGCAATTAATGACGTTATCGCGTAGTACAATATAGTTTTTCATCTAACTTGCGTCCATGAGTAGGTATATATTCAAGTTTTTACTAGCTGATTGAACGCTTGTCGTTGAATATTTCCTATTGTATTGAAACGAGTCCACAATTACGTCGGTAAGTCTATTAATTAATGAGCATCCGAGCAAGTAACTCAATCATTTGCTCGTTAAATAAGATAAGTATGCACATTGATTGCTTTTATTACTTTTATGAAACGCCATTTGCTTAATTAAGGCGTACATGCAAGCGTTCGCGTCCTCTGTGCTACCGGTTTATGACGTCTATGTAGTTTTACAATAACATGATCATTTTCCCTAAGGTATGACGTGTTCTTAAAGTTGTAGAACAGGTAAATATTCTAGAAAGATTTTTATTTCACATTTTTTAGTTGTGATACACTTATAGCCAGAGTACCTATTTCTAATTACAATTGCAATAAACCCAAACACTGCTAGGATACATTGTTTTATTATGAGGTTCCCGTGTCCACCTTCCGGCTCCATCATTAGATCAGTTCGATAATACCTTATAGCCAAAGTGCATCTCATGACAATTCTAATAAGCCCAAACACGGCTAGGATACATTGATTAATTATGGAGTGCCTGTGTGTACCTTGGAGGTGCCTATCTTCTGGCTCCATCATCATCATCAGATCACTTCGATGATACTATTTTCAACATAACTATTCAGAGCCATTCATTTATTTGTATTGTCATAGTCACTTAACTATCTTCATTGTGATGTCTAAGTGAGTATGAAGTTCCGTTGGCCATTTCTGGTCTTCTTCACCAGTTTCACTTCATCAAATGTTACTTTTTGACTGTAAATACTTAAGTCGTTGATGAAAATACCAAAATCACTATATGGTTGCATATAATATTTGAAGCGTTCACTCGATTCCTCATGGATCCCATCATCAGAAATAGGTTTTGAAAAAAATGTGACCAATCTGGAAACATATTCTTTAAAGGGAAAAAAAACTTTTGCAAAACGACAGAGTTCTGAGGTAACAAACAAATAAAAAATACAACCGAATTGATAACCTCCTCCTTTTTTGGAAGCCGGTTAAAAAAGCCATTTTGCTTTGGGTTTAATCAATTATAATGACAATTTTACAAACCTAATTTTACCTCGGCCTTTTACCTACATATTATACGCCACAAGTCATGCCTGAAAATCAGACAAAATTCGGAAAACAATGAATTATTTCGTAACAGACAATTCAAAAACTTGTAAGTATTTTTGCAAGTTTTTTTTTGTAGTTACTTCATGCTCGAGATTTGTTTTAGAGTTTCCTATGAATCTTAATGGGTACTTTTGTTAAATAGACAGGAAAAGGTATCGAGCAGGTCCGTTCGTTAACTCTGTCGATACCACTACCGTCAGCACCCGGTCTGTTTACATCCACCAGTCTTAAGAAGGGTCCTTTTCCACTCGCCTATCGTCAACATCGAGCATGGTTTAAAAGCTTGTTACTTCATATATAAGCATATAGTTCCCACTGTTGGGACTCAGGCCTCCTCTCTAGGAGAGGGAATGTGCATAATCCACCACGCGGGCCCAGTGCGAATTGGTGAATGTCACATGTCTTCGAATTTTTGGTTCTAGGACATGCCGGTTTCCTCACGATGTTTTTCTTCACCGTTTTGAGAGCAGTGGTGATGAAATAAATTACACAAAGTAATGCGCCTGTCTGAGTTTGAACCTAAAACTCGTAAATCGATCCATTACCACCCGGCCACCACTGTTACTTCGTTTAACGTAATCCTACGTGATAAAAAGGCAATTCAAAAAACTTCTTTATATTTTAAAACATCTACATACTTAATTATGTTACAAAATTCATAAAATAAAACTGACCGTTGCGGCAGTTAGTCATATTTTATAGTAGTAAAAATGTATCTATATTAAATTCAAATAAATAACCTGTGAAACGTTTAAGAAAAACATCTATAAATATTGTAATATTTTGGTATAGAACAAAAAATAGCTACCAGCTTAACGTCAACTCGACGATAATAATCATCGCTAAATATACTTGACAGTGAGCCCTTTTGTTCCTCCTCGCAGATCTGTCGTCAGCTGTGTGACATTGATGTAATAACAGATGCTTCATGGCCGCAGCACTCATCGCCAAGGGGGGTCTTTCGGGGTCGAAACCCCTGGCGTGATCTGAAATACACACTTAAAAGATACTACTACAAAACCAATATATATTATAATATATTTCCCAGAAACGCATGACCATTTCCATCAGTCAGTATTTGCATTACTCTTTTTACATACTTATAAATTATTAAGTACCTTATATCTTTCCTGATAGCTATAAACTAGGGGTCTTTAATTGCATGCGTACTCCACCGTCAACCTCATCATCTCATACCATCAGCCCCCCTAGCCAAGTTGCAACCGTTTCGATTCGATTCTCCTAATTACGAACGCGAACGCCTCCTATTCCTTTGTTCTGACATCATTTCAATACTCAGTCACGTGCTCAGAACAAAGGAATAGGAAGCATGGCCGACTCGAGGCGATCAACGAAAAGAGGATCGAAACGAAACGGTTGTAACTTGGCTGGGGGGCAGGTGAGATTACCAGTTACGCGCGAGTCTATCAATAAAGTAAAATAAAAATAAAAAATATAATTACATTTGCTTTTAGTTTTGATTAGTCAAGGGCTTAATTTTTAGTTTTACTGTAAGCATAGAGTTAATATGCAAAGTTAAGAAAAAAAGTTGACTATTTATTGATTCTGTCTGGTGAGATAGCAACGGGGCGTTCTCGTAGCCTTGGAAACCTCGTTGTGTCCTAATAAAATAGAGCATTGCGAATTTATATTTGGTGTAAACGACGAGGGATTAGAGAGTTAACTATCCGTGGAGATAACCGGTAGTATATCAAAATAAAAGTACTTTTTTGTAATCTTTGTAGTAGTTACAAACAATTCTGCCAAGTGTGAATCCGCTGCTGTTTTTGCTGCGTGTGATGCTGAGTGTGTGGTGGATCAGAGTCTCAGGCCCGAAAAAGTGTTGACCATTTGGAGTCATGACCCTTTTACACGGTCTTAAACATTTAATAACTGGCAAGATGTGGATACCTCTGCACTACATACATATTAACCTGTCATATGTAGGTGAGATATTGATGAAGATGGTCTTTAAGTCAAAAATGAATTTGGTTACTTCTAGGCAAGCGTGCCCACCGTCATCCACAATGGCGCTTACCTTCAGATGAGATAGTAGCAGGGGCGCCGACTCCGTGGGTGCACTGGGGCTCTAGCACCCATGAGAAATAAACAGTGGCTGCCGAGCACCCCTGAGAATAGACATCAAGAAACAGATCAGTAATCGCTTTTAGGTTACGTATAAATTATAATATTTCTTGATACTAAAATTTTTTTGTTTCATTTTTGTATAATGGTTACATTTCATATTTTTATCAAACATAATTAGTAATTAAGTACGCAGTTTGTTAGTAGGATATTTATTCATTTGTCGGTCGATCAGTGTGCATTTCTCTTCTCACACTTCGCCACTTTTTCGAGTCCATCAAATGAGCATGAGCACCCATGAGGGTTTCTAAAAGCCGACGCCCCTAGATAGTAGTCAAACGCGAGCCTACAAATATTATTTAAAAAAAAAAACACTATAATTAGGTTTTCATTTGCTGCTCTAAATCACACAGTCTACAAGGACTAGATGCCTGTAAGTTATTAATTACAAACTGCTCTGTCGAAATATAAACAATGTCGTTTATGAGCGCGCATCTTTGATGCTCGTCAAAATGCTCATTAAAATTATAGTTTATGACGATCGGTAAGTAATAAAAACAAATTATAAGCATCTTGATATTTCATGAGCATCAGACAGGATACTTTAGTGAAACTGGTTGCTAGTTTAAAGATAATTAAACTGAAGTGGACCTACAGGATAAAAGTACACAGCTAGGGCTGCGGGATTATCAGAATCATCACGACGCTGGAACAACTGTAGGAACACGGGGGTGGGTTTTAGTCAGGAAAAGTCTGACATTCCCTCTTGCTCCCGGGGCCCTGGGACGAAGACAAAGAAGGAACTGGAGTAGGTTTTAGTCAATAAAAGTCTGACACTATCTCCCGCTCCGTCCAAGAGCGTAATTTGTCATAAGCTGATTTTCCTACCTAAAAAAAAAACACTCCTCTCGCCTCCCCACCCAGAGTTGGAGAACTTTTTCGATGATAACCCATCCCAAAAAAAGGATAAAAGTACATTGAACACGTATTAATGTATTAGATAATAAAATCATAATAAAAATACAGTTTCATTTCCATTGTTGGGTATCTTTATGCACAACACTTCATGCAGATACAATACGTTTTCTAAATGTTGATTTGGCTTTATGCATAAAAGGAATTATTTGGTCCTAAATTTTACGATTTTATCGGACCTAGACAAACAGAAAAATGTGTGCGATTGATATGCGCTAACGGAATATTACAAGGTCATTCCGATCTTTTGGTAACCATTTTCACAGATACAATCTTGTGTTATTTATTCCAAGGTCCATCGTCATCATTTCAGCCGAAAGACGTCGACTATTTGACATAGATCTCCCCCAAGCGTCGCCACAACGATTGATCCCTCTTGAAACCCCTTTCCCATCACTAGCTCCAATGATCGAACCACCTAACTCGAGATAGGCAACCGCTGATGGCAGGGCTCAATCTCGCAATTTGCCGTAGCAGCGGCTAATGCGGTAATGAAGGCTATAAATCCCCCATTGAGCGTGCGTAGTATTAATAGATGAGTGGCGGTCACCTGCCACCTTGGCGGTGGGTGCCAGCCCGGGGAGCCGTTTATATGCCACGATTAGCGAAACAAATATTCCAAAAATATCCATGTTCCTTAACCCTATGACCACCATGTTAAAAAAGCAAAAGTGTGCTCTCGGCGCTATGCTATGATTTCATAGTGTTCGTTTTTGTGATCTTATGTTAATATAGATGAAATAGTAAGTAGTTCACATAAATTAAATTAAGATGATTCTAGCTTCATAATTAACGATAAAAATAAGAAAAAGAATACTTTTTCATAAGAATTATTACCGTTTAAAACGCGTAGTGTCTGTCATGTAGTCATGACATGGACGTGCTGTAAATATTTTGCCTTGTCATGAATAAATGACTGTGGCGGTGCTCTTTGCGTTAACTCTTTCTGACGTCCCCGCAGCCCTAGAACATATTACCCACTTAGTATTCCCTTCAGCACAATAATCGTAAGTGCTCCAGTGCAGGTTAAACAAAGCAATTCCCGTTAAAAGCACTTACAGTTTCCACTCACGTAAACTACAAACAGTAGCTATCTATGTAGACATCTCCATTACCTAAGTCCTAGCAGTGCCGGATCAGCCTTGTAGTAAAAGTAGCAAATACTACGGGCCCCGAGCAATGGGAGGGCCCGCTGGAGCTACACCTTATAAAATTTAAGAAATTTCACAGTTTTTCCATAAAGAAAATTTTCTACCGGACACTTGCTGGAGTCTGTTTCCTGATAGCTACAACCTGGGGATAGCTACTCCTATCTATAAGTCAAAAGTGAATAGGTATTTCTAGACAAGCGACCATTAGCATAATCAACCTTTTAATGTGCCCACTGCTGGGACTCAGACCTTCTCTCTAGAAGAGAGATTGGGCCGTAATCCACCACACGGGCCCAGTGCGGGTTGGTGGTCACTATGTCTTCGATTTTTTGGCTCTAGGACATGCCGGTTTCCTCGCGATGTTTCCCTTCACCGTTTTGAGAGCAGTGTTGATAAAATAAATTACATAAAGTAATGCGCCTGGCTGGGTTACCACGACCTACAACTCGTAAGTTGGGGCCATTACCACTCGGCCACTACTGCTAACGTCGCTTACTATCAGATAAGATAATGGTCAAGCACGAAACCTGTCAATAATAAAAAAAAAACCCTCATCGCTACCTAAGGGCCCCGAGGGCTGATTGAAAAATAAATTAAAGAAGTTTTATTTCATTATCGTATATGTATAAAAGGAGAAACTGACGACGAAACGACTGGCGTGAAATTTTGCACAAAGCTTTCTATTATGACTTAGATGAGCACTAAGAGCGAATTTTTAAAAATTAAAATTTACCCCCTAACGGGCTGAAACGGAGGTGTTTTGTATGGAGAAACCTACATTTACGCGAGCGAAGCCGCTAATAGAAGCTAGTCATTTATAAAGATATAGGGAGCTCTTTGGTAGAATTTATAAAGATTTAGGGGCCCTTTGGTAGAATTTATAAAGATTTAGGGGTTCCTTTGGTAGAATTTTTAAATATTTATGGGGCTCTTTGGTAGAATTTGCTACAAGCCCCACCCTGGCTTAATCCGACACTGAGTCCTAGAACAAACACGAATACACAAATAAAGGATCAAAGAAACAAAACCAAAGGTTGTTGTGTTCGATTGTATGTGAAATATGTTAGAACAAATAAACGAACACTTATGTTGATGGAAACTAAAATAGAAATAGGTTCACATATAAATATTCGTGCGTTGTATTTACCTATGAATAAGTAACACTGTTTGTGTGTCCCTAGGCGACCCTGCTCGGTTTAGTGTTTAGGAAACGGCGAGGCAGTATGGCAGGTGTAGGCAAAGAGCCTTGGAAAATTATTATAATATTAATGAGGTGAAAGTTTGGATGTGAGTGGATGTTTTTTACTCATTAACGTTCAAAGGGTTAAAAGGATTTGAACTATGTCCTATAATAGCACATAGAATATGTTTATTTTTTTAACAATTTATATACACACAATCATAAAAGAAAAGAAGAAGGAAATAGAAGAATAGTACAAAGGTGATGCTAGGTGGTGGTGATGGTGATGGTGGATATTCTTTCTATTCTGGAAGTAGATATCTTCTCATAGGATAATCTACTTTCACGCAGGCGAAGCCGCTGGCAGAAGCTAGTCTTCTATCTATAAACAATCAATTACTATTCGTTAGTCTTACTTAAACTAGTTTTAGGGTTCCGTACCTCAAAAAGAAAAAACGAAACCCTAAATAGGATCACTTTGTTGTCTGTCTGTCTGTCAGTTTGTCAAGACCCTTTATCTTGGAAACGCATAAAGGTATCGAGTTGAAATTAAAACCATATACTTAGTTTGGCGGTCCCTTAAAGCTGTGAAAAAATCAAACTTCTGAGTTAACGTAAAAAAAAACCCGTTACAGCATTTGTTTGCGCTTTTTATCCGACTGCGAGAAGGGTTATGTTTTCCGCGCGTATCTTGTATGTATGTAATATTCTTTATTACCTAATATCTTCGGAACCGCTGAACGGATTTACATAATTAAGATATCGTTAGATCCGTCTTGATAACCCAAGTGTTCTTAGATAGGTGGTTAAAAAAAATCAACACAACGACTATGAAATGCCATAATTTAGTGCAAAAAAATTTGGTTTTGCAATATAGATATCAAATTAATAATAATAATATTTATTATCAAATACATCTTTGACATAAAATGTAAAGTACTAAAAATAACAAATAATTCAACAGTCAATTTAATTTGTATACTTACCCTGACTCTTAGACTATTCCAGATCCTGTATCTTAATTTTAATTTATTATTTGTTTTATTTTATGTGTTAAAATAAATGCAATTAAATAGGTTTTTACGCTACTGGACTGAACTTGTTTTTTTCTTTTCAATTTTTATTTAAAATTATTTTGTACGGAGCCGGGTTTTTTATTTTTTGCAGAAAGGGGTTTTTTTTTTTTATTGGATGGGAAAATCATCCTAACTCCCCATCCCCGCTCTTGGGCGGAGCGGGAGATAGTGTCAGACTCTTACTGACTAAAAACCCACTCCTGTTCCTTCGTTGCCTTCGTCCCAGGGCCCCAGGTTCCGCTTTCACACTACCCGTGGCCCCAGTAGGCTTCGACCCTGCTGGGCCCCTACGATTTGCTGACATCTCCTTGAGGCGCGCGTGGAACAAAACGCGCCGTCGACGACTTGGGCTCGGTCCAGACGGTTACCGGACGGTCAGACGGCGAGCCACCCATTGCTCGCCGTCTGCAAGCCCGCGCCTACGGTGGCCGGAAATCGGGATCGGAATCCCGGCGGCGGTTGGAGCGTCAGGACCGTTGCCTCACGCGATCGGCCGCCTCCTTAGCTAGCATTACTGCTTCGCAGAAGGAGGCGACCGCCTGCCACTCCTCCTCGCTCCGGAGCATGGCCTGAACCAAGGCCCGGCGCGAGAGATCACCGCCGCCGATTGCCCTCACGAGGTCACGGCGTTGCTCTGCCCAAGCGGGGCACACCTCCACCGTGTCCTCCGGGTGGGCCACACAGTGGCGACACCCGGGCGTCGTTTCCGCACGAATCCGGTGCAGGAACCTCCCGAACTTACCGTGTCCGGTGAGGACCTGCGTCATGCGGAATGTGAGGACGCCGTGAGGTCTTTCCAACCACGCCTCAAAGAGGGGACTTACCGCCATAATTGTGGCGTGCCCATGCAGAAAGGGGTTGATTTCTTTTGTAATTATAAAAGTCTTATTATATTATATTATACTTAATAATACTAGCTGACTCGGAAAACACTGTTCTACCATATAAAATATCAAAGAAAAATATTGGGGCTATTCTCAGACCAACCAAATATTATATACAAAAAAGTTTAAAAAATAGAATTGGATCATGAACACTAGATTTTTTTTATTAGATGTATTGTATATTAGATTTATTAGATGTATGAACTGATGTAATGGATCGGTTGTTGTATGAATCATCATCATCATCATGATGATGATGATGTCATTAATACTCTTTAATTAGGAAAGGGAAAAGCCATTCGTGCAAAAAACACAAACTATCGCTTACGATATTCTTCCTAAAAAAGGTCAATATCATCTAGAAACAATATATTGACACAATACTGACCAGTCTACTCTGTCCTTACATAATATCTACTTATACTGTAATATGGAAATATTGTAAGAACAACATTTTTTTTAAAAAGAGTAACCATGTTGTTTCTTGCCAGTTCTTCTCCATAGGAAACGACCAATTTGGAACCGGGCACTAGCTTCTGACGGTTTAAAAGTGCCCATGTAGGGCTATGTGAAATAAAAAACTTTTGACTTTGACTTTGAAAAAAATCTCATATAGTCTTCCCGAGACGATCCGACTAATCCACGACCCATTTGCTGTCGGATAGTGTAAAGGCTCCCAGAATTAATGACTATGAATACTGGGACAGCACGGGTCGTCAAAAGTAAAGCAATATGTCGTCTGCGGTGAGCTTTACTATGTGCTCCGTTATAATTACTAATGAAATAAATAGGTTGACCGACAATCAATGTCTGCAGACTAATTAGTATCCAATAACTACGAAATTCAATGCTACTTATTAAAAAACGCTATAACTACGTTATGAAAAATTCAATGATAACCTGTTAATTAATTTACCTGCTCTTCGCATTAATAATTCCTTGGCTTGCTGATTAATCTTAACCATACGAAAAGAAGTAAAGAATTCGTCGTGACGAATCTCGCCGTGGCATAAATATAATACTATCCCACTGCGTGGCGGCCAAGGGCAGTCGTCTGGGTAATCAGACCTTCACAAATGAACGTAATGAAATATCGAATCCAGACAGGAAGTCGCCTCTTCGTGATTGAAGCGCCAACTGCGAATTTGAGAGATAAAACTGCTTGTATCTGCTCCACAAACGGATAGGTGGAGGAATATAGGAACATTCAGATTTAAAACTTTTTTAATTATTAAAAAAAATGGGGCTCTATCCGTACGTTACTGATCATATTTGTGTAGTCAAAAGAAAAAAAAAAAACGAAATCCCAAAATTGTCCACGAACATTTGTTATAATTGGTAAATTCGTAATTGAATCAATAATTCATAACATTTGCTACTAGAAAATACTACGCGCAGTTGTTTTTGCATTTTGATCGCCATTTATTAATTCATAATCAAAAGTTATTAACTTTGCTGTTTATGATTATTATTTATTGAGACTTTACTTGAATAATAACAAGACCTTTTTTTTCTAATAAGCCCTTTAAATATTTGTACTAATTAAAAATTTGTGATGTATAGTCGATGTACTTATCTTCTACTTCTACTTACTCTATGTTAAGTGGATATTGAAACCATAATTTGACTGATTGTTGGAATGTTCGATTTTAGCAAATACCACTTCCTTGACTAGCAAACAGAACCACTTCTTCTTTTTCCTGCCCTTGTTCCATATAACTTGGGGACAGCGAAAAACGTAGAACCATATTACAAAAAATCAAAAAGAAATATTTCAAAATCGAGGTTATGGAGATCGAGAATAATGCTCCCATACACTAAAAACATAATAAACTAAAAACGTTGACTTAAGCACCACATTTTATTTCTTTAATTGTATAATTGATTACTGAAATTAATAAAACACGGGAGCTCTAAAAAGCTAGAAAGCTGTGCGGACTCCTCCACCATCGAAGTTTGCGACAACGACCTCTACCAAATCTTATGGACTGTTTAAAATTCTGGCAACTTTTCCAATAAAGGCCGTGACTTCGGAATCATTTTCTAAGTATATTTCTATGGTGTGTAAAAACATGGTTGAGAGTAATCATATTATTAGAAGAGAAGTTCTCAGGTAGAATTGCCCGGTGCTCCGATTCGTGCGCGCACCGTTTTTCAAGATTTTCATGATTTAATCTCGATCGCGACACCATATATCCTGATTTTCACAAATCTTCTTGGTTTATACATTGATCGACCATTTTGACAATTAAAAAAAACTGGGCAAGTGCGAGTTGGACTGGTTGGTCTAGAGTGTCGAAATATACGTTTTTCTGCGACATAAATGGCCGTATCTTTTTTTTCTTTAACTTAATTACTTAATTCGATTTTTTCACAGCTTCAAGGGACCGCAGATCCGAATATATGGTTTTAATTTCAATTTGATACCTCCACGCGTTCCCGATATAAAGGGTTTTGACAGACTGACAGACGAACAACAAAGTGATCCTATAAGGGTTCTGTTTTTTCCTTTTTAGATACGGAAACCTAAAAACGCATACATCATCTAGATGGTTTATGTGAGAGGGAAGTTCGCAGGAGAATTGTCATGGCTAAGAGTGCCATGTATTAGTTTGACAAAATCTGGAGGGATCTCATCTCATCCCTGGTCTTCTCGATCTTTTCGTATAACGCTTAGATTAGGACACTAAAAGCTACAGACCGCAAATGTTTTGATTCCTTTGAAATGTGGTGCTGGAGAAGGATGGTCCGTATCCCTTGAAAAACATTTCGGACCAACGTATCCATTTTACGAGACTCAAAATGTCCTCGCGGTTGTCGTCAGAGTGTCTACGCAAGATTCTACAATACTTCGGTCACATTGCAAGGAAAGACGGTGGAAACCTTGAAAGGCTCATCGTGACCGAAAAAGTGGATGAGAAAAGGCCTCGTGGACGCAGCCCCATACGTTGGTCCGACCAGATCCCTACCACTCTTGACTTTACGGTATACAATACCCTTCACACCTGCAGAGACAGAAACAGATGGTAGAATATCGTACGAATGAAAGTGATGAAGCAGGGAGGTCATGACCCTCAGCATTGAGGAGTACGACGCAAGGAGGAGCATCTAGATACTCAACGAAGCGTAGAAACCAATTTACACTCTCAATAAGGTTCAGTTGAAAACCAGCGTCAGGCAACTACCACGAAGTTGTCTGGCATTTTTGCTGAACTGGACCTATTTGGCGCAGGCGCGAGACACACAATGTTAGTTTTTTTATTTTCTTATTTTTTATCTTTAGTGTTGCTCGCTGTTACATGCTGTTTCTACATTGTGTGTATCTGTGTACGTGTGCCAAATAAATATTTTTCTTTCTTTCTTTCTTTTCTTTCAATTTAATTAAAACAAAACTGCAACGGTCAAGACCCATTAAAATAATATAGACTAAAATCATTCCATATAATATGGGTCCCGACTGTTGCAGTTTTGTTTTAATTAAATTTGTTTCTACGTTATTGGACTGAACTTGTTTTTTTTTTCTTTTCAGTTTTTATTTAAAGTTATTTTTTTCGCAGTTGGGCTTTTTTTTTTATTTTTTTACGTATGTTGTTGGAAGATGGTTAAATCGTTGAGTCAGCTTCTCTCGCGCTTGCGGTTATTATATTCTTTTTATAAATATTTTTCCGTGAGGAGTGTTGAAATTTTCGTTTTCCTTCCATTTCTATTCAAGTAGAGGAGTAGAAGTGGACCTACTTTTTTAGGATACAACCTAACCCCACGAGATGGAATACAAGCATTTTCGAGCTCATGCATCTGAGTATACCTACAAACAGTCTATAGAAAACCTTACCTTCAACATTCTTCGAAGTCGCTTCGCTCGCTCTAGTATTTAATATTTTTCAAATATCCGGGCAATTCTGCATAAGGAGTCTAAATACCTTTCCTC
The DNA here is from genome assembly GCA_949316375.1 of Mythimna vitellina. Classification (NCBI taxonomy): domain Eukaryota; kingdom Metazoa; phylum Arthropoda; class Insecta; order Lepidoptera; family Noctuidae; genus Mythimna; species Mythimna vitellina. The sequence goes on along the minus strand of OX438694.1, from coordinate 7,037,922 downwards.
TTTTTCTGTGTGAATAGTTAACTGAAGAGAAGACGTAACCTTTTTGCAAATTTTTTACAAGCTCGCTCTTTCTTCAATAGTAAGCATGTACCGAAAGCGACATCAACTGGTAGTCCTTTTTAAAGGTAGGTACCTCTTTTGATGTGAGAGGTGTACTAATAAATGTAGCTGTCTGTAGTACCATTAAAAAAGGTCTTCCGATGAAAATAAATGGTCATTATTGTAATTTCCGGATTTCAAAATTAAACCCTAGTTTAATTTAACTTTCTGCACGAAACTTAACATTTTGGACCCAATACACTAAACTAATTACAGGTTCTCCTTTTTACCCGACTACGATCCCCGCGTAGAACCTCCGGCAGGAGGCGTCTGGACCCCCAAGGTTGGGCAGGAGCCGCCCGAGGGCAGCCCCAGTCCGATTTAGTTTGGGAGCCAGACGTCGGAAGTGCTTGTCGAAATCCCATCGGCATGATTTCATAGTTTAGACAATGATTTTAAACTACAAAATCATCAATTATATTGTGCATCAACCCTAATTCTATCGACTAATCTATATATATAAAAGGAAAAACTGACTGACATATCAATGCACAGCCGAAACTGCTGGGACTAGCAGCGTGAAATTTTGTATAAGGTTTCCTTTTATGACCTAGAGAAGCACTAAGAGAGGATTTCCCAAAATTTTCCCCCTAAGGTGAAACGTAGGTCCAAAGTTTGTATAGAGAAACCTACTTTCACGCGGGCGAAGCCGCGGGCAGAAGCTAGTTGTACTATGATTCTGTGATCGCGCCTGGGGCGAGCTTGTTATTATCAACCACAAATCCAGGCCGCTTCTGAAAAATTCTAATTGGTTACACTTTTCCCAATCTGAGGAATAAAACCAAGACTTTTATTATTCGATATACACTAGTGCTTCACTGCAATTCCACCTGATGGTAAGTAATGATGCAATCGTTGATGGTTGAAGCGAACCAGTTTATTAAGAGCCTATTCATTCTAGCCTTGAAGACACCTAAATTATAGATACCTTAGAAGTCGCACTTACGTACACTACAAGGCTACATAGACGTGCAAGTGACATTCCTGAAACATTTCATCTAGACTTTTAATTACTGGGTACTCAAACTTTTGTTCGCCAAACCATTAAAAGATTACATAACCCAACGAATGACACATTTCAGATGTCACTGTCAGGAATGTTTTTGATGTGCTTATTGTTAGCACAAAAGATTTAGTGCTGAAAATATTCTCATCGTGAAATAGCTGAAGACCTTGATTCATGGGTTACGATTTCATATGCATTAATGATAATAATCTTGACTTTTTGCCGAATCATAACTCTAAAATAAATATTCACTGAAGAAAAAAAAATTGATTGAGGCAGCAAAATTTGCTTTAAATAATTTACCTAGTTACACGGTATATTTTCTTCTACATTTTACAGTTTCTGGGAGTCAAATATCTTTTCAAAAAACATACCAACATCCGTTACAGTTTTTTATTATTTGTAGCTACATTACCACGTTGATTAGTCATTATCGTGTGCAATAAAAGTCTGGATAATGTACAATCTATACATATGCGTTTAAATAGGTAATTAGTTCACTATACATACTGAGCTATGTAACCAATGTATAAAAATAGATGGATATGGGTAATGTTGCCAAATACAAGTATGTCACTATCATTATATAAAAAAGTCTAATTATAACGTTTCAGAAATAGGCAGTCCTAATTCTTTACCTGGGAATAATGTTTTTTTTTTGTTATGTAATAATGTTCTATTTTTAAGTATTTTAACGTGAAAATCTATTCCCAATTTCAAGTATATACAAACATGCAGAGTAGGTGGCTCAAACCATGACGGAGATGATATCCTCATTCCCCAGCCGCCACTGCAGGAGACACCTCGGGTGTTTGGAGTCACAGAGTGATTCCCGGCCACCGTAGGCTCGGGCTTTCGGACGGCGAGCACTGGGTAGCTGGCGCTCCAAGTCCGAGTCAACGGCGCTGTGTTCCATGTGCGCCTCTAAACTATATCAGTAAAAATGGACGAAGCAAGCTGGGGCCGATGCGGAACTGCGGGAATGTTCGAAAAAGTTACCGTGGCCCTGGAACGCAAAGAGCAACTGAAGGAACACGGGTGGGTTTAGTAAAAGTCTGATGCATCATACATACATACACCCTCATCAAAAAAATATATATATGTACACACATGACACATAGACCTTAATATTTATTTTCTTCACGAAAAATACAATAAAGGTTTAACCCAATTACTCAGCTACAAACATTCGATAAAACTCACTAGACCGACACCTTTTTCGTTAATAGTTGCGTACATATAAACGACCCAAGTCTTTACCCCAAATGTCCTCAATCAAGAATGAGGTCACCACGTTACATGGAGCTATGTGAGGTGACTAAGTAACTCCCTTACTTAAGGCAGCCCTCAATTGAATCTAAGTTTCGGTTATGTGCCGAAAGGATATTCGGTATTCACTGATTCTATTACACTACTACATAGAGGAGCCAAGGAAGGTGAGAAGTTTTCAAATGGTTTTGGATACTTAAACGAACTTGCAAAGCTACGTTGGTAGCTATTTTAAGGTCGATGTTGTCTTAAATATTTTACGTAACTGTAACATAATAAAATCATTCTTTTTGTTATATTATTTATTTATTTTATAATTTATGTTCACACATAAATACGAAAGAAGATACATTCTTATAAGAATTGTACAAAGGTAGGTACTGCTTTTTTCCAAAAGAAATTTCTTCCATTATATTATTATGTTATGTGTATCGTTATAGATAGTAGGTAATGTTCTATAAGTATGTATTATAAACATATTTATTTCAACTTGACTTTTTCAAGCTTTTTAAAAAAAACATGAGGTATGTTATTTGTTTTAAGGTAAGCTTGAAATGAAGGAATTGACCCACTGCAAAACAAAGGACTCGCGTCTAGCGATTATAAAAAAAAAATATATATACATAATTTACATTTACACTAATATTATTTATAAAGAGGTAAAGTTTGTTTTTTTGTTTGTAGGAAGTAATCTCTGAAAGTGATGGTCCGATTGCGAACATTTTTTCACCGATAGAAAGCTGCTTTATTCCTGAGTGACATAGGCTATATTTTATGTATGCCAAGCCACAGGCAAAAGCTAGTATACAATACAATATACCAACCTAATCTATGGTATGAGAAAAGCTTTCAATTAAATTATTTTTCCCGACGGATCATTCGTCCATAACGTCTTATTTCAGCATTATACATAAAATTTTCTCATTCCGTCACCAGGGTAACAGATCCAGCAAGGATTCCATGACATTAATCTTCGGTGGCACAGCATTGTGAGAGACGTCTTTACCATAGACACACCCTCCGGTTTCACTCTCCCCGGGGCATGCGCGATAGACTAATTAATGCCTTGTCAGCTGGTATAAAACCATCCCCTATAACTTCCAAATGACCGAACGTGGAAAAAATAGAAAGATATATAGGAAAACTTTTTATGATGAAATTTGATGGCGACAACGCTCTCCATGCCGCTGTTTAATTGATTTCGATTATTTTAATTATTCTTTAGCAAAAATTAATCGATCAACCATAAAATTTATGTTATACTAGATTTTATATAAATATTGGGCTGCATATCATTGGAATGGACAATTTTCCTTCAATGCATAATCTAAAACATACAATATTTGGACCACCTGCAAATCAAGATAAGTCAGGCTTCTGATTATTACTCAGAAAAAGCAAACAACAGCAATTGGTTAGATCAAAATAAACTTTTACTATGACAAAAAAAAAAACAAATATACAACAAAAAATAATTACCCTTATTTCAGCGAGTACGATCGGACTCGTGCAGCACCAAACATATGTACAGCGAGCGCGAAGCACTTGCTCACATGTAAAACTATCTAATTTTACTCTCAAGGTAATCGTACATAATGTAATATCTGCATAATATACAGATATTTTGGTCTGATACCAAGTGCACATCCCGGGAATCTGTGTGCACCTACAAGCTACGTGGCTGCCGACATTCAGGCGGAGCCGCGGAGGAAAGCGTCACGCCACGTTTACCGATTATGAACACGTATTAATATTGCTCGAAATAAATTTATTTGATGTCATGATGTTTTGAATTCGAACATTTGTTACGGACTTGTGTTTATAGTTAATTTGCAACGGATTTCCCTGTTTTATAATTAGTTACAGGTTGGCCATCGCAAAAAAATAGTTCGCTTGATACGTGTATAAAAAGTTCACCTAGCTACATACATAACTAAAGCTGAGCTCATTGGGTGTGTGGTAACCCTTTCAGTACGGGTGTCATTACAATGGAATTGTAAATGTTACAAAAAATTGCTAGGTTTCATCTTTTTTTCCTTGTTTATTATTCGCATGATAATAGTGTAATATTTTCCTGTTAAGTTCTCAGGCGATGTTTTAACCGAATGAACTTTATTCTTGATTAAAATCATTTAGAACAACTTCTAAAGATATTTCTAACTGTACCATTTTTTAACCTCACGAATTGCATGCTAGAATGTCATGAACGCATTTTTTTTCTTTTTATTTTATTATAAATAGTGTAACGTGGCAGCCCCATTACCACCCTCGGTAAAAGCTAGCTATAAATAACTGCCGTCCTCAATGTGTAGCGGTCTACGAATACATTATAAATTATACGTTTTATTTTTTCTTTTAAGTCGACTAAGCATAATATTTTATTAACTCTTCGATCAATACCTTCCACGAGGTTATTCGGAAATTCTTTAAAGTATTCTGTGTATTCGAAAACTTTGGTGGTTATAAACGATCCATTTCACTAAGATCATTTTCCGGCAAGTTCTTAAAATCTTCGAAGTTTGGGATAACTTTTGAAATGGTGTTATCGTTAACGGGCCAAGGCTCTAAGCAAGCTTTTATTGAACATAATTTCATTATGCAACGTATTAATAACATATTAATTAGCATCAAATAATGACAAATTGTTTGCCACATCTCACAGTTTCCAAGTCTCGCTTTAGTCGGTTCAATGATCAAATGACTGTATAGAATAGCAAAGAAGAATGTGTCTAGTCATCAAAAATATATTTTAGAAAGTATGTGATTTTATGACCTACTTACTTACTAACAAGTACCAATCTATTTGTTATTTAGTATAACATTGCCTTGTACTCACCTTATACTTCCGCGTTCAACAAACAACCACGTATCTACATAACGTTTTTACTATAATGACGTATGTAAAGGTATGGAGTAAATTGACGCAGCGCATGACGCGGGCGGACGTTCACAATTTTTATTGGTCACTCGGTAAGGTTCTTAGAGCTATTCATCTTATAGATTCAAGGCTTACAGCTGCGTCGAATCCCAGACGCACGTCAATACAATGCAACGCCGCGCCGCGCAGTTATAATGTTAGAAACATAGCAATCACTGTGGTTTTTGTTTGATTAACTTTTGTAGCAAAAACTATAGTGTTCTTTGTGGCAGAGTTCCGTTTATAATGTTGATATTATTTCGGCCTCTTTTTTTTGAGGCGGGAAATCATCCAATGACTTCTCTCGCTCTAGGGTGAAGCGAGAGGACGTGGCTGGACTAAAACCCACCGGTGTCCTTCAGTTGCCCTTAGCGTTCTAGGACCATGGCTAGGTTCCACGGTTCGGGAGGTTCCTGCACGGGATTCTTGCGGAAGAAACGCTCAGGTGCCACCATTGTGTGGACCGCCCGGAGGACACGTTGGAGGTGTGCCTCGCCAAGGCAGAGCACCGCCGTGTCCTCGCAACAATCCCTCGCGCCAGGCCTTGGTACAAGCCATGATCCGGAGCGAGGAGGTTTGGCAGGCGGCCGCCTCCTTCTAAGAGCGATAATGCTAGCAAAGGAGGAGGCTGCACGTGAACGCGCGAAACATTGGCCCTCGCGCCCCAGCCGCCGGGATTCCGATCCCGATTTCAGGCCACCGTAAGCGCGGGCTTGAAGACGGCGAGCAATGGGTAGCTCGCCGTTTAACTGTCCGGACCGAGCCCAAGTCGTCGACAAAGACGTCGGCAACCATAGGGGTCCAGCAGGGTCTGGCCCGCTACGAAAGGCAACGAAGGAACAGGAGCGGGTTATTAGTCAGTAAAAGTCTGACACTATCTCGCGCTTCGCCCAAGAGCGGGAAATGTCATGGGATGATTTGCCCACAGAAAAAAAAGCCCTAGCAGTCATCGGCCCTCCTAGACCTCTTCAGATTTGCTAACATCTCTTCGAGGCGCACGTAATTATTTCGGCCTCTAAGCGATGCTTTGTACGGTTTGTAGAGCATTGATACCGTTGAAGTTACGGACACTCGAATCTTTATCATTTTGAGTGGATGATGCTTGATAGCAAGTACAGCTCAACCAAGGCCAAGGTGGGTTATGATGAACTGTTGCCAACTATGTTGGAGTCGGAAGCAGCTGATATCAAATTTATTGATAGTGATGTTATTAGTTCAAATGAAATGATCTGATCTATACCTACTTATGAGAAAATCAGAAGGAACTTACCATACCATATTATCCTCAAACTGTTATAGTTAGTAGTTATATTATAATATAATCTCATCGAGGAAAAATAGAGTGACATTCCTACAAGATTATCCTTGTCTAATCATTTTAAATCTGCATAAGTTCTATACGCTAAAATATTGTCTTACATTCCTGCTTTATTTTACTACAAAAACATGAAAATTCGACGTAGTATTCTCATTTAAAATTAATCACAAGGGAAATAAATCATGATGTCGAAATGTTAGAAAACTGCAAATCTTTTTTTCTTCCTCATTTAATGGAACGTTGACGCACGTGATACAAAACTTCACATGCACTGTGACCCTGGTGTTATTTTTATTTCTTTTTACAATTTTATAAAAACATCGGGTTCATATTCTTCCAGGAAAAGAATGGACCACGCCGTCCTAACCTTGAATCTTTATAGAAAAGGTGTTTTACGGAAAGCGATTTTATATTGTTGTAGAAAATTCTGTGCCAGCTAAAAAAGTAACTTTATAAACAAGGAGACCACATCAAATGTTTCTTTCAATGATCGTACACTACGATTATCTAAATTGCTCCGTATAAGTGTCCCTTTTGTCGGTTATGCACACAGAACTGTGTTCTCATAACAACAAACTGTGATTACCTCGAAGCTTGTGAATTAGGGCGATTATGACCGTGTTTGTTGTGCGGTCAGCTGATGCATTTACGAACTGCTAATAGTGATTAATTGCACGCAAAATGAATACCACTAACAATTTCTATTTTATTTTGCTTGCATAGCGGTTGCATTGGGGAAGTTTATAAAATATATAGAAACAGACATAATCGTTTATTAAAACTCCGTAGACTTTAATGTTTGTGAACATTGAAATTTATTGTGGCATTATAAAATCGCAATGAGAGCAAACAGATTACATTGGGACTCATGACTAAGAAACCGAATTTATTGGTTGCATACACGTGGCTCCTTAATTATACGTAATGTAAATTAGCAATTTGTTTTGTAGAAACACTCAGCCAGAAATAATTAAGGAACATAATTAGCCAGCTAAAAAAGCCCTATTCGCAAAAGATAAAATTCAAACGAGTAATAAAGCTAAGAAATAAATCAAAATGTTAAATTAAGATTTACAGCTTAATATTTTAGTAACTGATTTTAGTAAATTAACACGGAGACATGTGGAATAATCATTTATTACTTGCGTTTGACAAACATACAGACATCCCGCGGTTGCCGACGGCTCCGCGGCCGCGCTGAGCCCACTCCGGCGCGGAATTTTTCTATGGACAACTGCCAGCACACTTCTTTTTAAATTAATTATTGTTTTACGCGTCTCTAAAGTATTCTATTATAACAACACTCATATGCGCAGCGAGTGGGTGTACTGCTCAGTCTCAGGCGAATTTACGACCGTTTCATTTGCCCTGTTAATCTTGACAAGGCGAAACAAAAGTTGGTGTCAATCTCGTTTATGGTTTCTTAAATGCTTAATGTTATCAGTTTGAGCGCATAAACTATGCAGAAACACTCAAGTTTGGCATTTATGCGCTAATGCTGTAGCCAAAACTTGTTTGTGGTCTCTCTATGAGCTAATTCAGGAAGGTCGTAGGAAAAAGATCGGACGCTCAATCGTCATTGGGAATCAAATCATCAACTGATTCTATAATCATACGGCTATGACTGTGCGGTATCCCGAGGTTCCGAAGTCATTAATCAAACAGAACTACATAAACAAACATCTGACGGATATATTTTAGATTGATTCACAATTAGCCAAACTGCAAGACAGGAAAGTCATAACACGGTCCAATCACTGTTACTATTTTAGCCGTCGTTGCTGTAATTTTTTTCATTATCGCTCGTCACGTAACAGCTGGACTATTTATAATTCTTCCAGTGACAGCTCAACTTCTATTTCAAGCTGCGTAAAAACTCGGGACTAATGGAGCGTTGCCCGTAGAAATACATAAAAATTGACTGCACGTTTTCTTTTTGGATTTTGTTCAGGGATATCTTCACCAAATGTTAACTGATTTTTATAATTCTTTTTTTGTTTAGAAGAATATTTTCTCCAGATAGTCCTATTTAAATTTGGTTATGGTCTAACGAAAAACTTCGGAGATTGACCATAGAACTCTATAAATGATTAACCTTTCATATGCCGTAATTAGAGACACAATTAAAAAGCCATAGTGCCCTGCGTAGATCTGCGTTATCTGCGATACAACGGGTTAATAATCTTCCAGGATTGCTGCAATCGCATGTCTGTTTATTGTTCATCATCATCATCATCATCATTTCAGCCGATAGACGTCCACTGCTGGACATAGGCCTCCCCCAAATGTCGCCACAAAGAACGGTCCTGCGCGTCTCGCATCCATCGGATTCCCGCAACCTTCACCAGGTCATCGGTCCACCTTGTAGGGGGCCTTCCAACACTGCGTCTTCCGGTACGCGGTCGCCACTCCAGAACCTTTTGGCCCCAACGGCCATCCGTTCTGCGAGCAATGTGCCCTGCCCATTGCCACTTAAGTTTGGCGATTCTTCGTGCTATGTCGGCAACCTTGGTTCTCCTGCGGATATCTTCATTTCTGATTCGATCACGCAAGGAAACTCCGAGCATAGCCCTTTCCATTGCCCTTTGGGTGACTTTGAGCCTTCTGATGAGGCCCACTGTGAGCGACCACGTTTCGGAACCATATGTCATCACTGGCAACACGCACTGGTCATAGACTTTCGTCTTGAGACACTGTGGTATATTGGATGAGAAGATACCGCGCAGCCTCCCGAACGCTGCCCAGCCGAGTTGGATTCGACGGTTGACCTCTTTCTCGAAATTAAATCTACCCAACTGGATTGTCTGTCCCAGGTAAACGTAATCGTCTACAACTTCGAGTGCAGAGTCTCCGATCTTGATCGGAGTGGGTGCTACATGGATGTTTATCATGACTTTAGTTTTGTCCATGTTCATTTTGAGACCCACTCTTTCCAAAACTCCGAGAGCTTTCAGCTCGAACTTCAAAATCGTTTCGAATGCCTAGGAAGCTCTGTGGATGAATACAACGATGGGTTCGTGGAAACTGTCCATACGGTCGGGTCTAAATTCTATAAGACTCGTACAAGTAAGAGCAAGAGGCTCACAGATCGAACTCTCCAGCTTATGAAGGAGAGGCGTGAGATGATTCTGCAGTCTTCAGACGATGCGTGCACATATCGGCAGCTCAATAAACAGATCTCTAAGTCCTTGAAACGCGATCTCCGTCACTTTAATACCGGAAAAATTAAAGACGCGATTGAGCGAAATAAGGGCTCTAAGGTGTTTGCAAGAGATCTGTCTATTGGGCAGAGCCAGCTCACGAAACTGAAGACCGACGATGGCAGAGTCATATCCGCCAAATCGGAGCTTCTGGGAGCAATCGAGGCTTTTTATGGACAGTTGTACACGTCAATCACAAAACCCACTGCGAATCTAGCAAACGACCCAAGAGCTAGATTGACCCGGCACTATACCGAAGATATCCCGGACGTCAGCCTGTACGAGATTAGGATGGCTCTGAAGCAGCTTAATAACAACAAGGCACCAGGTGATGACGGAATTACGGCCGAACTCTTGAAGGCGGGTGGGAAACCGATCCTTAAGGCCCTTCAGAAGCTGTTCGATTCCGTCATATTCGAGGGAAAAACGCCACAGGCGTGGAGCAGAGGTGTGGTGGTACTCTTCTTTAAGAAGGGCGACAAGGCCCTGCTCAAGAATTATAGGCCCATCTCACTTCTGAGCCACGTCTACAAGCTGTTTTCCAGAGTCATCACGAACCGTCTCGCGCGCAGGTTCGACGACTTCCAGCCTCCCGAACAAGCCGGATTCCGAAAAGGCTTCAGCACCATAGACCACATACATACGCTACGGCAGGTTATACAGAAGACCGAGGAGTATAATCTGCCTCTGTGCCTAGCGTTTGTGGACTATGAGAAAGCCTTTGATTCGATCGAGACTTGGGCTGTGCTGCAGTCTCTCCAGCGGTGCCAGATTGACTATCGGTACATCGAGGTGCTGAAGTGTTTGTACAAAAACGCCACTATGTCAGTCAGACTACAGGACCAGACCTCGAAACCTGTCCTCCTGCAGCGGGGTGTGAGGCAGGGAGACGTCATTTCTCCGAAACTGTTCACGGCCGCAATGGAGGATGTCTTCAAGGTTCTGGACTGGAGTGGATTAGGCATTAATGTCAATGGCGAGTACATCACTCATCTTCGGTTTGCCGACGACATAGTAGTCATGGCTGAGACTGCGGAAGAGCTCAGCACAATGCTAAATGACCTCAGTAGAGCTTCTTGTTGCTCTTCTGTTTATTGTTAACACCTTTTAATAACATACACGCCCGTACGCTCTGAATCTGCGTACCCCACGCAGATGTGTAAAGTTCGCCCTGATATACCCTCATTTTACCTATGTTCAAATTCCATGTTATTGGGGTTATCAATTAGGACATAACTTTCTTGTTTTAAATACCGATCTTGATGATACTTTTAGTGTTCGGTTTTTTTTTTATTAGGTGGGAAAATCATCTTATGACAAAACCCGCTCTTGGGCGGAGCGGGAGATAGTGTCAGACTTTTACTGACTAAAAACCCACTCATATTCCTTCGTTGCCTTCGTCCCAGGGCCCCGGGTTTCGCTTTCACACAACCCGTGGTTTAGTGTTAGGTTAAGATTGACGGTATTATTGACGCAGTCGTTGGGCGCTTGACTGTTACGCTGCGTGTTGCCCTTTTGATCTCCGTACAGGACATATATTTGTATGGCCTGCTACTAGTGGTTTAGGATTTTTTGTGTGTTCACTTTTATGAATGCACCCACATTATAGGAATCATTCCTAGTGTGGGGCAATGGTTAAAAAACAAACTTATAATTGTAAACAATGTATATATTGTCATTCCTATAGGAAACCTTGAGAACGTGACCGCTATTTCAAATATAGTAAATAATAGTTGTAGTTAGTAATAGTTGTGGGATATCACAACAAAAAGGTGAAAAATAAAAACCTTTTTTCAGAAGTCAGTTGTTTATTTTTGTAAAATGTGATAACCTATAATAAAACTTAAGAAACAAAATCTGTAATGAGGACATATAGGGTTGTCATAATGCCCACAATGACATAATCTGCAAGTTGTTACCGTTTTTCGTAAGGGAGTTGCACATATCTTCATAGCCTAAGTCCAGTCCAGCCTTTAACTAAAACTTAACTTACCTTAGGTTCCTTCATTTGCCCTTATAGGTATCACTGAAAAGATGCAATAGAAAAAAACATTCAGTTCAATTAAGAACCTCGAATCCTCTTTTTTTTAAATAGTTTAAAAATTCAATAGAATGACACTCACAGGTCACACATAAAGACCTTGCTAAACAAAAATCTTTAATTCATGCATCTTTTTTTACCTTCATAAAGGCGCTTTTTCTAAATCTATCTTGAAAAAATGACAAAGTATTCGGAATAAAATTCATTTTCAGGTCTTGATCTCATAATCTTCATGTTGAAACATTTATTCGTGACGTTGAGCGTTTGTTTGCACATTGCAATAGTAAAGCCAAGATTTATCTACAGCCACCGTCGAAAATAGTTCAGGGGATTGCCCAGATTTGATGTCTAAAAACATCCTATGGTATCGATTCCCGCATCGCTCGTGTACACGTTAACTACAACGCACACAAATAGTTTTATATTAAAGACCTAAGTTAAAGACAAACCAGGTAGAGTGAAAGCGAAGCCCGGGGCCCCGGGATGAAGGCAAAGAAGGAACAGGAGTGGGTTTTTAGTCAGTAAAAGTCTGACACTATCTCCCGCTCCGCCCAAGAGCAAGATTTGTCATTAGATGATTTCCCCACCTAAAAAAAAAAACATGTACATCTTTATTTTTAGTATATGCGAAACCTCATTATACTCGTAGTTTGTTCAGAATCAGAAACTGAATCAATTCTAATAATTTTTATACCATGTTATATTTTTTTACCAAAAATATTTTTTTTAAAGTCATAAGTTAGACACCACCACCGACGCTAAGTACATCACAGGTCACGGCAGGTCATAGCGGGCATTAGGCACCAGCACACAGCTGAGTGTGGGAGCAAAAGAACCCCTCAGTCGCCTGGATGACCCGTTGACCGTGTATTTGTGCAGACAACCAGGTAACATAACAAGCTTATAACTTTGTTTTTGTGATTTTTCATGATACACTTATGAAACTTCGTACATAGATTATTTACATAAAAATACTACACAAGCGTTTCGGGTTTCGCATAAACTAAAACTAAGGTTGTATAATTATGTTTGTTACTTCTTCACGATCAAACGATTAAACGGATTTCGATGAAACTAGATACAAGTATAGACCATGTCCTGGTATTGGCCATGAGACTTTTTATCCCGAGAAGACGTTCCCTAAGGATAATTTTCTACTATCACGTGGACGGCAACAGTTAGATAAAATTAGAGTGTTTTTAATATCGTGCGGATTTCATCACACATGCGGATTTGCTCCGCATGCAGAAAATTTCAAAATTCAAAAGGAGCAATCCCACATGCGTAATCAAAACCGCACGATATTAAAAACACCCTTATAAAGGTGAAATTTTGCATGTATCTATATATTTTTTAGTCCTTCATGCTCAAACTTTGCATGTGTGTGTATATATTTATTAGTCCTTCGTGCTCAAAGTTTGCATGTGAGCGCATATGTTTGTTACTCCTTCATGTTCAATGTTTGCATGTATGTGTATATGTTTCTTAGTCCTTCATGCTCATAGTTCGCATGTGTATGTATATGTTTGTTAGTCCCTTATGCTCAAAGTTCGAATGTGTGTGTCCATATGTTTGTTAGTCCTTATGCTCAAAGTTGCATGTGTGTGTGTATATGTTTTTTAGTCCTTCATCCTTCACGACTATCGATATTCACAGCGACAGGTAATTTTGCCTAACGATTTTTTTAAAAACAGGCAACGATTGAGCGGGTTTAATTGTGTCTGGTAATTCATTCCACAGACGAACAGCCTGGACAGTAAATGATTTATCATAGAAAGTCGTGGTAAGGATTGGCAATTTAAGTCGCAAGTTCTCTGATGATCTTAGCAATTTTGTATGTGAGTTGCATGGAAACTCAAAACGTTTTTAAGGTAAAGAGACGTGAAGGAGGAAAAGAAGATTTATATTTATACCTTTAATTAAGATTTTAATTTATATTTTTTTAATAATATCTCTTTTTACGTAGGTAATCATCAAATGATGTATGACTTTTACTGTCTAAAACCCACCTGTGTTCCTTCAGTTACCCTTTTCATTCCAGAGCTGCGGTAACTCTTCAAAACACGAACAATCACCCAGTGACTCGAGCAATTTTCTGGATAGAGGTTGGAGGGCGTGTCAGGCTTTTACTGACTAAAACAACACCTGTGTCCTTCAATTACCCTTTGCGTTCTAGGACTACGGGTTTCGTTTTCAGAAATTCCCCGCGGTCCTAGCTAGCAAGCATCTGCCTTGCTGGGCCCCTACGGTTTGCTGACATCTCTTTGAGGTGCGCATGGATCACTACGCTCTGTTGACGACTGGGCTCGGTCCGGTGAATTATCGGCCAGACGGCGACCTACCCATTGCTCGACGTCCGCAAGCCTGCGTCTATCATGGATGATAGTCGGGGTCGGAATTACTGCGGCTGGGGTGTGAGGACCTTCGTTCCCTTACGCGTGCGGCCTCCTCCTTTGCTAGCATTACTGTTTCGCAGAAGGAGGCGTCAGCCTACCATTCCTCTTCGCTCCGGACCATAGCCCAAACTAGGGCCTGACGCGAAAGGTCGCTACCGTCGATTGCCTCCACGAAGACATGGCGGTGCTCCGCCCAAGAGGGGCACACCTCCACCATATGCTCTACCGTGTCCTCCGGGCGGTCCACACAATGGTGATACCTGGACGTTACTTCTGCCTCAATTCGATACAGGAACCTCCCAAACTTGCCATATCCGGTGAGGACACCGTGTTGCCGCTCCAGCCACTACTCAAAGAGTGACTTACCGCCACGATTATGGCGTGCTCATTCTGGAGAGAGGTTATTGATGGCCACCATGGCCCACGCATGATGGTCCATCGTGGATTGAGTGCGGAAACTAAACTCCAATAGATAATGCTGCGTGATTACGCAGTCCTGGATCAAACAATACTAGACCTACCTTATGATTCTACAAATACACACACACATGTGCACCCAAGAAATGTTTCTCTTCAACTTCTTTCTAGTTTCACCGAGAACTCGTGAAAATATCACAAATGACGCTATAGTCTAAAGTTAACGCCGAATTTAATTGCCGACTTCCGTCGATTTTAATTATAGATCAATGACTAAACTTAAGTGTTATCTTCGGACTTTTAAATAAACCGATTTGTTTCTTTTCATCTTTAACACTTTTGTCGGACTGAAACCAGATGCAAACCAATTGAAATTTCCGAAAAATTGTGTGTTATTCACAATAGATATCAAATGAAGATGATTGATACGCAATAGAGATCTAGTTAGCAGCAATAGGCTGCGGAATTGTACGAAAAAGTTACCGTGGCCCACGGACTATTCTAGAACGAACTACAATAAAAGAACAACGGGTGAATTTTTGTCGGAGGTCAAGAGTGCGCTCATATAAACATATAAGCATAATCAGCCTTTTAATGTTCCCACTGCTGGGACTCAGGCCTCCTCTCTCTAAAAGAAGTGGGCCGTAGTTCACCACGCGGGCTCTGTGCGGATTGGTGAATGTCACATGTCTTCGAATTTTTGTGGTAGTGATGTCGGTTTCCTCACGATGTTTTCCTTCACCTTTTTGAGAGCAGTGGTGATGAAATAAATTACACAAAGTAATGCGCCTGGCTGGGTTTGAACCCGCGACCTACAACTCGTAAGTCGGGGCCGTTACTACTCGGCCACTATTGCTCTACTCGCGCTCATTGGGAAACGAAAAGATTCTTATTTTGTTTCCCTGCTGGACAAAGCCCCCTCCCCCCCAAATTCTTCTAGGTATCCATGTCTCGGGCCTCCGCCAACCCGTCCTTGTAGGCGTCGTCTTACCATTTCATGCCAGACCTTAACAAAAATTTAATAAAACACTTACACTTACACACACACTAACACAACACACACAATAACACACACGCACACACATTAACACTTTGACTTAGTCAAAATCTATCAATATATCATTTAGGTAATGATATAAGAATAAACACCTATTACATAGCTACATTTTGACTACTGTGTTCCTTCCATTACATAGCTTTTAGCTTCTCCCTTAGCCTTTGTACTTTTGTGTCTATTAAATAACTATATAATAAATCCTGGAAGCGAAACGCAAAACTGAACTTGCACTAAAGTAAAAAATACACGAGAAATGATAAATCTGACGTATCACGTCACTTTTATGATGGATATATCGAGTTCCATCATATATCTGACGTGTGTTTGCAACTTACTTATTCACTCATAATGTTTGGCATTCAATACACCTACGATCGTTGCGTTTTTACAGTATCGGGAACGTGAAAAATTAAATCTATGTTTTTCTTTCGTTTTTTTATGTACTCTTCTGTCTGGGAAATAATAATTTTGCTGCTGTCACAAAGGCTACAATTCAAAAAGATCCCTATGTAAATATGTATGTAATGTAACTTACTAGTACTGCAAAAATACATAAACTCGTTTGTTGCTAACCTTACATATTTTAAAACAATTAAAAAAGCTGCATTATTTAACATCGGGATTAAAATGAAGCCGGCTTCCTTATTTTTAATGGGAAGTCGTCAAAATATTTTTCCACATCTGGGTGGAGCAAGAGGGAGTGTGAGACGTTTACTGACTAAAACCCACTCGTGTTCCTTCAGTTGCTTATGAATTCTAGAGCTGCGATAACTCTTCCGAACAATCCTTCTCTCAGCTCTAGCAGGCATCGGTCATAGCAGGCATCGGTCCTAGTAGGCGTCGGCCTTAGCGGGCATCGGCCCCAGAAGGCATCAGCTATAGCAGGTATCGGTCCTAGTAGGCATCGACCTTAGCAGGCATCGGCCCTAGCAGGCATCGGCCTTAGCAGGCATCGGTCCTAGTAGGCGTCGGCCTTAGCGGGCATCGGCCCCAGAAGGCATCAGCCATAGCATGTATCGGTCCTAGTAGGCATCGACCTTAGCAGGCATCGGCCCTAGCAGGCATCGGTCCTAGTAGGCATCGGCCTTAGCAGGCATCGTTCCTAGTAGGCATCGGCCTTAGCAGGCATCGGTCCAAGCAGGCATCAGTCTTAGCAGGCATCGGCCCTTGCAGGCATCGGCCATAGCAGGCATCGGTCCTAGCAGGCATCGGTCTTAGTAGGCATCGGCCTTAGCAGGCATCGGTCCTAGTAGGCATCGGCCTTAGCAGGCATCGGCCCTAGCAGGCATCGGCCGTAGCAGGCATCGGCCAGAGCAGGCATCGGCCATAGCACAAATCGGCTCTAGCAGGCAGCGGCCCTACCCGGTATCAGCCCTAAAGGTTTTTCTGAATCCAACCTTTTAGATGGATAACATTATATCAGAGTATATATCACTCTGTTTGTATCCCCAGCTACACAAGCTACATAATCCCAGTTAGGAAGCGCCGAAAATATCACTATACACAGCCGCAACAATTAGTGTCACATAACTCATGAAAATTAATCTTCAGCTAAATTAAAAATGAGTTTCAGAGCTGTGTCGAACCATTCATTTATTTTAATGGGGCATTTGCTAGTTTACAATTTTATCGTTAGTTAAACGAATAAACAATAAAAAACCCTTTACAAAAAAAAAATAACGACTTCACTAAAAGGATCAAAATAACTCTAATTTCGGGAGTTGGAGATTCTCGGTATTGTTTGTTTCTTATTTAACACCAACTTCCGAAATTAAAGTTATTTTGATCCTTTTAGTGTTTTTTTTTTTAGTGAATACGTTTTTTTTTTGTAAAATGTTTTTTATTTCACCCTTTTTTGTTGCGATACACTTATAAACAGAGTGCGTATTTCTCATGACAATTCCAATAACCCAAACACTACTAGGTTACATTGTTTTATTATGAAGTTCCTGTGTCTACATTCCACCTTCCGGCTCCATCATCGGATTAGTTCGATTGTACCTTATAGCCAAAGTGCATCTCATGACAATTCTAGTAAGCCCAAACACGGCTAAGATACATTGATTAATTACGAAGTTCCTGTGCCTACCTTCCAGCTCCATCATCAGATCAGTTCAATAGTACCTTATAGTCAAAGTGCATCTCATGAGAATTCTAATAAATCCAAACATGGCTAGGTTACATTGATTAATTATGGAGTTCCAGTGCCTACCTTCCGGCTCCATTATCATCATTAGATAACTTTGGTGATACCATTTTCAACGTAACTATTAAGAACCATTCATTTATTTGTATTGTCATAGTCGCTTAACTATCTTCATTGTGATATCTATGTGACTATGAAGTCATTTCTGGTCTTCTTCATCAGTTTCACTTTATCAAATGTTACTTTTTGACTGTAAATGCTTAAGTTCTCGATGAAATTACAAAAATCACTCTATGGTGGCCTACAATATTTGAGGAGTTCCCTCGGTTCCTCATGGATCCCATCATCAGAACTGGATTTTAAATCTAATCTGGAAGCATATCCTAAAAGGGAAAAAAAATGGCAAGTGTTCCACGCGCGCCTCAAAGAGATGTCAGCAAACAGTAGGGGCGCAGCAGTTCACAGTTCACTTCTGAAAGGAAAACCCCAGGGTCCTGGAACGCAAGGCAACAAAGGAACTAATAGGGTTTGGGTTTCAGTTAGTAAAAGTTTGACACACCCTCTGGTTCCCCTAAGGGCGGAAGATATCATCAGATGATTTCCCAGCTAAAAAAAATACAAACACCGCATTTTGAATCAACTGATTTATGAAACTGACGGGGAAGGAAGACAGTCTATGTAAGAGTGGTTACGCAAATTTTACTCAACGCAAGATTTTGCGGAACGTATCCCTTACGTAAAGTGGGGTATTATTGTATTTACTATCCCCAATTATAACAGCTGGCTTACCTTCCGTCGATCGCTATTTATGATTAGCTCTTATTCAGTGGCACAAAGAAACGTGTCAATTTGAAACCATGTGTCGTACGGTTGCCGGAGCGTGGCACCGGTAATGTGACGCTAGGCTTATGTACGCACTTTGACAACGATGAAACTGGGCTATGCTGACGTAATGACGTATAGAATTGGGTTGAATAAATCACTGGGTATTGGTATTCCTGCTTGAAGTTGCCGATACCAGGGGAAAGTGGCAGAAGGGAATAAAACTCTTGGTCCTATAACAGGAACAATGAAAATATGATATATGTATTGTATATATGTAGTAATAGTACACAACGAGCTACCTGCGTATCTTTTTTTCTCCTTCTCTGTCAAATCCATCCATAGGTTGTCTGTAAAAAATCGCTTTTAGCGATAAGACCGCCCATTGTGACACCCTATTAATGTTAATTTCCTAATATAAATTGTATTTTTGGTATACAATAAAGAATATCTATCTATCTATGATAATATATCGTGTATTTGAGTGATATCAATTATGTAACCAATATCAGTAAACGGTGGAGCTCCGACTTGCGTAGATGAGTCAAAGGAATTCACAACTATGAAAAGAAAATTCAAAGAATCCAAGGGACCCTTGTGTCGAAATATAGATCACTCCACTTCATAAAGATAAAAGAAAGAAAACGGTTTGTTTGGCGTAGAGATGACAAATATAAATAAAACACAAAAATAAAATACAAATAGGAGGAAATTAATTAATGGAGGAGAGAATAGTATTATCTTTAGAGTCTTGTGATCCGGTAAATTATTTTTTTTTTTTATTCCACAACTATCACACAACGCCATCTAATCTCAAGCTAAGCAGAGCTTGTGTTATGTGTACTAGACAACTGATAAACATAGGTACATATTTATTTCTAAATACATACATATTATAGACATTGTAGGTTGTGTGACACTTTATACAATAACTTGATAGAAACGTGAAAACATTATCGTATTTTCATTTCAATATATTAAATACATTGAGCTTGAAATAATAGTTCTAGTTCAGAAGTCAAAGGAATGTCAATCCGTACAAGTGAGCTCGATACACGTCACAGGGCTCATTCCACTTCACTTCGGAGAGAATTCTAATTCGGATGCGAAAACATGTACTGGACGCGACGTACCTAGAGCAGAGTGATACGGATACTGTGTTATTTGGATTTGAACTTTAGGGACACATTAAAGCGATAAAATCGTTTTATTGCTCCATCCTGGGAAAATTAACGTACCTAATTACCTACGAATTTATAGTATGTAAGGTTTGCAGAAAGAAAACCCAATTGCGGGTTAAGCTCGCCTGTGTCCATCAACTGTCCTATTTTTTATTATTTGTAAAAGTCTTTACAGGTGCTACCGCTGGCGAGGAAGTTCTACAAAAGCATAGCATTATAATTTTTCCAATGCTGGGACTTAGGGTTCCTCTCTCCGGGAGAGGGGATGGGCCGTAATTCACCACGCGGACCCAGTGCGGGTTGGTGAATGTCACATGTCTTCGAAGTTTTGGTTCTAGGACATTCCGGTTTCCTCACAATGTTTTCCTTCACCGTTTTGAGAACTTACACAAGAAATTACACAAAGTAATGCGCCTGGCTGGGTTTGAACCTGGACGATACCACTCAGCCACCACTACTCCAGTTCTACAATAACTTGACATAAAGAATGAGGAACAGAGATAGCTGAGGGCCACCCAACACGAAAAGCTCATTGCGACCTTTTAAGTCCGTAGCAATATTATCTTACTGAGACGCACTCTACATCAGAATATTAAATGATAACTATCATATTCACTACAAACATATTTATTACATAGCCAAGAAATAAATTGAAGCAATTTATCTACGTAATAAATTAGAAACATATCCATAATAAATGTAATATAATATACAATTCCTTTGTATATATAAAAGATTAAACGATCTCTTTCAACAGTTGAAATGGATTACGCTAAACGATACTTTACTTTTCATGGATTACTATTTCATCTTAATTCATCTCTCGTCTTCGTTATGTTGAACATGTTAAGGTATTAATACCGATCCTTCATAACATTACCTGCACATAACATCAACACTTCAGCGACTCGTGATTTATTGTCGAACACAACTCACGATGGCCCAGCGATAAACGCGATAAAATAAAAATACATGGCTCAAGGCAGATGGCAGTAGAGATTTGGACATCAATTTCAAGATTTGCTAGACAAACATTAGAAATATTACCCAAAATTTGAAACGTTAAGGTTCAATTTAGGTTACTGTGAGTCGCTCAGTAGGCGAGCGAGTGCGTGGGCTAGCTTGGCGCGCCGCCAGGAATTACCTGCCGACCCTTGTATACCGATAAAAGCTAAACATTATTTACAGCTGTATCTAACGCACTTATTGTCGTTTGTAGATGCCATTATCATAGAACCATAAAATCCAAATCTAGAGCCGCCAGTGCGCAAATAAACACGTGTGTGATGTTCCACAGCAAACATATTACCGAAACGTGCGAGCGTTTCTCCCAAACCCTATATAAAAGTTCTCACCAGATATTCGTTAAATAAGTTTATGATATCATAAATTGATTTTATACAAAAACAGTCTAAAATAGCAGAATATATTGCAATATAGATAACAGATCATAATCGTAATTCGTCGTAACAAGTTATAGTTCTAAACAAACATAAATTATGACAAGTGAATGGGTTCTTGTTATTATTATGGGATGTATTTCAAGACTACCTTACATCCGGCAAAGGATGATTTACAATTCCTACCTACCTAGTAATGCGACTGACTAAACAAAACAGGACAGGTAATAAATTGCCATAATAGGAACAAATAGAAAAGCCACAAGTGAAAACTTTTCCGAGGACATAACGGCACGGAAATATTTAGCCGAAAATAGCTAAAACTTTTCCATCCGTTCTTATGCCAAAGCGGTGCAAAACATAGAAATACCGATAGACCTCGCTCTGGAACTTTGCCCCGAAGTATGTCTCAGCTATAATCCAGAAAAGCGTCTGTCTAGAAAAACTTCACAGTCTTTCAGAAGATTAATAGTTGTCTTGACAGACGTGTGCGCAATACACGTTAGTGTCTGGTGGGGAACAATGTTGCTGGCAATGATGCAGACACAGCCAGCGTGCCAACCTAGATCTATGGTCTGATAGCATTGCCAAATATATACCAATAGAAAAATTGGCGAGAGCGCGACGCGGAAACTGAACAAAAGCGTTGCACGTGGCTAATGACAATCATTACCTATATTATTTAGATAGCGGAAGAGGTTTGATTCATAGCTATATCTGGATAGTATAATAAAATGTCATATTTAACTGTTTAGTACAGCAGATATTAGTTACGTCTTTTAGCAGACATGTTATGTGTGTCGTGGGCAATTAAATCGCCCAGTCTCCGTTGATGTTGTTCACGACAAACAGGACCGGCCATTAGACCATGTATTGCCACTCAAGCCAAGTATATTAATTTTGAGGCGTATTGAAAATCGTTTCTATTGTTAGTTTGAAACGGGAATGTATTCTTTACTGTGGCTCTCAAAATTATGCGAACTTTATAAATCCGTCACGCGGTTTACAGCTGTTCTGTCAACATGTTTATAAAAAGAACATTTCTATTTTTTTTATTAATTTCTTAAAACTTCATGCAACAATAGAAAGCACACCATTTTATGAGCGATGGTGTTTAGACGTGTTGGGGCGGCTTCTACAAGTCCAGACCTCAAACGGCGCAAACATAACAGTCTTATCCGGAGTTATATGTTTGAGCCGTTTGAGGCTAGAAACTCATCTGGAAAGACAAACTGAAAAGGCACCAAACCAAATAGTGGAATAATAGGTGTTATTCCGTTGCCTATACTTATAAATATCTATAATATAAATTACCCATACCTGTAATGCCTGTAGTTGGCATTGATACCATAGTAACAGGCGCATGTGTGGCACCGTCGTCGACGCATCAAAGATCACGTGCAGCATCCCTCACGTTTCCTGAGATAACATTGAAAGCATGTGCGCATGAGAGCTGGGAGCTTGCGACATCATCTACGTACGAGCAGTATCTACGACACGAATATTACACGTTTTGCTTATGACGACAGCGATTATTAAGGAATTTTATAAATTGTCGTGGTGCTGACGCCATTGTGAGCCATTATGCTAATGCAACGATGCTCTCTTCGATCGATTCGTATTCTATCACACTAATACGCGTTATTGCATCAGCACAATCTCTTCTTCTCCCAATCCTGGACTATGCTGCTGCCAGCTAGCTCTGAATTTCATACTAAGCTCAAATGGCTTCCTATTCGTCTTCGCCGGAACGCCCACATACTTTCTTTGCTTTATAATGTGATCTTTAATCCTTGTACCCCGTTTTATCTTAAGGAACGCTTTCAGTTTCTCAGTGACACACATAGTAGGTCTTTGAGATGATCATCGAAAAACCTAAAATTAAGTATTCGCACGCATTCCACTTCTTTCGTTGACAAATCTTTCACAATTCAAACAGCTCGTTTGTGGAATACGTTACCTGCTCAAACGCTACCTACGTTAACAAAATGGTGAAGGCTGGCTCAATTATATATTTAATATTTATTAGTATATTTTTTTCTTATATTGTATGTATGTATTTGTGTTATTATGTCTGTATTTTTTGTATGTATTTTCTGATGTTGTACACTGACAGCCCTAAATCTATTTCCTTTCTTTCAGTCCATCCAAAGGTTGTCTGTAAGAAATTGCCCTGTGCGATAAGACCGCCCATTGTACACTTATTTTTAATTATGTTTGTCCTGTATTTTTGTTTATGTGGCGTACAATAAAGAAATACCAAAAAGGTAGAACTACATTGGGCCACGTACTCCGATCTGGGCACGTCGGTCTCCATACATTTTATATGACAACTAGACTTGTAGCTACATTAGATCGACGCCACGTGTCGTGGTTTTACGTACAAATCAGGCGTGGCCCACGTGTGCGTCGGTCTAATGTAGTTCCCGCTTTAAAGCGAATATTTATGTATTTGTATATGTCGGTTATTCCTTTACGCTCAAAGAGCTGAACGGATTTGGATGAAATTTGGTCCTGGAATAGCACATACGATACTTTTTATATCGAGAGTATGTTCCCTTGACATAATTTTCTACATCTACACGGGCGAAGCCACTTACAGAAGCTAGTGCAAATATAATTATGGTAATCAAATCAGGCTTATATAGCCTAAAGGTAAAGTTCTGATACCTACTGGTATGTATTAACGTTTATTTTATTTTGAAGTGGGAAATCGTCCAATAAGTTCTCCCTTTCTAGTGTGGAGCAAGAGGGCGTCTCAGACTTTTACTGACTAAAATCTACGTTGCCCTTTGTATACCAGGACCACGTTATCTCTTTCAAACTTCCCCGTGGTTCTAGCGGGCACTAGCCCACTGGTCCCCTCCGGTTTCGCAAACATCTCTTTAAGCCGCGAATGGAACACTACACGCCGTCGACGATTCGGGATTGGTCCTTACCGGAAGACCGGACGGCGAGCAACCCATTGCTCATTATTAGCAAGCCCGCGCCGTACGCTACAGTTGCCGATGACCGCCCTGTGACTCCCGAAGCCCGGGCGTCTCCTGTGACGGTAGCTGGAGCATGAAGATGTCCAGTCCCTCACGTTTACAGTAATATCCTTCGCTAACAATTATATTACCATAGTTAGGCTCTTTCTGAAAAGTTGAAAGGGAATCGTTTGTCTTGGTATGGTCATGTGAAGAGGAGGGACGAAACGCATGTTACTAAAAGAGTTATGAGTTTACATGTGGATGGATGGAGAGGGAGAGGGAGACCAAAGAAAAGATGGATGGATTGTGTGAAGAGTGATATGAAAGAAAAGGAAGTTAGTGATAGCATGACGAGTAACAGGGCAGAGTAGAAGAAAAAAACGTGTTGTGCCGACCCCAAATAACACGGGATAAGGGCAGGAAGATGATGATGAGTTAGGCTCTTTTAAACCGAGATTACATTATAGCTCAGTTTTTGCACTATGGTACTTGTTACTCTTTAGATAATTCTAAACGGTAAGTAATTATGATTGATGTAAGCATTAAAATAATATAGGTTAGCCATCTATCATTCAGATTCACGTATGTAATATGTTTAATATTTGATCATAATAAATAAGGATAAGTTTTATGGCGCATCTTTACAATTAAACTTTTTAAGGATGTAGTCTTGGATTCAATGATACATTGAACAGAATAAATGGAATGACCTTAAAACGCTGCGTAAACACTATTACAGTAATAGCGAGTAAAGAATGGATAAAAGAATCCACATAGAGAGAAAATTGAAATAAACTGGTGGAGCCCTATATCCAAGAAGGGGTTCCTACAAATAATAAAACTAGACGAAAACATAAAAAAGCCTACGTGTTATTGTAAAAAATAATACGAAATATTAAAATTGAATATGTATATAGTTACATTAGCTTCTGTCAGCGGCTTCGCCCGCGTGAAAGGTTTCTTCATACAAACTTTAAACCACCATTTCATCGCCTTAGGAGCTGAATTTCGAAAAAACCTTTCTTAGTGCTCGTTTACGTCATAAAAGGAAGCATTATGCTAAATTTCACGCTTCTTATCCCAGTAGTTTTGGCTGTGCGTTAATATGTCAGTCAGTCAGTTTCTCCTTTTATATATATAGACTAGCCTCTGCTAGCGGCTTTGCTCGCTTGAATACAGGTTTCTCCATACAAACTTTGGACCCTCATTTTTTCTTATAGGGAGTGAGTTTTGGAAAATCCTCTCTTAGTGCTCGCCTACGTCAAACAAGGAAGCCGTGTGCAAAATTTCACGTTCCTATTCCCGGTAATTACGGCTGTGCGTTGATATGTCAGTCAGTCAGTTTCTCCTTTTATATACATATATAGATAACAAGGATAAGTAATAAAAGGTTGGGTCATTTATTATTATATAAATTGAATGAAGAAAAACAATAATTTCAACATGATTAACAGAATATACCTACTTAAAAAAAAACTACTTCACATTCAATACACATAACATACAGTTACAATTTAGACAATTTTTATTCCAATAATGAAGGTCCGCGTAGGAAAAATGAAAAAATAAATTATACAATTTATTAGCCTGTATGTATGGCAGATGAAAACTGAAATAAACTGGGAAATAAATCGTATCCTGAGGAAACCGCAAACCGCTTGTCGTCCCTTAGCTTACAACACCGCTCAAGTCGAAAATTGGCGGTTTTCAAATTTGATTACCTTTAGATAGAGCTGCTCATTGCGCGTCTAACCATTGGTCACATGATATAGATTTCAGTCAATCAGAAGCCATAATTCGAAAAATATTGACAGCGTTCAAGTCGACTGGCCTCTCAACACCGCACAGTTTTTTTCGTTTCCTGTAAAGTCGAAAATTGGAGGTTTTCACATTTGCATGCCTTTAGATGGAGCTGCTCATTGCGCGTCTAACCATTGGTCACATGATATAGATTTCAGCCAATCAGAAGCCATAATTTGAAAAGTAGTGATAGCGTGCAAGTCGGCTGGCCTCTCAACACCGCACAGTTTTTTTCGTTTCCTGTAAAGTTGCTAAAAATGACTTATGCGGTGTTGTTAGCTAAGGGACGTTATGAGTCTTGGTAAGATATAGTGATAGGTACTAAAGTCAATAGTAGGATGGAAAATTTAGAGTGGCAGGTATATATTTACAAAGTAAATGAAATTAAATAATTTATTTGCTATGAATATAGGTACAAAAATATGGTGTTATGGGTCCAATACATTCTACCGTGAGACATTTAATTTTTTTTATAGTAGAATTAATTATTAAACAATTTTAAAAAATTACTTATTTTCTAATGTAAACTATGGCATCTACACTAATATTATAAAGAGTTTGTTTTTATTTTTTTGTTTGTAAGAGGTAATCTCTGAAAGTACTGGTCCGATTAATAAAATTTTTTTAATAGAATCTGCTTTATTCTTGAGTGACATAGCCTATATTTTATGTACGCGGGCGAAGCCGCGGGCAAAAGCTAGTATCATATATTGAGTTAATTTAATTGTCACTATATATATTTAATATACTAGCTGACCCGACAGACGTTGACCTGTACTGTCAAACGCGCGAAAATTTAGTAATCGTCGTAGTTTTCTAAAATTTTCAAATTTTCGGCACAACTTTGTTAATTTTTAGGGTTCATGAGGTTTTCTAAAAGCCGGCGCCCCTTTGACTGCCCCTTTTCTTATCCAGTCAATTATTGTCCATTTCAAGTTGCTTAGAAGAGATGGCGGAATGCGATAAGGCTACCCATTGTATGTATATATTTTAGTTCTAATTTCTTTTTTGTATGTGTAATGTTGTAAAATAAAGTATGTAATAAACAAATAAATATTTTTTTATTTTATTTATTAGTAATAATTAACTATTTGTTTTTTTATCATTAATGATTGTACTAATGTTCCGCCCCAACTTCGTACGGGAGCAACTTTTAAACATAAACATTCCTCGTTTATTGCTCTGTATATTAGTGCAAATTGCATCAAAATCAGTTGCATATTTTAGATGTTAGCTGATAAACAAACAGACGCGTAAAACGACTTTATTTAATATTATGTAAAGAAATAAAATATATTATGTTAAATAAATAGCCAGACGGCAAGACAGAACTTTAGTACATCGTAATACACATTTCAAAACATTAAAATTTTATAACAAACCTTTGATCTTCATGTCATAGAGGAAACTACATTTTGACATAGGCTTGACAGAATTTTATATATATTACACATCTAAATAAAATTGAAGTGCCTGTTTATAATATCAAAATATATTTTTACAACTACTTTTTTTTTCAATTGTCGTCTGTCTGTTTGTTCCCGTTTATCTCCAAAACAACTGGACCGATGTTTAAGGAATTTTTATTTTACCGCAGGACCTGCGGTAAAATAAAAATAAAAAAAGTATAAAAATAAAAAATTATGGCCTACGTCTTCGAAACGGTCGAACATTTGTCGGACTTTCACTGGAATGGTAATGTTATAATGAGTTATTTTTCTATTTTTATTTTCCCGCAGGAACGGGACTTAATTCTCGAGGTGAAAGACATCCTTAACTCTGGGGGGAGACATCTCCAAAAATGGACCTAATATGATGGATGTAAAATTTCAAGCGAACGAAGTTGCAGATAAAAGCTAGTATTATATAATATTCAAAACGGCCCCTACTAAGCTGCTACAAACGATCAAAAGTGTAATGTTTTGCTGAAAACCCTCTCAACATCATTCTTGCAAAATATTTTAGGGCTCCGTACCTCAAAAGGAAAAAGGGACCCTTATAGGATCACTTTGTTGTCCGTCTGTCTGTCCCTTAATCTCGGGAACGTATGGAGGTATCAAGTTGAAATTAAAACCATATAATCATGTCTGTGAAAAACTCAAACTTCTCAATTAAGAAAAAAAAAGATACGGCAGTTTATGTCGCAAAAAACGTGTATTTCGACACTCAAGACAATCAAAATTCATAAGGTACTTACTTCCCTTTGACCTAGAATCCTGAAATTTGTCATAATAATTAATAATAATTTGTAATAATAATATGTTTGTTATATGCTTATGCTTATAAGATCATATAGCACCACAGGTATAGGAATAAATCTGTAAACAGTAAATTTGTTGTTTCGTCACAAAAAAAAATACTATTTTGCAATTCGGAAAAATCTTCGAAACTCCATTCGGGAATTGTAGTTTGTACGTAACCCTCAGTGCGCGAGTCCGTCTCGCACTTCCCCAGCTTTTTTCATATTTCTGTGCTAGCGGCTTAGCCCACATCAAAGTATAAAGTCATCGCAAAGGCAATTCGACACGACCGTAGAGATATTTTGGAGCGGGACTAACGGGTTTACGTGCTATCGGAGGAACAGAAGTGTCACACCAAATATTTAAAAGTTCCGAGCCGCTGTAGACTCTACAAAGTAACTAGTAGATAATAGAAAATCCAAAAGAACTTTTTGTACGTTCTGCGAATCAAACCTAAGACCTAACGCTCCACAGAAAGATTTTCGGTTACCGTAGGCGCGGGTTCGCGGATGGCGAGCAATGGATAACTAATCGTCCGGACTTCTGGTAAGGACCCAACCCGGGTCGACAGCGTTGAATTTCACGCACGCCTCAAAGATATATCAGGAAAATTGGCAGGGCCAGGTAGAGTACATAATAAATAAATAATAAAAGTACTATATATAATAATAAAAAAACTCAAACTCCAAAAATAAATATTACACCTGAAGTAACATTCAAACAGTATCAAGAAAAGATAATTCGGACCCGTTTTATATAATAATATATGTTTTATTTAATAGGTATGTATTTTAGAGACTCTTTTTGGGCCTTCTTTAGATGGATAAGTCATGGCACATTATAAATAAAAAGAATACACACTGATTCGAAATTTAAAATAAAAAAATGTTCTCAGAGAGATGTTATAGTGGCTGTCACGCTCTGTTGCGAGTGGTTTTTGATAATAATGTTAAAGAGTCACTATTTCGGAGAAAAAATCCTTCACTCTACAGTGCCTATAAAAAAACAGCATAAGATTTATACTGTTGTTCTCATTTCTTATCAAGTTTAGTTTATTGGAATGTGTCAAAGAATTATCCGTCCCAATAGGTACCCAGTTCATACGTACACGACTTAAAGGTCACACTCATAACGAAGATTTATAGAATCGATTATTTATTTATATATAGCTGCTTGTACCATAATGAGAATCTACATATGCATATAATAAAGTGCTCTTTCTATACTTGCACACGTTGAAATACTTATGAATAAATAAAAATCCAAGGCCGATAGCTTGGTGCTACGTAGACGTCGAAACACGTAGCGAGCTTACGTAGGACCACGTCATGCCGACTATATTTTAAGTAACAGGTATTTAACGACTATTCGCTTGTCATAGATAATTATGAACCTTAAAAATAAATAGGTATTCTACATATCTTGTTATATACAAATGTACAGCTTTTTTGACAATACTAAAAATTAAACCCTAAAAACTTATGTTTAGACAGCAAATAAGTTTGAAAATATGATGTATTATTTCATTATCTTAATAAAGTTAGAAATCGATTCCATAATATTTTTCAACAATGACGTAATAGTTGATCCATTATGACGTAGGCTTTCTACGCACGTCCTGCTACGGCGTAGGCCGTCGTAGTACTTTCGTAGCGAAAACAAATTCCGTTTACTTAGCCAGGAACTTTGAGAAGTGGTTGTTTGTTTACTGTTAACAGGTACTATTTTAAGGAACTATAGTTTAAACTACATAAAACATTGTCTGTACACCCGGGAGGGTTTTAAAAGGTTACTAACACTTACTACTGACATGTATGTATCCTTATGTATGCGACTACCTCCTGCCAGTAGCTTCGCCCGCGTTTAAGTTGGTTTCTCTATGCAAACTTTAGACCCCCGTTTTTCCCGTCAGGGGTTGAATTTTGGAAAATCCTCTTAGTGCTCGTCTACGTCACAAAAGGAAACCTTGTGCAAAATTTCAAGCTCCCGGTCCTAGAAGTTTCGGCTGTGCGTTGATATATCAGTCAGTCAGTTTCTCCTTTCATATATATAGATAAAACAAAGTTTCCCCAGCGCGTCGTTCTGTCTATCAGCAATAAACTCAAAAATCACTCAACGGATTCTCATGCAGTTTTCACCGATAGATAGATTGCTATGTATATAGGCTGGTGTACGCAACTCCACGTCCAAAGTGCGTATTTTGCGTACGAGTGAGAAAAGTGTGTCATTTGATTCACCCCAGCTCCCCATGAAAAGCGAGCAGCGCCTTACTGATCATTTCACAAAGGTTATTTCAGTCGACTGCGCGATGAAAATCGGAGCATAGTCCTCTCCATTACCTGACTTAAGGCTCATTGTAAGCGACCACGTTATAGAATAATTTATTATCGCTGGCAATACGCGTTATCGCGGGCGAAGCCGCTGGCAGCAACCAGTTGGGATATAATAGTAATAATATTCCACAACTATCACAAAACGCCGTCTAGTCCCAAGCTAAGCAGAGCTTATGTTATAAGTAATAGACAAATGATAAACTTACTTATATACGAGTATTTCTAAATACAAACATATTATAGATAAATTACACCCAGATACAGAACAAATGATCGTGCTCAACACAAACATTTGTCCTGGATGGGAATCGGAGTCACGAGCATCTGCTATGCCGGAGGTCGTGAGTTCCTTCTAAGCAGAGCTTATGTTATGAGTACTAGACAATTGATAAACATACTTATTTATTTCTAAATACATACATATTATAGACAAATTACACCCAGACACAATAAAAATGATCGTGTTCATTACACAAACATTTGCTCTGGGTGGGAATCGAACCCACGACCTCCAGAATAGCAGTCAGGGCTACTAACCACTAGACCATCAGGCCAGTCAGAATAGGTAAAATTACATTAGTTGCCCATCTAGTTTCGAAACCTTTTGTGTAAAACGTTGCCCTATAATCGGAATTACTCCTGTATGGTCATAAATCACGGCTTTAAGTCCCTTATATACACCGAATACAACTCCAATGTTGCATGAAAAAACTCAGAAGATTCGAAAGAGTTTTCAATCTTTATTATATCACCCATGATCTGATCTTCGAGTAGAATTTAAAACACTAAGATCGTTAGAATACAGGACGAGTATAATATACAACTAGCTTATGTCAGCGACTTCGCTCGCCTGAAAGTAGAAAATATAATTATAAACTATGTCACATAAAGTAGCATTCTACTGGTCAAAGAAATTTTTAAATCAGTCAGTTTCGTTTTTGAGTCTAATTACAAAAAAAAAACTTTCTTCTTTATAATATTAGTATAGATGAGCTACATTATATAATTGTAAAAGCCTTTAGATGATAAAAACACTGTTTTTCCCTGCTCTTATTTTTTTTTTTATTGTTATTGACAGGAGTCAAAAACGAAGATTTAAAAAAATATAGGTTTAAAGCTACATTTATTCTTAACGACTCTAAACTACTATAAAACTTTATTATACT
Source organism: Mythimna vitellina (assembly GCA_949316375.1). Taxonomy (NCBI): domain Eukaryota; kingdom Metazoa; phylum Arthropoda; class Insecta; order Lepidoptera; family Noctuidae; genus Mythimna; species Mythimna vitellina. Next base: position 7,006,142 of record OX438694.1, on the reverse strand, counting down.
TAACAAATTAAAGTTAAAAAAATCACTGAAACACAGTGTTTAAATAAAGCGGACCTCAGCCAAGCTCTGCTACGGCGTAGCACTTCGTAGCACTCTAAGTAGTAAGCATCGAATCTTCAGCGAAGCATATCATGGAGCCGTGTCAATCCACGATACACCTCAACTTCCATAATAATATTAACAATCCAGACGCTAATAAACTAATTAAAACACCTACGTCACCAAAATTAATTACCTCTCGTCACATTCAGATCAATTCAGGTCTAAGCTAACAATTAATGATGTACATTTTACTTGTAGTAATTTGTAAATTAAAGGTAACGTCAAATGTTATCAGTGACTACGGAACTAGCAACTTTTATTTTCTGATGGAGAAGTAAATGTTGTTTGATTTTGAGCTCTATGTCGCGGTATTAAGGGTAAGATGTGGTGCAGCAGTGTGTTGCGCAGGAGTGCGTATGTTTGTGGGAGATTGGTCGCTGGCAGCCGGCCCGCTGCCCACAACGGAGCTTATAAAAGAGGGCGGCAATCTGCTCCCGCGCCCGGCGCGCGCACTCTCGACGCTTTCCTCATGGGGCGCGCAACCTCCACCCGATAGTACCTACAAAACAAAAAATACATTATATGTATCGCACATACCAGTGAAGGGACCAAGTGATAAGTGATACGGTAAGTTTGTTTGTTGCCGCGCCACCTCGGAGGACTGTGATATCTGTGCAGTGACTGTTCAGTGTTGCCCCACACCCGGAATGTGCTTTCATATTTGAAGAGTAAACGGACGTTTTCAGTGTGAATGCGATAATAACGAGATGTGAAAAAATATCGTCCTGAAAAATAGCAATCGCTCCAACGTAAACGCAGAGTCAGTTACATAAGCCAGTGTTACCAGGAGCGAAAAATGAACGGAGGTGGTATTATTATAACTAAATATACTGGGTGTATAAGTTCTTGGAAAGTGAATAGAAAGTATTTTTGAAGATTTATGACGAAACTAGTGATCTCCGTCTAGTGGTGAAGTATAAATAAAATTAACATAATAATGATATTTATTTATGTCAAACTTATATTTAATCCTGTATATCCTAGTAATACTGGCTTGTGACAACTCATAACACTAGAAAAACAAATAAATTTAAAAAGTCATAACACCTCGATGTGGAACGTGGAGGCCACCGGCGCCATCTTCTTCCATGACGTAGATCGAGATTATGTGCTAGATATTACGAGCTGAAGATATTTTAGTGTCGAATCCAAATAGCTGGCCATCGCACCACTCAATTATCCACTTACCCAATTAAACTAACGGCTTTTTTATTTTCTTTAAAACAATATTAGATGAACTCTGGAAATGAAGTATAAATAGTCATAATTTTTTCTGTTTTCAAAGCTAGTATGAACAGAACACATGAAGTATTGATCAAGGTTCTAACTTTGATTCATAAATAATGCATAAAAATTCAAAACATTTTATTTTATTTTTTTTTCCTATAAAGCAACTGCCTGCGGATTTGAACGCGTGAAACTAGAAAATTATCCCAAGGAAACATGCTCTCGGGATTCAAAATTCAAATTTAATCCATATCAGTTCAGCCGTTTGAGTGTAAAGAAGTAACAAACATACAAACTTTCGCCTTTATGATATTAGTGTGACATTCGATCAATGCTTATAAATTGAAATCAGATAGCGGTGTTTATTCTATAAAGTTACAGTCGGCTGTAAAAATACTCTTCATTTTAGATTATTAAACCACGGAAAATTTTAACAAAGCACCTAATGTACCTACTCTGACGTCAATACGCTCCGTCATAAACTTATTATATTTACTGAAGATACAATATAAATGTTATATAAATCCGAAGCGGTATTTTAAAATGTCTTTTAAACGAGTCTACGTCACGCTGTGACCCTCATGATCTGTCAGATGTGACTGTAAGCTCATGCGCCCGCGCAATGCTAAAATAAATGAGTAACGAAAGCAAAATGTACAGATTCTTCAATATAAATACAGCAAATAGGTATATCTGCATATTGCAAGATAAAGTTTACTAAACCGTAAAATCAAATTCAAAATAAACAATAACCAACTGTTTTTGCATCGTATACGATGTTATAAATTACATACTGACGAGGTGGATAACACATAGTTGAATAGACGGATTCTTAAAACAACTTTGTGTGCTCAAAACATTAGCAACTCCAGTCTTTCTATCAACACACAATCGGTCGCGGCTAACAATGACCACTGGGTCTGTGTTATCTAAACTTTTCTCATTTCGTGTGTACACGTACAGCTAGACATTGAATGTATCATTTAATGACCTGACATTCAAATCTCATCAGTAAATAGATCGAGGTCGGCCCGGCATTGTCTATAACCGGCTATTTTCTCCTTAACACGCGTAACGAACTTGATCCAAATCCATGTAGTCCGCCAAAACCCGCAACTCGGTCCTGCCAAAGTAGACGATTACGACACTCACCAGTACGATAATTCTATTTTGATTATTACCTTCGGCCGTTTATTTTAGATGACGAATAGCCTTACGATATGGCTCGGTACGCGGGTCTTTTTGATATCAGAAATATATACGCAACTCGGTACTCGTTAAAAGATATCTATGAATTTTAAAAGCCCGTCCCACTGATCTGTTTTGTTGAGTAGGTTTTTATTGGTCGTTAGTAGTTAGATATGAATATAAATTAATGATTAAAGTCCACTTAACGTTAATTATGCGTCAGAGCACGCACCCCCAATATGACTAAAGTTATTTCATTACACTCCCTAATTAATATACACACGCACTTTGATGGAAAAATACAAAAGATAGAACACACCAACATGTCAATAACTTTCATGTCTCCATTTCAATGACGTCCAAAATACACCTGATATTACATTCTGTTGCTGCTCACCTATAAAATACAATCCGAGGAACGCAGAGATCTATCAAAGATGAATCTTGCTTAGTGACTATATCTGTTTATCGTAACCCACCGACTCATAAACGAACATCTGGTCCAGGGAAAACGAAAAAGAAAATATAATTTCTATCAAAACGTCAGCGTCCATTTAGCAAACCAAATATTGATTCATAAACGTATAAACGTAAGGCGGTAATAAATAAGGCTGGGTTAGAAAGATAGGTTTAAACTGTAGATACTATCTATGTGTGACTGTAACTCAATCAAAAAAAATCAAAATCGAGCATTGTTTCAGGTCAACCAATCTTGTTAAAAACTTCCTTAACTTATTAAACCCCAAGCGAACGCTGGTGTTCGCTCTTTCATTGTGTCTCTAATTACGGTACTCGAAAGGTTGAGGTCTTATTAACATAGCATGGGTAGAATGACTGCAAGACAAAAATATGCATCTTTAAGATGAGAGAAAAGTATAGGTAGCTTACATTGTATGAATCCGACATCTGTCACTCGCGCCATCCTACAGCAATTGTAGTATAGTAACACGGTCAGGTAAATAACTGACATAATAATTCCTCAGCTATTATATTTACGTTCAAGTGAATGAAACATCCGATGCTTACGAATGAGTCGGATGCAGAAAACTGCATACTATTTATACCTGGTGCCAACATCAACAAAACCTACTTCTTCATTTCACATTGCAAGTCAACGATCTCACATCGGAAGTAGGTCGGATGCGTACACGCAGCGTGAGTAGCTGTGCAGGTATCCAACACAAACTAACCTACATACACACAATGAGAAATGCAGGAAATAGTTAACTAAATAAGAACGACTAAAATACTTATCGAATTTAAAGCAAATACTGACTATCAATAAATTAATATGAGGGTGATATTGATAATATGGTGTACCATTAAAACTTTATTGCCGAATACAAACGACATTGAGCTTCCCAAAGCATTTAAACACAAAGTAGACAATAGTTACAGAAGTAAACTAAAAACACATGTTTTCTTGAAGGTCATCAATCATAGAAGGCTTGAGCTTTTGGAAATTTTCATTAAAATCAATCGATTAGGTACAAAATAATAGCGGTATCCGTAGTGTAGCCTATGATTTTCATTTTCCAGAATGAGCACTACCCTATGACCTTCTCAAGAGCCTGACTTGCTTATATATTTCACGAAAATTAGGAATTTGAAAACACATCATACATATTAAAGACCGGAAGGCTTTGCTTGTTGCCAAAAGTTTACAACCAGCTTGTAGGTAATTACACGAACAAGTGGACCAATATTAGTTAAACGTTTTCATAAACTATGACGAAGTGATCTTAAAATATCGGACAACGTGGATATTAATTGATGGGCTATAAAATAGTACGCTAGCCGAGCTAGAGTGATTTTTAATCGCTCGTTAAACCTGCAGCGATCATTTATTGCGGAGCAGTCGTCCGGTGGGCGCGGGCGCACATGCGCATCCATTACTATCAATCAGAACATGAAGAACATCTGAGGATCAAAGGAAACAGTGGTTTGAAGTGCTGTGCTCAATCATCGATTGCACAAGGTGGTAGATTAGGCCTCAATCCACTGCAATTGGGTTCCTTTTGAAAGTTTTTGTCAGTGGTTACAAACAATACGTTGTTCATTTTACACTTAAATGGAATTGGTTTCTACCGAAGGAAAGGTGGCAACTTTTGTGTTGATAACGCGTGTGATAAAGTTATTAAGTACCTACCTTAAGTTGTGAACAAAAAGGTTAAGAATCTGATATTCGTTTAGATGTTTTATGGTATCTACATCATTTCAAATGAATGCGTCTGACTATTTCATTTAAGCATCAGTATGCACACCTGCCCATCTAATTGCATCTAATTGGTTAGTTCAGCGAGGAACTAAAATGTACCTCAATTTGTTGACGAACAGTTAACAAAAGTTGATGATTATTTTCAGTACTACAAAAAGATAGATATTGATTACTTTTTGGTGGGTAATAGAGATAAACCTTTTAATGTCGGTCAAAAAATAAAGTCCTATGAGTTTATGTAGCTTCTGCCAGCGGCTTCGCCCGCGTGAATTTAGGTTTTTCCATACATACTTTGAACCCCCTTTTCATCCCCTTAGGGGGTGAATTTTGGAGAATCTTCTCTTCGTGCTCGCCTACGTCATAAAAAGAAGCTTTATGCAAAATTCCACGCTCCTAGTCCCAGTAGTTTCGGCTGTGCGTTGATATGTCAGTAAGTCAGTTTCTCCTTTTATATTTATGGATTACGATTAAGATATTGATTCTGCCTGTGTTCTGTTGTTACGTTATGATGAAAGAGATAAACACAAAGAAGCCCTAACCACTTACTTAACCCCTCTAGCGCCTATCTATTTTCCAAAAAGCAAAAAAAATAAGGTATTTGTAGGTACCTGCTGCAGAATCTATGGTGTTCAGCTGACATTTTGAGCATTGACTCTTTTGGGATTTTAATATTAAACAACAACACACTAAAAGAAATCATTTTCTGAAAACAGAATCTAAATTGGTAATTCATGTAGCAGCAATTGCCATTTCAAAAACTGGTAGGTGAAGTGGAAACATCTCACTATTTCTTTTGTATACACATAACCTAATAGCGGTGAAGCGGTGACGTCGACGATATTTCAGTGTGTGCATCCTTATTCTGTTAGTTGACAGTATCCCAAATCCACCAGATTTGAAATTTACCTACTCAATATTGAACGGATTTAAAAATCTTTCTATTTGCGATTTTGGATAAAGATACTTCTTGAGAAAAATAATAAAAACCGGGCAAATGCGAGTCAGACTCGCGTATTGAGGGTTCCGTATAAACCGTATAAATTTCCGAATCGAATCTCAAAGATTTTTACGAATCGTAAAAAAGTTTTTTTTTTGTGACCTAACTATATATTTACAGTTTTTATATTTTTTTCTATATTTATGCTATGAGACCTTGCTTCATGCCAAATTTACGGATTCTAGAAAAACGGGAAATTATCCTATGTATTTTAATTCCCTTGAAAATTACGAAATATACTTTTTTTGTGACATAAATTGCTGTATCTTTTTTTTCGTTGATTTTTTCACAGCTTCAAGGAACCATAAACTTGTATATGGTTTCAATTTCAACTCGATACCTCAACGCGTTCCCGAGATAAAGGGTCTTGACAGACAGACGGACGGACAACAAAGTGAACCCTAAAAAAATGACTCAACAATAAGTCAATTTTTTATTCAAAACACCACTGTTTTAAAAATTCACTAGGACACTCGTATCATTCGCTATTGAAATTAGAGCACCGTATTCTACATACATATCACTATAGAAAAAACCATAACTTTTCCGTTTGAAACGATATTCAATATCAATTTAGTTAATGGCTTGATATACATTGCTAACTTTTCTCACTATTATAATTCAAGTTTTTTAGGAAAACATAATAACTGTCATTTTAACGTAGGTGCCATATTACCTCAACAACCAATTTGTTTTTGCGGAAAATCAAACTACTATAACTAAGTAATCGGTACCGGCACACCCCAAGAGTCTATCATATTCAAGAATAAGTAATCGGTACAATATTGGGCTGAAATAGGGTTCCAAAGAGTTAGCGTGTCCCTGAAAGACAAAGGGCAACTGAAGGAACACAGGTAGATTTTAATCAGTAAAAGTCTGACATCACCGTTCACAGATCTCCTCCACATTCTCGGAGTTGTTTGACAATTCCCCGCACCAAAAAAAGGGACAAAAGCAATGTCTGAATGCAAGTCTTGTATCTGTACCAGATTAGAAATAATAGAAATATTTATTAATTCCTATTATTTGTTATCAGGGCTTCTTTGTAATCTCAATCTATTAATTACAATATAAACGAGACTGATACTGTTTCATGCCACAAAGGAAAATTCGTAAAATATACCTTTTATTTACCTTTACTAAACATACAAATCAATCGCCTTTCTCTCAAAAATCTTTAAAAATATCAACTTTTGTAAAAAAAAAACCACCAAGAAATAAGCTGGGTGGCGTTCGAAAGAATGCCTGCGAAGATTCTAGTCAGTAAAAGTCTGACATTCTCTTTCGCTTAACCTCGAGCGACAGAATATATGAGATGAACTCTCACCTCAAAAAAAAACAAATACTTAAAAACAATGAAGCCTTACACATTTCCGGAAATTAGTAACTACATAATAGGTAATTCTGAAAGGAAGACTCGGCCCTGGTACGAAAGGCAACGAAGGAACAGGAGTGGGTTTTTAGTCAGTAAAATACTATCTCCCGCCCCGCCCAAGAGCGATGATGATTTTCCAACAGAAAAAAAAAACCTAATAGTTATCCCCTAAAACTAGCAATAAATTGTCGCAGGGAACACTGCAAGAATTCCTACATTGTCGTAGAATCGGGCCTTTGATGTATTTTATTTATGAACCATAAAAACTTGTTTTTACGAATTATTATCTGGCGTGGGTAACTTTCAAAGTTTTAATAGTCTCTGAATTATATTCATGTTAGAGAGACTATTCAATATTGGTAGGTAACTACTTCCCGGCTAATCTCCTATACCTACAGCTACATGCCAGATTTAACTAATCTCATTATACTAATCAAAGAAATATATTCTTTAAAACACTATCGTTTCCAGACGCTAAAATAAACTTTAACATTGGCATTCAGCTGTTTCCCTGCGGTTTTCTATTTTCACTCTCTAAAATACTCTAAATATTACTATGTATTCGAAGTAGGTACCTACTTCTTACAAGGTTGACATTTTTTCGTGACTGTCGTGAAATCGATATCGTAAACACGGTCTTTTAAGTCTTGTTTTTTTTTTTTTAAATTAACAATACGTTAATTTTGAAACCATATTTTTGTGAACAAACATCGTGAGAAGTGAGAATATTATTAGTTAAATTAAAAATAGTGAGTTCAGTGCTTAATGTAACTCTATATAAATAAGGCTTTTATTAGGTATGTGTACCTACCAGACGATGCAAAAACGCTATCTAAAATGTATTTTGATGATAATGTCGAAATAAACAACGTTTGACAGGTCATAACCATGCAGAGATCGAGAGATCTAGTGGCCATGATTCCTGACTGAATGCTGTCATTGTAATCGTTTCTGAAGCCTTTTCACGCTTGTATCTGCAATGGGCGTAAACACTTCAAAACTCATAGTCAAAATATTAATTGCAATTACGCCTACGGTAATGCCTATGATTATATATTTATGAGTTCATCATTTTGATTATGACGGATCCGTCCAATCTGTTAGGTGAGGACAAGATGGGAAAATATTCAGTATCATAGATCAGCGTCATCGGACAGTTTATCTTTGCCAAAAGCAGGTACCTGAAAACCAATGCCGGCGTGTCGGCCACAATCCAATTGTACTGCAATAATTATCCACCTGATAATCAACATCCACAAATAATTATTTCATTTTGCTACTAGAATACGCTTTTGACGTCAGTAGAAAAAGGCTAACAAAGCAAAACTACTGAAGCAGGAAACGATCTGAAAACTTAATTTCGCAATGGTAACTGAAATCCACTTAAAAAGCGATAAGCTAATGTTTGCTCAGTGTCGGCTTATCATGATAAAACACACATGGTAGGTATAAGCTCTTCGAGCTTTTATCCCTCCCGACACGATCGATTGACGATTATTGAAAGCTCTTTCGGTCTAATAACTTTGTCGATAATGCCTTTTAAAACAAAAGAATAACATGGTGTTAAATTAAAAAAGGAGAACCTTTTTAATAGTCGTAAACAGAAGTAACCATCACACAACAAGCTCCGGGAGCTCGAGCCGGGCAGCGACCGCTATAAAAAGATCATCATAGGACGGTCGGTGACGGCCGCCGTGCGACATGCAACCCTGGAAAGCGACTCGACTGTGCCATCGAGTACTGTTGCCAAAATAATTAAAGAAATCTCCGACGGTGTCCCTCCACCGCGCCCGCGCCGCTCTAAAATCGTCGCTCTTCGCCCGGGAGTCACTACTCGGGGCGCGGCGGGAAAACATCTCCCGCGCCACTCTTATTTCTTCTTTCCTTCCCGACGCTGTCGAAAAAATATTCCAGTAAGTTTCATAATACCACTATAAAACCAAACAACCGTGAGTGTAGTAACCCCAAGTGCGAATTAAGTGTCATACCAGTTTCAAAAGGAAATTAGTGATTATAAATATATAAGTGATAAAAGTGTTACATAACGCGAAACAAATTTCGGAATTTTAAAAATACCGCATTTTGTAGGCGCCTATGGCACAAAAATAGCATTGAGTCACGTGGTACCAATTCAACCTATAGCATGGCTCCACATTTGTGTATGATCGTAAATTGTATTAAGTTTTCAAATTAAGAAATTGATACTTATTTTGGTATTTGCTTTTAAAAACATTAACGTTTACTAGGTTGTTGAAATTTATTCGCCAAATATAAAATATTTTGTTAAAAAGGAATCTCATTTGACAAAAATAGTATCAATCGCGCGTAAAAGGTGGCGCTGCCATCGACCTCTCTTCTACGTCAGTTTCGTAAAAAATGACGGCTGGATTAGATACGTGTTCATGTCGTTTATGATATTTACGAGAAAAAGTATTACACTAGTACAAATTTTAGTAATAACTTTACAAAATAAGAGTTTAAAGCTAAAAATAAGTGGAATACTAAATTAAGACAGACACTTCTCATGTATTAAAAAAAAAACTTCTTGGTGAGTGGTGCAGTGGTCAAACGGTGCTTGCGATCTAGGAAATAGCTCGTTAAATTTAATAACTAAACTCTTCTTGGTATTTTACTGATATATTTGAGAATAGAGCAGTGCAATTCAAAATCTATAATCGCTAGAATTCTGTTCTTCATTTTTTTTTTTCGTTAAAAAAATACCCGATCTCATTACCCAGTGAAAACTAACTAGAAACTATTTCCCTTTCAAGAAAATCAAAAGTAATTCTTTTGTCCAATTTATTTCCATTTGTTCTAAAAAAAATATCGTCATTAAAAATACGTCGCATTTAAAATTCTCGCACAAAAGCAACATAACCTCAAAGCTTTCAAGTTGATAATGATGACTCGTCATTTCTAACCTATATTTTGTTCTTGCCTTTTAGAACTGACGGCAACGTAGTAATTCCACCATGGAGGACGCTCACTCGAAATCCGTGGAAGAAGTCTTAGGGTACTTCGGTACAGACCCAGACAAAGGCCTTACAGCAGACCAAGTAAAAAGGAACCAAGATAAATATGGGCCAAATGGTAAGTACAGTGTTTACCTGAAACATGTAAACAATTTTTCATTACTTTCATTTTTGTTTTATAATGTGTGATAAACTATTCAGAACAGTTTTAGGAAGTAACTACGACTTTTCAAATAAATTCAAAACATGACAGTTCTAGATTTTGCAATAAATATTTTGGAAACAAAATTCTAACCTTACTATAGTTAGTGCAGTATTCAATCGTTTTATCGACAAATTTCTATCATGGTAGTGCCTCAATGGCTAATCAAAAACCTTTATGATTCTCTATGTTCCAATTATGACATCATCACAAAACAGTTACCTCAATTCTGGTTCTGTGCATAGCTACGTTTTATTTTTCCTTTGTTTTATACATCTTTGCATTACTTATTGCCACACCTAGGTCATCTATCCAATCAACCTGTAAAAATCCATATCCAAACATGGTACAGAGATGGGCTTCTCAATGGCCGTTGTTATGATTATGTACTGCAATTTAATTCTAGTGCCTGCCCATTAATAGTCCATTGTTTGAGGTAAATGTATTATTTGGAGATAGTGACAAATTATAATGCTCTGTTATAAATCAAAAATAATAACTCTAGAACAATATTGATAACAATTTCAATATCATATTTAATCTTTTGTAGCTTGATAGACTTTGCTTAATTAATTACTTATAATGAGTTTAATTTTCCATAGTATTCAGATTAAGTTAACCAGTATGCATATAGCTTAGTATAAATAAAATTCATTAGTTTTTATCGAGTTATCAGTCAGGGTCATTTGAAATTGTGCCAGCAGTTCGGACTTGGCCATGAATCATTCATCTTGAAAAGATGAAGTATTTTGAGATAAAAATAAGAAGGTAATTGGTAACATTTAATCATGAGAATATTATGATAGATGGAGATATTCAACAGACTTCATCAAACATGTTTTGCTTTAATATCAAAAAGTAATTGTACAAACACTAAAACAATAACTTCTACTATGTTACCAGTCTGATAATTTAGATTAATAATTATTGTTACGTAATAATAATTATTAATCCAAATTATCAATATATGTCATGTTAACACAAGGTCAAACATCTTCCGATCCATGATAATAGCATATTATTTTGCCATATGCATAATTATATTGTATTAGTTTTGCTACATGATCAATTCATCATAACTGCAAGTAACATAAAATGTAGCAATGTTCAGAAGATGATCTGCATCTAAACAAATTATTCCGACACATAATTTCTAAAGTGTATTGTTTACCGAGTGCAAGTATCTTAAAGAAGCAGACTAACTACCTTGGCCGTCTCAACTTCATATTATAATGAGAAATATTGCTTCCATTGTAACCCAGGAGCGTTATTCATATACGTAGGTACTAATTGCATTCTATCATTCAGAGTGTTTGTTTCTATTTCAAACACCTGTTTATGTGTGATTCAGTGATTTAAACAAAAAAAAGAAGCCGTACAGAGTTACAACATTTTGCTGTACTATCTAGACGGATTGCTTAAAACTATGTCGAGTCACTCCAGAAATGGTCCCAATTTCGGAGCTACCACATGTCAGTAACTTTGCCCTAATAGGTACACCTGTTTATACTATATTGGCAAACAAACAGCATCAAATCAGGCCTTGATAAAATTGTTCCGAGAATGATGTAAGTAGAAGCAATAAATTCCTGACCCAGGTGTAAAAAAAATGGAAATATTTATGAAACTAGACAAGTAAAAAAATTGAAACTTGCCCACATCGTACGTGATAGAACGTTTGAATGAAAGCAATTTCGATAGATGTGTTTCACTTAATATTGCTAATTACGCAAATATCCGGGGCTGTGGGCGTAGTGTAAATGAAGCCAAGTACATAATCTCCCCATTCGGTGCACCGTAGCTAATTGCACAAAGATAACGCCAAATCTTATTCAATATTTCCATAAGGTTCGCCGCGCATATTCAATGTACAGAAAAAAGATTAAAAAATTACAATTGTTAATACCGCAAATATTCCATTCCATCTTTAATTTGGGGAATATTCATACTGGTCGTTTTGTCATAATGCTATCAATTTCCACAAATTTTGTGAAAAATCACCTGTATAATTGCTCACTTGTATGAGCCTCTAAATGGCGAACACTAAACGACTATAAACGACAATTTTATGATAACAGATATATTTTTTACTATACAATTTCCTCCTAAGAAAAACCAGGGCAGGTCGTTAGTATTGACACAATATTAATGAGAGTTTTATCTCACTAAGCCAGTAACTAAATATTTACTAGCAACTATAAGATAATATAAAAACTAGATGTTTCGCAATCTTTACTTTATGCTACGTGTTAAAATACATTTATAATGGATAAAAGGTTGTTGTTCTTTTCGTGTAAAAAAATATCAGTATAGTTATTTTCTTGTTTGTTGTCTGTCTTTTAAACATTTACAAAGATCTTCTTTGTATTATTACAAGGTATAAAGCATAATCTTTATGCTAACTATTTGCACCAATGATAAGAGTGCCAACATACACAACTGTATTTAGATCAAGTTCATAGATCTTGTAGAATTTATTAATCATTTTATATTTCTTAATTCAAACATCGATGAAATAAATCATTCTAGATTCACAAGCTGAAAATAAATGTCATACGGGGCGTAATTCGAAGTATAGAGGTGATGGTAGGGGTGGGTGGGTTCCCCATGGTCCGTGATATTTATTTATAGTGAGTTCTCGGTGTCGATCAGCGCTGAGGCGGAGGCTGCCATCGGTGCGTGTGCCCACAGGCCCCAGGGACGCGCCCTCACGCGTGACCACGTCCATGTTACCTACCTAACACCTCGCACTCTCGCTAAAACACGCCGCATCGATAATAAGCAGTTTGCCATGAAATAGGTACCTAACCCGTTATAGATACGTACACGAATACTAATTTACTGCTTTGACAAAAGATACGGTACTATGACGAGGTAAAAATGTGATATTTCTAATATATAAAAGCCTCGTTGTACCTTTTTTTAATATTTACATTTCAAACATTTTGACGAAATAAAAGATAAATTTTGGACGAAACAATCATTATTATAGTAACAGTAAATTCCATGTGTCAATTCCAAAATCACTATTCTCCTACAGGCTGCTGCATATGACTGTAGGTAATAGGAATGGATGATAATAACACCGTTAAAAAAAATACACCGCTAGCTCGAGATCCCGCGAGACTGGTTGTTTATTTTCTCGCCTTCGTACAACTGACGATTATTTTGCTGCGGAAAACATAAACTACACGTCACTTCAGTCAGTGAGGCACGGTCACAATATGTACCGAAAATCTCAAGCGAGAATATATTTTAAGTGCAAAAGTGTGTCATCACTAGCACTAGTTTTATTTGACAATTATTGTAAAATGATTTACATTCTTCATTCACACCTGCTTTATGAACCTCACACATGCTCACTCAAATTTTCATACTTCAGTTACTTGGTTTTTCATCTGAATAGTTACTAGATGTATATTGAATATTTGAGGATAATAATATGTTATAAATTATAACCTATTTACATATATCACTAATACCTAGTATGACCATACATTCTGTTATACTTAAAAAAATATAACTTCATAAAAACGAACTAATTCTTAGAAAATTTTTATACATGTGATGTAGCTTCTAAACAAGAAATTAATACATACTTCCTACTCATATTGTTCACCCATCACCTTAATAATGGCCTCTAAGAGTGCAGGCCACGCGTCTGTCACTTTACGCACTGCGTTCATTGAAAAGGTGTAAACTGCTGATAGTAAAGATTTTTTAACGTTTCCGAATTATTGTGACGTTTAGAGCAGGCCATATCCAGACCACTATTTGTAGGCCAGGTGATTGAGGTCTGGGCTAGCCAAGGGCCAATCGTCAGCTGCAAGCCAAACCTGAGTAGTGCATGGCTGCATGCCGTATGGCCGGGTGCTAAGTCTTGCTAAAAAGTCCATGGTATGATATCAAAAGGGTATTTTTAAAAGGCTTTACTACGCCGTCTAAGAGAGTATCTTGATACACTATAACTGACGTTTTCACTCCATTTGACAAAAATGAACCTTGGTCACTCCATGATAGGACACCCCCACCATTACTGATACCGCATGATGACCACTCAGAGCTCTGCCGACCAGTTGAGATGCTTCTTTAGAGCATACGTCTTTTCTATCAGCGTGCCCCGCATATCGCCGTTAAGCATCAAGTCCCAGTTCTTTGATGATACGCGAAAACTTTCTAGTGAGTATCTTCATTTCACGCGATAAGATTTTTTGTTTCCTCTATCGATCTCGACGAATTCTGGCCCTGACAACAATCACTACCTGTTGAGTCCTCACACGCGACCGGCCTGATATTTTATGGCCGTCAACAGAAGCGTTGATGTATCTATGTTACGATAAATAAACATACGACTGATACCAAAATTTAGCAGCGTTTTAAAAATGATTACAGGTTCCGTTCCCACTTTATGCAGAGCAATCAGCAATGATGTGTTCTTTAGTACGCCACTCCATTAAAAATATCGTGAAAAAGCTACAAAGAATTACGTCAAATGAACTACATATACAATATTTGAATGAATCAGCATAGTTACAAATTTAAATTTGAAAAAAATGGTACTTTAAGTTTAACAAAATTAATGGTTAACTACATAATTATGTATATATGTCCAATTGTCCAGACAACAATAAAAAATATTATAAAGATTTATAAGGAACGGTTTCAAACTTGATTAGAATAACAGAATGAACCTCGCTCCTACGTACTAACAGTCTTCATTCTGTGAAAATCTCCTCCTACACTCAATGTAACACTAATCTGTCTGCAAGCGATAGAGATAATATTTAGATCTCTGAGAAACTGAAAACTGTATCAAAAGAAAATAGTTTCTTATCTCTAAAAGCATTTCCACTTGCAAGTTTTCATTAGTTAAACAAAACGCACAAAAGTACAAGAACTGTTCGGTTTATATATTTAAATATTTGCATTCATTTCACATAGAAACGCTAATGAACCCCTTAATGCTGCGAATATGTAATAAAATGGTTAGCAAAATTGAACTAAGTGTAATCGATTGGTTCTAATGAAACCCGATGGTTATCCGATACTCGTTCAATAATCATTTGTCCTCGAAACATAAAAACTTACATACGTAATGTACTTACATCTACGAGTAGCTTCCGATAAACCGACACCGGTAAACTATAACATCTGTAATGTACTATGTTCCTTATAGTCTTAACTTAGTTTTGTATAGTAATTCTTACGGAGTCTAAAATGTAGGGGAAATGATCATTTACCACAAATTCTTGTTACGGGGGAATGTTGAAGTGAGCTGCGTCAGCGGAGATCATAAGTGTTTGAGTGCATTAAAGAGCTGATAGCGTACGGCAAGCCCGGGAATGCTGACTGCTCCCTCGGCAAGATTCGAGTGCCTAGTGGCTGAAATATTATATAGCCAACCAGGTTTATTTTGGACGATCTACGTTGGCGGATTGCGTCTACGAACGCGGCTGACGCGCGATCCACACGACCATTGCACGTTCCAATATTTTATCTGTTAGACAATTATTTTATCTTCTCACCACTGGAACCGTAAAGACAGTACACGTTATATCTACGGCACCGTTATTTTTAATTTTTTGTGTCGCTTTGATCTAAGCACTTCATTTCACCTATAATCATTACAATTTGACATTTTCACTCTCTTCACTTTCGTGTTTTCTATATTTTAATTCCATTTTTCAATATCCTTACCTATTTCCTAATCAATTTACATGCCATCATCATTGATGGACGTTTTTCATCTTCAATGCACCATGGGTGCATTAAAGATCATTTGGCCATTTGGGTTGCCCCTTGGTCGGCCAACACTTCTACTTACTTTATATTTATTTATTTAAATGATAGGGAGGACTTGCAGCTAAAAAAAAAGCAGTAAAGAAACAGTACGTTAGACTGACAGCCAATAGCAAGCCCTCACTTATAAAGTACAGGATAATACTAAATTCCATGAACACCAGGTGCAAGAGAAACTATATACTCGGTTCTACTGAAGATAAGACAACCTTATCTTCAGTAGATTCAAGTCATCATCATCATCATCTTCCTGCCCTTGTCCCGTATTATATGGGGTCGGCGCAACATGTTTTTATTTCAATATATTCAAAAGTGTCATGCATAAAAAGTGAACCATAATCTGTAGATCATTAACCCTTTCGGACTGAAAATATATTATGTTTACTTGGATAAACAAAAAAACATCTCCTTGGGAATAAAGATGGCTATTGTGAACTAGGTACACGCGTCTTCAGATTCATCAATGCTATCTAACTACAACTCGAACTATTAAAAAGATTTGGATCCAAGTAGAACGTTTCCGTTTTTGCTACAAATTTGTGATGGTTTTCACTCGCCTTTCTCTCGATATTATCAAAAAACTAAAATGCTTGACGGACAGAAGTTGCAAAACAGAAAACAACAACGTCAGTGTCCATTCTTTATCGTACTTTCACCTTTATTCCGCTGACACAAAAAAGTTTCTTACATTCTCAATCTCGTTACAGCTGTGTGGTATTGATGCGTAATTGGATTCTGTCTTCAGCGAATCCCTCCAATCAAAGTCAGGGTAATCACTGGCCACCTGTAGCAAATCGTTGAGGTCATCATGTGTTTTTTACTATCGTTACCAATATTATTGTGACTCTATTTAAAATTTAAGCGTTGAAATAGCTAATTTTCCTCATTTAGAACAGAAGGTAATATATTGATATCTTTATGGAGTGTATGTAACGTGACGGTATATTATGTATTGTGTTGTAAGATCGTCAGGCTCATCACGTACACGATGTACGCTATTTTGACGTTGCTTGTCCAGGACGTGACACTTGTATGGGCGTCCTCGCGATTTTATGTTCCGTTGTTAGTAGTATTATCGATGAGCGCGAGCGAGCGCAGATGCTGACACGGCGATATCAATGCGTGGACTAATTGCTTACATTAGTCACGGCGGCGTGGCTGGCAGCCGGACTGCGTACGCAAATAGAGTCGATACAACGATTGACTTAGCACACGTTGCCCGATTACACTCTACGATTAAGACATACAAAACACGAAACTGATTCCACGTACATTCCTATGGGCGTTATCTTTACTGCATCCAAAAAGCTTATTGCGAAACGTGCATCTAAATGTGCTCCCATCTAAACCCGGCTCCCGGAAACGACGTGATGGGAGGATATTCTAATTGTAAGGGCAGCGTTTAATATTAACATCACGATTCGTCAATTTAGGCAAGTAGTAGACATTACATAGAGAGCAAAAAGGATTGTACTAGAAGCGTTGCGCCTGCGACGCTGTTGTTACGTAGGTACTAAGTGCGCGTTTGAGGTCACTATGCAGGTCGCGCACGGGCCGGAGACGTGGCCCGCTAACTGCCCAGCAACTACTTAATCATAAACAAGATACATTATGCTAAAAATACACGATATCACACAATTATATCGCAGATTTAATATAATGAACATGATAAAAAGACTGAATGTCGCGCCAGCAAAAAATTATTAATTTTTTGTCTCGACCTACGAAGACAAATAAATAATTACTGACAAACATCTTTACACGTCACAAAGTTTTTTCATAGGGCGTGATTCTAACATTGAGCCACCAAATGCTGACGCATAACCTTCTACGGTAACACATATGATAATAATAAGCGTAGTAAGTTGCTACTCTAGTAATCATTATGCACAAGGTCTTACAAACTTAATCTTATAATAATTATATTCTTCAAATATTTCATTTATAAAAATAAAACACCTATTCTCTAACCAGTTCTACCAGTGTCTCTGTTAGATAAAATGATGAAATAGGTACCTAATTTATAAATGTATTATCCTCTTCGATGAACGTAAATATACCGGTTAATGAAAAACATAAAATTTACTCCAAATTAAACAAGACTTTTTATTAACATAATTATCAGCAGCCAGTTAAATCAAAGAAGTGCGATAATTCCCTATCGCAAAAATTGTGTATGTACCTTGATTATCCAGCGGCCTGGTAAATATTATCACACGTGGTTTACTTTGTTTTGAAATTGTTGATTTTTGCGCAGTATTCGAATAGAAGCCGGTTTTAGCGCATACTGATAACGTTGTAATCAAAATAAGCTGCGTAGAGTAGGACTAGACAAACGGTGAGCAGATCACGTTGAAATGCGGCGCCGACATTTGCATTTGACGTCACTATTATTGGCCGAAACGCTGATCGGAACCTCGCTCCGCCGCCGGCGCTGCCGGGTGCTGAGTTGCCGACTTGCCGCGCGGCGCTCGCTCCCACCGCCGCCGGTCTAGTGTATTTATGTACGATCGTAACTGCCGACATAGATCGGATGCCTGTTCTGACTAGTTTATCGCCTGTTACATTAACTCCTTTGATCTTTTATTCAAAATTCTAATTATGGTTCTTTTCTCTTTTCAGAACTGCCAACGGAGGAGGGTAAGCGCATCGCTTTGATAAATATTTCTAAGTTATCTGCTGACCTAGATAAACTGACACAATATTCCGATTCCTAATCCGTTCACCGTTATAATTTCCTTCTAAAGATTCAACTTGATCAATAACAAGTTGTAAATGTATAAAACATAACTGGACGATAACGTTTAGATAGACAAGACCATATCCTTGAATACAAGTAACAGAACAGTCAGGAATAACTAAAGCCGCCATACAGGAAATGTGAGCACTCAGGAAGTGTGGCGGTCCCCAATTGTATTTTATTTAAATAAGTGCTGAAACTAATTACGCGTACAACGATTAATGAGACAATATGTAGATTAATTTACATAGACAAAAATTTCTACTGTAGGCGAATACAATCTAAGAAGCACAATTAAAATAATTTTGTAAAATAAGTATCTTAAATTTTTCTGAGTTTCACACTGCAAGTGTTCTTACAAATCCATAACTTAATCCACTATTCAAATAAAAACCATGCCAAGGTTCCGTCAGGCACTTTGTTTACTTCAAAGCCTTGAAAACTCACGTTTGTTAAATCTGGTCGTCAAGTTTGCAATACATATTAATGACTAGAATATTGAATAACCTAGTTTACAATCTTGAAATAATATTAAATGTTAACGTTACAATCAAGATAAATAAAACCCATTTTTTCCTACTTCCCCTAAAAAAAACCTTTTTGTTACCGTGTTATCTGTGATTTTAATATTATTGAAAAAAAATATGTTCTAAATGTAAAATTTTCTATTGTTTACTTATAGGCAAAAGTATATGGCAGTTAGTCCTGGAACAATTCGATGACCTCTTAGTAAAGATTTTGCTGTTAGCCGCTATTATTTCGTTCGTAAGTATTGAGATCATTTTAATTAAAATCGATTCACAAACAAAACAATATTATAGAAGTTTTAACAATATTATCTCGTGTTTCAGGTTTTAGCTTTATTTGAAGAACACGAAGACGCATTCACCGCCTTCGTAGAGCCTTTCGTTATTTTACTTATTCTTATTGCTAACGCTATAGTAGGAGTATGGCAGGAAAGAAATGCCGAATCCGCCATCGAAGCTTTAAAAGAATACGAACCCGAAATGGGTAAAGTAATCAGAGGAGACAAATCCGGTGTACAGAAAGTCCGAGCCAAAGAAATTGTACCCGGTGATGTCGTTGAGGTGTCAGTCGGTGACAAGATCCCCGCTGACATCCGTCTTATTAAGATTTACTCGACCACCATTCGTATTGATCAGTCAATCTTGACCGGAGAGTCTGTCTCCGTGATCAAGCACACAGATGCCATTCCCGACCCCCGCGCCGTCAACCAGGACAAAAAGAACATTCTCTTCTCCGGTACCAATGTCGCCGCTGGCAAGGCCCGCGGTGTTGTCATCGGAACTGGTCTCTGCACTGCTATTGGTAAAATCCGTACTGAAATGTCCGAGACTGAGGAAATCAAGACGCCTCTGCAGCAAAAACTTGACGAATTCGGTGAACAGTTGTCTAAAGTCATCTCAGTTATTTGCGTTGCCGTATGGGCCATCAACATCGGTCACTTCAACGACCCCGCCCACGGTGGAAGCTGGATCAAGGGTGCCGTTTACTACTTCAAGATCGCCGTCGCCCTGGCCGTCGCCGCCATCCCCGAAGGTCTGCCCGCCGTCATCACCACTTGTCTCGCTCTCGGTACCAGGCGTATGGCTAAGAAAAATGCTATCGTGAGATCCTTGCCCTCTGTAGAGACCCTCGGTTGCACATCTGTCATCTGCTCCGACAAGACCGGTACCCTCACCACCAACCAGATGTCCGTGTCCCGAATGTTTGTCTTTGAGAAGATCGAAGGTGGCGACAGCAGCTTCCTTGAATTCGAAATCACCGGTTCCACCTATGAGCCTCTTGGTGATGTTTACCTGAAGGGACAAAAGGTCAAGGCTGCTGAATTCGACACTCTTCACGAACTGGGTACCATTTGCATTATGTGCAATGACTCCGCTATTGACTTCAACGAATTCAAACAGGCATTCGAGAAGGTCGGTGAAGCCACTGAAACCGCTCTTATTGTACTCGCTGAGAAAATGAACCCCTTCAACGTTCCCAAAACTGGACTTGACCGCCGCTCCAGCGCTATCGTTGTCCGTCAAGAGATTGAGACCAAATGGAAGAAAGAGTTCACTCTTGAATTCTCCCGTGACAGGAAGTCCATGTCTTCTTACTGCACACCCCTTAAGCCTTCCCGCCTTGGAACTGGACCCAAACTGTTCGTCAAGGGCGCACCCGAGGGTGTGCTTGACCGTTGCACGCACGCTCGTGTCGGAACTTCCAAAGTACCTCTGAACACGACCCTTAAGAACCGCATCCTGGAGCTCACCCGCCAATACGGTACTGGACGCGACACCCTTCGTTGCTTGGCCCTGGCTACTGCTGATAACCCACTGAAGCCCGAAGAAATGGACCTTGGAGACTCCAACAAATTCTTCACCTATGAAGTCAACCTAACTTTCGTCGGTGTCGTGGGCATGTTGGACCCTCCCCGTAAGGAAGTATTCGACTCCATCGTTCGCTGCCGCGCTGCTGGTATCCGTGTCATCGTCATCACTGGTGACAACAAGGCCACCGCGGAAGCTATTTGCAGGTAATCAAAACTTCATACTTCTACTCTTATCATATTACCTCGTAACAAAGTTCAAATCAATAAAATAAAAAGCTGAAAAGTTTGCAATTGTTTTTATACCAAATTTGAGAGGTCAGATGTTTATGAACTTGAATATTTTAGGCGTATTGGCGTGTTCACTGAAGAAGAAGACACCACTGGCAAGTCCTACTCTGGTCGCGAATTCGACGACCTGTCCATCGCTGAGCAACGTAACGCCTGCGCCAAGGCTCGCCTGTTCTCCCGTGTGGAACCCGCTCACAAGTCCAAGATTGTTGAATACCTGCAGAGCATGAACGAAATCTCAGCCATGGTAAAAATAAGACATAATTTCAAATCTTTTTAAACACAAGTTAGCATTTTTCTAAATGAACACAATGCAAAAGAAATCCCAAGTATGTTAGTGAATCAACACAATGGCAAAATAACTGCTACTTTATAAACGATATCTTCATAATTTAGTGGAACAATATTCGCCAACGTTATTGAATGTTTACACATTGTAATACATATTGGAAGTGCTCTGTTTACGTTAGGGCAGCGATGTTTATAAACTGGAGCACTCGAATCTTAGGAATTGGTGGAATGGTATTGGATAGCGATGACACGTTGCTTATGACGTTTCAGACTGGTGACGGTGTGAATGACGCGCCTGCCCTCAAGAAAGCTGAAATTGGTATCGCTATGGGTTCTGGTACCGCTGTCGCTAAGTCTGCCGCTGAGATGGTGTTGGCTGACGACAACTTCTCTTCCATTGTCGCTGCTGTTGAGGAAGGCAAGTATTTGTTTTTCAAATTAAACTTTACTTTTTATAACTTTAAAATGTATTAAAAATAATATTAGGATCCAGTACTTAATACAACGATTTTGTAACTTCAGGTCGTGCCATCTACAACAACATGAAGCAGTTCATCCGTTATCTGATCTCTTCCAACATTGGTGAAGTCGTGTCCATCTTCTTGACTGCCGCTCTTGGTCTCCCTGAGGCTCTGATCCCTGTTCAGCTGTTGTGGGTCAACTTGGTCACTGACGGTCTGCCTGCTACTGCCCTTGGTTTCAACCCACCTGATCTTGACATCATGGACAAGCCCCCCCGTAAGGCTGATGAGGGTCTGATCTCTGGATGGCTGTTCTTCAGGTAGGAATATAGGCCAAGTAGTTGAAAAACTTCACAATTCGAAAAATCTCCATTCTTAATTGGTCAGTTGTTTGTAACTGTTGCTAATTCTCCAGGTACATGGCTATTGGTGGTTACGTCGGTGCCGCTACCGTCGGCGCTGCGACATGGTGGTTCATGTACTCGCCCTACGGACCCCAGATGACCTACTGGCAGCTCACCCATCACTTACAGTGCCTCGGCGGAGGTGATGAGTTCAAGGTACCAGCATAAACAATCCACTCATTTTCACACTTGTATTTTTTGTCCTAACAATTATTAAATTTCATTTTGCGATTTTAGGGCATCGACTGCAAGATCTTCACTGACCCTCACCCTATGACGATGGCTCTGTCCGTATTAGTAACAATTGAGATGTTGAACGCCATGAACAGTTTGTCTGAGAACCAGTCGCTGGTATCCATGCCGCCCTGGTCCAACATGTGGCTGGTGGGCTCCATGGCTCTCTCCTTCACGCTTCACTTCGTCATCCTCTACGTTGAGGTCCTGTCGGTGAGTACCGCTCGAGTTGTCGTTCGGATCATTCGTCGATCATTGATCAATTAATGTGCTAACTCTATCGTGTCGCTCTGCGTGTGTTTGCAGACCGTGTTCCAAGTGACGCCGCTGTCCATCGACGAGTGGGTCACGGTGATGAAGTTCTCGATACCCGTGGTGTTGCTCGACGAGGTGCTAAAGTTCGTCGCGCGCAAGATCTCCGACGGTGAGAAGTGTTCGGAGCTGATACACTGGCTCAACGGCATGCAATGGATTGTGCTCATGTGGGCCGTTTTCTTTGGCCTCATCATCTACGGCCCTCTATAAGCCGGCCCGCCCCCGTGTGCCGTGCCACCACCCCGTTTGATTCACTTCTAATACCCTCCTGTCGATTTCTGCGCCACCCACCTATTTTATTCATGTTGCAGTTAAAATTTTCTATTCTCGTGTGTGAACTGATAAGTTATTTTGTGTGTGGGTAGCGCAAGGAATTTAACTGTGGAAACCGATAGACTATGAGCTGCGCTCACCACAGTATCAGTCATCTAACAGTTTGGAATGCTAATTCTGCGCACCCGGTGTGTGAAGTGACCCCGTGCCCGCACAGTGCCCGGTGTGGGACACAGGACTAGTGAAGAGTGAGTGTCGCGACGTGGAGTAGCTGCCGGCGTGCCGTAGTAGTCTGTACTGCTTAGGAGTAGATCTATCAGAGCCGTGGCGGCGAAGGCGGCCCGCTCTAGTGATTATGCATTTTGTATGTGCGAGACAATAAATTTATTGGAGCTCATTTTTTTACAAATTCGTGAGTTCGACTAATATTCTCTTCCTTTTACTGAGTACATATACATAATATTATATACTTTTTGATGTGAAGTGGCTGTGAAGACCTTCATTATGAATGCTGACTAATGAAACACCAAAAATTGGTTTTATTGAAAGGTATTTATAAGTTAGATTAATTGCATTTGATACATCTTGTATACAGTAGCATGGGAAGCTCCGCATTCAAATATATTATAGTGAACTCGCACATAGCTCAGTACCTTGTCCGTATGTACAGCAGACATGTTATAAAACATACTATTAATTAATAGTAATGTGCATTGTTAGCTTAGTGTAATTTATCGTAAGTGTATTATTAGGGACGTGGTTACAATATTATATTCTCTCAGCATAGGTAGTACTGTTATCAAAAGAATGTCTTTCTCCTCTGTCCTTTCACTGTGGTCGCTTCTTAACATTCCTATTTGCGTTTCTTTTATTTTTCTTTTATCAAACCTTGTTTTGGTATTGAGAAGCGCTCTTATTAATCTAAGCTAATTTAACTAATGAATGTGTCCCTAGGCTGTACTAACCTCATGCCTTAGTGTGAACTTAGGTGGATTGCATAAAGACTGAAAGCCAGTTTCAGATCAGTTCAGCCAAATCGACGGCATTATTAATTCAAGCCATTGAATTCATCCTGCTGTGCAGTTATCTTGCATTCATGATGTGGTCGGCCTGGCAACAGCAAGCTAGCATGCTTACAATGCTGTTCACTGGGCAGTCTCATGCAGTACACCTGAGTACACCCTTCGTAGCGCAAGCTATAGAGACAACTATAACTTGTGCTACTAGTGACCTTCATATACATCGAAACAATATCATGTCAATCCTTGTTTCAATATAATTACTACATACTATTAACGAATTTGTGTAATGTGTAAAATGTCTATTTATTACATTATTTACTAGAATGTAATAAATGATTTATTGAAATAAAGCAATACAGTCTATGTATGTACGAACTTAAATCGGCTTAAAGATTCCATGTACGGTATAGTACGTTTATTTATCTATATTATTGATGTAATTTTAGTTTGTCTCTTGTTCTTAAAATAACCTTTTATATCAAGTATTTCACGAGACATAATATTACTTTTAAGTTTATAAAACCCGATTCAAAATTTGTTCAATTAAGTGTGGTACAAGGTTAGTACGTACATATGTTTTTTTTTTTATATAATGAGTAATAAAAATTGCATGTAAGCATTGCATGGTTTATGAATTTTTAAGAGTGCAGTTTTTGATGCATTAACAATTATATATTATAGTATTATAAATTATTTATGTGTATACCCGAATCTATAAACAAGACTCGATTGAAAGGACTACAACCGTTAAAAGTTTATATTTATTTTATGTGTTTTTCTTTATGCAACACACATACTTTACGAATATAATATTAAAATAAACACAAAACACTCTTCATTGAATGATGCCCATATTTGAGATACCTTGAAACTACCTATTGCCTCTATATCTTGAACCAGTAGTTGGTGTACCAAGCATTGATCCCTCATACACTGCACAACTAAGGGCATGCTCAAAAACCTTTGTTGTGAATGTCCCCCAACCTCCTGAAACTTGTTGCGTTTAGCAGATTAACTTATTGAAATGTACAGTCGTTTATACATTTTACATATTAAAATAGTCAACAACATAATGTTTGAATTATTTTCCTTCACGATCCAGTAGTGACACTACATGACCACGACACATACCACCCCTTAATTATGAAAATATACCACCCTCTGTGACCCTCTGTAATGAAACCCCAATGTCATTAGCGTACAAATAATTGTTTAATTACTGTTCTATTCCTCGCTAACAAGTTTATACAACGAGTTTTGCAAGAAATTATGACCTATCGTGCTGTATGTGATGCTTCAACCTGCAACACAGTTGCATTTTGAACATCACTTCCAATTTGAATCTGTAACCGCAGCAATATTGTTTCGCTTTTTGAAGAATATGGTTACAAAACAAAAAAAAAATACAAGCAATAAAAACTACAAATTAATTGTTTGTGAATTGCAAAACTCGGTTTCGGCCGCGCCACGGCTGGTACGTCCGTGGCGCGCACGCACGTTCCCGCATGCTCTAACGTGGTGTTGTCCTTGTGTCCCCAGCCCAGCCGGATTGGAAGCTGTAAGCGCCGGAACGCCGTCGCAGCGCCACTGCACGCACATATTCCATGAACACTCATTGTTTGTTGTGATCCCGCAGTGAAACTACACATTTAATGTAACTACGACACGGTTGTGATATCTGCATAAGACCTAGTAAGTTCGGACGGCACCCCTGCTCGAGCGCACAGAAACTAACACTCTCGTTGTTTTGCAGCGAACGAGGTGGTCATTGACAAGTGGCAGTAAACGCCACCGAATCATAGTTCCTCAACCCGCTTCTCTCTGCTACTTCTACCGCTCTCGTCTCCCGGTGTAATGTTAATTGGCTTTTAGATGTGTACGAATTAAAAAAGACCGTCACGTAAGACTACGATTAGGCTAGGCTAGATAGGCCAGGGCCAGCGGTGGAGGAGAGGCGCGAGTGGTGGCTGCGGCGACGAGGCGGGCCGGGGCGCCGCCCCGACCACCTGCTCACCTGCGCTAGTTCACCAGAGGGGACATAATGTTGTTCATAATGTGTATATACTACAGTATGCTTAGGAGGTTTAATCAATTTGTTATATTACGTTGTTCTAATTAAAGACTACATGGTGCCCGTCGACAGAAGCAGTGCGATAGACGATGTGTACTTAAGTTGAGAGCACTCATTAATTTATTGTTATATTTTATTATCTTATAATCTAGTTTGCTTATCTAGAGTCGAGTCATTTCTATTAGTGCTGACGCCTCGACGAGCAATATGGTGTCTGTAAGGGAAGGATAATTACATGATTGTCCAGTGTTTGGGACCTGAGTCCAAAAGTTTAAACATACCTGTACATTTTAATGTATTATTGTTTTGTACAATAAATCGTTATAAACGACAAGTGTTTCATTTCTCACTACGATTAATCATGTTTTTCAAGTTGTGTGTAATCGTCTAATAGTGATAATTAGCTACTCGCCCACACTCCAGCTCTGCATACAAAACGGTGCACTTGTACTACGGATCCTGTAACTGAAGCAGCCTGCATAATAGCTAGCTGCATTCAGAAAGGAAAAATATAGTTTCTGTTACAAGATCATTTTACATTTCAATGCAACTTTGATTCAAATTATAGAGAATACCGCCTACGGTCAGTAGCAACTATACGATTTCAGTAATTCATTTACTACAATTAAAGTAGCCTAAGTTAAATACTCCTTAGAACATCAATTATCTACTAGTGAAAATTTCGTTAAAATCAATCTAGCCGTTTTGGAGATTAATGGAGAGACTAACAAAAATTGCATTTTTTTGTAAAGGTAGTAAGTATATCGAATATACTTTCATTAGCGTTTATGGTAAATTACCTACTAGGAGAGGCTTAAACTTTGAAATCGTTAATCTTTGCTTTTGTATTTGATATCAAGATGTAAGTAGAGTCGCTACAAATGTTTTGCCAAATTATAAACATTAGGCGCTAACTTTCGTAAATAAAACTGCGTCATGTCTTCAATTTAAGGTACCAAAATACTTGTGATGTGTAAAAAAAAAACAAGAAATATCTGCGTTAAGATTTCAATAATAAAAGAACAATTATTATTATTTTATTTTACCCCAAAACAGCGAATCATTTGTTTCCTTGGAATCGGTAGCTTCACATCCTGGGGTGGGTGCCAGATCATGCTGAGATGTACGCCTATGGTTGCGCCCCAAATACGTGAGACCACTAATCCTAGCTACGTTTTACCATTTAACGAGGTAGAATGTTATCAGGCAGTACTAAATCTAATGTGCAAGTCAAGCAATTTACGTGTCACCATAGCCGCCTAGCCGTAATAAGCTATCAATAAGTGGCCTCAATACATTAGTACAAATTCATAACAATATTGTAAATGTAACTCTGTATGTTATGCTTTCACTGATAAACAACTACTGGGTCAAATTTTGACGAACATTTTGATACGGAGTAAGCTTGAAGAACATATGCTATTTTTATCTGGCTTCGACTTCACGTCTGTGACAACAAACATTCACGCGGACTAAGCCGCTGACAGAAGCTAGTATGAAATATTTTGCTCAAAATATTAAAAAAACTAAAGTTAAATTCCACTTTCGTCGATTTGGTCACATTCGCTACCTCGGAAGTACGTGGATTCGATTCCCACCCATAAAATCGTAACCGTTAAAGTTTTTAGGGCGTAGTGTATAATATAGAAACCATAGAGTAGCAAGCTATTTTAAATAACTATACTCGAAGAACTTATTATACTATCTGGATTGATTACGTCCACCTCAAAGACGTACCGAAGAGTACGATACTAAAGGGTAGTTTGCCTCTTTCTACTAGGGTGTTTATATACTATTTCGTACAACGGAAAAATTCTGTTATTTAAAAAGAAGTTCAAGATGTTATTAATACGTTTTAAAGACTTGTGCGTTCAAAATTATTGGTGCATTACATAAAAATGCGGAAAATAAAAAACATAAATAGCAAAAATTAAACTATTTTTCAGGTTTCACAGACACTTATGTGCTACTGGTACTTCGACATCGATATATAGAAATCTAAATCTGCAGCATCAATTAATATAAGATAGGTACTGCAACAACACAAAAAAAATTGTTTAAAATAGTAAATTATGGTTAATATTTGTAATAATGTAAAACTAGGGTCAAAGATATTGCTAAGAAAGGGGCACACTAACTCTTTCTCGTTGTTTTGCTCTGTACATTTTCCCCTTTTGCTTGTCAATAAAAACGGAACTTAATTTCAATTAAAATAAAACACACTTTAGAGTTTATAACATTCTTCGTATTCAATCCAGTTAATCCGTAGAGTATATAAAGTCCTTGCTTTAGTCCTTAAGACAAAGTTCTTCTAAACAAAAACTAATAAAAAATAAACCAGTCTAATGCGCGTACTGAGGGTTACAAACTTACTACCTTTTGAGTAGCGTAATTAGAGACACAATAGAAAGACATTGACCGAGCGAACGCCGGCGTTCGCTCGGGGTTTAATGAACTAAGTAAATAATTCGATTTTATTTACAGTAATGATGATAGGTGTATAATCTAATAATAAATTCGAAAAAAAAATGAAGTTCGATGATTTAATCGAGTTTTGAATTTTGTCCGACATGCAAACCAGTATTCAAAATCCCCGCCACCCAGCAGTTCATAAAATGCCTTTACAAGCGTGTCTTTGACACTGCTGTGAAACGTGAGGAAACCGTCTTTCTCATGCCCCAGCCGTTGGGATCCCGAACCCGATTTCCAGCCAACGTAGGCGTAGGCTTGCGGACGACGAGCAATGGGCAGCTCACCGTCCGGACAGAGCCCGCGTCGTCGACTGGGGGCCATAGGTTGGCTTCCAAAATAAAAACCCTGGGTCCTGGAACGCATGTCAAAGAAGGAACATACGTAGTTTTAGTCAGTAAAAGTCTGACACATCCTCCCGCCCAGCCTAGAGTGGTAGAAATCGGGATTATTTGGCATCGCGTTGAGTTTGTTGGGTGTTAGCCGGTGTTACTCATCGGTTGTTCAACATTTCGATATCGTTGGCCAACAACGTTTTTTTTAAAAACGGCCTCCTCTAGTACTGATGATGGCTCGCCGAGAGAAGTTAGCCACTATGGCTAAGTTTTAATTAATTCACTTTTTGCACTCGTACTAGGTTTCTATGCGTTATTATTCTAAGTTTACGACTATAGACTTTGTAAAGTTTTAAACCAACTAAAAATCTAAAAAAGCACAGTTGTTGTATGTAGCAAGTGTTCAGCGTGTGGTTCCGGCATAAGGTCAATCAATTAATTGATTGGCAACACTATCATTCATTTTTTTTGTTTACAATAGACTGCCACATTTCCAGGCGCGGCTGTTCTGTTTGATGTTCATACAATTTTCGATTTTTAGTTAGTTACAACGGTTTTTATATAGTTATCAGCTGTTTTCAATGAATGAGCCTATTATTATAATACAGAAATTATGCTTAATGTAGTTGTTATTGACCAAAATAATGGATACGTCTAGGTAAGCACCTTTTTTACATGTTTTATTCTATTTTCATGTCTTGCTCTCGAGATACAAAGTAGTTGGCTTACTTTTTACAGACTAGACACCGAACTGCCGAGTAAAATGGCACACTTAGATATAATGGAGGTTGATGATTCCAACGCTGAAGCTATAGAAGAGAACTCTCAAGTGCCCGATTTGCCATCACGAGTTTTAAGAAAGAGAAAATGTAAATCATCGAATCGAAGAGTTAGTATGAAGCCAAGTAAACGAATTATGACTGAAAACGCAAATCCTAAACAGATAGAAGCACTGTATCTGAACAAAAAAGTAAAATCTTTGTCACAGACTTTGGAAACTATTTATGAAGAACCTAAAGCTCAGAATAGTGAAACTGAAGTTCTGATTGGTGGAAGGAAAATTAAAAGACTGCTAACATTCCAATTAGGTAATCAATACACAAAAGAAAAAATTAAAAAACGCAGGGCCAAAATAAAGAAACTGCTGGGAAACAAATCTTACTTGAATAGAAAGAAAATACCAATGCAAGTGTTCCTCAAGACTATAGAATGTTTGGAGTTGGACGAAGTAATCAAAACAGAAACTTTGCTGCCAATTATTAAAGATAAGGATATGTAATACTTTTTGACTTCTTACCTGCCTGGTATCGATCTAAGTGTGTCATGTGTGTGTGTCTATGTTAGTACAAAATAAAGTTCACAATGATGTGTATATTTAATTTATTATTGAGTCTACAGAATGATTTCTCTTGAAGTTCAACAAGAAACAATAAAAATTACAATTCAATAAAATAAGCATAAAACTATCATTAAGAAGCACCAACTGCCTAGGAGTTTTTGACAATGCACTCTGTAGATGATTTAGGACAATTGTCATATTCTTTGATAAGACCTGCAGAGTCTTGATCATCTCCATTAAGGCACACGCAGCGAGGCTTTTCCACCCCAGGAGTGAAGAGCTGGCGAGGAACACCAATCCAGGACCTTTTCACACCACCACTACAAAAGAAAAAACAAGTTATTTATTGTCTGTTCTCTATATCATATCAATAGTACAGCTAGAGAAGTAATATTAATGAAAGATTTTTTTTGTTATTAGCTACTCACATCATGGACAAAAGCAAGGCTAATTTCAAGTCTGCAATATAAGCTACGAACTAAGTGTAGTTAAACTTTGAGAAGACACCATAAACATGGAATAAATGAATTTATTTAGCTGAATTAGTCAAATTCTGGATTACAGTAAAGATTAACAAATGCAGTAAGAAAAAAAAATATAAATTAAGAACCTGGATTTGGTGCACCACACTTTGGTGCCTTCCTCAACACTCCATGCAATGTTACAAGGAGGATATTTTTGATCTTCTTTTCTAGAATTTTCTTTTTCAACCTCACATTGCTTTATTTTACCATTAAACTCCTTCATGTAAGCTGTCTCTTGGCCATTTTCATCATAGAATCTTCCAATGAGGGTACCTAAAATTTGTCTATATTAAAGTTCATGAATTCATTACTTTCGGAATAGCTATTGATAAGTAATGAACTGGATAATAAATTGTTGGCATCCATTTCACTTGAAGATAAAAATACAAATATTTTATGCTCCTGAAGTAAAACTATGAAACAAAAGTCTTGATAAGAGCAAGTGGAGTTCACACAATTATTAAAATTAATTCATTAAACCCCAAGCAAATGCCAGCATTCACTGTCTCATTGTCTTTCTATCGTGTCGCTAATTATGGTATTCGAAAGGTTAAGTAGTATATCATAGTCGGTTATTATAATAAATTGAGAACTTCATAAATTGTAGCTAAAGTGACCTCTACCTGCCTACTAATCGGTGGACGCCATCATGCGCGTGCGAGCCCTCACGGCGGGGAATGCGGTGTCCCAGGGCAGGTGTGTCTTGGCGATGTCTTTGAACATCGCCAACGCCTTCAATTCCCTGCCTTGGAGTAGCATTAGGGCACTCCAGTATCACCGGGTGCCCGACTACCTCTGTCGTGTGATCGAGGCCTACCTGTCGGACAGGTCCATCATCTACCCCGGTCACCAGGGAGAGTGGAAACGGCGACAGATGTCGTGCGGTGTTCCGCAGGGATCGGTACTAGGACCGCCCTTGTGGAACATCAACAAGCTGAACGTATGCCAGAGAGTCATGGCCATCCAGATGGTGCGGGGATATCGCACGATTTCCCGTGAAGCGGCGAGCCTCCTTGCTGGCCACTCACCATGGGATCTGGAGACAACAGTCCTTGCACGATCTGCGCGTGGAGATGAAACGTCGGAGCGAAATTCCGCTGCGGCGCCACGTCACGGCATGGCGGGAAGAGCTCGATGGGCGACAGCGACTGTCGCAATCCAGTGCTGGGCACGCCACAATTATGGCGGTAAGTCCCCTCTTTGAGGAGTGGCTGGAAAAACCACATGGCGTCCTTACCTTCCGTATGACGCAGGTCCTCACCGGACATGGTAAGTTCGGGAGGTTCCTGCATTGGATTCGTGCGGAAGAAACGGCCTGGGTGCCGCCATTGTGTGGATCGTCCGGAGGACACGGTGGAGGTGTGCCCTGACTGGGAAGAGCACCGCCGTGTCTTCGTGGGGGCGATCGGCGGCAGTGATCTCTCGAGCCGGGCATTGGTACAGGCCATGGTCCAGAGTGAGGAGGAGTGGCAGGCGGTCGCCTCGTTCTGCGAAGCAGTAATGCTACCAAAGGAGGCAGCCGATCGCGTGAGGCAACGGGCAACGGTCCTCACGCCCTAACCGCCGCCGGGATTCCGATCCCGATTTCCGGCCACCGTAGGCGCGGGCTTGCGGACGGCGAGTAATGAGTGGCTCGCCGTCCGACCGTCCGATAACCATCCGGACCGAGCCCAAGTCGTCGACGGCGCGTACTGTTCCACGCGCGCCTCAAGGAGATGTCAGTAACTGTAAGGGCCCAGTAGGGTCGAAGCCTACTGGGGCCACGGGTAGTGTGAAAGCGAAGCCCGGGGGCCCGGGATGAAGACAAAAAAAAAACCTGCCTACTAATGAAACGGTAGGTCCTATCACAGGACAGTTTCTGTTTCAAAAATTACTTCAGTGCATCAATAATCAGTTTTCAATAGTACAAAACACTTCATGCAATAATAACTACACATTAGAGGGTTTCTGATATTTTCTTTAATCTTACTCGTAGCTAAGTTTCATTATTCTATTCAGGTACTTAGTACTTTATATGTTTTGATTTATATGAACTATTATAATACATGGCATTTACTTTACTAGCTCTATATTTTTTCATTATTGCACCTTATTTTTAAGTTTACTAAAGTCTTGATAATTGA
The DNA here is from genome assembly GCA_949316375.1 of Mythimna vitellina. NCBI lineage: Eukaryota > Metazoa > Arthropoda > Insecta > Lepidoptera > Noctuidae > Mythimna > Mythimna vitellina. Next base: position 6,972,835 of record OX438694.1, on the reverse strand, counting down.
TCAGTACTGAGGCACTATATATCAAAGCATTTGATAATAAGTCTATCTAATTCCTCAAAATGCTCTTGAAGAAAATCGGTTTTAACAGGTTAAGATCAAAATGATTATTTATGAATTCCTTTTTAATTCATTAAACCTCAAGCGAATGCTGGCATTGTCTTTCTATTGTGTCTCTAATTACGGTACTCAAAAGCTTAAGACACTTTAAAATTGCTTACCAATCTCAATATACTTTTCCCTGAATGTATTCTGCCATTGGAGTAAAGTAAGTAAGTCATTACAAGTCAAGTCCATGACATGGTCCTTGTCATTACTTTCATCTGTGAAATCCCCTGTGACAAGTGATCTTGATCCATCTTTACCTGAATTGTGCAGAATATTATAATACTTAAATAATTAAATTCCAATTCTAATTAATAGTTTACATGTATTTGTCTAATAATTTTTAGTATTATATACTTTATTGTACACCACACATTAACATAGCACCATCATTTCTAAAATCAAGTGTACATTACAATAGGCAGCAGTTACTAAAATAAATAGTTGGAATATGATTTACCTATAAAGTAATGGTATGTAGCACCCTTTTCATAATGTCTTTTACCTTCTCTAACATCAAATACTTTACCTAATACTGCTAAATACAAGTTACTTTCTTTCACCCCATCAAACTGAGCTAATTTAGCTGGAGTGAAAATACCAGGTTTATCTTCAGCCACTTCAATTATAAAAGTTTCGTAATACCACTTCAGTTCATTACGATATTTGAAAGCGACCAAAAGTACAGCAATTGAGATGATTAATTTAATATTTTTTAGAAGAACCTGAAGAATCATTGTTTCAACGATTTAATCACCTACTGTGAGTTTTTCCTAACTTCTAAATCGGACGACCACCTCAGGTAGAATATTATTCAGGCTTCCTATTACACATACCTTTTCTGTAAAAATAACTGTAAAATCATCAAACATACAACGATTTAGGAAAAGCAAGAAAAAAGTTCAAAACTGACAGATACGAGCGGAGTAACAATTTTTTTTTGTTTACCCTTTAGGGAAGGCTATAGTTGTTCGACCATATCGCCTAGTCTTTCGTCAACGTTTTCTTGCGTAATAAGTCTTCCGTATTCGAATATCGTAGTTTTTTATTTCGTTTTACATTAGAATGCGGGTGTAACTCATTCTAATGTTTTTGTAGTATTTGGCAGCAAATGTTTCGATTTAACCTTCTCAGTAAACTTCGCTAAGGTTGCCAAAACTACAATAAAATTCTCAGCTGCATTTTACCGAGAACGCGTCAATTTCAATGATTCCACATATTGTCCAGTCGTGCAGGATACTTGAGATACAAAACTACACCAATTTTACATCACAATAACCACTAGGAATCAATTTTCAAATAATTAAAACAGCCTATTGTAGTTTGGCTACCTCAGCGAAGTTTGCTGAGAAGGCTGAATCGATAAATTTGCTGCCAAATATTACAAAAACATTAGAATGTGTTATACCCGCATTCTAATGTAAAACGAAAAGAAACATCTACGATATTCGAATACGAAAGACATTATTACTAAGAAACATGTACGAAATACTAGGCTAGGCGATATGGTCTATCGACTATAGCTTTTCCTAAGGGGTAAACAGAAAAAAAACAACTGAAACGTCAAAACTCAATTCGCAAATTGTCAAATAATAAGCATGTTTTTGAAAGTGCACTTAGCCTATTGAACGGATTTCTTCATATTGTTAATAATTTGAGGGTTAATATTTTTAAAATTAACATGATACTTCAAATTAAAAGAATTACTTTATAAGACTAAGGAATATCAGTGTAAGACCTGTCTAATATGAAAATAAATATATTATTGTCTTCAATTCACAACTTGTATTAAGTAATTACCTACAAGAGGTATATTTCTTTTTATTACATCATCGTTATTTATCCAAACCATGTCTGGAAAACTAATCCGTCAAATTAGAACAATCACGCAATCTCCGCAGCGCAGAAGAGTCGTTGTTACTGGACTGGGAGTCGTATCTCCTCTGGGTACAGGCACAGATATAGTGTGGCAAAATATTTTAAAAGGGCAATGTGGTATAGTAGCCTTAAAAGGCAATGAATATTCCAAATTACCATGCAGGATAGCTGGCTTAATTCCTTCAGAAAAAGATGACAAAGTGGCTAAGGCATTATCAAAGTCTAATCTAAAATCCATGGCTCCTGCCACATGTCTTGCTCTTGTCGCAACTGCTGAGGCATTGGAAGATGCAAAATGGTTACCAGAATCTGATATCGATAGAGAGGCTACAGGAGTGGCTATAGGGATGGGAATGATAGATTTAAAAGACGTCTGTGACACTAATGATGCATTGAAAGTAGGTTATAACAAAGTCAGTCCTTTCTTTGTACCAAGAATTTTACCAAATATGGCAGCTGGTCACATTAGCATTAAGTATGGGTTTAGAGGACCAAATCATGCTGTGTCTACTGCCTGTGCAACCGGTGCACACTCAATAGGCGATGCCTTCAGGTTTATTAGAAATGGAGATGCAGATGTAATGGTGTGTGGTGGTGCAGAAGCTTGTATCAGTCCTCTTGCTATAGCAGGATTCAGTAGATTAAGAGCATTAAGCACATCATTTAATGAGGACCCAGGAAAAGCTTCTAGACCATTTGATAAAAAAAGAGATGGCTTTGTCATGGGTGAGGGTGCAGCTATTTTGGTTTTAGAAGAATACCAACATGCTTTAGAGAGAAATGCAAAAATATATGCAGAAATATTAGGATATGGCTTATCAGGAGATGCTTCGCACATTACAGCTCCCAGAGATGATGGGAGTGGAGCAATGTTGTCAATGAAGCGTGCCTTGAGAGATGGCTGCATCAAAAATGATGAAATTACTTACATTAATGCTCATGCAACATCAACACCTATAGGAGATGGTATTGAAGCAACAGCCATAAAGACTATGTTTAGCAATCACATTTCAAATATATTCATTTCATCCACAAAAGGAGCGCATGGTCATTTACTGGGTGCTGCAGGTAATTTAGAAGCCATATTCACTGTACTGGCTTGTCATCATGGCATGATACCACCTACAATCAATTTGGAAGAACCTGTTGATGATCTCAATTATGTTGCTAATGAATCAAAACCATGGAATGCTAACAGAAGAATTGCATTGAAAAATTCTTTTGGTTTTGGAGGAACAAATGCAACTCTTTGTATTGGACAAATGTAAACAGGTAGCCAAATGTGGCCCATGTATGAGGGATACCAGGCCACAAATACAAAAGACGAAGACAGGTAGCCAAATCGGAGTGCTTCTCTAAGGAAACTAAAAGTTTATTGAATGTTATCCAGTATACTTTAATATTACAAATGCGAAAGTAACTCTGTCTGTGTGTTACACTTTCACATTTAAACTACAGAACCGATTTTGATGGAATTTGGTATAGAGTATGCTAGAACCTCAAGGATGGATAAGGGCAGTTCCTTTTATCTGGCTTTGACTTTGAGTATTTATTAACAGACATTCAGAAGGACAAAGTCACAAGCAAAAGTAGTTGAAGAAGTTTCATAAAACTGTAAAGTTAAGAATTTGATAATGTAAAATAAAACTTGTTAACACTGTATTATATAGTATATTTAAAACTGAGTTTACAAATGTTTTCCGACTTTAATAACAATGGCGAAACAGCCAAGGTAACTCTTGACCTTTTGCTTTTCAAAGCTTTTTGATAACGAGCAATAATTCATCATGTACCACATAATATTGAGTCACATAAAGCATTGAAATAAAATAATTTGATCAAAAAATGCTACTTTATATATTTCATTACTAAGCTTTCTAACAATTTAAATAGTAAATATATTAAATGCTGGTTTTTATCCAGTCAATCCATTGTATTATTGGAATCATTCAAACATGCACTTGTAATTATATTTTTATCCAGTGCTAGGCACAATTTTTCCAAACATGATTTTAATGCTTGAAATCTCTTTTTTTTTCAATTGAAATAATTTATTAGGTATATTAGATTTCGCAACCGCCAACATCTTTACACTAACCTATTGCATTATGGTTACATTATACTTGATACGGATCTATCACAAAATGGCATATTATTATTTAGAAATTAATTCAGGAAAATAAAATAATCTTCAACATTGATTCCTTCCAATATCGGAAGTTAACAAAAGATGACATGATATTTAATTGTATACGGATTTTTCATCAAAATAGAAACTATAATATAAATTTCAAAATTTGCTTCACACAAGAACATAAATCAGTCTATTCAACATTTGCACTCATTGCTTATTATCTTCCAACTACTATTGAAATAATGCAGAGAGTACTGAGTATTTAGACATTTTACTGTAGTTGTTACTATGACTATTGACAATATACATATCTGAAGAACTTAACCTGGTATTCTATTACATAAATATATTGTTTAACATTAATCATTTCTATTGAATGGTAGAGGTCTATGAATGTAACAATATGCATCATAGTCAGTAAATGACTGACCAGATCAGAGACTTGTGACTTACCAGATTCTTGGAGACCAGTTATGAATTTAAGGTGTATATTATCTACAGACCATGGAAGCAGGTTATAGTATATTGCCATTTCTGAGTAAAATGACTGGTTTACGAAGTGCAGTTGAATGATGTGGCAGGTGCAGCCCGCCAGCTAGGCAGCCTGCTTGTCCTGTTTCTGCAGTAGTGGCGGCACCTGCGGCGTGTTCACACAAAGCTGAGCGAATTTTTGGCGGAGGTTCTGTCGCAACTCCTGTCTTTTTTCGGTTATATTTCTACGCGATTTGAATTCCATTACTTCCTCTAAAGGAATATAACTAGTATCCTCCTCTTCATCTGATGAACACGTATCCTAAAAATAGAGGATTATGTTAGAAATGTTTACTCTAAGCAAGTGCAGGGCCATTTTTTTTTAAATGATAACAACTTACCATTAGCATTTCCTGTAAAGAAAGTGTAAAACCTGTGCACAAAGTCTTATCATTCTTGCTCAAATCTAAACAGTCGCCTCTCTCGTGATTACAAAACCCTTCGGAACACGCAACCTCTGAACCTTCGGGGGAGCTCATCAGAGAGGAAGAGCCAGACATTGTTTCACAGCAACCTCCGTTATTCCCGGATGAATAGCCACAGTCTTGGGAATGCTCGTTGGGCGAGAGGTTGCCGTTTTTGGTCCGTTTCTTGCCGGTTTTTTTGGGTGAGCGACGTTTGTCCATAGTGTCGTCCTGACACGACTGACAACCATCTCCACTGGCTTCATAAAACTGGTGGTTGATGTAGTCTCGCGGTGAAAGTAGATCAGTCGGCGTGTCTCGTTCCTCTAGCAGGCATTCTTCACATTGGCACTTTTCATCTGGTTCCTCTGAATCAGCCTCCTGTGTAGAAAATAAATGATACTTTAATGAAGAAAGAATTTTTATTGGAACTGAAAAAAAAAAATCATCCATCTGTGGCATACTTTGCATTTGCTCTCAACAGCTTGTCGTTCCTTCTTCTTGCGTCGTTTGAGTTTCTTTTGTTCCTTTCTCTGTTGCCTAGTCTGTTCCTCTTGAGTGATTTCATCATAAAGAAGTTGTAGTTTCGAAACTCCGGTTTTGTGTTCGACGGCGGTTTCAAACTTGCGGTAGAGTGCCTCCACTGCGACCGCGGCAAGCGTCTGACACGTGCCTTCTTCTTCGCGTAGCCTCAGGGAGATGCGTTGCAGTCGCTCATAAATACATATGCCGAGGCAGATAAGTACCTGCAAATGTAAAGGTAAAATAAAATAGGTATCTTTATATTATATATTATGTGATAGAAATGTAAAAATCAAGATCATCCTTAGGTCAGGCAGACTTGCTTTCAATAATTTTAGTACAATTTCGTAAAACATTTCACCATGTAAATGGGGTTCTGCGCTTTAGAAAGGCAGTATGATGAAGCACAACTTCGAACAAATAACTTACCTCTTCTTGTGCAATTTCCAGTGTCTTTGCATGTCTCTCTCTATGGTTTCCGAGTAGTTCTGGTTCCGCTCTGGCGATTAGGTGCGCGATGTAATCAGTCTTGGCTTGTAGGTGCAGGTGCTTGTCTAGAAGGCATCGTTTTATACCGCCGTAGAGTGCGCCGACGTAACCCTTCTCTTTTTGTGGTTCCTTTTCTTCGACTAATAGCTGATACGCTCTCAATACCTGGGGAAAAAAAAACATTATAATTGATCAAGTAACCATCAGTGGTATTGGTTTATAAAGCAGCCATGTACCATTATTTATTTTAACTATTCGGACATCGATGGCTAGAACAATTTGTCTGCTATGGACTTTCCGTCCGATTATAATTTAGGTGTATTCAAGGCTAGAATGAATAAACTAGTGGGTTTCACCATCAACGAATGAATTACTACCATCAGGTGGGATCGCAGTCAAGCACTATTAGTTTATATCAATTTTTTTTTTTTTGCTAAAACAGTATTTAGCTTTTAGTTCATTTTTTCACATTTAAATGACAGATTAAAAAAAAGAAATGTTTAATAATAACTAATGCAGCTGCTCTAACATTTATCAACAGATATTTCTGCACAAACAAAACTATGTATAATTAAAACATTACCCTCTGTGAGAAAAAGAATAAAATAATGACGTATGCAATTAATTGCTCCTATAGCTAGACAATAGCAATAATACCTAATTATGGTTTATGCCTGCATCAAATCTAGAATCATATGTATGCTGATTAGATAGTACAATCACATAACTTCGATCGTATGGAGTAAGTAAAGATGATGCTCAATGTTAGTTTATGAGTAAAAACTTTCAAAATAATAATCAATTTAGTCATTTTTCCTCTGTGATTTTAAAGATCTTTAAAATACTACTACTACTTACTTTTTTTAAAGACCTTTTATGATAATAAAAATATTAACTATTACAATCGGGTTTGAAAAGCAATGTTATTGCATCATGAGAAATGTTGATAAGAAAGATTTGTCTGCAAGTATTATTTATCATGCTCTTTTCGTGATAAATATGTTTATATAAGCTACTAGTTAGCAAATCCGTCCTAACTTCACATGGGTGTTAGAAATCTTTGAAATTTTCGACTTTTCATCATCATCCTGCTCTTGTTTCATATTATCTGGGGTTGGTGCAACACTTTTTTTTTCTTTTTTTTGAGCTGTCAACCGTATATTTATCTCATTATAAAAAGAAATCCTTAAATATTTTTAAGCAAGCACTTTTAATACATTCCAATTACAATCTAGCTGTTCACATAGGAAGTAAGGTCTCAAAAGGAATTGGTACTCTTACACTATTGTTTCCCCTTGAATGATCTCAATTTGCAATAGTATAAAGTAAGTAGTCTCAGACTCATCTCATAATATTATAAGAAATTTACCTTAGTTTTACAATCAGCACAGAAGCGGTGTTTCCTTAGGTAGTTGTGAAGCGTATCGTGTAGCGTGTTGAAGTGTACGAGGGTGACGTGGTCGCGGGCGGAGGATCGCATGGCATCCCAGGCGGCGCGCCAGGCAGCTCGGCCGCCCCAGCCCCACGCCGCCCAGCCCCAGCCACACGGCGCTCCCGCCCCGCTCGCCGCACTCGCCCCGGCCGTACTCGTAGTCTGAGCACCCCAACCTCGAGCCGTTCCCGCCTCTAGTGAATGAAGAGTACATCGCTGGGATTTCTTCCATCGTGGCTGACTTAGAATTAGACACTCAATGCCTGAACTGAAATAAAATATTGAGTTTAATTGGCTATTTTTATGCATATTCAAATAATACATCCATAAATCGAAAATGTAAGAAAATTATATCAGCATCTAAAATGGACATATCAATTTAACCTTTATTACCTACTTCTAAATGTATGAGCCGTTCATAACAACCCTAATTAGGGTGTCAACTGCCCGTTTAAAATAAAATACCCTGACATTCCTGACCTCTCCTTCCTCCTTCCTGAATTCTCAAACAAAAAAAAACTCTAATTCAATTCTCAAACCCTGTACTAATGAAAAGTTACCATTGCCAATCAGCGTGGCAATACCGTCAGTCTTTTGAGTACATTACCAGTCGACCGCGATGCAGAGAAGTTTTTCGACGCCGTACTTTAGATTTAGTTAAGCATATTTTGTTTAATTCATTATTTTAAAGTCATTAAGACAAGAACTTGAATTAATGATCTCATATTTTACTACTTTTTTACTAGCTACGATCATGGGGAATTTCCGAAGGGGAAAACCGGAGTCCTGTTCAAACCTTAAAAAAAAAAAAAATTAAAAATTTTAGGATGTAAAATCGCCATTTTCCGTGACTTTAATTAGCCCAATTTAATTAACTTGCTTGACTTTCCAGTAATTATCACCCACTTGTAATCTGTTTAGAAATTAGATTTTTTGGGACAATATAAAGTTGCAGGTGAAATACAAAGTTGTATGTCAAGAATACTAATTCCCTTTTTATAATACACCAACTTTCACTATGTCACATTGTTGAAAAACTTTAAGCACATTGTAATTAGGGAATAATTCTCAGCTACTATAGTTTGGTAATATTTTGCTGTACAATATACTAGCTTCTGCCTATGTTACTTAGTGATAAAGCAGCATTTTATAACTGATAGAATTTTTAAAATGTGTTCAGTAGTTTTAGAGTTTATTCATTACAAACAAAAATATATAAATCTTTCCACTTTGTAATTTGTAATATTATTAATATAGACTGATACTAGTAAAAAAACATACCTGTGACCATTTAGTAACGTGGCTAGGGACTGTGGATGTATAATTTTGTCTTCTCTTATTGTCATTATTTCATCTGGTGTCAGCACCAATGGATCCAATGTGGGATGTCCTGATTTACATAACTGATAAAAAAGGCGTTCCACACTGCAAAAAAAAGTTTTATAAAGCTAAAAAGTTATTGACAAATATAAACAAATATTTCAGGTGACATGGTTGGTACAGTGGTTAAGAAATTGGTTGCTGCGCTGCATGATTGATATCCTTATTAATTGTTAAGAGTCAAGAGAGTTAAGATTCCTTTTATTTTTTATATGTATTTATTGGATTTAATACTAAGACTGGATTTGTAAAACTGTCAAGCTATTTTGTAGATGGGGTTCTCTTGTTTTCTAATTTAACATGCCAGATGGACAATCCATCTGAGCTGAGCAAATTTTATCTACTATCTTCAGGAGACTTTTGTACTCTTGGCTGTTTTTGTCCGAGTTGGATTTTTGCCACAGTTTAAATGCATCTATTTTTGCTGTTATTAAACCTTTGTGGTTAGATAAATAA